>BSWB01000002.1:64597059-65853059 GCA_033239125.1 Fagopyrum homotropicum | reverse complement strand
CCAACTCTCTCTACTATCTCGAATGGACTGACATATCGGGGGCTCAACTTCCCCTTAATGCCGAATCGTCTGGCACCACGTGTCAGTGATACCCTCAGCCACACCTGGGCTCCTACCTTGAACTCGAGAGGTCTACGCCACCTATCCGCATACAATCTCTAACGACTCTATGCGGTCAACATCCTCTCTCTTATCAAGGAAACCCTAGCCATGTCATCTTGTACGTGATCCGGAGCTACAACACTAGAACTCCCTGGCTCGTCCCAACATAAGGGAGTGCGGCATCTCCGCCCATACAATGCCTCATACGGTGCCATCCCAATCGACGCGTGCCAGCTGTTATTATACGAAAACTCCACCAATGGGAGGTCGTTTGGCCATACCTACCCCCAGTATAGTACACATGCACGCAACATGTCCTCTATGGTCTGAATAGTCCGCTGTAACTGGCCGTCGGTCTGTGGATGGTATGTTGTGGTGAAATGAAGACTCGAACCTAGGGCGGCGTGTAAGTGCTGCCAGAACCTCGAGGTAAAGCGCCCATCCCTATCCGAGATGATAGTCCTTGGTACTCCAGTAACGTCACAATCTGGCGAGTAAACTCCTCGGCTAGACGACTCACCAGCCACGTCTCCCGAATAGGGATGAAATGTGCGGTCTTCTCTAACCGATCCACTACTACCCATATCGCATCAAAGCTCCTACTCGGCCTCAAACTAGTCACGAAGTCTATGGATATATCCTCCCACTTCCACTGCGGCACGGGCAGTGGATGGAGCTCTCTTGCGTGTCTCTGGTGCTCGATCTTGACCTACTGGTATATCGCGCATCGGGCCACGTATCTAGCTACATCGGGATTGAGCCCGCCCCACAAATAAGATCTCCTAAGGTCCAGGTACATCTTACTCGTGACGGGATGCACGGAGAACGGTGTAAAATGCACCTCACGCAAAATCCGCTCTCTCAACTCCGGGTCCGATGGTACACAAATACACCCCTAGCGTCTCAGTAAGTCATCTGCTCCTACCTTAAACTGCAATGCCTCACCTCTGGTCATCCTATCTCTGATCCTCCTCAAAGCAAGGCATCCCTTTTGCTTTTGCCGGATTTCTCCGGACAGGTCAGGAAGTACCTCCAACTCGGACAAACGACCATCCATATCTTGCAACCGGATATCCATTTCTAACTCTATCAAATCCCTCCTCAACTGTGGTTGAACCGTAAGTCGTGCTATGGCCCCTCTCGATGAGTCCTGCTACTCAAAGCATTAGCGACTACGTTTGCCTTCCCTGGATGGTACAAAATCTCCCAATCAAAGTCTTTAATCAGCTCTAACCATCTCCTCCGGCGGTTATTCAACTCCCACTGAGTGAATATATACTTTAGACTCTTATGGTCTGTGAAGATCTGGCACGTAGCCCCGTACAAGTAGTGTCGTCAGATCTTCAAGGCATGAATCACTGCCGCTAGCTCAAGATCATGGGTGGGATAAATCTCCTCGTACGGCTTCAACTGCCGAAAAGCGTACGCAATAACCCTACCCCTCTGTATCAAAATGCACCCAAGCCTATCTTGGAGGTGTCACTATATAGAACGAAATCCTCTACGCCCTCGAGCTGGGCCAAAACAGGAGCGAAGGTCAACCTCCTCTTTAGCTCCTCAAAGCTACTCTGAAAAGGCTCGGACCTGACGAACCTGGTAGACTTCCTCAGTAAGGAAGTAAGAGGGTGTGTAATCACGGAGAAACCCTCAACAAATCGGCGGTAATACCCTGCTAAGCCCATGAAACTACGCACCTCCTTGACCTTCCTAGGAGACGGCCATGAAGAAACGGACTCTATCTTCGCCAGATCAACAATGACGCCCTCGGCGGAAACTATATGACCTAGGAATGCCACCTCGGACATCCAAAACTCGAACTTAGAGAGCTTTGCGTAAAGCTCTTTATCCTGAAGTACTCGAAGAACCGTCCTCAAGTGTCCCGCATGCTCCTCTCTACTTCGGGAGTAAACTAAGATATCGTCTATAAACACTACCACGAACTGGTCCAAGAAGTCGATGAAGATGCCGTTCATCAACTCCATGAAGACGGCGGGTGCATTCGTGAGCCCGAATGGCATCACGACAAACTCATAATGGCCGTATCTCGTCTTGAATGCCATCTTCGGCAAGTCCTCTTCAATCACCCACAGCTAGTTATAGCCCGACCTCAAGTCAATGCGTGAAAACACGGAGGCCCCTTGTAACTGGTCTAACAGATCATCAATGGACGGTAGAGGGTACTTGTTCTTGATCGTGACTTTGTTCAATTCCCGGTAATCAATGCAAAGCCTCAAAGATCCGTCCTTCTTCTTGATGAAGAGGACCGGTGCACCCCAAGGGGACACGCTCGGGCGTATGAAACCCCTCTCACCTAACTCCTCGAGCTGCTTCTTCAGCTCCAGCAACTCGATCGGCGCCATGTGGTCTGGAGCCTTGGAGATCGGCCTCGTGCCGGGCTCCAACTCAATAGCAAAATCAATGCTCCTCTGCGGTGGTAATCCAGGTGGCTCCCCGAATACGCTCTCAAACTCACATGCCAAGGGAATATCCTCTAGCAATGGTCCCGTCTCCTCCTTCATGGCATAGCACGAGAAGGCTTCGCATCCCTGCCCGATAAGTCTCGCGGATCGGACCGTGCTAACGACTGTACTGGCCTTCCCGAGTTCCCAACCTCGGAAAATCACCTCGTGTTCCGTCTCCGTGGTAACTGTCACGGTCCTCCAGCTGATGTCCAAAATGGCTCAATAGCGGTCCACAGTCCATGCAAAGGATGACTTCTTCATGCACTAAGTGCATGACATAGAAGTCGGCTAACCAATATCGGTTTCCCAAACGTATGGGACAACCGTGTACCTCTCGGGTACCACTAACCCTACCCCCATCGGGTAACTCCACAAAGAAGGGTCTCCCCTCCACCGTAACTAAGGACAACCTAGCTACACAGTCATCAGATGTAAAAGAGTGCTTGTCACCCGTATCAAATAAAACTCGGACCGTAATTCCATGGATCTGAATAGTACTTGTAGATGTCGGCGCCGATGGATCATCAGCGCTCCTCAACTCAAACACCCTGGCTTGTGTGCCACGGGTCTCCTGTGTACCTCCACCAATGCCTCTACCACGGCCTTGACCTTGTGTTGACCCCTGTGTACGCGTCTGACTCTGTCCCCTTTGCTGAAAATTCTGAGCCTAAACTTGAGATTACCTCTGTCCTCCACCTGCCCCGCTAGCAGGTGAAGACCCTTGTGGTGACGGTGCCCCGCCCCGTATGCAATAAACCGCCCTGTGACCTGTCTGGTCGCAAGAGAAACAAGTCACTAGAGGATTTCTACAATCGGGCCAAAGATGATCAAGTCCTCCGTAGTTATAACAATGCCTCCCTCTGCTTGGCGCCTGAGTAGCAAGCGGAAGACCAGTACGTCCCTGGGCCGGGCTACGGCCCTATCTTGAGGCTCCTGTCCCTAAATTAGTAGGTCCCGTCCTCTGACGCTTGTGCGGTCCTCCGGACTGCGCCCTTTCCTAGCTCCTGGCCTTTCTCTCTTGTAAGCCGAGGCTCGGTCCTGGTACTCGGCTAGGTAATCACAACGGAATCCCGCAAGGTATGCATGGGTAGGTTCCCTCAACCTCTTAGAAAAGAGGTAGACGTGTTGGCCCGCCGGGAGTGTAGCAGGCCCCAACAAGGCTAACGCCGCTCGAAAACGCCTAAATGCCTCAATAACGGAGACATCCTCAATCCCGCCTCTAAGAAATCCTGGACCCGGTCCCTCCTCAGTGAATCCGGGCAAAATGTCTCTCTAATAGGACTCAACAGTTGGTCTATCCTAGTCACACCTCCTCGTACCGACCTCCGCCAATACTTGGCCTGCTCTCTACACAAAGTCTGAGCTACCTCCACCTCCCTCCCCTCTAGGCAAAGGATCACCTCTAGTGCCGTCTCCACGTCCCCGATCCAATGCTCGACCTCACCCTACTTTTTGGCGAAGTAAGGTACATGCTGCTGGTTGAAAGCATTCAACCATGAATCAGGCCCAGGAGACCTCAGCTAGTCTCTAGCCCCAACAATCTCCACAAACGGCTCGGGAGCAACTACTGCTGGTATAATAATCTCTGGTACGAACCTAGTCTGTGTAACCCTCTGTGAGACCTCAGCCAATCTCGCAGGTGCAGATGCAGGTGCAGGCACCGGCACCGCTGGCTTTTGAGGTGTGCTCCAGTCCTATACGCCTCCTCAACTCGACGTACATAATCCTCAAACACGGTAGCCCCTATTGATGCTCTCCCGGTCCTATAAGATGAGGAGCTACGCACCCCAGACCTCACAACTATTCTTTCCCTTCTTTCGGGAATGACACTCTCCGCCACGTCCTCTACGGGAACCTCAATTGCTGGTAGATACACAGTTGGTGGGTCCGCAATAGGGATACGTCCCCGAGCTCTTGGGCCTGGTGGTCTCCCTACTCGTCCTCGTCTCGGGATGGTAGGAGGAAGTGATGCTCTACCCCGGGCGGGTCCTACGTAAGCGGTCGCTCTCGTACGTGCTATCTGGTATCATTTCGCGTTCATTTATATGTAAATAGTTTGATATGTACGTCATACTTATAATATTACTCATGAAACAAGACTTATTAAATCATGTTAAGTAAGAAGCCGAATTCCAAAGTACAACCAAGGCATAAAAACCCAATCATCCTAAGGTCACATGCATATCTAAGTACACACAAGTCCACAAACATCCTAAGGTCATATACATATATATATATATATATAACTATGCAATATATATGATATATTCATTAAATCCAGAAATCTACGTCGACGAGGTTTGCGTGAGGAGTGGAGGTCCCGTACATTCTAACTCAATCCCGACTCATGCATATGAGTTCTGAAAACGAAAAGTCAGAACCCGTGAGGGTTCTGTTTATTCCTCATTCGGCCTTTAGAAGGTTGCGATCGCCATTGTTGTCAACCTAGGGCTCTGGTACCACTTTGTAACACCCTTAATCCGTGGGATATCGGAATGCTACGGGCGAGACCTCACAATGGGTCCCCACCCTTAGCCTGACAACAACCTCACCGGACCTTTCCAACATGGCACAAATAAAGGCGTTAAAACTCAAATAGTTCATGATGGATGCAAGAAAACAAAGGAAGGGATACAAGTTGGAAACTCAGCCGAGTCATCAAAACGACATAAACGTAAGGAGATCTAAAACGTACAAGACAACATAATCCGACAATACAAGAAAAACCCAAAAACGCCCCCGGCCTATAATGTACGGAGACCACTCGGTTGTCCACTCCTCCACCTCACTCGGCGGCACCCTAACCTGCAAGGCATCTACACAAACGGTTCAAACTGTTAGCTGACATTCTAGGCATTATAAGACTAATAAGGCACAAACACACATGGAAACACAAAACACACAACATGCTCATATACATACACATCTGTTACTTATTATCTATTTAGGTTATTCCATATTTAATCCATTCGTTCAAGTGTGATACGAGATTCTTATAACTCTCGCCTCTGTCCCCGTGTAACCAACAGGAATGATGCGGCGCTCAACCTGTATACTTTGAGAGATTGATGAAGAAGCCCGCTCGTATACCATGTATGGCCTGGTCGTAGAGATCCTCACAGTCTCCCTCGGGAGCTGGGCAGTGATGTCACCACCCGATAATAATAATAATAACCATGGGCCAAACAATATGTCTAGTCAAGTAAACCTAATCCGGTTTCATGCTCAAAAGAGATAAACACACACCACCATAATGTATCCAAATAATGCGTAAAAGCGGCTAAGTAAGTCCGAGTACTTACCTTGACTCAACGCTAATCAAATCAACCGATCTCAACTTTCTAAATGGAAATAACCAAAGCATGAACCCAACGATATAAACATCAACATCAAACTCACAACTCAACTCTTAGACTCTCCAAAGCTAATCACCAAATGTGGAGTTGAACAACTAGAAGCTAGGAAAGCTCTCTTGAACCTTTAAGAGGTCAAGGACATGATAAGAAAACGATGGAGTGAACAACAGCCCACACCCTATATGAACTCAAGCATAACTCAAAGCTGGAATAAGAAGGTAAGATGGAAAAGAGACCATAAGATCTTCACACACACAAGATCACTAAAGATTCCAACTAACTCAAGGGCACCTAGGTTCAAGCTACTAGATGGCATTCTCATAAGTCCTAGGTCCACCCTAAGCATTCTTCTAACTAGGTATCAACATAAGGTCTAAGGAAGGAATGAAGAGGAAGGGAGGAAGAAGCCTATTGGTGAAGAAAATGCAGCCGTGGAAGCAAGCTGGCGCCCCGGCGGAAAGCTGTCACCGCCCCCAGTGGACATCTGAAGCCGCCCCTGCGCCTGGAGGCCACCCCTGCGGCGGTTCTGGCCGCCCCTACGGTGGCCCTTGTCCGCCCATGCGCTTCTGGTGATCCTCCCCGTGGTGGTACAACAGAGGCTTCGTCTTCTTCATTTCTTCGACTGGTTCTTTGCTCCAAGTGCCTCCTTCTCTTGTTGGGCCTTCTCCCAACACTCACCACGGGTCTAAGCTTCCTCACCTTGACCTAAACAAGCTAGAAGAAGGGACATGCGAGGAGTTTACAAGATCTCTCTTCAAAGCATCCTCCATAGCCATGGAGGTGAAGAGGAGAGGGAAAAGGGAAGAACCATCAGCAAAAGGGATGAGGGAAAGAGACAACTTAACATAGCAGATCCGGAATACCCAAGCTGCAGTTTCTATCCAGCTCTTCCAAAGCAAAAGAAGATGAGAGCAAGCAAGAAGGAAGAGAGTAGTGGAAGATGAAAAATGAACGTGAAATGGGAAATGGGGAAATGGGGAAATGGGGAGAGAGAATAATGAGGCTAACAAAAGGGGTGGGGATACCCAAGGGTCAGCAACCCCCCTTGTCCCCTCACTCCTCTTCCCAAGGCTGACAAAAGGAGTGGGGATACCCAAGACTCAGTCATCTGTCTAGTCAGGTCATTGATCCGCTGATGCGCCTCGGGATCTATACGGCGGCGGGCTTGCTGCTGAGGTGGTGGTGGCATGTCAGTTGGAGGTGCAGGTGCCTCTCTCTCATCCTCCATGGCCTCATCATCAAGGTTAACGGTTGGAAAACTAGGGCCACCGGTATTAGTACCGGTATCCATGGCAGCATTTCCTCCATAGTCGTCATCATCATCATCTTTATCAGCTGCCTCTCTAGCAGCAGTATCCTGCATATACGGGAACCATGCAGCTGACCAATATTGACGATCATATATTGAAAACTATGAAGACCAAAGAATGCGCTGAGGAATATTCATTTCCCATGGCATGGCAACATAAGGTTTGCCAAGACCATGGGGAACGAGTATGCGTTGTGTGATCATCTCCTGTAGACCCAACGGCTTTAGAGCCGCAACCAATGTACAACCAGATAGATCCAAACCCATGGAAGTAGCAATGTGGGTCACCATCCGACCACAACAGGTATCACCCTTCGCCTTCCCCTTGATCCGGTGAAGATCCTCTACCAGCATGGCAGCAAAATCTAGAACTCCCCATGTAACCATACAAAATAAAATCAAGAGTGCACCCTGACGGACCTTTTGGGGCATCTTAGTACGAGCCAGAAGCATCTCACTGAAGATCTTGTGAGCTAAGCGGAAAGCGAGGTGAAAGGTGATCCGCTCCCGGGAATCTTCGGGCTGCCATCTGCCATGGTGGTCAGTCACGTGAGCTATCTCTACCCAAAAACTCTGAGCTTGCGCTCTGGAAGTAAAATCTGTCACTGTGGGAGTCGTGAATCCAAAGATCTCCCCAAAGTGATCTAGAGGAACTACGTTGTTCTTGTTCAGCAACCTATACTTGATTCCTCTATGCTCCGGTACGTAGATAACTGAGCTCAAAAACTCAAAAGTTGGCTCCAGATAAGCCGGTGCTGTAATGGCCATAAATTCCTCGAGGCCAACCATCGAAATCATCTTCTTCAAGTCCTCCACCACGTGGAAGGCACTCAAATTCATCCACATCAAAAAAACGTGGGGCAATGATGGGGTGCCCACATATCCTATCGAAATCCCAGGATGGTAGACTGAGATGCAAAAGAAGGGGAATCACCTGGATGGTAGACTGAGATGCAGAAGAAGGGGAAGAGTGGTGTGAACTGCTTGGTCTATTGATGACATGAATTATGTACCATCATATTCATGCATATTGTAGAAGATTGTCTCAGTTTACCTTGCATTTAGAGAGATTTTGTGTGCCTTTTATGTTTTATTCAATCATTTGTCGGAAATAGAGGTCTACACGAGTTTTTGATGAATTATAGGTAAATGGAGTGGAATTGAAAGCAAAAGCGGAGCAAGGAGCATCTAAGGATGTTAAGGAAGCCAAAGGAGTCATAAAGGAATCACAAAGAGCTAAGGAATTGCAAAGGAGAAGCATAGAAGACGAGCCAAAAGAAGAGCACTTTCTGTTGAAGAAAATCGTGCCAATATGCATACAAATCGGACGATTTTCTCCCCTAAAAATCGAACGGTTTTGTGTATAAATCGACTGGGTCGATTTCCTTTGCTTTTCGGCCAAATGAAAAGACGACGCAAAGCCCAATTCTTTTGGGCTAGAGGAGAGTTTTGCCAAACGGCCCATTTGCAAGAAACTATAGGTGAGAACCCTAGGAACGAAAACGAGAAGGCCGCAGCGGGAAATCTTTACACGTTTGAGAGAGATTGGAGATTCTTGGAGAAGGATTGAAGGACTTTTTGCCGGGAAGCCAATCTTGACTCTTGTTTGTGAGATTTCTTTATCCATTGAAGCAATTGTGCTTTTTGAACACGTAATTGAGTTATAAAGAGATACATTGATTAGTTTTGACGATTGTTTACAGATTTGAAGGTTATTGAATTTTTATTCAAGATTCGGTTTCTTTGCGATATTTCACTCAATCTTTAATTTGATTCGATTTTGAAAATGGTTGGCTAAAACCCTTGTGATTCTGGGGAGAATAGTTGATGATTAAGGCTTAGATGATGATAGACTGAACTCATTCAAACATTAGGACCCTGAGAGTTTAGATTTTAGTTTTGCGACAACAGGAAAAATCGGTGTGTTCTTGGAGTAAATCGGCCGATTTTCTTATGAACAGCCCGATTTATTCTTCTCACGAACTTTAATTGAATCAATCTTTAACCAAAACTAACCCTTGCCTAAATCCCAACATTGAGTAATCTTTTTAACCTCTAATTGAATGTATGAAGACACTTCAAACCTGGTTCTACATTTAATAGATTAGGATTATAAGATTTGGGTAATAAAGAGACTCAACATCCTTTATTAAGATTCTAAGTGTGCTTTCTATTCTTACTTTGGAGAGTCATATCCTGGAATTTTAGATAGTTAGTTTGAACATAATTCTTGTCTTTAGATCTTTCTATATTGCAGCCTCAACAACCCTTATAGAGAGAACCTTTAGATTAGTTATATAGGTTTCGGAACTTCACCGTACGATATCTACCTTCGAACATTTAATCTTGGCAATATAAACTCTGTCCTATATCTATAGAAGTGTCTTGAATCAAAAGCCTAAATCGGATACTTGAATCCTTGGAATCATTTTACCCTTATTTGATCACAAAAGCTTTTCACACTTTTCGCTAGATAATTGAATCCGAAATTATTCTCACCAAATCCCTGAGTTCGACTCTGGAATTCTTACCTTACTACAGTTGATCCGTACACTGCGGGTTCGCTTTGCTTTGAGTTCTAGATATAAATTTAAGACTTTGACGCACACCTTTTTGAGCGAACAAGTTTTTGGCGCCGTTGCAGGGGATTTGGTCTAGACCAAGTTCGGTTTTCGGTTGTCTAGCTTGAGCGCTCTTGCTCTTGTGATTTGATTTGTCTACTTGAGTGATCTTTGCAGGTTCTTTAGGTATATGCGAAAAACTAGATCCACTAAAGATCTAGTTCCTTTCGATCCCTAATTGGAGAGAACTTTGAGAAGAAAGTTGAAGGAAAAGAAAATGGCTGAGAACAACGAGAGAAACTACCAGGCTGAACTGAATGAAGCTCAACGCCAACTTCAGTTGAGTGAGAAAGCACGCCTAGATGCTGAAATGAGTCATCAATTTCAGATTGATGAACTAAGAGCTATGATGTTGGACATGAAGTTGGAATTGAACGAATCCAGGAAGAAAAAGAAAGTCAAAACGCCAACTAAATCCATTAGAAATGACTCATCCGATGACGAAGGGATTGATCCGGACATGCCAGAACTTGAGGAGATCGATCCATTACTTCGTCCTGTTCAGAACACCCCAAAACCACGGGTTGTTCCTCGCCTCCCAACTAGGGACGTGAGAGTTGCTAATGACGATGATAGACCCCGAACTTTGGGGCAACGGATGGACCCAATTCAGCAACCACGCCGTCTAGGTGTGGATTTCGGAGCTGAAGTTATCCAAGAGTTTAGCTTCTCACCACAAGTCATCACCATATATGGTTCGCCAAAGTCAATATAGCGGGGCAAGTACTGAATCTCCACACCAACACTTGCAGAATTTTGAGATTCTCATGGAGACTATGAAGCCGAAGAAGGCTACTACAAGCAATTACAAGATCAAACCGTTCTTCTTTTCTTTGAAGGACAAGGCTCTAGCTTGGTACCAAACACTTCCAGCTGCAAAGTTGGCTACATGGGAGGAATTGTCTTCGGAATTCCTCACCAAATTCTTTCCGCCATCCAAAACGGCGGAATTAAGAGGTAAAATAAATGCTTTTTCTATGAAACCTAATGAAAGCTTGTTTCAATCTTGGGAAAGGTTTCAAGATCTCTTGTTGGATTGCCCGCACCATGGCATTTCCAAGCTGGAATTATTGGAGATCTACTACAAAGGATTGGATGTGGAAACACAATTCAACCTCCAATCTCTCTCTTGTGGCACATTCATGGACATGAGAGAGGATGATGCTTGGGACTTCATTGAGAAGCAAGCCCAAGTGATTGAGAAGTATTCCCACAAGAAGGTGGACTCAAATAGCCGGAATCAAGGCGATTCGGGAGCCAAGTTGAACCAAGCTGCTCAAACACAAATATTTTCCCTCAACAATGAGATCAAAGAGTTGAAGGAAGTGCTCAAAACGAGTCTTCAAAAGACTAAGGAGCAAGAAGCCAACTACATGGGGAGGGACAACAATCAAAGGAATGATAACCGGAACTCCAATTGGAACAACAACAACAACAACAACAACCGGAATTCCAATTGGAACAACAACAATAGGAACTCAAATAACAATAATTGGAGGTCAAATCAGCAAAATCCAGATAATCCTTACTCTCATGCTGAAAAGGCTCTAACACCTCCATCTTCTTCTACTCCTTTAACAAGCCAGGAACAATCAAGCGGATCAAACAAACCCGATCCCATGCTACAGACGATCCTAGGCAAACTACAAGGGTTGGAGAGCTATATAACTTCGGTTGATAAAGCTCACAAAGCTTTGGAAAGCCAAGTGTTTAACAAGGCCGGAGAAGTTCCAAGAGACCAAGGGAAACTTCCAGGGAAGACGGAAGATAACCCAAAGGGAAGGGTTATGGCAATAACTACTACGAGTGGCAAGACAACTACCGACCCTCAACCTAAAGTAGTCGAAACCACCACTAAAGAAGGAGAGGCAAAAGAGAAGGAAGAAGTTTATGTTCCTCCTCCCGCTTACAAACCACCTCTATCTTTCCCTCAATCTAGAGCGGGTGCACGCCTAGATAAACATTTTGGTAAGTTTGTTGAACTTATGAATAAGCTGCATATTAATATACCTTTTATGGATGCAATTTTAGGTATGCCAGCTTATGGGAAATTCCTCAAGGAAATCCTCTCTAACAAGAGGAAATTGGAAGACATAGGAGAAGTCAAGATGAGTATGGAGTCATCCGAACTCATCGAGACTATGACGGAGAATATGCCACCTAAGCTCCGTGATCCAGGATCCTTTTGCATACCCATCACTTTGGGAGAAGCTACCTATGATGCACTTTATGACCTTGGAGCGAGTGTGAGTATCATACCCCTTGCTCTATGCAAAGCAGTTGGTCTAGGAGAACCTAGACCGGTGAAGATCACACTCTACATGGCTGATCGTTCCACCACTAAGCCGGTGGGGATATTAGAAGACATTCCGGTAAAGCTCGGTAAGTTTTACATCCCTATAGATTTTGTCGTTCTTGACATCCCTGCAGATTATCCGGTTCCCATCATTCTTGGGAGACCATTCCTTGCAACATCCGGATGCATGGTCGATTGCAAGAATGGCCAGCTGTCTTTCCATATAGGTGAAGAAAAGATACAATTCACACTCTCTTCCTTAATCAAGGAGCCAGCCTTGAGAGACGATGTTTTTGATATTTTTGATGAAGAAGAGTTTAGAGAGGTAGTAAGTTCAATCTTGATGAAAGACCCTCTTCAAAAGGTTCTTAGTATGAGCATCACGGAAGAAGGAGTGGAACATGATTACAATGAGGATGTGAAAGCATTAAATGATGTGGAGGAAGAACTAGGAACAAGAATTGAAGAACTAGAATTAACTCCGGAAACTGTGAAGAAAATCGACCTGCATAAATCAAATCGTCCGATTTGTGAAGAGGCAACCCGATTTTTTTCAACAGAAAGAAAAATCGTGCCTCAAATCGACCGATTTACTTCAGGGGAGGTCGATCCAGTGGGAAATTTTCTGGATTCTCCAAACTTCACCGCAGCTGTTCTCGAATCTAATGATGCAGTACTCCCACCTCTAGAGGCCTCTCCCACAACATCTGAAGGCCACGATTCATCATCAATCAAGGTACCTCCATCATTAGAATTGAAGCCACTCCCCACGCATTTAAGGTACGCATTCCTTGGCATTAATTCCACATATCCGGTCATAGTTAATGCGAATTTGAATGATGCTGAATTAGAGAAACTTATGCATGTTTTCAAGCAACATAGGAGAGCATTAGGCTATACTATTGATGATTTAGTAGGAATAAAGCCTTCCCTATGTATGCACAAAATTCTAATGGAAGAGGATTACAAACCTTCACGCCAACCTCAAAGACGGTTAAATCCGGCAATGAAAGAGGTCATGAAGAAAGAAATCCTTAAGCTACTTGATGCAGGTATCATCTTCCCTATTTCCGATAGCAAATGGGTGAGTCCAGTACAAGTAGTACCCAAGAAAGGAGTCATTACCGTTGTTGCCAACAAAAACAACGAACTTATCCCTACACGGACAGTTACAGGGTGGCGAATGTGCATCGACTACCGCAAACTGAACGTGGCCACTAGGAAGGACCAATTCCGCCTTCCTTTTATCGATCAAATGTTGGAAAGGTTAGCCCAACATTCTTACTTTTGTTATCTAGATGGATATAGCGGTTTCTTTCAGATTCCAATTCATCCGGATGATCAAGAGAAGACGACTTTTACGTGCCCATGGGGTACGTTTGCTTATAGAAGAATGCCATTCGGTCTATGCAACGCTCCAGCCATCTTCCAAAGGTGCATGATGGCAATCTTCTCCGAATACGTAGAGAATATCATGGAAGTCTTCATGGACGATTTTTCGGTATATGGTTCTTCCTTTGATAACTGTCTCTATAACCTTTCACTAGTTCTTAAGAGATGTGAGGACACTAACTTAGTTTTAAACTGGGAAAAGTGTCATTTCATGGTCACCGAAGGGATTGTGTTAGGTCATCTAGTATCACAAAGGGGAATAGAGGTTGATAGAGCAAAGATAGAAACCATTGAGAAGTTACCTCCCCCTTCTTCGGTGAAAAGAATTAGAAGTTTCTTAGGGCATGCAGGCTTTCTATAGGAGATTCATAAAGGATTTTTCTAAGATCTCAAAACCTTTGACTAATCTTTTGATGAAAGACGCAACTTTCGAATTTTCAAAAGATTGTTTAGATGCTTTTTGCAGGATCAAAGAAGCCTTGATTTCAGCACCAATCATTCAACCACCCGATTGGACTCTTCCTTTCGAGGTCATGTGCGACGCAAGCGACATCGCTATAGGAGCCATTCTTGGACAGAAGAAAGATGGTCGCACTCATGCCATCTACTATGCTAGCAAAACGCTAGATGAGGCTCAATACAATTATGCAACCACAGAAAAGGAACTTTTAGCCGTAGTATACGCTTTTGAGAAATTTCGTTCCTATCTTGTAGGTGCAAAGGTGATAGTCTATACGGACCATTCCGCAATTCGATACTTATTCACGAAGAAGGATGCGAAGCCAAGGCTTCTAAGATGGATCTTACTCTTAAAAGAGTTCGATTTGGAGATTCGTGATAAGAAAGGATCGGAAAACTCCGTTGCCAATCATCTTAGTCGTCTTCCGCAACTCACCGGCGAGACGGATGAACTTCCTATAAACGACTCATTCCCTGACGAACAGCTACACGAGATTGAAGAGTGCCTTCAACACATCTCAAAAGGTAATGATCCATGGTTTGCTGACATTGTGAATTACCTTGTTTGTCAGGAGATTCCACCCGGACTTTCATACGTTCAAAGGAAGAAGTTCTTTAGAGACGTCCGGCAATTCTATTGGAACGAACCTCTTCTATTCAAAAGAGGTCCCGATGGCATTTACAGGAGATGTATCCCCGAAGATGAGGTGGATAGTGTCATCCGCCATTGCCATTCTCTACCATGTGGCGGACATGCTAGTTCCCACAAGACTTGTGCTAAGGTACTTCGTTCCGGCTTCTATTGGCCTACACTTTTCAAAGATGTGCAAAAGTTTGTTGTTGCTTGTGATGCTTGTCAAAGGACAGGTAATATATCAAGGAGGAATGAGATGCCTCTCAACAACATACAAGAAGTAGATATCTTTGATGTATGGGGCATCGATTTTATGGGACTTTTCCCATCTTCATGCGGTAACCAATATATACTTCTTGCCGTAGACTATGTCTCAAGATGGGTAGAGGCAATCGCTTCTCCTACTAATGATGCAATGGTAGTGGTGAAGTTCTTCAATAGAACGATCTTCCCAAGGTTCGGAACTCCCCGAACCATCATTAGTGACGGAGGAACGCATTTCACAGCCCGTCGATTTGAGACTCTTTTGGATATGTATGGGGTGACCCATAAGATAGCTACACCTTACCATCCGCAAACCAGCGGACAAGTCAAAATATCCAATAGAGAGATTAAGGGAATTTTAGAGAAAACCATCTCTAAAACGAGAAAAGATTGGTCAATGAAGCTTGACGATGCACTATGGGCGTACAGGACAGCCTTCAAGACACCAATAGGTACGACTCCCTATAATCTTGTCTATGGTAAATCCTGTCATCTTCCTGTAGATCTGGAGCATAAAGCCTATTGGGCTACCAAGTGGCTCAATTTTGACATGAAAGAAGCCGGAGAGAAGCGGCTCTTAGACATCACTGAGCTAGATGAGATCCGGCTAAATGCATATGAGAACGAAAAGATCTACAAGGAACGGACAAAGCGTTGGCATGATAAGCACATCATTCCAAAAGATTTGAAAGAGGGAGACCAAGTCCTTCTATTCAACTCAAGGCTTCGTCTATTTCCAGGTAAGCTCAAATCCCGTTGTACAGGACCTTATGTAATTAAACGAAATTTCCCCCATGGTGCAGTTGAAGTATGGGGTGAACAAAGCGGAAGTTTCAAGGTTAATGGCCAACGGTTGAAGAAATACACACCGGAAGCTCCGGTCGAGGAGATAGCTCCTATCCTCCTCTATTGAACACAAAACCATACACCGTCCAGCTAAAGACGATAAATCAAGCGCTTCTTGGGAGGCAACCCATGATAGTATAGTTTTTCCCTCCTTTCATCACTTAGTTAGAATAGATTAGTTGCTTTGTTTCCTTGTTTTCGCTTTTTATTTGTTCCTCGATGCACTCTTGGTTTGTCGTGTCATTAATCGCAGGAAATTAGGTCCAATTTGAGAGATCCATGGAGAAAGGAAGCACAAATCCGTTAAATCTTCAATGTCCATGAAGAATAAAGAAGGAAATCGAGCTGCACTAAGTTAATCGTCCGATTCAGGAGCAGAGCAAGTCGATTTTTGCCAACAGAAAGAATAATCGCCCTGGAGATCGACCTGCCATGAAAAATCGTCCGATTTTCAAGTGTTCAGAGAAAAATCGAGTTACCATAAGTTAATCGTCCGATTCAGTAACAGAGCAAGTCGATTTTTGACAACAGGAAGAAAAATCGACCTGGAGATCGACCTGCCAAGAAAAATCGTCCGATTTTCTTTGAGTTCAGAGAAAAATCGCCCCGACGATTAAATCGACCTTATAAATCGGCCGATTTTCTTCACAGTTTCTCGACCCTATATAAAGACTCAACACTCGATCTTCCTCATTCCACAATCTCCCACTCTCGATTTCCCTCTCTCAAGAACTCCGAAAATCGCCCACACCCTACAATCCTCATTCCTTAATCATTTTGAGTGACTCTTGGCTCCAAACTGAAGCATTTTCAACAAGGAACAAGGATCTACCAATAACAAGCACGGCAATCGACTCCTCCGTACGGAATTCAGGTTTTTCTTTCCAAAACCTAAGTTTCTTGTTCGAAATTGAAGTTTGCTTAGGAAGTGTTTATTTGCTGAAATTGATTGAGGAATCTGCTTAGGAATCACTATAGGAAACTGTATGTGGTGGTTGTTGGAATAGAACTTTACAGAATTATGAGAATCGTAGAAATCGATAGAAAAATCGACCTAGCCTAGAAAAATCGTCCGATTTTTGTGAAGAACAGGCCGATTTTTTGCTGCAGAAATGGATATTGTGAAGAGAATAACTAGAAATACGGGGAAGAAGAAGGGATCTTCTTCCAAAGCCCCTCCCCCACCTCCACCACCACCTCAAAACATTCCTAAGCTTCTCCCTCCCCTATCCAAGCACAAGAAACGATATGAACGCATCCTAGATCGCACATTCACCCCTCCTCGCTACATTGTGTTAGATGATCTAGATTCCTTGTTTGTTCGAGAGGATGTAGATATGATGCTTGACAGGGCTGGGCTGAGACAGTTTGCTACGATTAGGGAGGATGCTTATACTGAGATCACCCTAGAGTTCCTTAGTACATTCGAGCATGATCCTAGGGAAAGGATGGTCACCTTCCGCCTTATGAGCCAAGATCACACTATGTCTATTGATACTTTTAGAGACTTGTTCGGTTTTTCTTATTCAGATGCAGGAACATTTGCTAGAGGTGTTAGTGCTAGTGACTTTTGGGAAGCAATTTCAGTGGGAGAATATGGAGGAGATAAGTGGAGACCCGGAAATTCTAAGGAGACTAGTATGTACAACCTCTCCTTTAAGGTAGTACATAGGATTCTTAGTGAGAGCCTATTTGCACGGACAGAGACTCCACAAAAGCTCAAGACTGATGAGCTTTTCATTCTCTATTGTATGACATCCACCACCATTCCCGACATCTCTACCATGCTTGCTGACTATCTAGGAAAGATAGCCAACAAAGATAAGGGCGATATTTGTGCAGGAGGTCTTGTCACTCATGTGGCTAAGACAATGGGATTAGACTTCTCCGGATGCACTCTAGCTGAGAGTGCCCTTCCATTAGGCTCACATCAGTTGGTTGTTCGACAGGTCTTGATTCCTCGAGGGAGAGGAACCCTTCATGTGCCCATGCCATGGCACAGGGATCCGAAGAAGAAACCATCCGAGATCATTTGGAAATCCGAATACACTATTCGGAACAAGAGGAACTGGAAGGAGACGTTCGAGTTGATGCTTGAGGAGTTCTCTCCTCCTACTTACTATGATGATGATGTAGGTGACTCTGAGGAGGAGGATGAGGATGGAGGACAGGGGACCATGCTCGAGTTTGAGAGTGACACTCATAGCGGTCATGCTACGGATGCCATGGACACCGACACTCATGGTGCAGGACCTAGCCGGACTAGTAGAGGCGATGAGGAGACGGAGGATGACATGCAGCCACCTCGCCGCTCATTTGCACGTGCCCCAGGACATGGACGAGGACGTCGCCCTCCCCGTCACTTTAGGAAGCTAGTCTCTAGTTTCTAGAGCCTCAGCACCGACTATCACGCTCTCCACACCGACTACGACACCTTGAACACTCAGTTCAAGAACTACAGGCAAGAGACGGACGCTAGGCATTCATCCTACGATGGCCAGATGAGAGATTTATACTTCCACCAGTTCGGCCGCTTCTACGATCCTAGTGCACCTATGTATCCTTATCCACCACCGACAGAGGATTGAGCTTCCACTTCTTTTACATTGTAAGTATTTTTCTTCATCTCATGCTTGATTTTCATATTGGGGACAATGTGGATGTTAAGTATGGGGTGGGGGTACTTACAATACCTTTTGTTTCATCTTAGCACTTTATGAACTTTGCACTACTCTTGATGATTGGCTTGTAATAACTCTTGCACTACCTGCTTTCCACTATGACACTTGCATTTGCATGATCTTTCTCAAATCCTATGAATTTTCAAAATTTTTGTGCTTCTTATGATGGAAATGACCTCTATGATGAGAAATGTGTATGTGGATAGGCAAAAAGATGGCTTAGTTGTGTTGAGATGTTAATCATAGCATGAATGAGTTTGCTTTTGTTACTTGAACACATGAATAAGTTATATGATTTAGTTGTTTTGATAAGAGTGAAATAATAGTCGAAGCTATATTGCAAGTTCTTTTACATCATATAAGGATGACTAAGGCAATTCACTTCTTTTCTTTTCTCATATCTTGATCATGCTAGCCCCTCAATGAAATATGTAACCCTCCTTTTACCATCCGGGAATTAGGATAAGTGATAGAAAAAGGCATGTTTGATGTGGGAGGGCCAAGAAAAATGTATTAAATGAAAGTGTAGAAATTCATAAGTTTGGGGACGTTGAACATGAGGATGAGTAACTCGGCACCATTCACATAGCCGGGTGTTTGTGTCTTGCCAAAGTCCAATTGAACGACAAGTCCTAACGGGATATGGTATGTGCATCAAGGGTTTGAGGCATCTCAAAATTGAGAAACACCGATCTCCTAGGCTTCGGTTTTTGTGCACCGCTGTCCATACTCTCAAAAAGTAAAGTATAAAGGAAGCAAAGCTTTCTACATGCGAAGCATGTGCGGTGAAGTAAAATTTTGAAGGTATTATGTTGTTCCTCTTTCCCGGATTAGCACCACAATTTCCAAAAAGAATTCCTTCCCTTAATACGTTTCTTGGACCTTACCTTTGATTAGAAGACCTTGAGACTTCTATGCATATGTTTAAGGCTTCATGGCTTAGATTTGTTTGACTTTGATTACCTCTACACCTTTATCATGTCCTTTATTTGTGCTTTCAAGGAAGAAAAGGAAGTTAGTTCATCTTATAGTTATCATTGATACATGCTTTGCCCTTTTATGCCTTGAAATATCACTTTGAGGGTGATCCAATAAGAAGAAGCACTACCAAAAGAAAAGTTTTTGAGTTTTCATACATATATAATCCATGACATCTTGTATTCTAAATTTGAGTCTTGCTTAGGGACAAGCAAGGGGCAAGTATGGGGTATTTTGATGACATGAATTATGTACCATCATATTCATGCATATTGTAGAAGATTGTCTCAGTTTACCTTGCATTTAGAGAGATTTTGTGTGCTTTTTATGTTCTATTCAATCATTTGTCGGAAATAGAGGTCTACACGAGTTTTTGATGAATTATAGGTAAATGGAGTGGAATTGAAAGCAAAAGCGGAGCAAGGAGCATCTAAGGATGTTAAGGAAGCCAAATGAGTCATAAAGGAATCACAAAGAGCTAAGGAATTGCAAAGGAGAAGCATAGAAGACAAGCCAAAAGAAGAGCACTTTTTGTTGAAGAAAATCGTGCCAATATGCATATAAATTGGAGGATTTTCTCCCCTAGAAATCGAACGGTTTTGTGTATAAATCGACTGGGTCGATTTCCTTTGCTTTTTGGCCAAATGAAAAGACGACGCAAAGCCCAATTCTTTTGGGCTAGAGGAGAGTTTTGCCAAACGGCCCATTTGTAAGAAACTATAGGTGAGAACCCTAGGAACGAAAACGAGAAGGCCGCAGCGGAAAATCTTTACACGTTTGAGAGAGATTGGAGATTCTTGGAGAAGGATTGAAGGACTTTTTGCCGGGAAGCCAATCTTGACTCTTGTTTGTGAGATTTCTTTATCCATTGAAGCAATTGTGCTTTTTGAACACGTAATTGAGTTACTAAAGAGATACATTGATTAGTTTTGACGATTGTTTACAGATTTGAAGGTTATTGATTTTTTATTCAAGATTCGGTTTCTTTGCGATATTTCACTCAATCTTTAATTTGATTCGATTTTGAAAATGGTTGGCTAAAACCCTTGTGATTCTGGGGAGAATAGTTGATGATTAAGGCTTAGATGATGATAGACTGAACTCATTCAAACATTAGGACCCTGAGAGTTTAGATTTTAGTTTTACGACAACAGGAAAAATCGGTGTGTTCTTGGAGTAAATCGGCCGATTTTCTTATGAACAACCCGATTTATTCTTCTCACGAACTTTAATTGAATCAATCTTTAACCAAAACTAACCCTTGCCTAAATCCCAACATTGAGTAATCTTTTTAACCTCTAATTGAATGTATGAAGACACTTCAAACCTGGTTCTATATTTAATAGATTAGGATTATAAGATTTGGGTAATAAAGAGACTCAACATCCTTTATTAAGATTCTAAGTGTGCTTTCTATTCTTACTTTGGAGAGTCATATCCTGGAGTTTTAGATAGTTAGTTTGAACATAATTCTTGTCTTTAGATCTTTCTATATTGCAGCCTCAACAACCCTTATAGAGAGAACCTTTAGATTAGTTATATAGGTTTCGGAAGTTCACCGTACGATATCTACCTTTGAACATTTAATCTTGGCAATATAAACTCTGTCCTATATCTATAGAAGTGTCTTGAATCAAAAGCCTAAATCGGATACTTGAATCCTTGAAATCATTTTACCCTTATTTGATCACAAAAGCTTTTCACACTTTTCGCTAGATAATTGAATCCGAAATTATTCTCACCAAATCCCTGAGTTCGACTCTGAAATTCTTACCTTACTACAGCTGATCCGTACACTGCGGGTTCGCTGTGAGTTTTGGTTGGTTAGATTTTAGGTTTACTAGAAGAAATAGTTAGATCTAAAATGAACATTAGAATCCAAACATGTGCGGTGTCTAAATTGTAAAATTTATTCCTATCATTAAATATAAATAGAGTTGAAAATAAGAAAGAAAGTGATTTTCTAAAATAGGTCACCATTCTCAACCAATTACAACCCTGAATATGATCCCCATAAACAATCTTTATAAAAGAGGGTAGAAAGAAAGAAGAAGATACATTATACAACAAGTGATCGAAAAGAACCTTTACTATGAACCAAGTAAACGAAACAAGTAGAAAAGTAATTTATCTACATTACACAAGATAAAATCGAAGAAGAAAGACGTAACGTCTGTAGGAAGGAAGTTAGTGTACGTAGTGAAAAGCGTAGAATTATAAGAGCCACATATGAGAGATCTACATTGATTGACCATGGATCATATCAATATCCTTATATCCCTTACCTGAGGGGGGGACTGCATCATTCTACACCATTCCAATTCTTGACTTATATTCATGGTCCCTCTCTCTTTGGCAATTGGCACTGCATCTTCTTCTGATAAACTATATATATATATGCATGCCCTTTATTCTCTCCACGTGCGTTCCTTTTCCACGGTGGCCATTCTGGAACTGATTCGCTTCTAACATACATACAGTGTACGCTTGCATACGTGTCGACGGAGTGTGAGCCATGTTGAATACTTCTTTATTTCCAAATAATTAAGATGAATCAAACACAGCCTTTATCAAATGCACAAACGAATTCTCTCAGCTTTTTTTGGGTTTGTGGTGTGGGGGCACTGTACTTTCTACATTTACTTTTTCCCCATCTCCCATATATCCTTTCATTTTACCTTTTCCAACACAATGCTGCTACACTTGGATTTATCACCTACTTTTGCCTCTCTTATACACAAATCAAACTTTGAATCATATCATTCTTCATCATTACCTAAACATTACGTACTGGCCATAGATTTCAGATAATCATTACCCTTCATACGCTGTTGTCCAAACTTTTTTTCATCTTCAATTATTTATTCTTTCTTCTTATCTGTGATCGATATGTTCAACCCTTAATTTCGAGTAATTATACGTAATAAGTGTAACAGCAAATGCTTTGTTTTTATGAGCTAGCTCATCTGCTTGTTAAATCAAATCCAAATGATTAGGGTATCACCAATTATAACAGACAGATACATAAAACCTAACTATATATATATAATCACTTGCTTACACCTTTAATTATATCACGCAAGTGCATATCAAATTACCAATCGAAATCTATTATAACCATTCTCGTCCAACCGATACTTATGGTTAAACAAGTAGACTATAACACGAGATTCCGACTGCATTAATCCTCTTACAAGATGAACTATATATGTATATAAGTCAATTCTTCATAGAAGAAGAGCTGTCATGACGATCATCAGTCTCGATTTCCGAAGCCGTGTCATCTTCCTTCTCGTCGGACCCGTCTGCGTTGGAGACAGCGCCGTGGCCATGTCCGAAGGCACGAATGTGATCCTTGAGAGACCTCTTGTGCTTGAAGTCGGAGCCACAGATGCAATACCAAAGCTTTCCACAGTTCTTCTCATGGGTCCTCCAATCCCCCCGGACAGCCAGCGCCTTGCCGCACTTCCGGCAGGCGAAGGGCTTCAAACCGTGCTTGCGCTTGTAGTGTGTCTGGAGAGTCCGGAAGTCTTTCAATGGCTTCGCTCTTTGGTGGTCGATGTTGTTCCTGCATCCTGGCGCGCAACAGTAGCATGGTAGACGGAGCATCCCCGTCGGCTGCGTGCCTCTTAGCGATTCCGGGCCTTTCCTATACTCCGACCCGTGCCCCCACATGTGCATCTAAATTTTGCATACAATCATGAGATGGAAAGTTTGGTTTCAACATATAAGATTAGGTGAAGCTCTTAAACCAAACATTGATTTAGAAACTTGCGTCATAACTTACACTCGTCCATTAATGTTCTTTTTGTCAAATTCGTTACCATTTTAGGGGAGGAATCTGCTTCTGTATATTAAGTAGAATTAATGTCAAGTGGGTGAGGAAAAAGCTGGGAATTGGATCTCTTGCTAATTAACTGTACGTAAAATTCCGGATCTTATCTTCAAAACCTAATTTAACTGAGATGAGTTGTAAGTGAAGATGCCGGTGAACATATTTGCCACAGGCGATAGGATTCTGCTTCCCACTGTAGTAAATTTGTGATTCCATTTGACTAAACTTTACCAACTTTACTTTCTGAATATAATTCCTTTCAATCCTATGTCATTGTTCAGATTGTACATAATCATTTACACAGATTAGAATGAGGATCTTGAAGGTAGATCCATAATACCAAGTTAGGAAACTTAAGTAAGAGACCAAAAAGAAGCCCTTTTGGCTATGCATGTAGAGTAAATGCTTGTCCTTTTGGATTACCCATCAAGTGAGGAATGGTGAAACAAGAAGAAGGTTAAATGAAAGGAAAGGGGGACAAAACTGCAGAAATTGAGCAGTGAGGTCCTCTTGAATTGGTTAGTGTATGGGGGTTGGAGCAGCAAAAGCACATATTTCAAAGCTTTCCCCCTCTCTCTCTTCATTTCTGCAACCGGCAAAAGGAACAATATACTGGGAATTGGCTGGACTGGTTCAATCATATTAAGGATAAACAGTACTCCTATGCCTTGCTAATATAGCCTACTTATCAGCTACACATCCATAGATGCTGCCCCCCCTCATTTTTAATTTTTTTTTATTTTTTGAACTGTGTGACCTCCAAACCATGCAAATGCTACTCCATTTATTAGGGCAAACAAGAATGATACTTGCATACCTAAAGAAACTTATAGGATTTCCTGATCAATTTATGATCTGAATTTTAGGTATTAAATTGAACAAAATTAAGCATATATAAAATAAAATGTTTAATTTGTTGTTAGCTGTCCAGAACCCTCCCAATCAATTCATGTGTGGGGAAGACGTACTGAAGAGAGGGGTATTTCATGATGATAAATTAAAAGGGAAACTCATTGAAATTGGATATGAATTAAAGCCAGAAAGTTGAATAAATTTATAAAAGAAGAAAAAGTATGAGTAAATTAATTACCTGCATGTTGTTGTATCTGTTGAAGGTCTTAAGGCAAACAGGACATGAGAACTGGGTAGGACCATTGAGGATCTGAGAAGGAGTAGGGATCCAGTACTGGCCTCCCTTGTTGAGAGATGATGATGATGATGATCTGGTGGTGCCCATGATCCATGGGTACCCATCATCTCCAATTCCTCCATCACCAAGGGCATCATCATGATCATGGCCTTTACTGGCGTCTGGATGGGCATCATCATTATTTGAGCTACTGCTCTTATTAATGTTTTTAGTATTGAGAGAAGAAGAGTAGAAAGCTGCCAGATGAGCTGCACTAGGGCTTGGTAGTCCTATTTGCAAGTCCAATGTTACACCTTCTTCTTCCTCCTCCTCCTCCTCTACATCTTCGAATAGTCCTTGTATTAGCTTGGACTTTTTCTTATTGTTACTAGTGCTTGTATCCACATCCATGGGGTTGGAAGGCTGATCGGGCTCGACTCGCTCTCGAATTTGGGGTTCTTGATGAGGGGCATAATTCCCCAAGGAGAGAAGAGGGAGGGTGTTGGTTTGCGGTGGCGGTGGAGGAGGAGGGTTTGAAGGGAAAGGAGAGGAAGAAGAAGAAGAAGAATTGGGGGTATGGGGGAGAGGATTCATTTGGTTTATCCAAGGTGTGAAGAGATTTGTGTAAGGATCGGTCATGGTGAAATGATGAAATTAGGTGACAAAAATGAAAGAGAGATGAATAGCTTTAAAAGTGTATGCTTTTTATAGAGAAGATGGGAAAGAGAGAGCAAAATGACTGAAGAGGACAGGAGAAGTTTACATTGGTGAGAAGTGGGCGCTACTTGTTTGCCCCTCATAGTCCATTCACACAACCAAGCCTCTTTCAATTTGTATCTCACATATAAATATATATATATTTTTGTATCTGCTCTGGATTCGTCTTATTTCCCAAATACATATTTTTAAAATCAACACTGACCAAATAAAAAAGAAATACACAGATTCTCTGCAGAAAATAATTCCAAAAAGTTTATCCGTTGCTTAAACCAGCAAATTGGGTGGATGTGCACATTCTCACTACTCATACACGTTGTCCAGGCTCTCTCTGCTGCGCCTATGCATTCCATCAAATTTCAAGTTTATTAAGTTGACTTAGGGTTTTATCACTTTTCAACCGTTGACTCAATTAGGTCTGCTCCCAAAATAGCGTAGAAAGAAGGAACATTTATTCAACTTTACTTATCTTAGGAAACACAATTAGCCATAAAAAACAATTTCTCCAAAATTATTAGTTTAATTTTGTATGAGGAATTTCACGAGCCCTAACATTTTAAAAAAAAAAAAAAAGACTTATGCTCTCTAGTAAGTTTGCTTTTGAAGACCATTTTTACACAAAATAAAGCTTGCTACTTTTTAAAAGCAACACCAAACATTGATGTTTGTCAACCTCTTTTCTGCCTTTAATTTTACATACTGATTACTACTTAACTAATCAATTGACTCCCTCTTTATAAATATAAATACTGAGTAAGTATTCGAGTTATTGAAGTAGCGTGATGGGTGGTGATACTCAAAATTAATAAATTATGAAATAAGAATTATGATAATTATAAGAATGAGTGATTACCAAATATAATTTCTTAATAACATAGAAATTTTAACTTATCATGTTAATTTATTTTTAGACTAATTTGGTGAGTAAGCCTTTTTGAGTTTTTAGTTTAATAATTAGACTTATAATAAATTTTAATTTAGTAAATATACCCCTTTTTTTTTACACTGCTTTCATCTTCTACTTACCTTCTCTTCAAACCCTAGATACTAGAGTGAAATTTTCAAGCCGTTGCAGTCACCCTTCTCTTCATCTTCCCCTTTTCTTCAAAGCTCTTCATCTTCTACATACCAGGCCTCACTTGCACGTATACTAGCAACAAACTAGTATGAAAAATTATGGAGCACTCTTCTCATTCTCTGTTCGTTCTTGTTCTCGTTCTTCTGGTACTCTTATGTTCATTCTATGTTCTCGTTCTTTGGTACTCTTCTCGTTCTCTCCTTGAGCATGTTGGGCTCGAAATGGATCTTCCAATGATCAATACATTATGTTGTGTTTTTGTTGCTGATTATTGCGGATCTGATTCTTTGTTGCTGATTATTGTGGACACCTCATACCAGAAAACTATTGGAGTGTCGGAGTCTCAACTGACTTGAGTCTTACTTGCACATCTCCGCCTCACACTCTTCTGTGTATTATAGCTTCAATGGTGACTACCCGGGGTTTGGTGCTATCACGGCCGGTAAACTTTGTAACATGGAACCCTAAGAAACTAGAAGAAGTGAAAGCCATTTTAGGACAATCTATTCCCTTTCAGTCGTTTAAGCTCGATTGTAAGCTTCCCTCTTTCAATTTTGCTTTTCTTTTTGCTTCTATCGCCTCTTCGGAATTCATTGCTGAAATTTGACCTAATTTATTTCTTTTGATTGGTGACAATGCTAGAATTACAAGGTGAGCCAAAAGATATCTCAAGGAAAAGGCTCGTTTGGCTGCTGCATAGATATTTGGAATGAATGTTGGTGTTGCTTGTTTGTATTTGGAATGAGTGTTGGTTTTGCTTGATGTTGTTCATGTTGAAGGCTAAATCAATATTTTCCTTTTTTCTAGTTGTTGAAGGTCATACCAGAATAAGATATAAGTGAGATCTTTGCACAATATATCGAAAAATTTGTGACATTCTTTTTCTAACTTATCTTTGCACAAGTACAACAAGTGAGATCGTCAATACTTTCCAGCAACAGGAATTTCCCATTAGTTTCGTGCAATTTGGACTCGAATGTAGTGCTTTTGATAGGTCTCTATATATAACATCTCAGGAGCAAGAGATGCCATGTTTTGAGATTTTTAACTTCTGGTATAAAATTATTCTATAAAATTTTTGGTATGTGAATTTTTGGTATCTAAATTTTTGGTATGTAGATTTTTGGTATATGTAAATTTCTGGTATGTAAATTTGGTACAAATTTTTGGTATGAAAAATTATGGTGTGAAAGTTCTGGTATGAGACATTCTGGTATGAGAAATTCATTCTAGAAAATAAAAAAGAATATAAAACAAGGCAAACATAAAAATAAAAATAAAAAAACAAATTCAGTAATTAAAAATTAAAACTTACACTTACATAACAAATAACAAACATCAATTTTTTTTAAATAAAGTGGTTAAATATTTTTACTTACCATTAAATGAAATTGGGTAAAAAAATAATGGGGTACACTTACTAAACAAAAAACTAAAAAAGGCCTACTTTGTCTAATTCTTTCTTTATTTTTATATCAGGTGGGTCTAGGACATGGAGGGGAAGTACGTTAAGGTGAACCTACTGTTAGCATGAAATATTGTGATATTTTAGGCACGTTTTCCAATCGTATTTGATTCATATTGATAGTCTTTGATTGATCTTTATGCATATGTGAGCTAGTATTGCCTACATTTTCGATATGGATGTCTACACTAGTTCTATGTTGATTATAGGTGATTTGGAGCTATTTCCGAACGGAATCGAGCAAAGGAGAGTTGAGTTGATATGTCCATAAATTGAGGACACTCTTTGGAAGCAATTTGGAGTCTTAGTTTGAGGAATGCACGAGTTTAGGAAAGAATCACGTTCTTGCCCTAAATTACGCCCTAAAATACGGCCGTATCACAAACCACGGCCAGAATTACGGCCGTGGATTCAGAGTCAGGATTCGACGTTCATTCCAGGGGATTCTACGGCCGTGGAACTAACCGTAATTGTTTCCACGCCCTAAGTTACGGTCGTGGAACACTTCCACGACCGTGATCTTGGCGAATCTTTTCGCCACACTTTGAAGCCACGATCTTTTAAAGATTGGGCCGGGCCGACATTCTGCCCTACACTATAAAAAGACGGACGAAGCAAGATTTCCGTCACCTCGCTTACGACCTTCGATACCCGTTTACCCTCATTCTTCGCCGCTTAGACACGAAGACGTTTTGCTTAGTTTGCTTGGAAGCAATTGACATCTCTTTGAAGAGATCGAAGCTCGTTGTTGGAATTCCTCTAATCTCACACTTTTGGTGGAGATTGCTGTTGAGATCTCCGGATTGTCGGAAGATCGTAGTTCTTGGAAGTTTTTGCAAGAAGATCTCTCTTCTTGACTAGGTTCGATTTGGAAAACGGATTGACATCTCATTTTCTTTTCTTTCCTAGAGTTACGATTATTTGTTCTATTGTGAATCTTTTGACATTGCTTATTCTCTTTGTGGCTTTGAGATTGAATTGAAGATTATTGAAAGTTCTTGAAAGTTTTCATCTTTTTATCTTTTAATTCTTGAATTGATATCAATATGACTGTTATTGACTAAAAACCCTTAACAATTCTAAGGTGAAGGGTTGATAGTTGTGGCATAGGTGATGATAGATCAATCGCAAACAGATTAGACCCTGAGAGTTAGAGAATTGTAGCCGGCAGCCCTAAATTACGGTCTGTTCTTGAGTCCACGGCCGTGGAACCTCAAGAACTAACCGTGATTTCTCTTAAGTCTACGAACTTGCTTTTACTTTAATCTAAAGTTAAAGATTTGCTTTAGCTTAGTTTAGACTTGTCTTTTCTAAGTGGTAGTGAAGCCTCAACAACCTCTACCTCGATTGTGAGCCTCAACAACCTCAATCGGTTAAGTTAGTCTTGATCTTTAGATTATAAGTTTGGGTGTTTGACACTAATTCTCATCTCTAGAATCTTTCTATATTGAGCCTCAACAACCTGTATAGAGAGTGTTTTGTAGGTGAGTTACATAAGGTTTTTGGAACCTCAACCGTACGATTACCTTACATTAGTATACCTTTGCATATCTCCACTCTGTCTTCACATCATTAGTACATCTTGAATCTATTGCCGCAACTGGATACCTGAAACTTTAGGATTGTTGTTTTCCCAATATCTGCAAAACTCCCATATTTATTCGCTTGATAATCTGCAATCGAGTTCGCTCCAACCAAATCCCTGTGTTCGATACTCTGGAATTCTTGCTTAACTACGTCGATCCGTACACTGCGGGTTCGCTTGCTTGATTCTAGTTTTATAAATTTAAAACTTATTTGCACACACCTCTAGGGGCGAACAAGTTTTTGGCGCCGTTGCCGGGGATCGAACCCGGGATAGAGGTAGACCGTAATTTAGGGCGTGGAAACAATTACGGTTAGTTCCACGGCCGTAGAATCCCCTGGAATGAACGTCGAATCCTGACTCTGAATCCACGGCCGTAATTCTGGCCGTGGTTTGTGATACGGCCGTATTTTAGGGCGTAATTTAGGGCAAGAACGTGATTCTTCCCTAAACTCGTGCGTATTAGGTCACTTAGTCTCTAGTAGAGGGATAGAGGTAGACAAGGCTAAGATAGAGACCATAGAGAAACTTCCTCCCCCAATTTCGGTGAAGGGGATAAGAAGTTTCCTAGGACATGCTGGATTTTATAGACGTTTCATTAAGGACTTTTCTAAGATATCAAAACCTCTCACTAATCTATTGATGAAGGATGCGGTTTTTGAGTTTTCACAGGAATGTCTAGATGCATTCAACACCATTCGGCAAGCTCTAATTTCAGCACCTATTATCCAACCTCCGGATTGGACTCTCCCCTTCGAGATTATGTGCGATGCTAGTGACGTAGCCATTGGAGCTGTTCTTGGGCAACGAAAGGATGGACGAACCCACGCCATATACTACGCTAGCAAGACACTAGACGAAGCTCAGCTCAACTACGCCACCACAGAGAAGGAATTTTTAGCCATTGTCTACGCTATTGACAAGTTTCGCTCTTATCTTGTAGGTGCAAAGGTGATTGTCTACACGGATCATGCTGCGATCCGGTACCTCCTTGCGAAGAAAGATGCGAAGCCAAGGCTGATTAGATGGATTCTTCTCCTACAAGAATTCGATCTTGAGATCCGCGACAAGAAAGGCTCGGAAAATTCTGTTGCGGATCATTTGAGTTGTCTAACACATCTAGAGGACGACCATTTGCCCATTGACGACTCCTTTCCGGACGAACACCTACATATCATAGAGGAGTGCATCAAGGTAATCTCCAAAGGTAACGAACCATGGTTTGCTGATTTCGTTAACTATTTGGTTTGCCAGGAGATACCACCCGGACTGTCATACGCACAAAGGAAGAAGTTCTTCAAGGACGTCCGGGAATACTATTGGAACGAGCCTCTCCTCTTTAAGAGAGGTCCGGATGGCATCATCCGGCGATGTGTGCCGGAAGATGAGATGCAAAGTATCATCCGCCATTGTCATTCACTACCTTGTGGAGGACACGCTAGTTCGAACAAAACTAGCGCAAAGGTATTGCAATTTGGATTCTATTGGCCTACTTTATTTAAAGATGTGCAATCCTTTGTTTCTTGTTGCGATGCTTGTCAAAGAACAGGCAATATCTCTAGAAGGAACGAGATGCCCCTCAACAACATCCAAGAGGTGGAGATTTTTGACGTTTGGGGAGTCGATTTCATGGGACCATTTCCATCTTCTTGTGGAAACCAATACATATTATTGGCGGTAGACTACGTTTCTAGATGGGTGGAAGCAATTGCCTCTCCCACAAATGATGCCATGGTGGTGGTTAAGTTCTTCAACAAGACCATTTTCCCACGATTCGGGACGCCAAGGACGATCATTAGTGATGGAGGTTCTCACTTTATAGCCCGTCGCTTTGAAGCTCTTCTAGCTAAGTATGGGGTTACTCACAAGATCGCCACCCCTTACCATCCACAAACGAGTGGACAAGTTGAGATCTCCAACAGGGAGATCAAGGGAATTCTAGAGAAGACGGTTTCAAGGACTAGGAAGGATTGGTCCTTGAAACTAGATGACGCATTATGGGCGTACCGGACTGCATACAAGACTCCCATAGGGACCACACCATACAACCTTGTGTATGGGAAATCTTGTCATTTGCCGGTAGAGCTAGAGCACAAAGCGTTTTGGGCTGTCAAGTGGCTAAATTTCAGCATGAAGGAAGCGGGAGAGAAGCGTCTCCTAGACATCAACAAGCTGGATGAGCTTCGCTTGAACGCCTATGAAAACGCCAAAATCTACAAGGAAAGAGCAAAGCGTTGGCATGATAAGCATATCATTCCAAAGGACTTCAAAGAAGGAGATCAAGTTCTCCTCTTCAACTCAAGGCTTCGCCTCTTTCCAGGTAAGCTTAAATCCCGTTGGACTGGACCTTTTCTAATTAAACGTATTTTCCCCCATGGTGCAGTTGAAGTATGGGGTGAAGCTAGCGGAAGTTTTAAGGTGAACGGCCAACGACTCAAGAAGTACTCGCCAGAACTCCAAGCTGAGGAGTTTGCACCTACCGCACTCGAATAAGTGCAAGAATGGTCTAGCTACGGACCTTAAACAAAGCGCTTCTTGGGAGGCAACCCAAGGTATTGCATTCTTGTTTTTGTTTTCGATTCATAGACTAGTTTAGAATAGACATTTTCGCTTTATTTTGCCTCGATTTCTTCCGGTATGTTCGTGTTTTTGGTTGTAGGATCGATGGAAAAGGAGAAAGGAGGGATAATGTCGAAGAAAAGTGACGAAATTTGGACTTTGAAGCTTTACAGAAGGTTCCACGGTCTAAATTACGGTCGTCATAGCTACAGTGGCCGTAATTCTCAAAAGCCTGTGAAAATTCATCAAAACCACGGTTCCGTACACTTCCACGGCCGTGGAATGCCCCGATAGACCGTGATTTTTGAAAATTTTGCCTGCAAGTATAAAAGCCACACTTCTTCACAAAACCACCACAATTCCTCCCCAATTCCACGACCTAGATACCGAAAACCCGCAGCCACTCCCAATTCTTCGTTTCCTAATCGTTTTCAACGATTCTTCATCCTAAACTACAGCAAATCCAACCACGAACAGGATCCAAACAACAAATCGAGTGGAAATCGATCAACAAACACGCATTTTGGATTTTTCAATCCGAAAAAGAGGTTATTTCTTTCTTCTCGATTCTCGCGGATTTAGTTCGTTTTTGCTATAGATTTTTAGGAAGAATTGACAAAGACTGGAAGGAATTAGATTAGGACTGCTTGTTGTGGTGATTGTTGGTGAATTTGCTGAGATTCACGAATTTCTGAGACGAATCACGGTCTCTGGGTAAACCACGGCCGTGGAACCTGAAGAACAGACCGTGATTTTTGGAGAAAAATGGATTTCGTAAGGAGAGTTTCAGGAAGGATAAAGGAGAAGAAAGGGGATCAAAATAAGAAAAGAAAGGGCAACCCCTCCACATCTAGGGCACCACCACCCTCATCCCCCTCACTACCATCCTCACCTTCACCTCCATCTTCACCACCTCACCCTAGCGTCCCAACCATACATGACGATCACCTAGCTGCATTTGAGAGGATAGAGAAGAGGGCAGTGATCGACCCTAGGTATTTGTTGTTGGAGGATCTACATCCTCTCAACATAGTTGACGATCTTACATGGCTCTTGGATAGAGCCGGATTGCTTGTCTTCACGAACATTCGTGAAGACGCCTATGAGGAGATCACCCGAGAGGTTGTGACGTCTTTCGAGCACAGCCATGTTGATAGGACCGTCTCCTTCCGTCTCATGAATCGAGACTACCAGTTGAGTATAGTTGAGTTTGGGACCATTTTCGGGTTCCATGAGACCTACAATGGTCGATTCCCTAGCGGTATCTACCCTAAGGATTTCTGGGAGGAAGTAGCCATGATTTACGCCGACGAGGACCGTTGGCAACCCGCCGATACCAAGGCTAGATTGATGTACCATCTAGCCTTGAAGATAGCTCACCGTGTTCTTTCGGAGTGTCTCTTTCCTAGGACGGAGACGCCCCAAAAGATCAAGACGGATGAGCTATTCTTGCTCTACTGTATGCTCTACGGTCGCCGCGCAGATTGTGCTACTCTTTTGGCGGCTACGATGAGTAAACTGAAGAACAAGAAGAAGGGGAACATTGGATATGGTGGGATAGTGACCCACATGGCTAGGACATTTGGTGTGGATTTTTCAGGTTGCACCCGCATACCCGCCGTACCTCTAGGATTACATGCATTCATGGTCAGGGGACTCATCTTCCCCACACATAGAGGTCCGCCTTATGCGGGCATGCCTTGGGAGAGTAGGACAGGCAGGGGTATTGAGTGGCTGCCGGAGTATTCCATTGTGGCGGGACGCCACAATTGGAAGGAGACATTCGCTGCGATGCATGCACACAGGCTTGTAGCTCCCCTTACGTCCCACCACCGGTTGAGGATGAGGAGGAGATGGGAGAGCAGTACGAGAGTGGTGGAGGAGCGGAGCAGGAGTTCGGCACGTTTCCGGATCAGCCGGAGGCGGCCCCGGATGTACCTAGGCGCTCTCCACGCCCAGCTAGAGCTTCAGGCTCATCATCTCGCCGCGCCAGCGTGAGTGAGAGGCCCACGTGGATGACTACACCTCCCACTTGGTACAGCACACCCCCTCCTTGGTCCACGACGCAGCCATCAGCACCACCGCCACCACCAGCACCAGCACCAGCAGATGCCCCCGCATGGTATGATCACGCCCCGGGATGGTATGAGAGGATGCCGGATTGGGCTACCGGACTTTCGGAGAGAGTCGGAGCGCTAGAGATCCGGGCGGATGCTAGAGACGGACGCCTAGACGACCTTGACCACATGATGAGGGACGTCTACCGCCAGCAGTTTGGGCGGTTCTATGATCCGAGTTTCTCTCCATTCCCACCTCCACCGGCGCCGCAGTGATCGATGCATGACCGTTCGTTTTAGACATTCCCGCCACCACTTGTGAGTTTCTTTTTCTTTTCTTTCTTTTGTTCTTTCTTATGAACATTAGGGACAATGTTCGTCCTAAGTATGGGGTGGGATGTACTAAAAAGTTTGTAATAACTCTACTCTCTATGTTGCTTTCATTTCAAGACTATCATTGCATGTTCATTATGTGTTACACGTTTCCTTATTGCATTGCATGAAAAAGAACTTTAAAAACCCATAAAAATTGAAAAATTTTGAAAATTTTGTGCTTCTAATGAATTGATATGATTTCCATGATAATCACTACTTGCGAATTGAGTTTGATGACAATTGCATGCTTAAAAGGATTGTAAATCGAAAAGAAATTGAATGAATGAATTTTACCTCTTTTGCAAGTTTTATAATGTGAAAACGTTACCTAAATCATGTTGAGAAATTGAAGTTGAAATCACATTATAAGTTCCTATACTTCTTGTTGAAATGATTAAGGCAATTCGATACTTTCTTTCCTCTTTCTTTGATCATCTAGCTCCTCATTGAAATATTAGCCTCCTTTACCTATCCGGGAATTTGGAAAAGTGAATGAGAAAAAGGCATGTTTGATGTGGGAGGGCCATGAGAGCAATTATTTGCAATCAAATGAATAGAAAGAAATTGTAGGTTTGGGGAAGTCAATCATGACGATGAGTAACTCGACACCATTCACATAGCCGGGTGTTTGTGTCTTGCCAAAGTCGGATTGAGCGATATTCCTAGCGGATTATGGTATGTGTGCTAAGGGTTTGAGGCATCTCTTGCAATTTTGAGAAACGCCAATCTCCTAGGCTTCGGTTCTTGTGCACCTCTATCCATAACTCAAAAAGTAAAGTCGAAAAATGAAAAGAAGAGAGCGAAGCTCTAAGTTGAAGTGTTGCGGGAACCGCATAAGAAGAAGAAGGTAGTTGTCCACTTTCCCGGATTTATGCACCACTTTCCCTTAAAGTTTTCCCTTCCCTTCCATACTCTAGACCTTTTCTTTGAAAGTCCTTAAGATCAAAAGAATGTTATATGACTTGGTGATCTAAATTGAAGCTTCTTATGATTGATTTTGATAATGTTTGAAGGTTATAATGCTTGTTTTGAAGTTAAATTGATTCATGAATTTTCCTTGCCTTTTACTCTTTGATTAAGTGTGTGAAAGTTTGAAAAACGATTGAAGCAAGATTTGAGAATGATCTATTCTTTAGAAGTCACATTCATCCAAAAGAAGGTACACATATTTCATCCTAACTCTTGTTTTAAAGCTTTTTGAAAGATCTTGCTTAGGGACAAGCAAGTGTTAAGTATGGGGTTATTTGTTAGCATGAAATATTGTGATATTTTAGGCACGTTTTCCAATCGTATTTGATTCATATTGATAGTCTTTGATTGATCTTTATGCATATGTGAGCTAGTATTGCCTACATTTTCGATATGGATGTCTACACTAGTTCTATGTTGATTATAGGTGATTTGGAGCTATTTCCGAACGGAATCGAGCAAAGGAGAGTTGAGTTGATATGTCCATAAATTGAGGACACTCTTTGGAAGCAATTTGGAGTCTTAGTTTGAGGAATGCACGAGTTTAGGGAAGAATCACGTTCTTGCCCTAAATTACGCCCTAAAATACGGCCGTATCACAAACCACGGCCAGAATTACGGCCGTGGATTCAGAGTCAGGATTCGACGTTCATTCCAGGGGATTCTACGGCCGTGGAACTAACCGTAATTGTTTCCACGCCCTAAATTACGGTCGTGGAACACTTCCACGACCGTGATCTTGGCGAATCTTTTCGCCACACTTTGAAGCCACGATCTTTTAAAGATTGGGCCGGGCCGACATTCTGCCCTACACTATAAAAAGACGGACGAAGCAAGATTTCCGTCACCTCGCTTACGACCTTCGATACCCGTTTACCCTCATTCTTCGCCGCTTAGACACGAAGACGTTTTGCTTAGTTTGCTTGGAAGCAATTGACATCTCTTTGAAGAGATCGAAGCTCGTTGTTGGAATTCCTCTAATCTCGCACTTTTGGTGGAGATTGCTGTTGAGATCTCCGGATTGTCGGAAGATCGTAGTTCTTGGAAGTTTTTGCAAGAAGATCTCTCTTCTTGACTAGGTTCGATTTGGAAAACGGATTGACATCCCATTTTCTTTTCTTTCCTAGAGTTACGATTATTTGTTCTATTGTGAATCTTTTGACATTGCTTATTCTCTTTGTGGCTTTGAGATTGAATTGAAGATTATTGAAAGTTCTTGAAAGTTTTCATCTTTTTATCTTTTAATTCTTGAATTGATATCAATATGACTGTTATTGGCTAAAAACCCTTAACAATTCTAAGGTGAAGGGTTGATAGTTGTGGCATAGGTGATGATAGATCAATCGCAAACAGATTAGACCCTGAGAGTTAGAGAATTGTAGCCGGCAGCCCTAAATTACGGTCTGTTCTTGAGTCCACGGCCGTGGAACCTCAAGAACTAACCGTGATTTCTCTTAAGTCTACGAACTTGCTTTTACTTTAATCTAAAGTTAAAGATTTGCTTTAGCTTAGTTTAGACTTGTCTTTTCTAAGTGGTAGTGAAGCCTCAACAACCTCTACCTCGATTGTGAGCCTCAACAACCTCAATCGGTTAAGTTAGTCTTGATCTTTAGATTATAAGTTTGGGTGTTTGACACTAATTCTCATCTCTAGAATCTTTCTATATTGAGCCTCAACAACCTGTATAGAGAGTGTTTTGTAGGTGAGTTACATAAGGTTTTTGGAACCTCAACCGTACGATTACCTTACATTAGTATACCTTTGCATATCTCCACTCTGTCTTCACATCATTAGTATATCTTGAATCTATTGCCGCAACTGGATACCTGAAACTTTAGGATTGTTGTTTTCCCAATATCTGCAAAACTCCCATATTTATTCGCTTGATAATCTGCAATCGAGTTCGCTCCACCCAAATCCCTGTGTTCGATACTCTGGAATTCTTGCTTAACTACGTCGATCCGTACACTGCGGGTTCGCTTGCTTGATTCTAGTTTTATAAATTTAAAACTTATTTGCACACACCTCTAGGGGCGAACACCTACACACAAGATTTCAGGATTCCATCCTAAAATCAATTGACAATAGGAAGAGTAACCATATGACTTATATGCTAGGTTCACTTAGTACATTATTGTCGATGTGAGACATTTATACACATCAACACTCTCCCTCAAGTGCAACTATCATGGACTAGTTGACACTTGACACATATTTTTAAGGCCGGCTTAGCCAAACGGGCGGATAACATGCATATCCATCACAACCCAAACACATGATAATGAGACCCGGATTGGACCTTCTCTGATACCATTTTAATTTATCTTTTATATCCGGCTGCTCTAATATGTGGAGGTTCACTTTGATGTGGGTCCCACATTGACAATATGATACTATGTAAATCGAACATATAAGTCATAGGGTTACTCCTCCTATTGATAATTGGTTTTAGTAGGGTGAGCATAAGTTCTGGTTAATCCCGTTCCGATCCTGTATTGTTCCCGGCAGGATTTGAAAAAAAAATGTGTATCCCTTCCCGTGAAAAATTTGAGCAACTAAACGCGCGACGGAAACATCTCATCCTGTTTATTCTCGTTCCGTCCCCCTCCATCCTCCACACATATACACATACATACATAATATTTTTGAAAAATATTATAGAAAAAACATAAAAGTAATAAAATACTAAAAAGAGTAGTAAATATTAATTTTCTTATACGGTTATACACTTATACACTTATGCCAACTAAATGTTATCTTTTGTAAACTATCAATAGTGTAGTGTAGTGCTAAGTTTTTGGAATGTGAATCGGTAACATACACTTTGGTGTAACTTGTTTTCGTTTTAAATGTACTAACTAAGGTCTCTTGAATCGGTAATTCGGTATCGATTTTTTTTATCATTTGTGTCTTTAAGCATGAGAGAAAACAAGTAAAAATGTTGAATATAATCAGTACATAATTCTTACGGGGTTAATTCGTCCTGTCCCATCTCACGTGGAAAAGGCCTTGTGCGGGACGAAGAAAAAAAAAATGTAAATCTCGTCTCGACCCGTCCCATTTATAATTTGCGGGACATGATGCAGGATGACCTCAATCTCGTCCCGTCATCCCATGCCCAACCCTAGGTTTTAGCATAGAATCCCGAAAGGCTTGTGTCTAGGTTCACTTTGACGTGCATACGCTCCACGTATTTGACCACCGCCGGATATAAAAGATAAATTAACATGGTATCAGAGCAGCTCCAATCCGGGTCTTATTGTCCTATGTTTCAGTTGTGATAGCGATGTATGTTATCCTCCCATTTGGCTAATCCGACCTTAACACTTTCTGTCAGTGTCAACTAGTCCGCAATAGTTATTGAAAATGTCTCACATCGACAATATGATATTATTTGAACTTAACATATAAGTCATAGTGTTACTCCTCCTGTTGCCAATTAATTTTAATGGAACCTGAAACTTGTGTATATATTTACCTTAACATGCATCACTTCCACGTCTTAAATCCACCTCATATAAAATTAACACATTACCAGGCAAACTTACCTAATGATATACAAAACCCTTGTAATTGAAATATAGTTTCAGAAAGATGACAAGTACTCATCAGAAGATAGCTGAATATGGAGCACCAGAGCTTTAGACGCACATAAATGATAATTGGGTTTACGTGGATCCAAGTAAATTGAAACTGTCGCATAGGATCTGTTCTTTACTTCTCTCTCTCTCCCTCTCCAAAAACGAAGTAAATTAAAATAGGAGGCAAAGTCTTCGGGTCCCTTCCCGCTTGTCGCCTCGGCGGAGTGCGGCTGAGGAGTCCGGTCTCCGCCAACCCTCTTCTCCTCAATATTTACAATTCACTCTCCAAACTTTGTAATAATTAATGCCGCCTAAATTCATTATTTACCAAATTGCACTACGTATTCCATATATTGGGGGCAATTGCAAACTATACTAAAATACTATTATGCGTGGACACGGACACGGGACATAGTCAACTGGAACACGGCAAATAAACAAGTAAAATATTATTTTAAAGTTATTAAAATATAAAATTCATATATTATAATAATTATAATATATAGAGAGAGGGGCTGACTCCCATGTAAACAGCTCTTGCCGTGTTAAATTAGAATAAATTGTATTCGTTAGATTATTAAATAGATGGCTAAGATTAGACGATAATAGAGAAAAAAAAAAATCATGTGATTAGTGGAAGAAATATTCGACGGTATAGTCACATATATTCGGTGTTTACATGTTCACATGAGAAGAGTTGTTTACATATAAGTCATGATATATATATATATATATATATATATATATATATATATATATATATATATATATATATATATATATATATATATATATATATATATCATAGATCATATGAGAACAGGCTTATCGTGTAATCATGAGAACAAATTCGTAATTATTATTAGTTTTGTTACGATGGTGTCATATCGTTTAATGTATTATTCGTAGTTATTGTTGGTTGAGTGGATTATTCGTAGTTATTAAAATATAAAATTCATATATTATAATAATTATAATATATAGAGAGAGAGGGGTTGACTCCTATGTAAACAGCTCTTGCCATGTAAAATTAGAATAAATTGTATTCGTTAGATCATTAAATAGATGGCTGAGATTAGGCGATATTAAAGGGAAAAAAATCATATGATTAGTGGAAGAAATATTCGGCGGTACAGTCACATATATTCGGTGTTTACATGTTCACATGGTAAGAGTTGTTTACATATAAATCATGATATATATATATGAAAAATCCAATGATATATGAGTAGATAAAAAGAGTAATATGATAATAAATAACCGAAACAAAAACTTAATAACGAACATTAATTTCAGTCTTACAAAACATAAAAAGAAACCTATTTAGTATAACAATGTCAAATAAACATACTTAGTTTCAAAACTGAAGAACGAACCATCCATTTTGCAAATCAACAGCAACAAATGAAAACAATAATAAAAATTTGTAAATCAGAAAAATTGAATGAACTGGAATAACATACTCAACATTCAAGAAAGACATATTACACAGTATATTAGTAATCGAAGGTTCAAAATCAATTATGAAATCATAAGAAGAATAGAAGAAAATGGAGAGAAGCGTTGGCGCGGCGGAACAACACCATTTCAACATTAGAACAAAAGAAGGATATTTAAACATTAGAACCGAAGAAGAAGACGAAGAGGAAGAAGAAGAACGGTTTCTTGTTTCCGGCAAGCACAATCTCATAGGTGGCCGTATGGGGACTAGGTCTAGTTGGAAAAAGTAGAAGAGAAGAAATATTATGGTAAATAAATTTTTCCTTATATTTTTTTATAAAAATATTGTTTTTCTTTTTTTAGTCTTATAATATAGAGAACTTTAATTGACTGTGTTTTGACCGGCCACATTTTATGTCTTAGATGTGTCCTCCCTGTGTCCTACCTCTGAACTATGTTTGACCGTGCCGGATCATATTTAACCGTGTCTGAGCCGTGTCCCCGTGTCCGACATAGCAGGATGCGGGCACACATTATTTGTTACACATAAGATGCTTACGACATGATCTTACTCAAGGACGAACAAAGTTTAAGTATGGGGTATTTTAATGAGGGTTAAATTTAACATTTTTCACACATTGTTTTCATGCATTTCATATCCTCTTTCTCATCCCATATATACCTATTAATACGGAAATTGATGCGGGGTTGAGCCCGCAATTGAAGGATCTAAATTAGAAGTTCACAAAAGCTTCGATCTTGAATAAGCTCGGCGTAAGGTCTCAATTGAGATCAATATAGTGAATACGAGATTTTACGTGAACAAGAAAGACAAATGGCGAGATTTATGGATGGATAACGATATTAGATGTGGATATGTGATGGATAAAATTGATGAAAAATATAGGAATGAAAGAACCAATATATACTTCCAAGAATCCTGATCAGTTGGATTAAAACTCAAAAAAGGAATTACCTTCACCCTTCCTTCTTCAACCTTACACAAGTCTTGATAGCATGTATTATAGTCTATGTTTTGAGACCGGTTTAGACGTTTTATCTTCATAAATCTGCATGTATGAGCATACATTATGTGATTATAATGCCATTTAATCTACCTTTGCGGGAATCGAGGTCTACACCTAGTTTCATTGTAATCGTAGGTAAAACGGCACGTTTTGGACCGAAATAGAGCTAAAGGAGTCATTGGAGCTACATTCTGGAGCTTAAGGAGGAATTCAGGAGACATGAAAGTGGATTAAAGATTTAATTTGGACCAGATTTGAGAGGTTTCACATTCAGCTGAGATTCACCTCGGTCAGCTAGTATCACCTCGACCGAGGTGATTTTGAGGAGCGTCTCGACCGAGGCGAATACCCTGACGCGGTGAGATATATTTTATTTGGCTGAGATCTTTTAATTATGGAAAGAAGATCTCATATTTTTGGGCTGGATTTCTAGAAGGCATATATTATTTTTGGGAGATATATTTTAGGAGATATGGATATATTTTATAGGAAATTATCTTTTTAAGATATTTTATCTTTGGAAGATAATTTTCCTATATAAAGGGTTGAATTTCCACAAATTCAATCCATGCTTAGACGTGCTGAGACAGCCGCTGCATCAAAGTCCTGCAATTGCAGAAGATTTCCCTTCGGATTGAAGTAAGAAGGAAGATTTCCTTGTTGAAGATAGCCTTTGAAGGAGTATTGTGAGATTTCTCTAGGCTACTTTTGGTCACTTTTGGTTGGTTGTTCTTGTTGATTTGTGACTTGGAAACACTGATTTGTCACATACTTGATTAAGTTATTGAAGTTCTTTTCTTAAAGTCTTCTTGTTTAATAATTAATTCTTTCTTTATAAAGTTTATTATTGTTATCATGATGATTGTTGGCTAAGTTTTTTTTTTGCGATTCTAGGGTGATTGACTGAAGGTTGTGGGAAAGACGATGATAGAATGATCTTAATCCCAGTCAGACCCTGAAAGCTCGAATCTTTATCTTAACCGACGAACATCTCGCTCAATCGATGAACACCTCGGCCGGGGTGGATTCTATCTGACCGAGGTGAACGTTTTCCTGATACTAATCAAAGTTAAGATCTAGTTTGCCAAACCCTATTCTTATTACACCTTTCCTGGTTCAATGCAAGCCTAGGATGAGACTTACCCGGTGATTCCTTTGTTTGTTTACCTAAGATCATAAGCGATAGGTAATAAAGGTTTATCCTTTATTGGGGTTTGAGTGTGCTTCCATTCCAATCTTGAGAGTTAGCTTGAGACTTACCCGGTAAAGGTTGATTCTACCCACTTGGTTGGTGTGTTAGTTTGAGGTTATAGTTCTTTACCTTAGTTTCTTGTGACTTACCCGGTAATAGGAATTACGGTTTGGGATAGTGAGTAGTGGGATTTATCTGGTGATCTATTCCCATCTTAGAAACACCTTCCCTTTGTAAAATCTCAACTTTATCCGCCATATCCTTAGATCTTGATTTTGAACCACAACTGGATGTCTTGATCTCTAGAATCCGCATCTCTCCTTATTTGACTTACATCATCCTTGATTGCTTTAATTACTTTTGTTACTTGCATTATTTGACAACCAATTATGTGCTTGGTTTTGCCTAAGTCCCTGTGTTCGACCCCTTGAATTTCTTGCTTTTATTACAATATAACCGTACACTGCGGGTTCGCATCCTTGTTTAAGCATATTTCCTCGGTTATAAATTTAAAGCTTGCACACACCTTTTGGAGCGAACAAATTTTTGGCGCCGTTGCCGGGAACTTGGTTTAGATCAAGCCGGTGGCGGTTGTCTTTTAGGGCAATTGCCCTTGTTGCTACTAACCACTCTGCTTGAGTGCTTTCGCAGGATCTCTCTCTTAGGTTTATGCGAAGAACCCGTGCTGGGAAGGAAATCGTTCCTTACGATCCCGAACCAGAAAAGACATACAAACGACGCTTGAAAGAAGCAAAGATGGCCAATCAAGACGATCGCGATCTTGAGGCCGAATCGAAGGAGGCGCTAGAACAGCTACGCTTCAGTAAGGAAGAATTGCAGCGAGAAAAGGAAGAAACTCGCTCAAGAACGGAGGCGATCGAAGAAGATATGGCAGCTCTAAGAGACCAATATCTACCTCGACCGAATCCAGATCCTCGACCAAGGCAGGACCCAGTTCCAGATCCTCAACCGAGGCAAGACCCAGTTCCAGACGCATCGGCCGAGGTACATCCACCTCGGATGCCTGTCCGAGATGTTCTGTTGGCTGGAATTCCACAAACCCTAGGACAAAGGATGGACCCTAATCAGCAAGTGAGGCGTCCAGGAGTCAACCTAGGTGATCTAGCTGAAAATAATTATGAACTTCGACCACAAGTTCTTACCATGATCCGTCAATGCCAATTTGGAGGTTCGGAGAGGGAGTCTCCGCACCAACATTTGCAAAACTACAAGATTCTGATGGAGACCTTGAGGCCATCGAGGTATGATAACAACAACTACAAGCTACGTCCTTTTTATTTCTCTTTGAAAGACAAGGCGCTTGCATGGTATTAATCTCTTCCCGATGGAAAGATCAACACTTGGGAAGAGATGACGACGGAGTTCCTAGCTAAATCTTTCCCCCATCTAAAACCGTTGAGTTGAGGGGAAGTATTAATGCTTTCATTATGAAGAACAAGGAAAGTTTATCCAAATCATAGGAGAGATTCAAGGATCTTTTGCTGGATTGCCCACATCATGGGATTCCGAAGATCGAGTTGCTTGAGATCTACTTTAAAGGACTTAGTGGAGATGCTCAATTCAATCTCCAGCTACTTTTTGCCGGCACATTCATGGACATGCCGATAGTCGAAGCATGGGAGTTCATTGAAAAACAAGCTTTGCACATGGAGAAATACTCCCACCAAGGAACCGATAATGGAGCAAAGAGAGTCAGCTTCCAAGACACTTCATCAAGTGGAGCTCAACTCACTTCGCTTAGCAACGAAGTCAAGCAATTAAAGGAGCTTTTAGTAGCTCAAATGAAGGAGCAAGATGGGGGGTACCAAGGAAGGAACAACTATCAAGGACCGCGGAACAACAACAACAATAGAAACTCCAACAATAGAAACAACAACAACAACAGTAGAAGCAACAACAATTGGAGGTCAAATCAACAAGTTCCCAGTAACTCTCAATCTCATAACACTTATAACCCCTCCTCTTCTTCTTCCACTCAATTGAAAAGCCAAGAGCCTGGACCAAGTTCGTCCCAGCCAGCAAAGAAGGATGCAGTGCTGGATGAAATTTTGGTCAAACTCAAAGCTATGGAGATATCCATGAGTTAATTTTCGAAGGCACAAAAAGCCTTAGAGCAACAATTCTACAACAAGGCGAATGAAGCGCCAAAAGATCCAGGGAAGCTCCCAGCAAGAACAGAGAGCAACCCTAAGGGACAAATCATGGCAATAACGACGAGAAGTGGACTGAAGACTGCAGATCCAGTGCCTCGGTCGATGCCAGATCAGACGAAGAACACCTCGGTCTAGGTACGGTCGAAGAATACTTCGACCGAGGCACCAACCGAGGTGGAGCCTCAGAAAGCGGAGGGGAAATCTTAAGTTTATGTTCCACCTCCTGCTTACAAACCAACACTTCCATTCCCCCAGTCAAGGTCCAGAGCACATCTAGACAAGCATTTCGGTAAGTTCCTGGACTTAATGAATAAGCTTTACATTAACATCCCTTTCCTTGATGCTATTCTAGGGATGCCCGCCTATGGGAAGTTCTAGAAAAAGATTCTTTCTAAGAAGAGGAAACTGGAAGACTATGGAGAAGTAAGGATGACATCTAAATCCTCGGAGCTTATTCAAATCATGAAGGAGAAGATGCCACCCAAACTAAGGGATCCGGGTTCATTTTGCATTCCCATTTAAGTTGGGAATGTAACTTATGAAGCCTTGTGTGATCTAGGAGCCAGCGTGAGCATCATCCCGCTGGAGCTATGTGAGAAGATCGGTCTTGGAGGGCCCAAACCGGTCAAGATAAGGTTATACATGGCGGATCACTCCATTACCCACCCCGTGGGCATCTTGGAAGACGTTCCGGTTAAGTTAGGTAACTTCTATTTACCTATAGACTTTATAGTACTTGATATTCCCTCAGATTATCCCGTTCCTATCATTCTCGGGAGACCATTTCTAGCAACTTCCGGTTGCAATGTGGATTGCAAGAACGCCAAGTTGAAATTCAACATTGGTGAAGATCAAGTAGAATTTTCATTGCTTGCTGCGATGAAGGGAGAGACGCTGGAGGATGATATCTTCAACATCTACGATGAAGAAGAATCAAGGGAATTGGTGAGCTCTATTCTTACTAAAGACCCTCTTAAAAGAGTTATTAGTTTTAGCTTAATAGAGGAAGGTATAGATGTTTCTTGTGATGCAGATATACGGAGCTTAAAGACACTAGAGGAAGATCCAGGAGCTAAGATTGAAACTCTAATTCAGAGGAAGAAGAGAGATACAGATCTCGGTTGCAGTTGCAGTACCTCGACCGAGGCACTTTTGGACCAAGCGAGGTGTTCATATCTGAAGAAAACCTCGGTCAACCACCTCGGACACCGACCGAGACGTCACACGAGATGTTATCAACTGAGACTTCTGAAGGTCCAGTTCCTCAATCTGAGACAACTTCACTGGAAGGAGGATGCAAAGATCCTCCTCAGAAAGCACCCCCAGTTGTGGAGCTTAAACCGCTTCCAAACCACTTGCGGTATGCTTTCCTTGGACCGGATTCTACATATCCCGTTATTGTAAGTACTTCCCTTTCCGAAACTGAATTGTCTAAATTGATGCATGTATTGAGAAAACATCAAAAGGCTATAGGGTATACTATTGATGATCTTATTGGTATTAAGCCTTCTTTTTGCATGCATCGAATTCTAATGGAAGATGATCATAAGACTTCACGGGAACATCAAAGACGGTTAAATCCGATCATGAAAGAGGTTGTGAAGAAAGAGATTCTTAAGTTGCTGGATGCAGGTATCATATTCCCTATCTCGGACAGCAAGTGGGTTAGCCCAGTGCATGTAGTTCCAAAGAAAGGAGGGATGACCGTTGTAACAAACAAGAACAACGAGCTGATACCAAATAGGACCGTCACAGGCTGGAGGGTTTGCATCGATTATAGGAAGCTGAATACGACAACTCGGAAGGACCATTTCCTGCTTCCTTTCATCGATCAAATGCTCGAACGGTTAGCATAACATTCACATTTTTGCTATTTAGACGGTTACAGTGGTTTCTTTCAGATCCCTATCCATCCGGATGATCAAGAGAAGACCACTTTCACTTGTCCATGGGGGACATTCGCTTATAGGAGGATGTCATTTGGATTATGTAATGCACCCGCTACCTTCCAACGATGCATGATGGCTATTTTTTTCGAGTATATAGAGGAGATCATGGAGGTATTTATGGATGATTTTTTAGTATATGGTTCCTCTTTTGATGATTGCTTACATAACCTTTCCCTAGTACTTCAACATTGTGAAGACACTAACCTTGTGCTGAATTGGTAGAAGTGTCACTTTATGGTCAATGAAGGGATTGTGTTAGGACACCTCGTTTCTAATCGAGGTATCGAGGTCGATCGAGCTAAGATCGAGACTATTGAGAAACTTCCTCCCCCTGTTTTGTTAAGGGTGTGCGGAGTTTTCTCGGGCATGTAGGTTTCTACAGGAGGTTCATCAAGGATTTCTCAAAAACTTGTAAACTGCTCACTAATCTTTTGAATAAGGATGCAGTTTTTGAGTTTTCGCAGGAATGCCTTGATGCTTTTTACAGGATAAAGGAGGCATTGATTTCCGCCCCCATTATTCAACCCCCTGATTGGACCTTGCCCTTTGAAGTGATGTGTGACGCAAGTAATATGGCCGTAGGAGCGGTGCTAGGACAAAAGAAGGTTGGCCGGACCAACGCCATTTACTATGCTAGCAAAACGCTAGATACCGCTCAAGGAAACTACGCCACCACTGAAAAGGAGCTTTTGGCGGTTGTATATGCTTTTGAAAAATTTCGTTCTTACTTAGTGGGAGCGAAAGTCATTGTCTACACTGACCATGCAGCTATTCGTTACTTTCTTGCAAAGAAGGATGCAAAGCCGCGTCTTATTCGCTGGATTCTCTTGCTTCAAGAGTTTGACCTGGAGATATGCGATAAGAAGGGATCCGAAAATTCTGTTGCGGATCACCTCAGCCGACTACCTTTTTCTTCGCGCGAGAACGATGATCTACCCATAGACGATTCATTCCCCAATGAGCAATTACATTTGCTGGAACGTTTGATAGACTTCTTAACTTCACCCCACGATGAAGGTGAAGTATGGGGTGAGGACACCTTTGAGCATATTTAGGGAAGATGTGTGGTCCAGCTAGCGACCTTAAACCAAGCGCTTCTTGGGAGGCAACCCAAGGTATTGCTTTCTTTTCCCTTTCTAGTCTAGTTTTAGATAGTTGCTTTGTTTTGTTTTTGTTTTCTTCTAGAACAACAACCAGGTATTCCAAGAGGAAGGATCACAGATGAGGAGCTACACTGGGAGGACAGAAGTTTGAGAAATTGAGAAGACGGAGTTTGACTGAGATACATCTCGGTTGCTATCACAGCACCTCGCTCGAGATGTTCCTGAGGCAACCGCGGCGACTAGGGATTACTGAAGACTCACCTCGGTCCACTCACCTCGGTCCGGTCGGGACCACCTTAACCGAGGTGACAGCAGAATCGGTAAAGGGTGTAATAGGAGGAACGGTTTCTCTCTCTTCCTTCCCATTCCACCTTCTCGACCACGGCGCTTCCGACCTTGTTTTCTTCGTTTCTCAACAGTTTTCTACGATTCTTGCTACGATTCTGCGAGGAAAGGTTAGAGGAACCGATTGCAAGCAAGAATCTACAACAAAAACGCCTCGAATCGACTGAATCTAGGGTAATTAAATCGAAAACCCTAACTTCTCTATTTTCGCCGATTTCAGAAATTAGTGGCTTTGGTTGCCATAGATCTGTGTTGAAAAGGCTTAAGTACCCCATAGGAACAATCTGTAGTGAAATTGGGGTAAAAGAACTAGAATTCAGAGAGTTGAAATCGAACAACGATCTACCTCGGTCCAGTCGACCTGCGCCTCGGCCGAGGTGTTCTTGAGATTTGTCAGAGCAACCGAGGTGATCTGTCAGAAAGAGAAAATGAGTTCCAGGTCTGATCGCCAGATAGTTTTGAGGGATAGATCCTCACCTTCTTCTTCTTCTTCCCAACCTTCCATTTCGGTGATCCACGAGCGTCACCAGGCTAACTATGACCGCATCTGCACACGCCCTGTGATTGTGCCGCGGTTTCTTGATATTTCTGTTTTTAATTGCCTCCACGTAGCTGACGATTTGAGGAGGATGGTATATATGGTGGGGTTGGAGTAGTTCATGGAGATTAGAGCTCCAGCCTACCTCGAGCCCACTTTAGAGTTTGTGAGTTCTGTGACTCACCTGCCTGACGAGAGAGCCATCAAGTACCGGTTGCTGAACCGGAACTACTTAGTTCCCATGGACCAGTGGAGAGATATATTTGGCTTCCCGACCCCCACAGTTCCCGACTTCCCCTCTCGAGCCGTAGCTCGATAGTTTTGGGGTCAGATTGCTCATGTTGTTGAGCATGTTGACAGGTGGAGACCTAGAGACTCCAGGGAGAGGATTATCTTCCACCTTGCTTTCAGATTAGCCCACCGCATCTTCAGCGAGACCCTTCTAGCGTGTACTGAGACGCCCCGGAAGATTAGACAGGGGAAGCTGCTCAGCCTATTCTGTAAGGTGACAGGAGTACTGCCTGATTTTGGGGCGATGCTAGCTGAGGATCTGCACCAGATCAAGGCTAAGGGCAAGGGAGATATTTGTTATGGTGGCTTAGTGACTCATATAGCGACGGTGATGGAGTTGGATCTGAGCACTTGTACATTGGTGGTGGGTGCCAAGCCGCTAGGTCTGCAGGAGATGATCAGCAAGAGGATTCTAGTTCCTCGTGGGCTTACTACACCGTATGTGGCGATGCCTTGGGAGTAGACTGCCCCTCAGGGTATCAGGTGGTCATCTCAGTTCTCAGTCTACGACCCTCAATATTGGTCCACTGCATGGATACCTTACATTGAGGATGATAGAGCTGCAGCAGCTGAGGTACAGGAGGAGGATGAAGACGACGATGGCGATGCTGCCATGGAGACAAGGACAGATACAGCCGGTCCTAGTGTGCCAGTCGTTGATCTGGACGACGAGGAGACAGAGGAGGAGGCAGCAGCACCACCACCACCACCCCAGCGCAGATCCCGCCGCCGCAGATTCAGATATCCAACATCGCATCAGAGGATTGATGACCTTACCGATCAGATGTTCGACTCCTACGCAGCCCTAATAATAGATATCCGTGAGCGTTTTGATGACCAGCGCCGAGAGATCGAGGGCTGGACACATCAGATGCTAGAGAGCCAGCATTACCAAAGTCGGATGGCGGAGATGCAGTTCCAGCACACCATGGGTTATCCGTTTGACCCATCTCAGCATCCGTATGCGCCATATCCATCACCACCACCAGCAGATCAGGACTAGAGCTTGCAGGAATTGCTTTTATTTTATTTATTATGCAGCTCATCTTATGTCCGGTGAGTACTCTATTCTTAGACTTATTTTGACCCATTGGGACAATGTGTCCCAAGTATGGGGTATTTATGTATTTATGTGATGCTTTATGTGCTACTATGGGTTGTATGACAATTTGACGGATATTTATGATGATTTTTATGCTTTATGTGCTTATGTATCATTTCATGCATACATACAGGTTTTTGTTCGAGAAAAACGTCAAAACCTGGTTTAAATAATAAAAATTTTTTTGACCTCGACCGGGATGGTTCTCCAAACGAGGTTGACCACCTCGGTTGACTTAGAACACCTCGACCGAGGTAGGGTTTCTAACTGAGAATTTTAGAAAAAAAGTTTTGTGCTTCTTCTCTGAATATGATCTCAGTGAAGATAAAGATTGCAGATTGATTTTAAAATCCTTACATGCTTAAAAGGTTTTATGATATGTTTAAGTTGCTATTTGCTTTGTTTTAAAATGCTAGCATGTTTGATTCTTTGTCTTTATCAAAATTATGTTGAATTTGAAGGTTGACACCACATTATGAGTTCTCTCACTCTCTTCCTGTAAAGACCAAGGCAATTCATTCTCCTCTCTTCTTCTTCTTGATCATGCTTAGCCCCTCATATACATTTTTGCCTCCCTTTACCTATCCGGGAATTTGGAAGCAAGTGGTGAAAGCAAGTAAAGTAAAAGTTGAGAAGTTGGCTAGAAGTGAAAGTGCTAGAAAGTAATAATAGGTTTGGGGAAGTCAATCATGATGATGAGTAACTCGGCACCATTCACATAGCCGGGTGTTTGTGTCTTGCCAAAGTCGGATTGAGCGATATTCCTAACGGGCCATGGTATGTGCATCAAGGGTTTGAGGAATCTCGAGAAATTGATGATTGCTAATCTCCCAAGCTTCGGTTATTGTGCACCTCTGTCCATGCATCCCAAAAATTAAAGTAAAAATTAAAAAGTGTGAAATAAGTAAAGCTTATTGGTGGAGGGTGTTGAAATTCAAGTGAAAGTGAAGTAAGATCCTTTTCCCGGATTCTAGCACCACATTCCTTACATACATCCCTACCCTACACGTTTTTTGACCTTTCTCTTTGGAAAGACCTTGAGACCTCGAGCTTGTTGATTGACTTAGTGGTTTAAACTGAATTATACATGATTAATTTCGATGAACATGAATTATTATGCATTCTATGATTTTATGCAAAGATGAACAACTTTCTTGTATTCATAAAGTGTTTTAACCATGTTTGATTTTATTTGCCATGAAGCATTCTCTTAGGGTGATCTAAGGGGAAAGCGCACCATCAAAAGGTTTTTGAATGATTTTCCATTAATCTTTTTGACTTATAATCCATCCTATCCTCTATCTAATATTTGAAACTTTCTTGGGGACAAGCAAGAGACAAGTATGGGGTATTTTGATAGCATGTATTATAGTCTATGTTTAGAGACCGGTTTAGACGTTTTATCTTCATAAATATGCATGTATGAGCATACATTCTGTGATTATATTGCCATTTCATCTACCTTTGCGGGAATCGAGGTCTACACCTAGTTTCGTTGTAATCGTAGGTAAAACAACACGTTTTGGACAGAAATAGAGCTAAAGGAGCTAAGGAGTCATTGGAGCTACATTCAGGAGCTTAAGGAGGAATTCAGGAGACATGGAAGTGGATTAAAGATTTACTTTAGACCAGATTTGAGAGGTTTCACATTCAGCTGAGATTCACCTCGGTCAGTGTTACGCTCAGGATGTGATACGCAATGGGTTTTAAATTTATATTCTCGTTATATTTATCCTAACTCCTAGCGAACCCGCAATGTACGGGACGTTTGTAGTAGGGGTAGTATTCCGAGGTCGAACACAAAGACTAAAGTGAGATTGATTCGATTTATGATTATGTTTAGTGAAGATCTAGGTTAAGAAAAGAGAAAGAAATAAAGAAATGAAAATGTCAATGTTTTTGGTTGGTTTTTCGGTGATCAATCAAAGATCACAAATCATGCAAATATAATAATCAACTAAGCTAACTAATCAACGCAATCAAACAAGCTAAACACGAGATATATATCAAAGATAGAAAGCGGATTCTAGGGGTTGGAAGTTCCGGTTATGGCATAGGATTCAAGCTATCAAATCATTCCTTGGATTAACTATGATATGTTGGGAGTAAGCATTTCTAGATTGGGATCAATTACCGGGTAGGTCTCATGGTCCACTAGTCCATTCCTAAGGTCTCATCACCGGGTAAGTCTCTAAGAACCCAAGGGACGGAATTCTACACAAACCGGATTGTCACCTAGAGATCTAACCTATCCTTACCGGGTAAGTCTCGAAAGGGTTAGTCCTAAGCAACTATCCTAGCACACTTAGTCCAATGGCGGCTTATGAGGCTCACCACTACCTAGGGTTTGTCATCTTCAAAATCTAAGGGTAAGAATCACCGGGTAGGTCTCTTCTAACACTTAGTTGCTAACACTAGGTCACCCTAGGGTAGATTTAGCTCAACAAACACTAGGATTTCAACATTCTAACTAACTAAGGCTAGATTCATTGAACCAGGGAAGATCACGGGTTGTTCTACCAAGTCCACGGCCGTGGTTTGGCAAGAACAAACCGTGGATCGTAACAGAGGCTACGTTCAAGCACACAAGTCATCCAAGGGTTGATCTAAGTCCATCCTATCAAGGTCCTAGCCATGACCATTCCTTCCTTACCCTAGAATCACATCTATTTAGCCTACAACATTCATCATAGCAATCAACATCTTCAAACATAAAATCAATGTATCCTTTTGCAAGGTAATGAAGAGAAAGAGATGAACAAGTGAAGTAAAGAAAACCAAGATGGAAAATGAAATTAGAATAACTCACAACCCTTCTTAAAGAAGGTTCAAATGGTTCATACAACTCTAGAAACCGATTCCGAAATTCTTCACTACAAGCTCTCAAAATCTATCAATGGTGTGTTCTTCTTCTTCTTCTCCAATGAAGCTCTTCTCCAATGGTAGCTTCCTTCTACCTCCTTCTTCTAAGAATCTTCTTGTTGAGAGAATATTTTGATTGGATGATAGTGGATAATGGAGAGCTGCTCCAAGATGATTCTCTCAGCCAATGTAGGACCACTTTTATACTACAACTTTGCAAGAGCTGGCCAAGAGATCGTGGCACAGCTGTCACGAAAACCTGGCAAAATCCACGGGTGAAACCACGGCCGTGGAGTACCAGTGAACCGTGATTTTGTGCTTCAGCTTTGCCTTTGATCATTAAGCTTCGATTTGGTGCATGGCTTGTATTGGCAAGGTTCCATGAGCCCTCCCTAACCTTTAGCTTGCATCCTAATGAGTCCGAGGGTGTGTCATCTTGATGAACGATCCTCAAACGTATTGTTTTAGCTCCTAAATCTCCCAAGACACCTACAAAGCAATGCACAAGTCCGTGTAGACGTCTATCTCGACAAAATACGTGAATTGAGTGCAAACATCGTGAACTAGTGCTAAACCTTGCATGAATGAGCGGGAAACATATCTAAATGATTACCTAAACCTAAGTCATAAATCGTGTTATCAAAAATACCCCATACTTAAGGTTTGCTCGTCCCCGAGCAAATTCTCAACTATAGACTACGAGATAACATGATTTATGTATGCAGAAAAATGGTAAAATCTTTTTGGTTTTGTGCTTCTACTATTGGATCACCTTCAAAGTCATGTTTCATGACAAAGGATAAGCAATCATGCATCCAATAAATGAAGGCATGAAAAGACAATTGTACTTAGCTCGAAAGCATGCATGAAATGTAAAAATGAAGAAGCCAAGAAGATCAAGAGCATATCCAATCTAGATTACTAAGTCTTACAAACATGCAAATAGGTCATAAGGTCTTGTGAAATAAAAGGCTAAGAAACGTTGTGATTAGGTGAGGATTTTTCTAGGTTATGTGATGCTAATCCGGGAATGGAACTAACTCCACAATCTTGTCCTCGATCAACTTCCCTCAAGTGTATATTTTTCTCTATCTTTTCTTTTTCTTTTCTTTTTCTTTCACTTATTTTTGAGACAATGACATTGGTGTACAAAAGCCGAAACCTTGGTGATTATCCATCCTCGGGCTTTTTCTTATTTTTCGAGGTGCATCCACATCGGGCACACATACCAAAGCTCATTAGGACTGTTGGTTTATTTGACTTTGGCAAGGCACCAACACCCGATTATGTGAAGTGTACCGAGTTACTTGTCATTTAAGCCAATGTCCCCAAGCCTATATTTTTGGCTACACTTTCATAACAAATTCAGCATTTTATGCATGATATTCTTTCATCAACATCTTCACCCCATACTTGCTTTTCACACACATCAACACACTATCATGCTCCTATTCCCGGATGGGTCAAAAGAGGTCAAATTATATCCATTGAGGTGCTCAAACAATCATGATCAAGATGAGAAGTAGAGAAAGATGAATTGCCTCATTCATTCCTAGATGGTGTGCAAGAACTATCATGTAATTTCGACCTTCAATACTCAATTCATTCTAGGCAAACATCATGATCACAAATCATCCATGGAATTCAAAAGAAGTACTTCAAGTCCACATATGCATTCATAAATTTAACACATAAGGCCATCCATAGCCAATCTACAAGACAAGATTCATCATTAGGGTCATATCCAAGCCTAGAAAGCACAAAAATGTAAAGATTTTCTGGATTTTTATGGGATTTTCGCGATGAATATGTACAATGCAAGACATGTGAAAATGTTAAAGTATCCTAGATGCTCATCATGCAAGGGATTATGCAAACCCCACCCCATACTTAGAAACACATTGTCCCCAATGTGTAAATAAAGTAAAGGAGAGTGAAAGAAGGTTCTCACAATGTAAAAGTGGTTTGCTATGGTATTTGGGATTGCTCAAGTGAATTGATGTTGGATGATCCTATCAACCATGGTAGAGAGCTCTAAGTATTCATCAAAGCGTCGGGACCCACGCTAGGCACCGCTAGCCGTCCAAGTTCCGCGTCCGCTCCACCCACAATCGATGAGGGTTTCATCATCATCATTCACTTGCCAAGCAAGGCTTCCAATGCTACTAAGGTTCTAGCACACATAAAGCACATAAAACACAACCAAAAACAGAAAAATCTAAACAAAAACAAAACAAGAAAGGGAAAATGTTACCAATGGGTTGCCTCCCACCAAGCGCTTCTTTAAGGTCATTAGCTTGACCAAACTCGGGGGCGTCTACTCAAGGTAAAGTGGGGCAATCATATCCACCGGAGCTCCCGGGATATACTTCTTCAACCGGTGCCCATTCACCTTAAAGTTTTCACAATGCTCCCCTCCTATCTCAATAGCTCCATGGGGAAAGATCTTCTTCACCACATATGGCCCGGTCCATCTTGATTTGAGCTTTCCGGGAAAGAGCCGCAACCTTGAGTTGAAGAGAAGGACAAGGTCTCCTTCACTGAACTCCTTGGGGATGATCCTCTTGTCATGCCACCGCTTGGTCCTCTCCTTGTAGATCCGGGCATTCTCGTATGCATCCAATCGGATCTCCTCAAGTGCGTTCATATCAAGCAACCTCTTCTCTCCGGCCTTTTTGAGATCAAAATTTAGCCACTTGATGGCCCAATGCGCTCTATGCTCTATTTCTACCGGAAGGTGGCAAGACTTGCCATAGACCCACTTGTAAGGAGTGGTGCCAATTGGTGTCTTGAAAGCGGTTCTATATGCCCACAAGGCATCATTGAGCTTCATAGCCCAATCCTTTCTAGTTCGAGATACCGTCTTCTCAAGAATGGCCTTTATCTCCCGATTGGAGATCTCGACTTGGCCACTAGTTTGGGGATGGTAAGGTGTTGCCACCTTATGAGTCACCCCATACTTAGCCAAAAGTGCCCCAAAGTTCCTATTGGTGAAGTGCTTCCCTCCATCACTTATGATCACCCTTGGTGTTCCAAACCTAGGAAAGATCACTCGGTTGAAGAAGCGCACCACAACCTTGGCGTCATTTGTAGGAGAAGTGATTGCCTCCACCCATCTCGAAACAAAATCCACCGCCAATAGGATGTAGAGGTTGCCACATGAAGAAGGGAATGGTCCCATGAAGTCCACACCCCACACATCAAAAATTTCCACTTCTTGTATGTTGTTCAAGGGCATCTCATTCCTCCTTGAGATATTGCCCGTCCTTTGGCAAGCATCACAAGCTACCACAAAGCTTTGCACATCCTTGAACAAACTTGGCCAAAAGAAGCCCGATTGCAACACCTTCGCACATGTCTTGTGGGAGCTAGCATGCCCTCCACATGGCAAGGAATGACAATGGCGGATCACACTCTCCACCTCATCCTCCGGTATGCATCTTCTAAACATTCCATCCGGCCCTCTCTTGAACAAAAGTGGCTCGCTCCAATAGTAATGCCTCACATCTTTGAAGAACTTATTCCTTTGGGCATATGTCAAACCGGGAGGCACCTCCTCACACACTAAGTAGTTCACAATGTCGGCAAACCATGGCTCACTTCCTTTAGACACTTGGAACAAGCACTCCTCCACCATTTGCAATTGCTCATCCCGGAACGAGTCATCAATCGGAATGTCATCTCTTTCAAGCTCCAATGGTGGGAGTCTACTAAGGTGATCCGCCACTGAGTTCTCGGATCCCTTCTTGTCCCGGATTTCCAAATCAAACTCTTGAAGAAGAAGGATCCACCGAATCAACCTTGGCTTGGCATCCTTCTTGGTAAGTAGATAACGGATCGCAGCATGATCCGTATAAACTATGACCTTCGCTCCAACAAGATATGAGCGGAACTTCTCAAATGCGTACACAACCGCTAGCAACTCTTTCTCGGTGGTAGCATAATTGAGTTGGACATCATCTAGCGTCTTGCTATCATAGTAAATAGCATGAATGCGCCCATCTTTCCTTTGCCCCAAAACAGCCCCAACGGCTACATCGCTTGCATCACACATGATCTCAAACGGTAAACACCAATCCGGAGGTTGCATGATAGGTGCGGAGATCAAGGCGTTCTTCAACCTACAAAAAGCCTCAAGACAATCTTTGGAAAAGACAAAATCAACATCCTTCATTAGTAGGTTAGTGAGAGGCTTAGAAATTTTAGAGAAGTCTTGAATAAACCTCCGGTAAAAACCGGCATGCCCTAAGAAACTCCTTACCCCCTTCACCGAGGTAGGTGGCAACTTCTCTATCGTTTCAATCTTGGCTCTATCAACCTCAATGCCACGGTTGGACACCAAGTGTCCCAACACAATGCCTTCGCTTACCATGAAGTGGCATTTTTCCCAATTCAAGACAAGATTTGTCTCCTCACATCTTTGCAATACTAATGACAAGTTAGCCAAGCAATTATCAAAGGATGAACCATAAACAGAGAAATCATCCATGAACACTTCCATGATATTTTCAATGTATTCCGAAAAGATAGCTATCATACACCTTTGGAAGGTGGCGGGTGCATTACACAACCCAAATGGCATTCTCCTATATGCAAAAGTTCCCCATGGACATGTAAAGGTGGTTTTCTCTTGGTCATCGGGGTGGATAGGGATTTGGAAGAATCCGCTATAGCCATCTAAGTAGCAAAAATGAGAATGTTGAGCTAACCTTTCTAGCATTTGGTCAATGAAGGGTAGAGGGAAGTGATCTTTCCTAGAGGCCATGTTCAACTTCCTATAGTCAACGCACATTCTCTACCCCGTAACCGTCCTAGTTGGGATTAGTTCATTGTTCTCATTAGTCACTACGGTCATCCCACCCTTTTTAGGAACTACATGAACGGGACTAACCCACTTACTATCCGAGATAGGGTAGATAATTCCCGCATCTAGCAACTTAATGATCTCCTTTTTGAATACCTCTTTCATTATAGGATTCAATCTCCTTTGATGTTCAATAGAGGGTTTATGGTTGTCTTCCATCATTATCTTATGGATGCACAAAGAAGGCTTAATGCCAACTAAATCATCAATAGTATAGCCAATGGCTTTCCTATGCAATCTTAGTTCATGCAACAACTTAGCAAGTTCATCATCACTCAAGCATGCATTCACAATCACCGGATATGTAAAATCAACACCAAGGAAAGCATACTTTAAATGAGAGGGGAGGGGTTTGAGTTCAAGTTTAGGAGGACCTTTATCGAGTGTAGACGATCCAAATAAGGTTGGATGAGATGAATCCAAAGCAAATGAAGACCCTCCAAGGCTCCTAGAAGCTTGATCATCAATAAGGTCTGATTTAGGGGAAACCACGGTCGGAATCACGGTTGGATCAACTTCCACGGCCGTGGACCTTGCCTGGCTCATTTGTTGAGGCTTTACAGAGAGTTTGACGGCCGTGGAACCACTTCCACGCCCGTGGAACTTCCAGCTGTTTAGCTCCCCTTTGTGGCCTTCATCTTGAGCACTTGTCTCCTCTTCTAATGCTTCTAAGGCCTTGATCTCTTCATTGCCAGCCTCCTCAACACCTTCCTCCATCATACTTAAGGTAAGAACCTTCTCCAAAGGATCCTTGATCAAGATCGAGCTCACAACTTCTCTAGAATCCTCTTGCTCGACTATGTTGAAGACATCCTCATCAAGGGTTGGCCCTTTCATCATTGTGGACAATTTGAACTTGATGTTCTCTTCTCCAATGTTGAAAGAGAGAGTCCCATTCTTGCAATCCACTAGGCATCCGGAAGTGGCTAGGAAAGGTCTTCCTAAGATGATGGGAACCGGATAATCCGCCGGAATATCCAAAACAACGAAATCAATTGGCACATAGAATCCTCCTAGTTGCACCGGGATGTCTTCTAAGATCCCAACCGGATGAGTGATAGAACGGTCCGCCATATAGAGGGTCATCTTGACCGGTTTCGGCTCTCCTAGCCCAACCTTGTTGCAAAGTGCAAGCGGTATGATGCTTACACTTGCTCCAAGATCACAAAGGGCTTCATACTTCACATCTCCCACTCCTATTGGGACACAAAAGGAACCCGGATCTCTTAGCTTGGGAGGCATCTCCTCCTTCATCGTTTGGATCAATTCCGAAGATCTCTTGGTCATTCTTATCTCCCCATACTCCTCCAACTTCCTTTTGTTGGAGAGTATCTCTTTCAAGAACTTGCCATATGCCGACATTCCTAAAATAGCATCCATGAACGGAATGTTAATATGCAATTTAGACATTAGTTCAAGGAATTTACCAAAGTGATTGTCCAAGCGAGCTCTTGCTCGTGATTTAGGGAATGGTAGTGGTGGTTTGTATGGAGGCGGTGCCACATATGTTGGCTCAACATCCTTGCTCTTGCCTCCATCTCTTTGCAAAGTCTCTTCCTCTATCACCACTTGTTTCCCTTTAGCATTGTCCTTTGGCAAAGGATCTTTCATGCTCAACCCACTCCTTGTTGTGATAGCTAACACTTGGCCTCTTGGGTTGTCTTCGGTTCTTCCGGGAAGCTTTCTCGGATCTCTATGGGCTTCACCCGTCTTTTGGAACACTTGTGCTTCCAACACTTTTTGAGCTTTACAAATTGAAGTCACGGTGCTCTCAAGACCACTCAACCTTCCAAGCAATTGCTCAAACATCATTTCGGTCCTATCCTTTGGAGGTTGAGTAAATCCGGGTGGAGGTTCTTGTGAAGCTCTTGGTGGTGGAGTTGTGCTCTTGGAAGTGGGAGGGTTCAAGGCTCCATCCGAGTTAGAGTAAGAAAATCCGGGATGGTTGTGGTTGGGCCGGTAATTGTTGAATTGCCGGTTGTTGTTGAAGTTCCTTGGGCCTTGATAGTTGTTGTAATTGCCCCTTCCCATGTAATTCACGTCCTCCTCCTTGGAAGATAGATTAGCTTGCACTTGCACTTGAGGAGTTGCTTGGTTCTTCAAAGTTATAGCACACAACTCCCTCAAGGACTTCAATTCGTTGTTGATGGCATCAAGCTTGAAATTGCTCATGGTGACCTCACTCACCTCATATGCTCCCGCCTTTCTCCCTTCACTCTTCCTATGGGAGTACTTTTCAATCACTAGAGCTTGTTTCTCTACAAACTCCCAAGCTTCATCTACATGCTTCTCCATGAAAGTCCCACCGGAAAGAGATTGAAGCTTGAATTGGCTATCTTTATCAAGTCCCTTGAAGTAGATCTCCAATAGCTCAATTTTCGGTATGCCATGGTGTGGACAATCTAAGAGAAGATCTTTGAACCTCTCCCAAGACTTGAATAAACTCTCTCTATCCTTCATCACGAAGGCATTGATCTTCCCTCTTAACTCGGTAGTCTTGGAAGGTGGGAAGAACTTAGTCAAAAACTCGGTTGTCATCTCCTCCCAAGTACCAACTCGCCCTTGTGGAATAGATTGATACCAAGCCAAGGCTTTATCCTTAAGAGAGAAGGAAAAAGCCCTAAGCTTATGGTTGTTGCTCTCCAATCTTGGCGGTCTAAGAGTCTCCATCAAGATCTCATAATTCATCAAGTGTTGATGAGGAGACTCTCCTTCCATCCCTCCAAATTGATTATGCCGGATCATTTGTAGAACTTGAGGGCGGAGCTCGTAATCATGGGCTGCGGGATCTCCTAAGTTCACACCCGGACGGTGTGCTCTTTGTGCCGGATCCATGCGTTGCCCCAACGTTTGTGGCTCTTCCATAGCAATGGGCACAACCCTAATATTCACCGCCGCCGGCTGCGGTTGTGGTGGAGGTGGAGGAGGTTGTTGACGGTTAAGCTCCCTTTGCACAAGAGCTTGCCTAATCTCCTCAATCTCCCTCCTAGTTGCTTCTTGCCTCTCATTGGCAAGTCTTCTTTCATTCTCCAAAGCTTCATCCCTTATCCTAATTTGCTCTAAAGCCTCATCCAACTCAGCTTGGAGATCTCTTCCGGCCATCTCTTTTCCCTTTTTAATGCTCTTGGATCTAGATCTAAGGGTTTTCTCCGGTTCGGGATCGAATGGAGCTAAATCCTTGCCACGAGATCTTCGCATACACCTAAAGAGTAAGAGATGTCCTGAAAAGCAAAAACACACACCAAAGAGAGATCAAAAGCAACAAGAAAGATCTACACTATAAACAATCACAAAATAGACTCAATCTAGACCTAGTCCCCGGCAACGGCGCCAAAAACTTTGTTACGCTCAGGATGTGATACACAATGGGTTTTAAATTTATATTCTCGTTATATTTATCCTAACTCCTAGCGAACCCGCAGTGTACGGGACGTTTGTAGTAGGGATAGTATTCCGAGGTCGAACACAAAGACTAAGGTGAGATTGATTCGATTTATGATTAAGTTTAGTGAAGATCTAGGTTAATAAAAGAGAAAGAAATAAAGAAATGAAAATCTCAATGTTTTTGGTTGGTTTTTAGGTGATCAATCAAAGATCACAAATCATGCAAATATAATAATCAACTAAGCTAACTAATCAACGCAATCAAACAAGCTAAACACGAGATATATATCAAAGATAGAAAGCGGATTCTAGGGGTTGGAAGTTCCGGTTATGGCATAGGACTCAAGCTATCAAATCATTCCTTGGATTAACTATGATATGTTGGGAGTAAGCATTTCTAGATTGGGATTAATTACTGGGTAGGTCTCATGGTCCACTAGTCCAGTCCTAAGGTCTCATCACCGGGTAAGTCTCTAAGAACCCAAGGGACGGAATTCTACACAAACCGGATTGTCACCTAGAGATCTAACCTATCCTTACCGGGTAAGTCTCGAAAGGGTTAGTCCTAAGCAACTATCCTAGCACACTTAGTCCAATGGCGGCTTATGAGGCTCACCACTACCTAGGGTTTGTCATCTTCAAAATCTAAGGGTAAGAATCACCGGGTAGGTCTCTTCTAACACTTAGTTGCTAACACTAGGTCACCCTAGGGTAGATTTAGCTCAAAAAAACTAGGATTTCAACATTATAACTAACTAAGGCTAGATTCATTGAACCAGGGAAGATCACGGGTTGTTCTACCAAGTCCACGGCCGTGGTTTGGCAAGAACAAACCGTGGATCCTAACAGAGGCTACGTTCAAGCACACAAGTCATCCAAGGGTTGATCTAAGTCCATCCTATCAAGGTCCTAGCCATGACCATTCCTTCCTTACCCTAGAATCACATCTATTTAGCCTACAATATTCATCATAGCAATCAACATCTTCAAACATAAAATCAATGTATCCATTTGCAAGGTAATGAAGAGAAAGAGATGAACAAGTGAAGTAAAGAAAATCAAGATGGAAAATGAAATTAGAATAACTCACAACCCTTCTTAAAGAAGGTTCAAATGGTTCATACAACTCTAGAAACCGATTCCGAAATTCTTCACTACAAGCTCTCAAAATCTATCAATGGTGTGTTCTTCTTCTTCTCCAATGAAGCTCTTCTCCAATGGTAGCTTCCTTCTACCTCCTTCTTCTAAGAATCTTCTTGTTGAGAGAATATTTTGATTGGATGATAGTGGATAATGGAGAGCTGCTCCAAGATGATTCTCTCAGCCAATGCAGGACCACTTTTATACTACAACTTTGCAAGAGCTGGCCAAGAGATCGTGGCACAGCTGTCACGAAAACCTGGCAAAATCCACGGGTGAAACCACGGCCGTAGAGTACGAGTGAACCGTGATTTTGTGCTTCAGCTTTGCCTTTGATCATTAAGCTTTGATTTGGTGCATGGCTTGTGTTGGCAAGGTTCCATGAGCCCTCCCTAACCTTTAGCTTGCATCCTAATGAGTCCGAGGGTGTGTCATCTTGATGAACGATCCTCAAACGTATCGTTTTAGCTCCTAAATCTCCCAAAACACCTACAAAGCAATGCACAAGTCCGTGTAGACGTCTATCTCGACAAAATACGTGAATTGAGTGCAAACGTCGTGAACTAGTGCTAAACCTTGCATGAATGAGCGGGAAATCTATCTAAATGATTACCTAAACCTAAGTCATAAATCGTGTTATCAGTCAGCTACAGTATCACCTCGACCGAGGTGATTTTGAGGAGCGCCCCGACCGAGGCGAATACCCTAACGCGGCGAGATATATTTTATTTGGCTGAGATCTTTTAATTATTGAAAGAAGATCTCATATTTTTGGGCTGGATTTCTGGAAGGCAAATATTATTTTTGGGAGATATATTTTAGAAGATATGGATATATTTTATAGAAAATTATCTTTTTAAGATATTTTATCATTGGAAGATAATTTTCCTATATAAAGGGTTGGATTTTCCACAAATTCAATCCATGCTTAGACTTGCTGAGATAGCCGCTGCATCAAAGTCCTGCAATTGTAGAAGATTTCCCTTCGGGTTGAAGGAAGAAGGAAGATTTCCTTGTTGAAGATAGCCTTTGAAGGAGTTTTGTGAGATTTCTCTAGGCTACTTTTGGTCACTTTTGGTTGGTTGTTCTTGTTGATTTGTGACTTGGAAACACTGATTTGTCACATACTTGATTCAGTTATTGAAGTTCTTTTCTTAAAGTCTTCTTGTTTAATAATTGATTCTTTCTTTATAAAGTTTATTATTGTTATCATGATGATTGTTGGCTAAGTTTCTTTTGCGATTCTAGGGTGATTGACTGAAGGTTGTGGGAAAGACGATGATAGAATGATCTTAATTCCAGTCGGACCCTGAAAGCTCGAGTCTTTATCTTAACCGACGAACATCTTGCTCAGTCGATGAACACCTTGGACGGGGTGGATTCTGTCTGACCGAGGTGAACATTTTCCTGATACTAATCCAAGTTAAGATCCAGTTTGCCAAATCCTATTCTTATTACACCTTTCCTGGTTCAATGCAAGCCTAGGATGATACTTACCCGGTGATTCCTTTGTTTGTTTACCTAAGATCATAAGCGATAGGTAATAAAGGTTTATCCTTTATTGGGGTTTGAGTGTGCTTCCATTCCAATCTTGAGAGTTAGCTTGAGACTTACCCGGTAAAGGTTGATTCTACCCACTTGGTTGGTGTGTTAGTTTGAGGTTATAGTTCTTTACCTTAGTTCCTTGCGACTTACCCGGTAATAGGATTTACCGTTTGGGATCGTGAGTAGTGAGACTTACCCGGTGATCTATTCCCATCTTAGAAACACCTTACCTTTGCAAAATCTCAGCTTTGTCCGCCATATCCTTAGATCTTGAGTTTGAACCACAACTGGATGTCTTGATCTCTAGAATCCGCATCTCTCCTTATTTGACTTACATCATCCTTGATTGCTTTAATTACTTTTGTTATTTGCATTATTTGACAACCGATTCTGTGCTTGGTTTCGCCTAAGTCCCTGTGTTCGACCCCTGGAATTTCTTGCTTTTATTACAATAGACCCGTACACTGCGGGTTCGCATCCTTGTTTAAGCATATTTCCTCGGTTATAAATTTAAAGCTTGCACACACCTTTTGGAGTGAACAAGTCGTCAAATCGACACAAGTACAAGGAGAGACTACAGTTGACTAGGAGCACCAATCTTTAAGAAGATTAACATACACAAAACAACCTAGTAAAGACTCACAATGATTCAATCAAAGACTATCTTTTTTTATTGAATATGAATGTATTAAACAAAATCTTCATAAACGAAGGAACAAGTCTCATAAAATATTTGGCGGAATTAATCTAATCGAAGCAATCAACCCTAGGGAGAGATTTATAGCAGAAAATCCTCCAAATGAAAGAATAAAAATAATACTAAAATATTATATAAAAGATACATTTAGAAATTCTAGAGTTTTAAAGGTATTAAAATAAAAATAACTAACTAGAAGCTCCAAAGCTTCACTGCTCTCCATTTCACGTGTACATGGAATACTTGGCGCCTCTTCTATGTCCTTCGTGGCTGGAATTGTCATCAATGTGAGACTTCATTTGTATAGATGTGTTTCATAGCCATGTGTATGTGAGTATAATTCCTACTTTATCTTATATGCTTTTACATTAATGACAATGTATCGATGTGTTTCATAACCGTTTTTTATTTCCTATGTGATAAAATTTTCTTTTACTTTCTTATTTTTTGTTTTGCATGTTTCATGATAACTTAGTATAAATTAGTTGCGTTTCAATCTATATGAAAAATTTTAAAAAAAAAACAGAAAATTTAAAAAAACTTATGCTTCTAAAATGATTTATTTGAACTTAAAGTAATATGATATGTCACGGCACTAGTAATTTATTATTATTAAACCTCGTGAATAAGCATATGTGAAGTGTGTTGGACTTTTGTCTTGAAATATATATGATAGTTGGACATGTTTTCCTACTTAAGAATGTTTTATTTGTTGATGTTAAGTTTAGGAATATATATGTTTCATCTTTATAAGTCCAAAGCCTTCAATTTTGTTTTTGTGTTTTTGGTTTTACACTCTAGATTGTTTTGACACAAGGAAGCGTACATTGGTTGATATTCACTTAAGTGAAAAATACCAATCCGTAAAGTAGAAGGCATTCATTAGAAAATAATAGAAAAAGCTATGAATTATGAAAGAAGATGAAATTTTTTTCCGAAATGGCTTATGATAAATTGTAGAATTGTTTGTTGCCTTCCTCGCTTGTGGATTGTGTATATGAGCAAAAATGCAAAATTTCTAAGTGAATGCAATCATACTGTAAGAGTATTGTAAATGTTTTATTTGGGACATTTTTTTGGTGACCCTGTGGGTGGGTCACCCTCTAATCCACTAAGTAAAATAAATTAGTATTTTAATGATTGCTGGAAAAGTAGGGGACAAGGCTATTAAGTAGGGGGTTTATTGTTTCTTTTTATATGAAGCTCAATCTTTTTAATACCCTACTAAAAAAATTATTTTAATAAATATAATTCAACAAAAAAAATATTTATTTCACTTGTATTTTTAAAATTAATATTTATAATTAAAATTTTCACCAAGATATTAATTAGAAATTAAAAAAAATCTCTATTCTTAACTTATCAAATTGATTCTATGCGTTATAGTTATAACGTAATAAAAATATATATAGTAGAAGTTCAAGCGTATTACGAAATAATTTTTATTCTTTAAGGAAAATTTTTTTATCATACCAAGATGTACCCATAGTGGAAAAAATATTTAAGTGTTTTTATTACCTCATCTCTTATAGATCCTTCTAGTAGTCTTAAATTCAAGATAGTTATTTTCATAACATTATAAAATTATATAAATGTGATTTTATTTTTAAATGGGTAAGAGCTTGAAATGAACACGACTTATTCCGATACCGATTTTTAATTCCATAACAATTTAGTGTTTGTTTTTTGTAAGATTACTCGGAAAATTAAGTCGTGTTGGTTTTTAACGGACAAGAACTCGGGATACCAAAAAAACCTAGAAAGAGGACGTAAAAAAAATCAACGAAAAAAAACTCAAGATGTTTAAATATATAAAGAAAATCAAGTAAATATTTTGCTTTAATCATAAGAAGATAAATAAAATGCGTAGTCTTAGTGTTTTAAACCCTACTCAATTGTCAAAGTATTACAAAAAAGACACGATAAAACTACATGATGTAACATACAAATAGAGTTGAGAGATTAAATTATGTCTAAAAAAAATCTGCACAACTTTAATATTCGCTCAAAATACCGTTTATTTAACGTAAATATGAAGTATAAGTTAACATGTTAGTATTTAAATTATTGTTTAGGACTCAAATTTGTTAACAAACCTTAAATTATTCATACGTAACACTATTTTTTCTTTACTTTATATCGTTAGTTGTTATATTTATTTTTGGATTTTTTATAGACGTGATTTAATCTCTTAACTCTATTTGTATGTTATTTCATGTAAGTTTTATCGCCTTTTTTTGTAGTTCTTTGACAACTAAGTAGGGTTCAAAACACTAAGACTACGCATTTTATTTATCTTCTATAATTAAAGCAATATATTTACTTGATTTTCTTTGTATATTTAAACATTTTGAGATTTTTTTCGTTTATTTTTTTTACATCCTCTTGAACTTCTAGGTTTTTTGGTATCCCGAGTTCTTGTCCGTTAAAAACCAACACGAGTTAATTTTTATGAGTAATCTTACAAAAACAAACACTAAATTGTTATGCAATTAAAAATCGGTATCGGAATAAGTCGTATTCATTTCAAGCTCTCCATTTAAAAATAAAATCACCTTTATGTAATTTATAATGTTATGAAATAACTATCTTGAATATAAGACTACTAGAAGGATCAATAACAGAGGAGATAATAAAAACATTTTTTCTACTATGGGTACATCTAGGGGTGGGCATGGGACGGGACAAGACGAGATTTAGGACTTTTTTTCTTTGTCCCATGCGAGCTGTTCGCTCCAAACAGTGTGTGCAAGCTTTAAATTTATAACCCAAGATGTATGGTAAAAACAAGGATGTGAACCCGCAGTGTACGGGTCAATCGTAGTAAAAAGCAAGAAATTCCGGGGTGTCGATCTCAGGGACTTAGGTGAAACAAAGCAAGTATAGGTTGTCTATACAACTAATAACCACAAAAGCGATTAAAGCAATCAAAGATGATAAAAAGTCAATTAAGGAAAAAATGCAATTCTAGGGATTAAAGCATCTAGTTGTGGTTCCAACTCAAGATCTAAAGATAAGCGGACAAAGTTGAGATTTTGCAAAGGGAAGGTGTTACTAAAGTGAAATAGATCACCGGGTAAGTCTCACTACTCACTAATCCCAAACCGTAACTCCTATTACCGGGTAAGTCTCAAGGAATTAAGGAAAAGAACTATAACCTCAAACCAACATACCACATAAGAGAATATAATCAACCTTTACCGGGTAAGTCTCAGGCTAACTCACAAAGATGGGATGAAGGCACACTCAAACCCCAATAAAGGATAAACCTTTATTACCTATACTTATGATCATGGGTAAACAAACAAAAGAATTACCGGGTAAGTCTCATCCCAAGCTTGCATTGAACCAGGAAAGGTGTAATAAGAATAGGATTTGGCAAACTCTAACACTTCACTCTCAGTTTCAGATCAGATAGGTCACCTCGGTTAGACGAATTCCACCCCGGCCGAGATGTTCATCGACTGAACGAGATGTTCTAGGGTTAAGGATAAAGACTCAAGCTTTCAGGGTCCTATTGGGATTTAAGATTATTCTATCATTGTTTTTCCCACAACCTTCAGCCAATCACCCTAGAATCACACAAAGAAATTAGCCAATCATCATCATAAAAGCAATAATCAAATATATGGGAAGAAAATGAATATTTGAACACACGAACCTTAAGAACAAGGCTTCAATAACTGAATCAAGTATCACAAACAAGCGTTCTTTGGATCACAATCCAATAAGACAATCAACAAGAAGGGAATCTAAGAGAATCTTACAAAGCCCTTCACAAAAGCTATAAAAGCTATCAACTTTCTTCCTTCAATCTTCCTTCAACCTCTCTAAAATCCTCCCCAATTGCTGGATGCTCTCAGCCTATAAGCACTCGGGATGCTACGGGCAGAGACCTTACAAAGGGTCCCGATCCTTAGCATGTCAACAATTTCACCGGATCTTGCAACAAGACACCAATAAAGGCCAAAACCAAAATACATTTAATGCAATGATATGATTCCCGAATATATAAAGAAAGAAAGACCTCAACCGTCTATACAACAACATTAACAATACACAAATATGCAGCAACAACAACACGAGGACTAAAATTCCCCATAATCGTCCTACGATGTATGAGAACCCCGGCTGCCGACTCATCCGGATCACTCGGCCACTTTCTAACCTGTACATCAACTACTACAATGGGTATAAAACCGTTAGCTCACATTCTAGGCATTATAAAGATAGCAAGGACACAAACACACATAGGTAAACACGTCATGCTCATATACACACACAATCCGATTCTTGTATTCCCTTTTAAGTCATTCCATTACTAGTTCCATTTATCAATAGTGTGACACGAGAAGTCTTATAACTCTCGCCTCTGTCACTGTGTAAGCAACAAGAGTGGTGCGGAGCTCTTCCCGTATACCACGTGGAATGGTTAATAAGCCCGCCCGTATACCATGTATGGTCTAATCGTAGAGAACCTCCCAGTCTCCCTCGGGAGCTGGGAAGTGATGTCACCGACTGACAATATTAAACAATCGGCCAACAATATAGATACCCAAGTCAAACTAATCCGGTTTTCATGATCATAAACAAGCTAAAGCACACACCACCACCACTCATCAAAATAATGCATAAAAGCGAGCTAAGTCCGGGGACTTATCTCGTCCCAATGATCAACCAAGACTACCGAATTTCACTTTCCGTAGGAATATAAACAAAGCCTGTTCAAGACAGAGTACGATAATCAAAAACACTTGCATGCTAGGAGTCCTTAAATATCTAGTCCCAACGATCTCGCAAGATCATAAACCAATAATCAAGATAGGATACTCTCGTCGTAATCTCCACAACCTCAACCCATGTGTAAACACAACCATCAAAACCTCACAAGCCTCACAAGGAAATCCATACACTCACCACATGATAACCCAATCAAGCTCTTACACCCATCAAGTCTAAGAACATCGATAACTTCCAACACTCATCTAAGGTCAAAAGCCACTACATTGCATTCCTCAAGGTTATGTTAGATCCAACCTAGCATGCTTCTAATATGCATACACTTTAGGATAAGCTATGAACACATGCTTAAGGGAGGATACTCACGGGGGTAGTGACGCAGGCACGGAAGGAAGAATTGCAGCCAAAGAGAGGAGAAGAAGGCCTAACCGACTGGCTGGATGAGTCAGTGGCCGCCCCTGCGGCTCAAGATGGCCGACCCTGCGGCTCTGGTGCAATGTCCTCCCCCGCGGCGTTGTCCAGCCGCGGGTTCGTTCAATCTCCAGAAACGCGATTCCGAGCTCTTCTTCAACTTGTTCTTTGAAGTGTGGAGGGTCTTCCAGCTTCCTTGCTTCACCATAGATGTCGCACACACAAACATCATCATCAAACACTATCCATACTCGATCCACACTCATGCAAGCCAAAGGAAGGGAAAATTTAGGATCCATTGCGTCCACCATTGGAGCTTGAGGAAGAAGAAGGAGATGAAGGAGAGAGGAGAAGAAAGAGAACTTACTCAGCAAATTCCGACTCTACAGAACCTCACAAGCTGTACATCAAAAGAAGAGTCTCCATGGAAATTTAGCAGGAGCAGGGAGAAGAGAGAACAACATGGGATGTGAAGGAGAGAAGAGAAGCAAAGGGAAAGAAAATAATGTGAAAGAGGAAATGGGGAAAAGAGAGAGAGGGCTGCATCCCAAGGAAAACAACGGTCAAGCAACCGCATCTCTAAGAGGACGAGGGGTCAAACGCCCAAAAGCGGGGAAACAATGGGTCGTACAGGTTTTGGGATAAAATCCCGTCACCCAGCACGCCGGGCGGGCGGAAAGACTGAGCCGTGCTTGCGGAAAGGTCAATAACCTGCTCACTAACTTGAATAAAAATTCCGGACGACACATCTAATCCCCTAACTACAAGTTTCGTCCCGAACTTGCTAAACGCAAAAGTCTCGATCAAACACGTCTTGATAACCTCTAGTAACACATAAACGTGCCACCTCTCTACTTGATAACCAAAACATACTCATATAACGACGTCAAGACCGCGCAAGGCTGACACACATACTCACATGAACCGCATAGCGCATACTAAGTCAAGATCTAACCGATTTTACGACACATTCCCACTCGGGGAAAAAACACATAACCTCACACATGCGTATAATATCTAACCCATCGGCCATATCGATGCCATTAGCTCATCGTAAGAACTCAACCAAAGATACTATCCCATGGCCTCCTGGTAGCCTCATTGGTTTCTCGTATTCCACTAGATCAACAAAATAACATCATAACTCGAGTCATATATGTACTCCCTCGACTGTCACATGAAACATGGTGAACATCCTCTACTCTCGGTGGCCACGCCAACCGCTAAAACACTTGCCAACTCGCATCACAGATTCAAAAAGATCCGATATATTGGGACCCAACTCACTTCTAATGACCAATATGTATGACGCCTCGCGCCTGTGATATTCTTAACTCGACTCGTCTCGTATCCGAAACCAAGAGGTCAGTACCTCTTATCTGTACATACCTTCTCGTGACTTAGCTTGTCTAGCATCTGCCTTTGACCACCGCTACTCGAGCGAGATCATCCCATATCTACTCAGGGCTATCCCCTCATATACTATCCGAAATCTAACACCATGGGGTATTATAATTCAATCCATAAAATGCCTCATCAAGGGATGTCACAAACGACACATCTCAACCATCATAATACGAAAGCTCGATCAAATGGGAGGTATCAAGTCTACCCTTACCCCTACCTCGCACACATGATCTTTGTACGACATCCAAAGTCGTAAAAGTCCTCTCCAATTGACTAACTATCTGAGGATGAAACTGTCATGAAAGACAAATGGTCCCCTAAGAGGCACAATCCCGCTGCCCAACCAAATACCGAGATGAATCGCTCATCTCGGTCTGAGATAACGATACTCGGTACCCCAATAAATCTCACTATTACTTAAAAGACTCCAAAACTAGCCGACTCACTGGCCCTATTTCCCAATAGTGTGTAACACGCGTTGTCTCCGTCGGTCGCTCCATAATGACCCAAACACGTCACAACCGTTACATGGTCTCAAACGAGTAATAACCTCTATGGAGGTATCCTCCCACTACCACTTCATAACTTGCGATGGATGAAGTCTTCTTCCCGTCTTATGGTGCCCAAGCTTGACCTGACGACGGTTATATACTGGCTATGCACTTAGCCACATCGGCCTTAAGTCCGCCTCAACAATGTGAACATCACTAATCCGGATACCTTTTACTAGAAACAAAGTGAACTAGTAAGGGTAGTGTGAGCCTCCCTAAGACTCTATCTCAGCTCTCCATTGTAAGTACATGGACGCTAATGTCGTCTTAACAAACCTTCAACCAATAAAGGTAACTATGGGGGGGGGGTCTCTCCTCGGGACCTTCTATCCAGGATCTTTCTCAAAGCCATTCAAATTCTGCGATTTTGTCGGGTCTCTTTGCAGACCATCTACCTTAATAAACTGAGGCTGAACCGCTAGTTAACTTGTTGCTTCCTCTCAAAGCGTCCACTTACAAAGGCTGTTGGTGATCACATTCACCTACCCTAGATGATACCAAAATCATAAGACCGAAGTCCTTAACCAAATTAACCCACTACCTCTGGTGGATATTTAGCTCTCGCGGAGCGAGTATATATCCATATCATACTCTTATCGTCGAAACAAGACTAGCATGTCGCTTCCTAACAAAATACCAACATCATCTTAAGTGCGTGTATTAAAACGCCTACTCTCGACCCTTCATCGGTCATTCTTTTTATATGCCCACAATTGTCTACATATGCACGAACCTCTCTTGTTACTTCATAGATATCCCAAGCCCTGCTTCCATGTATCCATAGTGTCATACAGTCCCCATGACTCAATGTTTGTGCCAAAGAAAACGGAATGGAGGTCACTCACCTCTTTTTCTTCTAATAAAGCTCTATGGACACATTTCGGTCCCCACAATCTAATCGACTTCCTCAGAAATGAAGAAGGTGTCAAAAACATCCCGCAACTCGGCGGTTATGGCCCACCAACTTATAAGCTGCATAACTCCTCCACATACCTTGGAGGTGTTACCGAAACTATCACCTCGTTCTCATTGGATCAACTTGATAGACTTAATATCGCTACATCTCTTAGGAAATCACTTTGGTCGTCCTAACCCGCTTAGATAACTCTGCTTATCCTCTTATCCTACATAACTTCTATCATTGTCGTCTCATGCCAAACTTGTTCCTCTCAAATCCGTGAGTATAGCGAGACATCTTCAATCGTAAGAACATAAAGAATCATTCGTACAACTCATGCATCAATAACTATCATTACAATCCTTAGGTTAGGATCGACCTTGGAACAACCTGAAACACCATAAATTGTGCGACTTCATCGCAACCCGATTCAGAAAACCGATGGATACTCATCTACATAAACTCCAACTCATCAATCGCACTTGTTATCTCAAATGGCTTCACTACACTTATAGTGACCATATTGGCCCTAAATGCCGCCCTAAGAAGGTCCTTTCTTTTCTCTACCCTAGACTAGTAGTACCTCGACTTCAATTGATCATACAAACATGGACATCATATGCAAATAGTCTTAACGTGCCTCACACTACGGAGAAGATACCCTTACTTGTCGTTCACCATACACATCTCTTGATAATCAAATACAACATTGCCGACTCATAACTTTCCTGAAAACCCGTACCGGAATGCCTTGTGGGAAAAACACGAAGAAATTCCCCCTTCGAAACCGCTGAAACTTCCAACTCATAAATTCTCAGGTAACACCACCTTAAGCTCAAAGCTTATCATGTTACTATAATCTAGGTTCTCCGTTTGACCCCATAACCACTATGGCTCCTTCGGGTGAGTCTAGGAATTTTCACTCATCTCTTGTTCGTGACAACGTAACATTCGTTTCATAAGAACGAAAATACCATGCATCCTCTTTACATATTTTCCCATTTGTACAAAGCAACTAGGGAAGCCACTCCTCTCTTTTGATCCACTAGATCCCTTTTTCATGCTCCCACCTTAAAGGTTCCAATCCGTCTCGTTCCTCCAAATGTGAATTCAAAGACCTAGGAAGGTCACAAAAAGGGTCGTTACAATCCCTCCTTGGGAGGTCTATCATAGTTACTTGCTTTCACCATTCAACGTTATTTGGCCAAGACAAATGCGCCTTAGTTGATACATCTCCTTACCATTGACATTGAACCATTGGGCATACACCAAACTCTTGTCTCCGTTCTGCTAGATTCTCACCGTCTTGTTTACTCTTCTTATACATACCCATCCTAAGGCAATCCCGCACATGTGCGTTCTTGTCTTCCACCGTCAATTTATAGCCTACCTCCTTGAGGTCACCGACATAACTTTCTTCTATACTCTTTATGTTACCATCAACACGAAGGCTACCCTCCTCGGGGTATTCTTACCCTAACTCTGCTAGATCAGTCTATACTCTAAGACTCCTTCTTTCATAGATAATTACCTCCTTCTTGACCTTGTTGGGTCATATAACTCGCTTTTATAGGGTTAACCATTCTCCCATGGTGTTCATCAATTGCACCTTTTGCAAACAGCTCTAACGTTAGATCGCGTCCGTTCACGTTTCTCTTAGGTTGGTAAATCAAGTCCTTCCATAACATAAAGCTTCTTGTTGTGTTTCTCATCCTCTCGGGATCAAAGTCTACTCACCCTTCTTTCTTCTTGGCGTTTCTTAACCTTATCATCATTACGGAAAACGGTCCACTCCACTAAATAAATTTACCATACGAACCCTCACCATGCCATTCTTCTCATAAGTCTCGGAATTCCGAAGAAGTCAACCTGCCGTATCCTAGGAAACTTGACACTTCACCTTTTGGTACCTCCGTAAGCTTAACTTACGGGTCTTTTAATTCTTTGGTCATTTGGTGATCATACTTCTCATCTCGACTCCCGTGCTTAGGATTGTCTAGGGAAAACTTGCCTTAATTGGATTGCCACTTTTGCAATCCTATACACCAAATCCACTTCTTTCGTTTATTGCCACGCTAGTTGGACTTCTCCATAAGTTGGTTGTCTCTAGTTGCTTTCATTTTTGCTCAATCATGTTTCATCAAAACCGCTCCACATCTCCATGTTACTTTCTTGCTTGTATTGCTTCCACCTCAAGTTATTTTGAGTTTTCCTTCTACTTGTTCGTCCTTGCGGCTATGTCCTCATTAGCCTTCTCATGGTCGCTTTGACATCTTCAAAAGGAGTCTGATGAAACGGCAAGGTATTTGTCAACACGGAATGGTCAAGGTACAAACTCATATCAATATAAGGCCATGCAACCACTATAACATAACAAGTCCATCATGCGTAACTACAATCCACATCAACATCTATAGTCCAAACACTTAACTAAGATACATCAATTCCAAAACATCCTAAGTCCACCTATACATATCTAAATATATACATATATCAAAATCCAATAAACTACGTCCCCGAGGTCCGCGGAAGGAGTGGTGGTCCCCTATATTCTACCCCAACTAACTATGCTCATGATTTGAAAACGAAATTCATTTTTGCAACTCAAAACCCTTGCATGTTTTGTTTATTGGTTTATTCTGCCTTTTAGAATATTACGAGTGCCATTACTATCAACCTAGGGCTTTGATAACATATTGTAACACCCCGAATCCGTGGGACTCGGGAGGCTACAGGCGGAGACCTAACAATGGGTCCCGACCCTTAGCCTGACAACAATTTCACCGGAACTTGCAACAAGACACAAATAAAGGCCACAACCAAAAAATACATTTAATGCAATGATATGATTCCCTAATACATAAAGAAAGAAAGACCTCAGCCGTCTATACAACAATATCAACAATATACAAATATACAACAACAACACAATGACTCAAATCCCCCATACTCGTCCTAAGATGTACAGGAACCCCGGTTGCCCACTCCTACGGATCACTCGGCCACATCCTGTCCTGCACATCAACTACAACAATCGGTATAAAACCGTTAGCTCACATTCTAGGCATTATAAAGATTGCAAGAGCACAAACACACATAGGAAAACATAATACACATCATGTCATATACACACAATCTGATTCATATCTTCTCTTTTTAAGTCATTCTATTACTAGTTCCATTTATCATAGTGTGACACGAGAGCTCTTATAACTCTCGCCTCTGTCCCCGTGTAACAAACAGGAGTGGTGCGGAACTCTTCCTGTATACCATCTTGAGTGGTGAAGAAGCCTGCCCGTATACCATGTATGGCCTGGTCGCGAAGAACTTGCCAGTCTCCGTCAGGAGCTGGGCAGTGATGTCACCGCCCGACAATAATAAAAAATTGGCCAACAATATATATATATATACCCATGCAACCTAATCCGATTTTGATGATCATAAACAAGCTAAATCAGACACCACCGTCACTCTGCCAAATAATGCATAAAAGCGAGCTAAGTAAGTCGGGGGACTTACCTCGTCCCAACGATCAACCAAAACAACCGAATCTCACTTTCCGTAGGAATATAAACAAATCCTGTTCAAGACAAGGCACGATAATCAATAACACTCTCGCAAGCTAGAAGTCCTTAGACTTCTAGTCCTAACGATCTCGCAAGATTATAAACTAATACCCAAGATAGGATACTCTCGCTTAATCTCCACAACCTCAACCGATGTGTAAACACAACCATCAAAACCTCACAAGCCTCACAAGGACAACCATACACTCAACACATGAAAACCCAATCAAGCTCCAACACCTATCAAGTCTAAGAACATCAATAACTTCCAACACTCATCTAAGGTCCAAAGCAACTACATGGCATCCCTCAAGGTTATGCTAGATCCAACGTAGCATGCTTCTAACATGTATACACTCTAGGATAAGCTATCAATACATGCTCCAAGGATGATGCTCACTGGGGCAAAGACGCGGGCATGGAAGAAAGAAACGCAGCCGCGGAGAGGAGAAGAAGGCCGCACCGGATGGATAGCTGAGCCAGTTGCCGCCCCTGCGGCTCTGATGCTGTGGCCGCCCCCACGGCACTGTCCAGCTGGAGGTGCAGTCGAACTCCAAAAAGGCGATTATGAGCTCTTCTTTGACTGTTCTTTGAAGTGTTGAGGGTCTCCCAACTTCCTTGTTTCACCATAGATGTCCCAAACACAAACATCATCATCAAGCATTGTCCATACTCGGTCCACACACACATGTAAGCCAACGGGAGGGAAAACTTAGGATCCATGGCTTCCACCATTGGAGCTCAAGGAAGAAGAAGGAGATGAAGGAGGGAGGAGAAGAAAGAGAACTTAGCAAATTCTGGATATGCAGAACCTCACAAGCTGTATATCACAAGAAGAGTCTTCATGAAGATCCGACAAGAGGAGGGAGAAGAGAGAACACCATGAAAGGTGAAGGAGAGAAGAGAAGAAAGGGGAAAGAAAATCACGTGAAAGAGACAATGGGGAAAGGAGAGAGAGGGCTGCATCCCAAGGGGAAAACAAAGGTCCAACAACCACATCCTTAAGAGGAAGAGGGGTCGGGCGCCCAAAAGCAGGGAAACGAAGGGTCGGAACAGGTTTTAAGATAAAATACCGTCACCCCGCAGGTCGGGCTCGCGGAAAGACGGAGTTTCGCTTGCTGGAAGGTCGATAATTGGCTCACTAACCGGAATAAAAATTCCAGACGTCCAATCCAAATTCTCAAAGATCATAACTACACATGCTTGAATATCAACATAAGCTCATTGTCTTACAAGAACATACACCACAACTATGATATGATACAACTCCTAACCTCGAAGATTCCGAAAGATTGTTCCTCAACAAAACGAACCATCAACCATCCATAACTCCCTAAAGTCCACAACCACTAAGTGACGTTCACTATAAGTTATGGTAGATCCAACCTAGCATGATATACTACAACTAACAATAACTAGAACGAGGGAGAAGGTACTCACATGAGGTCAAAGGCAGAAGAGGATCTACGAATGTCGAAAATGGCTTCGTTGGCCTTTATCGGGGCGCTTCATAACCTAACACCAAAACTAAAAATTTTAGCTCATATGCTAAATTTGATCGTAATAGATAATATATAAAATTTTAAGGTAAACCTCGTTTTCAAAAAGCCAACGTTAAAATCCCCTAATAATCCTTGCAGGGCAAAAAGTACAATACTAGAAACTTGGTCATAAAACAGTGATTAAAACCTTGTGCCGTAAACCGAAATTAATCCAACAAGGGAACAATATATATATATATATTATAAAGAAGAGCAATACTCGAAGTAAACACAAGTTTAAAAACCGTAAATACATTTTCCGGGCATAATATACAAATCTAGAAACTTGGGCCATCTTCCGTAAATAAAACCTTGGGCCAAAATTTGTAAATAATTCCAGCAGGGAATAAAAGCGACAATCTAGAAACTTGAGTACAAAGCTGCAATTATAAAGCTATGGGTATTATTTGTTATTATTTAATCAGTAAGGCTGAAATTTAATTATATCAAATAAAAGGGGTCGAATTAATGAAGCCAAAAGGGGTTTTGTTAGAACCCTTGGCGGCGGCAAGGAGGACACAGGGGCGGAAGGGGTTTCGACCGGTAGGAAGGCGGCTCCGATGGATCCCCTGGTGGTTATAGAAGAGTGGCGGCTGGCCTCTTGCTCCGGAGAGGACATGGAAGAATTGAGGAGGGCGAAGTAGGGTTCGATAGAGGGGCAGAAAAGGGCGAGGCGAAGGGGTGGATTCTCCGGCGGTTGGAGTTGGTGGAGTCCGACGAGGGTCAAAGAGATGGGTTGCAAGGTTGGGAGAGGTGAGGGATGTTGTGAGGGTCAAGAACAGAGTGTGAAGGAGAAGAGATAGGAGATGGGAAGATGGGAAGAGAAGGGAATGAGGGAAGACTGGGGAATAGGGGATAGAAGGGGAAAAGGAGGGGTCGAGGATGAGAGAGCAAGGAGTTGGCTAGATAGGGAAAGGGGTCGGCGTGCTGGAGTCGAGAGGTCGCCCTTATCTGCTGGAAAGAAGCAGGGAAAATGACAAGGAGAAAAAGGGAAAGGAGAAGAAAGAAAAAGAATTAAAAAGAAAAAGGAAAAAGAAAAGAAAGAAGAAAAAGAAACAATAGGATAAACTCGATTAAAAACATTCGGAACGGGATTTCCGAATCATATAACTTTTCCTAATATTCCGAAAAAATAAATATACTTTGAAAGATATTTTATGCCGTAAAATACTTTTAAAAAAGAAAAATTAAAATAAAAAAATCGATGAAAGTAGGAAAATAATATCGATAACGCGCCTGATAAAAATAATGGGGTGTTTCGTCAAATCCCCCTTAAAACAAGTTTCGTCTTGGAACTTGTTGTATGCCGAACTTCTCAGTCCCTAAGCCCGAGGAATGAACTCTCAACTAGGCTTAAACCTTCTAATCTATACACACAACTACTCGAACTACCACTACAAGATATATCAAGTCATATAGCACATTCCCGTACAAGGCACATAAAACAAAATAATAACATACACTGAACACCCAACACGGGGGGAACGGGGACTCACCCGTTGATCCTACATGCGTATCTAACTCACCGTAGAACTCTGGGTAATTCCTCCGGATACTATCCTCTGTCTCCAACGTAGCCTCATCGGCTCCTCGTCTCGACCACTACACTCTCATCATCGGTATGCCTTTCGACCAAAGGCGTCTTGTACTACGTTCCAAAACCGCTACTAGACGCTCCGCAAATGTGTGGTCCGGCTCGACCACTAGATCCTCGTGACTGATGATGTGTCTTGGGTCATGTATGCACTCTAAGATGTTGAGACACATGAAAGACTAGGTGAATACCCTCCAACCTCAGTGGCAATGCTAGCCTATAACCCACCTCTTTGACTCGCTCTAGATCTCGAATGGTTTGACATATCGGGGCTCAACTTCCCCTTACTGTCGAAACGCCTCATGCCTCGCGTCGGTTATATTATCAATCAGACGTGAGCTCCCACTCTGAACTCTAGAGGCCTACGCCTCTTATCCACATACGACTTCTGACGACTCTATACAGCCGGCATCTGCTCTCGGATCAATGCAACTCTAGCCATATCGTCATGTACCTACTTTGAGCTACAACACAAGAACTCCTCGGCTCGTCCCAACATAACGGAGTACGACATCTCCGTCCAAACAATGCATTATACAGTGCCATCCTAATCGACACATGCCAGCTCTTATTATACGAAAACTCCACAAATGGAAGGTGGTCCCGCCATACCTGCCCCCAGTCCAATACACATGCTATCAACATATCCTCTAGGGTTTGTATCATACTCTATGATTGCCGGTCCGAATGAGGATGATAAGAGGTCGTGATGTGTAGGCTCGCCCCTAGGGTGGTGTGCACCTACTACTAGAACCTCGAGGTAAAATGTCCATCTCTTTCAGAGACGATGGTCCTCAAGTACTCCATGAAGTCTCACTATATGTCGGGAAACTCCTCTGCTAGACGACTGTAAGAGCCTTAGTTACTGGGGTGCTGAGTGTGCAGGTTTATGCTTAAACTGCCCCTGCGGTTTGCAAGAGCCCACACCTGCGGCCTGCCTGGTCCGCCCCTACGGTTTATGGTGTGCTGCAACCGCCTTTGTTGACTCTTGACCCGTGCTTTACCTCTTCCTTCCTCTATAAGTTTCTTCTCTTACATCTTGATGAGGGCTTCACCTTTCTTACAACTTTATCTTATCCCTTATACTCTTCTTCTTCTTCTTCTTCTTCTTCTTCTTCTTCTTCTTCTTCTTCTTCTTCTTCTTCTTCTTCTTGTTTCCCTTGGATCTTGCTTGAGTTTTGAAGAGAGTTGATGCTTGGATGATGAGGATGATGGTATATGAGGTTGTTGTGCCTTTGATGAGCCAACCTTGAGGTTGTGGTGAGGAATCTCCCTTTGTTATGTTCAGCTTGGTGAGTTCTTCCTCTCATTCTTCTTCCTTTCTTCTTTCTTTCTTCTTTTCTTCTCTTCTTTCTCCCTAGCTTAAGATTCCACAAGTTTTATCTTGTGGGAGCCTTCTTAGGCTTTGTTTGATGTATATTTGTGTAGGAGCCTTAGTCTGGAGGAGCTAGGAGTGAGTGCTAAGGATACAAAAATGGTCTGAACCGCCCCTACGTGTGGCAGAGGCCACCCCTACGGTTTGTCTGGTCCGCACCTGCGCCTCCCTAAGCCGCCCCTTCGGTTTAGGGTGTGTTATAGCCGACTTTGTTGACTCTTGACCCATGCTTTACGTATGTCCTTACTTTATAAGTTTCATTCCCTCTCTCTTGATGATGGTTACCATTCTTACAGCTTCATCTTCTCTCTCACGTTCTTCTTCTCCTTTTCTTCCCTCTTTGAATCTTCATCTTGATTTCTTTGATCTTATGAGAGTTTTGGAAAAGAGTTGATGCTTGGTTGATGTTAATGATGTTAGTTGATGTTGTTGAGCCTTTGATGATCTAGCCTTGAGGTTGTGATGTGATTCTCCTCCTGATTAAGTTACAACTTGGTGAGTTCTTCATTCATTTCTTCCTATCTATCTTATTTCTTCCTTTTTTCCTTCTTTTGCATTCTTAGCTTAGATTCCACAAGATTGATCTTGTGGCAGCCTTCATAGGCTTTGTTTGATGTATATATGTATGGGGCTGCTGGCTGAAGAAGGAGTGAAGAGGTTGATTAAAGAAGTGAAGAGGAGCTGAAAGTGTGCATTCTGCACACCAGCCGCCCCTGTGCCATCCTACAGCCGACATTGCACCCGCCTAGACTAGCCTTGTCTTGCTCTTGGTTCTATAGGTGTGTCTTGCTTTTGGGCTTGCCTATGGATGGCATTGTTCATTCATTTCCTAGTATGAGTGTGTAGTATCATGCTAGGTATAGTTGAGAGTGTGTTGATGATGTCATGATCATGTTATGCCTTGTATGGCTTTGAGGATTAATAGGTTGTGAGGTTTAGTTTAAGAATGATTCTATGGATCCCTTGGGTCTAGGTGTGACCCCTTTGATTAATATGAGATTGATATATCTCTATGCCTTGTTATTAGACAGTGTCCCTCTCAGGATTGGAGGTTGATCGTGGTTGTGATTGTACGAGGTTGAGGTAAGTCCGTAGGAGTTACTTAGCTACCATCCTTATATTGGGTGCTTGTATGAGTGGTGTATGATATATGCTTGATAGCATGTGATAGTTGATTATTACCAATCTACGTTTTAGTGACCACACATTGTAGTGGCCGTGATAACCTTTCCCTTTAATGCCGCCGTGGAGTCTGGGAGGTTCTCTACAGTCAGGCTAGACCTGGTTTACGGGAAGGGCGCAATCCACTCCGATAGGGTACACGGGTTGTGTGACCGATGCCACTCCAGCTGGCTATAGCACTCGAAGGCGGGGATGATACGTTCCCCGTGTAACATATATTTATATATCTATATATATACATATACGATTTGAGTGAATGACCATTATATGAAGATAATAAAATGGGTAATGTGTGACAACATGCTTATGTTTTATCTTTCATGACTTGTTCTTGTGCTTATGCATTACCGTATACACATATGGTTAGCTAATGGTTTCATACCATGTTATAGATGCCTTGCAGGATAGGCGAGCTGCTAAGTGATCTAGCAGGGTGACAGGCCCAGGACTCTTGCACATTAGGGGGGTTATGGTTTTGGGGATGTTTATGATTCCCTCCTGCGTGAGGATGATGTTTTGTATTCCTCCTGTGTGAGGGTGTTGCTTTATACTCGGCTATGATCTAGTATACCTTTTTGATTGTACAGTTTTATGCATTTGTTTTATATCTATTAGTGCCATGTTGTAAGGCCTAGTGAAATTGTTGTCAGGCTAGGGTTAGGATCCATTGTGACATAATAGCCCAATGTGGCATCCCGAGTCCCGCGGATTTGGAGTGTTAGAGAGTTGGTATCAGAGCCTTAAGTTGACAAAAATGGCACTTCCTACCTGCAATGAGGTTTGATAGATAAAATAAACATAACCCGAAAGGGGTTTGACGTTTTCAAAAGATTTTGGTTTTAAAAGTGTTGTTTTGAGATAGAATGTACGAGGAGTCGTCACCTCTGCCATGGATCTATGTAGTATAGATATACATATATATATGTATTATGGATTATGTGTATGTTATATATATATATATATACACATACATATATATATATACATATGGCCTATATAGAGCCTTATAAGTTCGGTGTGCATACCCCTCAGATGGCTCGGACTAGAGCTGCTTCTGCTGTAGGCCGGGGTAGAAGTAGACCACCCCATCCTATATGCGTGATAGGAGAGGGACCAGTTCCCGCTGCTGATCTGCCTGTGATGGAGGAGGTTCATGAGGAGATTATTGAGAGTGTCGTCCCAGAGACGAGGAGTGGTAGAACTAGGAGACAACATTCACACCGAGTCCGGAGATCTGAACAAGGTGACCATCAAGAACAAGTATCCATTGCCTCGTATTGATGATCTTCTTGATCAGCTTCAAGGACCGACAGTTTTCTCCCGGATCGACTTACGCTCAAGATATCACCAATTGAGGGTGGGGGAGCAGGATGTGCACAGGACGGCATTTCGTAACCGTTATGGACACTACAAGTTTGTAGTGATTCCATTTGGGATTACGAATGCCCTAGCAGTTTTCATGGAGTTGATGAACATCATCTTCACCGACTTCCTCCATCAGTTTGTGGTGGTCTTCATTGACACCATTTTGGTGTACTCTCGTAGTAGAGAGGAGCATGCCGGTCATCTGAGGACGATTTTGCAGATTCTGATGGATAGAGAGTTCTATGCCAAGCTCTTTAAGTGCGAGTTCTGGATGTCAGAGGTAGCCTTCCTAGGCCATATTGTCGCCGCCGATGGGATCATGGTTGATCCAACAAAGATTGAGTATGTTGCAGCATGGACGAAACCGACGAACGTCAAGGAAGTGCGTAGCTCTCTTGGCCTAGCCGGTTATTACCGACGCTTTGTGGAGGGATTTTCTGTGATTTCCCATCCATTGACGAGGCTATTGAGGGACACTACCAGATTTGTGTGGTCTGATTAGTGTGCCCAGAGTTTTGCGGAGTTCAAGAGGCGTTTGATTTCTACTCCTATCTTAGCTCAACCAGAGGTTTCTGAGGATTTTATGGTTTATAGTGATGCATCCAAGATAGGCTTGGAATGTGTGTTTTGACCGGATTGAGGACCAGTAAGAGTTCTGATGCTATCTGGTTTGTGGTTGGTAGACTGACTAAGACGGCACGTTTCATCCCTATCAGAGAGACGTGGCTAGTGTGCAGATTAGCTTAGGAGTACACTAGGCATATAGTGAGACTCCATGGTGTACCGAGGACGATCGTCTCTGATCGAGATGGAAGGTTTACCTCGAGGTTTTGGTAGCAAATTCAGACTGCTTTGGGGACAAGTCTACACTTCACGACTACGTTTCACCCCCAAACAGATGGTTAGCCATAGAGGACCATCTAAACCCTTGAGGATATGTTACGAGCTTGTGTGTTGGATTGATGGCAGGGATGGTAAGATTACCTCCCATTAGTTGAGTTCTCATACAACAATAGTTGGCATGCATCTATTGGGATGACTTCATATGAGGCACTATATGGGCGTAGATGTCGTACACCATTATGTTGGGATGAGCCTAGCAATATTAGTGGTATAGCGCCAGAGAAAATTCAGGATGATATGGCTCGAGTAGCGCTGATCAGAGAGAGGATGTTGGCTGCACAAAGTCGCCAAAAGTCATATGTAGACGGGAGGAGTCAACTTCTGGAGTTCAGAGTGGGAACTCATGTCTGGTTGAGAGTATCTCCAACGCGAGGCGTCAGACGTTTTGGCATAAAGGGGACGTTGAGTGCCCGATATGTCGGTCCTTTTGAGATACTGGATAGAGTTGGAAGGGCAACCTACAAATTAGCATTGCCTCCGAGGTTAGATGGTGTTCATTCTATGTCCCATGTGTCTCAGCTAAGTGAGTACATACCCAATCCGAGGCACATTGTGAGTTATGATGATTTGGTGGTTGAGTCTGACCACATCTTTGTTGAGCAACCGATTGTAGTCCTAGAGCGATGTATGAGACACCTGCATTCAAAGGATATACCCATGTTTAGAGATACAGTGGTCGAGACGAGGACATGAGTAGGCTACATGGGAGACTGAGGATAGTATCAAGAGGAACTATCCAGCGTTTTATGCTGAGATAAATGCACCGGTAGGATCACCAAGTAGATCTTAGTGCTATCTTGGTGAGTATATGATTACGTGCTTATGTGCTTATATGCCTTGATATGTTTATTTTTGTGCTAGCTATGATGTGATACATGATCTTATTAGATCTTAATATGCTAGCGCGATCCATGATTATAGCTGGAGATGGTTCTTTTCTCCATGCTATTCGAGTGTGGTTAGGATTTAGTTGGAGATGGGTCTTTCCTCCATGCTATCTTTGATGAACATAGTCTTACTGGAGATGTTTTTCCCTCCATTACTTGTGTATACGTATGATATGGCTAGAAATGTGTTTCCTCTATGCCCTGTGATGTGAGTATGGCAAGAGATGTGATTCCTCTATGCCTTTAGGGTAGAGTTATCGCCTTGATTTCTGGAGTTCATGATTCCTCAATGTTTGTGTTTTGAGGTTATAGATTAATATAGGCTATGACCTTTTGAACGGAGATGTGATACCTCCGATAGAGAGAGAGTTATACCTCGGCATATGGGTCCGAGAGTGAGTGCTGAGGATACAGAAATGGTCTGAACCGCCTCTTCGTGTGGAAGAGGCCGCCCCTACGTGTGGCAGAGGCCACCCCTGCGGGTTGTCTTGTCCGCACCTACGCCTCCCTGAGCCGCCACTGCGGTTTAAGGTGTGCTACAACATACATTGTTGACTCTTGACCCGTGCTTTACCACTTTCCTTCCTTTATAAGCTTCCTTCTCTCTCTCCTGATGAGGGTTACCTTTCTTGTAGCTTCATCTTCTCCTTCACTTTCTTCTTTTCCTCTTCTTCCCTTTTTGAATCTTCATCTTATTTTCTTTGATCTTGTGAGAGTTTTGGAAGGGAGTTGATGCTTGGTTGATGTTGATGATGTTAGTTGATCTTGTTGTGCCTTTGATGAGCCAACCTTGAGGTTGTGGTGTGATTCTCCTCCTGATTAGGTTACAACTTGGTGAGTTCTTCATCCCTTGCTTCCTATCTTTCTTCTTTCTTCCTTCTTTCCTTTTTTTCTTTATTCTTAGCTTAGGTTCCACAAGATTGATCTTGTGGCAGCCTTCATAGATAGGCTTTGATTGATGTATACATGTATGTATATGTATGTATGGGGCTTCTGGTTGAAGAAGGAGTGAAGAGGTTCGAGTGAAGAAGTGAAGAGGAGCTGAAAGTGTGCATTCTGAACACAAGCCGCCCCTACGCCACTTTGGAGGCGCCCCAGCGCCAGCCAGTCGCCGCCCCTGTGCCACCTTGCAGCCGCCCCTCGCCCACCTGCACCAGCCTTGTCTTGCTCTTGGTTCTGCAAGTGTGTCTTGCTTTTGGGCTTGTCTATGAATTTCATTGTCCCTTCCTTTCCTAGTATGAGTGTGTAGTATCATACTAGGTATTGTTGAGAGTGTGTTGATGATGTTATGATCATGTTATGCCTTGTATGGCTTTGAGGATTAATAGGTTATGAGGTTTAAGTTGAGAATGATCCTATGGATCCCTTGGGTCTAGGTGTGACCCCTTTGATTGATAGGAGATTGATATATCTTTATGCCTTATTATTAGGTAGTGTCCCTCTCAGGATTGGAGGTTGATCGTGGTTGTGATTGTACGAGGTTGATCGTGGTTGTGATTGTACAAGGTTGAGGTAAGTCCGTAGAAGTTACTTAGCTACCATCCTTATATTGGGTGCTTGTATGAGTGGTGTGTGATATATGCTTAATATCATGTGCTAGTTGATTATTACCAATCTATGTTTTAGTGACTGTCCATTGTAGTGGCCGTGATAGCCTTTCCCTTTCATCCCGCCGTGGAGTTTGAGAGGTTCTTTGTAGTCAGGCTAGACCTGATTTACGGGAAGGGAACAATCCACTCCGATAGGGTACACGGGTTGTGTGACCGATACCACTCTAGCTGGCTATAGCACTCGGAGGCGGGGTAGATACGTTCCCCGTGTCACATATTTTTATATATGAATATATATACATATACAATTTTAGTGAATGACCATTATATGAAGATAATAAAATGGGTTAATGTGTGACAACATGCTTATATGTTTATCTTTCATGACTTGTGCTTGTGCTTATGCATTACCTTATATATGTATGGTTAGCTAATGGTTTCATACAATGTTATAGATGCCTTGCAGGATAGTTGAGTTGTTGAATGATCTGGCAGGGTGATAGGCCGAGGACTCTCGTACATTAGAGGGTTATGGTTTTAGTGATGTTTATGATTCCTTCCTGCGTGAGGACTTACTTACCGGTTAAGTCTCGGGAAGGCAAGTCCTAAGTAACAATCCTAGCATACTCAATCCAATAGCGGCTTGTGAGGCTCACTACTACCTAGAGTTCATCATTTTTGGTATCTAATATCGGGAATTACCGGGTAAGTCTGTTCCCTCACTTAGTTTTCTAGCATTAGGTCACCCTAAGTTAGATAAGGCTTAACAAACACTAGGATTTCAACAATCTAACATCCTAGCATACGGATTTATCAATGTAAGCACAACAGAGCAAAATCACGGGCTGATCATACGAAACCACGGTCGTGGTTTAGGAGGAACAGGCCGTGATTATGGTCGGGGTTTAGGATTTGAGCATGCAAGTCATTCAAAGGTACATTCAAGTCTATTCTATCATAGTCCAAGCCATAACCATCATTCCATCACCCTAGAATCACAACTACTTTGCCAATAACATGCATTTTAAGATCCAAACTCATCATGCAAGCTTACATTGTTTCCCTAGCAAGAAAGTGAAATAAGAGTGAAAAGAAGTAAGTAATCTTAGTTGAATATGAGTTTAAACAAGACTTACAACCCTTCAAACACAGCTCCAAAATGTTTCTTACAATGCTTTCAAAAGCTCCTGAATAAAAGTCACTAAAAATCCTTCAAAGTCAAACTCTAGATCTAAGTTTTGATGATCTTCTTCTTCTTCCAAATGAGAGTGTTTTTGTTGTTCTTTCTTTCTTCCTCCCCAAATGGATGATGATAGAGAGTCCAAAAGCCAGTTTGTAGGCTTTTCCAAGACCACACGCAACCAAGGAAAGCAAAGGTCGGACAAAGAAATCACGTTACAAGTGTCATGGTTGTGCTGACATAAAACACGGGCGAAAACCACGGGCGTGGAATTGCCAGGTAGGCCGTGGTTTTCATCAGAAAGCCCTCCCTGGATCACCAAGTCATGAGTTGGTGCAAGACATGCACCAACAAGGTCTTTTGTGTCTTCTTTGCTTCTAGCTTGCTCCTTAGGGAGTCCGGAAGTATGCCACCACGAGAAATGATCCTCGAATGTATTGATTAATGTCCAAAAGATCCCCGAAATACCTACAAAACAGACAAAAGCTCGTGTAGACGTCTTTTCTAAAAATAAAACTCGATTAAGCATAAACGCCACAACTAATGCCAAACCATGCATGAATAAGGGGAAAAACTATCTAAATGAATGCCTAAACTAACGTCATAAATCATGTCATCAAAATACCCCATACTTGCCACTTGCTTGTCCCCAAGCAAGGTTCAAACCTAAGCTACAAGATGGCATGAGTTATGAATGCGGAAAAACGGAAAATATTTTTGCAATTGTTCTTCTAGTCATAGATTGCCTTCATAGTGATGTTCATGGCAAAGGATGAGGAAATGTGTATCAAGAGAATAAATGCATGGCAACACAATCACACTTAACTTGAAATCGTATATGCAAAGTAAATCGAGAATGTCTAGATGATCATGAAGATATCAAATCCAAATCACTTAAGTCAAAACACATGTGCATAGAGGTCTTAAGGACTTAAGAAAGAAGAGGCCAAGAAACCTTGTTAAAGGTGGGAATTTTAAGTCATGTGATGCTAATCCGGGAAAGGAACTAACTCAACAACTTCATTTTTGTTCAACTCCACCACAAGTGTATATTTTTCTCCATCTTTTTCTTTTCTTTTTGTTTCATTTATTTTTGAGACAATGAAATTGGTGTACAAAAGCCGAAACCTTGGTGATTAGTGGACCTCGGGATTTGTTTGAGGTGCCTCACACCGGACACACATACCAAGGCTCATTAGGGCTATCGGTTAATCCGACTTTGGCAAGACACAAACACCCGATTATGTGAATGGTTCCGAGTTACTCGTCACCAAAACCAACGTCCCCAAACCTATATGTGTTTCTAGACTTTCACAACACATTCAACACTTCATTCATAACATTCATACACTTCGTTCAACACCCCACACTTGCTTTTCATACAACACACTAGCATGCTCCTATTCCCGGATGGGTCAAAAGCGGTAATATTTTTAATCAAGTGAGGTGCTTCAAACAACATGATCAAGATGAGAAGAAGAGAGAAATTAATGCCTTAATCATTCCTAGATGATGTGTAAGAACTAGCATGCGATTTCGATAATCAATTCTCAATCCAACCTAAACAACAATCTTCATCACAATTCATACATGGGATTCAAGAGAAGTATTCAAGTCCACATACGCACAAATTATCTCAACACACAAGGCCATCCATAGCCCATTCACAAAACTAACTCATCATAAGGGTCATATCCAAACTAAGAAGCACAATTTGTTTTAAAAAAAATTTCTGATTTTGTTTTGGAATTTTTGAGGTATATATTTACAATGCAAAACAAAATGAAACATGTGACAATAATATGAAACTATCCTAGGTGTAATCTTGCAAAGATATTGTGATAATAATATATACAATGTAAAACAAAATGAAACATTTGACAATAACATGAAACTATCCTAGGTGCAATCATGCATAGATATTGTGAATACCTCACCCCATACTTAAAATCACATTTTTCCCAATGTGCAAATTAAATAAAGAAGTGAAAGAGAGTCCTCACAATATAAAAATGGTGGTGTTTTCGGTATTTTGGTTCACTCATGTTGAGTGATGGTGGATGATCAATCAAAGATGGTAGAGAGCTCTTGATGTTCATTATGGCGTTAGGACCCGCGCTAAGCACCGCAAGCCGTCCAAGTCCCACGTCCGCTCCACCCACGTTTGATGTGGGATCATCATCATCATCTTCATGCCATGCAAGACTTCTTTATTACCTAGACTCTAGCACACAAACACAAAACACACCAAAATAAGAACAAAAGCAAAATAAAAATAAAGAAAAGGAAAAGATATGTACCAATGGGTTACCTCCTATTAAGCGCTTCTTTTAGATCATTAGCTAGGTCAAAATCCGGGAGCGTTTCACTCAAGGTGAAGTGGGGAAATCATAACCACCGGAGCTTCCGGGATGTACTTCTTCAAACGGTTCCCATTCACCTTGAAATCTCCACAATGCTCCCAACCTATCTCAACCGCTCCATGGGGGAAAACCTTCCTCACAACATAAGGACCCGTCCATCTTGACTTGAGCTTTCCGGGGAAGAGCCGCAACCTTCAATTAAAGAGAAGGACTAATTCACCTTCACTCAATTCCTTTGGGATTAGACGTTTGTCATGCCAATGCTTTGTCCTTTCTTTATAAATCCGGGCGTTTTCATAAGCATCTAACTGGATCTCCTCAAGAGCATTCATGTGTAGCTACCACTTCTCACCGGCTTCCTTGAGGTCAAAATTCAGCCACCTTATGGCCCAATAAGCCCTATGCTCCATCTCCACTGGAAGGTGGAAAGACTTGCCATAAACTAGCTTGTAGGGAGTGGTGCCAATTGGTGTCTTGAAGGCGGTTCTATAAGCCCATACGGCATCATCAAGCTTCATAGCCCAATCTTTTCTTGTCCTAGAAACCGTCTTCTCAAGTATCCGTTTGATCTCCCGGTTCGAAATCTCCACTTGGCCACTAGTTTGGGGATGGTAAGGTGTGGCCACCTTATGCGCCACCCCATACTTAGCCAAAAGTGTCCCAAAGTTTCTATTGGTGAAATGCTTCCCTCCATCACTTATGATTACTCTTGGTGTTCCTAACTTAGGGAAGATGACTCGGTTGAAGAACGGCATCACTACTTTGGCATCGTTTGTGGGAGAGGCGATTGCTTCCACCCATCTTGACACATAATCCACTGCCAATAGAATATAGAGGTTGCCACATGAAGAGAGAAATGGCCCCATGAAGTCCACACCCAAAACGTCAAAGACCTCAACCTCTTGGATATTGTTCAAGGGCATCTCGTTCCTTCTTGATATGTTGCCCGTCCTTTGGCAAGCATCACAAGCTACTACAAAATCCTACATATCCTTAAACAAGTTAGGCCAATAAAAACCAGACTGCAATACCTTTGCACACGTTTTGTGTGAGCTAGCGTGGCCTCCACATGGCAAGGAGTGGCAATGACAGATCATACTCTCCATCTCGTCTTCCGGAATGCACCTCCTAAAGACTCCATCTGGTCCTCTCTTGAACAAGATTGGCTCACTCAAATAAAAATGGCTCACATCTTTGAAAAACTTTTTCCTTTGGGCATATGACAAACAGGGAGGCACCTCTTCACACACAAGACAGTTTACTATGTCCACATACCATGGTTCACTCCCTCTAGACACTTGAAGTAAGCACTTCTTTATTACTTGCAATTGCTCAACCTAGAATGAGTCATCAATCGGGATGTCATCTCTTTTAATCTCCAATAGTGGTAGCCTACTAAGGTGGTCCACTACTGAATTTTCGGAATCTTTCTTGTCCCGAATTTCCAAGTCGAATTCTGTGAGGAGAAGGATCCACCGAATCAAGAGAGGCTTGACATCCTTCTTTGTGAGGAGATAACAGATCGCAACATGATCCGTGTACACAATAACCTTTTCTCCAACAAGATATGAGCGGAACTTCTCAAAGGCATACACCGCCCTTAGCAACTCCTTCTCGGTTGTGGCATAACTGAGTTGGGCATCATCTAGCGTCTTGCTAGCATAGTAGATGGCATGTGTAAGCCCATCTTTCTTTTGTCCTAAAACAGCCCTAACAGCCACGTCACTCGCATTACACATTACTTCAAATGGTAAGCTCCAATCCGGATGTTGCATGATCGTGACGGAGATCAAAGCATCCTTCAATCTACAAAACGGTTCAAGACAATCCTTGGAGAAAACAAACTCAACATCCTTCATTAGTAGGTTAGTGAGAGATTTAGAAATTTTAGAGAAATCTTTTATAAACCTCCGGTAAAAACCGGCATGCCCTAAGAAACTCCTTTCCCCTTTCACTGAGGTAGGTGGTGGCAACTTCTCTATCGTTTCTATCTTGGCTCTATCAAACTCGATTCCACGGTGGGAAACCAAGTGTCCCAACACTATGCCTTCACTCACCCTGATGTGGCATTTCTCCCAATTCAACACAAGATTAGTTTCCTCACATCTCTTCAACACCAAAGATAGATTAGCCAAACAATTATCAAATGAAGAGCCATACACCGAGACATCATCCATAAACACTTCCATAATATTCTCAATATATTCAGAAAAAATAGCCATCATACACCTTTGAAAGGTGGCGGGTGCATTACCCAACACAAATGGAGTCCTTCTATATGCAAATGTTCTCCAAGTACAAGTAAATGTTGTTTTCTCTTGGTCATCCGGGTGAATTGGGATTTGAAAGAACCCACTATAACCATCAAGGTAACAAAAATGTGAATGTTGAGCTAACCTCTCTAGCATTTGGTCAATAAAGGGATGAGGGAAGTGATCATTCTTAGAGGCAACATTAAGCTTCCTATAGCCAATACACATTCTCCACCCCGTAACCGTCCTAGTTGGGATTAGTTCGTTGTTCTCATTAGTTTTTACGGTCATACCACCCTTCATAGGAACAACATGAACGGTTTTTTCCTTCTTTTGTCGACCTTCTTTTATTATACCGATCCTTACACTACGGGTTCGCTTTGCTTGATTTCAGTTTTTATAAATTTAAGACTTAGTGACACACACTTTTGAGCGAACAACTTTTAGCGTCGTTTCCGGGGATTTGGTTTTGGCCAAATTTGGTTTTCGGTTGTCGGGCTTGGAGCTTTTGCTCTTGTTATTTGATCCATCTACCTTAGTGATTTTGCAGATTTCTCTTTAGGTATATGCGAAGGTCTCAATCTTAAAAAGACCTCGTTCCTTTTGATCCCGAACCGGAGAAGACTCTAAATAAACGGTTAAGGGAGAAAAATATAGGTGAACACAATGAAAAGAACCTCCAAGCTGAGTTGGATGAAACTCGAGCTCTCCTTAATGAAAGTGAAAGGAGACTTCTTGAAGAGAAAGCTATAGGTCGTGCCGATAGGGTACGAATGAAAATTCTAATGGATGAAATCCAGGCGATGGTATTACAATCAAATTTCGATAAAGGCGCCAAGGATAAGAGAGATGAATTATCCGATGATGATATGCCCGAGCTGGAAGATATACCACCTAATCCACCATTTAATCCTCGTGTCCCTGTCGATCCTCACGTTCATGTTAGAGATGTGAGAGCTGCTATTGTCGTGGCGGAGCCGCGAACCCTTGGACAACGAATGATTCCTAATCAGCAGCCGCGCCGTTTAGGTGTGAATCTTTGCGATTCGGATGAGCATGACTATGGGTTTCACCCTCAAGTTATTCTTATAATCCGCCAAAGTAAGTTTGGTGGAATAGAAACGAAATCTCCGCATCAATATTTGCAGAATTATGAGATTCTTATGGAGACTTTGAAGCCTCCAAGATCAATCAACAACTATTATAAGTTGAGACCGTTCTTCTTCTCTTTGAAGGACAAACCCTTAGCTTGGTTTCAAGCTCTTCCGGTTGGAAGAGTTAACACATGGGAGGAGATGACTTCTGAATTCCTCACCAAATTCTTTCCGCTATCCAAAATGGCGGAGTTAAGAGGTAAAATAAAGGCTTTTTCTATGAAAACCTAATGAAAATTTGTTTAAATCTTGGAAAAGGTTGCAAGATCTTCTATTGGATTGCCCTCACCATGACATTTCAAAGCTAGAATTATTGAGATTTACTACAAGGGATTGGATGTGGAAACGCAATTCAAACTTCAATCCCTTTCTTGTGGAAATTTTTATGGACATGAGAGAAGATGATGCTTGGGATTTTATTGAGAAGCAAGCTCTAGTGATTGAGAAGTATTCCCATAGGAATGTTGAGAGTGGGAATCGAGATTCCGGAGAGCCGGGAGCAAGATTAAATCCAGCAGCCCAAGCTCAAATTTTCTCCCTCAACAATGAGATTAAGGAGGTGAAAGAATTTTTGAAGTCCAACGCTCGATCGAAAAAGGAGCATGACGTTCGCTATCTAGGAAGGGAGAACAATCAAGGGAATATGAATAACAATCGGAACAACCATTGGAATAATAACAACAACAACAACGGGAAGTTCAACAACAAATGGAGATCCAACCAACAAAATTCTAGTAATCCTTATTCCCATGCTGAAAATTCACTAACACCTCCTTCTTCTTCTACACCTTTGAAAAGTCAGGGACAAGCTTCATCTAATTCAAACCAGCCAGAGAAGGACAAATTTGATGCGATGATGGAAACAATCTTGGAGAAGATATAAAGAATGGAGAATCATAGTACTTCGATTTCTAAAGCACAAAAAGCTTTGGAAAATAAAGTGTTTAGCAAGGCCGGAGAATTTCCTAGAGATCAAGGGAAGCTTCCCGGAAAAACGGAGGATAATCCGAAAGGGAGAGTGATGGAAATTACTACAAGAAGGGGTGTAACAACCACCGACCCGTAGCCTGGATTTGTTGAGGTTCCCGTTGAGAAAGATAAGGAAAGGGAGAAGCAAGATGTCTATGTTCCTCCTCCAGCTTATAAACCTCGATTGCCATTCCCGCAATCTAGAGCGATAGCGTGTCTAGACAAGCATTTTGGTAAGTTTGTTGATCTCATGAGTAAACTGCACATTAACATACCTTTTCTTGATGTGATTTTAGGTATGCCCGCTTATTGGAAGTTCTTGAAGGAGATCCTCTCTAACAAGAGGAAGCTTGAAGATTTTGGTGAAGTTAAGATGAGTTCAGAGTCTTCGGAACTCATTAAAATGATGACGGAAAAGATGCCCTCAAAGCTGTGAGATCCGGGGTCATTTTGCATACCAATACGAGTAGGAAAAGTCACCTATGATGCACTTTGTGACTTGGGAGCAAGTGTGAGCATCATTCAACTTGCTTTGTGTGAGAAAGTCGGTTTGGGTGAACCTACACCGGTGAAGATGACGTTGTATATGGTGGATCAAACCATTACTCGACCCATTGGCATCATTGAAGACGTCCCGGTTAAGCTTGGTAAATTCTATAACCCTATAGACTTTGTTGTGCTTGACATTCCTGCACATTGTCCGGTCCCAATCATACTTGGGAGACCTTTTATTGCAACTTCTGGTTGTATGGTTGATTGCAAAAATGCTAGATTGGGTTTTGACATTGGAGAAGAGAAAGTTGAATTTGTTCTCTCAGCTTTGACTAAAGAACCGATACTTGGAGAGGATATGCTCAACATATATGATGAGGAAGATTCTAGAGAGGAAGTGAGTTTGATCTTGTTCAAAGATCCGTTACGGAAGGTTATAACTATGAGCATCATGGAAAAAGGAGCGGAAGAGCACTGTAACGTTGAGGTTGAGGCCTTAAAAGAGTTAGAAGAGGTGCACATTGAAGAATTTGAAGAATTGTACGATGGTTCGGAAAATACCAGAAAACACGGGTCATCGGTGTTTTCCACAGGTTTGGTTTCATTAATTCCACCAGTGGAAAAGGATGTCGAGAGCAACCACTTGAATGATACAAGAAATCACGGCCAAAACACACTTTCCACGGCCGTGGAACTAACAGTGGTGCCGTGGAACTTGGAAATTCTGAGGAAGGCTCCGTTCTTTCTACAAACGTTCTAGCTTCTTCTTCTACCACTTCCACACCCTTGGAGACACCCAAGGAGACTTCAGAAAGCCCTCACAACGCACCAAAGGCATCTACAACTTTGGAATTGAAGCCACTTCTCGTACATCTAAGGTACGCGTTTCTTGGATCTAACTGTATGTTTCCCGTTATAGTTAGTTCTAGTTTGAGTGAAGATGATCATGATAGGCTTATGATTATACTGAAGAAACATAGGAAAGCATTAGGCTACACCATAGAGGATCTTGTAGGAATTAAACCATCTTTATGTATGCACAAGATACTAATGGAAGAGGATTATAAGCCTTCACGTCAACCTCAACAACGGTTAAACCCAATCATGAAAGAGGTCGTTAAGAAGGAGATCCTTAAATAACTTGATGCAGGTATCATATTTCTGATTTCCGATAGCAAGTGGGTGATCCAGTTCAAGTTGTCCTAAATAAGGGAGGAATGACCTTTGTGGCCAACAAGAACAACGAACTCATTCCAACAAGAACGGTGACGGGATGGAGGATGTGTATAGACTATCGCAAGTTGAATAATGCGACGAGGAAGGATCACTTCCCGCTGCCCTTCACTGATCAAATGCTTAAAATGTTAGCGCAACATTCTTACTTTTGCTATCTTGATGGTTATAGTGGTTTCTTTCAGATTCCGATTCATCCGGACGATCAAGAAAAGACCACATTCACGTGCCCATGGGGTATGTTTGCTTATAGTAGGATGCCATTCGGATTGTGCAACTCTCCATCCACCTTTCAAAGGTGTATGATGGCATCATTAGAAGATGTGTTGGTTGTCAAGTCGTTGAACTTCCGGTGGAGATGAAACGTCTCTTGGATCTTAATGACCTAGAATAATTCCGCTTGAACGCCTATGAGAATGCCAAGATCTACAAGGAGAGAGCGAAGCGTTGGCATGATAAGCACATCATTCCGAAAGACTTCAAAGAAGGAGACCTTGTTCTTCTCTTCAATTCTAGACTTCGACTTATTCCTGGTAAGCTTAAATCTCGTTGGACAGGACCTTATGTTATTAAACACATTTTCCCCATGGTGCAGTTGAAGTATGGGGTGAGAAGTGCGGAAGTTCCAAAGTGAATGGCCAACGACTCAAGAAGTACTCGCCAGAACTCCAAACTGAGGAAGTCGCACCGATTCTCGTCACTTAAGCACAAAGCATTACCTTGGGAGGCAACCCCAGGTAATGCATTCTTGTTTTTCTTTTTCGCTTTTCTAATATTATATTAGTATAGGTTATTTTGTTTGTTTTTCGTCGATGTCTTCCGGCATGTCTTGTGTCTTTGGATGTCAGGGTTGAAGAACGACCAAAAGAAGTGAAGAAAGTCAAAGGAACAATGAAATTTGGATTTTTGGCAAAAAAAAAAGGATTTCAACGGGTTTAAATACGATTCCACGGCCGTAGTTTCGTTAATTGAGGCCGTGGAGAAACAGGTTGAAAGCAGCCAAAGAAAAAGAGCAAAACCACTATCGGCAGAACAATTCCACGGCCATGGAAGTAACGGAGGGGCCGTGGAAATTGAAAATTTGACGGACCTATATAAAGCCTTCTTCTTCACAAACCACGAATCCTTACCTTCTCCTCCACACCCCCTTCCACGCCCAATCTCCTCAACCCTAAATTCTTCATTCGGTGATCCTTTTGCACGATTCTTCGCTCCAAATTGAAGCAAACTTCATTCTATTGCGGATTGTCACAACAAACAGCACAAACATTCAGCGATCGGGCAAGAATTTGGATTTCTTCATATCCAAAACCTAGGTTTTCTCTCAACTCTTTCCTTGGTTGATTCCCTTCATTTTCTTCAAAGATTTTTAAGAGAATTGAACGGAATTGAAGTAAGAAATAGTTTAGGACTGTTGTTGTTGAGATTGTTGTGGAATTTCTAGATTTTTGAGCAAAATCGTGCAGTTCCACGGGTTTTCGTACAAATCCACGGGCGTGGTTTCACCAAGAACAAGCCGTGATTTTCTGAAAAAATGTTTGGAACTCGCAAATCCAACCGAAATAAAAAGAAAAGAGGCGAAGGCTCCTCTTCCCAACCATCTCCCATTTCTCAACCTATCCCTAGGATCCCTACAATCCATGAGAACCACAAGAGGGCTTATGATAAGATCCAAGAACGTAATGTCATTGCCCCTAGGTATATTGTGCTTGAAGAGTTTGAGGATTTGCATGTGGTGAATGATCTTTGATGGATGCTTGATAGGGCTGGGCTTACAACATTTTCAAGCATTAGAGAGGATGCTTATGAGGAGATTACAATGGAGTTCATAAGCTCGTTTGACCAAAGTGTCGTAAAACGAACGGTCTCCTTCTGTTTGATGGACCACACTCATCATATGCCCATAGCTCAGTTTAGAGCATTGTTTGGCATTGTAGACACTTACAATGGGACATTTCCTAGGACTTCTCGTGCTCGGGAGTTTTAGGAGAAAATTGCTATGGTAGTGGGTCACGAAGACCGTTGGCAACCCGCAGATTCAAAAGCCAAGTTGATCTATAACCTCTCCTTTAAGATATCCCATAGGATCCTCTCCGAGTGCCTTTTCCCTAGGATCGAGACTCAGTAGAAGCTCATAGTTGATGAGCTTTTTATCCTTTATTGTATGGTGGCCGGTGTCACTCTGGATTGCACCACTATGCTTGCTGCTACTCTTAGTAAGATCAAGAACAAAGCTAAGGGGAATATCGGTTATGGTGAGATGATTACATACATTGCAAAGCATTTAGGGATTGATTATTAGGCTTGTGAGTTAGTGACATCCGCGAGGCCTCTAGGGCTTCAAGGTTTCATGACTAGGAGACTCTTGATTCCCCGCCACCGAGGTCCACCATTTGTCTCCATGCCTTGGGAAGACAAGGGAGGACGAGGAATTCCTTGGAGCGCTGATTACTCCATCCGGAACCGGCAGAACTGGAAAGTAACATTTGTCCCGATGCATGCCAACCTCCTAGAAGCTCCAACTTATTATCCCGATGATGTGCCAGCTGCTGTTGATGATGATGTTGATGAGGAGATGGGTGGTGATAAGTTTCAGGGTGTTTGAGGTGTTGAGGAGGCTTTTGGAGATTTTCCGGATCAGCCGGCGGATTTCCAGGAGCCGCCTAGGAGATCTACCTAGCAGCAGCGGCCTTCCGCTTCTTCTTCTGCCCGGCGTCCAGCGTGAGTGAGCGACCTACTTGGATATATACACCGCCGAAATGGATGGATACTCTACCAACTTGGATGGGAGAACCGCCGGAGTGGATGTCGCAACGGTCAGCATGGGTGGACGAGTAGCCGACATGGGTCACCGGACTTACGGAGAGGATGGAGGCTATTGAGACCCTCTTCGATAAACATGAGGAAGAGCGCCGTGACAACTCAAGGATCCTCCGAGACATTTACCGGCAGCAGTTTGGGTGTCCATACGACCCAAACTTCTTTCTGTTTCCACCACCTCCACCACCTATGTGATAGCTTGATCGGTTCGAGTTCCTCCACCGCCTTTGTGAGTTTCTTTATTCTTTGTTCTTTTTCTTTTTTTTCGAACATTAGGGACAATGTGTATCTTAAGTATGCAGTAGAGTATGATTCTCATGTGGTGTAATAACTTGACATAGTTGCTTTGTTTTTATCCATGAACACTTGCATCTTTAATTTCTTGTCACACGTTTCATATTTGTCTTGCATTTTTAAGCTTTGAAAAACCCATAAAAATTTGAAAATTTTGAAAAAAATGTGCTTCTAAGATTGGAAAAGACCTCAATCATGAATTTTCTTGTGGATTGAATTTTTGATGACATGTATGTGCTTGATTTAAGTTGTGAATTGTGGAGAAATTGAATATGTTGTTTGATCTTCTTGCAAGTTTCCTAATGTAAAAATTCTTGTCTAAATCATGTTGAGGAATGAAAGTTGAAATCGCATTACAAGGTCTTGCACTTCTTTTTGAAATGATTAAGGCATGATTGATGTGGGAGGGCCATGAGAGGAAAAAAAAATGTGCATTCAAAGTATAGAAAAATAGGTTTGGGAACGTTGAACATGAGGATGAGTAACTCGGCACCATTCACATAGCCGGGTGTTTGTGTCTTGCCAAAGTCCGAATGAACGATAGTCCTAACGGAATATGGTATGTGCATCAAGGGTTTGAGGCATCTCGAAAATTGAGAATCTCCGATCTCCTAGGCTTCGTTTTTGGTGCACCGCTGTCCATACTTCCAAAAAGTAAAGAAAAGGAAAAGTTCGCATGCAAAGCATGTTTGGGAAGCAATGATCTTCAAGCTTGTGTTGTGTAGTTCCTCTTTCCCGGATATCGCACCACATTACCTTATGAAAAGTCCTACCCATTCACGTTTCTTGACCTTTACTTGAAAGTCCTTAAGATCTAATGGTTGTTGTTTGACTTAGTGATCTAAATTTGATTTCCACATGATTGATTTTGACATTACTTTGGGTATAGAGATCTACACAAGCTTTGTTGTGATTTTAAGTGAATAAAGGCTAGACAGCAAGAGGATGCATTGGAATAGCTAAGGAAGGAGTATGAATAGAAAGCTTTGGGAAAAAAGAGATTTTATGCACGTTTTAGGGATTCCACGGTCAAGTACAAAAAACCACGGACGTGGTTTTGGTATTTAATTTAAATTTGGCCGTGGAAATGTATGCCGAGGGCACATATGCCATTCCATGGTGGTTTCCACGGGCGTGGAAAATTGGTCTTGGCCGTGATTCTTCTAACGGTTGGCACGTGTCATATTTGCCACATCAGCAGCGGTTATGGGCCTTTCGTGACCCTATTTTCTCCTATAAGAAGGTTGAAGAAAGAGATAAAAGGAATCGCTCTCTACATTTTTCGCATCCGGTGCTATAGAGAAGTTGAGATCATTTGCAAGATTTTATTGTGAGAAGATTTTGGAAGGAAGATTTGGAGAAGTACACACTTTGATATTGCAAAGTTGGATGATCTTAGGGTTTCACTTTGAAGGCGGATTGACATCCCGTTCTTCTTTATTCTTTAAGATTGTGAGAGATTATATACTCTATTCTATATTCATTGAACACAAGTACGAATTTTGAGTTTGATTGAGATTGATTTTGCGTTTTTATTGAGTTTTCAAGGTTGTATCTTTTCTTTCTTTAATTTTGATTATTGATTTGATGACAATGATTGTTGGCTAAAACCCTTAAGCGATTCTAAGGTGAAGGGTTGATAGTTGTGGCATAGATGATGATAGATTGAACCAAAACATATTGGACCGTGAGAGTTGCGAGAAAACTCGTCGTCAAGCCTTTCCACGGCTTGTTCTTGCGTTCCACGGCCGTGGTTCTTCAAGATCCGACCGTGGTTTTCCTCTATCGTACGTTCTTTGCTTTTTCTTTGATCCAAAGTTAAAGATTGGCCCTAACCTAGCCTTCACTTACCTTTTCTAGGTAGTAGTGAGACCTCACACCCTCTACTTAGGTTACGAGTGTCACAATCTTAACCTATTTGGCTTATCTTTGATTCCCTTGAGTTTGGGCATGGGTATTTGAGAGTTTAATCTTACCCTCAGATCCTCTATATAACGAGACTCGTCATCCTTTATTTAGAGAGCCTTTGGATGACACTTATGGGTTTGGAACTCCACCGCACAACACCCTACCTTAGATCTATACATTTGCAATCCTAACTTTGTCATTTTTTATTTAGAACATCTTGAATCAATTGCCACAATTGGATACCTGAATTTTTAGAATCGTTGTTTTCCCAATTATCCTTACAAAAGCTTTTTATCTTGCCGGACAATTTACGAACTGAATTTGATCCCCCAAATCCCTGAGTTTGATACTCTAGAATTCTTGCTTTATTATACCAATCCATACATTGCGGGTTCGCTTTGCTTGATTTCAGTTTTTATAAATTTAAGACTTAGTGACGAACACTTTTGAGCAAACACAGTGCCTGCATCAGCACAGCACAACATCGTCCCAACTTTAGGAGATTCTACCTCCTACACCTTATAACCATTCTCCACTCATAACTCAAATCCAAACCTCAACATCATAACATAACACCCCAAATGCCGAAGGCATTATCATCATTCATCTCATCATCTCATACACATACTAAACCTTAAAGCCACTCATACTAGGAAAGGAAAGAAGTCGTACCACCCTAGGTAGGTCCTGCAGAAGACGCACCTGTGTGACAGGAAGACGCAGGGGAGTTGGTCTGGTGACGCAGGGGCGGCTGGTGTGTAGAAGGGGAATCCTCGACTTCTCTTCGATTATTCACTTGCTCGTCTTCACTTCTTCACTATCCAGCAATCAAACATACACACATATGTACATATATACATCAACATATGTATAGAAAGATCAACACAAGATCAATATTGTGGAATCCTAAGCTATGAGAAATAAAATAATAAAAGAAGAAAGAAGAAGAAGAAGAGAAAGAAGAAGAAGAAGAAGAAGAAGAAGAAGAAGAAGAGCTTACCACAACCGAAACCTAACAAAGGAAAAGGTCAACTTCCACAACACTCAATTGGCTCTCCACAGCACAGGAGCAACATCAACCATCATCAACATCAAACCAAGCTCAAAACTAAACAACTCTCTCTTGCAAAATCAAGAAACCAAGAATAAGATCTAAAGGAAGAAGAGAAGAGACGAAGAACATAAGGAAAGGGATGAAGGCTGGAGAACGAAGGAAACCCTTCATCAGAAGCAAAGGGGAGCTTATGTAGGAAGCTAAGCTAAAGCACGGGTCAATAGTCAACAAAGACGGCTGCAGCCGTTGAAAACCGTAGGGGCGGACCTTGTGAGGCGCAGGGGCGGCTCACAAGTGGCGCAGGGGCGGTCCACAGATCCGCAGGGGCGGCTCAGCCCTGATTCAGCACAAGCTCACCACCTAAAGACCAAGGCACTTACATCACACTCCCCTAAAAACAAGTTTCGTCCCGAAATTTAAACAGTTTCCAAATCCTCTCGGACCCATACGCCGAGGTACACATATATTCTCTATCAGAGGTATCACATCTACTCTCATAAGATCACAACCTATAACATTCTATAACCTCAAAGCACAACATGGAGGACTCATCACTCCAGCAACACCATCATGCTACTAAACAAGGCATAGAGGAAAACCATCTCTAGCCAACTGATAACCACATCACAATGGAATGGAGGAAAACCATCTCCAGCCAAACTGCACTCATAACGCAAGGGTGTGGAGGAAAACCATCTACACTCAAACTATGTCCATAAGCAACAGCATGGAGGAATAACCATATCTAGCTAATCCTAATCATAACACGATAGCATGGAGGAAAACACCATCGTCATCTATAACACCAATTGCGCTACTCAAGAAGATCGTATATACACATCACAACTAGCACAGAAACACATCATATCACATAAACAAATAACATAACACTTACCAAGATAGCACTAAGATCTACTTGTGGATCCTACAGGTGCATCTATCTCGGCATAGAACTCTGGATAGTTCCTCTGGATCGGGCTGTTTATCATTTATCATTTAGAGAGAAACAGAAGAATAAATCGGGCTGTTCTACAAATAAATCGGCCGATTTATCTGATGAACAGGTCGATTTTTCCTTCTGTTGTGAGTTTCGTGCATATAAATCATCCTAAACTGACATATAAGCCCATCCTATCATCACCCTAGCCATAACCATCAATCCATCACTCTAAAATCACAAGAAACTAGCCAATAATATGCATATCAAGATCCGAAATCATCAAACAAGCATACATGGTGTTCATAGATGAGTAATGAAAGATGAGTAAGCAAAATCAATAAATCTCAGCCAAATCCGAGTTGTAGCAAGACTTACAAACTCTAAAATGAAGATTCAAAACGTTCTTAACAATCCTTGCAATTAGTTCTTCAATCCAAGACTACAAAATCACTCAAAATCACTCTAAACTCTTAGAATGGTGTTCTTCTTCTTCCTTCAATCTTTGAGAGCTTTTCTTCTCCTCCAATCTTCTTACCAAATTGATGAGCTGTGAATGAGAGTGTGGGAGAGGAGAGATGCTCAACAACCACCTGAGGGACCACTTATATTCTCCACCAAGAGCAAGGACGGACAAGAGATCGTGGGACACGTGACTTAAGCTGTCAAAGCCTCAAAAATCGACCCAGTGGACAAAAATCGGCCGATTTAACTGCTACTTGGTCCGATTTTCTTCAGCAGAAACGTGCTATGATTGTCTAGCCATGAGTTGCTCCATTGCTTGCACCATTAGTGATCTTTGTGTCCTTTGTTGCTCCAATTATGCTCCTCAAAGGCTTTGGATGTGTACCATCATGAGGCTTGGCCCTCAAATGTATCGATTAACGTACGATAGATCCCCGAATTACCTACAAAACCGATAAAAGGTAGTGTAGACGTCTTTTCTAGAAATGTGCATGAATTGAGCGAAGACATCATGAACCAATGCCAAAACGTGCATGAATGAGTGAGAAATCTATCTAAATGATTACCTAATCCTAAGTCATAAATCTTGTTATCAAAAATACCCCATACTTAAGGTTTGCTCGTCCCCGAGCAAATTCCCAACTATAGACTAAGAGATTACATGATTTATGTATGCAGAAAGATGGCAAAATCTTTTTGGAGTTGTGCTTCTAATATTGGATCACCTTCATAGTCATGTTTCATGGCAATGGACAAGCAATTATGCATCAAATAAATGAAAGCATGGAAAGACAATTACACTTAACTTGATAGCATGCAATGAAATGTAAAGATGAAGAAGTCAAGATGATCATGAGTATATCCAATCTAAATCACTTAGTCTTACACACATGCAAGTAGGTCAAAAGGACTTGTAAAATAGAAGGCCAAGAAACGTTGTGATTAGGTGGGAATTTTCTAGGCTATGTGATGCTAATCCGGGAAAGGAACTAAACAACCACAACTTCAAATTTTCTTATCAACTTTCCTCAAGTGTATATTTTTCTTCATTTTCTTTTCTTTCTTTTATTTTTGAGACAATGGCATTGGTGTGCAAAAGCCGAAACCTTGGTGATTAGCCATTCTCGGGCTTTTTCTATTTTTCGAGATGCATCCACACCGGGCACACATACCAAAGCTCGTTAGGACTATTGGTTTATTTGACTTTGGCAAGGCACCAACACCCGATTATGTAAAGTGTACCGAGTTACTTGTCATTTAAGCCAATGTCCCCAAGCCTATATTTTTGGCTACACTTTCACAACAATTTCAGCATTTCATTCACATCATTCTTTCATCAACAACTTCACCCCACACTTGCTTTTCACACACATCAACACACTAGCATGCTCCTATTCCCGGATGGGTCAAAAGAGGTCAAATTTATCTCAATTGAGGTGCTCAAGCAACATGATCAAGATGAGAAGTAGAGAAAGATGAATTGCCTTATTCATTCCTAAATGATGTGCAAGAACTAGCATGCAATTTCGACTTTCAATACTCAATTCAATCAAGGCAAACATTCATGATCACAAATCATTCATGGTTTCAAGAGAAGTACTTCAAGTCCACATATACATTCATCAATTTAACACATAAGGCCATCCATAGCCAATCCACAAGACAAGGTTCAATCATTAGGGTCATATCCAAGCCTTAGAAGCACTAAAATTTTTAAAATTTTCTGAATTTTTTGGATTTTTCGAAATATGTATGTACAATGCAAGACATAATGAAACATGTGACAAAATTAAACTATCCTAGATGCTAATCATGCAAGTGATCATGAAAACCCCACCCCATACTTAGAAACACATTGTCCCCAATGTGGAAACTAAATAAAGAAGTGAAAGAGAGTCCTCACAATGTAAAATTGGTGATGCTTTGGTATTTCGGTTCACATTGAATGATGATGGTGGATGATCGATCAAGGATGGTAGAGAGCTCTTGATGTTCATTATGATGTTGGAACCCGCGCTTGGCGCCGCAAGCCGTCCAAGTTCCACGTCCGCTCCACCCATGCTTGATTGGAGATCATCACTTTCCTTTACAGAGGAAAAATCGGACCAGCTACCCAGGAAAATCGGCTGATTTTGTTGATGAACAGGCCGATTTTCTGGGTGCTTTCCTCTTCGTCCATGTGCTTGGATCTTGTACCTTCAACTGGTCCATGAGGTTCCCACATGACCTCCAACCTCTCATAACTTATGACAATCGACAAGATCTAGCACCCAAAAACACAAAAGAAAAACAAAGCACACCAAGAGTGAGATTAAAAAAAAGCAAGAAAAAGAAAGGAAAAATATGTACCAATGGGTTGCCTCCCATTAAGCGCTTCTTTAAGGTCATTAGCTTGACCAAATTCAGGAGCGTTTCAATCAAGGTGAAGCGGGGCAATCACTTCCACCGGGGCTTCCGGGATGTACTTCTTCAACCGATGCCCATTCACTTTGAAGTCACCACAATGATCTCCTCCTATCTCTACCGCTCCATGAGGAAATATCTTCTTCACTACATATGGCCCGGTCCATCTTGATTTGAGCTTTCCGAGGAAGAGCCGTAGCCTCGAGTTGAAGAGAAGGACAAGGTCGCCTTCACTCAACTCCTTTGGGATGATCCTCTTATCATGCCATCGCTTGGTTCTCTCCTTGTAGATCCGAGCATTCTCATATGCATCCAACCGAATCTCCTCAAGGGCGTTCATGTCTAGCAACCGCTTTTCTCCGGCCTCCTTGAGATCAAAATTTAGCCACCTTATAGCCCAATATGCTCGATGCTCCATCTCTACCGGAATGTGGCAAGACTTTCCATAGACCAACTTGTAAGGAGTGGTGCCAATTGGTGTTTTGAAGGCGGTCCTATATGCCCACAAGGCATCATCGAGCTTCATAGCCCAATCTTTTCTCGTCCTTGATACCGTCTTCTCAAGAATGGCCTTGATCTCTCGGTTGGAGATCTCCACTTGGCCACTAGTTTGGGGATGGTAAGGTGTTGCCACCTTATGAGTCACCCCATACTTGGCCAAAAGTGCCCCAAAGTTCCTATTAGTGAAGTGCTTTCCTCCATCACTTATGATCACCCTTGGTGTTCCAAACCTAGGGAAGATCACTCGGTTGAAGAACCTCACCACAACCTTGGCATCATTTGTAGGAGAGGCGATTGCCTCCACCCATCTTGACACATAATCCACCGCCAATAGGATGTAGAGATTGCCACATGAAGAAGGAAACGGTCTCATGAAGTCCACACCCCACACATCGAATATTTCCACCTCTTGGATGTTGTTCAAGGGCATCTCGTCCCTCCTAGAGATGTTGCTCGTCCTTTGGCAAGCATCACAAGCTACCACAAAGCCTTGCACGTCCTTGAACAAGGTTGGCCAAAAGAAACCCGATTGCAACACCTTTGCACATGTCTTGTGTGAGCTAGCATGCCCTCCACATGGCAAGGAATGGCAATGGCGGATCACACTCTCCACCTCATCCTCCTCTTTGGAAGATAGGTTGGCTTGTGGAGGCACTTGAGGGGTTGCTTGACTCTTCAAAGTTGTAGCACACAACTCCCTCAAGGACTTTAGCTCGTTGTTGATGGCGTCGAGCTTGAAGTTGCTCATGGTGACCTCACTCACCTCATATGCTCCCGCCTTTCTCCCTTCACTCTTCCTATGGGAGTACTTCTCAATTACTAGAGCTTGCTTCTCCACAAACTCCCAAGCATCATCTACATGCTTCTCCATGAAAGTCCCACCGGAAAGGGATTGAAGCTTGAATTGGCTATCTTCATCAAGTCCCTTGAAGTAGATCTCCAATAGCTCAATTTTCGGTATGCCATGGTGTGGACAATCTAGGAGAAGGTCTTTGAATCTCTCCCAAGACTTGAACAAACTCTCTCTATCCTTCATCACGAAGGCATTGATCTTCCCTCTTAATTCGGTAGTCTTGGAAGGTGGGAAGAACTTAGTCAAAAACTCGGTTGTCATCTCCTCCCAAGTACAAACTCGCCCTTGCGGAATAGATTGATACCAAGCTAAGGCCTTGTCCTTAAGAGAGAAGGAGAAAGCCCTTAGCTTATGGTTGTTGCTCTCCAATCTTGGCGGTCTAAGAGTCTCCATCAAAATCTCGTAGTTCATCAAATGTTGGTGAGGAGACTCTCCTTCCATCCCTCCAAATTGATTATGCCGGATCATTTGTAGAACTTGAGGGCGGAGCTCGTAATCATGGGCTGCGGGATCTCCTAAGTTCACACCCGGGCGGTGTGCTCTTTGTGCCGGATCCATACGTTGCCCCAACGTTTGTGGCTCATCCATAGCAATGGGCACAACCCTAACGTTCACCGCCGGCTGCGGTTGTGGTGGAGGTGGAGGAGGTTGTTGACGGTTAAGCTCCCTTTGCACAAGTGCTTGCCTAATCTCCTCAATCTCCCTCCTAGTTGCCTCTTGCCTCTCATTGGCAAGTCTCCTTTCTTCCTCCAAGAGCTCATCTCTTAGCCTAATTTGCTCTAAGGCTTCATCCAACTCAGCTTGGAGGTTCCTACCGGCCATCTCTTTCTCTTTTCGAATGCTCTTGGATCTAGATCTAAGGGTTTTCTCCGGTTCGGGATCGAATGGAGCTAAATCCTTGCCACGAGATCTTCGCATACACCTAAAGAGTAAGAGATGTCCTGAAAAGCAAAGACACACACCAAAGAGAGATCAAAAGCAACAAGAAAGATCTACACTACAAACAATCACAAATTAGACTCAATCTAGACCTAGTCCCCGGCAACGGTGCCAAAAACTTGTCACGCTAAGATCGTGTGATGTGCACGCAATAAGCTTTAAATTTATAATCGTTATAATTATCCTAACTCCTAGCGAACCCGCAGTGTACGGGACGTTTGTAGAAAGGTAAGTATTCCGAGGTCGAACACAAAGACTAAGGTGAAATCGAGTCAAGCAATGATCAAAGATAGTGTGAATCTAGACTAAGATAAGATGAGGAACAAAGAAAATGGAAAACTCAATGTTTTTGTTGGTTTTTATGGTGATCAAACAAGGAACACAAGTCAAGTAAGGAAATAAAACAACTAACAAATTAGGCTAGCAAACTAGTAAGTAACACAAAGCACAAGTATATGATCAAGAGAGAAAAGTAGATTCTAGAGGTCAAGATTTCCGGTTATGGCATTGGACTCAAGGTTCTAAGGATCCTAAGGACAAGCTGCGGTGTTTGGGGAAAGAATGTTCTCTAATGGAAGCGATTACCGGGTAAGTCTCTCACTTCACTAATCCCGCATCGAACTCCTATTACCGGGTAGGTCTCAAGGGGTTAGAGTAAGGAATTCCGCACAAACTAGATGCTACTTAAGGGTAACCCTCTCCTTACCGGGTAAGTCTCGGAATAGGGCAATCTCAAGCAATAATCCTAGCACACTCGATCCAATAGCGGCTTATGAGGCTCACTACTACCTAGCATTCATCATCTTAGGTATCTAAGGTCGGAAATCATCGGGTAGATCTCTTCCCTCACTTAGATTTGTAGCATTAGGTGATCCTAAGCTAAATTAGGCTTAATAAACACTAGGATTTAAACAACCAAACACCCTAGCATGCAGATTTATCATTTAGAGAGCAACAGAAGAATAAATCGGGCTGTTCTACAGATAAATCGGCCGATTTATCTGATGAACAGGTCGATTTTTCCTTCTGTTGTGAGTTTCGTGCATATAAATCATCCTAAACTGACATATAAGCCCATCCTATCATCACCCTAGCCATAACCATCAATCCATCACTCTAAAATCACAAGAAACTAGCCAATAATATGCATATCAAGATCCGAAATTATCAAACAAGCATACATGGTGTTCATAGATGAGTAATGAAAGATGAGTAAGCAAAATCAATAAATCTCAGCCAAATCCGAGTTGTAGCAAGACTTACAAACTCTAAAATGAAGATTCAAAACGTTCTTAACAATCCTTGCAATTAGTTCTTCAATCCAAGACTACAAAATCACTCAAAATCACTCTAAACTCTTAGAATGGTGTTCTTCTTCTTCCTTCAATCTTTGAGAGCTTTTCTTCTCCTCCAATCTTCTTACCAAATTGATGAGCTGTGAATGAGAGTGTGGGAGAGGAGAGATGCTCAGCAACCACCTGAGGGACCACTTATATTCTCCACCAAGAGCAAGGACGGACAAGAGATCGTGGGACACGTGACTTAAGCTGTCAAAGCCTCAAAAATCGACCCAGTGGACAAAAATCGGCCGATTTAACTGCTACTTGGTCCGATTTTCTTCAGCAGAAACGTGCTATGATTGTCTAGCCATGAGTTGCTCCATTGCTTGCACCATTAGTGATCTTTGTGTCCTTTGTTGCTCCAATTATGCTCCTCAAAGGCTTTGGATGTGTACCATCATGAGGCTTGGCCCTCAAATGTATCGATTAACGTACGATAGATCCCCGAATTACCTACAAAACCGATAAAAGGTAGTGTAGACGTCTTTTCTAGAAATGTGCATGAATTGAGCGAAGACGTCATGAACCAATGCCAAAACGTGCATGAATGAGTGAGAAATCTATCTAAACGATTACCTAATCCTAAGTCATAAATCTTGTTATCACATCTATCTCGGCATAGAACTCTGGATAGTTCCTTTGGATACTATCCTCAGTCTCCCATGTAGCCTCCTCAGGTCCTCCTCTCAACCAGTGTATCCTTAGGATAGGAATGCCCTTAGAACGTAAGTGTCTCACACCTCGTTCTAGGACTGCAATTGGGTGCTCTAAAAAATTGTGGTCCGGCTCAACCACTAAGTCATCATAGTTGACAATGTGTCTCGGATTTGGTATGTACTCCCTCAGTTGAGACACGTGAAACACAAGGTGAACCCCCTCTAACCTCGGTGGTAAAGCCACTTTGTATGCTGCTCTCCCAACTCTATCCAGTATCTCAAAAGGATCGACATATCGGGGACTCAACTTCTCCTTTATGCCAAAACGTCTGACACCTCGTGCCCATGATACTCTCAACCAGACATGAACTCCAACTCGAAACTCTAGAGTTCGACGCCTCTTGTCTGCGTACGACTTCTGGCGACTCTGTGTAGCCATCATCCTCAGTCTAATCAGTGCTACTCGAGCCATATCATCCTGAATCTACTCAGGTGCTATACCACTGACGCTGCTAGGCTCATCCCAGCATAACGATGTACGACATCTATGCCCATACAGTGCCTCATATGGGGCCATCCCAATCGATGCATGCCAACTGTTGTTGTACGAGAACTCAACCAATGGGAGGTAATCTGACCATCCTTGTCCCCAATTCAACACACAAGCTCGCAGAATATCCTCTAGTGTCTGAATGGTCCGCTTTGCCAAACCATTTGTCTGAGGATGAAGCACGGTGGTGACGTGCAAACTCGTCCCCAAAGTAGTCTAAATCTGCTGCCAGAACCTCGAGGTAAATCGTCCATCTCGATCTGAGATGATCATCCTCGGTACACCATGGAGTCTCACTATTTGTCTAGTGAACTCCTCGGCCAATCTGCTCACTGGCCACGTTTCACTTATAGGAAGGAAACGTGCAGTCTTTGTCAGTTTGTCAACCACAACCCAGATAGCATCAAAGCTCCTGCTCGGTCTCAATCTTGTCAAAAAGTCCATGGAGATGTCCTCTCACTTCCACTACGGTACTAGCAATTGATGAAGCTTACCTTCAGGTCTGCAATGCTCTATCTTGACCTGTTGATAGGTCGCACACAAAGCCACAAATTTGGCTACATCGGGCTTCAACCCTCCCCACTAGTATCAACGTCTCACATCCTGATACATCTTACTCGCACTTGGGTGTACGGAGTAAGGTGTGGAGTGAGCGTCCTACAAAATACTCTGTCTCAGCTCCGCATTAGCGGGTACAAATACGCGGTCGCGGCATCTCATCACTCCATCTTCTCATATGGAGAACTGTGGGGAATCACCATACGACATCTTATCTCGTATCCTCATCAGCATCGGGCAGGTCCCCTACTTTTGTTGGATTTCACCAAACAGATAAGGTTGAACCTCTAAAGTGCTCAACTTTCATCCTCATCAGGAAACTGGATATCCATCTCTAACCACGGTAGACCTCTCTGAAGTTGGGGTTGAACTGTCAATCTCGCAATCGCCTTCTCTCGAGGCGTCTTCTTGCTCACGGCATCGGCCACAACATTTGCCTTTCTTGGATGGTATAGAATCTCAAGGTCAAAGTCCTTGATCAACTCAAGCCATCTACGCTGGAGGTTATTCAATTCCTGCTGCGTGAAAATATACTTCAGACTCTTATGGTTTGTGAAGATCTGACATGTAGCACTATACAAGTAATTTCTCCAAATCTTCAAGGCATGAGCTACCGCTGCCAACTCCAGATCATGAGTTAGGTAGTTCTCCTCATACATCCTCAACTGTCTGGACGCATAAGCAATCACTCTTCCACGCTGCATCAAAACACATCCCAAGCCTAACTTGGATGTGTAACTGTGGACTACAAATTCCTCTGTGCCCTCCGGCTGCGCTTAGATGGGCGCGGAAGTCAAACGCCTCTTCGGCTCCTCAAAACTCTGAGTTCACAGCTCGAAACATACAAACCGGGTAGTCTTCCTCAACAGACTCGTAAGTGGACGGTCAATCACAGGGAATCGCTCTACGAACCGTCGGTAATAACCGGTAAGATGAAGGAAGTTGCGCACTTCCTTGACGTTTGTCAGTATCGTCCATGTTGCAAATGGCTCAATCTTCACCGGATTGTTCTCTCCAAAAGGTGTGTGCGCAAATAAGCTTTATATTTATATCAAAGAATTAAGCCTAACGATTGTGAACCCGCAGTGTACGGATGAATCGTAGTACGGGCTGATATTCCGGAGTCGATCTTAGGGAATCGGTGAGAACAAAGCATTATAAGTAATCCAACTTGGGTAGCAAGCAAAGCAATGGATACAATAAAGAATATAGAAGCAATAATAATGGGAATGTAGATTCTAAAGATCCAAGTATCCAATTGTGGTGTTCAATTCAAGATATCTAAAGATGTGTACGGACATAGCTGGATAGCAAGGTATATATTCTTTGGTAGGATGTCGTCCGGTGAAGATCAAACTCTTTTGTCCCAACCAAAGGATTGTACTTAACGGATGTTGAGTCTCGTCCAGAAGAGGTCATAAGCATAGGATTCAACTTTCATACCAAATCAAAACCCAAGGAAAAGAAAGATGAAGGCAAAGGCTTTTACACACATCACCTAATAGAGGGTTTTGAATCCTCTATTACCTATAACTCATAAACACTTGTACCCAAGCAAGGCTAAGGGTTAGAAAGGGTTAAAAAAAGGTAGGTTTTAAGCAATCTTGAACTTTAGATAAAGGCAAAAGTGAAACGTGTAAAACAGAGGAAACAACGGACAAATCTTGGGAAACTACGGTGGTGGTTCCTGAAGAACCGGCCATGGAAATCCTCGTTCGAGGGTTTCGTCTCACAACTTTCAAGGTCTGATCTGTTAAAGCTCAATATATCATCATCTATACCACAACCATCAACCCTTCACCCTAGAATCGCAGGGGGTTTAGCCAACAATCATCATCATAATCAATTCAAAATTAAGAAAGAGAATCAAGAAGGGCATGTAATCAAGAAGAACACAAAGATGAACAAAACCAATCTTCAAATAATCAATAACTAAATCAAACAATGTATAATCCTAGAAAGTGTTCTCAAAGACAATAATAAAGACTAGAACAATCTCACAAATCTCTAAAGCGGAATCAAGAAACTCTTCAATCTCCTCCAATGGTGATGCAATCCCTTCCGAAGTATGGAAGTAAAAACCAACTACGTCAAGTATCGTGAGAGATCCAAGATCCTATCGCCGGTCTCGAACGTGATCTCCGTCTATAGCGTAATACCCAAAATGCAGCCGTCAACCTCCTTTTATAAAATAAAATTAGGTTAAAAGGTTCATTTCTTTCTTGCTGATGTGGAAATTAACGTAACAGTTTTTTCTGAAGAAAACTACGGGTGATATCACAAAACCATGGCCGTAGTTCCTCCCGTGGAAACTCTCGACCTTTCTTGTCACGTGTGTAATTCAATTAATTATGAAAATCCCGGCCATGGAACTTCCTTCTTGACCGTGCTTCCTCCTTTTCGATGCTTTTCTCCTTTGCTTCACTTCATACTCCTTCCAATGATGTTCCAATGCTTCCCAATGAATTCCTCATCGACCAATACTCAGTTAATGCTCCCTTTCTAGTCCAATTCAGCTCCAATTCACCTAATATCACAACAAAGCTTATGTAGATCTCGATTCCAAGATTATAGGTCAATATGCTCGATAAGTGCTATTAATGCATGCCCTTTTACTCAAAAGAAAGGGAAAAACTACGTATCTCACATCTAAACTACGTCATATTCCATGCTATCAAAATACCCCATACTTGCCTCTTGCTTGTCCACAAGCAAGGTTCAAATCTAGAATTCAAAGATGTATGAAATATGAATGCAAAAATAAGGAAAAACACAATATTTTTGGATTACTTCTTCTATTCAAAGATCACTCTCCACACTTGTTTCATAGCTTTCCAAAAACTGTTATTTTAAAAAAAATACTCATGTCTTGAGAAGAACAATCACATCTTGCAAAAGTTTCAAAACAAGCATCATAATTTGAAGCAAAATCAAAATCATTCGTGAGAAAAATCCATTTTTTACCACAAAGCCAAACAACAATCTCAAAGACCTTAAGGTCTTTCAAATACAGGTCAAGAAAGGTGTTAGGGTGGGATATGTATAGGATATGTGGTGTAAAATCCGGGAAAGATGACAATAACATCACAAACTTTTCAAGCACACTTCAACTTCCACCAATGAGAGCTTTGCTCTTCTTTTTCAACATAATTTTTCACATTTACGTTTTGAGATCAAGGACAGAGGTGTACAATAACCGAATCCTAGGAAATCAGCATTAACTCGGAATTTTGAGTTACCTCAAACTGTAATGCACATACAATGACTCGTTAGGATTATCGCTCAATCCAACTTTGGAAAGACACAAACACCCGGCTATGTCAATGGTACTGAGTTCATCATCATGATTGACTTCCCCAAACCTATTTTCTAACACAATTTGCTACTTTCAACTTCAAACTTTACACTTTTATGCAATTGCATCCTAATTCCTGGATAGGTAATAAAGAGGCAATTATAAAGATATTCACGAGGAGCTAAAAGGTGATCAAGAAGAAGAAAGGAATAAAAATCAAAATGCCGTTATCATATCAATAAGAAATGCTAGAACTTATAAAGCAGTTTGAACCTTCATTTTCTCAACATGATTTAGATCAAATTCTATATTATCAAACTTGCAAGAAAATTCAACAAAACATTCAAATCCTTCACGGTTCACAATTCATTTTAAACACATAAAAGTCATCAAAAATCTAATTCACAATTAGTTTTCTTCATTGAGTTCATCTCCAACCCTAGAAACACAAAACAATTTTAAAATTTTCCAATTTTTTTGGTTTTCTCAAAGCTATCAAAATGCAATGAAATAACAAAACATGTGACAAAGATAATGAAAGATGCAAAGTACGGTGACAATCAAACAATCAAGTATTAGAAAGTTATTACAGACAATAGTATTCAACCACCCCATACTTGAACAACACGTTGTCCCCAACGTGCAATAAAAGTAGAGGTAAAAGTACAGAAACTCACAAGTCCGGTAAAGCTGCTAAGGAGTGATGTCATCATCAAAAGGTGGTGGGAATGGATGCCACTACGGGTTATAGGCGCGGCCAAACTAGGCATGATAAAGGTTTTGTATAATATGCTGCCCCTCCTCCACGGTGCCAAGGCGCCTGTCCATGCTACCCATCCTCTGCTGCAATCATGTAAGCCATGGAGGCTGCTCACCAAACCATGTGGGGCGCTCTGAAGTGCTGGCTCGTCGCTGGAAAGGACTAGCTCGAGGACGACGGGCGGTGGACCTCCTAGGAGGCTCATGCTGCTCCCCCCATAGATGGAAATAAAGATGGCGGCTCTTTAGAGCTACCAAAATCTCCATTTTCCTTGTAATCACCGGGACCGGTGTCCTTCCCAGTATCAATGTAGTCCTAGCTCTATCTTCCTGCCGCCTCAGCTGCGGCATCATCCTCCTTATACTCCGGACCTCCCATACCAGCGTGCTTATCCTCAAATGTCAGCTTCTAGTTGTGAGAGTTCTTAATTCAGTAATCAACCTTCCATGGATATCCATCTCTAACCACGGTAGACCTCTCTGAAGTTGGGGTTGAACTGTCAATCTCGCAATCGCCTTCTCTCGAGGCGTCTTCTTGCTCACGGCATCGGCCACAACATTTGCCTTCCTTGGATGGTACAGAATCTCAAGGTCAAAGTCCTTGATCAACTCAAGCCATCTACGCTGGAGGTTATTCAATTCCTGCTGCGTGAAAATATACTTCAGACTCTTATGGTTTGTGAAGATCTGACATGTAGCACCATACAAGTAATTTCTCCAAATCTTCAAGGCATGAGCTACCGCTGCCAACTCTAGACCATGAGTTAGGTAGTTCTCCTCATACATCCTCAATTGTCTGGACGCATAAGCAATCACTCTGCCACGGTGCATCAAAACACATCCCAAGCCTAACTTGGATGTGTAACTGTGGACTACAAATTCCTCTGTGCCCTCCGGCTGCGCTTAGATGGGCGCGGAAGTCAGACGCCTCTTCGGCTCCTCAAAACTCTGAGTTCACAGCTCGAAACATACAAACCGGGTAGTCTTCCTCAACAGACTCGTAAGTGTACGGTCAATCATAGGGAATCGCTCCACGAACCGTCGGTAATAACCGGTAAGACCAAGGAAGTTGCGCACTTCCTTGACGTTTGTCAGTATCGTCCATGTTGCAAATGGCTCAATCTTCACCGGATTGTTCTCTCCAAAAGGTGTGTGCGCAAATAAGCTTTATATTTATATCAAAGAATTAAGCCTAACGATTGTGAACCCGCAGTGTATGGATGAATCGTAGTACGGGCTGATATTCCGGAGTCGATCTTAGGGAATCGGTGAGAACAAAGCATTATAAGTAATCCAACTTGGGTAGCAAGCAAAGCAATGGATACAATAAAGAATATAGAAGCAATAATAATGGGAATGTAGATTCTAAAGATCCAAGTATCCAATTGTGGTGTTCGATTCAAGATATCTAAAGATGTGTACGGACATAGCTGGATAGCAAGGTATATATTCTTCGGTAGGATGTCGTCCGGTGAAGATCAAACTCTTTTGTCCCAACCAAAGGATTGTACTTAACGGATGTTGAGTCTCGTCCAGAAGAGGTCATAAGCATAGGATTCAACTTTCTTACCAAATCAAAACCCAAGGAAAAGAAAGATGAAGGCAAAGGCTTTTACACACATCAGCTAATAGAGGGTTTTGAATCCTCTATTACCTATAACTCATAAACACTTGTACCCAAGCAAGGCTAAGGGTTAGAAAGGGTTAAAAAAAGGTAGGTTTTAAGCAATCTTGAACTTTAGATAAAGGCAAAAGTGAAACATGTAAAACAGAGGAAACAACGGACAAATCTTGGGAAACTACGGTCGTGGTTCCTTAAGAACCGGCCATGGAAATCCTCGTTCGAGGGTTTCGTCTCACAACTTTTAAGGTCTGATCTGTTAAAGCTCAATATATCATCATCTGTACCACAACCATCAACCCTTCACCCTAGAATCGCAGGGGGTTTAGCCAACAATCGTCATCATAATCAATTCAAAATTAAGAAAGAGAATCAAGAAGGGCATGTAATCAAGAAGAACACAAAGATGAACAAAACCAATCTTCAAAGAATCAATAACTAAATCAAACATTGTATAATCCTAGAAAGGGTTCTCAAAGACAATAATAAAGACTAGAACAATCTCACAAATCTCTAAAGCGGAATCAAGAAACTCTTCAATCTCCTCCAATGGTGATGCAATCCCTTCCGAAGTATGGAAGTAAAAACCAACTACGTCAAGTATCGTGAGAGATCCAAGATCCTATCGCCGGTCTCGAACGTGATCTCCGTCTATAGCGTAATACCCAAAATGCAGCCGTCAACCTCCTTTTATAAAATAAAATTAGGTTAAAAGGTTCATTTCTTTCTTGCTGATGTGGCAATTAACGTAACGGTTTTTTCTGAAGAAAACTACGGGTGATATCACAAAACCATGGCCGTAGTTCCTCCCGTGGAAACTCTCGACCTTTCTTGTCACGTGTGTAATTCAATTAATTATGAAAATCCCGGCCGTGGAACTTCCTTCTTGACCGTGCTTCCTCCTTTTCGATGCTTTTCTCCTTTGCTTCACTTCATACTCCTTCCAATGATGTTCCAATGCTTCCCAATGAATTCCTCATCGACCAATACTCAGTTAATGCTCCCTTTCTAGTCCAATTCAGCTCCAATTCACCTAATATCACAACAAAGCTTATGTAGATCTCGATTCCAAGATTATAGGTCAATATGCTCGATAAGTGCTATTAATGCATGCCCTTTTACTCAAAAGAAAGGGAAAAACTACGTATCTCACATCTAAACTACGTCATATTCCATGCTATCAAAATACCCCATACTTGCCTCTTGCTTGTCCACAAGCAAGGTTCAAATCTAGAATTCAAAGATGTATGAAATATGAATGCAAAGATAAGGAAAAACACAATATTTTTGGATTACTTCTTCTATTCAAAGATCGCTCTCCACACTTGTTTCATAGCTTTCCAAAAACTGTTATTTGAAAAAAAATACTCATGTCTTGAGAAGAACAATCACATCTTGCAAAAGTTTCAAAACAAGCATCATAACTTGAAGCAAAATCAAAATCATTCGTGAGAAAAATCCATTTTTTACCACAAAGCCAAACAACAATCTCAAAGACCTTAAGGTCTTTCAAATACAGGTCAAGAAAGGTGTTAGGGTGGGATATGTATAGGATATGTGGTGTAAAATCCGGGAAAGATGACAATAACACCACAAACTTTTCAAGCACACTTCAACTTCCACCAATGAGAGTTTTGCTCTTCTTTTTCAACATAATTTTTCACATTTACGTTTTGAGATCAAGGACAGAGGTGTACAATAACCGAATCCTAGGAAATCAGCATTAACTCGGAATTTTGAGTTACCTCAAACTGTAATGCACATACAATGACTCGTTAGGATTATCGCTCAATCCAACTTTGGAAAGACACAAACACCCGGCCATGTGAATGGTACTGAGTTCATCATCATGATTGACTTCCCCAAACCTATTTTCTAACACAATTTGCTACTTTCAACTTCAAACTTTACACTTTTATGCAATTGCATCCTAATTCCTGGATAGGTAATAAAGAGGCAATTATAAAGATATTCACGAGGAGCTAAAAGGTAATAAAGAGACAATTTGCTACTTTCAACTTCAATAAGAAATGCTAGAACTTATAAAGCGGTTTAAACCTTCATTTTCTCAACATGATTTAGATCAAATTCTATATTATCAAACTTGCAAGAAAATTCAACAAAACATTCAAATCCTTCACGGATCACAATTCATTTTAAACACATAAAAGTCATCAAAAATCTAATTCACAATTAGTTTTCTTCATTGAGTTCATCTCCAACCCTAGAAACACAAAACAATTTTAAAATTTTCCAATTTTTTTGGTTTTCTCAAAGCTATCGAAATGCAATGAGATAACAAAACATGTGACAAAGATAATGAAAGATGCAAAGTAAGGTGACAATCAAACAATCAAGTATTAGAAAGTTATAACAGACAATAGTATTCAACCACCCCATACTTGAACAACCCGTTGTCCCCAACGTGCAATAAAAGTAGAGGTAAAAGTACAGAAACTCACAAGTCTGGTAAAGCTGCTAAGGAGTGATGTCATCATCAAAAGGTGGTGGGAATGGATGCCACTACGGGTCATAGGCGTGGCCAAACTAGGCATGATAAAGGTTTTGTATAATATGTTGCCCCTCCTCCACAGTGCCAAGGCGCCTGTCCATGCTACCCATCCTCTGCTGCAATCATGTAAGCCATGGAGGCTGCTCACCAAACCACGTGGGGCGCTCTGAAGTGCTGGCTCGTCGCTGGAAAGGACTAGCTCGAGGACGACAGGCGGTGGACCTCCTAGGAGGCTCATGTTGCTCCCCCCATAGATGGAAATAAAGATGGCGGCTCTTTAGAGCTACCAAAATCTCCATTTGCCTTGTAATCACCGGGACCGGTGTCCTTCCCAGTATCAATGTAGTCCTGGCTCTATCCTCCTGCCGCCTCAGCTGAGGCATCATCCTCCTTATACTCCGGACCTCCCATACCAGCGTGCTTATCCTCAAATGTCAGCTTCTAGTTGTGAGAGTTCTTAATTCAGTAATCAACCTTCCATGGATATCCATCTCTAACCACGGTAGACCTCTCTGAAGTTGGGGTTGAACTGTCAATCTCGCAATCGCCTTCTCTCGAGGCGTCTTCTTGCTCACGGCATCGGCCACAACATTTGCCTTCCTTGGATGGTACAAAATCTCAAGGTCAAAGTCCTTGATCAACTCAAGCCATCTACGCTGGAGGTTATTCAATTCCTGCTGCGTGAAAATATACTTCAGACTCTTATGGTTTGTGAAGATCTGACATGTAGCACCATACAAGTAATTTCTCCAAATCTTCAAGGCATGAGCTACCGCTGCCAACTCCAAATCATGAGTTAGGTAGTTCTCCTCATACATCCTCAGCTGTCTGGACGCATAAGCAATCACTCTGCCACGCTGCATCAAAACACATCCCAAGCCTAACTTGGATGTGTAACTGTGGACTACAAATTCCTCTGTGCCCTCCGGCTGCGCTTAGATGGGCGTGGAAGTCAGACGCCTCTTCGGCTCCTCAAAACTTTGAGTTCACAGCTCGAAACATACAAACCGGGTAGTCTTCCTCAACAGACTCGTAAGTGGACGGTCAATCACAGGGAATCGCTCCACGAACCGTCGGTAATAACCGGTAAGACCAAGGAAGTTGCGCACTTCCTTGACGTTTGTCAGTATCGTCCATGTTGCAAATGGCTCAATCTTCACCAGATTGTTCTCTCCAAAAGGTGTGTGCGCAAATAAGCTTTATATTTATATCAAAGAATTAAGCCTAACGATTGTGAACCCGCAGTGTACGGATAAATCGTAGTACGGGCTGATATTCCGGAGTTGATCTTAGGGAATCGGTGAGAACAAAGCATTATAAGTAATCCAACTTGGGTAGCAAGCAAAGCAATGGATACAATAAAGAATATAGAAGCAAGAATAATGGGAATGTAGATTCTAAAGATCCAAGTATCCAATTGTGGTGTTCGATTCAAGATATCTACAGATGTGTACGGACATAGCTGGATAGCAAGGTATATATTCTTCGGTAGGATGTCGTCCGGTGAAGATCAAACTCTTTTGTCCCAACCAAAGGATTGTACTTAACGGATGTTGAGTCTCGTCCAGAAGAGGTCATAAGCATAGGATTCAACTTTCATACCAAATCAAAACCCAAGGAAAAGAAAGATGAAGGCAAAGGCTTTTACACACATCACCTAATAGAGGGTTTTGAATCCTCTATTACCTATAACTCTTAAACACTTGTACCCAAGCAAGGCTAAGGGTTAGAAAGGGTTAAAAAAGGTAGGTTTTAAGCAATCTTGAACTTTAGATAAACGCAAAAGTGAAACGTGTAAAACAGAGGAAACAACGGACAAATCTTGGGAAACTACGGTCGTGGTTCCTGAAGAACCGGCCATGGAAATCCTCGTTTGAGGGTTTCGTCTCACAACTGCGGCATCATCCTCCTTATACTCCGGACCTCCCATACCAGCGTGCTTATCCTCAAATGTCAGCTTCTAGTTGTGAGAGTTCTTATTTCAGTAATCAACCTTCCATGGAATCCCTCTCACGCCTTTGCCCTCCCAGGGCATAGCTACATGCGGTGGTCCTCTCTATAGGGGAATTAGAATACCCCTATGAATGAAACGCTCAAGACCAAGAGGCTTAGCCTCTGCAGCAAGCTCACAAGCGGAAAAATCAACTCCTAGACGGCGAGCAATATGAGTCACAATCCCTCCCACACAAATATCTCCCTTAGCCATGTTTTTGATCTTCCTTAGATTATCAGCAAGTAGTGTGGCACACTCAGGAGCGATACCGGTAGCCATGCAGAACAATATGAAGAGCTCATCGGCTTTAAGCCGTTGTGGAGTCTCGGTCCTAGGAAATAGACATTCGGACATAATCCGATGTGCTAGCTTGAAAGACAGATTGTATATCAAGCTCTCCTTAAAGTCGGTCGGGTGCCACCTATCTGCAGAACATCCTACCATAGCAATGCACTCCCAAAAGGCATGAGGTCTAGTAGCTCTAAGGAACGTCCCGTGAGTGGTATCACTAAGCCCGAAAATTTGAGAAAACCTCCCGATAGACAAGTTGAAGTTTTGGTTCATCATCCGGAACTTAACTATTCTCTTCCTAGGGTCATAATCAAAGGAGCTAAGAAACTCCATGGTAAGCTCTTCATAAGCATGCTCCCTAATACCAATGAATTCCCTAAGCCCGGCATTATCAATCATCATATTGACATCATCCAAAACGTTCAAACATTCAAGATCCTGGAATACAAGGTACCTATGGGGCCACAATGATCCAAGTTGGATGGTTTTGTAAGCTTTCTTGTGCTCTTCTAAAATGCGGGGGAGTCTAGAAGGTGATGGTTGTTTTTGTAGGGGTGGTGGTGGTGGTGGTCCGGATGAGGAAAAGGTTCCCTTACTCTTTTTGAACAAATTACGGCAACTTCTACGCAAACTATCCATAACTGGACAAAACCAAGGCCGGATCTTCCAAAATCACAGCCGTGGAAATAAAGAACACCTAGTGGAAACTGTCATTTTTTAAAAAATCGACAACAACAGACAACAAACTCAAGAACAACAGTCCTAGGCTCTTTCTACTTCCAAGTTTGTCCAGTTCTCTAGCAAATCTTCCACAATATCAAAAGAATCAAACCAAGATCAAGTTTATAGAAAAACCTAGGTTTTTCGATTGAGAAATCCAAAATGCTTGCTGATTTCTCGTCCGTTTGTGCTGTTTGAGCACAGAATCTTCAATAGAATGATGAGAGCTTCGATTTATGAAGAAGAATCGTTGCAATCGGTTGTTGGATGCGAAGACCGGGACCGGAGTTTGGGGTCGGCGGTTTCGCTGTTTGGGCGTGGTTTTAGGGCTTTTTTTGTTCCAGCTTAGAAGTTAAGGCGGCCTTTTATACGTTCGTGGATTTTTGGAAAGCCACGGCCCCCTAGAAAAACCACGGGCGTGGAACCAACCGTGGCGCCTCTCGACTTGTGTTTCCACGGCCAAAAATAGGAAACCACGGCCGTGGAAACCTATTTTATCCGTGGAATCTCTTTTTACGTCCTTTTTGGACAATTCCGACTTTGCCATTCTTCCTCACATCTTTTTGGAGATTTCCTAGTTCCTGTAATCCAAAGACACAAGAAAAACCGGGAACGAACCAACGAAAACAACAAAAACAAACTAACTAAGCTAATCTAAGAAAAAGGGAAAAGAAGCAATACCTTGGGTTGCCTCCCAAGAAGCGCTTTGTTTAAGGTCTGTAGCTAGACCAATACTTTTTGTTGCTTAAGTCAGGAGGATAGGTGCAATCTTCTCAATTTGAACCTCCGGTATGTACTTCTTCAGTCGTTGGCCATTGACCTTGAAGGCTCCGCATTGTTCACCCCATACTTCAACTGCACCATGGGGAAAATATGTTTAATTACAAATGGTCTGGTCCAACGAGACTTCAACTTACCGGGAAATAGATGAAGACGGGAATTGAAAGAAGTACAAGATCTCCTTCTTTCAAATCCTTTGGAATGATGTGCTTGTCATGCCACTTCTTCATCCTTTCTTTGCAAGTTTTCACATTCTTGAATGCGCTTGTCACCTTGTTATGGCCTCTTGAACCATCTCTAGATGTTTGTGAGGATGGAGAGAAGGTGAAACAATGTTTAAGAATGTTTTTAAGAAGGGGGAAACAACCATTTGAAGTTTCAGATTCCACGACACCACTACTACTTCCACGGTTGTGGAATCAACCGTTGCGGCTCTCGAATTGTCCTTCCACGGGTGATTTATTGCAAACCATGCCCGTGGGACCTTAACCTTTGCCGTGGTTTTGGTCAATCTTCGAGTCTTTTCACTCTTTCTCCACAATGCTCTTTCTCTTGCCCCTTTTTGCCGGAATGTTGGGTGATATGGAATTCGTTGTCTCCCTTTATTCTTCTTCTTGGAGAGCAAACTCCACATATTCCCCTCCAATATTGAAAGATAGCTTGGCATATTTGCAATCAACTCGATAACCAGAAGTTGCTAGGAAAGGTCTCCCAAGAATGATTGGCGTTGGATAATCTGCGGGAATGTCCAAAACCATAAAGTCGATAGGGATGTAAAACTTACCTAGCCTTACGGGAATGTCCTCTAATATGCCGACGGGTGCAGTAGTGGATCGATCGGCCATGTGGAGCTTTATCTTTACCGGTCTAGGCTCTCCGAAACAAACCTTCTCACACAGCGCAAGCGGGATAACGCTCATGATTGCTCCAAGATCGCAAAGTGCGTTGTACATGCCTTCTCCAACTCCAATGGAAACACAAAATGAACCCGGATCCCTCATCTTGGGTGCATTTCTCCGTCATCAGTTTGATGTGTTCCGATGACTTGGAAGTCATCTTCACTTCACCAAAATCCTCTAGCTTCCTCTTGTTTGAGAGTATTTCCTTCAAGAACATCCCATAAGCCGGCATACCTAAAATTGTATCAATAAAAGGTATGTTAATTTGTATTTTGCTCATGATTTCAATGAACTTACCAAAGTGTTTATCAAGATGCGCCCTAGCTCTTTTTTGTGGAAACAGAAGCTGAGGTTTGTAGGCTAGAGAAGGAACGTAAACGGTGACCTTCTCCTTTTCTTCCTCAGCTGGAACCTCGACTTCTACGGGTTGCTCGCCCTTATCACTCTTCTTTGGTGTAGAATCGGTGGTCTTCGCATCACTCATTGTTGTGATCGTCATCACTTGCCCCTTCTGGTTATCTTTTGTTTTTCCGGGAAGTCTCCCTTGATCTCTAGGAGCTTCTCCGGCCTTACTAAACACTTGATTTTCCAAGGCTTTTATGCCTTAGAAATTGAAGTGACGGTTGTCTCTAATCCTTGCATCTACCCCATCAAGGCTTCCATCATTTCTTCAAGCTTATCCCTTGCTGGCTGGCTCGAACTTGATGAAGCTTGTCCCTGACTTCTGAAAGGAATAGAGGAAGAAGAAGAAGGAGGGGTTAGTGAATTTTCAGCATGGGAATAAAGATTACTGGAAATTCGTTGATTGGATCTCCAACTGTTGTTGTAGTTCTGGTTGTTATTGTTATTGTTGTTGTTCCAATTGTTATTGTTCCTATTCCCTTGTTGGTTTCCTCTTCCAACATATCCCACATCTTGATCCTTGGGCTGTTTCACATGAGCTATCAAAAGGTCTTTCAAAGCCTTCATTTTGCTGTTTTAAGCGTTTATCTCCATAACACTAGAGGCGGTAAGATTCAGCACCGGGGTTCTTGAGCTTTGACTCCCCGCTTTCTCACCTTGATGCGAGTACTTCTGAATTGTGAGAGTTTGCTTCTCAACAAATTCCCACGCCTCATCTACCGGCTTGTCCATAACAGTTCCACCTTAAAGTGATTGTAGCTTGAATTGCACTTCCGTATCCAAGCCCTTAAAGTAGATCACAAGCAAATCAATCTTTGGCATCCCATGATGTGGGCAATCCAATAAGTGGTCCTTGAACCTTTCCAATGAGGTTAAGAGACTTTCACCACTCTTCATCACAAATGCGTTGATCTTAGCTCTAAATTCTGCCGTTTTTTATGGCGGAAAGAATTTGGTAAGAAACTCCGTGGTCATCTCTTCCCACGTGTTCACTCTTCCGGTGGGAAGTGATTGGTACCATGCTAGTGCTTTATCCTTCAAAGAGAAAAAGAAAACATGGAACTTATAATTGTTATTCTCGCACCTGGAAGGTCTCAATGTTTCCATCAAGATCTCATAATTTTAAAGATGTTGGTGCGGTGACTCTTTCTCCATTCCTCCAAAGTGATTCTGCTGGATCATAGTAATCACTTGAGGTCTAAAATCGAAGTCACGGTCAGCTGGATCTCCCAAACGCACGCCCGGACGGCGGGCTTGCTGGACCGGATCCATCCGTTTCCCAAGTGTTTGTGGAACACCCGCAAACGTATCAGCTGGCTCCACTCTTGGTGGAGGTGGAGGTGGCGGTGGCACATAAACTGGCGGTGGTAAGTCATTGACGGGTGCTGGTGGAGGTGTATTAATCACAACTCTAGCATCCGCGTCCCTCTCCTGATTTGCCAATCGGAGTTGTGATACTACATCGGCCATGTCGGCTCGAAGTTATTCTTGTAGAGAAGCTTGATCAGCTTGATCAGCTCCCTCTTTCCTCAAGGCTTCTACTTTTTGCCTTATTTGATCTAGAGCTGCAGCTAATTCAGCTCTAAGATCCTCTAACTTTTGATTGTTGTTAGCGGCCATTTTCTTAGTCTCTCTAAACTTCTTCTTGTAAGTCTTTTCCGGTTCAGGATCGTAAGGAACAATTTCTTTATCTGTTCACGTTCTACGCATAACCCTAAAAAAAGATCTTGCAAGAACACTCAACAAGAGTAATTAGTAGCAAAGCAAGAAGCTACCAAGCTAGACAACCGTGCACTGGATTGGTCTTGACCAATTCCCCGGCAACGGCGCCAAAAACTTGTTCGCTCCAAATGGTGTGTGCGCAAATAAGCTTTATATTTATATCCAAGAATTAAGTCTAACAATAGCGAACCCGCAGTGTACGGATCAATTGTAGTATGGGCTGATATTCCGGAGTCGATCTCAGAGAATCGGTGAGAACAAAGCAGAAAGGTAATCAAACTTGGGTAGCAAACAAAGCAATGAATACAATAAAGAATATAAAAGCAAGAATAATGGGAATGCGGATTCTAAAATCCAAGTATCCGGTTGCGGTGTTTGATTAAGATATCTAAAGATGTGTACCGACAGAGTCGGATAGCAAGGTACATATTCTTCGGTAGGATGTCATCCGGTGAAGATTCAACTCCCTTTTATCCCAACCAAAGGATTCTACTTAACGGATGTTGAGTCTCGTCAAGAAGAGGTCATAAGGATAGGATTCAACTCTCATATCAAACCAAAACCCAAGGAAAAGATAGATGAAGGCAAAGGCTTTGACACTCCTCACCTTAATAGAGGGTTTTGAATCTCCTATTACCTAAAACTCGTAAACACTAGTACCCAAGAAAGGCTAAAGGTTAGAAAGGGTGAACAAAGGTAGAATTTAAGCAATCTTGAACTTTGGACAGAGGTAAAAGCGAAACATGCAAAATAGATGAAACCACGGGCAGATCATGGGAAACCACGGTCGTGGTTCCTGAAGAACAGGTCATGGAAATCCTCGTTCGAGGGTTTCGTCTCACAACTCTCAGGGTCCGATCTGTTAAGGATCAATCTATCATCATCTGTACCACAACCATCAACCCTTCACCCTAGAATCACAAGGGGGTTTAGCCAACAATCATCATCATAATCAATTCAAGTTTAAGAAAGAGAATTAAGAAGGGCATGTAATCAAGAAAAATACAAAGATGAACAAAACCAATCTTCAAAGAATCAATAACTAAATCAAACAATGTATAATCCCAGAATGAATTCTCAAAGACAATAATCAAAGACTAGAACAATCTCATAAATCTCTAAAGCGGAATCAAGAAACTCTTCAATCTCCTCCAATGGTGAAGCAATCCCTTCCAAAGTATAGAAGTGAATCCAAGTACATCAAGCGTCGTCAGCAATCCAAGATCCTCTCACCGGTCTCGAACGTGATCTTCGTCTATAGCGCGATACCCAAAATGCAGCCGTCAATCTCCTTTTATAAAATAAAATTAGGTTAAAAAGCTCCTTCCTTTCTTGTTGACGTGGCAATTAACGTAACAGTCTTTTCCAAAGAAAATCATGGGTGACATCACAAAACCACGGCCGTGGTTCCTCCTGTGGCGACTCTCGACCTTTCTTTCCACGTGTGTAATTCAATTAATTATCAAAACCATGGCCGTGGAACTTCCTTCTTGACCATGGTTACTCCTTTTCGATGCTTTTCTCATTTTCTTCACTTCATACTCCTTCCAATGATGTTCTTCCCAATGAATTCCTCATCGACCAATACTCAGTGAATGCTCCCTTTTTATTCCAATTCAGCTCCAATTCTCCTAAAATCACAACAAAGCTTGTGTAGATCTCGATTCCAAGATAATAGGTGAATATGCTCGATAAGTGCTATGAATGCATGTCCTAGTACTCAAAAGAAAGAGAAAAACTACTTATATGCAAATCTAAACTACGTCATTTTTCATGCTATCACGGATCAACCTTGATCCCTTCGGCGGAGACAACATGACCCAAAAATGATACCTCTGCCATCCAGAACTCGCACTTAGAGAACTTGGCATACAATTCTCTATCCCGCAAAACTCGCATCACAGTCCTCAGATGTCCTGTATTTTCCTCTTTGCTACGAGAGTACACCAGGATATGATCTATGAAGACCACCACAAACTGATCCAAGAAGTTGATGAATAAACCATTCTTCAACTCCATAAAGACGGCGGGTGCATTCGTGATCCTGAATGGAATTACTACAAACTCGTAGAAGCCATACCGAGTCCGAAATGCCGTCGTATGCATATCCTGCTCTCTCACCCTCAGCTGGTGATAACTTGAGTGCAAGTCAATCTTGGAGAACACAGTCGCACCCTGAAGCCGATCTAACAAGTCATTAATGCGAGGCAATGGATACTTGTTCTTGGTGGTCACCTTGTCAACTCTTTGTAGTCGATATACAATCTCAATGATCCGTCCTTCTTCCGCATGAAGAGGACATGTGCTCCCCATGGGGATACGTTAGGGTGAATGAAGCCCTTCTCAGCCAACTCCTCGAGTTGCTTCTTTAGCTTTAACAACTCGCCATGCGTCATACGATATGGGGCTTCGAACTCGGTCTTGTGCCAGGCTCCAACACGATGCCGAAGTCTACCCTCCTTTGAGGCGGAAAACTAGACGGATTAGCAAATACATCTGTAAACTCACAGACCACTAGGATACCCTCTAGCGCTGGACTCTCGTTCTCGTTCATGGCATAACACCAGAAGGCATCACAACCCTATGCGATCAATCTCGCTGCTCGTACCGCGCTGATAACAAAACTTGTCATTCCAAGGTCCCAACCTCGAAAGACCTCTATCTGACCCAACTCGGTAGAGACCGTCACGGTCCTCCTACCCACATCTAACACAACACGATGCCTATGCATCCAATCCATACCAGAATGACTTCCTCATGCACAAACGGCATGATAAAGAAGTCCACCCCCAAATCACGGTTTCTTAAACGTATATGACAACCATGTACCTCTCGGGTACCTCTAACCTTACCCTCATCTGATAACCATATCAAGAAAGGTCTACCCGTTACAGTATCTAAAGTCAGTCTATCAACGTAAGCATCAGAAATGAAAGAGTGTATGGCACCCGTATCAAACAAAAATCTAATAGGTAAACCATTAATTAAAATGGTACATGTAGCAGTTGGTGTTGGCGGCTCCTCAACACTTTTCAGCGCAAAAACTCGACCTCGAACTCCTCTAGTGTCACTAGTACCTCCATCTCGACCTCTACCTCTACACAGTCCTAGATCAGAACACTGAGTAACAGGCGGGTCTGGGACTCTTTGTTTTCCCTATGTCTGGTGCTGAGGCGGTCTTTGCCCACCTCCTGTTGCACTAGCAGGGGAAGAACCTTGATGTGATGACACTTTGCCCTGACGGCAAAATGTAGCCCTATGTCTTGGCTTCCCACAAGAGAAGCATGTCACTAGCACTCTCGGGCAATAAATCCTTAGGTGTTTAGATTGACCGCAGTTATAACACTGTCGGCTCCTCTCATAAGTCTGTGCAGACACTGGATAACTCGAGCGACCCTGAGTCTAGCCTCGCCCATACCTAGATGCTCCTGGACCTAACTGTCCACTGTGTTGTCTCTTATTAGACCGTCCCGTGTGAGAAGTCCTCCTCTGGCTAGACTGCTCACACCCGTAAGCTGAGGCTCTGTCCTGGTAGTCTGTCAACGACTCAAAATGGAAACCTACCATGTAAGAAAGTGTACTCTCCATCATTCGATGTGAGAACAGATACACATGTTGGTCCTTAAAAGTGCAGTTGGATCCAATATGCCAGCTCTTTCTTGAAGCGACTGATGGCATCTACTATCGGCACATCCTAGAAGCCTACCGCGACAAAATCCTACAGTTTCTCCCTCCTCAGAGAGGCAGGGCAGACACGCTCTCTGATCATGGTCCACATCTGATCATAGCTAGTGGCTCGAACCCGCATAGTCCTCCACCACTACTAAGTTAGGTCACGCAATAGAGTTTGTACTACCTCTATCCGTCTGTCCTCTAGACATCTAATAGACTCAATAGTTGAGTCTACAAGTCCAATCCAAACCTCAATCTCCAATCCCACCTTCCCAAAGAAAGGGGTACTCCCAACTGATGAAATGACTTCGACCAAGTGTTTAGTCGAGGCCCTTTATACTCCTCTGCAGCTCTAGCAACCTCAGCAACATGTTCCGGTGTAAATGGCACCTGAGTAGATCCCTGGGATAACTTAGAAGATCCCACTTGTGTTGGCAGACCTGGGGCACGTCTACCCGCTCTAGCAGCCTCCTCACCTCGTCTGATATACGCGCGGAACTCTAGTCCCCTCAAAGAGACATGATCCGAGTCATCTGACTAGACTCGCCGTGATCGTTGTCTCGTAGATACACCACTCCTAGTCTCAGGAACGACGTTCTCAGCTACCTCCTCGTGTACATCCTCTACTATAGGCGGATCAACAGCGGGAATTGGTCCCTAACCTATCACTATTGGAGAAAGAGGCGGTCTACCCCTACCTCGTCCAACTGTAGACGTCGCTCTAGTCCGAGCCATTTGTGGGGTATGCATACCTAACTTATAAGGCTATATATATGCCATATGTATAGATATATATAATACTTAAGGTCACATGCAAACACATCAGCACATAATAGGTATATATATATAGTGTCGAGATCCTCAAAAGGGTGATGGCTTCCTATATACACCAACCTAAACATCTCTACTCGTTTCAAAACCAAAATTCCTTTTCAAAAGACAGACCCCTTTCGGGTTCTGTTTATTTATCTACTCAACCTTTATTCCAAATTGCAAGTGTCATTGTTGTCAACCTAAGGCTCTGATACCAACTTTGTAACACCTCAAATCCAAGGGACTCACGGCGCTACTGGGCTAGGATCTCACAGTGGATCCTGACCCTAGTCTGACAACAAGTTCACTGGATCTTACAACAAGCTACGGATAGATTAAAACCAAATGCATAAAATTTTACAATATATACATCAAAAGATTAAAAAATCACAGCTGAGTACAAAATGGCATTATCATATCCATACAAGGATAAAACACACCAAAACCCTCGCATATCCTAGTGTACAGAACCCCTCGGTTGATCACCCTGTCTAGCTCACTCTGCAGTCTTCCTAACCTACAAATCATCTACAACACAGTATAAACCGTTAGCTAACAAACATGAATAAGAATGAAGTTGTAGCATGTATAACACATCAACACATCATATCATGCTATGTACACACACATATCCATTTATTGTCTTCATTTAAGTTATACCATTACTAATTCATTACTTGTGATATGAGGAGTGGAATTACCTCGCCTCTGTTTCCTTTCACACAGGTTTGGAAAGGTGTCAATCATCACCACCTAGAGTGTAAGAGCCTTAGTCTTGAGGTGCTGAGAGAATGCTGAGTGGGAATGATTTGGCCTAAACCGCCCTTGCGGTTTGCAGAGCCCGCCTCTGCGGCCTTCCTGATCCGCCCTTGCGCCTCCATGAGCCGCCCCTACAGTTTGTGGTGTGCAGCAACCGGCTTTGTTGACTCTTGAATCTTGACTCATGCTTTACCTCTTCCTTTCTCTATAAGTTTCTTCTCTCACTCCTGATGAGGGTTTCACCTCTCTTACAACTTCATCTTCTCTCTTACGCTCTTCTTCTCTTCTTCTTCCCTCTTTGGATCTTCATCTTGATTTCCTTAATCTTGTGAGATTTTTGAAGAGATTAATGATGATGATTGAGGATGTTGTTGTGCTTGTGTTGAGTTAGCCTTGAGCTTGTGGTGTGTGATCTCCCTCTATTAGGGTACAGCTTGGTGAGTTCTTTATTCCTATCTTACTTTCTTCTTTCTTCTTTCTTCTTTCTTCTTTCTTCTCTTCTTTCTTTCTAGCTTAGGTTCCACAAGATTTGATCTTATGGAAAATTTATTAGGCTTGGTTTGATGTATATATGTAAGTATGTGTATGTGCTTGGCTGTTGGACCTTGAAGAAGTGAAAAAAGGCAAGTGAACGATCGAAGAGAAGTCGAGGACGAGACATCTGTTGTCCAGCCGCCCCTACGCCACCCTAGAGCCGCCCCTGCGCCTGGTGTGTCACCGCCCCTGCGTGTGGTATTGCCGCCCTAGCGCTCCCTGCACTCCAGCCTTGCTTTGCTCTTGGTCTGCATGTGTGTCTTGCTTTTAGGCTTGCCTGAGGATGGCATTGTTCCTTCCTTTCCTAGTGTGAGTGTGTAGTAGCATGCTAGGTATAGATGAGAGTGTGATGATGATGATATTATGATCATGTTCTGCCTTGTATGGATTTCAGGATCACTAGGTTGTGAGGTTAGGTTTAGGATGATCTTATGGATCCCTTGGATCTAAGTGTGACCCCTTTGATTGATAGGAGATTAACATATCTCTATGCCTTGTTATTAGGCAGTGTCCCTCTCAAGATTGGAGGATGATCGTGGTTGAGTGTGTACGAGGTTGAGGTAAGTTCGTAGGACTTACTTAGCTACCATCCTTATATTGGGTATTTGCATGAGTGGTGTGTGTGTTATATGCTTGCTATGATAGCATGTGATGTCGATTATTACCGACCTATGTTTGATTGATAGCCCCATTGCGTGGTAGTGATAACCTTTCCCTTTCATCTTGTAAGGTGTCTGGGAGGTTCTTTGACGTCAAGGCATACTGGTTTAAAGGAAGGGCGCAATCCACTCCCATAGGGTTCACGGGTTGTGTGACCGATACTACTACAGCTGGCTAGCAGGCCCAAAGGCGGGGATGATACGGTCCTCGTGTCACATAGTTTCATCTATCTATATATATACGATTTGATTGAATGACTATTATATAAAGATAAGAAAATGGGTAAATGTATGACAGCATGATTATGTGTTTACCTTTCATGACTTGTGCTTGTGCTTATGCATTACCTTATATATATATATATATGGTTAGCTAATGGTTTCATATCATGTTGTAGATGCCTTACAGGGTAGGATAGCTACTGAGTGATCTGGCAGGGTGACAAGCCGAGGACTCTCGTACATTAGGTGGTTATGGTTTTGGGGATGTCTATGTTTCCCTCCTGCGTGAGGATGATGTTTTGTATACATCTTGTGTGAGGATTGTGCTTTATACTCGGCTATGATCTTGTATACCTTTTGGTTGTACAATTTTATATAGTTTCATGTATTTGTTTTATATCTGTAAATGCCATGTTGTAAGGTCCAGTGAACTTGTTGTCAGGCTAGGGTCAGGATCCACTGTGAGATCCTAGCCCAATGTGGCATCCCGAGTGCCGCGGATTCGGGGTATTACAGAGTTGGTATCAGAGACTTAGGTTCACAACAATGGCACTTCTTACCGGCAATGTGGTCAGATAAATAAAATAAACAGAACCCGAAAGGGGTTTGACGTTTTTAAAAGATTTTGGTTTTAAAAGAGTTGTTTTGGGATAGAATGTACGAGAAGTCATCACCTCTACCGTGGATCTCAACAGTATTGATAGGTATATATATGTAATATGGACTATTTGTGTATGTGTTTTATATATATATATATATATATATATATATATATATATATATATATATATATATATATATATATATATATATATGTATGTGGCATATATATAGCCTTATAAGTTAGGTGTGCATACCCCGCAGATGGCTCGGACTTGAGCAACTTTTGCTGTAGGCCGGGGTAGAGGTAGACCACCTCTTCCTCTGGGCGTGATTGTTCGCTAAAAAGTGTGTGTCACTAAGTCTTAAATTTATAAAACTAAAATCAAGAAAATCAAACCCGCAGTGTACGGATCGGCGTAGTAAGGCACGAATTCTAGAGTATCAAACTTAGGGATTTGGGGGGAACAAATTCAGTTCACAAAATCGTCAGGCAAGTGAAAAGCTTTTTATAAAGATAATTGGGAAAACAACGATTCTAAAGATTCAAGCATCCAATTGTGGTAATTGATTCAAGATATTCTAAGAATATAAGGACAGAGTCGGGATTGCAAAGGTATATCTATGAAAGGAAATTGTACGGCGAAGTTCCAAACTCATATGTCTCACCCAAAGGCTCTCTCTATAAAGGTTGTTGAGGTTGTAGTATAGAAAGGATCAAAGGATAAGAATTACTCTTTAATACACATGCCCAAACCCAAGGGGATCAAAGATAAGCATAAACAGTAAAGGTTATGACACTCGAAACCGAAATAGAGGATGTTGAGTCTCACTACTACCTAGAAAAGTTAAGTCAAGGCTAGATTAAAGCAAATCTTTAACTTTGGATCAAAGAAAAAGAAAAGAACGTACGATAGAGGAAAACCACGGTCGGATCTTGAAGAACCACGGCCGTGGAACTCAAGAACAGACCGTGGAAAGCCTCGACGACGAGGATTCTCGCAATTCTCAAGGTCCAATCTGTTTTGGTTCAATCTATCATCATCTATGTCACAACTTTCAACCCTTCACCTTAAAATCGCTTAAAGGTTTTAGCCAAGAATCATCATAAACAAATCAATAATCAAAATCAAAGAAGAGAAAAGGTAAAACCTTTAAGTCTCAATAATAAACTCATAACAAATGTCAATCAAACACGATAATCGCAAACTGCGTTCAATGGATGTAGAATAAGGTAAGAATCTCTCACAAATCTCAAGGAACAAAGAAGAACGGGATGTCAATCCGTCTTTAAGATGAAACCCTAAGATCTTCTCTAAGTACGCAATCTTCAAATGCGTTCTTCTCTAAATCTTCCCTATACACGATAAATTCTTCTGAAATATCTCTAAGCAATTACTCGAAATGTCGTTAGATGCAAGACTTTCATTTTCCTCCTTTCTTCAACCTTCTTATAGGAGAAAAGTAGGGTTACAAAGGCCCAGTAACCGCTGCTGACGTGGCAAATATGACACATGGCCACCGTTACAAGAACCACGGCCAAGAACACTTTTTCACGCCCGTGGAAAGCACCGTGGAACCACTTCCTTGCCCTCGACATGGTTCTACACGACCTCAATAAGTAAACCACGGCCGTGGTTCCTTCATGTTTGGCCGTGGAAACTCTAAATCCTTTGTAAAAGCCTTTGTTTCGTAAAGCTTTCTAATCATGCTCCTTCCTTAGCTTCTCCAATGCATCCTCTTGATGCCTAGCATGATCAAATGCTCCTACTTATTTCATATATGCTCCAATCCAAGCCTTTATTCACCTAAAAAGACAACAAATCTTGTGTACATCTCTATGCCAACTGTACGCTCCAAAAGGTGTGTGCAAGCTTTAAATTTATAACCGCGGAAATATGCTTAAACAAGGATGCGAACCCGCAGGGTACGGGTCAATTGTAAAAAAAGCAAGAAATTCTAGGGGTCGAATACAGGGACTTAGGCGAAACCAAGCACAGAATCGGTTGTCAAATAATGCAAGTAACAAAAGCAATTAAAGCAATCAAAGATGATGTAAGTCAAATAAGGAGAAATGCGGATTCTAGAGATCAAGACATCCAGTTGTGGTTCAAACTCAAGATCTAAGGATATAGCGGACAAAGCTGAGGTTTTGCAAAGGGAAGGTGTTTCTAAGATGGGAATAGATCACCGGGTAAGTCTCGCTATTCACTATCCCAAACCGTAATTCCTATTACCGGGTAAGTCGCAAAGAACTAAGGTAAAGAACTATAACCTCAAACTAACACACCAACCAAGTGGGTAAAATCAACCTTTACCGGGTAAGTCTCAGGCTAACTCTCAAGATTGGAATGCAAGCACACTCAAACCCCAATAAAGGATAAACCTCTATTACCTATCGCATATGATCTTATGTAAACAAACAAAGGAATCACCGGGTAAGTCTCATCCTAGGCTTGCATTGAACCAGGAAAGGTGTAACAAGGATAGAGTTTGGCAAACTGGATATTAACTTGGATTACGATCAGGAAAACGTTCACCTCGGTCAGATAGAATCCACCCCGGCCGAGGTGTTCATCGACTGACCGAGATGTTCGTCGGTTAAGATAAAGACTCGAGCTTTCAGGGTCCGACTGGGATTAGGATCATTCTATTATCGTCTTTCCCACAACCTTCAGTTAATTACCCTAGAATCACAAAAGAAACTTAGCCATCAATCATCATGATAACAATAATAAACTTTATAAAGGAAGAATCAATTATCAAACAAGAAGGCTTTAAGAAAAGAACTTCAATAATTGAATCAAGTATGTGAAAAATCAGTGTTTCCAAGTCACAAATCACCAAGAACAACCAACCAAAAGTAACCAAAAGTAGCCTAGAGAAATTTCACAAAACTCCTTCGAAGGCTATCTTCAACAAGGAAATCTTCCTTCTTCCTTCAATCCGAAGGGAAATCTTCTGCAATTTCAGGACCTTGATGCAGCGGTTGTCTCAGCACGTCTAAGCATGGATTGAATTTGTGGAAAATCCAACCCTTTATATAGGAAAATTATCTTCTTAAGTTAAAATATCTTAAAAAGATAATTTCCTATAAAATATATCCATATCTCCTAAAATATCTCCCAAAAATAATATCTGCCTTCCAAAAATCCAGCCCAAAAATATAAGATATCTCCTTCCAAAAATAAAAGATCTCAGCCAAATAAAATATATCTCGCCGCGTCAGGGTATTCGCCTCGGTCGGGGCGGTCCTTAAAATCACCTCGGTCGAGGTGTACCGTAGCTGACCGAGGTGAATCTCAGCTGAATGTGAAACCTCTCAAATCTTGTCCAAAGTAAATCTTTAATCCACTTCCATGTCTCCTAAATTCCTCCTTAAGCTCCAGAATGTAGCTTCAATGACTCCTTAGCTCCTTTAGCTCTATTTCGGTCCAAAACGTGCCGTTTTACCTACGATTACAATAAAACTAGGTGTAGACCTCGATTCCTGCAAAGGTAGATGAAATAGCAATATAATCACAGAATGTATGCTCATACATGCAGATTTATGAAGATAAAACGTCTAAACCGTTCTTCCTTTTATACCCTTCACCAATTCTACTGTCACCTCGGTCGAGGTGGTCCCGACCGGACCGAGGTGAGTCTTCTGTAAGACCTAGTCGCCTCGGTTGCCTCAAGAACATCTCGGTCGGGGTGCTGTGACAGCAACCGAGATGTATCTCAATCAAACTCTGTCTTCTCAATTTCTCGAACTTTTGTCATCCCATTGTAGCTCCTCAGCAGTGATCCTTCCTAATGGAATACCTGGTTGTTGTTCTAGAAGAAAACAAAAACAAAACAAAGCAACTATCTAAAACTAGACTAGAAAGGAAAGAAAGCAATACCTTGGGTTGCCTCCCAAGAAGCGCTTGGTTTAAGGTCGCTAGCTGGACCATTCTCCATGGAATTACTCAATGTACCTCCAATATCATGGAGTTCTCATCACATCCATCATAAAACTCTTCCAAAAAGGTTATGGTTCCTAATTTCACCGGTAAATGGTAGGATCTCCTACGTACAAGCTTGTACAGTCTGGTTCTTACCGGAATCCTACCGGTCTTCCTATGCTTCCATGGGACATAACTCATTCCTTCGTCCCATCCTGTCCTTGATCGAGAAAATAGCTTCTCGAGGATTCTAGTAGCTTCCCCATCTTTAGCTTGGGGATGGTACAAGGTCCTTAGCATGTGAGGGACCCCATACTTGAACAAAAGACACTTCATCGCCTTAACGGTGAAGTGCTTGCTAACTCCACTCCTTGTAGTCCAAGTAGCATCTATTTCCAGCAAATTCAAGGGAGGTTTCATCTTGATCTTAGGAGGTTCTTTCGGAAGAGACCTCCAAATCTTCAGTGCATCCCTGAAGAAATCTAGAACATTAAAGGGAGTAGGAGCAAGTACCTTATAAAGTTCTTCAAATAGCAGGACAAGTTTCATGTTAGGGTGATAATCCACACATGAAATCTTTTCCAACTCATCTGGATTCTTTTCAACCTCGATCGAGATCTCTTCCATCTCGGCCGATGTCTCTTCACCCTCGGTCGAAGTGTCGGCAGTTGGGTCGAGATCTTTCACTTATTCCTCTTCTTCAAGAGCTTCAGGAGAAATTTCTGGTTTGGTTGGAGGAATGCTTGAAACTTGCAGCACTTCCTTGTGATCCTCTTTCGGCTTAGCGTAGGATAGGAAGCTTTCCTTGAGCTCCTCCACCTTCTTCATCAACTTCTCCCATCTTGATTCAAGAGAATCTTCAAGAGGTTGCTCATAAATCTTTCTAGGGACATTCATCTCATCCCATATCACAAGCTCCTTCTCAATGGCCTTTTCTCTTTCCCTTTCATTGTTAAACCAATAATAGGAGAATTTTTCTTCCAAGTATTCATAATGGTCCGCCCTAACACTTTGTCTTATTATCCAGGCTGGATCAAATGTAGTCATCGGATATCCTGAAAACTACAAAACTCATAGGACAAATGGTTAATAGCAACAAGGGAAATAGCCCCGAAAGACAACCGTAACCGGCTTGATCTAAACCAAGTCCCCGGCAACGGCGCCAAAAACTTGTTCTTTGGCGAAACTCTGTTCCGTTGCCGAAACGAGAACTTCGTATGTACCTAAGAACACAAATCTGCAAGAACAATCAAGCAGAAAGATCAATAGAAAAAGCAAGATCAATCCCCGGCAACGGCGCCAAAAACTTGTTCGCTCCAAAAGATGTGTGCAAGCTTTAAATTCATAACCGAGGAAATATGCTTAAACAAGGATGCGAAACCGCAGTGTACGGGTCAATTGTAATAAAAGCAAGAAGTTCCAAGGGTCGAATACAGGGACTTAGGCGAAATCAAACACAAAATCTCTTGTCAAATAATGCAAGTAACAAAAGCAATTAAAGCAATCAAAGATGATGTAAGTCAAATAAGGAGAAATGCGGATTCTAGAGATCAAGACATCCAGTTGTGGTTCAAACTCAAGATCTAAGGATATAGCGGATAAAGCTAAGGTTTTGCAAAGGGAAGGTGTTTCTAAGATGGGAATAGATCACCGGGTAAGTCTCACTACTCACTATCCCAAACCGTAATTCCTATTACCGGGTAAGTCGCAAGGAACTAAGGTAAAGAACTATAACCTCAAACTAACACACCAACCAAGTGGGTAGAATCAACCTTTACCGGGTAAATCTCAAGCTAACTCTCAAGATTGGAATGGAAGCACACTCAAACCCCAATAAAGGATAAACCTCTATTACCTATCGCTTATGATCTTAGGTAAACAAACAAAGGAATCATCGGTTAAGTCTCATCCTAGGCTTGCATTGAACCAAGAAAGGTGTAACAAGGATAGGGTTTGGCAAACTGGATCTTAACTTGGATTACGATCAGGAAAACGTTCACCTCGGTCAGATAGACTCCACCCCGGTCGAGGTGTTCATCGACTGAGCGAGATGTTCGTCGTTTAAGATAAAGACTCGAGCTTTCAGGGTCCGGCTGGGATTAGGATCATTCTATCATCGTCTTTCCCACAACCATCAGTCAATTACCCTAGAATCGCAAAAGAAACTAAGCCATCAATTATCATGATAACAATAATAAACTTTATAAAGAAAGAATCAATTATCAAACAAGAAGACTTTAAGAAAAGAACTTCAATAACTGAATCAAGTATGTGACAAATCAGTGTTTCCAAGTCACAAATCAACAAGAACAACCAACCAAAAGTAACCAAAAGTAGCCTAGAGAAATCTCACAAAACTCCTTCGAAGGTTATCTTCAACAAGGAAATCTTCCTTCTTCCTTCAATCCGAAGGGAAATCTTCTGCAATTGCAAGACCTTGATGTAGCGGCTATCTCAGCACGTCTAAGCATGGATTGAATTTGTGGAAAATCCAACCCTTTATATAGGAAATTATCTTCCTAAGATAAAATATCTTAAAAAGATAATTTCCTATAAAATATATTCATATCTCCTAAAATATATCTCCCAAAAATAATATTTGCGTTCCACAAATCCAGCCCAAAAATATAAGATATCTCCTTCCAAAAATAAAAGATCTCAGCCAAATAAAATATATCTCGCCGGGTCAGGGTATTCGCCTCGGTCGGGGCACTCCTCAAAATCACCTCGGTCAAAGTGACACTATAGCTGACCGAGGTGAATCTCAGCTGAATGTGAAACCTCTCAAATCTGGTCCAAAGTAAAACTTTAATCCACTTCCATGTCTCTTGAATTCCTCCCTAAGCACCAGAATGTAGCTCCAATGACTCCTTAGCTCCTTTAGCTCTATTTCGGTCCAAAACGTGCCATTTTACCTATGATTACAATGAAAGTAGGTGTAGACCTCGATTCCCGCAAAGGTAGATGAAATAGCAATATAATCACAGAATGTATGCTCATACATGCAGATTTATGACGATAAAACGTCTAAACCGGTCTCAAAACATAGACTATAATACATGCTATCACCAACATAATAGGTGAATATGCTCATAAATGCTTCAAACTAATATCCATATACACAAAAGAAGAGGAAAAACAACCAAAACATGTGCTTAAAATATGGTCATATTTCATGCTATCGGTGATAAGGCAAGGACCAGTTCCCACTGCTAATCCACTAGTGGTGGAGGAAGTTTGTGAGAAGATTGTTGAGAGTGTTATTCTAGAGATGAGGAGTGGTGGATCTAGGAGACAACAGTAACACCGAGTCCAGTCAGATGACTCGGATCGTGTCTCCATGAGAGGGCCAGAGTTTCGTGCTTATATCCGGCGTGTAGAGGAGGCTGACAAAGCGGGAAGACAAGCCCCATATCTACCAGTGCATGAGGGATCTTTTGAGATGTCCTAAGGAGCCATTGAGGTGCCAGTATGCCGGCACATGTTGTTGAGACTGTTAGAGCTCCAGAGGAGTATAGAGGGCCTTGACCAGATAATTGGTTTAAGGCATTCCATCAGCTGGGTGTACCACCTTTCTTTGGGAAGGTGGGGTGAGAAACAGAGGTTTGGATTGGACATGTGGATTCTACCCTAGAGTCTATCAGATGTCCAGAGGATAGGCGGATAGAGATAGTACAGACTCTAATCCATGACTTAGCTCATTAGTGGTGGACAACAATGAGGGGTCGAGCCACCAGTTACGATCAGATGAGGAGTATGATTAGGGAGAGTTTCTTCTTAGCCTCACTTAGGAGGGAGAAACTCCAAGACTTTGTGGAGGCTAGCTTTGAGGATGTATTGATTGTAGATGCCATCAACCGATTCCAGTCAAAGTTGGCATTGTTGGGTCCAACTACACCTTTTAAGGACCAACACATGTATTTATTCTCCCGTCGACTGAGGGAGAGTACACGTTCCTATATGGCGGGATTCCATTATGAGTCCTTGATAGATTACCAGGACTGGCCTCAACTTATGAGCATGAGCGGACCAGTCAGAGGAGGACTTATCAAGTGGGACGGTTTGAGAAGAGACAAAGGGTTGGGCAGACTAGTGGCGTCGGTGGAGCTTCAGGTTCTGGGCAGAGCTAGAGACATCAGGGTTACCCCTCATCTGCATTGATTGCAAAGAAGGGACGACAGTGCTTCAATTGTGGTGATCTTAGACATATGCGACTAGAGTGTACGAGGCTACTAGTGACTTGCTTCACTTGTGGTAGGCCAGGTCATAGAGTTGCCTTCTATAGGCAGGGTGGAGTTGCAGCATAGCAAAGTTCTTCCCCTACTAGTGTGGCGGGAGGTGGTCAAAGGACAGCTCAACAGCAGACACAGGGACAGTAGAGAGTCCCAAATCGTCCTTCCACTCAAGGATCTACTCCCGGGCCGAGTAGAGGTAGAGGTCGTGGTGGGAGTACCACCGACACAAGAGGAGCTCAGGGTAGAGTCTTTGAGCTGAGGAGTGTAGAGGAGCAACCTGCACCGGCTGCTATAAGTACCATTCTACTTCATGGCTTACCTGTTAGAGTTTTATTTGATACGGGTTCCTTTAGTTCTGATGTATGTGTTGAGCTTCTGGGTTTAGCTACTATAGAGGGGATACCCGTTACTATAGAGTTACTTGATGGTAGTAGGGTCAGAGGTACCCGCGAGATACGTAGTTGTCCCCTTCGTTTAGGGACTCTTGTGTTGCTTGTAGACTTCTTTGTCATGCCATTTATGCATGAGGAAGTCATTTTATGTATGGATTGGATGCGTAGACACCGTGTGGTATTAGATGTAGGTAGGAGGACTGTGATAGTCCCTACCGAGGTGGGTCATATAGAGGTCTTCTGAGGTTGGGACATTATGAATACGGGTTTTGTCATTAGTGTTGTAGGAGCAGCGAGGTTAATAGCACAGGGATGCGACGCCTTCTGGTGTTATGCCCTGAAGGGTGGAGAGAGTGCAACATTGGAGGACATTCTAGTGGTCTGTGAGTTTACAGACGTGTTTGTTGAGCCGTCCAGCTTGCCGCCTCAAAGGATTATGGACTTCAACATCGTGTTGGAGCCTGGTACGAGACCTAACTCAAAGGCCCCACATCGTATGGTGCTTGTCAAGATGATGGAGCTAAAGAAGCAACTCGAGGAGTTGGCTGAGAAGGGCTTCCTCCGCCCTAACGTATCCCTGTGGGGAGCACCTGTCCTCTTCGTGTGGAAAAAGGACGGATCGTTAAGATTGTGCATTGATTATAGAGAGCTGAACAAGGTGACCATCAAGAACAAATATTCATTACCTCGTATTGATGATCTGTTTGATCAGCTTCAGGGAGCGATAGTGTTCTCCCGGATCGACTTACATTCAGGATATCACCAATTGAGGTTGAGGGAGCAGGATGTGCACAGGACGGTATTTCGGACCCGTTATGTACACTACGAGTTTGTAGTGATGTCATTTGAGCTTACGAATGCCCCAATAGTTTTCATGGAGTTGATGAACAGTATTTTCATCGGCTTCATTGATCAGTTTGTGGTGGTCTTCATTGATGACATTCTGGTGTACTCTCGTAGCAGAGAGGAGTATGCCGGTCATCTGAGGACGGTTTTGCAGATTATGTGGGATAGAGAGTTGTATGCCAAGCTCTCTAAGTGTGAGTTATGGATTTCAGAGGTAGCCTTTTGGGGTCATATTGTCTCTGCCAATGGGATCATGGTTGATCCGGAAAAGATCGAGTATGTTACAACATGGACGACTCCGACGAATGTCAAGGAAGTGCGTAGCTTTCTTGGCCTAGCCGGTTATTACCTACGCTTCGTGGAGGGGTTTTCTATGATTGTCTGTCCACTTACAAGTCTTCTCAGGAAGACTACCAGATTTGTGTGGTTTGAGTAGTGTGCCCATAGTTTTGAGGAGTTGAAGAGGCGTTTGACTTCTGCTCCTATCTTGGCACAACTAGAGGATTTCGAGGATTTTGTGGTTTACAGTGATGCATGCAAGCTAGGCTTGCGATGTGTGTTGATGCAGAGGGGCAAAGTGATTGTGTATGTGTCTCGACAGTTGAAGACGTATGAGGAGAACTACCCGACTCACGATCTGGAGTTAGCAGTGCTAGTTCATGCTTTGAAGATCTAGAGACACTACCTGTATGGTGCCACTTGTCAGATCTTCACAGACCATAAGAGGATGAAGTACATTTTTACGCAACGGGAGTTGAATAACCGCCAGCGTCGATGGGTCGAGTTGATCAAGGACTTTGACCTTTAGATTTTGTATCATCCAGGGAAGGCAAACGTGGTCGCCGACGCCTTGAGTAGGAAGACGTCTCGAGAGAAGGCGATTGGGAGACTTACAGTTCAGCCTCAGCTGCAAAGAGATCTAGCTTGGCTAGAGATGGACATCCAGTTTCCTCAGGAGGATGCCTAGTTGTACACCTTAGAGGTTCTACCTGATCTGTTGGATGAGATCCGACAAAAGCAAGGGACCTGCCCGAACTTGACGAGGATTAGAGAGAGGATGTCTCGTGGTGAGGCACCACGGTTCTCCATAGGAGCAGATGGAGTGATGAGACGTCAAGACCGCGTCTCTGTACCTGCTAATGCAGAGCTGAGGCAGAGGATTTTATAGGAGGCTCACTATACACCTTACTCAGTACATCCAGGCACGAGTAAGATGTACCATGATGTGAGACACTCACATTGGTGGGGAGGACTGAAGCCCGATGTAGCCAAATTTGTGGCATAGTACGTGACATGTCAGCGGGTCAAGATAGAGCATTTCAGACCTGGGGGTGAGCTCCATCCACTATCAGTGCCGCAGTGGAAGTGGGAGGATGTCTCCATGGATTTTGTGAATGGATTGACACCTAGTAGGAGTTTTGATGCTATCTGGGTTGTGGTTGATCGATTGACGAAGACTGCACGTTCCATTTCTATCAGAGAGACGTGGCTAGTGAGCAGATTGGCTGAGGAGTACACTAAGCAGATAGTGAGGTTCCATGGTGTACTGAGGACGATAATCTCTTATCGAGATGGAAGATTTACCTCGAGGTTTTGCCAGCAGATTCAGACTGATTTGGGGATGAATCTACGTTTCACGACTATGATTCACCACCAGACAGACGGTCAGTTTGAGAGGACCATCTAGACGTTGGAGGATATGCTACGAGCTTGTGTGTTGGATTGGGAACAGGGATGGTCAGATTACCTCCCGTTGGTTGAGTTCTCATACAACAAAAGTTGGCATGCATCGATTGGGATGGATCCTTATGAGGCACTGTATGCCGTACACCTTTATGCTGGGATAATCATAGTAGTATCATTGGTATAGCGCCAAAGCAGATTCAGGATGATATTGCTCGAGTAGCGCTGATCAGAGAGAGGATGTTGGCTGCACAGAGTCGCCAGAAGTCATATGTAGACAGGAGGCGTCGACATCTAGAGTTCAGAGTGGGAGCTCATGTCTGGCTGAGAGTATCTTCGACGTGAGGCGTCAGACGTTTTGGCATAAATGGGAAGCTGAGTCCCCGATATGTCGGTCCCTTTGAGATACTTGATAGAGTTGGGAGGGCAGCATACATATTAGCTTTACCTCCGAGGTTAGAGGTTGTTCATCTTGTGTTTCATGTGTCTTAGCTGAGGGAGTACATACCAGATCCGAGACACATCGTCCGTTATGATGATTTGGTGGTTGAGCCAAACCACACCTTTGTTGAGCATCCAATTGCAGTCCTAGAGCGAGGTGTGAGACGCCTGCGTTCGAACGACATTCCCATGTTGAAGATATAGTGGTCTAGACGATGACCTGAGGAGGCTACATGGGAGACTGAGGATAGTATCCAGAGGAACTATCTAGAGTTTTATACTGAGATAGATGCACCTGTAGGATAACCGAGTAGATCTTAGTGCTATCTTGGTGAGTGCTGTAGTTATATGCTTATGTGCGTATATGCCTTGATGTGTTTATTTTCATGCTAACTGTGATGTGATATATGATCTTATTAGATCTTGGTGTGCTAGCGTGATTTATGATTATAGCTGGAGATAGTTCTTTCCTCCATGCTATTTGAGTATGATTAGGATCTGGCTGGAGACGGTTCTTTCCTCCACGCTACCTTGATGGACATAGTCTCGTTGGAGTTGTTTTTCCTCCATGCTTTGTGTGTACGTATGATGTGGCTAGAGATGTGCTTCCTCTATGCCTTGTGATGTGAGTATCACAAGAGATGTGATTCCTCTATGCCTTTAGGGTAGCGTTATGGCCCTGATTTCTGGAGTTGATAATTCCTCCATGCTTGTGTTTGAGGTTATAGATTGTTATAGGTTATGACCTTTTGAACGGAGATGTGATACCTCCGATAGAGAAGGTTATACCTCGGCATATGGGTCCGAGAGGATTTAGGATTTTGCAAGTTTTGGGGCGAAACTTGTTTTTAGGGGTTGAGATGTAAGAGCCTTAGTCTTGAGGTGCTGAGAGAGTGTTGAGTGTGCAGGATTTGGCCTAAACGCCCCTGCAGTTTGCAGAGCCAGCCCCTGCGGTCTGCCTGGTCCGCCTCTTTGCCTCCATGAGCCGCCCCTCCGGTTTGTGGTGTGTTGCAGCCGGCTTTGTTGACTCTTGACTCGTGTTTTACCTCTTCCTTCCTCTATAAGTTTCTTCTCTCACTCCTGATGAGGGTTTCACCTCTCTTACAACTTCATCTTCTCCCTTAATCTCTTCTTCTCTTCTTCTTCCCTCTTTGGATCTTCATCTTGATTTTCTTGATCTTGTGAGAGTTTTGAAGAGAGTTTGATGTTGGTTTATTGATGATGATAATTGAGGATGTTGTTTTTCTTGTGTTCAGCCAGCCTTGAGCTTGTGGTGTGTGATCTCCCTCTGTTAGGGTACAGCTTGGTGAGTTCTTCATTCCTATCTTCCTATCTTCCTTCCTTCTTTCTTCTTTCTTCTCTTCTTTCTTTCTAGCTTAGGTTCCACAAGATTTGATATTATGGCAACCTTCTTAGGCTTGGTTTGATGTATATATGTATGTATATGTATGTGCTTGGCTACTAGACATTGAAGAAGTGAAGAAAGGCAAGTGAAGGATCGAAGAGAAGTCGAGGACGAGCCCTTTGTTGTCCAGCCTCCCCTGCGCCACCTCAGGGCCGCTCCTGCGCCTGGTGTGCCACCGCCCCTGCGTGTGGTGTTGCCGCCCCTGCGCCTCTCTACACTCCATCCTTGCTTTGCTCTTGGTCTGCAGGTGTGTCTTGCTTCTAGGCTTGCCTGAGGATGGCATTGTTCCTTCCTTTCCTAGTGTGAGTGTGTAGTAGCATGCTAGGTATAGATGAGAGTGTGATGATGATGTTATGATCATGTTATGTCTTGTATTGCTTTGAGGATTAGTAGGTTGTGAGGTTAGGTTGAGGATGATACTATGGATCTCTTGGGTCTAGGTGTGACTCCTTTGATTGATAGGAGACTGGCATATCTCTATGCCTTGTTATTAGGCAGTGTCCCTCTCAAGATTGGAGGATGATCGTAGTTGAGTGTGTACAAAGTTGAGGTAAGTCCGTAGGACTTACTTAGCTACCATCCTTATATTGGGTGTTTGCATGAGTGGTGTGTGTTATATGCTTGCTATGATAGCATGTGATGTCGATTATTACCGACCTATGTTTTATCGATAGCCCCATTTCGTGGCAGTGATAACATTTCCCTTTCATCCTGTAACATCCGGAATTTTTATTCCGGTTATCGAGCGGTTTATCGACCTTCCCGCGTGCGCGGCTCAGTCTTTCCGCAGGCACAGGGTGCTGAGTGTCGGCATTTATGCCAAAATCCCGGACCAACCCTTCGTTACCTCACCTTGCTTTGGACCCCTCGTTCCCTAGCAAAAAGGGGGTATAGATATGTCACCTGACCCTTGGTTTCCCTCCCCATATGCAGCTTTGTTCTCTCTCTATCCTCTCCCTTTCTCATTCACGTTAGTTTCCAATCCGTTCTTTCTCTTGTGCTCTCTTCTCCTTATTCTCCTTTGGAGCTCATGTGTGGGATGTCCAGCAGTGAGGTGTTGCAGATCCGGAGTTAGTGAGTAAGTTTCCCCTCTTTCTTCTTCCTCCTTCATCTTCTTCATCTTCTCTCCTTCTACATTGCCATGGTTGGAGCTTTGGAAGAGGATTCATCTTGATTCCTTTTCATCCATGTGTTCTTAGCTCGATTAGGTCGTGAGGGAGAGCCTAGATACCATGGATGATGTTTGGAGAAGACCCAGTGTTCGCCACTTAGCGTGCGTGCAAATAAGCTTTAAATTTATAAAACTAGAATCAAGCAAGCGAACCCGCATTGCACGGATCGACGTAGTTAAGCAAGAATTCCAGAGTATCGAACACAGGGATTTGGGGGGTTAAATCCAGTTATAGATTATCAAGTAAGTAAATGTATGAGCTTTGTGAATGTTGGGGAAAACAACAACCCTAAAGATCCAGGAATCCAGTTGTGGAAATCGATTCAAGATATACTAAAGGACTAAGGACAGAGTTAAGAGTTGCAAAGGTATGCTAATGCAAAGCAATATACGGTGAAGTTTCAAGGCTTTATATGGCTTATCTAGAAATACTCTCTATAAAGGTTGTTGAGGCTTCAGTATAGAAAGGATCTATAGACAAGAATTAATATCAAATACCCAAACTTATAACCCAAGGATCAAGACTAACTAAACCGATTAAGGTTGTGACACTCGAAATCGAAGTAGAGGTTGTTGAGGCTTCACTACTACCTAGAAAAGGAAAGCCAAGACTAAGTTAAAGCAAATTTTTAACTTTGGATTAAAGTAAAAGCAAGGTTCGTAAATCAACACAAATTACGGGTGGATCTTGAGTTCCACGGCCGTGGAACCTCAAGAACAGGCCGTGATTCTGGTTCGTCGGCGAATCTCTCTAACTCTCAGGGTCCAATCTGTTTACGATCGATCTATCATCATCTAAGCCACAACTATCAACCCTTCACCTTAGAATCGCTAAAGGGTTTTAGCCAACAACAGTCATTATGATATCAAATTCAAGATTTAGAAGAATGAAAGATGAAAACCTTCGAAAACCTTCAATAAACTTCAAATCAATCTCAAATCCACAAACAAAGGTAATGATGTATATCAGATTTGGAATAACACAAACAAATCACAATCCTTGATAAGAACGAAGAACGGGATGTCAATCCGTCTTCAAATCAACCTAAGGACAAAGCGCAAGTTCTAAATCTTCAAGCCTTTGCAAATCCGTTGCGAAAATGGCAATCCTTCACACGTCCGATGGAACCCTAGGCACGTGCAAACAAGTGTAAGCGAAGGTCCCGAAATCTCCCTACTTCAGTCCTTTTATAGGGAAAGATCGAATAAGTGTCCGGCCCATGTATGTAGACAATGTGTCTATATTTTATTCGTCAAAAGATTGCCTAAATCACGGTTATATGGGATTCCAAGCCCGTGGTTTAGAGCGTGGAATTGGATTACGGTTCTTCAAAACTTCCACGACCGTACTTTATACCGTGTAACTCTCTGGAATGCTCCACGCTCATGTTGCCAAGTTCCACGGCCGTGGTTTAGAGCGTGGACTTCATTACGGCCGTATTTTAAAGCGTGGAAGCATAGGTTGCTCGTAATTCCCTTTGTTTTGTGCCATTCTTCATCCTAGCATCTTCCTTAGCTTCTTTTGGTGTCCTTAATTCTTGGATGTGCTCAATCCATCTCCATCCTCTCTTAATTCGTTCAGTTTTAGCTCTTATTCGCCTACAATCAACACAAAGCTTATGTAGACCTCTATATCGACAATATAGACAAACTAGCTCACAATTGCTTCAATGCTTTATCAATGAACACTAATATGGATGAAATACATCTAGAAAACGTGCCTAAAATATCACAATATTTCATGCTAACAAAATACCCCATACTTGCCACTTGCTTGTCCCCAAGCAAGGTCTTTCAAAAGCTTTAAAACTCAAGTTAGGATGAAATATGGATGCACTCTCAAAACAAAACTTCTTTTAGATGAATGTGCTTCCTAGTCAATAGATCATTCTCAAATCTTGCTTCATTCGTTCATAAGACTCTCATATACATAATCAAAGAGTAAAGAGTAAGGAAAACTCATGAATTGATCAAACTTCCATGTAAACATCATAACCTTCAAACATTATCAAAATCAATCATAAGAAACTTCAATTTAGATCACCAAGTCATATAGTATTCTCTTGATCTTAAGGACTTTCAAGTAAGGTCTAGAATGCGGAAAGGGAGAGGAAATTATAAGGAATGTGGTGCATGAATCCGGGAAAGTGGATAACCAACTCTTTTCTTTTTCTCTTGCGGTTTTGCAATACTTTCAGCTTAGAGCTTTGCTCTCTTCTTTTCACATTATTTTTCGACTTTACTTTTGGAGTTATGGACAGAGGTGCACAAAAACCGAAGCCTAGGATATTGGCGGTTCTCAACTTTGCGAGATGTCTCAAACCCTTGATGCACATACCATAATCCGCTAGGAATATCGTTCAATCCGACTTTGGCAAGACACAAACACCCGGCTATGTGAATGGTGCCGAGTTACTCATCGTCATGATTGACTTCCCCAAACCTATAAGTTCTTTCTATTCTTTGAATGCAAAATTTTGCTTTCATGGCCCTCCCACATCAAACATGCCAAATATCAACTCCTCCAAATTCCCATATAGGTAAAGGAGGCCATTATTTCATTGAGGGGCTAAATGATCAAAGAAGAAGAAAGAAAATCGAATTGCCTTAATCATTTCAATAAGAAGCATAAGAACTTATCATGTGATTTCAACTTTGATTTCTCAATATGATTTAGGTAACATTCTTCACATTATGAAACTTGCAAAAGAGGAATAATTAACTCATTCAATTTCTTTTCAATTTACTATTTAAGCATGCGATTGTCATCAAAACTCAATTCACAAGTAGTGATTATCATAGAAGTCATCTCTATCCTTAGAAGCATAAAATTTTCAAAATTTTTCGATTTTTATGGGTTTTTCAAAGGCTTTTTCAAGCAATGCGATAATGAAACGTGTAACAATAGAATGAAACATGCAAGGTGTTCTCAATCAAAGCAAGCAAAGTGAGTAGAGTTATTATAAACGAATAGTCACACCCCACCCCATACTTGAGACAAACATTGTCCCTAATGTTCAAAAAGAAAAATAAAGAAAAGAAAAAAAGAAAAAGAACTCACAAGACGGTGGTGGAGTGGCTAAAGAGGTAGATCGTTCAAGGTCATCACTGAGGTGCCGGTAGTGGTGGGAACGGGAAGAAGCCGGGATCATAGTTCCGCCCAAACTGCTGGCGGTAAATATCTCTCATCATACGGTCATGCGCGTCGGCTCGTGCATCCCTAGCATCTGCACGGATCTCCAAGGCTTCGACCCTACTGGAAAGGTCGGTGGCCCACTCCGGCAGCTGCTCATACCATCCGGGCGGCTGGCTATACCATGCTGGTGCGTCTGACGGTGCTGGTGCAGGTGGTGGCTGGGCATGCCAAACTGGTGGAGCCCCCATCCACTCCGGCTGAGTGCTATACCATGCAGGAGGATCTGCCATCCATGTCGGTCTCTCACTCACACTAGCACGGTGAGAGGAAGAACTAGAAGCTCTAGCGGGGCGGGGAGAGTGTCTAGGAAGGTCAGGAACTGCGTCCGGCTGATCCGGAAAGGTACCAAAATCATGCTCATCTCCTCCTCCCTCAAACTCATCATCCCCTCTCATCTCCTCCTCATCTACAACCGGTGGCTCAGGTGGAACGTAAGGAGGGGCTACTAGTTTGTTCGCATGCATGGCAACGAACGTCTCCTTCCAGTTATGGCGTCCGGCCATAATGGAATACTCGGGGAGCCATGCTACTCCTCTACCTCCTCTATCCTCCCAAGGTATGGTAGCTGTAGGTGGACCTCTATGTCTAGGAAAGATAATGCCTCTAGTCATGAGGCTCCGAAGTCCTAGAGGTCTAGCAGCTATCCTGGTGCATGCAGAAAAGTCGATCCCTAGCTGCCTAGCAATGTGGGTGACCATCCCACCATATCCTATATTGCCAGCCCTCTTGTTCTTTAGCTTACTCATAGTAGAAGCTAAGAGGGTAGCACAGTCAGCCTGCCTGCCGTGCATCATGTAATACAACAAATAGAGCTCATCCATCTTGATCTTCTGAGGTGTCTCCGTCCAAGGAAAGAGACACTCAGAAAGCACCCGGTGAGAAATCTTCAAGGCTAAGTGATAAATCAACTTAGCCTTGGTATCAGCTGGTTGTCAGCGGTCCTCGCTGGCGTATACCATAGCTATGTCTTCCCAAAAATCCTTGGCGAACACGCCACTAGGGAAGCGACCATTGAAGGTCTCATGGAACCCAAAGAAGGTCCCGAACTCAGCAATCGAGAACTCGTAGTTCTCCTCCATCAACCTGAATGATACTGTACGGTCTACATGACTATGCTCGAAGGAGGTCACAAACTCCCTAGTGATCTCCTCATATGCGTCTTCCAGAATAGCGGAGAAGACGATCAACCCATCTCTATCTATTAACCAAGTAATGTCGTTAACCACATTTAGTGGCTCTAGCTCCTCAAGTAACAAATACCTAGGTCCTATGACCGCTCACTTCTTGATCATATCTAAGGCATCAAGGTAATCATTGTGGATTCTAGGAATTCTAGGTGGTGGGGGTGATGGTTGTTCACTAGGAGGTGCCTGAGAAGAGGAGGGACCATCACCCTTCCTTTTCTTGTTCCTATTCGACATTCTTCTCACAAAATCCATTACTGTTCAAAACCACGGTCTCTTCTTCAGTTTCCACGGCCGTGGAATGTCCAAAGACCGTGGTTCGGTTCGAAAATTCTCAAAACTTAGCAGATTTTCACCAAATTCAACAGCAAGCATCCCTAGACTAATTCCAATCCAATTTCAATCAGTTCTCCTAAAATCTCTTGCAAAAATTGAGACAAATCGACAAAGTAAGAGAAGAGGTGAAAAACCTAGGTTTTCGGATTTTAAAATCCGAATTCTGCCTTCTCCGGTGATTTGCCGCTCGAATCGTTGTTTGGATCTTGTAGGTGATTGGATTTGCTTCAGTTTTGGCTAAAGAATCATTCGAAACGATTAATGAACGGGAATTTGAGAGTGGGGGAAGATTTCGGCGTTCTTGGGCGTGGAATTGGGGGTTTTGGTGTGTTTTGTGAAGAAACGTGGTTTTTATAGTGGCCGTAAATTTTTTCGAAAATTACGGTCACTCGGGGGGTTCCACAGCCGTGGAAATGTACGGAACCGTGGTTTTTGTGATTTTTCTCAGGCTTTTGCAAATTACGGTCACTGTAGCAGTCACGGCCGTGATTTTGGCCGTGGAACTCTCTGTAATGTGTCAAAGTCCAAGTTTCGTAAATTTTCTTCAAACCTTTCCTTCTCCCTTTCTCTTCCACTGATCCTACATCCAAAAACAAGAACATACCGGAAGGCATCGAAGGCAAAACAAAACAAAAACGTCTATACTATTCTACTCTATGAATCAAAAACAAAAACTTAAGTGCAATACCTTGGGTTGCTGATAACACGATTTATAGCATAGTTTTAGGTGTACATTTAGATAGGATTCTCGCTCAATCATGCATTATCTAGCACTAGTCCGATACGTTTTGCACTCGAAACATGTATTTTGTCGAGATAGACGTCTACACGGACTTGTGTGCGTTTTGTAGGTATTTCGGGAGGTTTCGAGCCAAAACGACGCGTTTGAGGGTCGCTCATTTAGAGGACACGTTTCCAAACTCATTAGAACGCAAGGCAAGGGCTGAGAAAGACTCAAGGAACCTTGCCAACACAGGTCATGCACCAAACCACAACCTAATGATCCAAGGCGAAGTTTCTGCACAGAATCACGGTTCTCTGAAGAACCACGGCCGTGGAAATGACCGTGGATTTTGCCAGATTCTCGTGACAGCTGTGCCACGACTCTCATGGCCAGCTCATGAAGAATTGGTTATAAAAGTGGTCCTTGATAGTTGTTAGAGGCAGTTGGGATTTGGGTAGTTTGAGAGCAGCTCACATATTCTTCATTTTTCTTTGACAAAATATATTCCAAGAAGAAGAAGGACTTTTTCTAGGAAGGAAAGTGCAAGAAGAAGAAGAAAGGAGCCATTGCCATTGAAGAGGAGAGGAGAAGACACACTTAGCTCTTGTATTTTCGGATTTATTTCTAGAAGTTTTTGAACTCTTGAACCTTCCTTTGGAAGGATTGTAAGTCGTTCTAATTTCATCTTCAGATTTAGATTGTGTTTGAAGTTCATTTGTTCATCTTCTTTCTCTCATTTTCTTGCAATGGAGGTTATGAATCTATGCTTGTTTGTTTTGATTTCTAATAAGAATGTTGTAGGCTAGATTGATGTGATTCTAGGGTAAGGAAAGGATGGTTATGGCTAGATCTATGATGGGACGAACTTAGATTTACCTTTGGATGATTTTTGTTTATGAACGTAGCTACTGTTAGGAATCACGGGTAGTTCTTGAAGAACCACGGTCGTGGTTTCTGTAGAACAAACCGTGGTTCTTCCTGGTTCGAAGGATCTTATCTTAGGTTCATAAAATTGTTGAAACCCTAAGTTTTTGCTGAGTTTAACCTACCCTAGGGTGTCCTAGTGTAGCGACTAAGTGTTAGGAGAGACTTACCCGGTAATCCTTGCCCTTAGAATCTAAAATAGCAAAACCTTAGGTAATGGTGAGTCTAATAAGCCGCCATTGGATTAAATGTGCTAGGATAGTTGATTAGGACTTCCCTTTCCGAGACTTACCCGGTGAGGATAGGTTAGATCCCTAATTAAACAATCCGGTTTGTGTTAAATTCCTCCCCTTAGGTTCTTAGAGACTTAACCGGTAATGAGACCTTAGGTGTGGATTAGTTGGATCATGACTTACCCGGTAATTGATCCCATTTTAGGAACACTTAATCCCAACATATCATAATCAATCCAAAGAATGAATAGATAACTTGAGTTTTATGCCATAACCGGAATTTCCAACCCCTAGAATCCGTCTTCCCTTTCTCTTAATCAACATCTTGTTCGATTTGTTTATTTGTGCCAATTTTCCGACTTAGTTTGATTGATTGTTTACATGCATTTGATCTTTGAAGTGATCACCTAAAAACAACCAAAACAATTGAGATTTTCTTCCTTTATTTGCATCCTTTTCTTTAGACTTAGATTTTGCTAAATTCAATCACAACTTAATTCGATTTCACCTTAGTCTTTGTGTTCGACCTTGGAATACTTATCTTGCTACATACGTCCCGTACACTGCGGGTGCGCTAGAAGTAGGATAATTATAACGAGTATAAATTTAAGGCTTATTGCGTACACATCTTTTAGCGTGACAAGTTTTTGGCGCCGTTGCCGGGGACTAGGTCTAGATTGAGTCTATTTTGTGATTGTTTCTAGTGTAGATCCTTCTTGTTTCTTTTGATCTCTTTTTGGTTTTTGTCTTTGCTTTTCAGGACATCTATTACTCTTTAGGTGTATGCGAAGATCTTGTGGCAAGGATTTAGCTCCATTCGATCCCGAACCGGAGAAAACCCTTCGATCTAGATCTAAGAACATTCGAAAGGAGAAAGAGATGGCCGGTAGGAATCTCCAAGCTGAGTTGGATGAAGCCTTAGAACAAATAAGGCTAAGAGATGAACTCTTGGAGGAAGAAAGGAGACTTGCCAATGAGAGGCAAGAGGAAACTAGAAGGGAGATTGAAGAGATTAGGCAAGCTCTTGTTCAAGGAGAGCTTAATCGCCGACAACCTCCACCACCCCCACCACAACCGCAGCCGGCGGCCGATGTTAGGGTTGTTCCCATTGCTATTGAGGAGCCACAAACCCTAGGGAGACGTATGGATCCGGCACAAAGAGTACACCGACCGGGTGTGAATCTAGGAGATCCCGCAACCCACAACTATGAGCTCCGCCCTCAAGTTCTTCAAATGATCCGGCATAATCAATTTGGAGGGATGGAAGGAGAGTCTCCTCACCAACATTTGATGAACTATGAAATTTTGATGGAGACTCTTAGACCACCAAGATTGGAGAGCAACAACCATAAGCTAAGGGCCTTTTCCTTCTCTCTTAAGGACAAAGCCTTGGCTTGGTATCAATCTATTCCACAAGGGAGAGTTGGTACTTGGGAGGAGATGACAACCGAGTTCTTGACCAAGTTCTTCCCACCTTCCAAGACCACCGAGTTAAGGGGAAAGATCAATGCCTTTGTGATGAGGGATAGAGAAAGTTTGTTCAAGTCTTGGGAGAGATTTAAGGACCTTCTCCTAGATTGTCCGCACCATGGCATACCAAAGATTGAGCTATTAGAGATCTATTTCAAGGGGCTTGATGAAGATAGCCAATTCAAGCTTCAATCTCTTTCCGGTGGGACCTTTATGGAGAAGCACGTGGATGATGCTTGGGAGTTTGTGGAGAAGCAAGCTCTAGTGATTGAGAAGTACTCTCATAGGAAGAGCGAAGGAAGAAAGGCGGGAGCATATGAGGTGAGTGAAGTCACCATGAGCAATTTCAAGCTTGACGCCATCAACAACGAGTTGAAATCCTTAAGAGAGTTGTGCACTACCACCTTGAAGAGCCAAGCAACTCCTCAAGCACCTCCACGAGCCAACTTGTCTTCCAAGGAGGAAGATGTGAATTATATGGGAAGGGGCAACTTCAACAATTACCAAGGCCCAAGAAATTTCAACAACAACCAGAAATTCAACAATTACCGGCCAAACCACAACCATCCCGGGTTTTCTTACTCTAATCCGGATGGAGCCTTGAACCCTCCCGCCTCCACAAGCACAACTCCACCACAAAGAGCTTCACAAGAACCTCCACCCGGTTTTACTCAACCTTCAAAGGATAGAACCGAAGTCATGTTTGAACAATTGCTAGGAAGATTGAGTGGACTTGAGAGCACCGTCACTTCAATTTCTAAGGCTCAAAAAGTCTTGGAAGCACAAGTCTTTCAAAAGGCGGGAGAGGCACATAGAGGTCCGGGAAAGCTTCCCGGAAGAACCGAAGACAACCCAAGAGGCCAAGTTTTGGCTATCACAACAAGGAGTGGGTTGAGTATGAAGGATCCTTTGCCCAAGGACCAAGCTAAGGGGAGTCAAGTAGTGGTAGAAGAGGGAAGAAAGCAAGATGATGGAGGCAAGAGCAAGGATGTAGAGCCAACCTATGTGGCACCGCCTCCATACAAGCCACCACTACCATTCCCACAATCAAGAGCAAGAGCTCGTTTGGACAATCACTTTGGTAAGTTCCTTGAACTAATGTCCAAGTTACATATTAACATTCCGTTCATGGATGCCATCTTAGGAATGCCGGCATACGGAAAATTCTTGAAAGAAATACTCTCCAACAAAAGGAAGTTGGAGGAGTATGGGGAGATTAGGATGACCAAGAGATCCTCGGAGTTAATCCAAACAATGAAGGAGGCAATGCCTCCCAAGCTAAGGGATCCGGGCTCTTTTTGTGTTCCGATTGGAGTAGGAGACGTGAAGTACGAAGCCCTTTGTGATCTTGGAGCAAGTGTAAGCATCATACCGCTTGCACTTAGTAACAAGGTCGGGCTAGGAGAGCCAAAACCGGTCAAGATGACCCTCTATATGGCGGACCGTTCTATCACTCATCCAGTTGGGATTCTTGAGGACATTCCGGTGCAATTGGGAGGATTCTATGTGCCTATTGACTTTGTAGTGTTGGACATTCCGGCGGATTACCCGGTTCCCATCATCCTAGGAAGACCTTTCTTAGCTACCTCCGGATGTTTAGTGGATTGCAAGAACGGGACTCTCTCCTTCAACATAGGAGAGGAGAACATCAAGTTCAAGCTGTCCACAATGATGAAAGGGCCAACCCTTGATGAAGATATCTTCAACATAGTCGAGCAAGAAGAATCTAGAGAAATGGTGAGCTCGATCTTGATCAAGGACCCCTTGGAAAAGGTTCTTACCTTGAGTATGATGGAGGAAGACATTGAGGAGAATTGCAATGAAGAAATCAAAGCCTTGGAGGCATTGGAAGAGGAGCCAAGAGTTGGATTTGAGAGCCACGAAGAAATTGTGAACAGCTGCAAGTTCCACGGTCGAGATTCAGGAACCACGGCCGTCAAACTCTCTGGACAACTCCGAGAAACAAGCCTGGAAGGAACCACGGTCGTGGAAGTTGAGCAACCCGTGATTCCAGCCGTGGTTTTCCCTGAATCAGCTCTGGATGATGATCAAGCTTCTAGGAGCCAAGGGGAATCCTCATTTGCTTTGAATTCATCTCATCCAACCTTGTTTGGATCGTCTTCAACCGATAAAGGTCCTCCCTCACTTGAACTCAAACCCCTCCCCTCTCATTTAAAGTATGCATTCCTTGGTGATAATTCTACATATCCGGTGATTGTTAATGCATGCTTGAGTGATGATGAACTTGCTAAATTGCTGCATGAACTAAGATTGCATAGGAAGGCCATTGGTTATACTATTGATGATTTGGTTGGCATTAAGCCATCTTTGTGCATGCATAAGATAATGATGGAAGATAACCACAAACCCTCTATTGAACATCAAAGGAGATTGAATCCTATAATGAAAGAGGTGGTCAAGAAGGAAATCATTAAGTTGCTAGATGCGGGAATTATCTACCCTATCTCGGATAGTAAGTGGGTTAGCCCCGTTCATGTAGTACCTAAGAAGGGTGGAATGACGGTAGTAACTAATGAGAACAATGAACTAATACCAACTAGGACGGTCACGGGATGGAGAATGTGTATAGATTATAGGAAATTGAACATGGCCTCTAGGAAAGATCACTTTCCCCTCCCCTTCATTGACCAAATGCTAGAAAGATTAGCTCAACACTCTCACTTTTGCTATCTAGATGGGTATAGTGGATTCTTCCAAATCCCTATCCACCCCGATGACCAAGAGAAAACAACTTTTACATGTCCATGGGGTACCTTTGCATATAGGAGAATGCCATTTGGGTTGTGTAATGCACCCGCCACCTTTCAAAGGTGTATGATGGCTATCTTTTCGGAATACATAGAAAATATCATGGAAGTGTTCATGGATGATTTCTCTGTTTACGGTTCTTCTTTTGATAATTGCTTAGCTAATTTGTCATTGGTGTTGCAAAGATGTGAGGAAACAAATCTTGTCTTAAATTGGGAAAAATGCCACTTCATGGTAAGTGAAGGGATTGTGTTAGGACACTTGGTGTCTAACCGTGGCATTGAGGTTGATAGGGCTAAGATTGAAACAATAGAGAAGTTGCCACCACCTACCTCGGTGAAGGGGGTAAGGAGTTTCTTAGGGCATGCCGGTTTTTACCGGAGGTTTATTCAAGATTTCTCTAAAATTTCTAAGCCTCTCACTAACCTACTAATGAAAGATGTTGATTTTGTGTTTTCCAAAGATTGTCTTGAAGCGTTTTGTAGGTTGAAGAACGCCTTGATCTCCGCACCTATCATGCAACCTCCGGATTGGAGTCTACCATTTGAGATTATGTGCGATGCAAGTGATGTGGCCGTTGGGGCCGTTTTGGGGCAAAGGAAAGAAGGGCGCACTCATGCTATTTACTATGCTAGCAAGACGCTAGATGATGCCCAACTCAATTATGCTACTACCGAGAAGAAGTTGTTAGCGGTAGTGTATGCATTTGAGAAGTTCCGCTCGTACCTTGTTGGAGCGAAGGTCATAGTTTACACGGATCATGCGGCGATCCGTTATCTACTTACAAAGAAGGATGCCAAGCCAAGGTTGATTCGGTGGATCCTTCTTCTTCAAGAGTTTGATTTGGAGATAAGAGATAAGAAGGGATCCGAGAACTCGGTGGCGGATCACCTTAGTAGACTCCCACCATTAGAGCTTGGGAAAGACAACATCCCGATAGATGACTCGTTCCGGGATGAACAATTGCAAATGGTGGAAGAATGCTTATTCCAAGTGGCTAGGGGAAGTGAGCCATGGTATGCCGACATTGTGAATTACTTGGTGTGTGAGGAAGTGCCTCCCGGATTATCATATTCACAAAGGAAGAAGTTCTTCAACGATGTAAGGCATTACTATTGGAGCGAGCCACTTCTATTCAAGAGAGGCCCGGATGGGGTGCTTAGAAGATGCATACCGGAAGATGAAATGGAGAGTGTGATCCGGCATTGTCACTCCCTACCATGTGGAGGCCATGCTAGCTCACACAAAACGTGTGCCAAGGTATTGCAATCCGGTTTTTATTGGCCTAACTTGTTTAGAGATGTGCAAGGTTTTGTAGCGGCATGTGATGCTTGCCAAAGAACGGGGAACATCTCAAGGAGGAATGAAATGCCCTTGAACAACATCCAAGAAGTTGAGATTTTTGATGTGTGGGGTGTAGACTTCATGGGACCATTCCCTTCTTCATGTGGCAATCTATTCATCCTATTGGCGGTGGACTATGTGTCAAGATGGGTAGAGGCAATCGCCTCTCCTACGAATGATGCCAAGGTGGTGGTGCGGTTCTTCAACCGAGTGATCTTCCCTAGGTTTGGAACACCAAGGGTGATCATTAGTGATGGAGGGAAGCACTTCACAAATAGGAATTTTGGAGAACTTTTGGCCAAGTATGGGGTGACTCATAAAGTGGCCACACCCTACCACCCCCAAACTAGTGGCCAAGTGGAGATCTCCAACCGAGAAATCAAGGCCATCCTCGAGAAGACGGTGTCTAGAACAAGGAAGGATTGGGCCATGAAGCTCAATGACGCACTATGGGCATATAGAACCGCCTTCAAGACACCTATTGGCACCACTCCCTACAAATTGGTCTATGGCAAGTCTTGCCATCTTCCGGTGGAAATGGAGCATCGAGCTTATTGGGCCATTAAGTGGCTAAATTTTGACCTCAAGGAGGCGGGAGAGAAGAGATTGCTTGATATCAATGCCCTTGAGGAGCTCCGGTTGGAAGCTTATGAGAATGCCCGGATTTACAAGGAGAGAACCAAAAGGTGGCATGACAAGAGGATCATTCCAAAGGAGTTGAGTGAAGGAGATCTTGTCCTTCTCTTCAACTCGAGGCTAAGGCTCTTTCCCGGAAAGCTCAAATCAAGATGGACCGGGCCATATGTGGTAAAGAAGATCTTTCCCCATGGAGCTATTGAGATAGGAGGGGAGCATTGTGGAGATTTCAAGGTGAATGGGCATCACTTGAAGAAGTACATTCCGGGAGCCCCAATAGACATGATTGCCCCGCTTCACCTTGCATAAACGCTCCCGAGTTTGGTCAAGCTAATGACCTTAAAGAAGCGCTTGGTGGGAGGCAACCCATCGGTAACATTTTTCCCTCATTTTAGCTTAGAGTTTTCTGTTTTTGTGTGCTTTGTGTGTTTTGTCTATTTTATGTGTGCTAGAACATTAGTGGCATTGGAAGCCTTTCTTGGAAATGATGATGATGAAACCCTCACCAATTATGGGTGGAGCGGACGCGGAACTTGGACGGCTAGCGGTGCCTAGCGCGGGTTTCAAAGCTTGAAGGATGCTTAGAGCTCCCTACCATGGTTGAAAGGATCATCCAACATCAATCCTCTTGAGAATTCCCAAATACCGAAGAAAACCATTTTACATTGTGAGAACCTTCTTTCACTCTCTTTACTTGAATACCACATTGGGGACAATGTGTTTCTAAGTATGGGGTGGGGTTTGCATGATCCTTTGCATGAAGAGCATCTAGGATAGTTTAATATTTGCACATGTCTTGCATTGTACATACTTAAATCGAAAATCCCATAAAAATCAGAAAAATTTTAAATTTTTTGTGCTTTCTAGGCTTGGATATGATCCTAATGATGAAAACTTGTCTTGTGATTGGCTATGAATGGCCTTATGTGTTGAATTGATAAATGCATATGTAGACTTGAACTACTTCTCTTGAATTCCATGAATGACTTGAGATCATGATGATTGCCTAGAATGGATTGAGTATTGAAAATCGAAATTACATGATAGTTCTTGCATACCATCTAGGAATGAATAAGGCATTTCATCTTTCTCTACTTCTCATCTTGATCATGATTGCTTGAGCACCTCAATTGATATAAATTTGACCTCCTTTTAAAACCCATCCGGGAATAGGAGCATGCTAGTGTGTTTGAATGAGTAAAAAGCAAGTGCGGGGTGAAGATGTAATGAAAAGAATGTCGTGAATGGAATGCTGAAATTATTGTGGAAGTGTAGCCAAAATAGGTTTGGGGGCGTTGGTTTAAATGACAAGTAACTCGGTACACTTCACATAATCGGGTGTTGGTGCCTTGCCAAAGTGAAATGAGCCAATAGCCCTAACGAGCTTTGGTATGTGTGCCCGGTGTGGATGCACCTCGAAAAAGAGAAAAAGCCCGAGGATGGCTAATCACCGAGGTTTCGGCTATTGTACACCAATGCCATTGTCTCAAAAATGAGAAAAGAAAAAGAAAAGAAAGTAAGATAGGGAAAAATATGCACTTGGGGGAAGTTGATCGAGGACAAGGAAGTGAAGTTAGTTCCATTCCCGGATTAGCATCACATACCTAGAAAATTCCCCTCCCCAATTGAAACGTTTCTTAGCCTTTTATGTCACAAGCCCTTATGACCTACTTGCATGTTTGTAAGACTTAGTAATTTAGATTGGATAGACTCTTGATCTTCTTGACATCTCCGTCCTCCCAACTCATGCATGTTTTTGAGTTAAGTACATTTGTCTTTCCATGACTTTATTGTTTGATACATAATTGCTTATTCAATTGCCATTGATCATGACTATGAAGGTGATCCAATAGTAGAAGCACAAAACCAAAAAGATTTTGCCATTTTTCTGCATATATAAATCATGTCATCTCTTAGTCTATAGTTGGGAATTTGCTCGGGGACGAGCAAACCTTAAGTATGGGGTATTTTGATAACACGATTTATAGCATAGTTTTAGGTGTACATTTAGATAGGATTCTCGCTCAATCATGCATTATCTAGCACTAGTCCGATACGTTTTGCACTCGAAACATGTATTTTGTCGAGATAGACGTCTACACGGACTTGTGTGCGTTTTGTAGGTATTTCGGGAGGTTTCGAGCCAAAACGACGCGTTTGAGGGTCGCTCATTTAGAGGACACGTTTCCAAACTCATTAGAACGCAAGGCAAGGGCTGAGAAAGACTCAAGGAACCTTGCCAACACAGGTCATGCACCAAACCACAGCCTAATGATCCAAGGCGAAGTTTCTGCACAGAATCACGGTTCTCTGAAGAACCACGGCCGTGGAAATGACCGTGGATTTTGCCAGATTCTCGTGACAGCTGTGCCACGACTCTCATGGCCAGCTCATGAAGAATTGGTTATAAAAGTGGTCCTTGATAGTTGTTAGAGGCAGCTGGGATTTGGGTAGTTTGAGAGCAGCTCACATATTCTCCATTTTTCTTTGACAAAATATATTCCAAGAAGAAGAAGGACTTTTTCTAGGAAGGAAAGTGCAAGAAGAAGAAGAAAGGAGCCATTGCCATTGAAGAGGAGAGGAGAAGACACACTTAGCTCTTGTATTTTCGGATTTATTTCTAGAAGTTTTTGAACTCTTGAACCTTCCTTTGGAAGGATTGTAAGTCGTTCTAATTTCATCTTCAGATTTAGATTGTGTTTGAAGTTCATTTGTTCATCTTCTTTCTCTCATTTTCTTGCAATGGAGGTTATGAATCTATGCTTGTTTGTTTTGATTTCTAATATGAATGTTGTAGGCTAGATTGATGTGATTCTAGGGTAAGGAAAGGATGGTTATGGCTAGATCTATGATGGGACGAACTTAGATTTACCTTTGGATGATTTTTGTTTATGAACGTAGCTACTATTAGGAATCACGGGTAGTTCTTGAAGAACCACGGTCGTGGTTTCTGTAGAACAAACCGTGGTTCTTCCTGGTTCGAAGGATCTTATCTTAGGTTCATAAAATTGTTGAAACCCTAAGTTTTTGCTGAGTTTAACCTACCCTAGGGTGTCCTAGTGTAGCGACTAAGTGTTAGGAGAGACTTACCCGGTAATCCTTGCCCTTAGAATCTAAAATAGCAAAACCTTAGGTAATGGTGAGTCTAATAAGCCGCCATTAGATTAAATGTGCTAGGATAGTTGATTAGGACTTCCCTTTCCGAGACTTACCCGGTGAGGATAGGTTAGATCCCTAATTAAACAATCCGGTTTGTGTTAAATTCCTCCCCTTAGGTTCTTAGAGACTTAACCGGTAATGAGACCTTAGGTGTGGATTAGTTGGATCATGAGACTTACCCGGTAATTGATCCCATTTTAGGAACACTTAATCCCAACATATCATAATCAATCCAAAGAATGAATAGATAACTTGAGTTTTATGCCATAACCGGAATTTCCAACCCCTAGAATCCGTCTTCCCTTTCTCTTAATCAACATCTTGTTCGATTTGTTTATTTGTGCCAATTTTCCGACTTAGTTTGATTGATTGTTTACATGCATTTGATCTTTGAAGTGATCACCTAAAAACAACCAAAACAATTGAGATTTTCTTCCTTTATTTGCATCCTTTTCTTTAGACTTAGATTTTGCTAAATTCAATCACAACTTAATTCGATTTCACCTTAGTCTTTGTGTTCGACCTTGGAATACTTATCTTGCTACATACGTCCCGTACACTGCGGGTGCGCTAGAAGTAGGATAATTATAACGAGTATAAATTTAAGGCTTATTGCGTACACATCTTTTAGCGTGACAGTTGCCTCCCAAGAAGCGCTTGTTTAAGGTCCGTAGCTAGACCATATTCGCACTTATTCGAGTGCGATGGGCGCGAACTCTTCAGCTTGGAGTTCCGATGAATACTTCTTGAGTCGTTGACCGTTCACCTTAAAGCTTCTGCCCTTTTCACCCCATACTTCAACTGCACCATGGGGAAAGACATGTTTGATTAGATAAGGTCCAGTCCAACAAGATTTAAGCTTACCTGGAAAGAGACGAAGCCTGGAATTGAAGAGGAGAACTTGATCTCCTTCTTTGAGGTCCTTTGAAATGATATGCTTATCATGCCAACGCTTCGCTCTTTCTTTATAGATCTTGGCGTTTTCGTAGGCGTTCAAGCGGAGTTCTTCAAGCTCATTAAGGTCTAAGAGACGCTTCTCTCCCGCTTCCTTCATGCTGAAGTTCAACCACTTTATTGTCCAATACGCCTTGTGCTCCAACTCTACCGGCAAGTGACAAGACTTCCCATACCCAAGGTTGTATGGTGTTGTTCCGATGGGAGTCTTATATGCAGTCCGGTATGCCCATAACGCATCATCTAGCTTCAAAGACCAATCCTTCCTTGTCCTTGAAACCGTCTTCTCTAGGATCCCTTTAATCTCCCGGTTTGAGATCTCTACTTGTCCACTAGTTTGTGGATGATAAGGGGTGGCAATCTTGTGAGTCACCCCATACTTAGCTAAAAGAGCTTCGAAACGTCGGGCAATAAAGTGAGAACCTCCATCACTAATAATGGTCCGTGGTGTCCCAAATCGTGGGAAGATGGTCTTGTTAAAGAACTTAACCATTACCATGGCATCATTGGTGGGAGAGGCAATTGCTTCAACCCATCTCGAAACATAATCCATCGCCAAAAGTATGTATTGGTTTCCACAAGATGATGGGAAAGGTCCCATGAAGTCTACTCCCCAAACGTCAAAGATCTCCACCTCTTGGATGTTGTTAAGAGGCATCTCGTTCCTCCTAGATACGTTCCCTGTTCTTTGACAAGCATCACAGCAGGAAACAATGGTTTGCACATCTTTAAATAGAGTAGGCCAAAAGAATCCAAATTGCAATACCTTAGTGCTAGTCTTGTTCGAACTAGCGTGTCCTCCACAAGGAAGTGAATGACAATGACGGATGACACTTTGCATTTCATCTTCCGGTACACATCGCCGAATGATGCCATCCGGACCTCTCTTAAAGAGGAGAGGTTCGTTCCAAAAGTATTCCCGAACATCCTTAAAGAACTTCTTTCTTTGTGCGTAGGATAATCCGGGTGGTAATTCCTGGCAAACCAAATAGTTAACAAAATCAACAAACCATGGTTCATTACCTTTTGTGATCACGTCGATGCACTCCTCTATGATGTGTAAATGCTCGTCCGGAAAGGAGTCATCTATAGGTAGATGGTCGTCTTCTAGATGTGGTAGACGACTCAAATGATCCGCAACAGAATTTTCCGAACCCTTCTTGTCACGGATCTCTAGATCGAATTCTTGTAGGAGAAGAATCCATCTAATCAGCCTTGGTTTCGCATCCTTCTTCGCAAGCAAATACCGGATCGCAGCATGATCCGTGTACACAATCACCTTAGCACCTACAAGATAAGAGCAAAACTTTTCAAATGCATATACAATTACTAAAAATTCCTTTTCGGTAGTGGCGTAGTTGAGCTGCGCTTCATCTAGCGTCTTGCTAGCGTAGTAAATGGCATGGGTTCGTCCTTCCTTTCTTTGCCCAAGCACAGCTCCTATGGCTACGTCACTTGCGTCACACATAACCTCAAAGGGAAGATTCTAATCCGGAGGTTGGATAATCGGGGCTGAGATTAGAGCTTCCCGAATCATATTAAACGCATCTAAGCATTCCTGCGAGAAATCAAAAACTGCATCCTTCATTAATAAATTAGTGAGCGGTTTTGATATCTTGGAAAAATCCTTTATGAAACGCCTATAAAATCCAGCATGTCCTAGAAATCTTCTTATCCCTTTCACCGAAGTTGGGGGAGGAAGCTTTTCTATTGTCTCTATCTTAGCCTTATCCACCTCAATCCCTCTACTAGAGATTAAGTGTCCTAATACAATGCCCTCTTTCACCATAAATTGACACTTCTCCCAATTAAGAACTAGGTTAGTGTCTTCACATCTTTGTAACACAAGAGCAAGGTTAGAAAGACAATTATCAAAAGAAAAACCATAGATGGAGAAATCATCCATAAAGACCTCCATGATCTCCTCTATGTACTCCGAAATAATAGCCATCATGCATCTTTGAAAGGTGGCTGGGGCGTTGCATAGCCCAAACGGCATCCTCCTATACGCAAACATTCCCCACAGACACGTGAATGTGGTCTTCTCTTGATCGTCCGGATGTATCGGGATCTGAAAGAAACCACTATAACCGTCAAGATAGCAAAAGTGTGAGTGTTGTGCTAACCTCTTAAGCATTTGATCGATGAAGGGTAGTGGGAAGTGATCCTTCCTCGTTGCGTTGTTTAGCTTCCGGTAATCTATGTACATCCTCCATCCGGTTACGGTTCGTGTGGGAATGAGTTCATTGTTTTTATTGGTGATGACCGTCATTCCTCCCTTCTTTGGAACCACCTGTACGGGACTCACCCACTTGCTATCGGAGATAGGGTAGATGATACCTGCATCAAGTAGTTTAAGAATTTCCTTCTTGACAACCTCCTTCATGGTCGGGTTTAACCGCCTTTGAGGTTGTCGCGAAGTTCTAAAGTCTTCTTCCATTAGGATCTTATGCATGCATAGTGAAGGTTTGATTCCTACTAGATCCTCTATAGTATACCCTAGGGCTTTCCTATGTTTCTTAAGAACGATCATGAGTTTACTATGTTCATCAATACTCAAATCGGAACTAACAATTACCGGAAAGGTAGAATTAGGTCCTAGAAATGCGTACCTTAGATGTGTAGGAAGTGGCTTCAATTCCATCACTATCGGAGTCTCTAATATCTCTTGAGGAGTATCCGATGCTTCCTTAGAAGTGTCTAAGGATGTAGAAGGTGCTGGAGAAGAGTCAAGAGAAGTGGTGGAGAAGATATAATCTCCTTCAGATTCACCCAAAATTACGGCTACTCTGTTCCCTCCACGGCCGTGGTTTTGGGCGTGGAAGTCAATTACGGGACCTCTGTTTATTCCACGGCCGTGGTTTTGGCCGTGTAACTTACTGGAGTCCTCTAAATAGCTAATTACGGTCATGTTGGTAGATTCCACGGCCGTGGAATAGCACGACTGGCCGTGATTTTTGACGTTTTCTGACCCATCGTACAGTTTCTCATATTCTTCTTCATACACTTCTTTTTGCTTTTCTAGAGCTTCTACTTCCTCATTACATTCCTCTTCTTCCCCTACATCCATAATGCTCATAGAAATAACTTTTTGTAAGGGGTGTTTGAAGAGAATCGAACTTACCTCTTCTCTAGATAGCTCTTCGTCATGGATGTTGAACATATCCTCATCGAAAACTTGCTCCTTCACCAAAGTAGAGAGAACGAACTCTACCTTTTCTTCTCCTATGTCGAAGGCGAGTCTAGCATTCTTGCAATCAACTATGCAACCGGATGTTGCAAGAAACGGTCTTCCGAGTATGATCGGGACCGGACTATCTGCAGGAATGTCAAGCACAACAAAGTCTATAGAAACATAGAACTTACCAAGCTTGACCGGGACGTCTTCAACTATACCGATGGGACGAGTTATAGATCGATCCGCCATGTACAACGTCATCTTCACCGGTTTAGGTTCGCCTAAACCGATCTTCCTGCATAGGGCAAGCGGAATGATGCTCACGCTTGCTCCTAAATCACATAATGCATCATATGTGACATCTCCCACTCCTATGGGAATACAAAATGACCCCGGATCCTTCAGCTTTGGGGGCATCTTCTCCTTCATTGTCTTGATGAGATCCGATGAATCCGAACTCATCTTAACCTCTCCAAAATCCTCTAATTTCCTTTTGTTAGAGAGGATCTCCTTTAGGAACTTTCCATAAGCTGGCATACCTACAATTACATCAATGAAAGGTATATTAATATGCAGTTTGCTCATGAGTTCAATAAACTTACCGAATTGCTTGTCTAGACGCGCTCTTGCTCTAGATTGCGGGAATGGTAGGGGAGGTTTGAAAGCTGGAGGAGGAATGTAAACATCTTCCTTCTCCTTCCCCCTTTTCTTTCTCCTTTTCGGCTGGAACTTTTACAAACTCAGGATGCGGGTCGGTAGTTGTTACTCCGCTCCTAGTTGTGATTGCCATCACCCTTCTCTTTGGATTATCCTCCGTCTTTCCTGGAAGTTTTCCTTGATTCCTAGGAACTTCCTCCGCATGGCTAAACATTTGGTTCTCTAAAATCTTTTGGGCTTTATCAACCTTAGTTATGTGATCATCAACCTTGATGATGTGACTCTCCAATCCTTGAAGCTTGCCCAAAATTGTTTCCAATATGGGATCGGGCTTCTCTTTCCCCGAAGTACTTCCACCATTAGATGTTTGCCCCTGGCTTTTCAAAGGAGTGGAAGAAGAAGAAGAAGGTGGAGTTAGTGAATTTCCTGAATTGGAATAAGAGTTACCGGAATTTTGTTGGTTGGGACGCCAATTGTTGTTGTTTGAACCCCTATTGTTGTTCCAATTGTTGTTCCGGTTGTTGTTGTTGTTGTTCCAATTATTCCGGTTGTTGTTGTTGTTGTTCCAATTATTCCGGTTGTTGTTCCGGCTGTTGCGGTTTGTATTCTCATTTCCGTTGTGGTTATTGTTGTTGCCCAAATAACCTACATCTTGTTCCTTTTGCTTTGGAAAGTTGGTTTTGATGGCTTCCTTCAATTCTTTAATCTCCGTATTGAGAGAAAAGATTTGAGTTTGAGCTGCTTGTGATAGCTTTGCTCCTTGTTCCACATGATTCGCCTCTACTTTCCGGTGGGAATACTTCTCAATGACCCGCGCTTGCTTCTCAATGAAGTCTCAAGCGTCATCTTCCCTCATGTCCATGAATGTACCACATGAAAGGGATTGGAGCTTGAATTGTGTTTCCACATCCATCCCCTTATAGTATATCTCCAATAGTGCCAATTTGGATATGCCATGATGTGGGCAATCCAATAGTAAATCCTGAAATCTTTCCCAAGATTGAAACAAACTTTCGTTAGATCTCATAGAAAATGCATTAATCTTACCTCTCAACTCCGCCGTCTTGGATGGAGGAAAGAACTTAGTGAGGAATTCCGAAGAAAGATCCTCCCATGTGTCGAGTTTCCCACTTGAAAGAGCTTGATACCAAGACAATGCTTTCCCTTTCAAGGAGAAGAAGAAAGGCTTGAGTTTATAACTGTTGGTAGTTGCATTCTTTGGCTTCATTGTCTCCATCATGATCTCAAAATTTTGTAGATGTTGATGTGGAGATTCAGCGCTTGTTCCCCCAAATTGATTTTGGCGGACAATGGTAATAACTTGCGGGTTGAAGCTAAACCCTTGTGCATCATCAGCATCAAAGTTCACACACAAACGGCGTGGTTGCTGCGTTGGATCCATCCTTTGGCCAAGAGTTCTTGGCTCCTCATCCACACGATCGACTCTCGCACCTCCAGCTGGGACACGACGATTGGCGGCCGCTCGTGAAACAAACGGGTTCACATTGATCGTTGGATCAATGTCCTCTAGCGGTGGCATGGAAGAGTCGCTATCCTCATTGGATGAGTTGGTTCTAACCGATCTTCCCGGTCTCCTTCTTCTCTTTTTCTTCTTGAGGTCGTTTATTTCCAGCCTCATTTGAAACATCATGTCCGTTAGATCATCAACCTTCGTTTGATGACGTTCCGATTCTTCCTTGCGAGTCTTCTCGCTCCATCGAAGTTGAGCTTCGGACCCCGCTAACTCCGTTTGGTAATCGCGTTCTCTTTCTTCAGCCATCTTTCTTTCCTTGAGCTTTCTCCTCAAAGTCCTCTCAAGCTCTTGATCGAGAGGTAAGAGGTCTTCGTTGTTCCTAGACCTACGCATACACTCGAAAAGATATCAAATAACAAGGGAAAAGCTCCCAAGCTTGACAACCGATAACCGAATTCGTCCTAGACCAAATCCCCGGCAACGGCGCCAAAAACTTGTTCGCCACTTAGCGTGCGTGCAAATAAGCTTTAAATTTATAAAACTAGAATCAAGCAAGCGAACCCGCAGTGTACGGATCGACGTAGTTAAGCAAGAATTCCAGAGTATCGAACACAGGGATTTGGGGGGTTAAATCCAGTTATAGATTATCAAGCAAGTAAATGTATGAGCTTTGTGAATATTGGGGAAAACAGCAACCCTAAAGATCCAGGAATCCAGTTGTGGCAATCGATTCAAGATATACTAAAGGACTAAGGACAGAGTTAAGAGTTGCAAAGGTATGCTAATGCAAAGCAATGTACGGTGAAGTTCCAAGGCTTTATATGGCTTATCTAGAAATACTCTCTATAAAGGTTGTTGAGGCTTCAGTATAGAAAGGATCTAAAGACAAGAATTTATATCAAATACCCAAACTTATAACCCAAGGATCAAGACTAACTAAACCGATTAAGGTTGTGACACTCGAAATCGAAGTAGAGGTTGTTGAGGCTTCACTACTACCTAGAAAAGGCAAGTCAAGACTAAGTTAAAGCAAATCTTTAACTTTAAATTAAAGTAAAAGCAAGGTTCGTAAATCAACACAAATTACGGGTGGATCTTGAGTTCCACGGCCGTGGAACCTCAAGAATAGGCCGTGATTCTGGTTTGTCGGCGAATCTCTCTAACTCTCAGGGTCCAATCTGTTTACAATCGATCTATCATCATCTAAGCCACAACTATCAACCCTTCACCTTAGAATTGCTAAAGGGTTTTAGCCAACAACAGTCATTACGATATCAAATTCAAGATTTAGAAGAATGAAAGATGAAAACCTTCGAAAACCTTCAATAAACTTCAAATCAATCTCAAATCCACAAACAAATGTAATGATGTATATCAGATTTGGAATAACACAAACAAATCACAACCCTTGATAAGAACGAAGAACGGGATGTCAATCCGTCTTCAAATCAACCTAAGGACAAAGCGCAACTTTCAAATCTCCAAGCCTTCGCAAATCTCCGTTGCGAAAATGGCAATCCTTCACACGTCCGATGGAACCCTAGGCACGTGCAAACAACCGTAAGCGAACGTCCCAAAATCTCCCTACTTCAGTCCTTTTATAGGGAAAGACGAATAAGTATCCGGCCCATGTATGTAGACAATGTGACTATATTTTATTCGTCAAAAGATTGCCTAAATCACGGTTATATGGGATTCCACGCCCGTGGTTTAGAGCGTGGAATTGGATTACGGTTCTTCAAAACTTCCACTACCGTACTTTATACCGTGTAACTCTCTAGAATGCTCCACGCTCATGTTGCCAAGTTCCACGGCCGTGGTTTAGAGCGTGGACTTCATTACGGCCGTATTTTAGAGCGTGGAAGCATAGGTTGCTCGTAATTCCCTTTGTTTTGTGCCATTCTTCATCCTAGCATCTTCTTTAGCTTCTTTGTGGTGTCCTCAATCCTTGGATGTGCTCAATCCATCTCCATCCTCTCTTAATTCGTTCAGTTTTAGCTCTTATTCGCCTACAATCAACACAAAGCTTATGTAGACCTCTATATCGACAATATAGACAAACTAGCTCACAATTGCTTCAATGCTTTATCAATGAACAGTAATATGGATGAAATACATCTAGAAAACGTGCCTAAAATATCACAATATTTCATGCTAACACCCAGCAAGAGAAGGAGGCCATTGAAGCTCAAGATCCAGAGTCGAAGACAAGGAAGACGTTGTTTCTAGAGTTTAGCCGCGGGGGCGGATTCAGTAAACCGCGGGGGCGTTGAGCAGCACCGCGGGGGCGGTGACAGGATTGCCAGGCGCCGTGGGGGCGGATGAACAGTGCCGCGGGGGGGCCATAACCTTCAGCATGTAATCGCGCCAGCTTGTTTCCGCGGCTGCGTTTCTTCAACAGTAGGCTCTTCTTCTCCCTTCTTCTTGGTTCCTTCCTTTGTTTAGAGGTTGATATATATTAGTAACATTCCTAGGGTGAACCTAGGGTAGTTTTGAATGCCATCTAGTGGTTGTGAACCTAGGAGCCCTTAAGGCTTGTTATGGTTGTTGGATTCGAGTGTGATGAGCATGTTGGACCTCCTAGGCTAGTATGTTCCTTCTTGGATACGGCATTTGATCATGTGAGCGAGTAGGTTCTTGAGGGATCCTTTCATCTGTTGAGTGAGATGTTGGTATCATGGATTCTAGGATGTGGTCCTAGCTTGAGAGTTAGATGATCTTGCGTAGATCATTTGAGTGAATTCTAATACTTCTTGAGTATGAGCGTGTTGTTGATACATATCTTGTCGTGAGAAGGTTGTGGGATTCTTCCCAAGGAAAGCGAGAGTGTTGTGAGAGTTAGCGTTGGGATGAGGTAAGTCTCCGGACTTACTTAGCTAGCTTCTTTGTATTAGTATCGATGTGTGATTGGTTGTGTGTGTTTGATTATGTTTAATTATGTTTATAATAACAAACGAAACCGGAACTAGGACGGCCTTGCGTGATTTGTATATTGGCCCAATTGTATGATAATAGGCGGTGACCGCTTGTCTAGTCCAAAATGGGGCGACTGGGAGGTGTCTTGCGACCAGTCCAGCGGGTGATGCTAATATGCGTCAAGTACAAACCCAGCATGGTGAAAGGGGAAAAGGGCGAGGGATTCTCGTGTCACACCATAAGTGGATTAGTAAGGGACTAACGTTAAATAAAGATAATAAACCGGTTTGTAGTTGCCTTGCAGGTTAGGGATGCGGCCGAGAGATCCGGAAGAGTGGGCAGTCGGGGTCCGTACATTGTAGGACCGGTTGTTGGGGTTGTATTTATCTATTGTTTATGGTTTTATGTATGTTACGTATATTGCGTTTGCCTTGGGAGTTGTATCTCGGCTGGAGACTTTCGTTGTTTCTTTTGGGTTACATATCATTTGCATTAAAAACATATTTTGGTTTTGCCTTTATTAGTGTCTTATTGTAAGATTCGGTGAAATTGTTGTTAGGCTAAGGGTCGAGAGCCATTGTGAGGTCTCTACCCGTAGCGATCCCGAGTCCCGCGGATTCGCAGTTGTTACACAATCCACTCCAATAGGATACACGGGTTGTGTGACCGATACTACTACAGTTGGCTAGCAGGCCCATAGGCGGGGATGATACGGTCCTCGTGTCACATAGTTTCATCTATCTATATATATACGATTTGAGTGAATGACTGTTATATAAAGATAAGAAAGTGGGTAAATGTGTGACAACATGATTATGTGTTTACCTTTCATCGCTTGTGCTTGTGCTTATGCATTACCTTATATATGTATGGTTAGCTAATGGTTTCATACCATGTTATAGATAGGAGAGTTGTTGAGTAATCTAGCAGGGTGACAGGCCGAGGACTCTCATACATTAGGTGGTTATAGTTTTGGGGATGTCTATGTATCCATCCTGCGTGAGGATGATGTTTTGTATACCTCATGTGTGAGGATTGTGCTGTATACTCGGCTATGATCTTGTATACCTTTTGGTTGTACAGTTTTATACAGTTTCATCTATTTGTTTTATATCTGTTAATATCATGTTGTAAGGTCCAGTGAACTTGTTGTCGGGATAGGGTCTGGTTCCATTGTGAGATCCTATCCCAATGTGGTATCCCGAGTCCCGCGGATTCGGAGTGTTACATGGAGGACCAGTCACAAAGAACCCCCTAGCTACCCATTTTGAGCCAGGCAAGTTATCACCGTCCATTATCATACACTTGGGCCATTAATATGCATGTAGGGTCATCCTAGTCCGGTTAAGTTATAAATGCAACATACATATGCACACACACAACCACAGCACACACTCAAACTCATACTGCTCGCTAAGTAAGTCCCAAGGACTTACCTGGCTCAACCGAATCCCGAATCCCATGGTCACATTTCCCCTCGAGGAAACGATCAATGCTTGCATCAACAAAGCACAACAATATCAACATCGTCCCAAGGTTAGGAAATTCTACCTCCTACACCTTATAGCCATCCTCAACTCATAACTTAAATCCAAACCTCAACATCACATCATAACTCCCGAATGCCTAAGGCATTATCAACATTCATCTCATCATCTCATACACTTACTAAACCTTAAAGCTATAACCGGCATACACAACATCATGATCCTCAACTCACTCTCACACCTAGCATGCCTCTAAGCCACTCATACTAGTAAAGGAAATTAGCCATACCACCCTAGGTAGGTCCTACAGAAGACGCACCTGCGTGATAGGAAGGCGTAGGGGCGAAGCACCCAGAAGGCGCAGGGGCGGCGATCTGGTGGCGTAGGGCGGTTGTCTGGTGGCACAGGGGCGGCTGGTGTGTAGAAGGGGAATCCTCGACTTCTCTTCGATCCTACACTTGCTCGTCTTCACTTCTTCACCATCCAGCAATCAACCATACACACATATATACATATATATATCAACACATGTTTAGGAAGATCAACACGAGATCAATCTTATGGAATCCTAAGCTATGGGAAAGGAAAGAAGAAGAAGAAGAAGAAGAAGAAGAAGAAGAAGAAGAAGAGCTTATCACAACTGAAACCTAACAGAGGACAAGATCAACCTCCACAACACTCAGCTGGCTCTCCACAGCACAACAACAACATCAACCATCATTAACATCAAACCAACCTCAAAACTCAACAACTCTCTCTTGCAAGATCAAGAAACCAAGAAGAAGATCCAAAGGAAGAAGAGAAGAGAAGAAGACCGTGAGGAAGGGGATAAAGGTTGGAAAATGAAGGAAGCTCTTCATCAGTAGCAAAGGGAAGATTATATAGGAAGCTAAGTTAAAGCATGGGTCAAGAGTAAACAAAGACGGCTGCAGCCACTGAAAACCGTTGGGGCGGACTCTGTGAGGCATAGGGTGGCTCATAGATGGCGCAGGGGCGGTCCACAGATCCGCAAGGGCGGCTCAGCCCTGACTCGGCACAAGCTCAGCACCTAAAGACCGAGGCTCTTACAATAGTATGAAGCATATGAGTCAAAATGAGGTTGGAAAATTCAATATCATAATTACTCATCACTTGGAACAGCCGTTCCATGGTTTGGTCGGTGAGGAGTTCTTTGGAATGGGTGTGAGGGACGATGCAGCGAACAAGTATGATAAAGATGATTTTAGCTTCCATGGTAAGGGAATTGAGTGTAAGTTGTTTGGAAGAGAAAACGGAGGAGGTGAAGTAATTCTCCTTGGCTAATTAGTACACCCACTCCTAGATGAATGTGAGTTAGAAGTGATGATTGATGACATGTGAAACAATAGGGCGATGAGAGCTGGGGTTAGGGTTGTCTTGGTACCCATGACAATATTTTTAAGGGTAAGGGTTCCCTTTCCCTTTTGGCAACCAAGTTGATAAAGAACAGTCTAGTAAGCCTGATGAAGGCAACCTCTTCTGGATTAAGAAGTTTCCAAAGAGAAGAAGCCTTGAAAAGGGTAATGCACGGTAGTTGAAGGGTTTCCAAAAACCCAAATCAACGGAGTCACACATGCAAAGCTTGCAAGTGTGAAACTCATCGAGACATGTTCCTGCAGCTATGTATTGTCACATTTTATAGGTATATCTTTGAGATCAAAACCAAGATCACGAAGTTGTTGAGCTATCCACAATACTTGTGAGTAATAGGCACTAGTAGCTATGTATTCTGCTTCTGCTGTATAAAGGGTGACAGAGTTTTGCTTCTTGGAGTGCCAACTAATTAGGGAAGACCCTAAGAGTTGACAATATCTAAAAGTACTATTTATATCGACCTTATAGACTACAAAGTCTGCATCTGAATAGCCAACAAGGTGAAAATTGTTTTGTCTAGGATACCAAAGACCTAGATCATTAGTACCATTTAGATATCTAAAAATCCTTTTAACAGCAATCAAGTGTGACTCTTTAGGATCAGCTTGCAATTTGGCACACATGCATACACTAAACATAATGTGAGGTATGCTTGTAGTAAGATATAGAAAAGATCCAATCATACATCTACACTCCTTTTGATTAACACTCTTACCATTTTTGTCTTGACCTAAGGAGAGAGTGGTGCTCATTGGAGTCTTTGTTACCTTGGATTGATCCATGTTGTATTTTTTGAGCAAATCCTTGGTATACTCACTTTGATTGAGAAAAATTCCTTTCTTAGCTTGGGTTACATGTAATCCGAGAAAGAAATTTAGTTCTCCCATTAATCTCATTTCGAATTTCATGCACATTATATTTGAAAATTATTTGCAGAGAGAATCATTAGTAGCACCAAATAGTATATCATCGACATAAATTTGAACAATCAATAAATCATTGTCTCTCGCCTTTACAACAAAGTTTTACCGATCAAACCTCTCGTAAAATCATTTTACAAAAGATACTTGGACAATCTTTCATACCAAGCTCGAGGAGCTTGTTCAAGACCATAAAGGGCTTTTTCAAGTTTGTAAACATAGTCGGGAAAATCATCATTTTCAATACCACGAAGCTCAGCAGCATAAACTTCTTCTCAAAAACCATTTAGAAAAGCACATTTCACATCCACTTGAAAAAGTTTGATATTCAAGAAGGATGCAAAAGCAAGTAGCATATTAATGGCTTCTAATTTGGATACATGAGAAAAAGACTCCTCATAATCAATACCATCTTCTTGATTGTATCCTGGTTCTACAAGTCGTGTTTTATTTCTAATAACCTTAGCATTCTCATCCAATTTATTTCGAAAGATTCATCTTGTTTCAACGAGTGATTGATGCTTGGGTCTTGGTTTGAGAGACCAGACCTTATTTCTCTCAAATTAGTTCAGCTCATTTTGCATGGAAATGATCCAATCTGGTTCTTGAAGTGCTTCAACATAGTTCTTGGGCTCTACAAGAGACATAAAAGAATAAAAAGCACACAAATTCTTAAAACTCGATCTAGTTTGAATAATAGAGTTGGGATCCAATATGACATTCTCTTTTGGATGAGATGAAGAATGTTTGAACTTTATCCTTTTTTATTCTAGAATAGTGATGGTATATTTTGATGGGGTTCAGGACCTTGAGGCTCATTTACATGACTTGATTCAGGTTCCGCATTTGTATTTGTGTTGCTCAGGTCAAGGCCTTGAAGTTGTTGTTCAAGGTCTTGAGATTGTTCAGTAGTATCTTGAATTTGTTCGTGCATATCTCGATTTTGATCCTTTGATGGTGGTCTTTCTTCTTCATCTCCATCAGATGGTTGATCTCCATGTTGATTCAGATTAAGATCTGTAAAGCTATCACTCAATGTAGCATTATTGCTTTCGTCAAAAAATACATGAATGCTTTATTCAACAATCTTAGTACATTTGTTGTAAACTCGATAGGCTTTACTATTCAAAGCATAACAATAAATATTGCTTCATCACTACGAGTATCAAATTTTCCAAAGTTATCTTTGTTATTATTATGAACAAAGCACGTGCATCTAAAAGGTTTAAAAGAAATATTTGGCTTTCTTCCTTTGAAAAGTTCATAAGGAGTCTTTTTCAAAATAGGGCGAATCAAACATGTATTTAAAATGTAGTTTGTTGTATTAACAGCTTCAGCCTAGAAATGTTTTGGCAAACTATTTTCTAAAAGCATTCCTAGACATATCCTCCAGGGTGCGGTTCTTTCGTTCCACAACCCCGTTTTGTTGAGGTGTTCTAGGAGCTGAACATTTATGTGAAATGCCATATTTTGCACAAAACAAATCAAATTTGAGTTGATCACTGTCATGATCACTTCTAATAGAAACGATGGGAAGATTTTTTAAGGTTTGCAACTCCTCACAAAGTTTTGAAAACATAAATAATGCTTTTGATGTTTCTCTTAAAATTGAAATCTGGGTAAATCGAGAATGATCATAAACAACAAAAAGGATGTATTGTTTTTCCTTGGGAGATTTGACACGCATAGGACCACATAAATCCATATGTAAAAGTTCAATGGGTCTAGAAGTACTTAAAACTCTTTTGGTTTAAATGAACCTCTTGTTTGTTTACCTCGTGTACAAGCATTACAAAGCTCATCAACCATGATGTTCAGCTTTGATAAGCCATGTACCAAGTCTTTTGATAGAAGTTTCCTCAAAGTATGCATGCTGGCATGGCCAAGTCTTGTATGTCAAAGCCTTGGGTCATCTGTCAAGGCCTTGAGGCACTTCAAACTTATTCCTACAACTTAGTGTTCATAGAGCAGACATTACTGCAACAAGGTGACGTAAGTACAATATCTCCAATTTTGGTATTCTAAACTATACATTTATCAGAATCAAAAACCACTTTATTCTCTTTATCACATATTTAAGAGATGCTAAAAAAATTATACTTTAAACCTTCAACAAGATAAATATCATCAGTGTAATTAGTAGAATCATTACCGATTTTACCTATACTGATAATGCTACACATCCCTTTATCACCAAGAGTAAGCAGATTGCTTCTGTAAATCTAAAAACAATGAGCTTTTTCCACTCATATGTTTTGAGCAACCATTATCTACTATCCATTTATGCTCCTTAATCTTTGTAATATCTTGCAAAACAACCAAACTTCAACCTTTACAGCTGGACCAAATGATAAATTTTGATTCATAATCAAGAAGGACCATATCTGATGGTCTAGTCCCTTTAGAGCCCAAATTTGTTTTACTTGTTCTCTTAGACAAAAAGGAAAGGTATTTTGAATTACATAAGGATCCTTTCTTCTATATGGACAAGTTGTTTTAACATGTCCTTTCTTACAATAATAGAAGCATGTAGGTATGTGCCAATTTCCTTTAGCTTTTATAAAAGTGGTCATAGATTCCCTTGGAAAGTTCTTGTTGTATCCAAGACCACTCTTGTTGAGGGGAGAATGTTGTTCACCCATCATTCTATCAAGATTAGCTTTAAAGTTAGTGAATTGAATGAGTGTAGTCTATTGGTCTCTGCACTTCTTAGTCAGCTGGATCTTTTCTTTCTCCAATTCACTATTGTAGTGACTTAGAGAAGGATCTTGCTTTAGAACTGAATTTCCGATTCCAAGGTCTTGACTTTAATGGAAAGGGCTTACAGTGAAGTTTTGAGATTCTTCATTTCTAGAGACAAATCACTCATGCTCTTCTCCTACTCTAGCAGCTTATCTTTCAAGAAATTAGTCTCAAGGATGTAATTCTCTATATTTATAATCATGTTTAGCAGGAATTCAAAAGGTACGACAATAGGGGTAGTAATTAAATTTCTCACCACTACCTCAAGATGTCGTTTAGGATTTTCTTCTTGTTCCACTACTAAGCATAGATTTGCTTGATCTTTTTTAGAGTCTGATTCACTAGAGGAATCAAAGTCACTCCATCAGGCTACCATAGCTTTCTTCTTTCAGTCATTCTTCCGATAGTTGTTCCTTTTCTTTTGTGGACACTCCTTCACTAGATGTTCTGTTTTTCCACATTCCAAACACGTTAGTACTTTAGATTTTTTTGCGTTTTGAATATTTACCTTTGTATTTTGATGATATAGGATACTCTTTGTTTGAGAATTGTTTCTTCATTTTCAGAATTCGAGCAAGTCCTCTTGTAACCAAGCAAAAGGGTCTTCTTCGTCATCCTCACTTTCTTCATCCTTTGATGAATTGTCCTTCTTTTTGGATTTTAAAACCAAATTCTTTACACTTGAGGATAGTTCACCATCTTCTTCACTAATGACCATTTCATGAGTGATAAGCTTTCCGAGCTAATCATCCAGGGGTAGAGTTCTTATATTTTGTGTTTCCTCAATGACATTTACTTTTTATCCCCATTTCGACTTAGGCAAACTTCTCAAGACTTTTCTGACTTTCTTTTCATTTATAAAGACTTTACCGAGAGAGTCTAGGTAGTTCACAATTTGAGTGAATCTTGTGAACATTTCCTTTACAATTTTGTTGTGTGTCATTTTGAACAACTTGTGCAGCCTTAGGAAGATGCTGATATTAGTCTCTTTTACTTGACTTGTTTTTTCGTATGTCACCACCAGTATGTCCCATATTTTTTTTTTCACTTTTGCATGATGAGACACGGTTGAACTCATTGCATCAAATCCATAGTGGAGCAGATTCATAGCTTTGTAATTCTTAGCAGCATTCTCCAAATCAGTTTGAGTATATTCACTTTCATCTTTAGGTTCGATGACTCCAGCATCATTCGTCGTTGTTGGTTCTTTTGGGCCTTTGTTGATGATGTCCCAAAGTTCCAAATCCTGATCAATAATAAATATTTGCATTAGAGATCTTCATTTTGTAAAGTTATTTCCACATAAAGGGGTGGACGATTGGCGGATCTTCCTTGTGCGAATCCTCCATCACCTACGGTCTTCATGATTAATCTCACATATGGTTAAATTAAATAAACGTGAGTCTAGCTCTAATACCAATTGAAGAACAGAGTAGGAGAATGAATAAGGATAGAGATACTCTAGAAGGGGGGATGAATAGAGTATGGAAAATTTTCGCAGTCGCAGTGTCAAGGCCTTGGAGTTAATCTCATGGTCTTGAGATGGAACTCGAGAACTTGACTTGAAACCTGTAAAACTGAATATAACTCAAGGTCTTGAAATGAGTCTTAAAGCTGTTTACAAAGATTTCAAACGTTAAGTAAAATGCGGAAAGTAAAGTAAGATGGACACGCGATATGTTTACAAAGTTTGTCCTTAAATAGCCTACGTCTCCGCCTAGGGTTATCCAGCCCGTAGGATTTAACTATCTATTATATCACTTCTTTTGAGTCCTAGATACAACCTAGAAGAGAACACTAAACCGCTACTATCTAGTCAATTTAGATCCTAGTGATATAATAGCCTAGTTATATCGTAGAGTAGATAAAAAAAACTCTGAGTATAACACAGCTTATGATAAACCTATAACTCTCTTTGTGTTTTTTTCTCTCTCAATTGGAATGAAAAACAGTAACAACAACTGAGAGCAAGACAATCAATAGCAGTGGAGAATGCTTTGTTTGTAGATCAACATCTTTAATTGCTTGTTTCTTTTATAAGCGCTGTTGTAGGGACCGATTTCTTGACCGTTGGGTGTTCGAATAAATCTCACAGAATATGCGCGCGTATCTTTGGCCGTTTGAACTTGAATGCATCCCACAAAATCTACATCAAATCTTCAACAAGCAAAATTCTTCATAATTATGATATTTTGGCCGTTTGAACCTGCACAAAATCTGGAACAAACACATAAGTACATCCACATATGTATTGATATTTGATATGAAATAACAATCTTTCTTTGCCTTTCATCGTCCTGCAAAAACAAGCATACATCAAGGTGGAATATCAAAGAGGATTCTACCATTGTTTTGTACATTATTGTGTCTGAAGGAACGTGTTCAGCAGCTGACAAACTAGAGTACACACTAATACACGATCACAGCACAATGGTTTCGACATTTAATGCACACCGTTTCTTATATGAACTAAAAAGAGCGGTTAATTTTGATATTCCGTACTAGTCGCAGCTAATAAAATATGAATTGACACTCAATAAGCATATGTAAAGGGAAACCCTAGGTATGTAGGAGTTATATATATACCTAATCACTCGATAGGCCCTTAGTTTGCAAAAATTACATGTGGGTGTGTGTACTTCATGTCTAATTACAGGATATGGCTATATTTACGTAGACAATTCTCTTTTTGCATGGATTAACAATTATTTAATTTATACATTATACTTGGTTTGAGGAGTAGTATATTAAGCATTAGATCCTCTTGTTCCCAATTTATTACTAATATGTATATTATTTATATTTTAGTTGACCCCTAGGTAATTAATTATAATATTTAGTTCCCGAGACAGCACGAGTGTGTTATGTTGCAACCATGCATGTTCACCGCTTTTCCTACCCATGTCCTGCATTGTGGTTTCCAACCATCTCTTTGTCGTCAAAGACTCTATTGCCGAACAAAACATGCCAATATTTTTACTTTTACTACACTATATTTCATGTGATCAGTTATATGTATATAGATAGCTACAAATTTATGAAAATAATAGGACTACATCGACTCAAATAAATATAAATTATTTTTAGATTGAAAATTAACTTGTGTATCTATTGATAATGCTTTCTCTTACACCATCCATTACCATTAGATGCCCCTTCGTGAAAGGTCACACGTGAAAACATTAATTAACCTCCTCCCAATTGTAAAGATACAAAATAAACTCTAAATACGTTGTCACACCAAACATGGTAATAACAAGGGCGTGTCATCCACTTCCATCCTATGTCGTGAAATAGTGAAAAAAATCTGAATCTAATTATAAAACCTTAGAGTTAGAGGTATCAATCAGGTCATCGGATTTAGGTTATTTTGGGTTCAAGTTAGTCGGATGAGGTAATTTCGGTCGACTCATCTTTTGGGCCTGCTCATATAGCAACTCGTGTTCTCGGGTCATTCAATAACCGATAGCATGTTTTCATGTTATTTTTACAAATGTGTTTTGTCTTATAGTTGTATGGTTTAGACATCTAGATCTTGATTTGAGTTTAAAATGTCAAATTTATGTCTACTCCCCGTGTTCATGTGTCTTTGTAGGGAATTGTAGGTAGTTGGGCCTTAAATGAGCAAAAAGAAGACATCAAGCCATACATTAGTTCCAAGCATCATCAACCCTACACTCCTAATGCAAATCGGAAAAGATTCGAAAGAAACTGAACATTTGATCCAAGGGATGGTCCTCAATCAACTCTCAATTCAAGCCTCGTAATGTTGATATAATATCCCGTACGAGTCTAGCAAGAAGCCCGATGAGCCTAAGGATCAACCAATAAAGAACCGGATAAACACAAGGTAAGGAAGGAAACAATGCACCTTGGTGGAGTTTTTGATAATTGAACCAAAGTTTTTTGCCCTACCTCGAGTTTTGTCATCGCTTATTCTAGAACCATCTATGCCGATTTGATTTCTTTTGAGAGGAGACCACTTCCCAAACTCTTATATATCATATTTATTGGATCTAAACTAATATTCACGATTTTTAGAGAAAATTTGAGGGTTCTTCATCTTCTTCAACTTGTTCTTCAAACTTCAACTTAAACCTCCGTAATTTTTGATTGGTAATTTCAAATTCGTCTATTCTCTTAGTAAATTTCACACTATATATTCTCTCTAGTTTCTATTAATGGCATTTATATTTGCTGATTTTGATTCAAATCTCGTGATGGTTGGCTAGTTCCCTACCTAGGTTTGGGGGTGAAAATCCCCAAGTCATGCTTGTTTAGCTTTGTTTTAGTGTAGATTCGTGATATGAAGAGAATTTAAGCATAATTTGTAACATCTAGGTGGGAGAAAATTTTGGTTGAATTAGTCATTCATGTTGGATTTACTTCGTTGTTGGTGGTGTAGAATTGCTATTCTAGATCTACTTGTCAAAGTATTGAATTCCTCTATGCTTGAATGACTAATTGCTAGATTAATCATCTAAATTGAGATTCAAAAGGTGATATGAGGATGATTGTATGGATCCCTACCATGTTAAAGTAGAGTTAGTTAGGGTGAAATCATGATATATTATACTCTATTTGTGACGATTCATCGATTTTATGACATGCTAGATGATGTGTGCAAATAGCGAACACCGTGTGACACTTATATTGTTTTTTTATGATCATAAATTATGACTTAATCTTGACCAATTTGATTTTAGCATGACCATTGCATGATCTAATTGATATAAGCTATCCTATAAGATTCAATAGAAGATTAAGATGTTTAGTTGAACACACCTCACATGATATTACCCCTTCATTGATTGAATTTGAGCACTAGAATAAGCTAACAAGTAATGGTTTGGGAGGATTAGCCCCCATGCCTAGGTTCTTCTTAGACTTGATTCTTAAACTTGTTATTGGATCTTTGATATATTAAAACCTCTACTTTCCCTTGAGTTTGTATGATCTTAGATCACCACTTTTGTCACTCTTTTTATGTCTTTGCACCTTTGATTGAGACTACCAATGAACTATATAGAATCTTTGTGGAATTCGGTCTTGATGTTTTATCATATGTTACAATGACAATGGTCATGCACTTTTGATTTAATATGATTTTTTAGTGTTTACTTACCACGTCAAGTTTATGGCACCGTTGCCGGGATTCTTGATTAATTGTTGGTTTATTGATCATAGTAGTGTAGGTTGTTTTTTTACTTTTAATGAGCTTTTGTTAGTGCTTGTGACTTGTAGATTGTGCTTCAAGAAATAGTTAATAAAATAGCTTCCTAGTTTCAAGAAGAGATGCATGCCAAGAGCAAATTGAATATGATAGATGGTATGCTCAACAAGAAGATAAAAGTTAGGAAAGCGGAACATGAAAAGTCTTTAGCTAGATTGGAAGAGTATATATTGAAAGAAATGCTAGATAAAATAATGATAAAAGTAGTATCCATTTCACAAAGACAATTTATGCTTTAGAAACACCTAGCTCAACATGACGAAGCTAAGAGAATAGAGGATGAATAGCTTCTTGCTAGAGAGGAAGAAGCTAGATTGCAAGAGATGTTGAAGAAGCTCCATATCCAAGTGGAGTCACTCTCAAAAGGCCAAGATATTCTTGAGCAACAACTTGATCAATAAGTGGTAATTTCTTCAAGGCTACTTAAGACTCCTCAATTATTCAAGTCCAAGTCAAAGAGATGATGAGTAAAGAGGAGTCAAGCATTGAAGAGTCGAGAAAAGAAGAGTCTAGTAAAGAAGAGCCTTCAAAAGAGGAAGTAGTCCATGATGAGGTTACGGAAGGGGATTTGGAAATAGAGAAAGAGGTTGAGGACATGGTCATCATGATCTGCCTCATTAGAAGGATCCATGATGGTTCCTCAAAGTCTAATGAAGAGCCTTCAAAAGAGGAAGTAGTCCATGATGAGGTTACGGAAGGGGATTTGGAAATAGAGAAAGAGGTTGAGGACATGGTCATCATGATCTGCCTCATTAGAAGGATCCATGATGGTTCCTCAAAGTCTAATGAAGATTTCAAGATCCCAATCGGACTACTCAAATGGTAGAGACTCTCATTCAATTTAACCCATAGGAGTAGTACTAGGTAAAGAATTTAAAAGCAAGTATCGGGTAGATAAATTCGTGAAGCAACAAAGTTTTGAAACAACAAGGCAAGACAACGTACACTCTTTCATAATGAGGAAGGGGCAACAAAGCTTGGAGAAGATGTGTCCAAGCCGAAATTTTAATGTAGTATTCCTTCTTAATGCTCCCATCAACTTCCTCAAGAGAAAGAAAGCATGGTGGATAAAAATTTTCTTAGCGAAATGGTTTCCCAAAGATGTGATAAAGTTGCCGGAAGGAATCTTGGTCGAGTTTATTATTTTAAACAAGGGCGCTTAATTGGAGGCAATCCATTAGTACGTTTTTCTTTTACCTTTTTTGTTCGAATAAATTGGAGTAGGTTCCCAAGGTTTAGGTGTGGAGCAGGAATGAGAGAAAAAATCAAGTGACTCGAGAAAATTTGAAGAAAAATGCTTAAAGAAGCAAGGCTAGATGAAGAAGTGAAGAATGAAGCTCAAGTTCCTAAACTCGAGTTTTAGGATACCTTTGCTCGAGTTTGAACAAGGGAACCTCGAGTTACATTGCCTTCGGTCGATTTTTCCTCTACATAAGAAACTCATCCGAGTTTATATGAGATCGACCGAAGTGTCTTTTTTTGCTTAGTGTGATGAATCTTTATTTATGCCTTTTAACCACTAGATCTTGATCTAAGCCTCTTGTTTCACCTCCTTCACTAAAACTAAGCCCTCTCCTACCTCTCTTCAACTCCTAACCATGTGTGATAATTAACGAAGTTATCCTTACATAACTCCGGATTAATTTCAATATTGGGGAACTGCCAAATGATATCTATCATAATAATTGTTGTGATGATCTGAGTTTTGGAATGTTTTATCCAATTGCTACTTGTTGCTTTACTATTCTTTCTTCTAAACCAGTTTTTGAACGTACCAAAGATACAAAATTTCTCCCTTCCATCTAACATGTTTTATAAATTGATTTACAAGGCAACCGAGTGAAGTCCTTGAGGGAGGTCGAACGACCAACTTTACCAAGTTACGATCTTTTTCTCCGATTACGTCTCTTCTTGCTTGTACATTGTTTTTTTGTTTTGAACTACATTTTCTCCCAATCTCCCAATCAACCAAGTCGTGCAATAGGTTATCTTCTTTCGGTTCCTCTTTTCCTTTCGTGTTTCTTATTGTTTGTATATATTGAGTTAGTTTATTTCTTTATTTTGGTTTCTTAATTAACTTGTCAAGGCGAGAAATCATCTTCCTTATATTCGATTCTGACTCTCTATACTACAACGGGTCTTGTAAGTGATGCATAAACATCTCCGAACCTAGCTCAACTCGATACCCTGATCATGGAAGTTATCAGGCAAGGAGTGATGATCACTCTGAGGAGGAGGAAAGGAAGAAACAAGCTTATTTTTAGGAGAAAAATGAAGGTCATTTCTACAAAAGAAATTAATATAATTTCTAGAAGAGAAATGAAGATCATTCTCATGAGATGGAAAACATTAGGGCTATAAATGTCCGAGACTCGAGTCAAACCAATCCAGTCAAACTCGACAAGTATAAGCATCTACTTCGACGTAAAGAATGAAGGAAAAACAAGTCCTATGGCTTTAGTTTACAGCCCACAAACTCTTTTAATATCATCTCATTTACTCATTAATAACTATTGGGATGTGTTTTAACTATTGACTTTTAAGCTAGTTTTAAGCCCATCTTTATTTTAAGTTCTTTAGGTTATTTTAGGCCCGATTAGAGAGGGTTCTAAACCTAATTTTCTAGCTTCCACATTTTCTACAAATAGAGAATTTTGGTGTAATAGCTAGGATTTCCGAATTCTAATTAATGTTGATTAACTTAATCAGTGATAGTAATTGACAAATAACTCGCGAAGATTGCGTAAGTATTGAGTATAAGTCCCACCATTATGTTCTTGGCGTAATTGTGGGCTTATGGTGAAATTTTCACTTTTTCCCCTGGGTAATTATTTTTACCCTCCGGTATCATTTGGAGCATTTGGGAGCCCCAATTAATAAAACTGCAGTTGAGAGAAATGATCGGGACATCGGACATGTCCTAGATATGAAATAACATGGAAAGGCAAACCGGACAAAAGAGTCGTGTTAGCATGAAATATTGCGATATTCTAGGCACTTATTCTAGTTGTTTTTCATTCATTATTGTGTTCATGGATGAGGCATTGAAGCATTTATTAGCTTGTTCACCTATATTTTCGATATGGAGGTCTACATTAGTTTGTGATTGATTATAGGTGAATAAGAGCTGAAACCGGACCATTTGAGAGAGAAAAGAGAGGATTCAATCATACCAAGGATTAGGAACACATCAAGGAAGCTAAAGAAGAAGCTAAGATGGAGAATGTCACGACACAAAGGAAACCACAAGCAATCTACACTTCCACGCCCTAAATTACGGCCGTAGAAGAGTCCACGCTCTAAACCACGGACGTGGATCTTGGAATCATGAGCGTGGAGCATTCTAGTAAGTTACACGGCCTAAAGTACGGTCGTGGAAGATGAGAGACACCGTAATCCAATTCCACGCCCTAAACCACGGTCGTGGAACATCAAGAGACCGTGATTTAGGCAATCCTTTGACGAATCATTTATTGCCACATCATCTACGTATTTGGGCTGGAAGATATCTCTTACTCTACGTATAAAAAGGCGGGAGGAGGGAGTTTTCAGCAACCTCGCTTTGGGAGAGTTAGCCTTAGGGTTTTCGCGAGGAACTTTGCGGAAGCGCCGGCATTTTGGATTCCCGAAGATTGTGTGTGGCGGAAGTTGCGCCCTTTTCTTAGGTTTTGATATTGAAGACGGATTGACATCCCGTTCTTCGTGTTTGCCTAAGATCATTGTGAGGTTTTGTGTTATATTCTGAATCCATTGAGTATTCCATTTGGTGTTTGGATTTGAGATTGACTTTGAGTTATATTTGAGTTTTCAAGGGTTTTCATCTTTCATTCTTCTTAAATTGATTTTTGATATCATGACAATGGTTATTGGCTAAAAACCTTTAGCAATTCTAAGGTGAAGGGTTGATAGTTGTGGCTTAGATGATGATAGATCGATCGTAAATTGATTGGACCCTGAGAGTTAGAGAGATCTCGTCGACGAACAAAGATCACGGCCTGTTCTTGAAGTTCCACGGCCATGGTTCTCAGGATCTAACCGTGATTTACCCTAGTTTACGAACTTTGCTTTTAATTTGATCCAAGGTTAAAGATTAGCTTTAATCAAGTCTTGGTTTATCCTTTTCTAGGTAGTAGTGAGACTTATCACCCTCTATTTCGATTTCGAGTGTCGCAACCTTAATCGTTTTAGTTAGTTTTGATCCTTGGGTTACAAGTTTGGGTATTTGAGATTAATTCTTATCCATAGATCCTTTCTATACTGAAGCCTCAACAACCTTTATAGAGAGTGTCCTTAGATAGGTCATATAAAGTTCTGGAACTTCACCGTACATTACTTTACTTTAGCATAGCTTTGCAACTCTTAACTTTGTCCTTAGTTCTTTAGTATATCTTGAATCGATTGCCAAAATCGGACACCTGAATCTTTAGAATTGTTGTTTTCCCAATATTTGCAAAGCTTATTACATTTACTTGCTTGACGAACTACGAACTGAATTTGTTCCCCCCAAATCCCTGAGTTCGATACTCTGGAATTCTTGCTTTACTACGCCGATCCGTACACTGCGGGTTCGCTTTCTTTGATTCTAGTTTTATAAATTTAAAGCTTATTTGCACGCACACTTAGTGGTGAACAAGTTTTTGGTGTCGTTGCCGGGGATTTGGTTTAGGCCGAATTCGGTTATCTGTTGTCAAGCTTGGAAGCTTTGCTCTTGTCATTTGATATCTCTTTTAAGTGATATTTTCAGGTTATCTTAGGTATATGCGCAGGTCTAACACCAACAAAGACCTCTTACCTCTTGATCAAGAACTTGAGAAGACTTTGAGAAAGAAGCTCAAAGAAAGAAAGATGGCTGAAAGTAAAGAGAGGAATATCCAAGCAGAGTTGGATGATTCCGAAGCTCGACTTAGATGGAGCGAGAAGACTCGCAAGGAAGAATCGAAGCGTCATCAATTGCAAATTGATGAGCTCAAGGACATGATGCTGCAAATGAGGATGGAGATGACTGATTCCAAGAAGAAGAAGAGAAGGAAACCGACAAGATCGGTTAGAACCGACTCATCCAATGAAGAGAGCGACTCCTCCATGCCATCGCTAGAGGACATTGATCCAACAATCAATGCGAACCAGAATAATCCAAGACCAGCCGCCAATCATCGTATCCCGGCTGGGGATACGAGAGCCGCTTGTGTAGATGAAGAGCCAAGAACTCTTGGCCAAAGAATGGATCCGATTCAGCAACCACGCCGTCCAGGTGTGAACTTTGATGTTGACGATATTCAGGGGTTTAGCTTTAACCCACAAGTTATTACCATCGTTTGCCAAAGCCAGTTTGGAGGAACGAGTGTCGAATCTCCACATTAACATTTACAGAATTTTGAGATCTTGATGGAGACAATGAAGCCAAAGAATGCAACCACCAACAATTACAAGATCAAGTCATTCTTTTTCTCTTTGAAAGGGAAAGCTTTATCTTGGTATCAAGCTCTTCCAAATGGAAGACTCAACACATGGGAGGATCTTTCTTCGGAGTTCCTAACCAAGTTCTTTGCGCCATCCAAGACGGCGCAGTTGAGAGGTAAAATTAATGCTTTTTCTATGAGATCTAATGAAAGTTTGTTTCAGTCTTGGGAAAGATTTCAGGATTTACTATTGGATTGCCCACACCATGGCATTTCCAAATTGGAGTTATTGGAGATATACTATAAGGGGCTAGATGTGGAAACACAATTCAAGCTCCAATCCCTTTCATGTGGCACATTCATGGACATGAGGGAAGATGACGCTTGGGACTTCATTGAGAAGCAAGCCCGAGTCATTGAGAAGTACTCTCACCGGAAAGTGGAAGCTAATCGAGTGGACCAAGGAGCAAAGCTAACACAAGCTGCTCAAACTCAAATCTTTCTCTCAACACCGAGATTAAAGAATTGAAGGAAGTCATCAAGCTAGCTTTCCAAAGCCTAAGGAGCAAGATGTTGGTTATTTAGGAAACAACAATAACCACAATGGGAATGAGAACACCAATCGCAACAGCCGGAACAACAACCGGAACAATTGGAATAACAACAACCGGAATAACAATTGGAACAACAATAGGGGTTCAAACAACAACAATTGGCGTTCCAACCAACAACAAAACTCCGGTAATTCTTATCCCAATTCAGGAAATTCACTAACTCCACCATCTTCTTCTTCCATTCCTTTGAAAATCCAGGGGCAAACATCTAATAGTGGAAGCACTTCGGGGAAAGAGAAGCCCGATCCCATGCTGGAAACGATCTTGGGAAAGCTTCAAGGGTTGGAGAGTCACATCACTAAGGTTGATAAAGCCCAAAAGGTTTTAGAAAACCTAATGTTCAGCAATGCTGAGGAAGTTCCTAGAAATCAAGGAAAACTACCAGGAAAGACGGAGGATAACCCAAAAGGAAGGGTGATGGCTATCACAACTAGGAGCGGAGCAATAACCACCGACCCGCAGCCCAAGTTTGTGGAAGTTTCCGTCGAAAAGGAGAAGGAAAAGGGGAAGGGGAAGGAAGACATCTACATTCCTCCTCCAGCTTACAAACCTCCCCTACCATTCCCACAATCTAGAGCAAGAGCGCGTCTAGACAAGCAATTCGGTAAGTTCATTGATCTCATGAGCAAACTGCATATTAATATACCTTTCATTGATGCAATTGTAGGTATGCCAGCATATGGAAAGTTCTTAAAGGATATCCTCTCTAACAAGAGGAAACTAGAAGACTTTGGAGAAGTCAAGATGAGTTCGGAATCGTCGGATCTCATCAAAACGATGAAGGAAAAGATGCCCCCAAAGCTGAAGGATCTGGGGTCATTTTGTGTTCTAATCGGAGTAGGAGATGTCACAAATGATGCATTATGTGATTTAGGAGCAAGCGTTAGCATCATTCCGCTTGCCTTATGCAGGAAGATCGGTCTAGGCGAGCCTAAACCGGTGAAGATGACGTTATATATGGCGGATCGATCCATAACTCGTCTCGTCGGCATCATTGAAGACGTCCCGGTCAAGCTTGGTAAGTTCTATGTTCCAATAGATTTTGTTGTGCTTGACATTCCTGCAGATAGTCCGGTCCCGATCATACTCGGAAGACCGTTTCTTGCAACATCCGGTTGTATGGTGGATTGCAAGAATGCTAGACTCGCCTTCAACATAGGAGAGCAAAAGGTAGAGTTCGTTCTTTCCACTTTGATGAAAGAACCAGCTCTTGAAGAGGATATGTTTAACATCCATGACGAAGAGGCATCTAGAGAGGAAGTAAGCTCAATTCTATTCAAAGATCCTTTCCAAAAGGTGATCACCATAAGCATTATGGACATCGGAGAGGAAGAGGAATGCAATGAGGAAATTGAAGCTTTAGAGGAGCAAAAGGAAGTGCATGAAGATGAGTTTGAAAAACTCTACGATGGGTCAGAAAACGTGAGGAATCACGGCCAGTCGTGCTATTCCACGGCCGTGGTTCCTACCAACATGACCGTAATTAGCTATTCAGAGGACTCTAGTAAGTTGCACGGCCAAAACCACGGTCGTGGAACTATCAAAGGTGCCGTAATTGACTTCCACGCCCTAAACCACGGCCGTGGAGGAAATAAAGGAGCCGTGGTTTTGGAAAAATCTGGGGACAATTACGTTCTTTCTACCACTTCTCTTGAGTCTTCTCCAACAACTTCTATACCCTTAGAGACTTCTAAGGAAGCATTGGACACTCCTCAAGAGCCATTAGAGAGTCCGATAGTGATGGATATGAAGCAACTTCCCACACATCTAAGGTACGCATTTCTAGGATCTAATTCTACCTTTCCGGTAATTGTTAGTTCCAATCTAAGTGAAGATGAACATAGTAAGCTTATGGTTGTTCTAAAGAAACATAGGAAAGCCTTAGGTTACACTATATAGGATCTAGTAGGAATTAAGCCTTCATTATGCATGCATAAGATCCTAATGGAAGAAGACTTTAGGACTTCGCGACAACCTCAAAGGTGGTTAAATCCGACCATGAAGGAGGTTGTCAAGAAGGAGATTCTTAAGCTACTTGATGCAGGTATTATCTACCCTATCTCCGATAGTAAGTGGGTAAGCCCCGTACAAGTTGTCCCGAAAAAGGGAGGAATGACGGTCATCACAAACAAAAATAACGAGCTCATTCCTACAAGAACCGTGACGGGATGGAGGATGTGCATAGACTACCGCAAGCTAAACAACGCAACGAGGAAGGACCACTTCCCATTACCATTCATCGATCAAATGCTTGAGAGGTTAGTACAACACTCACATTTCTATTATCTTGACGGTTATAGTGGTTTCTTCCAGATCCCGATTCACCCAAACGATCAAGAGAAGACCATGTTCACGTGCCCGTGGGGTACGTTCGCTTATAGGAGAATTCCGTTCGGGCTTTGCAACGCCCCAGCCATGTTCCAAAGGTGCATGATGGCTATCTTCTCAGAGTACATAGAGGAGATCATGGAGGTTTTCATGGATGACTTTTTTGTTTATGGTTCCTCTTTCGATAATTGTCTTTCTAACCTCTCTCTTGTGCTACAAAGGTGTGAAGACACTAACCTAGTTCTTAATTGGGAGAAGTGTCAATTTATGGTGAAGGAAGGCCTTGTACTCGGACACTTGATCTCTAGTAGAGGGATTGAAGTAGATAAGGCTAAGATAGATTCTATAGAAAAGCTCCCTCCTCCATCTTCGGTGAAGGGGATAAGAAGCTTTTTAGGACATGCTGGATTTTATAGACGTTTTATAAAAGATTTCTCTAAGATATCAAAACCGCTTACTAATCTATTGATGAAGGATGCAGTTATTGATTTCTCGCAGGAGTGCTTAGATGCGTTTCATAAGATTCGGGAAGCTCTAATCTCAGCCCTGATCATTCAACCTCTAGATTGGAATCTTCCATTCGAGGTCATGTGTGATGCAAGTGACGTAGCTATAGGAGTTGTTCTTGGGAAAAAGAAGGAAGGACGAACCCATGCTATTTACTACGCTAGCAAAACGCTAGATGAAGCGCAGCTTAACTATGCCACTACTGAAAAGGAATTTCTAGTTATTGTTTATGCATTTGAAAAGTTTCGTTCTTATCTTGTAGATGCAAAGGTGATTGTATACATGGATCATGTTGCGATCCGGTATCTACTTGCAAAGAAGGATGCGAAACCAAGGCTGATTAGATGGATTCTTCTCCTACAAGAATTCGATCTAGAGATCCGTGACAAGAAGGGTTCGGAAAATTCTGCTGCGGATCATTTGAGTCGTCTACCACATCTAGAGGACGACAATCTACCTATAGATGACTCCTTTCCGGACGAGCATTTACACATCATAGAGGAGTGCATCGACAAGATTACTAAAGGTAACGAACCATGTTTTGCTGATTTTGTTAACTATTTGGTTTTCCATGAAGTACCACCCGGACTATCCTATGCACAAAGGAAGAAGTTCTTTAAGGATGTCCGGGAATACTTTTGGAATGAACCACTCCTCTTCAAGAGAGGTCCTGACGGCATCATTCGACGATGTGTGCCGGAAGACGAGATGCAAAGCGTCATCCGTCATTGTCATTCACTACCTTGTGGAGGACATGCTAGCTCGAACAAGACTAGCGCTAAGGTATTGCAATCTGGATTCTTTTGGCCTACTTTATTTAAAGATGTGCAAACCTTTGTTTCCTGCTGCGATGCTTGTCAAAGAACAGGGAACATATCTAGGAGAAATGAAATGCCTCTTAACAACATTCAGGAGGTAGAGATCTTTGACGTTTGGGGAATAGACTTCATGGGACATTTCCCATCATCTTGTGGAAACCAATACATACTTCTAGCTGTAGATTATGTTTCGAGATGAGTTGAAGCGATTGCCTCTCTAACTAATGATGCCATGGTTGTGGTTAAGTTCTTTAACAAGACTATTTTCCCAAGATTTGGGACACCACGGACTATCATTAGTGATGGAGGCTCTCACTTCATTGCCCGACGATTCGAAGCTCTACTAGCTAAGTATGGAGTGACTCACAAGATCGCCACCCCTTATCATCCACAAACGAGTGAACAAGTGGAGATTTCAAATCGGGAGATTAAAGGAATCCTAGAGAAAACAGTTTCGAAGACAAGGGCAGATTGGTCTTTGAAGCTAGATGATGCATTGTGGGCATACCAGACTGCATACAAGACTCCCATAGGAACGACCATACAACCTTGTGTATGGGAAGTCTTGTCACTTACCGGTAGAACTAGAACATAAGGCGTATTGGGTGGTAAAGTGGTTAAACTTCAGCATGGAGGAAGCAGGCGAGAAGCGCCTTTTGGACCTTAACGAGCTTGAAGAACTTCGCTTAAACGCCTATGAGAGCGCCAAGATCTACAAGGAGAGAGCAAAGCGTTGGCATGATAAGCACATCATTCCAAAGGACCTCAAGGAAGGAGATCAAGTTCTCCTCTTCAATTCAAGACTTCGTCTCTTTCCAGGTAAGCTTAAATCTCGTTGGACTGGACCTTATCTAATCAAACATTTTTTTCCCCATGGCGCAGTTGAAGTATGGGGTGAAAAGGGCGGAAGCTTCAAGGTGAACGGTCAACGACTCAAGAAGTACTCACCGGAATTCCAAGCTGAGGAGTTCGCGCCTACCGCACTCGAATAGGCGCAAGTACGGTCTAGCTACGGACCTTAAACAAGCGCTTCTTGGGAGGCAACCCAAGGTATTGCACTTATGCTTTTGCTTGTCATTCTTAGATTGGATTAGTCTAGACGTTTTTGTTTTGTTTTGCCCTCGATACCTCCCGGTATGTCGTGTTTTTGGATGTAGGAACAATGAAATAGGCAATGGGAAAGGAAAAAGTTGGAAGAAATTGACGAAACTCGGATTTTGGCACATTACAGAGAGTTTCATGCCCTAAACCACGGTCGTGGAGGCTACAGTGACCGTAATTTTTCAAAATCTAAGAAAAATCACCAAAAACCACGGGTCCGTACAAAACCACGGCCGTGGAAACCCCCGAGTGACCGTGATTTTCAAAAAATTTTACGGCCACTATATAAACCACCTTCCTTCACAAAAACACCCCCATTCCCAAATCCACGCCCCTCTTCCACGCCCTAAACTCCGAAAATCTCCACATCTCGCAAATCCTCATTCGGTAATCGTTTCGAACGATTCTTGGTGCTAAAGTGGAGCATTTTCATTCCTCTACAAGATCCAATCGACAAAACAAGTGAACAATCCCTCCAGAAGGCAGAATTTGGATTGAAAGATCCAAAACCCTAGGTTTTTACTTTTCTTCTCTTCTTTGTCAATTCGGGCTAAATTTTCGCAAGAACTTAGAGAAATTGCATAGGATTGAGATTGGAATTAGTCTAGGACAGGTTCTGCTGAGTTTGTTGTTGATTTTGTTGAGATTTGAGCAAATCAGAGACGAATCACGGTCTGTGGAACTTCCACGGTCGTGGAATAGGAAGAACAGACCGTGGTTTTTTCTAGAATTGAGAAAATGTTCACGAGAAGTGCAGGAAAGAAAAAGAAGAGAAAGGGTGATAGTTCCTCTTCTTCCCAAGCCCCTCCTAGTAAACCACCATCACCTCCACGCCCTAGAATCCCAACCATTCACCCAAACTATCTGGAGGCTTTAGAAAAGATCGAGGAGAGAGCGGTCATAGGACCTAGATACCTCTTGCTTGAGGAGTTGGAGCCACTTAATCTAGTGAATGACTTGACATGGCTCTTGGATAGAGCCGGACTGATTGTTTTCTCCGCTATTCGAGCGGATGCATATGAGGAGATTACGAGGGAGTTTGTTATTTAATTTCCTTCGAGCACAGCCACGTCGAGAGGACGGTATCTTTTAGATTGATGGAGACGGATTATGAGTTCTCTATCCAGCAGTTTAGAGCCTTCTTTGGGTTCCGTGAGACCTTTAACGGTCTTTTCCCTAGAAGTGTATACGCTAAGGACTTCTGGGAAGATATAGCCATGATTTATGCCAGTGAGGACCGCTGGCAGCCAGCTGACACCAAGGCTAAGCTCATCTACCACTTAGCCTTGAAGATAGCTCATAGGGTCCTTTCCGAGTGCCTATTCCCTAGGACCGAGACCCCCCAAAAGATAAAGACCGATGAGCTATTCCTTCTCTATTGCATGCTCCACGGTAGACCGGGAGGTAGACCCGTACGGTCGTACGGCCGACCGTACGGGCGAAACGTGTCCCGAAAAAAAAAAAAAATTTCTTTTCCGAAACGATTTTTTTTTCTTTTTTTTTCGGAAACGAATGAAAATTTGTTTGAACTACCATGTTATAATTTATGCACTATTCTCCTATAAACTTTGAATTATTCCCATATAATCCATGAACTATTCTATTATAATTCATGAACTATCCCATAATAAGTTTTGAACTATTACTTTCACTCCTTTATAAATTTTTGCACTTGACACTATTCTATTATAATTCATGAACTATTCTATTATAATTCATGAACTATCCCATAATAAGTTTTGAACTATTACCTTCACTCCTTTATAAATTTTGCACTATGAACTATTCTATTATAATTCATGAACTATCCTTTTAGAAGTTATGAACTATTCCTTAATAAGTTTTGAAATATTACTTTCATTCCTTTATAATTTTGCACTATGAACTATCCTATTATAGTTCATGAACTATCCTTTTATAAGTTATGAACTATTCCATAATAAATTTTGAACTATTACATTTACTTGTTCTTTAAAAAAAAAAAATTTTCCGGGACACGTGTCGGCCGTACCGGAATAATGTGCCTTACTTGAACAACACACACACACACACACATATATATATATATATATATATATATATATATATATATATATACTATCGAGATCCTCATTTGGGTGACTACTTCTGTACACACTATCCCAAAACATCTATACTCGCTTTAAACCTAAAACCTTTTCAAAAGTCAAACCCCTTTCGGGTTCTGTTTATTTATCCACTCTACCTTTATTGCAGATAGCAAGTGCCAAGTGTCATTGTTATTAACCTAAGGCTCTGATACCAACTCTATAACACCCCGAATCCGCGGGACTCGGAGTGCCACATTGGGCTAGGATCTCACAATGGATCTTGACCCTAACCTGACAACAAGTTCACTAGATCTTACAACAAGGCACAAGTAAATTAAACAAAATACATAAAACTGTATAAGATACATCAAAAGGGTTTACAACAACAAAGCCGAGTACAAAACAACATCCATAAACAACAAATACAAAAGATCTCATATCCCACGCATCCTAATGTACAGAAGTCCTCGGCTGGTCACCCCATCTGGCTCAATCTGTAGTCTTCCTAACCTGCAGATCATCTACAACACGGTGTACACCGTTAGCTACAGTAATGAATAAGTATGAAGGTAATAGCACAAACACACATCCACAACTCATACATGCAATGCCACACGTATTCATTTATTATCTTTTCATTCATTATTCCATTACTAATTCAACTTATTTTGTAACACGAGAAGCCTCAAGAACCCCGTCTCATCCAACGTAACACAGGGGTTTTGCATGGGGGTGATCACCACTCGTCCCCCCCTGTGAGATCATCTTCAGGGCACCTCTTCCTACCCGCAGGTGAAGGCAAGTGGTCACGATCCATTATAATACACTTGGGCCATTTAATATCATAAATAGTCATCCTAGTCCGGTTTAGGTTATAAATGCACAATCATATGACACACACAACCATCATAATCACACAAACCCACAACTGAACGCTAAGTAAGTCCTATGGACTTACCTGTAATACTCATATCCAAAACCACGTCACAGATTTCCCTCGTGGAAGTAATCGACGCCTGTAATAGCAAGGCACACGACATCACATACTGCAAGGGTTAGGAGACTCGTCTCCTTAACCATAACCAACCTACAACCTCAATCTAAACCTCAAGATCATAACATGCTCACAAATTCCTAAGGCATATCCTCAACATAAACACGAGTGTCTAAGGCACATCTCTATCATACCACTCATCCTAACCAAGCTAGCCTAGCTAACATCTAAGCCAAGGCCAAAGGAAAGGAAGGAAGGAAACATACCAACAAGGTATGCCCTGAATGCACCAACAAAAGCAAAGAACTCAATGCTGACCCAGTGAGGCGCAAGGGCGGCTCACTAAAGGCGCAGAGGCGGTCCACAGCAGGCGCAGGGGCGGCCAAGCTCAGGCGCAGGGGCGGCTGTCTGTGCAGAATGTTGGCCCCGACTTCTCTTCGATCTCTTTCTCGACTCTCTTCACTTCTCCATCATACCATAGCAACACACATACATATATACACATGTATGAACAACATAATAGCCAGGAAAGGATCCAACACAAGTCTAACTTGTGATCCTAACCTATGAAGAAAGAAGGAAGCAAGAAAGAAAAAGAAAGGAAGATGGAGAAGGAGGTCTCACCTCAGCAAAGACCTAAGCAACAACTAAGAGCAACCAACACACCTCACAACCTTAGCACAACAGCAGCAACTCTCAGCATCATCCTCATGATCATCGAAAGCCAAAAGCACAACCAAACTCTCAAAAACTCACACACAAGATCAAAGAGAGAACAAATAAGAACAAGGAAGAAGAGAGAAGAAGATGAACGTGAGGAGGAGGAGAGAAGTTGGAGAGATGAAGAAACCCTTCATCAGAAGCATGGGAAAGCTTATAAAGGAAGCTAACCAAAAGCAAGGTCAAGAGGTCAACAAAGGTGGCTACAGCCGCACAAAACCGCAGGGGCGGATCAGGCAAGGCACAGGGGCGGCCCTCCTAAGGCATAGGGGCGGCTAACAGGGTCCGCAGGGGCGGCTGATAGGGTCTATCAAAGGCTCAACAAGGACTCAAGGCTCCTAAGGACTAAGGCTCTTACAGCTCAGCCCTGGCTCAGCACAACTTAGCACCTAAAAGACTAAGGCTCTTACATCACACTTTCCTAAAAACAAATTTCGTCCAAAAACTTGAACAATTCTCAAATCCTCTCAGACCCATACATCGAGGTATGAACACTCTATCTATTGGAGGTATCACATCTCCGCTCACAAGATCACAACCTATAACATTCTATAACCTTAAATTACAACATGGTGGAATCATCACTCCAGCAACACCATCACACAACTAAGCAAGGCATAGAGGTAAACCATCTCAAGCCAACACATAACCACATCACAATGGCATGGAGGAAAACCATCTTTGGCCAAACCACACTCATAACACAAGGGCGTGGAGGAAAACCGTCTCCACTCAAACTATGTCCATAACAAAAGCATGGAGGAATAACCATCTCCAGCTGAACCTAGTCATAACACGATAGCATGGAGGAAAGAAAAATCTCCAGCTATAACACAACTCGCGCTAGCAAACAAGATCTAAGAGATCGTATGCACACATAACAGCTAGCACGAAAGCGCAACATATAACATAAACACATAACATGACACTCACCAAGATAGCACTAAGATCTACTCGTGGATCCTACAGGTGCATCTATCTCGGCATAGAACTTTGGATAGTTCCTTTGGATACTATCCTCGGTCTCCCATGTAGCCTCCTCTGGTCCTCGTTTCGACCACTGTATCCTCAGCATAGGAATATCCTTCGAACGCAGGCGTCTCACACCTTGTTCTAGGACTACAATAGGGTGCTCAACAAAAGTGTGATCCGGATCAACCACTAAGTCATCATAGTTGACAATGTGCCTCGGGTCTGGTATGTACTCTTTCAGTTGAGACACATAAAACACAAGATGAACGTTCTCTAACCTCGGTGGCAAAGCTAATATGTACGCTGCTCTCCCAACTCTATCCAGTATCTCAAAAGGACCGACATATCGGGGACTCAGCTTCCCCTTTATGACAAAACGTCTGATGTCATGTGTCGGAGATACCCTCAACCAAACATGAGCTCCTACCCTGAACTCTAGAGGCCGACGCCTCCTGTCTGCATATGACTTCTAGCGACTTTGTGCAGCCAGCATCCTCTCTCTGATTAGCGCTACTCGAGCCATATTATCTAGAATCTACTTTGGCATTATATCACTAACACTTCTAGGCTCATCCCAGCATAACGGTGTACGACATCTACGCCCATACAGTGCCTCATATGGGGATATCACAATCGATGCATGCCAGTTGTTGTATGAGAACTCAACCAATGGGAGGCAATTTGACCATCCACGTCCCCAATCCAACACACAAGCTCGCAACATGTCATTCAATGTCTGAATGGTCCTCTTTGACTTACCATCTATCTGAAGACGAAACACATTCGTGAAGTGCAAACTCATCCCCAAAGCAATCTGAATCTGCTGCTAGAATCTCGAGGTGAATCGTCCATCTCGGTCTAAGACAATTGTCCTCGGTACACCATGGAGTCCCACTATCTGCCTAGTGAACTCCTCAGCTGGTCTACTCACTAGCCATGTTTTTTTGATAGGGATAAAACGTGCAATCTTCGTTAGTCTGTCAACCACAACCCAAATGGAATCAAAGCTCATGCTCGGTCTCAATCTTGTCACAAAGTCCATGGAGATGTCCTCCCACCTCCACTGCGGTACTGGCAGTGGATGGAGTTCTCCTCCTGGTCTACAATGCTCTATCTTGACCTGCTGACAGGTCGCACACTAAGCCACAAAGTTGCTACATCGGGCTTCAGCCCTCCCGACCAGTATGAACGTCTCACATCCTGATACATCTTACTCGCACATGGGTGTACAGAGTAAGGTGTGGATTGAGCCTCCTGTAGAATCCTCTGCCTCAGATCCGCATTAGAGGGTACACAGAAGTGGCCACGGTGTCTCAATACTCCATCTTCTCATATGAAGAATTGTGGTGCGTTACCTTGAGACATCCTATCTAGTATCCTCGTCATCGTCAGGCAGGTCCCCTGTTTCCATTGGATTTGTCCCAACAGATCAGGTAGAACCTCTTAAGTGCTCAACTGGGCATCCTCATCAAGAAACTGGATGTCCATCTCTAACCATGCTAGATCTCTCTGAAGTTGGGGTTGAACTGTCAATCTCACAATCGCCTTCTCTCGAGGCGTCTTCCTGCTCTAGGCATCGGCAAGAATATTCGCCTTTCCTGGATGGTACCGAATCTCAAGGTCAAAGTCCTTGATCAACTAAATCCATCTACGCTGGCGGTTATTCAATTCCTGCTGTGTGAAAATATACTTCAGACTCTTGTGGTCTGTGAAGATCTGACATGTAGCACCATACAAGTAATGCCTCCAGATCATCAATGCATGAACTACTATTGACAACTCCAGATCATGAGTTGGGTAGTTCTCCTCATACGTCTTCACCTGTCTAGACGCATAAGCAATCACTTTTCCCCGCTACATCAGAACACATCCCAAGCCTAGCTTGGATGCATCACTATAGACTACAAAGTCCTCGGTGCCCTCCGGATGCACTAAGATGGGAGCAGAAGTCAGACGTCTCTTCAACTCCTCAAAACTCTGAGTACACTGCTCGGACCATACAAACCGGGTAGTCTTCCTCAATAGGATGGTGAGTGGATAGGCAATCACAAAGAATCCCTCCATAAACCGTCGGTAGTAACCGACTAGGCCAAGGAAACTGCGCACTTCCTTGACGTTCGTCGGTGTCGTCCATGCTTCTACTGACTCGATCTTCTCCGGATCAACCTTGATCCCTTCGGCAGAAACAACATGACCCAGAAATGCTACGTACAGTTCTCTATCACGCAAAACTCGCATCACTGTCCTCAAATGTCTTGCATGTTCCTCTCTGCTACGGGAGTACACCAGGATATCGTCTATGAGGACCACTATAAACTGATCCGGAAAGTCGATGAATACGCCATTCATCAACTCCATAAAGACGGTGGGCACATTCGTGAGCCCGAATAGCATCACTACAAACTCGTAGTGGCCATATCGAGTCCGAAATGCCGTCTTATGCACATCCTACTCTATCACCCTCAACTGGTGATATCCCGAGCGTAAGTTGATCCTGGAGAACACAGTCGCTCCCTAAAACTGATCTAATAAGTCATCAATGCGAGGCAATGGATACTTGCTCTTGATGGTCAACTTGTTCAGCTCTTTGTAGTCGATGCATAGTCTCAACAATCTGTCCTTCTTCCGCAAGAAGAGGACAGGTGCTCCCCACGGGGATACGCTAGGGCAGATGAAGCCCTTCTCAGCCAACTCGTCGAGCTGCTTCTTCATCACTAACAACTCGATAGGCACCATACGGTATGGGGCCTTCGAGATCGGTCTCGTACCAGGATCTAAATCGATACCGAAGTCCACGCTCCTCTGAGGCGGCAAATTGGATGGCTCAGCAAACACATCCAAAAACTCGCAGACCACTGGGATGTCCTCTAACGATGTACTATCGCCCTCCTTCATGGCATAACACTAGAAGGCTTCGCAACCCTATGCGATCAATCTCGCTGCACGTACTGCATTGATAACCATACCCGTCTTTCCAAGATCCCAACCTTGGAAAATCTCGATCTGACCCAACTCGATAGAGACCGTCACGGTCCTCCTACCCACATCTAACACAACATGATGTCTATCCATCCAATCCATACCCGGAATGACTTCCTCATGCACCTGCGGCATGACAAAGAAGTCCAACCCCAAATCACGGTTTCCTAAATGGATAGGACAACCATATACCTCTCGGGTACCTCTAACCTGACCCCCATTTGGTAACCCTATCAAGAAAGGTCTACCCTCTACTGTATCTAAGGTTAGTCTATTAACGCATGCATCAGATATGAAAGAGTGTGTAGCACCCGTATCAAACAAAACTCTAACAGGTAAACCATGAATCAGAATGGTACCTGTAACAGCTGGCGTTGGCGGCTCCTCAGCGCTCCTCAGCTGAAAAACTCAACCTCGAGCTCCTCTAGTGTCACTGGCACCACTATCTCTACCTTTCCCTCTACTCGGTCCTAGAGCAGAACCCTGAGTAGGAGGATGGTTTGGGACTCTCTATTATCCCTATGGTGTTGAGGCGGTCTTGTCCCACCTCCTGCTGCAGCAGCAAGGGACTAACCCTATTGTGATGACGCCTTTCCCTGACGGCAAAACGTAGCCCGATGTCCTGGCTTCCCGCAAGAGAAGCAAGTCAATGGTGCTGACAAGGCTAAAAACCTATGGTCGTTGTCTTTTAGCTTAAGTCAAAGTTAATTACCTAATGTTACACTAACCGGTTTGTATAGTGTAAGTAAGGGTCGATCCCAAGAGAGTCTTGTCAAGTTTTCATTATATTTACTTACCGAATTGTAACCAATGAGGGGGGGGGGTTGGATTGAAACAAAGTAAGACAAAAACATATAAATTAAGCAAAGATGGTGATAATAGAATGAAAAGCTACACTTGCTTGTATCTTAGCATGCACACTACTTGGTTGGTTCTTTTTACAAGTTATTCATCAATGTTCTTGTCTTGATCTTAGATATGTGTTGAGCCAACCAGCATCAACACAAATTAACAAGATTAGTGATCCGTAAACCTACAAGATCAAAGCACAAGTTAGCATTCTAACAAAGACAAAGAGATATAAAGAATGTATAAACACTGTTAGACTTTCTTTATAGTTATATTCCTTTTCCTTTAAGTAATTACAACTAGCTTTTACCTAAAGGGTTACTACTAGATTAAGGACCCGAACCCGGAATCGATTATTTCCTAGAACTTTACATGCATTAGACACTTAAGGTGATCAATCTAAGTGGTAAGAAACATGCAAACATAAGTTAAAGCTCAAGGAATATAACACATTGACTGAATAAACTTATATTAAAAAAGATTTACAACCAAGCACCAATGCAGCTTCGAAACAACCTAATGTAGCAAGGGAACTTAGAAACTCATTAAAAATTGGAAATGTAGAGCTTTTGTGGGAAAATGATAGATGATTCTAACAATCACCCAATGCTCTATTTATACTACAAAAGACAGTAAATGGGAGTAAATTGGCCGTCCTAAAAAGCCACCTTAAATGCCATAAAGGTGGTGCAAACAGCCGGAGTTAAGTCCTCTGGCGCTAAACCGCGGGGACGGGCTTCAAGGCCGCAGGGGCGGTTTAGGCCAAAACTCTCGATCTTCTTTTTAGCCGCTGGGGCGGCCTGGCAATCCGGAAGGGGCGGCTCTTTAATGCTCCTTGAACATCTGACTCTTCAGCTTCATGCCGTTTCTGATGACGAGCCGTAGGGGCGGCCCAATGTCACCGTAGGGGGGGTGACACTGACTCTTCGACTTCACTGGTCCGCAGACTTGTCCGCTGGCAGAAGCAAAGGGGCGCCGGCTTCGCTTCTTCAGGGTGAGTCACCGCAGGGGAGGCCGGAGGCGGCCGCAAGGGCGGTGACAAGCTTGTTCCGGGCGCTGGCGAAGGCGCAGGCTGCGTCCCGGAGTGCAATGCCACCGCAAGGGTGGTGACACTGCTCTGCGGGGGCGGTGTGGCACCAAAAACACTTCTTCTTGATCGTTCTTCAACTCCCAAGTGTTGCTAATATCTTCTTTTGCTTCATTTGGACTTCTTCATCTGGATTAAGATATTAGTAACACAAACCGACTCAAGGACACTAAAAACTATCCTAATTCATAGTGATTTCATCATCTATCAGGTGCTCTCGGGCAATCAGTCCTCACATGTCCATACGCTCCGAAGTGGTAACATTGTCGGCCTCTCTTAGAAGTCTGTGCAGACACTGGATAACTCAAGCGGCCCTGAGTCTGGCCTCGCCCGCATTCAGATGCTCTTGCACTAGTCTATCATGTACACGGTCTCTTCTCATACCGTCCGTCTGAGAAGTCCTCCTCTGGCTAGCCCGCTCACGCTCGTAAGCTGAGGCTCTATCCTAGTAGTCTGTCAAAGACTCACAATGAAATCCCACCATGTAAGAACATATACTCTCCCTTCGTCGGCGGGAGAACAAATACATGTGTTGGTCCTCAGAAGGTGCAGCTAGACCCACTAATGCCAGCTCCGTCTAGAAACGACTGATGACATTTGCTATCGGCACATCCTCGAAGCCTACATCTACAAAATCATGTAGTTTCTCCCTCCTTAGTGAGGCAGGGCACAAACGCTCCCTGATTATGGTCCGCATCTGATCATAGTCACTGGCTCGAACCCGCATAGGCCTCCACCACTGCTGAGCTAGGTCACGGAATAGAGTATGTACTACCTCTATACGTCTGCCCTCTGGACATCTAATAGACTCAAGGGTTGAGTCCACATGTCCAATCCAGACCTCCGTCATCAATCCCATCTTTCTAGAGAAAGGGGGTACTCCAAACTGATGAAATGCCTTCAACCAAGTGTCTGGTTGAGGCCATCTATACTCCTCTCAAGCTCTATCAACCTCACAAATGCGTGTCGGTGTAAATGGCACTTGAGTAGCTCCCTGGGATAACTCATAAGATCCCACCTGTTCTGGCAGATCTAGGGAACGTCTACCCGCTCTAGCAGCCTCCTCAACTCGTCTGATGTACGCGCGGAACTCTGGTCCCCACAAAGAGACATTATTATGCTAAAAATGTACCATGCAAAAGTCTTCCAATTTATAACTCGATATGTTCTCCTAACTCCTAGCGAACCCACAGTGTATGGGTTGTTTTGTAGCAAGGATAGTACTCCGAGGTCGAACACGAAGACTAAGGTGAAATCAAATCAAACAAGTGATCATGGATAGTGCAAATCTAGTCTAAGAAAAGAGAAAGAAATAAAGAAATGAAAATCATGATATTTTTTGTTGGGTTTTTATGGTGATCAAACAAAGATCACGGATCATGCAAGATTTATCAATCAATCAAGCATCACAAACAAACAACACAAGAACAAGACATGTGATCAAGTAAGAAAAGCGAGTTCTAGGGATTTAGACTTTCGGTTATGGCACTGGACTCAAGCTTCTAATCAACCTTGGACAAGCTGCGGTATGTTGGGAAAGGGTGTTTCTCCAATGGGATCAATCACTGGGTAGGTCTCATGGTCCACTAATCCCGCACCTAAGGTCCTATTACCGGGTAAGTCTCTAGGAGCCTAAGGTTGGGAATTCTACACAAACTGGATTGCTATCTAGGGGTCAAACCTCTCCTTACCGGGTAAGTCTCGGGAAGGCAAATCCTAAGCAACAATCCTAGCACACTCAATCCAATAGCGGCTTGCGAGGCTCACTACTACCTAGAGTTCATCATCTTTGATATCTAAGATCGGGAATTACCGGATAAGTCTCTTCCCTAACTTAGTTTGCTAGCATTAGGTCACCCAAAGCTAGATAAGGCTTAACAAGCACTAGGATTTCAACAATCTAACATCCTAACGTACGGGTTTATCAATGTAAGCACAACAGAGCAAAGCCACGGGCTGATCATACACAACCACGGCTGTGGTCTAGGAGGAACAAGCCGTGGTTTTGATGGGGGTTAGATTTTGAGCATGCAAGTCATCAAAAGGTACATTCAAGTCTATTCTATCATTATCCAAGCCATAACCTTTTGTCCATCACCCTAGAATCACAATTACTTAGCCAATAACATGTATCTCAAGATCTAGAATCATCATACAAGCATACATGGGTTTCATAGCTAGATGGTGAATGAAAGCAAGTAAAAGCAAGAAATGTTGGCTGAATATGAGTTTAAACAAGACTTACAACCATTCAAATGCAGCTTCAAATCGTTCCTTACAACAATTCCAAAAGCTTCTCAACAAAAATCACTAAAAACCACTAAAAGTCTCACTCTATATCTAAGTTTGATGATGTTGTTCTTCTCCCAAAATGAGAGTGTTTTTGTTCTTCTTCCAAGTCTTCCTCCCCTACAATGGATGATGATAGAGAGTCCAAAAGCCAGCCTGCAGGCTCTACCAAGTCCACACTCAACCAAGAAAAGCAAAGGTCGGGCAAAGAAATCGTTCGACAAGTGTCAAGGTTGTCCAGACAGAAACCACGGGCAAAATAATGAAACCCCGGGCGTGGTTATGGCCTTTGGGCCGTGATTTTGCACCAGAAGCCATCCTTGGATCACCAAGTCACGAATTGGTGCAAGGCATGCACCAATAAGGTCTTTTGTGTTCTCCTTTGCTCCTAGCTTGCTCCTAGCTTGCTCCTAGGGGAGTCCGGATGTGTGCCATCACGAGGAATGATCCTCGAATGTATCGATTAAGTCCAAAAGCTCCCCAAAATACCTACAAAACCGACAAAAGCTCGTGTAGACGTCTATTTCGACAATGTGGATGAATTAAGCGTAAACGGCATGAACTAATGTCAAACCATGCATGAATAACGGGAAAAACTATCTAAATGAATGCCTAAACTAACGTCATAAATCATGTCATCAAAATACTCCATACTTGCCACTTGCTTGTCCCCAAGCAAGGTTCAAACCTAAGCTACAAGATGGCATGAGTTGTGAATGCGGAAAAAACGGAAAATATTTTTGCAATTGTGCTTCTAGTCATAGATCACCTTCATAGTGATGTTCATGGCAAAGGATGAGGAAATGTGTATCAAGAGAATAAATGCATGGAAAGACAATCACACTTTGCTTGAAATCCTATATGCAAAGTAAATCGAGAATGTCTAGATGATCATGAAAATACCAAATCTAAATCACTTAAGTCAAAACACATGTGCATAGAGGTCTTAAGGACTTAGGAAAGAAGGCCAAGAAACGTTGTTAAAGGTGGGAATTTTGGGTCATGTGATGCTAATCCGGGAAAGGAACTAACTCCACAACTTCATTTTTGTTCAACTCCACCATAAGTGTATATTTTTTTCTCCATCTTTTTCTTTTCTTTCTTTTCTTTTTCTTCTTTTTTCTTTCATTTTTATTTTTGAGACAATGGCATTGGTCTACAAAAGCCGAAACCTTGGTGATTAGCGGACCTCGGGATTTTTCCGAGGTGCCTCACACCGGGCACACATACCAAGGATCGATAGGACTATCGGTTAATCCGACTTTTACAAGACAGAAACACTCAATTATGTGAATGGTGCCGAGTTACTCGTCATCAAAACCAACGTCCCCAAACCTATATTTTTTCTACACTTTCACAACACATTCAGCACTTCATTCATAACATTCATACACTTCCTTCAACACCCCACAATTACTTTTCACACACTCAACACACTAGCATGCTCCTATTCCCGGATGGGTCAAAAGAGGCCAAATTTTTTTTATCAATTGAGGTGCTTCAAATAACATGATCAATATGAGAACAAGAGAGATGAATTGCCTTAATCATTCCTATATGATGTGTAAGAACTAGCATGCGATTTCGATAATCAATTCTCAATCCAACTTAGACAACAATCTTCATCACAATTCATACATGGAGATCAAGAGAAGTATTCAAGTCCACATATGCATAAATTCTTTCAACACACAAGGTCATCCATAGCCAATTCACAAAACAAACTCATCATAAGGGTCATATCCAAACTAAGAAGCACAAATTTTTATAAAATAATTTTTTATTTTTTTGAATTTTTGAGATAAATATGTACAATGCAAACATAATGAAACATGTGACAATAGTATGAAACTATCCTAGATGCAATCATGAAAATGATTATGAAAACCTCACCCCATACTTAAAACCACATTGTCCCCAATGTGCAAATTAAATAAGAAAGTGAAAGAGAGTCCTCACAATGTAAAAATGGTGTTTTCGGTATTTTAGTTCACTCATGTGGAGTGATGGTGGATGATCAATCAAATATGGTAGAGAGCTCTTGATGTTCATTATGGCGTCGGGACCTGCGCTAAACACCGCAAGCCGTCCAAGTCCCACGTCCGCTCCACCCACGTTTGATGCGGGATCATCATCATCATCTTCATGTCTTACAAGACTTCTTTGTTACCTAGACTCTAGCACACAAACACAAGACACACAAAAACACCAAAACAAAAACAAAAGCAAAAAGCGAAAACGAAAACAAAAAACGAAAAGGGAAAGATATGTACCAATGGGTTGCCTCCCATTAAGCGCTTCTTTAAGGTCATTAGCTTGACCAAAACCGGGAGCGTTTCACTCAAGGTGAAGTGGGGCAATCATATCCACCGGAGCTTGCGGGATGTACTTCTTCAAACGGTGCCCATTCACCTTGAAATCTCCACAATGCTCCCCACCTATCTCAACCGCTCCATGCGGGAAGACCTTCCTCACCACATAAGGACCTGTCCATCTTGACTTGAGCTTTCTGGGGAAGAGCCGCAGCCTTGAATTGAAGAGAAGGACTAAGTCACCTTCACTCAATTCCTTTGGGATTAGACGTTTGTCATGCCAACGCTTGATCCTTTCTTTGTAAATCCGGGCATTTGCATAAGCATTTAACCGGATCTCCTCAAGAGCATTCATGTATAGAAACCTCTTCTCACCGGCTTCCTTGAGGTCAAAATTCAGCCACCTTATGGCCCAATATTCCTTATGCTCCATCTCCACCGGAAGGTGGCAAGACTTGCCATAAACTAGCTTGTAGGGAGTGGTGCAATTGGTGTCTTGAAGGCGGTTCTATAAGCCCATAGAGCATCATCAAGCTTCATAGCCCAATCTTTTCTTGTCCTAGAAATCGTCTTCTCAAGTATTCCTTTTATCTCCCGGTTGGAGATCTCCACTTGGCCACTAGTTTGGGGGTGGTAAGGTGTGGCCACCTTATGAGTCACCCCATACTTAGCCAAAAGTGTCCCAAAGTTCCTATTGGTGAAATGCTTCCCTCCATCACTTATGATCACTCTTGGTGTTCCAAACCTAGGGAAGATGACTCGGTTGAAGAACCGCACCACTACTTTGGCATCGTTTGTTGGAGAGGTGAATGCTTTCACCCATCTTGACACATAATCCACCGCCAATAGATTGTAGAGGTTGTCACATGAAGAGGGGAATGGCCCCGTGAAGTCCACACCCCAAACATAAAAGACCTCAACCTCTTGGATATTGTTCAAGGGCATATCATTCCTTCTTGAGATGTTTTCCGTCCTTTGGCAAGCGTCACAAGCTACTACAAAATTCTGCACATCCTTAAACAAGTTAGACCAATAAAAACCGGATTGCGATACCTTTGCACATGTTTTGTGTGAGCTAGCATGGCCTCCACATGGAAAGGAGTGGAAATGACGGATCACACTCTCCATGAAGTGGCATTTCTCCCAATTCAATACAAGATTAGTTTCCTCACATCTCTTCAACACCAAAGATAGATTAGCCAAGCAATTATCAAATGAAGAGCCATACACCGAGAAATCATCCATAAACACTTCCACAATATTCTCAATATATTCAGAAAAAATAGCCATCATACACCTTAGAAAGGTGGCGGGTGCATTACACAACCCAAATGGCATCCTTCTATATGCAAATGTTCCCCAAGGACAAGTAAATGTTGTTTTCTCTTGGTCATCCAGATGAATTGGGATTTGAAAGAACCCTCTATAACCATCAAGGTAACAAAAATATGAATGTTGAGCTAATCTTTCTAGCATTTGGTCAATAAAGGGAAGAGGGAAGTGATCTTTCCTAGAGGCAACATTAAGCTTCCTATAGTCAATACACATTCTCCACCCCGTAACCGTTCTAGTTAGGATTAGTTCATTGTTCTCATTAGTTACTACGGTCATACCACGCTTCTTAGGAACAACATGAACGGGACTAACACATTTACTATCCGAAATCGGGAAAATGATTCCCGCATCTAGCAACTTTAAGATTTCTTTCTTGACTACCACTTTCATAATAGGGTTCAATCTTCTTTGAGGTTCAATAGAAGGTTTATGGTTGTCTTCCATCAAGATTTTATGCATGTACAAGGATGGTTTAATGCCAACTAAGTAATCAATGGTGTATCCTATAGCTCTCCTATGCAATTTCAATTCATTCAACAATCTATCAAGCTCATCAATATTCAAAGATGCATTCACAATCACGGGATAAGTAGAATTTGAACCAAGGAAAGCATACTTAAAATTAGAAGGGAGAGGTTTGAGATCAAGTTTAGGAGGACCTTTATCGGTTGGATGTGATCTACATAGCTCCACATTAGATGAATCCAAAGCCATTGAAGACTCTCCAAGACTCTCCAAGACTCCTTGAAACTTTATCAACAACTAAGGGACTTTCTGGGGAAACCACGGGTGATCCCACGGGCTCTTGCATAACCACGGGCGTGGTTTTGGAAAAATTAGCTATGACATGGTTTTCCACAGGTCTATTTATTGAAACCACGGGCGTGGAATTGGCCTCTGGGCCGTGGTTCTTACAGCTCTTTAGCCCTTCTTCATGCACTTACAAATTCAACAGTTGTCTCCTTTTTTGATGCATCCAAGGCTTGGATTTCTTCATTGCAACCTTCCTCAACTCCTTCCTCCATGATACTCATGCTAAGAACCTTATCTAATGGATCCTTGATTAGGATTGAGCTCAAAACATCCCTAGATGCTTCTTCCTCGACAATGTTGAAGACGTCTTCACTAAGGGTTGACCCATTCATCATTGTGGAAACTTTGAACTTGATATTTTCTTCTCCTATGTTGAAAGAGAGGATCCCATTTTTGCAATCCACTGAGCATACTGAAGTGGCTAAGAATGGCCTCCCTAAAATGATAGGAACCTGGTAGTCCGCCGGGATGTCCAAAACAACAAAATCGATTGGAACATAGAACTTCCCAAGCTGAACCGGTATGTCCTCTAGGATCCCCAAGGGGTGAGTGATGGATCGATCTGCCGTGTAGAGGGTCATCTTGACCAGCTTCGGTTCTCCTAGCCCAACCTTATGGCAAAGTGCAAGCGGGATAATGCTAACACTTGCTCCAAGGTCACATAGGGCCTCATATTGCACTTCTCCAACTCCTATTGGCACACAAAAAGACCTCGGATCTCGCAGCATAGGAGGCATCTCCTCCCTCATGGTTTGTATCAACTCAGAAGACCTCATTGTCATCCTCACTTCTCCATACTCCTCCAACTTCCTCTTGTTGGAGAGTATCTCCTTCAAAAACTTTCAATAGGCCGGCATACCTAGAATAGCATCCATGAACGGAATGTTAATATGTAATTTAGACATGAGTTCAAGGAATTTACCGAAATGTTTATCCAAACGAGCTCGTGCTCGTGATTGTGGAAATTGTAACACCCCGAATCCGCGGGACTCGGGATGTCACATTGGGCTAGGATCTCACAATGGATCCTGACCCTAGCCTAACAACAAGTTCACTGGACCTTACAACATGGCACTGACAGATATAAAACAAATACATAAAACAGTATAAACTGTACGACCCAAAGTAAACAACAACATAGCCGAGTATATAAAACGACATCCTCACGTAGGAGGTACAAAAGATCATCCTCACGCAGGAGGGGAAACACAACAACCCCAAACCAACCACCTAATGTACGAGAGTCCTCGGCCTGTCACCCTGCCAGATCACCCAGTAGCGCCTAACCTGTAAACATCTACAACACGGTATGAAACCGTTAGCTAACCATACATATATGAGGTAATGCATAAGCACAAGCACAATCATGAAAGATAAACACATCAGCATGATATCACACATTTACCCATTTATTATCTTTATATAATAACCATTCACACAAAAACCGTATATATATATATATATAGATAGATGAAAGTATGTGACACGAGGACCGATACATCCCCGCCTTTGAGTACAATGTCCAGCTGTACGAGTATCGGTCACACAATCCGTGTACCCTATGGGAATGGATTGCGCCTTTCCTGTAAACCAGTCTGGCCCGACATCAGAGAACCTCCCAGACTCCACGGCGGGATGAAAGGGAAAGGTTATCACAGCCACGCAGTGGGGCAGTCAATAGAACATAGGTCGATAAAAACGACAACTCATGCTATCATAGCAAACATATAAAGCACACACCACTCATGCAAACACCCAATATATGGATGGTAGCTAAGTAAGTCCTACGGACTTACCTCAACCTCGTACAACCTCAAACACGATCACCTCTACACTGGAGGGACAACACGGCCTATAAGCAAGGAATAAAGAGATATATCAACCTCTATTCATCAAAGGGGTCACACCTAGACCCGAAGGGATCCATAAGGATCATACTCAATCTATGAGCCTCACAACCAACTAAACCTCAATATCTCAGCATTACTCACAATTCCTCAAATCTCAAGGTAGTATCTAATCAACATTCCTCAATCTCAATTTTAATCCTAATTTAATTAATTAACCTTTAATTAATTAATTAGATTTCGCCAGAATAACGTTTTGCCCGCAGGCAATTTCTAAACCCACCTGTCATCAGATTTCATCAAACAAACTATCCATAATCACCAGAATAATATAACGACCATAATGGAATTTATAATTATCCATTTTGACAAGTCCAAAGTCAATTTAGGCCAAATCGCAGTACAGAAAACGAATAAATTCATAACTTATTCGTTACTAACCCGATTGACGATCTGAAAGAAGATTCGGAAACACAGCGACGCAGGCTACACATGGACAACATCAAATTTATCGGAATCTGAGCGAAGGAACCGTCCTGGTGACATATATGCTCGACCAGCCCTCCATATACTCGGAAATGCAGAAACTCGGTACCGTTATGAAGAGAATGAAGAGAGGAATCCAGAAACTCAAACGGAATTGAAATCGGATTAGAAACGGAGAGTAGATATGAGTTTGAAGGTTGAGAGAAATCAGAGCTTTTACGAGGAAACGTGAAATGAAATGAATTAATAAAGGATTTTCCGCTATTTATAGTGAAGACGATAATTATCCTTTAGTAAAGTCGATAATTATCCTTTAGTAAAGTCGATAATTATCCTTTAACCGATCCAAAGGCGGGTCGAACCTCTTTCTCCAAACTTCTCGAGATTGGAACATTAAATCTGGAATATTATAGGGATAATTATTTCACAATTGCCTCGGAAAACGTGTATTCCTAAGCCGTCTTTCTTAGCCGTTAAGAAACGAAATAGCGACTCTTTTGGCCGTTTTGCCTCTCCATGTTATTTCATATCTAGGACATATCCGATGTCCTGATCATTTCTCTCAACTGCATTTTTATTAATTGGAGCTCCCAAATGCTCCAAATAACACCGGAGGGTAAAAATAATTACTCGGGGGAAAAAGTAAAAATTTCCCCAAATGTCCAAAATTACGCCAGGAACATAACGGTGGGACTCTTACTCATCACTTGCGAAATCTTCGCAAGTTATATGTCAATTACTATCAACGATTAAGTTAATCAACATTAATTAGAATTCGAAAATCCTAGCTATTACATCACACACCCCTTAAAAAAAGTTTCGTCCCGAAACTTGAACAATTCCCAAATCCTCTCGGACCCATACGCCGAGGTATAACTCTCACTCTTTCTATCGGAGGTATCACATCTCCGTTCAAAGGATCACAACCTATAACAATCTATAACCTCAAGTATAAACATGGAGGAATCATCATCTCCAGGAAATAGGGCCATAACGCTACCCAAAGGCGTAGAGGAATCACGTCTCTTGTCATACCACATCACAAGGCATAGAGGAAGCGCATCTCTAGCCAACCCATAAACATATATATCGCATGGAGGAATCACTTCTCCACTGAACTATGTCCACCAAGGTAGCATGGAGGAAAGAACCATCTCCAGCTGAATCCTAATCCCACTTAAATAGCATGGAGGAAAGAACCATCTCCAGCTATAAATATAATCATACTCGGGTAGCGTGGAGGAAGTAATCATCTCCAGCTATAACATACATCACACTAGCACATCAAGATCTACTAAGATCATAAATCACATCACATCTAGCATGGAATAACACATCAAAGCATATAAGCACATAAGCACAACATTCATCAAGATAACACTAAGATCTACTCGTGCTCCCGCAAATGGGTCTGTCCCAACATATACTCTAGATAGTTCCTCAGGACACTATCCTAAGTCTCTTACATAGCCTCTTCAGGTCTTCATCTTGACCATCATATCCTCAATATGGCAATGTCTTTCGAATGCAAGCGTTTCATATCTCATTCCAAGAATGTAATCGAATGCTCAAAAAAAGTATGGTTGGACTCAACCATCAATCATCGTAACTCACAAGGTGTCTCGAGTCTGGTATATACTTCCTCAGTTGAGACATATAAAACACTGGGTGGATATCCTCTAATCTCATAGGCAAAGCTAAACATCATGCTACCTTCTCTGTACTGGTCGATCTCAAATAAACCATCATATTGGAAACTCAGTTCCCTTTCCATATTAACACGTCTAACGTCTCGCAGCTGAGATACTTACAGCCGGACATGAACTCTCGCTTGAACTTTAGAGGTTAACGCCTCTTGTCTACATATAATATATACCGACTCTGTACAACCAACATCCTTCCTTCAATCAACGTTACTTGAACTATAAAATCCTGAATCTGGTCAGGTGTTATTCCACTACTACTGCTAGATCACTTCTAGCATAAGGATATACGACATCTATGTCTATATATATTGCCTCATAGGGCCATCCCAGAAAGATGCACGTCCTTCATTGTTATATCATAAACTCATTAATGGAAGGAAATATAACCATCCACATTTCCCATTCAACTTACAACTTATAATAGATCTTTAAGATCTAGATGATCCTCTCTAACTGACCATCTGTCAGGGGGTGAAGTGTAGTCATGGGGTACAGACTCGTCCCCAAAGCAGTCTGAATCTGCTGCCTAAAATCTCAAAGTAAAAACATCCATCTCGATCAGAAATGATCGTTCTCGGTATACCATGGAGTCTCACTATGTGTCTAGTGTACTCCTCAGCCAATTCATTCACTAGCCACGTCCTTCTGATAGAAATGAAATGTGTCAGTTTCATTAATTTGTTACCAACAATCCAGATAACATAAATCTTCTACTGGGTCACAATCCCATAAAAAAAAAAGTCCATAGAGATGTCCTCCCAAATTCTACTACTGCACTGGTAGTGGGTGGGGCTTATCTCTAGATCGGAAATACTCTATTTGGACCTGCTGACAGGTCGCACACTGTATCACAAATCAGGTTATATCGGCTTCATACAATATAATCGTCTCATCTCGTGGTACATCTTACTCGTACCTGAATGTACTGAATAAGGCGTACAGTGGGTATACCGTAATATTCTATGTCTCCATCTGCATCAGCAGGTACACAAAAGCGGTCATGACTCTTCATCAGTCCATCTACTCCCATGGAGAACTATGGTGCCTCAGTACGAGACATCCTTTCTCTAAACCTTGTCAAGGCCGGGCAGGTCTCTTGCTTCTGATGGACCTCATCCAACCGACCAGGTAGAACCTCTGATGTATAACTGGGTATCCTCATCAAGAAATTGATTGTCCAACTCTACCCAAACTAGATCTCTCTGAAGCTGAGGCTGAACTATCAGTCTCACAATGATTTTCTCTTGGAGCGTCTTTCCATTCAAGTTATCGGCGACAACGTTCAACTTCTCTGAATGATATGGAATCTTCAAGTCAAAGTCTTGATCAACTTAAGCTCTTAACACTGGCGGTTATTCAACCCATGTTGCATAAAATATACTTCAGATTTCTATGATCTATAGAAATCTGACATGAAGATCACACCGGTAAGGTCTTCAAAACTTAAAGGCTTGAACTATCACTACTAACTCTAAATCATGAGTCGGGTAGTTCTCATCATACGTTCTCAGCTGTAAACACACATATCAATAACCCTACTCCTCTGTAGTAATACACATCTCAGACTTAGCTGGGATGTATCACCGTAAATCACGGGATCCAAAAATCTTCTCACTAAAACAGAATGGAAGCAGAGGTCAAATACCTCCTCAACTCTTCAGAACTTAGACACACTGCTTTCATCATGTAGTTATGGTGGTCTTCTCAAAAGACTCGCAAATGAATACGTAATCATATAAAATCCTTCCTCAAAGCATTGATAGCAATCGGATGAGCCAAGAAAACTACATATTCTTTAATGTTCATTAGTATCTCATACACATGTTACTCTCTCATCCATGACTAGGGATATCTTGAACACAAAGGAATCTTGAAAACACAATTGCTTCTTGAAGCTAACTCATCAGGTCGTCAATACGGAACATGGAACGTACTAGGGTAAAAGAAGCCCGTTTCAGTCAACTTTTCAAGTTATCAGTATAATATCTCAACAAGCACCATATAGTGTGGCTTTCCCATTCAATCTTGTATCATACTTCAACTCGATAACAATGTCCACACTCTACTGAGGTGGCAGCTAGACGGTTCAGTAACACGTCTATAAACTCATAAACAGCTGGAATACCTTCCAATGTTGGACTATCTTGCTCCTTCATGGTATAACACTAGAAGGCGTCACATCCCTGTGTTATCAACTCGATGCTTGTACAGTCCTGATGACAAACCCGTCTCTTCAAAGGTCTTAATCTCATAAGACCTCTATTTAACTCAACTCAGTAAAGACTATAATAGTCTTACTATTAAAAGCTAACACCACATGATATCTATTCATCCAAACCTTACACATAATGACTTCCTCATGCACCTACGACATGACAAAGAAGTCTGCAACCATACACGAGTCCCTGAAATAAGGGAACAAACATGCATCTCACGGGTATCTCAGACCCAAAAAGGTAATCCTGTAAAGGAAAATCCACCTTCCACTATATACCAAAATTCAACCATTAACGCATGCATCGAAAGACATGACGTGCATAACACTCACAACAAGCAAAACTTCACTAGGTAAACCGTTAACGAAAATGGTACCTATAACAGCTAACACTCGTAGCTCCTCTACATATCATCACTCAATGTCAGATCCATGCTCCTCAAGTATCACTGAGGTCATTACTATAGCCTCCACTTCCACTCTTTCTACACCGGAAAGAGAAAGGTCTTGCTAGGAAGAAACACCACCGTGTTGATAGAAAGGGCCAGATGACCTAACTCACCACAAGTGAAACAAGCTATCAGTGCCAAAGGGAACACAGAACGCAAATGATCTGGATAGCCACAACTGAAACATAATCATCCCATCCTTGCAACCTGTGCAACTGAAGGGTAACTCGACCTTCATCGTCCACCTTGAAAGATCTTATTCCGAGAGGGACCTTGTAAAGGCAACGCCTTGCCCTGTCGACAAAACTTCGCTCTATGCCCTGCTTTACCACACGTAAAGCATATTATGGGCGCCTTTGGGCACACAGCTCGCCGGTGTCCAAACTTCCCGCAATTAAAACACTGTAGTTCCGTGTCAGTCGTCTTCATGGCCAAAGGACCACTTGGTTGTCCTAGCATCTGACTTGGTTCACCATTCGTCATCTTTGCTTCTCCACTTACTGATTCAATCCATTGCTTCTTCTCTGATCCAGAAGCTTCAGTTGATCTCACAGATGTTGGTAAATCCGGTGTGGATCTACCCGCTATCACCGCTTCATAAACTTGTTACATATATTCTTGAAACTTGGATCTACTCATGGAGACACGATCAGCCTCTTCAAACTCGTTCTCTGCCATAGGCGAAACAACAGCGGAAATTGGTCCCTGACTTATCACCACTGGAGGAAGAGGGGGTGTACCCCTACCTCATCCCACTACAGATATTGCTCTAGTCTGAGTCATCTGTAGGATATACGCACCTAATCTTATAAGGCTATATATATGCCATAGATATCGATATGTATATAATACATCCATACAATCCATAGTACACACAGATATATAAACATATCTACGCTGCAGAGATCCATGGCAGAGGTGACGACTTCTCGGACATTCTATCCCAAAACCACACTTAAAACCAAAACCTTTGAAAACGTCAGATCCCATGTGGGCTCTGTTTATTTTACCTATCAAACCTCATTGCATGTAGCAAATGCCATTGTTGTCAACCTGGGCTCTGATACCAACTCTGTAACACCCCGAATCCGCGGGACTCGGGATGTCACATTGGGCTAGGATCTCACAATGGATCCTGACCCTAGCCTGACAACAAGTTCACTGGACCTTACAACATGGCACTGACAGATATAAAACAAATACATAAAACAGTATAAACTGTACGACCCAAAGTAAACAACAACATAGCCGAGTATATAAAACGACATCCTAACGTAGGAGGTACAAAAGATCATCCTCACGCAGGAGGGGAAACACAACAACCCCAAACCAACCACCTAATGTACGAGAGTCCTCGGCCTGTCACCCTGCCAGATCACCCAGTAGCGCCTAACTTGTAAACATCTACAACACGGTATGAAACCGTTAGCTAACCATACATATATGAGGTAATGCATAAGCACAAGCACAAGCACAATCATGAAAGATAAACACATCAGCATGATATCACACATTTACCCATTTATTATCTTTATATAATAACCATTCACACAAAAACCGTACATATATATATATATATAGATAGATGAAAGTATGTGACACGAGGACCGATACATCCCCGCCTCTGAGTACAATGTCCAGCTGTACGAGTATCAGTCACACAATCCGTGTACCCTATGGGAGTGGATTGCGCCCTTCCTGTAAACCAGTCTGGCCCGACATCAGAGAACCTCCCAGACTCCACAGCGGGATGAAAGGGAAAGGTTATCACAGCCACGCAGTGGGGCAGTCAATAGAACATAGGTCGATAAAAACGACAACTCATGCTATCATAGCAAACATATAAAGCACACACCACTCATGCAAACACCCAATATAGGGATGGTAGCTAAGTAAGTCCTACGGACTTACCTCAACCTCGTACAACCTCAAACACGATCACCTCTACACTGGAGGGACAACACGGCCTATAAGCAAGGAATAAAGAGATATATCAACCTCTATTCATCAAAGGGGTCACACCTAGACCCGAAGGGATCCATAAGGATCATACTCAATCTATGAGCCTCACAACCAACTAAACCTCAATATCTCAGCATTACTCACAATTCCTCAAATCTCAAGGTAGTATCTAATCAACATTCCTCAATCTCAATTTTAATCCTAATTTAATTAATTAACCTTTAATTAATTAATTAGATTTCGCCAGAATAGTGTTTTGCCCGCAGGCAATTTCTAAACCCACCTGTCATCAGATTTCATCAAACAAACTATCCATAATCACCAGAATAATATAACGACCATAATGGAATTTATAATTATCCATTTTGACAAGCTCAAAGTCAATTTAGGCCAAATCGCAGTACGGAAAACGAATAAATTCATAACTTATTCGTTACTAACCCGATTGACGATCTGAAAGAAGATTCGGAAACACAGCGACGCAGGCTACGCATGGACAACATCAAATTTATCGGAATCTGAGCGAAGGAACCGTCCTGGTGACATATATGCTCGACCAGCCCTCCATATACTCGGAAATGCAGAAACTCGGTACCGTTATGAAGAGAATGAAGAGAGGAATCCAGAAACTCAAACGGAATTGAAATCGGATTAGAAACGGAGAGTAGATATGAGTTTGAAGGTTGAGAGAAATCAGAGCTTTTACGAGGAAACGTGAAATGAAATGAATTAATAAAGGATTTTCCGCTATTTATAGTGAAGACGATAATTATCCTTTAGTAAAGTCGATAATTATCCTTTAACCGATCCAAAGGCGGGTCGAACCTCTTTCTCCAAACTTCTCGAGATTGGAACATTAAATCTGGAATATTATAGGGATAATTATTTCACAATTGCCTCGGAAAACGTGTATTCCTAAGCCGTCTTTCTTAACAGTTAAGAAACGAAATAGCGACTCTTTTGGCCGTTTTGCCTCTCCATGTTATTTCATATCTAGGACATATCCGATGTCCTGATCATTTCTCTCAACTGCATTTTTATTAATTGGAGCTCCCAAATGCTCCAAATAACACCGGAGGGTAAAAATAATTACCCGGGGGAAAAAGTAAAAATTTTCCCAAATGTCCAAAATTACGCCAGGAACATAACGGTGGGACTCTTACTCATCACTTGCGAAATCTTCGCAAGTTATATGTCAATTACTATCAACGATTAAGTTAATCAACATTAATTAGAATTCGGAAATCCTAGCTATTACAGAAATGGTAGTGGTGGCTTGTATGGAGGAGGTGCCACATATGTTGGCTCATCATCTTTGCTCTTGCCTCCTTCTTCTTGCAATGGTTCTTCTTCCACTACTACTTGCTTCCCCTTGTCATTCTCCTTTAGTGAGGGATCCTTCATGCTCTGTCCACTCCTTGTGGTAATGGCCAATACTTGGCCTCTTGGATTGTCCTCGGTCCTTCCGGGAAGCTTTCCCGGATCCCTTTATGCCTCACCCGCCTTTTGGAATACTTGTGCTTCTAGCACGTTTTGAGCCTTGGAAATGGATGTCATCATGCTCTCAAGCCCACTCAACCTCCCTAGCGATTGTTCAAATATCATTTCGGTCTTATCCTTTGGAGGTTGAGAAAAACCGGGTGGAGGCTCTTGTGAAGCCTTAGGTGGTGGGGATGCGCTTGTGGAAGCGGGAGGGTTCAAGGCACCTTCCGGGTTAGAATAGGAGAACCCGGGATGGTTGTGGTTAGGCCAATAGTTGTTGTAATGCCGGCTGTTGTTGTTGAAGTTCCTAGGGCCTTGGTAGTTGTTGAAGTTGCCCCTTCCCATTTAGTTAACATCCTCCTCTTTAGAAGCCAAGTTGGCTTGCACTTGCCCTTGAGGACTTGCTTGACTCTTTAAGGTTGTGGTACACAACTCCCTCAAGGACTAAAGCTCATTGTTGATTGCATCGAGTTTGTAGTTGCTCATGGTAACTTCACTTACTTCATATGCTCCCGGTTTCCTCCCATCATTCTTCCTATGGGAGTACTTCTCTATCACCAAGGCTGGCTTCTCTACGAAATCCCAAGCCTCATCCTTATTCTTTTCCATGAATGTTGCTCCAGAAAGTGATTGGAGCTTGAATTGACTATCCTCATCAAGCCCGTGAAATAAATCTACAATAGCTCTATCTTCGGTATCCCATGGTGTGGACAATCTAGGAGGAGGTCTTTAAACCTCTCCCAAGATTTGAATAGGCTCTCCTTATCCTTAATCACGAAGGCATTGATCTTCCCTCTTAGCTCGGTTGTCTTGGAAGGTGGGAAGAACTTTGTAAGAAATTCGGTTGTCAACTTATCCCAAGTACCCACACGTCCTAGTGGAATGGATTGGTACCAAGCCAAGGCTTTATCCTTAAGTGAGAAGGAAAAAGCCCTAAGCTTGTGGTTGTTGCTTTCCAATCTAGGTGGCCTTAGAGTCTCCATCAAGATCTCATAATTCATCAAGTGTTGATGAGGAGACTCTCCTTCCATCCCTCCAAATTGATTATGCCGGATCATTTGTAGCACTTGAGGGCGGAGCTCGTAGTCATGGGTTGCGGGATCTCCTAAGTTTACAACCGGACGGTGCACTCTTTGGGCTGGATCCATACGTTTCCCTAGCATTTGTGGCTCCTCAATAATAATAGGCTCATTCCATACATATACCGCCGGCTACGGTGGTGGTGGAGGTGGATGTTGATAAGCATTAACTTCTCTTTGCACAAGAGCTTGCCTAATCTCATCAATCTCCCTCCTAAAAGCCTCTTGCCTCTCGTTTACAAGTCTCCTCTCATTCTCAAAAGCTTCTTCCCTAAGCCTCATTTGCTCTAGAGTTTCTTCTCTAAGTCTTAGTTGCTCTAAAGTTGCATCCAATTCAGCCCTAAGGTTTTCTTCGGCCATCTCTTTCTTCTTCTTAGCACCTTTGGATCTAGTCTTAAGGGTTTTCTCCGGTTCGGGATCGAAAGGAGCTAAATCCTTGCCACGAGATCTTCGCATGCACCTAAAGAGTGAGAGATTTCCTAAAAAATCAAAGACACAAAACAAACAAGATCACAAGCAAAAGAAAGACCTACACTACAAACAATCACAAAAAATGATTCAATCTAGACCTAGTCCCCGGCAACGGCGCCAAAAACTTGTTACACTAGAAATATACCACGCAAAAGTCTTACAATTTATAACTTGATATATTCTCCTAACTCCTAGCGAACCCACAGTGTATGGGTCGTTTTGTAGCAAGGATAGTACTCCGAGGTCGAACACGAAGACTAAGGTGAAATCAAATCAAACAAGTGATCATGGATAGTGCAAATCTAGTCTAAGAAAAGAGAAAGAAATAAAGAAATGAAAATCATGATATTTTCGGGTTGGGTTTTTGTGGTGTTCAAACAAAGATCACAAACCATGCAAGATTTATCAATCAATCAATCAACACAAACAAACAACACAAGAACAAGATATGTGGTAAATTAAGAAAAGCGGATTCTAGGGATTCGGACTTCCGGTTATGGCATTGGACTCAAGCTTCTAATCAACCTTGGACAAGCTGCGGTATGTTGGGAAAGGGTGTTTCTCCAATGGGATCAATCACCGGGTAGGTCTCATGGTCCACTAATCCCGCACCTAAGGTCCTATTACCGGGTAAGTCTCTAGGAGCCTAAGGTTGGGAATTCTACACAAAACGGATTGCTATCTAGGGGTAAAACCTCTCCTTACCAGGTAAGTCTCGGGAAGGCAAGTCCTAAGCAATAATCCTAGCACACTCAATCCAATAGCGGCTTGCGAGGCTCACTACTACCTAGAGTTCATCATCTTTGATATCTAAGATCGGGAATTACCGGGTAAGTCTCTTCCCTAACTTAGTTTGCTAGCATTAGGTCACCCAAAGCTAGATAAGGCTTAACAAGCACTAGGATTTCAACAATCTAACATCCTAACGTACGGGTTTATCAATGTAAGAACACCAGAGCAAAGCCACGGGCTGATCATACACAACCACGGCCGTGGTCTAGGAGGAACAAGTCGTGGTTTTGATGGGGGTTAGATTTTGAGCATGCAAGTCATCAAAAGGTACATTCAAGTCTATTCTATCATTATCCAAGCCATAACCTTTTGTCCATCACCCTAGAATCACAATTACTTAGCCAATAACATGTATCTCAAGATCTAGAATCATCATACAAGCATACATGGGTTTCATAGCTAGATGGTGAATGAAAGCAAGAAATCTTGGCTGAATATGAGTTTAAACAAGACTTACAACCATTCAAATGCAGCTTCAAATGTTTCCTTACAATAGTTCCAAAAGCTTCTCAACAAAAATCACTAAAAACCACTCAAAGTCTTACTCTAGATCTAAGTTTGATGATGTTGTTCTTCTCCCAAAATAAGAGTGTTTTTGTTCTTCTTCCAAGTCTTCTTCCCCCACAATGGATGATGATAGAGAGTCCAAAAGCCAGCCTGCAGGCTCTACCAAGTCCACACTCAACCAAGAAAAGAAAAGGTCGGGCAAAGAAATCGTGTGACAAGTGTCAAGACTGTCCAGACAGATACCACGGGCAAAACAATGAAACCACGGGCGTGGTTATGGCCTCTGGGCCGTGATTTTGCACTAGAAGCCCTCCTTGGATCACCAAGTCACGAATTGGTGCAAGGCATGCACCAATAAGGTCTTTTGTGTTCTCCTTTGCTCCTAGCTTGCTCCTTGGGGAGTCCGGATGTGTGCCATCACGAGGAACGATCCTCGAATGTATCGATTAAGTCCAAAAGCTCCCAAAAATACCTACAAAACCGACAAAAGCTTGTGTAGACGTCTATTTCGACAATGTGGATGAATTAAGCGTAAACGTCACGAACTAATGCCAAACCATGCATGAATAACGGGAAAAACTATCTAAATGAATTCCTAAATTAACGTCATAAATCATGTCATCAGACATGATCCGAGTCATCCGACTAGACTCGTTGTGATCGTTGTCTCGTAGATCTACCACTCCTAGTCTCAGTTGCGACGCTCTCAGCAACCTCCTCGTGTGCATCATTTGCTATAGGCGGATCAACAGCGGGAGCTGGTCCCTGACCTATCACTACTGGAGGAAGAAGTGGTCTACCTCTACTTCGTCCAACTGCAGATGTCGCTCTAGTCCGAGCCATTTGCGGGGTATGCACACCTAACTTATAAGGCTATATATATTCCATATGTATACATATATACATAATGCTTAATCCAACATACATGCAATCACAACATCACATAAGAAGGGTGATGGCTTCATATACACACTATCCTAAAATGTTTGTACTCGTTTCAAAACTAACATCATTTTCAAAAGTCAGACCGCTTTCGGGTTTTGTTTAATTTTCTACTCCACCTTTATTGCAGATTGCAAGTGCCGTTGTTGTCAACCTAAGGCTCTGATATCAACTTTGTAACACCCCAAATCCGCGGGACTCGGGGCGCTACTAGGCTAGGATCTCACAGTGGATTCTGACCCTAACTTGACAACAAATTCACTAGATCTTACAACAAGGCACATATAGATTAAACCAAATATATAAAGTGTATAAATATGTACATCAAAAGGTTTACAACATCACAGTCGAGTACAAAACGGCAACCATAAACATTTAAGCACAAAACATCCCAAAAACCCACGAACAACCTAGTGTACGAAAGTCCTTGGCTGATCACCCATCTGGCTCACTCTGCAGTTCTCCTATCTTGCAGAATATCTACAACACGGTATAAACCGTTAGCTAACAGAAATGAATAAGAATGAAGTAATAGAACATACACACACCAACACATTACAACATGCAATGCCACATGCACTTCTGTTTATTATCTTTGATTACGTTATTCCATTACTAATTCAACTTATTTTGTGGCACGAGGAGCCTAAAGAACCTCGTCTCTTCCCCCTTTAACTCAGGTTTTGCGTGAGGAGCTACGTCCTCCCTGAGTTACTGGCTACCGAGCACCTTCTCCACTCTTGACGAGCTTTGACAGGTGGTCACCGCCCGGTTATAATGAACTTGGGCCAATTATGTATTAGGGTCGCTATCCTAGTCCGTTTTAGGTTATAAATGCAACAATCATATGCACACACACACACACCACCATAATAAACACTCAAATCCACTACTACTCGCTAAGTAAGTCCTATGGACTTACCTGAAAACTCGTAAATCTACACCACGTCACAGTTTCCCCTCGAGGAAATGATCAATGCTTGCATAAGCAAGGTATACACAATATCAAACGCTGCAAAGGTTAGGAGACGCGTCTCCTACACCTCATAACCATAACAAAATATAACTCCCATCTAAACCTCAGATCCTCAACATACACACAAGTGCCTAAGGCACATTCCCGACATACATCTCATCAATCTCATCATAAACCATTATAGCCTAGACATATCTAAAGAAAATGCCAAAGGAAAGGAAGGAAGAAAACATACCAACTAGGTCTGTCCTGTACACGCACATGCGGAAGCAGGAAACGCAAGGGTGCAACACAGGGAGGCGCAGGGGCGGCGGCACTCCCACACAGGGGCGGCCCAACGGATCCGCAGGGGCAGTTGTCTGGTGGCGCAGAGGCAGCTAGTGTGCAGAGGGGTGATCTTCGACTTCTCTTCGATCCTTCACTTTCTCTTCTTTACCTCTTCATCAACCAGAAACCAAACATACACATATGTATGCATATATGAGCATCAAAAAGTTCCAGGAAAGGTCCGCATAAGCCTAAGCTTGTGAATCTTAAGCTAAAGAAGAAGATGAGAAGAAAAGAAGAAAGGAAAAAAAGGGAGAGGAAGAACTCGCCAACTGAAACTTAAGAAGAAGAGAAAGATCAGCACCTACACAACCTCAGTTGGCTCTCCACAGCTCAGCATCACATCTATCATCATCAATCCAAGCTCAAAGCTCAACAACTCTCTCAAAACTCACACAAGATCAAAGAAGATCCAAAGAAAGAGAGGAAGAGAAGAAGATGAGTGAGGAGAAGAAGGATGGAGAAGGTGAAGAAACCCTCATCAAGAAGCAAGGAATGGCTTATAAAGGAAGCCAACATAAAGCACGGTCAAGAGTCAGCAAAGACGGATACAGCCGTTGAAATCCGCAGGGGCGGACCCTGTGAGGCGCAGGGGTGGCTCACAAAGGCACAGGGGCAGTCCAAGCTTGCGCAGGGGCGGCTCAGCCTTGGCTCAGCACAACTCAGCACAACTCAGCACCTAAAAGACTAAAGCTCTTACATTTAATTTCCTAAATTTAAAAATTCATCAATTATATCAAACTCTAATTCTGAAAATTTATAGGATTAATTTGGTAAGTAGGCTATTTTGAGTTTATTATTTAATAACTAAGCCTTCCTTATTTTCTTATTAGGTGAATATACCCCTCATTATTTTTACAGTTCAAACCTAAATCCCTTCCTTTCTTCTACCTACAACTGCATTCGCACCTCTTCTTCTCCCTCAGCCTTCTTCAAACTTGCCCAATCTAAAAGCTCAGTCTTGCCGCTTGCAAAGATGGAGGTGGAGGGAAGGATCGATCTACAAACTGCTTGAACAGCTCTTCAATCTCCACAATTCCGGCCTAGATCTGCCCTTACCCTATATCTCCCCCTCTCTGTCTTAACCTACATCTGCCCTAAATCCCTCTTCTTTCTCCGAGGATCCTCTCCCTGGCTCCCCGACACGGCATGTCGCCACCGCCGATTTTCGCTTGTGTGGTTGTTGGCACTGTAGTGACCATCACTGCCATTTCTGGTATCATTTTTCTTTCCGTTTCCTTCTTCTTTTTTTTTTCTTTTTGAATGATTGCAAGTAGCGGCTAGTTTAAGAAACTCTTCATCTTATATTAATGGCGAGAAGTATGTTTACTGATATCAAAATGGAAAGACATGGAATCGAAGCTTTGCGATCTTGAAAAATCTCTTTCGATTTCTGTCGAAAACAATAACGTTGAGCGGCAGGGTCGGATTCTAGCTCAGTAGGTACCATACAAGCCCATCTTTCCTTTTGTATTCATGTGCTCAGAGTTATCGTGTGTCCAACATGGTCGGACTTCATGGTTATGAATTGCAATTTCCTCAAGTGTCTCTACTTCTTTGTGTTTTTCTTTGCCAAAGAAAATTGCTCTTTTACTCACTGTGATAATTGTTATGAATTGTCCAATATATTGTTTGATCTGAAATATAAATGTGGCCTTGGTATCTGGTTTAATTGAAGCCTTTGTATGTATCCTTCATTATTAGTTTGATGCAAGTTATTGTGTAATTTTGATCAATCATATAAGGAAGTAGTGTTGCTTCTAAAAATTAGTTTGGCAATTGGCTGGCAGGTCAAAGAGGTCTTGGAAGCCAAATATACAGAACAAGTGGCTTTTTAGTTCCATCCTAGACCGCCACATTCGAGTTAAAGTATCCACCCATGTACTCCGTTCCATACACAAGGCTGGTGGGATTGACGAGTACCTGTTGAAAACACCTTATCATAAGATGGACACCGAAATGGGTCTTTTCTGGAAATCCAAAATTGAGAAGTTGTGCCAAGAGCTTGACTATGTGACTCTAGGGCATGAGATGTTGTTCTTTTACCTTTGAATTGTACTTGCAGCTGTTGGAAAATGAAAGGCTGGAAGTGAGGTTTTATATTAGTGATGTGAGGATGATCGAGTGTTGGATTGATGCCCTGATAATATGCATTAATGCTGTGAAGGTCTTTGGTGTGTCTCTCCTGGCTTTGTTCAAGGAGAAGAAGCCAAGGTCTAAATTTTGTATCTCATGTTTGTGACAGTATATTGGAAGTCTAGAGTTTGTATAAAAATTATGGTATGTCTGTATATTGGAAGTCTAGAGTTTGTATAAAAATTCTGGTATGATGAAATTCTGGAATGAGTTTTCTGGAATGAAATTTATGCTAGAAAATTTTGGTATAACAAAATTCTGGTATGAAAAAATTCTGGTATGAAAAAATTCTGGTATGTTCATTACAAAAAATAAATAAAAAAAGAAAAAAGAAAATAAAAAGACAAAAAAATAATAAAATAAAATAAACAAATTCAGTAATTAAGAATTAAAACTTACCCTTACATAATACTAACAAACATCTATTTTTTTATTAAAATAGAGGGGTTACCTACCATTAAATGAAAGTGATAAAAAATTATAGGGTATACTAATTAAACGTAAAACTAAAAAATACATAATAGGCCAAAATCTTTCAAATATATAATGGACTATGTTAGACATACCCATATCTTTTATTTATAAAAACTATTCAATTCTGCACATTGAGTACGGAATCAATAAATCATTAAAATTTTTATTTTTTATTTTCTTAGAAAAAATCTATTTGGGACTCAAGTGCAAAATTTATTAAACCCTATTAACATACTAAGTGCGGAATCAATTAAACCCAATTTCTCAAATACGAAATCAATTAAACCTAATTTCGGATCCGGGACTCAAATGTTGAATCAATTGAAATCAATGTTGATTTCGGTTTTGCACAATTGAATACCAATTCCGCACTTCGGGTGCGGAATTAGGGATTGATTAAAGAAAAAAAAAACATGTGCTCGTTTAAGCTCACCGTATATAATTGACAAAACAAATATGATCATTCTTTTATATAAAAAAAATTGTACTTTGAAACACAAAGATCATTTCATTCAAATATTATTTGAGCCCTTAAAATTGAATTTTACCAAAATTTGAAAATTAAAATGAAATATTGAGAGAAAAGTGAGTACAGAAATGAGAAAATAGAGAACCTATTTGTAATTATGAATAAAACAGAAAGACAGACCACAAATTTAAAAACCTACCTAAGAAAATGCAGAAGACCACTAGGAGACTTGTAGATCAAAAAGAAAATATATTATAACACAGAGGGAACGGACATCAAATTTGATGTCAAGATTCAATTCTGGAACAAATTTAGTTCTCATGCTCATTACGAAGAGGTGTCTCAAACAGAAGCATATGTATACGGAGTCTGGATATGTTATACAAGAATGAAGTTGTATTCTAGACTGACCAAGTCTTGAAGAAAAAGCAGAACAGGCTATTGTATCAACTCTGTTTGCCCTCTTTCCTCTCGGCTTTTGGTTTTGCCGGGGCTACCTTGGCAGGGGTTGATCTCTCTGACTTGGTGAATAGTATCAAGATGTGCATAAGAAGCGTCACTAGTCCCAAGCCCCCGGCTATAAGGCCCAGTCCCGTCCATGATGACAGAAGGGTAGACCATCGCAGGAATTTGACTAGACCTACAATCAGAATACTTGCCCATGCGGTTATGACCTGCAGAAAACCCACGAGAAGAATGAAACTGGAGAAACAAAAAACGATGATGAAAGAGATCAAGATATCATTATCAGAAGTTAGAAACGGTAATCTTACCACAAGAGACTTCAATGGCCGACCAGTGTCTTGAAGATATTGATCACCAAAAGTGTCATCAGCTTTGTGTTTGTCAAGTAGATCATCCTATTAATGGAACAACAATTAACAAGAGAATCACAACTAAGAAAACTGTCATCTACATGCTGAATTGCATATAGCGATGGCAATATCACACTAGCTTTTAGTTTCAACACTAAGAAGATCCTTATTAATGCCGAATCACATTATAAACGAATGTTGTACAGAAAAAATTAAATGCATGTACAACCTTAGCAATAAATACATCTCTACACCACTGTGCAACAGCATCATCAGTGTCAGGTAGGTCTTTCATCAAGTGTCGCTTTATGTGGACGTGAACCTGCAAACTTGAAGTTAATAAGCAGCATATACTTCAGACTATTATATTAAATATTAAAGGAACGTCGGTGATTACACCAACAACAGGGGGTTTTGTGTAAAGGTTCAAATCCTATAAACAATGGCAAATCAGTTCAACTTCAGCAAGAGACTCTGCACAGACCATTTTCGATCAATGTTGATGCAAAACAGTTACAGAGAGTGGACAAAAAGAGAAGCACAAGCACACAGAAGATGGAGCCTGGAGGCAGACATGTAGGTGGAGTATAAACAGGAAATGACTGATACGGGGATACCTGAAAGGGAGGAGCGAGAATGGGGCTTAGTTATGAACTTACGAGCATGGCAATGGCTCATTTCTGGGTATGAATAGGTCATGGTTCCCAAGAACCAAACAGAAGAAATCGATAAATTGGATTGGCTCATTCTGGCAAATATATCACATTCATGGTATCATACAACATAACCTAATAGAAAATTTGAAAACACGTTAGATTAAATATATATAAAATTTACTGTCACCATAAGTTTCCGTTCCTCCATCATAATATTGGACGGATGAGAAGTCCTATATATATATATACATATATATATATATATACATATATATATATATATATGTATAACATATCCAACGCAAGTCCCCTCCCCTAGCAGTTTCAGTTCCTCCATCATAATATTCTGGCAAATATATCACATTCAAGGTCCTCTTCTTACCACAGATGACTGCCCCTTGAAAAGCCTGAGCATTGTAGGCTGCGGGGAGGCTTTAGGAATGGTCACAGACACATCATAGATAGCAGGTACAAAAGAGCGCATCTGGCTTACTGCTGCAACAAAACCCTGTCATCACATCAAGTGCAAAATCATCAGAGTTGTCTGCCACATCAATGAGAACACCCTAGTACTGAACAAACCGAGGAAGCAAATATAATAGTGATTTAATATTATGCAACCTAATTACAAACAATGGCAGAAAAATACAAAAGCTTATAAACTTCCCAAGATTTTCATTTGGGACTTTCAGATGGAACATTGGGGGCAGGGGGACATTGGAGGAGATATGTGGTTGTCAAATAATTGCAAATTGAGTGAACATGAATGATGGACAGTAATTTATTGTCAAAGGCCGGACAAAACACGTGGGGTCAATTGACTCTTCAGTCTTGTAACAAGAATGAAGAGCAAAAATTTAAAACATTACAAAGATCTTAAGAAAGTACAGACATAGAGAACACTACTAGCTATTTAGTCAAAATAAAAATATGATTTATTCTGGATTAAACATCAGCATACAAAATGCTAATATAGCAACAATAAAAAGGGGTTACCTTGGTGCGAGGGATCAAAACATTTCTAGGAACAGGCAACTTAGATGAAGTTGCATACTCTTGAGCTGCTAGAAGTTTAGCTTGTGTGAATCGTGTTCCCTCCACAAAAAGAGCCAACCAGAAAGGAAGAGGGTAGTCCTTGAGCCTTTGGAAGCCTAACTGCAGAAGATACAAAAGATTCAAATCAGAAAGAAAACTGGCATAAGGAATTTATATTTATGTAGGGTTAGGTTTGAGTGGGAACCTTCTTTACGGTAAGAAGCGAGGGCCTCTAAGAGTTGAATTCATAAATTAGAGGTTGAGATTTAAGGAGCATAATAATCTATTTTAAGAATTAAACACCCAATCAAACAAAAGATGTATGCAAAAAAAAAAAAAAAAGAGATATTTTAGGAAGAACCGAAAGAGTGAAAATCTGTCTAAGTTGAAATTTGACTATAATTGAATAATATTTTTATTTTTATTGTCTCCATTAGATGTTCATCCATTTTACGTTCAACTAATTTGTTCATTTTACTTTAGAGTTTTGTTCATCCATTAATCCTTTATGTTTGTTCATCCAACATCCATAATTTTATATAACACGGTTTATTATGTCATCGCAAGAGCATTGTGATTATATGCGTAAATATATGAATTTGAATTATAGATAGGCTATTTTTTCATGAATGAACAATCATGATACACGAGTGAACAACTATGTTTACATGAATGAACAGTTTCATTTTACACGAATAAACGAATATATTGTACACAAATGAACAACTATATTTGTTGTACAAATTAAAACTCTGACTATATTTTTACGGATTAGGATAGAAATTCAGATTAATACTAATTAGTTTTAATTAAAAAGATATTGAAGATTAAAAAAAACAAAAATAGGATTTAATTCAGGAACTAATAGTACTTGCATTAATTGTAAAGATATTTTGAAAAAAAAATAAATAATAAAGCTAAGTTTAAGCAAGGTGATCCCAAATTTTAATCAAATCAACACCGTTAATTTATTTTGATCAAATGAATTCTAGAGGTTCTCACCTAATCATATTCCTATATATAAATATTGAAGATCTCTATCCAACTCAAACCTTTAAAGTGCTTTCATCCTTGGCCCAACTTCTCTCAAGAAAAAGATACTCGGAAAACCACATTGACCATCCTATAACCTGTATATGTCAAGGCCGTAATCGCCAGAAACAAACAATCAACAATTAACAGCTCATAAGTGAAGTTAGAATAAACAAAGGGTCAACATGAGATATTGCATATGCCATGTTAAACTAGTACCTTTGGAAGCACCTTAAATGAATATGATACAGATAAAATCAAGACCAGTAGCCCAAATAGATTAAAATCAAGACCAGTGACCCAAGTATAAATGGAAACCCCAATTGGTTAATTCCAATGGTAAAACATGGTGAGTTCTCGGATCCATTTGAAATTTTTATAGACGTTCCTAGTGCTGTGTACACAAATGCACTTTTGCAAGTGGTAGACATATGCATCAATCAGCCTTATTGTTTAGCTTGATAAAAATTGTAACTTCCCGTTCATTGGGATTTGAGATCGGCCAATTAAAACAGATGTTAGAAAAGATTCATGCAAGTTGTACATGAATATGTTAGCAAAATCTAAACTTCATTAAACAAGAACATATCTGGTAAATTTTAAATATCTTAAATCTCAAGTGTTTCTTTCTAGGTCTAATCAGTTTCTTAGTTTTGCCAACTTTTTGGAGTTTCTCCTTGGCTTCTTTCAACTCGTACAATATATTCCCTTAGTTGATGACACCCAGATTATATATCAATAAGACAGCTTTGCAAGATCCATATCCCTTCAAATTACCAATATAATAGGAGTCATGTTAGCAGTTGTACCAGGTAGATGAATTAGCAACTGCTGACTTCAGTCAACAACTCAGTGTAAATTTTGGAAGGAAAGATAACAATTGGGAGTACAAGATAACCAAACAGCCTCCAAAGGAAGACAAAAGGATACATATAATACGGGATACACATTGGTACAACACTTACAGGAAGGAGCTTTGATGACTTCTTCATTACAGCCAATGCACTGCCCAGACAACCTGCCCTCTTTTGCATGAACAACCATCAGCAATTGTGAATCACATGAACATCAGTATCGTTGCATCATATAAATATATTAAGAAATACCACAGAATTACATGCCTGAGCCAAAACCCATCCAACAAGCCAGTCAATGTCACTTCTGTGATTACAAATGAGAAGAGCATGTTCCTTGCCTGAAATGTTTACATCATATATTATAAATCCATTATGCCAGATTTTGCCTCAATCTATACCAATTATATTCCCCCACCATTGAAGATTTTTATTTCAAAGGAACTGTACATACCCATGAGTTGAAAGGTCTCAGGATCTGTGAACACTTTAATCTGCAGGCAAAAGTACCTCATCCGTTAGCATGTAGATATATCAAAGCTTGCCCGGGAACATTGACCATTTCTTGTTCTTTTAGCAATTTAGGCTGCTTCAGCTAGTAAATTTAACAACTACACAGTAGCAGGCCTTAGTGCTCTAGGTCGACTGCAAACCTTTGACTAATTATAGGGGCGCTTACACATTTAGCAATTCAAAAATTAAGAGAAAATCGGGGGCCGTTTGGTTGCAACCCCAGAAAGGAAACGAATATACTCTACTTGCATGTCATTGGTGAATGTTTTCTCATTCTCAACTTAAATTTCTTTTTTTCTTTCCCATTTCTTTTCTTGAAGCCACACAGAAAGATTACAAGACATCAATGAAAAAGAGTATATATACACATATATATGTGTGTGTGTGTGTGTGTGAGGGGGGACTAGATTCGTTTTGATTTCGGTTTTATCCTTTCATACAACCAAAAGAGGGATTAAAATAAGTATGAACAATGAAACAACCAAAACAAACAGGTTTTGGAAGCTGGGAGATAATGTTAGAGCATTGTGTATGTACCGAATCAAGCAGCTCAGCAAAAGAGAGCACACTCTAATAATGAGGCCCTGTTTAAAAAGTATCCAGATATCTTAAGTTTTTTGAGGTCCTTTTCAAAACTACAGTGTAAGAACAATCTCGTGTACCCCCTTTCTATTAACAATCCCAGTAGATAGCAGCACATGTTAACTGTGAGAAAGAGGACAGTGTGAGTTACTTTTACCTGTTTGTCATTACCATCAGATATTATTTCTTACTTCCTCAGTTCAGATGTCAATTGACAATTCCCTTTGGAACAAACATTGTCCTTTCTGTATAATTCAAGTACACAAGTTTTTCGTGGGTTACGACTTGCCACAAGTCAGTTCACCACCACTTCTAATGGCATAAAAACCATTTATTTCCCCATCACTTTGGTTGCACAAATTTAATATATCCTATATGAACTCAAACAAAAAAGCATCAACAAGTTTTCAAATGGAGAACACCACAAACTACTCGAACTTTCAAACTGAAAATGCAGTCACCTCCCAAACACGGACATCACTAACATTATGCATAGGGGAGGATCCAAAAAGCTCACCTGAACCCTCGCCCACCAATCCACAATCCATACGAGCTCTAGCCATAGCAGTTCAGCGATCACTCTGTTGATCCTCCGGGAAGCATTCTTTGACAACGGCCGAATAAGTATAAAACACGTAGCCTGGTCACGAAACAAAAAGGTAGGAAAAAATAAATAAAGTTAGAGACCTCGCAGAACGAAACCCAATCTGAAGAAGCACGAAACAAATTTGCAATAGCAGGTGACATTGAAGTTCACGAATAAGTAAAACCCCAAACAAACTGAGGACAGGAACAAAATCATCCATATCAAACCCGAAATTAGCAATCGGTGCAACAGAACGCTTGGACAAACGATTCGCAAAATACAAGTACATAACCACAAAAGCAGGTTAAAAATGAGATAGCGTATAAAAAAAAAGGAGTAGAAAGGAGGGAGATTTGATAACCTGGAGTAAATTGACGACGAGACCAGAGAGGAAGAAGATAAGACCCAACGGTACAATAACTACAGCAGCACCAATCCCCATTGCCAAAAAAGCAAAAACCTCGAACACCAAGACCTCTTAAAAAGATTTGAAATGGTGAAAGAGATGGGGGAAAATGGCGATTGAATCGTCAAAGAGATACGAGGCGAGAGCTTCCAATGTAGATATACTTGTGGAAGGACATGGATGATCTCCAACTAATTCACGGCTTGTGTATTTAATAGGGAGAGACAGTCCCCTTTTTAGTTGTGATCTTTATTGCACTCTTGCGGCAACAACTTCCGGGGGGGGAAATAATTCTCTCTGCCAACCTTCACCTTCATTCCTCACCCAAGACGTGAATTTGAATAGGTGTCAAACGGGGTTATGGGTCGGAAGACAAGAGGTTCCGGTTGAAATTGGGTTCCCTAAAAAAAAAAAATAGGTTTGGGTTTTAAACGGTTTGTTTGGGGTCAGGTAGGTTTAGGTTGTGTACCAATTGTTTCGGTTAAAACGGGTTAGCGGGTAGTACTAGTTCTTTTCGTGGTGTCAAACAGCGTTGACGGGTCGAGTTTAGGTAGGGTCACAACAGGCTCAGGCTGGAATCGGGTTGGGTAAAAATAGGTTTGGTTTTTATGCAGGTTGTTTCGGAACGGGTCAATTTGGGTCGGGTACTAGGTTGGAATGGGTTATCGGGTAACCTCGGTTCTTAGGTCATAGCAAATCGGTTTGTTGGTTCTCGGGTCATTTCGGGCTGGATAAGTATTGGTTTTTAATGTTTCGATTAGAGGTTCCAATTAAGGCGGTCAAGTTCTGTCGGGTCAAAACATGATATGATAACCTACCATCTTGATTCAAGTCGGTTTTGGATGGTGCAATTTGTCGAGATGAATCCAGATTACCCGGATAGGTCAAGTAGCTTATAAATATACACTTTTGGATGATTCAAGTCGGTTTTGGGTAATCGTGTATGAATTATGACATAGTTTAGACAACAAATCGATCCAACCGGAATTCAATATTTAGAAAACCCTGATCCATATACAATCTAGAAACAATTGTATATCCGCCTAATTATTTTTTTGATCCGGATTTTAAAACAGGGTATCCAAAAACTATTTTAGTTGATTGTATAATTATTCGTCAATATGATTAGTGATCCGAAAGTGATCCAAATGACTAGATCCATTCGTTTGAAAATGACATTAATTTGATCTGAATATCTGACTTGTTCTTTAGATCCGGCTAATCCGTTTGATCAAAATATTGACCGATCCATTTGATCCAGAGTAACAGGGCTTGGCGGGGTAGAGGGGGCCACAATGCTTGTTGAACTTTTAAATATTTTAAGAGTGAATTTGCTATGTAGCCTTAGTTCACTAATTTTTTTTAGTAATTGTGAAGCTCAATAATTTTGATAGAATATGACCTTTTTTAAATAATTTAGAATAATTTACCCTTCTACAAGAATTTAAAAGATTTTTAATTAATTATTGCCTTTTAATTGACCTACAATCCCTAATTTAAGAAGGTGTATTTTGAAAAAGTTACCAATTTTAATCAGCGTAATCAATTAATAAATCATAAAGAATACAAGAAAATTTTACATGAATTGATAAAATTAGCATTTTACATGCTTGTACTCTTCATTTAAATCATGAAGAGTACAAGAAAATTCTTGATAAAATTTTACAAAAAATTTACAAGAATTGATCAGATCAATTAGTAATTAATCAATTAGTAATTAATCGTGTACAAGAAAATTTACAAGAAGATAAATCGTGAAATCGTGTACAATAAAATTTTAGAAGAAGATAAATCGTGAAATCCACTTGTCCAGTTGGTATTAGGGTAGGAGGGAGGGGCAACCAACCAGATATCAATTCTTGGTGACTACATTCGTTTATTAATTTTTCGTATTTCTTGTAAGAATTATAAAATTACAAGAAAATTCAAGAAATATAATTTTTTGTATTTCTTGGTGACTACATTCGTTTATTAATTTTTCGTATTTATTTGTTTAATAAAGTTATTCACAAAATTTATAGGGTTAGGTTATTTACTAAATAAAATTAGTCAATGGGTCATCCAATTTTCTCATATTTTAATGTAAGGTTGTTATAGTATGTGTTGCCAAGTAACTCAGTTGGTTTTAGTGGGCATTGAGAACTAAGAGATTTAGGTTCAAGTTTTGTGAGCAACACACTTTCTCAATATTTTTTATCAAGCAAAAAAAACAAATATATTTATTTATTTTTGGGATAATTTGATATACTAGGCCTTTTTGAGTTTTTGTTTAAGAAAGTGTACCCCAAATTTTTTACCACTTTCATTTAATAGTAGATAAAAATTATTAACCCTTCTATTCAGAAAGAAAAGAATAAATGATGTTTGTTATTTATTATATAAGTATAAGTTTTAATTTTTAATCACTGAATTTATTTTTTTTAATTATTTTTCTTGCCTTTTTTTTATTATTTTCTTTTTTATTTTTTGGACTAAATTTCTCATACCGAAATTTCTCATACCAGAATTTCTCATACCAGAATTTTTATACCAGAAATTTCATACCAGAAATTATCATACGAAAAGTTTATACCAGAAGTTTCATACCGGAAATTATCATACGAAAAGTTCATACCAAAATTTTGTCATACCAGAATTTTTTACACAAGATTTTCATACCATAAATTACATACCATAAAATTATATTTTTTCATACCAGAATTTCACATACCAGAAACTTAACATACCAGAAACTTTACAAAACTTTACATACTAGAAACTTTACATAGTAGAAACTTTATATACTAGAAACTTTATATACCGGAAACTTTATATACCAGAAACTTTACATACCAGAAACTTAAATATCCCAAAATTTTTTAAGTGTTAACTAAATTGAAGTAAAATACATAAAATTGATGGATGGAGCCAATACACGAACTTTTCACATACTAGAAGACAATAGCTCCCAGTGCAATACTGATAATGTCACAGAAGTAAACCAGAATAAAATAAGCAAGTTCCTGCTAACATTGAAACTCCAAATTACAGTAAGTGTTCATAAACAATTAACTAACCTGAAGTGCCAAAACTCCACAGTATGCAAACAAGTACTCAAGTCACTTAGGAAGCCTGAAGCTTCTGTGAGACAAATCCCTGTAAGTTCGAACAAAGACAAACACATAAACACCTCTACAAAATTAAGAGATTTCAACTCTTGAAAATGAAAGCCAAAAAAACTCAGATAGCTTGACATGTTAAGGATATAGAAAATAGAAAACACATCATGTTTGACTCAATTTACCAAAATTTTAAGCCCCTGATACTTGAAGTTTAGGATCTTAGTTTTTTTATCCCTGCAATATTGTTTATACTTTATAATTGATATTTCTCAAAACTATATTATTAACGCAATGTATCAAAACATCACACTTTGAGTTTGAGTAAAATTCATGATGGACCAAAACACTTACTTTATGTCAATAAAGAGTGTATAAAAATCAGACCACTCAGTTATAGGTAATATTTCCATAAATAAACAAGACACACCGCACTCAATTGCTGGAAAATGTCTCCAGCGTCAATAGGAGAGCTCAAATACTGAAAGTATAGGCAACTTCCAAACAGACCCGTGGCCACATAAAGCCCTACCTAAAGCCACCCATTTAATTTTTTTGTCTTCTGATTTCCTCTCTTTACCAACATTCTTGTTTTCAACAAGTTCAGTAGAGGTATGTGGCAGATTGAAAGTTAGTTCTTCTGATTTTTGCAACTCTTGGTCTGTTTGCATCTCCTGTTAAAATCAACATACTAGGTAATTTAAGAACCAACAGAAAGCAAAATTGAAAAAGGGCATCACCGAATCAGGCACCTAAATAAACACTCGTAACAAATGAGCAAGGGGAAACAACAGCAGACTTAGATCAACTCACAAATATGAAATATGCCATGCCGATAGAGATAAAGAGAGAAGGAGAGCATACCCGATCATAAGCAGAAGAAACGCCGAGGCAGAAATTAAGGAGATTAGGAGTGATCCATGAACTCCTGCTTTTGATTCATGGTATACACTTTCGAATGGGTGAGGGATGATGAGACAAGGTGTTTGCAGGGGTGACAGAGGTGGGCTAGAGAGCAGAGAGGCCGGCAGAAGGCGGCGGTGATCTTGCCGGTGGTTGCGACGAGGGCAACAACGAAGGTAGGTAGAAAGTGAAGCGAAGAGGGGTGAGGGTGGAACGAAGGATGACATAGGGAGGAAGTGAGGGCTGCGAGATAGAAATTAGGGTTTACAGTACAAAATCATAGGAGGGGTACACTTTGTAAAGGGAAATCTCATAAAAGCCTAGTTACTTAAAGGTTTTTTAAAAGAGTCTACTTACCTAATTTGCCCTTTATTTTTTTGTTAAAATGGGAAGAAGGAATGGTGATGATTAAAATTAGGTTTTTGATTATTCTAATTATTTTAATTAAACGTGATAATTTCTATAATTTTTAAGCATACTATTATTATTTTAAGCAAACAAATAAAAATAGATATTAACTACCTTTTAAATAAAAATAAAAATAATTATTAAATTAACTCTTTACTTAATCTAATATTTACAATATAAATTTGAACTTGTTAATTTATTTACTATTAGTTTATTTAATTTAATACTTATTTTATCCAACAAAAATTTAAAACGTATATATATATATAGTTAATTTAATTATTACTAAAAGTATACGAAAATAACTAAAAAAATTAATTTATAGATCGGAACGACCTATTTTGTTACAAAGAATTATAATTTATCATGAAATTTTTTTATCGTTATTTCAATAGATAATGTAGATATATTTTAGTCATTAATTTTAACATAAGATATAAAATGACATACGCAAGAAAATAAAACTTTTTGCGGACTGCCCCCTTAAAAAATCTCTACGACTCCATCACTGATTTGATCTGAATATATTTTTTTCTACTAATTTATCATAAAATGTAAAAAAAATCGAAAGAATTTGGCTAACTAGGTCTTTTTTAGTTTTGTATTTAGTTAATGTACCCTATAATTTTTTACAACTTTTATTTAATGATAGGTAAAAGTTATTAACTCTTCTATTTAAAAAAAATATTTGTTATTTGTTATGTAAGTGTAAGTTTTAGTTTTTAAAAACTGAATTTTATTTTATATATTTTTTTCATTTTTTATTATATTTTTCTTTTTTATTTTTTAGAATGAATTTCTCATACCAAAATTTTCATATACCAGAATTTTTCACATACTAGAATTTTTTCACATACCAGAATTTTTCACATACCATAATTTTTTTATATACCAGAATTTTTTCACATACCAGAATTTTCACATAACAGAATTTTTCACACACCAGAAATTTTTACATACCAGAATTTTTCACATACTAGAATTTTCACATACTAGAATCTTTTCTTAACAGATTTTTTTTTTGTATTTTTGGTCATTTTTTATTTTTTATAATTTTCAAGTATGAGTTTTTGGTATGAAATTCATACCAGAAAACTCATACCAGATGAAGCTTTCTCAATGTGATTCTTGTTGTAGAGTATTTAGCAGTTTTATATACAAAGGCAAGTACAATACCAACCAAAACCACGAATGCATAAGGTAACAAGTGAAGAGACCGAATAGTATATGCACTATTGCAATCGTCGTTGGCACCGCTAAAGCATCCAAGTCTTGAGACCTTAGCAACACCGCCTTCTAGTGCAAAGCTAATGTTAGCTTTTCCGTTGCTGAACAAGATGCACCAGAAATAGGAGGCACCACGAGAAAGTTTCAACCTCCAACGGTAAGAATCCTAAAGCAATTGCTACCACTCCTATGCCAGGTTTACTTGTCAACTTCGTCACATATAAAGGGACGCTCGTCATGTTACAACAATCTGCAAACTGATTTCAACCTCCAACATCTGCTAACCAAACTGAAATTCCATCAAAATGATAAAAGTTATCAAAGGACTCATTTCATGGATAATATGAATATGTAGAAAAAATAAAATACAATTTTCAGTACTAAAGCTTTCAAGATGAATGCAAGATAAAAAGGTTAACATTTCATTCAAATGAACATTAACAGCAGAGGTTAAATAAACACATTTGTGGAGGTAACCTTGTTAGAATGATAAGGTGATCATTCCCGTTTGCAATTGTGAACAGTATTGCATTCAAACCAAAAAGATATCAAAATCAAATTGAAAATTGATTGCGTTGAAAATGCAATAAATGGATACATAATTTCTAGCACTAAAGCTTTCAGTGTGATTATTGTTGTAGAGTATATCCAAGCTCTTGTTGTTCTTCATTAGTAATCCAGAGAAAGTTTCTAGTATAAAACCCCAACAACAACAAACACTACAACAACTCTCAATTACCTCATTAGTAATCTAGAGAAAGTCTCTTCTTCACTGTATCACCGCTAAAAAAGCATCCAGATTGTAACACTCCAAGTTCTAGGAACTTGAAGCGCTACGGGCTAGGACCGTACAATGGGTCCCGACCCTCAGAGTAGCAACAACAAACGGATCTTACAACAAGGGACAGACGAATGAAAACAAAACTCAATATAAAACCAAAGGTTCAAACCAAACGAAAACACAAATGCTCCACAGCTGGGTTCAAAACAAAAGGGAAGCAACAAAAGAAAAACAAAACCCAATCCCGTCCTATAATGTACGGGAATCCCGGCTGACCACACCATCTGGATCACTCAGCAGCATCCTGAACCTGCGGAACATCTACAACGACGGTATAAACCGTTAGCTAACATTCTAGGTATAAGCAAGAGTGTAAAGGCACAAACACACATAAGGTAAGATAAACACATAACATGCTTGCACTCAACCGGTTATTATCTTTCATTAGGGTTATCCATTACTAATTCAACTTCTTTTGTCACACGAGAATCTCCCGAAACTCGCCTCCGCTTCCGTCTACCAATAGGAATAGATTAGTACTATCCGTTACCTACGGGCCTGGGTTGCAAGAGCACATTCTAGTCTCCTGTAGAACTAGACAAGTGGTCACCGCCCGGTTATAATACACTTGGGCCAATTAAGGTTAACAAAGGGTGAATCCTATTTCGAATTATCCGTTATAACATGATAGCAACACAAACAAGCCAATACAATCCAACTAATACGCAGAATGAAGCTAAGTAAGTCCAAGGGACTTACCTCACACGAAGGTAACCCAAGAGATCAGCGAACAACTCAGAAACAGACAAGGAAGCTTAGTTTCCCTTAGGAAAGGAACAAAGAAAGCCTGTACGAACAAGTAACACGGATCAGGAACGAAATGGTTGCTAGAAGTCTATGACTCCTAGTCACAAAAATCTCTAAGAGATCAACACATGCTAAGGGCTCAACCTTAGTCTTACAACAACTCAAGGGAACAAGGAACAATCATAAGGAACCAAGGAGGAACGAAGAAAGGAAGGAAAGAAAGAAACTCACCAAAGATGGGAGCTACTGTAGAGAAACCACAGGGGTGGTTAGATAGAGGCGCAGGGGCGGCTGAATAGAGGCGCAAGGGCGGCTCTGTGCAGGCGCAGGGGCGGCGGCGTGACAAAAAGTGTTGTCGGCTTTCTTCTTCGACGGAACTCACAGCAAGGGCAACCAAAGCTCGAGCCTTTGGTTCCAACACGTCGAGGCTCCACTCCAGAGAGCCTGAGAACAACGAAGGGTCAACAACGGAACACTCCACAAGAATCAAGGCTCATGCTTGATCCTTGGAGAAGAAGGAAAGAGAATAACGAAAGGAAGAAACTAAAACAGAAGGGAAGGCATGCAGCGCTAAAAGAACGTGAGGAGGAATCATAAAAGATGCACTTACACGTTCAACGAAGTCGCGGGAAGCAAAGGACGGCTGCAACTCTCTAGGGTTGAAGATGATAGCAAGGAACGGGAAAAAAGGGGAGAAAGAAGAGAATATATAGGGACGGGTGTTAGCATGAAATATTGTGATATTTTAGGCACGTTTTCTAGATGTATTTCATCCATTATAGTGTTCATTGATAAAGCATTGAAGCAATTGTGAGCTAGTTTGTCTATATTGTCGATATAGAGGTTTACATAAGCTTTGTGTTGATTGTAGGCGAATAAGAGCTAAAACCGAACGAATTATGAGAGGATGGAGATGGATTGAGCATATCCAAGGATTGAGGACACCATAATAAAGCCAATGAAGATGCTAGGATGAGGAATGACACGAAACAAAGGGAATTACGAGCAACCTATTCTTCCACGCTCTAAAATACGGCCGTAATGAAGTCCACGCTCTAAACCACGGCGTGGAACTTGGCAACATGAGCGTGGAGCATTCCAGAGAGTTACACGGTATAAAGTACGGTCGTGGAAGTTGTGAAGAACCGTAATCCAATTCCACGCTCTAAACCACGGGCGTGGAATTCCATAAAACCGTGATTTAGGCAATCTTTTGACGAATAAAATACAGACACATTGTCTACGCACATGGGCCGGACACTTATTCTATCTTTCCCTATAAAAGGACTGAAGGAGAGAGATTTCGGGACTTTCGCTTACGCTTGCTTGCACGTACCTAGGGTTTCAGTTGGACGTGCGGAGATTGCCATTTTGCAACGGAGATTTGCAAAGGCTTGAAGGTTTGGAAGTTGCGCTTTATCCTTAGGTTTGATTAGAAGACGGATTGACATCTCGCTCTTCGTTCTTATCAAGGATTGTGATTGGTTTGTGTTATTCCAAATTTGATATACATCATTACCTTTGTTTGTGGATTTGAGATTGATTTGAAGTTTATTGAAGGTTTTCGAAGGTTTTCATCTTTCATTCTTCTTAATCTTGAATTTGATATTATAATGACTGTTATTGGCTAAAACCCTTTAGCAATTCTAAGGTGAAGGGTTGATAGTTGTGGCTTAGATGATGATAGATCGATTGTAATTTGATTGGGCCCTGAGAGTTAGAGAGATTCGCCGACGAACCAAAATCACGGTGTGTTCTTGAGTTCCACGGCCGTGGAATCTCAAGATCCACCCGTAATTTACCCCAGTTTACGAACCTTGCTTTTACTTTAATCCAAAGTTATAGATTTGCTTTAATCTAGTCTTGGCTTGCCCTTTTCTAGGTAGTAGTGAAGCCTCAACAACCTCTACTTCGATTTCGAGTGTCACAACCTTAATCGGTTTAGTTAGTCTTGATCCTTGGGTTACAAGTTTGGGTATTTGATATTAATTCTTTTCTTTAGATCCTTTCTATATTGAAACCTCAACAACCTTTATAGAGAGTACCTTTAGATAAGTCATATAAAGTCTTGGAACTTCACCGTACATTGCTTTACCTTAGCATATCTTTGCAACTCTTAACTCTGTCCTTAATTCTTTAGTATATCTTGAATCGATTGCCACAATTAGATACCTGGATCTTTAGGGTTGTTGTTTTCCCAATATTTGAAAAGCTCATACATTTACTTGCTTGACGATTCATAACTGGATTTAACCCCCCAAATCCCTGTGTTCGATACTCTGGAATTCTTGCTTTACTACGCCGATCCGTACACTGCGGGTTCGCTTGCTTTTATTCTAGTTTTATAAATTTAAAGCTTGATTGCACGCACGCTAAGTGGCGAACAACGGGCTGGAAAGAAAAGAAGGAAGGACGTCTAGGGTTTAGAAAGAAGATAAGGAAACCGGCCCATAAGATAAAATATCGGATATTCTACCTATGGAAGGAAGATAAAAGAACGAAAGAAAAGATCGGCATGATCTGTCGTAAATCCGCAAGGGCGGATTTCACAACCGCAGGGGCGGCTGGCCGCGGGGGCGGCCCTCTTCACCGCAGGGGCGGTGAAGGCAAAACCTAGGATCTTACACAGATCTTTCACAAGCACACACAACACCTATATAACTCATTCAGAGTAATCAACTTTGTAACACAATAGATTGGTTAAGGTGCATGACGTGTACTTACTGAGAATCCTTTGCTCTTAGTTCTTCATCAAAATGAACCACCAGGAGATCTCCTTTATGAGAACACACAAGTATGAGTTCCAACTTCCATGAGAAGTACTAAATAAGTTGAAGATTGAAGAATATTTATATCTTACAGTCGTAGGAAATGCAGAAGCTTTTTTATTTGGTGTTTGCGGGTGGTGATACATCCGATTCCCTTTTCTTGAGATAGAACAAGTAAAAAAGAAGAAACAACATTATAGAAAACAAAATGGGGAGAAGAGCTTTGTTATTATGGAGGATGGTTGAGATTGGTCGCACTAGAAAAGCTCCATCGTTGAAGTTCCTGTGGAGGGAGAAGAGCAATTGGAACTCACAAAAAACCTATAGAAAAGCTCCATCTAGATCTCTGGCGCAGGGGTTGGTTCGAGGTCTCTGGCGGAGGAGCAGTGGGCTCTTATGAAGTAGATTTAGATCTAGATCAATAATGGGGAGAGTAACACATAAACATATAGATTGTTGGAAGCACCGGGGGTGAGGAGGGACGTTGTTTGCTCCAAACGGTGTGTGCAAGCTTTAAATTTGTAACCCTAGACGTAAGCTTAAAACAAGGATGCGAACCCGCAGTGTACGGGTCAATCGTAGTAAAAGCAAGGAATTCCAGGGGTCGATCACAGGGACTTAGTGAAACAAAGTCCAATCACGGTATGCTTATGTAAATACTAACCACAAGAGCAATTAAAACAATCAAAGATGAATAAGAAGTCAATAAAGCAAACATGCAATTCTAGGGATTAAAGCATCTAGTTGTGGTTCCAACTCAAGATCTAAAGATAAGCGGACAAAGCTGAGGTTTTTGCATAGGGAAGGCGTTACTAATGTGGAGTAGATCACCGGGTAAGTCTCACTACTCACTAATCCTAAACCATAACTCCTATTACCGGGTAAGTCTCAAGGAATTAAGATAAAGAACTATAACCTCAAACTAACACACCATCTAAGGGAATAGAATTAACCTTTACCGGGTAAGTCTCAGGCTAACTCACAAAGATGGGATGAAAGCACACTCAAACCCCAATAAAGGATAAACCTTTATTACCTATACTTATGATCGTTGGTACACAAACTAAGGAATTACCGGGTAAGTCTCATCCTAAGCTTGCATTGAACCAGGAAAGGTGTAATAAGGATAGGATTTGGCAAACTCTAACACTTAACTCTCAGTTTCGGATCAGATAAGTCACCTCGGTCAGCCATATTCCACCCCGGCCGAGATGTTCATCGACTGAGCGAGATGCTTAGGGTTAAGGTTAAAGACTCGAACTTTCAGGGTCCTACTGGAATCTAAGATTATTCTATCATTGTTTTTCCCACAACCTTCAGTCAATCACCCTAGAATCACACAAGGAAATTAGCCACTCATCATCATGAAAGCAATAATCAAATATATGGGAAGAAGGTGAATATTTGAACAAGAAGAATTTAATGAAAAGACTTCAATAACTGAATCAAATATCACAACAAAGCGTTCCTTGGATATAAATCCAACAAGCAAGACAACAAGGAAGAGAATCTAAGGTAATCTTACAAGAAAACCTCCAAAAGCTATAAAAGCTACAATCTTCAATCTTCCTTCAACCTTCAAAAAGGTTCTTCAAATCTCCCAACTGGAGTATGGCTGATGCGGTGTGTAAACCCTGATCGGTGGTATAGCATGATGTTGGATTTGTGGAAATCCAACCCTTTTTATAGGAAAATAACCCTCCAAAGATAAGATATCTTAGAAAAATCTCTTCCCATAAAAATAGGTAAAATATAGGATCTGAATTATCTCCTTCCTTCCAGGAGTCAAGCCCAAAAAATATAAGATCACTTTCCAAAGATAAAAGATCTCAGCCAAGAATGATATATTCTCGCTGCGTTCTAGGTATTCGCCTCGGTCGAGTCGGCTCCCCTGGATCACCTCGGTCGAGATGAATCTGTGGTCAACCGATGTGAGTCATAACTGAATGTGAAATCTCTCAAAACTGGTCCAAAGTGAATCTCAAATCCATGGCCATGCTTCCTGGATGGTTCCTTATGTTCCTCAATGTAGCTCCAATGACTCCATAGCTCCTTTTGCTCCTTTTTGATGCAAAACGTGCCATTTTACCTACGATTACAACAAAACTAGGTGTAGACCTCGATTCCCGCAAAGGTAGATGAAATGGTAATATAATCACATAATATACATACAAACATGCAGATTATTGAAGATAAAACGTCCAAATAAACCCTAAAATATAGACTATAATTCATGCTATCAAAATACCCCATACTTGGCTCTTGCTTATCCCCAAGCAAGTTCCGCATATAAAAGACAAGATAGAATGGATTATAAGTCAAGAAAATCAATGAAAAGTCTTTCAAAAACATTTTTATGGTGTGCTACAATCATAGATCACTCTAAGAGAATACTTCATGGAATTTAAAATCAAAATATGATCAAAACATTTTATAAATATAAGAAAGTTGTTCATCTTTGCATAAAATCATAGAATGCATAATAAGTCATATTTATCAAAATTAATCATGTATAATCCAGTTTAAACCACTAAGTCAATCAACAAGCTCGAGGTCTAAAGGGCTTCCCAAAAGAAAGGTGAAGAAACGTGTAGGGTAGGGATGTATGTAAGGTAATGTGGTGCTAGAATCCGGGAAAAGGATATACTTCACTTTCACTTTGACTTTCAACATCTTCCACCAATAAGCTTTGCTTATTTCACACTTTTTCTTTTTACTTTACTTTTTGGGATGCATGGACAGAGGTGCACAATAACCGAAGCCTAGGAAATCAGCAATCATCAATTTCTTGAGATGCATCAAACCCTTGATGCACATACCATGACCCGTTAGGAATATCGCTCAGTCCGACTTTGGCAAGACACAAACACCCGGCTATGTGAATGGTGCCGAGTTACTCATCTTCATGATTGACTTCCCCAAACCTATTATTACTTTCTAACACTTTCACTTCCAGCCACTTCTCAACTTTAACTTCACTTGCTTTCACCACTTCGCTTGCTTCCAAATTCCCGGATAGGTAAAGGGAGGCAAAATGTATATGAGGGGCTAAGCATGATCAAGAAGAAGAAGAGAGAAGAATGAATTGCCTTGTTCTTTCCAGGAAGAAAGTGAGAGAACTCATAATGTGGTGTCAACCTTCAAATTCAACATAATTTAGATAAAAACAAAGTATTAAACATGCCAAAAATTTCAAACAAAGCATTTAGCAACTTAAACATATTATAAAACCTTTCAAACACATAAAGAATTTAAAACCAGTCAGTAAGCAAGATCTTCACTGAGGTCATATCCAGATAAGTAACACAAAAATCGTTTTCGAAAACTCTCAGTTAACCCACCTCTGTCGAGGTGTTCTTAGGTCAACCGAGGTGAAACACCTCGTTCAGCCAGAACTGCCCCGGTCGAGGTCCAAAAATTTTTTTTTTTTAAAAAACCAGTTTTCTTTCAGTTTCGACGTTTTTTTCAATCAAATAACCTGTAAGTATGCATGCAATCTCAAATAAACATATAAATGCAGAAGTGAAGCATAAATATAAATATCCGGTCAATAGAGTCATACATCAAAGTCAAATAATACATCAAATACCCCATACTTGGGACACATTGTCCCAATGGGTCAAAATAAGTCTAAAGGATAAAAAATACTCACCGGATAATAAGCTGAACTGCATAAAAAATAATAAAGAAAATCCTGCAGCTCTCAATAATCCTGATCCGGTGGAGGTGGTGGTGGCACGTACGGATACTGGGTCGGGTCGAACGGATAACCCATAGTTTGCTGGAACTGTATCTCCATCATCCTGCGTTGATAGTGCTGTCCCTCGAGCATCTGATGAGTCCAGCTGTCAATCTGTCGGCGCTGGGCAGCAAATCTCTCATGCATGTCCACAGTAAGGGCAGCATAAGAGTCTATCATCTGGTCCGTCAGATCATCGATCCGACGATGAGCCTCTGAATCTCTATGACGGCGTGTCCTACGCCTAGCAGATCTCGCAGGTGCAGGCTCAGTGTCCTCATCATCCAGATCGATAACTGGTGGTGCGCTTGTCTCTGCAGTATCCGTCCCTGTATCCATCGGGACTCCACCCTCTCTCTCATCGACTGTCTCCTCATCATCAGCCTCCTCCTCAGCTGGGGCAGCTGCTGCCTCTCTGTAATCCTCCATCAGTGGGGCCCAAGCGGTCTGCCAATAACCATGCAGTATAAACTGAAAAGCTCTCCCTGTCGGATCTTCTGGGGCGTCTCAATACGCGCCAAAAGTGTCTCGCTGAATATCCGGTGGGCTAACCTAAAGGCTAAATGGAAGATGACCTTCTCCCGGGAATCTCCTGGGCGCCATCTATCTGCGTGCTTAACAATATGGGCAATCTGCCCCCAAAACTCCCTAGCTACTGATCGGGACGGGAAGTCAACAGCGGTGGGCTCAGGAAAGCCAAAAATATCTCTCTAGTACTCAAGTGGCACTATGAAGTTCCGGTTCATCAACCGGTACTTCACAGAACGCTCTGTGGGTAGGTAGGTGAAGGAGCTAACGAACTCTAGGGTCGGCTCCAAGTAGGCTGGGGCTCGGATCTCAGTAAACTGATCCAGCCCAACTATAGAAATCATCCTCCTAAGGTCTCCGTCTACCTGGAGGCAATCAAAAGCAGACAAGTCCAGGAAGCGTGGTGCAATCACTGGACGGCCGGAAATACGTTCATAATCCACCCGGTGTCGCTCATGGATCACCGGGCGGTAAGGTCGGGAAGAAGAGGAAGAAGGGGAAGGTGAGGATCTATCCCTGAGGGTAAGGCGGCGGTCAGAACTCATTTTCAGAAAATCAAACTGTCAGGTCACCTCGGTCGACTGACAACACTCAAGAATCACCTCGGCCGAGGCACAGCTCGACTGGACCGAGGCGGTGAACTGGATCTAATTTCTTCAAAAAATTCAGTTCTTTTCCCCCAAAAATCACTACAACTGCTTCCTATGGGGTACTTAAGCCTTTCCTCAACAAATGCAGGGGCAACCAAAGCCCAAATCGAAGCGAAACGGAGAGGTTAGGGTTTCGGTTCGTTTTACCTCGTTTTGGCCGAATCGGTTCGATTTTCTGCAGATCTATACTTGCAACACGATCCTCTATCCTTTAATCGCAGTTTGGAGACAGAAATCTTCGAAAACGAGCAAGAAACGAAGGAGGCGAGGTGAACTGTCGCCGCGGTCGAGGAGAAAGAGTAAAGCGAGGAGAGAGAAATCTTCCGCCTTTTATACCCTTTTCTGGACTGCTGTCACCTCGGTCGAGATGGTCTCGACTGGACCGAGGTGGTACGGACCGAGGTAGTTCTTCAGAAAACCCTAGTCGCCTCGGTTGCCCAAGAATCATCTCGGTCGATGTGCTCTGACAGCAACCGAGATGCCTCAGTCAAACTCCGTCTTCTCAAATTTTCGAACTTCTGTCCTTCCAGTTATGCTCCTTCCTTAGATGTCTCCTGTTATCTGTCTAGAACGCCAAAAACAAAACAAAGCAAAGCAAAAGCAAAACTATCTAAGCTAGACTAGAAAACGGGAAAAGAAAGCAATACCTTGGGTTGCCCCCCAAGAAGCGCTTGGTTTAAGGTCGCTAGCTGGACCATAATGCGTCTCTCAAATGAGGTATATTGATGCAACCTCCTCAAACGGAGTTTCCGGTTGGTACTTCTTAAGTCTATGACCGTTGACCTTGAAGCTTCCGCTAGTTTCGCCCCATATCTCAACCGCACCATGAGGAAAAACATGTTTCACAACATAAGGTCCGGTCCATCTAGATTTTAACTTACCTGGAAAAAGGCGGAGGCGGGAGTCGAAGAGTAGAACTAAGTCTCCTTCGTTAAGCTCCTTTGGGGCGATACGCTTGTCATGCCATCTCTTCGTCCTTTCCTTATAGATTTTGGCATTCTCATAAGCGTTCAAACGCAGCTCCTCTAGCTCGTTGAGTTCCAATAGTCGCTTCTCGCCGGCCACCTTAATGTCGAAGTTCAACCATTTGATTGCCCAATATGCTTTGTGTTCCAATTCAACGGGCAAATGGCAAGACTTCCCATATACCAAATTATAAGGGGTGGTACCTATGGGAGTCTTAAATGCGGTCCTGTACGCCCAAAGAGCATCGTCCAATTTCATGGACCAGTCTTTCCTTGTCCTAGAGACGGTCTTCTCCAAAATTGCTTTGATTTCTCTATTCGAGATCTCGACCTGTCCACTAGTTTGAGGGTGATAAGGGGTTGATACCTTGTGGGTTACCCCATACTTCGATAGAAGTGCCTTGAACTTCCGGTTGATGAAATGCGTTCCTCCATCGCTGATGATGATGCGTGGAGTTCCAAATCGTGGAAAGATAGTTCTGTTTAGGAACTTCACAACTACCTTGGCGTCATTAGTGGGAGAAGCAATGGCTTCAACCCATCTAGAGACGTAATCAACTGCAAGAAGAATATAGAGGTCTCCTCCGGAGGATGGGAAAGGTCCCATGAAGTCAATCCCCATACATCAAAGATTTCCACCTCTTGGATGTTGTTAAGTGGCATCTCGTTCCTCCTTGATAAATTTCCTGTTCTTTGGCTTGCATCACAAGAGACAACAAAGGATTGTACATCCTTAAATAATGTAGGCCAAAAGAAACCGGAACGCAATACCTTAGCGCATGTTTTATCGGTGCTAGCATGTCCTCCACAAGGAAGTGAATGGCAATGCCGTATAACGCTATTAACTTCATCTTTCGGAATGCATCTTCGAAGCATCCCATCCGGCCCGCGCTTGAATAGCAGCGGCTCGTCCCAGTAGTAATGTCATACTTCTTTGAAGAATCTCTTCTTTTGAGAGTACGTCAATCCGGGCGGTATTTTCTAGCAAACAAGATAATTCACAATATCAGCATACCAAGGTCCGTTATTATCAGAAAGTTGGTGGATAGAATGTTCCACCAACTGAGGATGAATGTCAGAGAAGGGAGTAAGAAGTTTATTATTCTCAGTAGTCTCAGTTGACATCATCTCGCCATCGACCTCGGTCGAGGCGCAGAGGCGTTGACCGAGATGTTCTTCAGTCGCCTCGCTCAGCCCAGGAAGTGCCTCGGTCGAGGTACTGCAACTGGAACCGAAACTGGAGATCTTCGTCTCTTGGGTTAGCTTCTCAGTTTTAGCTCCTGGATCCACTTCCAGTGCTTTTAAGCTCCGTATATCTGCATCACAAGAAGCATCTATACCTTCCTCCATTAAACTGAAGCTAATAACTCTTTCGAGTGGATCGTTAATAAGGATAGAGCTCACCAATTCTCTTGATTCTTCTTCATCGTAGATGTTGAAGATATCGTCGCTTAGCTGCTCCCCTTTCATGGCTGCAAGTAGTGCGAACTCCACTTCATCGCCACCAATGTTGAATTTCAACTTGGCATTCTTGCAATCCACGTTGCAACCCGAAGTTACTAGAAATGGCCTCCCGAGAATGATAGGAACAGGATAATCTGCGGGAATGTCAAGTACAACAAAATCTATAGGTAGATAGAAGTTACCTAACTTGACCGGAACGTCCTCCAAGATGCCCACGGGATGGGTGATGGAGCGATCCGCCATATAAAATCGAATCTTGACCGGCTTGGGTTCTCTAAGTCCGATCTTCACACATAGCTCCAGCGGGATGATGCTCACGCTGGCTCCTAGATCACAAAGGGCTTCACAAGTGACATCCCCAACTTGAATGGGAATGCAAAATGAGCCGGGATCTCTCAATTTAGGTGGCATCTTCTCCTTCATGATTTGTATGAGTTCCGAGGATTTAGATGTCATCCTAACTTCACCAAAGTCTTCCAGTTTCCTCTTCCTTGATAGGATCTCCTTCAAGAACTTCCCATAGGCGGGCATTCCTAGAATAGCATCAAGGAAAGGAATGTTAATATGCAGCTTATTCATCAAGTTAAGGAACTTACCAAAGTGCTTGTCTAGATGTGCTCTGGCCCTTGACTGGGGGAATGGAAGTGGTGGTTTGTATGCAGGAGGTGGAACATAATCTTCAGTTTTCCCCTCCGCTTTCTGTGGCTCCACCTCGGTTGGCATCTCGGTCGAAGTGTTCTTCGACTGCATCTGGACCGAGGTGGTCTTCGTCGGTACTGGCACCGACCGAGGCACTGGATCTGCAGTTTTCAGTCCACTCCTCGTAGTTATGGCCATGATCTGGCCCTTAGGGTTGCTTTCCGTCCTTGCTGGAAGCTTCCCTGGATCTCTTGGCGCTTCATTCACCCTACTTGCAAGTTGTTGTTCAAAGGCTTTTTGGGCCTTCGAAAATGAAGTCATAGAAGTCTCCATAGCATTGAGCTTGATCAAGATGGCCTCCAAAACTGCGTCTTTCTTTTCTGGTTGAAACGAACTTGATCCTTGCCCCTGACTTTTTAATGGAGTAGAAGAAGAAGAAGAAGGGGAAGAGAGGAAAGGGTTAGAGGAATCGCTAGAGTTGGAGTTTGAATGAATTTTACCGTTATTTTGGTTGTTCGCCCTCCAATTATTGCTATTGGATCCTCTATTGTTGTTGTTGTTGTAATTGTTGTTCCGGGAACCGTTGTTGTTGTTACGGTATCCGTTGTTGTTGTTCCTTTGCCCTTGCTCTTCCTTCTTGGTTTGAGCAACCAAGAGTTCCTTCAATTGCTTCACGTCATTCTTCAAAGACGTGAGTTGATTGTTGTTGGGCTGAGTTTCTTGGAAGTTAACTCTTTTAACTCCACCTTCAGCTCCTTGGTGGGTGTACTTCTCCATATGCAAGGCTTGCTTCTCGATGAAGTCCCAAGCCTCGTCAATCGCCATGTCCATGAAGGTACCGGCGGAGAGTAGTTGGAGATTGAACTGGGTGCTTCCGTCCAGTCCTTTGAAGTATATCTCCAACAACTCCAGCTTTGGAATCCCATGATGTGGCAATCCAAAAGAATGTCCTTGAACCGCTCCCATGACTTGGACAAACTCTCCTTGTCCTTCATAATGAAAGCATTGATCTTCCCTCTCATTTCGGCTGTCTTCGAGGGGGGAAAGAATTTTGTCAAGAATTCCGTAGTCATCTCCTCCCATGTGCTAATTTTTCCTGGAGGAAGAGATTGATACCAAGTAAGAGCTCTATCTTTTAAAGAAAAGTAAAAAGGTCTTAGCTTGTAGTTGTTATTTTCAATCCTCGGAGGTCTCAAGGTCTCCATCAAGATCTCATATTTTTGAAGATGTTGATGTGGTGATTCCTTCTCTAGCCCTCCGAACTTGCATTGGCGAATCATGGATAGAACTTGCGGTCGAAGTTCATAGTCATGGTCTGCTGGATCTCCTAGATTAACCCCTGGACGCCTCAGTTGTTGATTAGGGTCCATCCTTTGACCTAGGGTTTGTGGGATTCCTGCAAGAAGAACGTTTTGGACTAGCATCCGAGGTGGAAGTATCTCGGCCGGGGCGTCAGGTATTGGAACCTGCCTCGGTCGAGGGTCAGCAACTGGATCCTGCATCGGTCGAGGATCTGGGACTGGATCTTCCCTCGGTCGAAGTAGAATCTGGTCTCGTATGACGGTCACCTCTGCTTTGATTGCTTCAGTCTTCGTGCGAGTTTCTTCCTTCTCTCGCCTTAGTTCTTCCCTGCTGAGGCGTAGCAGCTCTAGCGCCTCTTTCAACTCGGCCTCAAGATCGCGGTTGTCTTGTTGGGCCATCTTTGCTTCTCTTAAGCGTCGCTTGTATGTCTTTTCTGGTTCGGGATCGTAAGGAACGATTTCCTTCCCAGTGCGGGTTCTTCGCATATACCTAAGAAAGAACCTGCAAAAGTCACTCAAGTAGAGTGGTTAGTAGACACGGGGACAAGTGCCCCAAAAGCAAACCGTAACCGGCTCGGTCTAGACCAAGTCCCCGGCAACGGCGCCAAAAACTTGTTCGCTCCAAACGGTGTGTGCAAGCTTTAAATTTGTAACCCTAGACGTAAGCTTAAAACAAGGATGCGAACCCGCAGTGTACGGGTCAATCGTAGTAAAAGTAAGGAATTCCAGGGGTCGATCACAGGGACTTAGTGAAACAAAGTCCAATCACTGTATGCTTATGTAAATACTAACCACAAGAGCAATTAAAACAATCAAAGATGAATAAGAAGTCAATAAAGCAAACATGCAATTCTAGGGATTAAAGCATCTAGTTGTGGTTCCAACTCAAGATCTAAAGATAAGCGGACAAAGCTGAGGTTTTTGCATAGGAAAGGCGTTACTAATGTGGAGTAGATCACCGGGTAAGTCTCACTACTCACTAATCCTAAACCATAACTCCTATTACCGGGTAAGTCTCAAGGAATTAAGATAAAGAACTATAACCTTAAACTAACACACCATCTAAGGGAATAGAATTAACCTTTACCGGGTAAGTCTCAGGCTAACTCACAAAGATGGGATGAAAGCACACTCAAACCCCAATAAAGGATAAACCTTTATTACCTATACTTATGATCGTTGGTACACAAACTAAGGAATTACCGGGTAAGTCTCATCCTAAGCTTGCATTGAACCAGGAAAGGTGTAATAAGGATAGGATTTGGCAAACTCTAACACTTAACTCTCAGTTTCGGATCAGATAAGTCACCTCGGTCAGCCAAATTCCACCCCGGCCGAGATGTTCATCGACTGAGCGAGATGCTTAGGGTTAAGGTTAAAGACTCGAACTTTCAGGGTCCTACTGGAATCTAAGATTATTCTATCATTGTTTTTCCCACAACCTTCAGTCAATCACCCTAGAATCACACAAGGAAATTAGCCACTCATCATCATGAAAGCAATAATCAAATATATGGGAAGAAGGTGAATATTTGAACAAGAAGAATTTAATGAAAAGACTTCAATAACTGAATCAAATATCACAACAAAGCGTTCCTTGGATATAAATCCAACAAGCAAGACAACAAGGAAGAGAATCTAAGGTAATCTTACAAGAAAACCTCCAAAAGCTATAAAAGCTACAATCTTCAATCTTCCTTCAACCTTCAAAAAGGTTCTTCAAATCTCCCAACTGGAGTATGGCTGCTGCGGTGTGTAAACCCTGATCGGTGGTATAGCATGATGTTGGATTTGTGGAAATCCAACCCTTTTTATATGAAAATAACCCTCCAAAGATAAGATATCTTAGAAAAATCTCTTCCAATAAAAATAGGTAAAATATAGGATCTGAATTATCTCCTTCCTTCCAGGAGCCAAGCCCAAAAAATATAAGATCACTTTCCAAAGATAAAAGATCTCAGCCAAGAATGAAATATTCTCGCCGCGTCCTAGATATTCGCCTCGGTCGAGTCGGCTCCCCTGGTTCACCTCGGTCGAGATAAATTTGTGGTCAACCGATGTGAGTCATAACTGAATGTGAAATCTCTCAAAACTAGTCCAAAGTGAATCTCAAATCCATGGCCATGCTTCGTGGATGGTTCCTTATGTTCCTCAATGTAGCTCCAATGACTCCATAGCTCCTTTTGCTCCTTTTTTATGCAAAACGTGCCATTTTACCTACGATTACAACAAAACTAGGTGTAGACCTCGATTCCCGCAAAGGTAGATGAAATGGTAATATAATCACATAATATACATACAAACATGCAGATTATTGAAGATAAAACGTCCAAACAAACCCCAAAATATAGACTATAATTCATGCTATCAGACGTCGGGCTCCGGGGGTGTGAGAAACAGAGAGGGACGAGGGAGGTTCGAAGAAGAGAGATAAGGGAGGATATGGTGGTCAGAGGAGGAGGTGTTGTTCCGGTGGAGAGCAAAGGAGTTGAGAGGGTGAAAATTGGATCACAGGGGAGGTTGAAGGGATAAGGCAGATCTAGGGTTAGGGAAGGATAAGAGGCAGTAAAAAAATGAGCGGGGTATATTTACCTAATTATAAAATAAAAAAGTCTAGTTACTAAAAGGAAAACTCAAAAAGGTCTATTAACCAAATTAACCCAAAAAAATCAAAGTCACATGCCCTAATCTAGATTATATATATATATATATATATATATATATATATATATATATATAAGTCAGGTTCAAGTGGGAAGTAGTCATACAGTAGAAAGTTTGCTTATGGTAGAAAATATCAATTGTTCAACAATAAGACCAATTATTCAATTATATAGTCAATTGTTCAACTGTATTCGAAATTATCTAAGTTGAGCAAATTCGAATACAATTGAGCAATTTCGAATACAGTTGAACACTTGATTATATAGTTGAACAAATTCAAATTTAGTTGAAAAACTGGACATATAATTTTAACATTTTGTGATTAGTTGAACTGTAATAGCTCGGATTTTCGAATTCTAATTAATGTTGATTAACTTAATCATTGATAGTAATTGACATATAACTCGCGAAGATTGCGTAAGTGATGAGTATGAGTCTCACCGTTATATTTCTAACGTAATTTTGGGCTTATGGAGATTTTTTCACATTTTCCCCGGGTAATTATTTTTACTCACCGGTGTTATTTGGAGCATTTGGGAGCTTCAATTAATAAAATGCAGTTGAGAGAAATGATCAGGACATCGGACATGTCCTAGATATGAAATAACATGGAAAGGCAAAATGGCTAAAAGAGTCGCTATTCCGTTTCTTAGCGACTAAGAAAGACAACTTAGGAATACACATTTTCCGAGACATTTGTGGAATAATTATCCTACAATATTCTAGATTTATTATTCCAATTTCGAAAAGTTTGAAGAAGGGGATTCAACCCGCCTTTGGATCGGTTAAAGGATAATTAACGACTTCGCTAAAGGATAATTAGCGTCTTCACTATCAAAGCGGAAAATCGTTAATTAATTCATTTCCTTTCACGTTTCCTCATAAAAGCTCTATTTTCTCTCAACCTTCAAACTCAAATCTACTCTCTGTTTCCAATCTGATTTCAATTCCGTTTGAGTTTTTGGATTCCTCTCTTCATTCTCTTCATATCGGTACCGAGTTTCTGCATTTCTAAACATATGAAGATCTGGACGAGCATATATGTCACCAGGATGGTTCCATCGCTCAGATTACGGTGAACTTTATGTTGTCCATGCGTAGCCTACGTCGTTGTGATTCCGAATCTTCTTTCAAATCGTCAATCGAGTTAGTAACGAATAATTTATGAATTTATTCGTTTTCCGTACTGAGATTTGACCTAGATTGACCTTAGGCTTGTCAAAATGGATAATTAAAAATTCCATTATGGTCGTTATATTATTCTGGTGTTATGGGTTGTTTGTTTGATCAAATATGATGACAGGTGGGTTTAGAAATTGCCTGCCGACAAAACGTTATTCTGGTGAAATTTAATTAATTAATTAAAGGTTAATCACTTAAATTAGGATTAGAATTGAGATTGAGAAATCTTGATTAGATATTACCTTGAGATTTGAGGAATTGTGAGCTATGTTGAGGATCTGAGGTTTAGATGCGAGTAATAGCTGGTTATGGTTATGAGGTGTAAGAGACGTGTCTCGTAACCTTTGTAGTGTTTGATTGTGTGCCTTACTCATGCAGGCACTCATCGTTTCTTCGAGGGTAAATTGTGACGTGGTACAGGATTACGAGCATTTTAGGTGAGTCCATAGGACTTACTTAATGAGCAATTGTGGATTTGAGTGTTTTTAATGGTTGTGTGTGTGCGTATGATTGTTGCATTTATAACCTAAACCGGACTAGGATGACCACTTCATTACCTTAAAACCCAAGTGTATTATAACCGGGCGGTGACCACCTGTCAAAGCTCGCCGAGAGTGGAGGAGGTGCTCGGAAGCCAGTAGCACAAGGGGGGTGGTGTTCCACCCCATGCAAAACCCTGTGTTAACGGGGGAAAAGACGAGGTTCTTTAGGCTCCTCGTTCCACAAAAGAAGTTGAATTAGTAATGGAATGACTTAAGTAAAGATAATAAACGGATGTGTGTGTGGCATTGCATATTGTGATGTGTTGGTGTGTGGATGTGTTATTACTTCATTCTTATTCATTTCTATTAGCTAACGGTTTATACCTTGTTGTTGATATTCTGCAGGATAGGAGAACTGCAGAGTGAGCCAGATAGGGTGATCAGCCGAGGGCTTCTATACACTAGGATATGCGAGGGTTTTGGGGTGTTATATCCTTGTATGGATATGATGTTGTTGTTTTGTACTCAGCTGTGATTTTGTAAACCTTATGATGTATCTTTTGTATAGTTTTATGTATTTGATTTTAATCTATCTATTCCTTGTTGTAAGATCAAGTGAACTTGTTGTCGGGGTAGGGTCAGGATCCATTGTGAGATCCTAGCCTAGTAGCACCCCGAGTCCCGCGAATTTGAGGGTTACATGAATAAATGGTCATATAGTTGTAGAATTGTACAATTTTGAATAGTTGAAGATTTGACTATATAGTTGAAAATTTGGTCACACCCCTTTATTCAAAATAATTTTTAGTTAAACAAATACATGTTATATTTGAACAATTATTACTTTTCACCGTAATAATTGATCAAATATAACATGTATTAAGGGTCGAGATTTAGGGTAGATATTAACATTAATAATAACTACGAATAATGATAATTACGAATAATCCATTCAACCAACAATAACTACGAATAATATATTAAACAATAAGGCATGTTCTCATGATTACACGATAAGACCTGTTCTCATATGATCTATACTATATATATATATATAGAGAGAGAGAGGTTGACTCCCATGTAAACAACTCTTACCATGTAAAATGAGAACAAATTGTATTCGTTAGATCGTTAAATAGATGTCAGAGATTAGATGATATTAAAGATAAAAAAAATTGTGTGCTTAGTGGAAGAAATATTCGCCGGATCTGATTCATATATTCGGCGGTATAGTCACATATATTCGGTGTTTACATGTTCACATGGTAAGAGCTGTTTACATATGAATCAGGATCTATCTATCTATATATATATATATGCACGTGTGTCCAAATCAAGAAAAAACAATTTTATATATATCTTTACTACACTAAAAGTGGAGTATCCCCAATGAATAGGGAGTTTCCGATTTTGCCAATGTAGTTGGATATTTGACTTATTTAACCTTAATTGTTGTGTAAATTACAGTCGTAGGTTTAATGGAGATTTGTACGTGTCAATATAGTAGCCCTCCACCACATACCCTTTACGCGTGTTCTTTTCTACCGACTTAAATGATATATGGTTTTCGTCTTTTTCTCTTCCGTCTTTATCAATTAATCATCGTTTCACTAAATCACTTTTCTCTCTAATTTGCACACACTCCTTCGTCTTCTTCCTATCACCTTGCGATTTCACTATAAAATCAAACATCAGTCCCCAAAGGTTGTGCGTAACCGCCAATGAGTACTTGCTACATGTTTGGTTATGATTTTTGCTTCTTCTTTCTTTGTAGGTTATGGATTTGCGAGGAGCCATAACATTCTGATGTTCAATCTTTTTGGAAACCTAATTTCAATTTATTTGTCCTAATTTTGTATAGACTTAAGAAGAAGGACGAAACCAGTTCTGGTGATGAGAAAGATGAACAGTTGCCCAAGGTTTCTTTCCTACACCAAACAACTTGTTAACTTGCTACTACATTCCTTCTAAATCCGCCTCCGCTAATCACTTTGTATAACTTGATGCTATTTTTCATTTTGATTCCATGTGTACATAAAGAATAGAGTATAAAACATTTAAATCTTGGTAAACTAATTTTTCCTCAACCTCTCTTCATTGATTTTGGGTAATTTTCTTGTTCGTTTTTGTCTTTAATCTTCATGTTTGTTGATACTTTCAATTGAATATTGGTGGACAGAAGTTGGTTTCCTTTATATTTATGCATGAATGTTGGATGCTTTTGTCAGGTAAGCACCACATGTACTCGATGAAATGTCTCAAAAAAAAAAAATAGTTTGTTTCTTTATCTACTAATTGTCTCATTAAACTAATATAATATGCTAATATAAAGACTGAGATGATTTATCCTAACAGTGAGCACAAAGGTTGTTTCGCATATGCATCTCTACTTTATTCTTATTTTTACACAAGTGTTGATAACTCAAATTAAGGGGATTTATGTGCCTTTATATTTTCTAAATCTTGTCTCCTAAAACATTAGGGGTGTTGATAATGATATAGTTTATTCTCTATCATAGTTTAAAACAACTCAGTCATCTCTAACCACCACACATGTTAACTATTTGTGAAATATCTTTTCGTACACAATTTGCAAGTGAGAATTACGAATTATAGTTTTTGTTTCAATTCTTGGACCACTCAAAACCATTCGTTTTTTCTAACCACAAATATTAACTTTGGTGGATGAAATCGATTTTTAACTTTGGTGGCTGATCTCGATTTTAATATCATCGATCTTTGAAGTAAAATATTATATTTTGTTGCATCGCAAATCAGATAGTGATTTTTTTTATCAATTTATGGGTGAAGTTACAAAGGCTAGGGCAACTACTCTATAAAAAATACTACATTATATTACTTGATGTATTGTCTGCACAACTTGCAAAATGAAATGATTGATATGAGCTTTGAAATCTAATAAATCTTTGGTAGAAGCTATAATGTGCTTGACCATAATATCATTTTATTAATTTTGAAATCTTCTTTTGATAGGGTACATCTGGTATACTTTGATGTAAGACTTCATGAAAACGCCTTGCGTTAATTGTCATGTTTGGATCTTCACTTCTTCAGTGTGATTCTTCTTGCTTTAACGAGGCTCATAGTATACTGTTTTCTCTCAATTTTGCTAACTATGTGGTTTGTCCGGCAATACCGGTTGTATTCTTCATATGATGTAAGTGTGTTGTGTTCGATCATTCTTCATTATATATACACTTATGAAGCACTCTTGGTTGTGGATAGACCAAAAGCTGAAATTCTCTTAGCTTATACAAAAGAATATTGATCTTGAGAGAATTCAAATGGCTATACTATCATCTTCTTCTCAATCTCTTCATCTGATGGTTGTGTTTGTGTTAACTTTCTCATATCTCTTGGTTTGTTCATCTGTAGTCCCCGTTACAAGTAAGCAACGAACAAGTTTGATTTCTATATATACGTGAGTCAATTGTGGAGGATTAATGCATGAAACCCTTGGTGTCAATCTTCATTTACTTGGTAAGCTGGCAATTATACTTTTATGGTGTGTGAACCAGCTCTAGTGTGGTAGTATCGACCATTTTTTTTATCTGGTGTGTTTTTTCAAATGCAAGGTACTGACCCAAACCAACACTTGACCTTTCCAAGTTTTGAGCAAAGTAGAATTATGAATGTTAATGGAGCCCTTAATCTTATGGTCTTTCGATCATTTGCTAATATATTCTACGTTTAGAAACATCTGATGCTTGCGTTCAATGATTATGATTATGTTATTTATTTCAACTTTTGGCAAGATGATGAAAGAAATATCTTTGTGAGAAATTGATGGATCACCAGATTACCGAGATAGTTCTAATCTACTGGAAACACTGGACTTTGAACATTTTTGTTGTGCTAGAGCCTCTTGTAGACAAACTAAGATTTTCTTCTAATTTTTATGCTTAGAGAATAGCTTATGCAGTTTTGCTGCTTCAATTTTCCTTCATAAAAAAATGAACATCGGTAAAATATATGCTGATAAGAGAAGTGCTAAAACTATAAGTTACCTATCTTGTCTTTCTATTCAAGATTGAAAATGCCCAGTTTGTCTAATTACTTCTCAATCATCTCATGCTTAGGTAATTACATTTTTGGTTCTAGAGGTGGTTAAAATGATGATGACGAGTGTTACGCTAGAATTGGAGCGCGGAACAATTTCAAGGCAAGAATTCCAAAAACTTGTTCGCCCAAAACGTGCACACAAAAGTCTTAAATTTATAACTCGATATGTCTCCTAATCTACCTAGCGAACTCACAGTGTATGAGTCGTTTCGTAGCAAGGATAGTATATTGAGGTCGAACACAAATACTAAGGTAAAATTAAATCAAACTAGTGATCAATCAAATCAATATGCAATTATAATTATCAAATATATATAACCAAAGGGGGTTGATGTTGTTAAAGCAAAGAAATGTGAAAACAATGAAATAAAATAGTAAATGGAAGTTGATTTCAAGGATTTTAAAAAAACGTTACACTTGACAATTATCCATTTCAACATAAGATATGGTCGATCATTGTTTTCATGAAGTTTGTTCTCATCTTGATCATATTTAAATACCGGTTCAACCAGCCCCGATATTACTTACTACTAATCCTAACTCGTAAACCTACATAATCAGATTTTAGCAATAACATTGAAACAAAGATAGAGAGACACATGCATTAGAAATAACCCGTTACTAAAATGATGTGGTTATGTACTACTCATGAATTACACTTACAACCCGCTTATGTAAACGTGGTTGCTACTAGAACGGTGACCCGAGACCAGAACCACAATTCCTAGCACTTTGGATAAGATCCAAGTAGCTAGATGGCCAAACTAGATAGAAGGGTGAGATACAATCAAGAAGTTAAGCACACGAACATAACACAAAATATTATGGAATAAAACCTCCAATTATAAAATTTACAACCAAATCTAAGTCGAGAGCTTCCAATGTCAAGCACAACTGAAGGTGCTTAGCACTCCATAAAGGACAAAACAAAGAAAGCAAGAGAGGTTTTTGGATGTGAATGAGACAATGAAGTGATTCTATCGCATGCCTAACACCTCTATTTATACTAATCTAGGTAGTAAATAGCATCTAAAGGACAATCTAAACCGTCACCTGAAATGTCATAAAGTGAAGGTTGTAACCCATCGAGTTTGTTCGCTCCAGACGGTGTGTGCAAGCTTTAAATTTATAACCCTAGATGTAAGCTTAAAACAAGGATGCGAACCCGCAGTGTACGGGTCAATCGTAGTAAAAAGCAAGAAATTCCAGGGGTCGATCACAGGGACTTAGTGAAACAAAGTCGGAATAGATAAGCTTTAGCAATTACTAACCACAAAGCAATTAAAACAATCAAAGATGATAAAAAGTCAATTAAGGAAATATGCAATTCTAGGGATTAAAGCATCTAGTTGTGGTTCCAACTCAAGATCTAAAGATAAGCGGACAAAGCTGAGGTTTTGCATAGGGAAGGTGTTACTAAAGTGGAATAGATCACCGGGTAAGTCTCACTACTCACTAATCCAAAACCGTAACTCCTATTACTGGGTAAGTCTCAAGGAATTAAGATAAAGGATTATAACCTCGAACTAACACTCCAACTAAGGGAATAGAGTCAACCTTTACCGGGTAAGTCTCGGGCTAACTCACAAAGATGGGATGAAAGCACACTCAAACCCCAATAAAGGATAAACCTTTATTACCTACACTTATGATCTTGGGTAAACAAACTAAGGAATTACCGGGTAAGTCTCATCCTAGGCTTGCATTGAACCAGGAAAGGTGTAATAAGAATAGGATTTGGCAAACTCTAACACTTAACTCTCAGTTTCGGATCAGATAAGTCACCTCGGTCAGACGAATTCCACCCCGGCCGAGATGTTCATCGACTGAGCGAGATGCTTAGGGTTAAGGTAAAGACTCTAACTTTCAGGGTCCTACTGTGATTAAGATCATTCTGTCATTGTTTTTCCCACAACCTTCAGCCAATCACCCTAGAATCACACAAAGAGATTAGCCACTCATCATCATGAAAGTATTAATCTATATGGGAAGAAAGAGAATAATTGAACAAGAAAACCTTAAGAGAAAGGCTTCAATAACTGAATCAATTATCAAACAAGCGTTCCTTGGATAGAAATCCAACAAGACAAACAAAAAAGAAGGGAATCTAAGATGATCTTACAAAAACCCTTCAAAAAGCTATAAAAGCTATAGACTTTCTTCCTTCAACCTTCAAAAAGGTTCTTCAAATCTCCCAACTGGAGTATGGTTGCAGCGGTTGCTCTAAACTGTATTTTGGGTGATAGCGGATGTGTCCAGCCGTTAGCGGATGTCGGATTTGTGGGAAATCCGACCCTTTTTATAGGAAAATTACTCTCCAAAGATAAGATATCTTAGAAAGATCTCTTCCCATAAAAATAGGTAAAATATATGATCTAGCATATCTTCTTCCTTCCAAGAGCCAAGCCCAAAAATATAAGATCTCTTTCCAAAGATAAAAGATCTCAGCCAAGAATAAAATATTCTCGCCGCGTCCCAGGTGTTCGCCTCGGTCGAGTCGACCCCTCTGGATCACCTCGGTCGAGGTAACTCTGTAGTCAATCGAGGTGAGTCACAACTGAATGTGAAATCTCTCAAATCTGGTCCAAAGTGAATCTTCTAATCCATGGCTATGCTTCCTGGATGTTTCCTTATGTTCCTGAATGTAGCTCCAATGACTCCTTAGCTCCTTTTGCTCCTTTTTTATGCAAAACGTGTCATTTTACCTACGATTACAACAAAACTAGGTGTTGACCTCGATTCCCGCAAAGGTAGATGAAATGGTAATATAATCACATAATATACATACAAACATGCAGATCATTGAAGATAGAACGTCCAAACAAACCCCAAAATATAGACTATAATTCATGCTATCAAAATACCCCATACTTGGCTCTTGCTTGTCCCCAAGCAAGTTCCGCATATAAAAGACAAGATAGAATGGATTATAAGTCAAGAAAATCAATGAAAAGTCTTTCAAAAACATTTTTATGGTGTGCTACAATCATAGATCACTCTAAGAGAATACTTCATGGAATTTAAAATCAAAATATGATCAAAACATTTTATAAATATAAGAAAGTTGTTCATCTTTGTATAAAATCATAGAATGCATAATAAGTCATAATTATCGAAATTAATCATGCATAATCCGGTTTAAACCACTAAGTCAATCAATAAGCTCGAGGTCTTAAGGGCTTCCCAAAAGAAAGGTCAAGAAACGTGTAGGGTAGGGATGTATGTAAGGTAATGTGGTGCTAGAATCCAGGAAAAGGATATACTTCACTTTCACTTTGACTTTCAACATCTTCCACCAATAAGCTTTGCTTATTTCACACTTTTTCTTTTTACTTTACTTTTTGGGATGCATGGACAGAGGTGCACAACAACTGAAGCCTAGGAAATCAACAATCATCAATTTCTTGAGATGCATCAAACCCTTGATGCACATATCATGACCCGTTAGGAATATCGCTCAATCCGACTTTGGCAAGACACAAACACCCGGCTATGTGAATGGTGCCGAGTTACTCATCATCATGATTGACTTCCCCAAACCTATTTATTGCTTTCTAACACTTTCACTTCCAGCCAACTTCTCAAACTTTACTTCACTTGCTTTTACCACTTTGCTTGCTTCGAAATTTCCGGATAGGTAAAGGGAGGCAAAAATGTATATGAGGGGTTAAGCATGATCAAGAAGAAGAAGAGAAGAGAATGAATTGCCTTGGTCTTTCCAGAAAGAAAGTGAGAGAACTTATCTTGCGGTGTCAACCTTCAAATTCAACATAATTTGGATAAAAACAAAGTATTAAACATGCCAAAGATTTCAAACAAAGCATTTAGCAACTTAAACATATCATAAAACCTTTCAAACACATAAAGATTTCAAAACCAGTCAGCAACAAGATCTTCACTAAGATCATATCCAGATAAGAAGCACAAAATGTTTCGAAAACTCTCAGTTAAACCACCTCGGTCGAGGTGTTCTAGGTCAACCGAGGTGAAGCACCTCGTTTGGCCAGAACTATCCCGGTCGAGGTCAAGAAATTTTTTTTTTTATAAACCAGTTTTTGACGTTTTCTCAATCAAATAACCTGTATGTATGCATGCAATCTTAGATAAACACATAGAAGCAAAATGAAGCATAAATATCATATAAAGTCGAGTCATACATCCATAAGAGTCAAATAATACATCAATAAACACCCCATACTTGGGACACACTGTCCCAGTGGGTCAAAATAAGTCTAAAGAAATAAAATACTCACCGGACATAAAGCTGAGCTGCATAATAAATAAGAAAGAAAATCTTGCAGCTCTCAATAGTCACGATCCGGTGGTGGTGGTGGTGGTGGCACATACGGATACTGAGATGGGTCGAACGGGTAGCCCATGATGTGCTGAAACTGAATCTGAGCCATCATGTGCTAGTAATGCTGTCTCTCTTGCATCTCACGGATATCCAGTGATAGGGCAGCATAAGAATCGATCATCTGATCCGTCAGATCATCGATCCGACGGTGAGCCTCTAGATCCTTGTGTCGGCGTACCCTACGCCTAGCAGGTCTCACTGGTGATGTGGCTGGTGCAGGCTCAGTATCATCATCCTCTATGTCAATAACCGGCGCACTCGTCCCAGCAGTATCCGTCCCTGTATCCATCGGAACTCCGCCATCCCTGTCATCATCATCAGCGGTCTCCTCCTCTACCTCATCCTCCTCAGCTGGTGCAACTGCTGCCTCTCTAGCATCCTCCATCAATGGGATCCAAGCAGTCTTCCAGTAGTGAGGGTCATAAATTGAGAACTGGGGCGACCATTTGATCCCCTGTGGTGTAGTCGGCTCCCATGGCATGGCTACGTATGGTGTAGTGAGTCCTCGGGGAACCAGAATCCTCCGAGTGATCATCTCCTGAAGTCCTAGCGGCTTGGCAGCCGCCACCATAGTACAAGCTCTGAGGTCCATGTCCTGATAGCTAGCAATGTGGGTCACAATCCCTCCGCAGCAGATTTCCCCCTTCGCTTTGGCCTTGATCTTGTGCAGATCCTCTGCCAACATCAAGCCAAAGTCGGGGATCCCTCCAGTCACCATGCAGTAAAGGCTGAAAAGCTCCCCCTGTCGGACCTTCTAGGGCGTCTCAGTACGCGCCAGAAGCGTCTCACTGAAAATACGGTGAGCTAACCTAAAGGCTAGGTGAAAAATGATACGCTCCCTGGAGTCTCCAAGGCGCCATCTATCTGCGTGCTCAACTACATGAGCTATTTGACCCCAAAACTCCCTAGCTACAGTCCGGGAAGGAAAATCAACAGCGGTCGGGGCCGGGAAACCAAAAATGTCTCTCCAGTGCTCTAAGGGTACTAGGAAGTTCCGGTTCATCAACCGGTACTTCACAGCTCGCTCTGTGGGGAGGTAGGTGAAAGAGCTAACAAACTCTAAGGTAGGCTCTAAATAGGCAGGTGCGCGGATCTTAGTAAACTGATCTAGCCCTACCGTCGAAATCATCCGTCTAAGATCTCCATCCACATGGAGACAATCGAAAGCTGATACGTCCAGGAACTGTGGTACAATCACTGGACGAGCTGCTATACGGTCATAATCGACATGGTGTCGCTCGTGGATCACCGGTCGATAAGGTCTGGAAGAAGAAGAAGAAGGAGAAGGGGAGGATTTGTCCCTAAGGACCAGCTGTCTATCTGAACTCATCTCTTAAACAACTTGTCAGACCACCTCGGTCGGCCTGACAACACTGAAGAACACCTCGGTCGAGGCGCAGGCCGACTGGACCGAGGTGAAGTGCTGTGTGACGAATTTCCTCAAAAATCTAGTTCTTTTCCCCCAAAATCACTACAATTGGTTCCTATGGGGTACTTAATCTGTTCTTCAGCAAATGTAAGGCAACCAAAGCCCAAATCGAAGCAAAAACAACGAGATTAGGGTTTTTTCTATTTTTACCTCGTTCGGTCGTTTCGGTTCGATTTTCTTGCAGATTCGCACTTGCAACTCGATCCTCTACGCTTTAATCGCAATTTGGAAGCGAAAATCTTCGAAAACGGGCAAGAATAGAAGAGGCGAGATGAAGGAGACTGCCGCGGTCGAGGAGGTAAGTAAAAGGAAGAGAGAGAATTTCACCCCCTTTTTATACCCTTTTTGGAACTGTTGTCACCTCGGTCGAGGTGGTCTCGACTAGACCGAGGTGGTACGGACCAAGGTGGATCTTCAGAAACCCTAGTCGCCTCGGTTGCTCAAGAATCATCTCGGTCGAGGTGCTCTGACAGCAACCGAGATGTGTCTCAGTCAAACTTCGTCTTCTCAAATTCTCGAACTTCTGTCCTCCCAATTATGCTCCTGGTTTGTATTCCTTCCTTAGATGTCACCTGTTGTCTGTCTAGGACGCCAAAAACAAAACAAAGCAAAGCAAAAGCAAAACTATCTAAGCTAGACTAGATAAAGGGAAAAGAAAGCAATACCTTGGGTTGCCTCCCAAGAAGCGCTTGGTTTAAGGTCGCTAGCTGGACCAAGCGCGTCTCTCAAACGTGATGGGAGGTGCCATCACCCCATACTTCACCTCCATCGTGGGGTGAAGTAAGTAAGTCTATCAAACGCTCCAACAAGTGTAAGTGCTCATCGGGGAATGAATCGTCTATGGGTGGGTCGTCCTTATCGCGTGAAGATGCAGGTAGCCGGTTGAGGTGATCCGCAACAGAATTTTCGGATCCCTTCTTATCGCGGATTTCTAAATCAAATTCTTGAAGCAAGAGAATCCATCGAATAAGGCGTGGCTTGGCATCTTTCTTAGCAAGCAAGTAACGGATGGCTGCATGGTCGGTGTAGACAATGACTTTCGCCCCTACTAAGTAGGAACGAAACTTCTCGAAAGCATATACAACCGCCAATAACTCCTTCTCGGTGGTAGCGTAGTTGCGCTGGGCTACATCTAGCGTCTTGCTAGCATAATAAATGGCGGTGGTCCGGCCATCCTTCTTCTGTCCAAGCACCGCTCCTACGGCTACATCACTAGCACTACACATGATCTCAAAGGGCAAGGTCCAATCCGGAGGTTGAATAATGGGAGCGGAGATCAACGCTTTCTTAATCTTGAAAAATGCATCAAGACACTCCTGCTAAAACTCAAAAACAACATCTTTATTCAAGAGGTTAGTTAGAGGTTTAGAAATCTTAGAGAAGTCCTTGATGAATCTCCTGTAGAAACCTTCATGCCCGAGAAAACTCCTCACACCTTTAACAGAACAAGGGGGAGGGAGTTTCTCAATAGTCTCGATCTTAGCGCGATCGACCACAATACCTCGATTAGAAATGAGGTGTCCTAGTACAATGTCTTCATTAACCATAAAATGACACTTCTCCCAATTCAAGACAAGATTAGTGTCCTCACATCTTTGTAGCATTAGAGAAAGGTTAGATAGGCAATCATCAAAAGAGGAACCATATACTGAAAAATCATCCATAAATACCTCCATGATCTCCTCTATGTATTCGGAAAAGATAGCCATCATGCATCGCTGGAAAGTAGCGGGTGCATTGCACAATCCAAATGGCATCCTCCTGTAAGCAAATGTCCCCCATGGACATGTGAAAGTGGTCTTCTCCTGATCATCCGGATGGATAGGAATCTGGAAGAATCCGTTGTAGCCGTCTAAGTAGCAAAAGTGTGAATGATAGGTCAACCGTTCGAGCATTTGATCAATGAAGGGAAGTGGAAAATGGTCCTTCTGAGTGGCCGTGTTCAGCTTCCTGTAATCAATGCAAACCCTCTAGCCCGTGACGGTCCTGGTTGGGATTAACTCGTTGTTCTTATTCGTCACAACGGTCATCCCTCCTTTCTTCGGAACTACATTCTCCGGGCTCACCCATTTGCTGTCCGAGATAGGATATATGATACTTGCATCCAACAACTTAAGAATTTCCTTCTTCACAACCTCTTTCATGATCGGATTTAACCGTCTTTGAGGTTCCCGTGAAGTCTTATGATCATCCTCCATTAGAATTCTATGCATGCAGAAAGAAGGCTTAATGCTAATAAGATCATCTATAGTGTAATCCAAAGCCTTTTGATGCTTTCTCAGGACATGCATTAGTTTAGACAATTCAGATTCGGAGAGGGAATTACTAACAATAACGGGATAAGTGGAATCCGGTCTAAGAAAGACATACCTCAAGTGATTTGGGAGTTGTTTAAGCTCCACAACTGGGGGTGCTTTCTGAGGGGGATCCTTGCTTCCTTCTTTCAATGGAGTAGATCCAGAAATTGGACTTTCGGAAGTCTCAGTTGAAATTGTCTTGCCATCGACCTCAGTCAAGGCATAGAAGCATTGACCGAGATATTCTTCAGGCGCCTCGCTTGGTCCAGAAAGTGCCTCGGTCGAGGTACTGTAACTGGAACCGAAACTGGAGATCTTCGTCTCCTGGATTAGCTTCTCAGTTTTAGCTCCTGGATCTTCTTCCAGTGCTTTTAAGCTCCGTATATCTGCATCACAAGAAGCATCTATACCTTCCTCCATTAAACTGAAACTAATAACTCGTTCAAGTGGATCGTTAATAAGGATAGAGCTCACCAATTCCCTTGATTCTTCTTCATCGTAGATGTTGAAGATATCATCGCTTAATTGCTCTCCTTTCATGGCCACAAGTAGTACGAACTCCACTTCATCTCCACCAATGTTGAATTTTAACTTGGCGTTCTTACAATCCACGTTGCAACCCAAAGTTGCTAGAAATGGCCTCCCGAGAATAATAGGAACAGGATAATCTGCGGGAATGTCAAGTATAACAAAGTCTATAGGTAAATAGAAGTTACCTAACTTGACCGGAACGTCTTCCAAAATGCCCACGGGATGGGTAATTGAGCGATCCGCCATGTATAATCGAATCTTGACCGGCTTGGGCTCTCCAAGTCCGATCTTCACACATAACTCCAGCGGAATGATGCTCACGCTGGCTCCTAGATCGCATAAGGCTTCACAAGTGACATCCCCAACTTGAATGGGAATGCAAAATGAGCAGGGATCTCTCAACTTAGGTGGCATCTTCTCCTTCATGATTTGAATAAGCTCCGAAGATTTAGATGTCATCCTTACTTCACCAAAGTCTTCCAGTTTCCTCTTCCTTGATAAGATCTCTTTCAAGAACTTCCCATATGCGGGCATCCCTAGAATAGCATCAAGGAAAGGAATGTTAATGTGCAGTTTATCCATCAAGTCAAGGAACTTACCAAAGTGCTTGTCTAGATGTGCTCTGGCCCTTGACTGGGGGAATGGAAGTGGTGGTTTATATGCAGGAGGTGGAACATAAACTTCAGTTTTCCCCTCCGCTTTATGTGGCTCCACCTCGGTTGGCATCTCGGCCGAAGTGTTCTTCGACTGCACTTGGACCGAGGTGGTCTTCGTTGGTACTGGCACCGACCGAGGCACTGGATCTGCAGTTTTCAGTCCACTCCTCGTTGTTATGGCCATTATCTGGCCCTTAGGGTTGCTTTTCGTCCTTGCTGGAAGCTTCCCTAGATCTCTTGGCGCTTCATTCGCCCTACTAGCAAGTTGTTGTTCAAAGGCCTTTTGGGCCTTCGAAAATGAAGTCATGGATGTCTCCATAGCACTAAGCTTGATCAAGATAGCCTCCAGCACTGCGTCTTTCTTTTCCGGCTGGGATGAACTTGATCCTTGCCCCTGGCTCTTTAATGGAGTAGAAGAAGAAGAAGGGGAAGAGAGGAATGGATTAGAGGAATCGTTAAAATTGGAGTTAGAATGATTGTTACCAGAATTTTGGTTGTTCGTCCTCCAATTATTGCTATTGGATCCTCTATTGTTGTTGTTGTTCCGGGAACCGTTGTTGTTGTTACGGTATCCATTGTTGTTGTTCCTTTGTCCTTGATCTTCCTTCTTGGTTTGAGCAACCAAGAGTTTCTTCAATTGCTTCACGTCATTCTTCAAAGACGTGAGTTGATTGTTGTTAGGCTGAATATCTTGGAAGTTAACTCTTCTAACTCCACCTTCAGCTCCTTGATGGGTATGTTTCTCCATATGCAAAGCTTGCTTCTCGATAAAGTCCCAAGCTTCGTCAATCGCCATGTCCATAAATGTACCGGCGGAGAGTAGTTGGAGGTTGAACTGGGTGCTTCCGTCCAGTCCCTTGAAGAATATCTCCAACAACTCTATCTTTGGAATCCCATGATGTGGGCAATCCAAAAGAATGTCCTTAAACCTCTCCCATGACTTGGACAAGCTCTCCTTGTCCTTCATAATGAATGCATTAATCTTCCCTCTCATTTCAGCGGTCTTAGAAGGGGGAAAGAATTTAGTCAAGAATTCCGTAGTCATCTCCTCCCAAGTGCTAATTTTTCCTGGAGGAAGAGATTGATACCAAGTAAGAGCTCTATCTTTTAAAGAAAAGTAAAAAGGTCTTAGCTTGTAGTTGTTGTTTTCAATTCTTGAGGGTCTCAAGGTCTCCATCAAGATCTCATAGTTTTGAAGATGTTGATGTGGGGATTCCTTCTCTAGCCCTCCGAACTGGCATTGGCGAATCATGGACAGAACTTGCGGTCGAAGTTCGTAGTCATGGTCCGCTGGATCTCCTAGGTTAACTCCTGGACGCCTCAGTTGTTGATGGGGGTCCATCCTTTGACCTAGGGTTTGTGGGATTCCTGCAAAAAGAGCGCCTCGGACTAGCATCCGAGGTGAAAGTACCTCGGCCGGGGCGTCAGGTACTAGGACCTGCCTCGGTCGAGGGTCTGCGACTGGGACCTGCATCGGTCCAGCATCGGGAACTGGGTCCTCCCTTGGTCGAAGTTGACATTGGTCTCGTAAGGCTGCCATATCTGCTTCGATCGCTTCAGTCCTGGTGCGAGTTTCTTCTTTCTCTTGCCTCAGTTCTTCCTTGCTGAGGCGTAGCTATTCTAACGCCTCCTTCAATTCGGCCTCAAGATCGCGATTGTCTTGGTTGGCCATCTTCGCTTCTCTTAAGCGTCGTTTGTATGTCTTTTCTGGTTCGGGATCTTAAGGAACGATTTCCTTCCCAGTGCGGGTTCTTCGCATAAACCTAAGAAAGAACCTGCAAAAGTCACTCAAGTAGAGTGGTTAGTAGACACGGGGCAAGTGCCCCAAAAGCAAACCGTAACCGGCTCGGTCTAGACCAAGTCCCCGGCAACGGCGCCAAAAACTTGTTCGCTCCAAACGGTGTGTGCAAGCTTTAAATTTATAACCCTAGATGTAAGCTTAAAACAAGGATGCGAACCCGCAGTGTACGGGTCAATCGTAGTAAAAAGCAAGAAATTCCAGGGGTCGATCACAGGGACTTAGTGAAACAAAGTCGGAATAGGTAAGCTTTAGCAATTACTAACCACAAAGCAATTAAAACAATCAAAGATGATAAAAAGTCAATTAAGGAAATATGCAATTCTAGGGATTAAAGCATCTAGTTGTGGTTCCAACTCAAGATCTAAAGATAAGCGGACAAAGGTGAGGTTTTGCATAGGGAAGATGTTACTAAAGTGGAATAGATCACCGGGTAAGTCTCACTACTCACTAATCCAAAACCGTAACTCCTATTACCGGGTAAGTCTCAAGGAATTAAGATAAAGGATTATAACCTCGAACTAACACTCCAACTAAGGGAATAGAGTCAACCTTTACCGGGTAAGTCTCGGGCTAACTCACAAAGATGGGATGAAAGCACACTCAAACCCCAATAAAGGATAAACCTTTATTACCTACACTTATGATCTTGGGTAAACAAACTAAGGAATTACCGGGTAAGTCTCATCCTAGGTTTGCATTGAACTAGAAAAGGTGTAATAAGAATAGGATTTGGCAAACTCTAACACTTAACTCTCAGTTTCGGATCAGATAAGTCACCTCGGTCAGACGAATTCCACCCCGGCCCAGATGTTCATCGACTGAGCGAGATGCTTAGGGTTAAGGTAAAGACTCGAACTTTCAGGGTCCTACTGTGATTAAGATCATTCTATCATTGTTTTTCCCACAATCTTCAGCCAATCACTCTAGAATCACACAAAGAGATTAGCCACTCATCATCATGAAAGTATTAATCAAATATATGGGAAGAAAGATAATAATTGAACAAGAAAACCTTAAGAGAAAGGCTTCAATAATTGAATCAATTATCAAACAAGCGTTCCTTGGATAGAAATCCAACAAGACAAACAACAAAGAAGGGAATCTAAGATGATCTTACAAAAACCCTTCAAAAAGCTATAAAAGCTATAGACTTTCTTCCTTCAACCTTCAAAAGGTTCTTCAAATCTCCCAACTGGAGTATGGTTGCAGCGGTTGCTCTAAATTGTATTTTGGGTGATAGCGGATGTGTCCAGCCGTTAGCGGATGTCGGATTTGTGGGAAATCCGACCCTTTTTATAGGAAAATTACTCTCCAAAGATAAGATATCTTAGAAAGATCTCTTCCCATAAAAATAGGTAAAATATATGATCTAGCATATCTTCTTCCTTCCAAGAGCCAAGCCCAAAAATATAAGATCTCTTTCCAAAGATAAAAGATCTCAGCCAAGAATAAAATATTCTCGCCGCGTCCCAGGTGTTCGCCTCGGTCGAGTCGACTCCTCTGGATCATCTCGGTCGAGGTGACATTGTAGTCAACCGAGGTGAGTCACAACTGAATGTGAAATCTCTCAAATCTGGTCCAAAGTGAATCTTCTAATCCATGGCTATGCTTCCTGGATGTTTCCTTATGTTCCTGAATGTAGCTCCAATGACTCCTTAGCTCCTTTTGCTCCTTTTTGATGAAAAACGTGCCATTTTACCTACGATTACAACAAAACTAGGTGTAGACCTCGATTCCCGCAAAGGTAGATGAAATGGTAATATAATCACATAATATACATACAAACATGCACATCATTGAAGATAGAACGTCCAAACAAATCCCAAAATATAGAGTATAATTCATGCTATCAGAGTTTATTGCAGCTGTTGAATACCCGCGACCGTGGGATCTAGGAGCTGCGGGTGCAGGATAGCGTTTTTCTGCATAATCGTTTCATCTTCAAAGGGGTCATGGCTTGTATGGCTGCGGGGGTGGAGTCTTGTCCAGCTCTTTGAAACAGTTACGACTCTTCACTTTTTGTTTTGAAGCGCGGACGTGGCTACTGAGTGTCACGGGTGCGAGATAGTGAAGAGCTGGCCTCTTCAAGAAATGAGGCCGCGGGAGCGGGGTGTAACTACGGGAGCAACCCAATGCCACCGCGGTCACGGTGACAAGGAATGTTGGGTGCTGCCTTGGCTGTTGGTAAGGCCGCGGGGGCGTCTGGTCACCGCGGGGATGGTTCTTCAAGCCCGTGGGGGCGGTTCTTCGACAAAGGCTTCTTTTTGGTCTTCTCTTCGTTTCTTTTCTTCCTCCAATCTTTGTTAAATCCTTATATTTCTTCAATATTTGATCCTTCAATTGAATTCACAAAGATAACACCAAAGTACAAACAATCGACTCCAAAAACATGCTTAAACTACATCTTTAAGATGGTGATTCCATCACCTATCAAATATAACTAGAATCATTTTAACTCTTCAAGTCGAGGCTTCCATCGAGATGTCCATACAAGATTCTTCATTGCACGAGATTTTGGTTTCACATGAGATTCCACTCGAGATTCTCCAATGTATGATAATGTGAATATGAAAATCTTGGACATAAATAAATGACTAATGGTTTCCTTAGAAACTAAGGATATCAACAAGCTAGCAATCTTCCCTTGAATGACATTTACTCTTGAGCTAGTGACGGATCCATGTATAGTAGGAAGTGTCAAAGATGTTCCCGCATCACAAATCCCCCATCAACCACGTTCAGAACACCCTATAGCTACCGCTAGACTCAATTTTTGGCCACCATTCAACTATGGTGTCACCACCTTGTTTCATTCTCCTCCTTTTACTACCGGAATCCCACATCCAAACTACGAGTCTTAATCATACAACCTTCCTCCTTAAAGTCGCTTGTTGAACCCAACTCTAGCAGGTAGTCTTGTGCTCCTTGATTATCATTTGCTATAAGGCCGTCTAATGAGTTTCGGAGACCCCGTGTTAAATTAAAAATACTTTTTAAAATTAATTATGAAATTATATTTTATAAAAAAAAAAAAAGGTGTTTGAAATTTTTTTATAAAAATGAAAGAATGAAAATAATATATAATATAGGATCCTTGTTAACTTTAAATATTATGAGTTAGAAAAAAAATATATAAAATGTATATAAAAGTAAAAATAAAAGAAAAGATGATTAGACTTTTCACTATTGTACTTAATACTATGCTTTAACAACTATGACAATTGACAAACACTCTAATAATAAGTAAAATAACTAAAAATAAATTTTGCGATGTCCTACAAAATTGAAGACCTTGTGTTGTTGGCCCGAATAACATATGCTATTGAACGGGTCCAATCTCCCACAAACCACTCATATCACCCGAGATTCTCAAGTCATCCTTTATGTCTCACACTTGACCTACGAACACAACCCAAAGCCCACCAACTCAAGCCCATTGCTTCACAATTTAGATGGAAATGGTAAAAGTTGGAAAAATAAAGCTAAAAAAGCTTGTTGCTTAAACCAAAATATTAAACAACAAATATCATAAAACTAAATAACAAAAAATTTAAACCAAAAAGCTTCGCTCGAGAATTTATTTTCTCCTTCAATGTTCCGTTGGTTAGGGGCATGTCTTGGTATGTTGTGTATCGTTTGAAGGATTGAATTTGTACGTTGAAAGGAGTCATGAAAACTGATTGAAATCTAAAGGCTCAAAAAAAAAAAAATCAAATATGATGTTTTCATCGCTGGTGTTGAGAGTTTTACTTTGCCACTAACGTGTTCTCGTCGCTCAATCCTATTTCTTCTCAACACACCTTTGTGCTTCTCATCGATCGGCTCATTGTGATCCAAGTTCTCGTCTTTTAGTGTTTTTTCCTCTATGACAATTGGTTCATCGACCAATTTTTGTCCATCCTTAGATAAATAACTAAATTGTTTTCTTTATAAAAAAAATTGTGTCCCACATTGATTAAGCCATGTGATGTACTTGATTTAATAAGGCAACCTTGATAGTCAAACGGCAATGATATAATGCCTTGTTTATTCATTTTTATGTACAAATACTCTACCGGTCCTGCCGAAGTAGGAAAAAATTCAATCCGACCTTGAGCCACAAATATAAATATATTTGTAGTGCTGTGAACGTTGGTTGCAAAATGGGAAAAGGAAGGGCCGTTTAAATTTGTGGTCTTCTTCTTACTCTGAAAACGCCACTCTTGTATCATAGTGGCAGTCAATCTCCTTCTCAAATCTGAACGCTAGATTCCATCCAAAAGGTTTTTCTCCTTTTTGGTCCCTCGCAGACATGATTATCAAATTATCAATCTCAACTTGCCTTCCCTCTCCTTCTCTTTCTCTCTCTGCAGCTCTCCGGTTTTCTTTTCCTACAATCATAAATGCTTTGAGTTCATCTTCTGTTTCTTTCAATTCATCTTTCATGGTCTACCCCTACTATTCACTCTCTCTCGATTCACAACTTCGTCTGATATTAAACCCTTTTCTGTTGAATTTCGCTGGGGAGAGAGGATTTCTATTTGGCTTCTACCAGTTCATTGCGTATTTCTCACTTCTGTAGGAGTAGGGTTTAACAAGAATGTTATTCACACAAAAGGGGAATTTCTCCTACTCACTCATTCTGACTGTAGCCTCCATTGTAGCGCTGGTCTCGGTTGTTCATCTGTTCGTGATTAATCTGGGGCCTTCCTGGGATTACTTTGGTATCAAGCAGTCTCAGACATCATGCTTACTGACCAATAAAACCACTCTTGCTGTTGGGGACGAGCTTCCTCTCTATTTAGATGATCGATTTCCACCTGATTTGCACAATGCTGTTGTTTACCGTGGTGCTCCTTGGAAGGCTGAGATCGGTCGGTGGTTTTCTGGCTGTGATGCAGTTGCCAAGGAAGTCAAGATTGTTGAGGTATATGAAAGATGTGATTTGAATCTGTTTGCTGTAAATGTTGCGTTTGGTTTGGGCGTAAACTAAATACCTTCTCATTCCTCTTTTCAAATCAAGAAAAATTGACAACATTGTCATTTGTTGGTGCTTAACTGTTGCTTCTGCTTACAGAAAATCTATGGGCTACCCTGCCAGAATGACTGCATTGGTCGAGGGGTTTGCAACCATGAATTAGGAAAATGCCATTGCTTTCATGGGTTCTCTGGTAAGTTCTATTGTTGATTTTGCCTAGTTTCAGATTCTTCATCTCAAAAGAGGGTTCGCTTTGCTGCGCTCATTGGGTCAATGCATTGTAGTCAGCACCTATTTTGTATGGAAAGGATGAGGAAAGGGACACAGAAGCGATATGGAAACAGGGAATGTCATAGTTTCCATAGTTTTACACAAGTATTTGTGGGTCTATGTTTCAGAGTTTCCCTAGAAACAGAAATGGAAAACACTGCCCAATAGGAGTTTCCGTGCTGCATAGATCAGCAACAATTTCTTGAAACTTAAACTGTTGCACAATGACGGACTTCCTAGTTTCCCTGAATATTAGTATTGAAGACAATGAAGTACTATTATATTCAACTATTCAAGGGAGGTGCCAACTAAAGTTGTGGTGGTGCGGACATGCGGATTTTGAACTAATCATTTGTCAAATATGATTTTTTGATTTTGTTTTGGACAATTCATATTTTACTAACATTTAGTTCTTTTTTTTTAAGTTTACATGCTAATAACTAACACTTCATTTTTAACAAACATTTGTTCAAAATCCACCCTTCTACACCACAATATTTTGTCCGCATCTGAACCAACTCCTATATTTAATACAAATTTCATAAAAAAAGAAACAGAAAAGGACAGAATAAAGTATCAAACTTGAATGCTCTATACTTCTGATCTAATAACCCATCATGTATGCAGTATTGATAACTATAATGGCTTCTTATGGCACAGGGAAAGGATGTGCCAAGCAGCTAGAGTTGCAATGCAACTATCCTGGTACTCCTGACTTACCAAAGGGACGGTGGGTTGTGTCAATCTGTTCATCTCACTGTGATACAAAGAGGGCGTTGTGCTTCTGTGGAGAAGGCACCAAGTATCCAAATCGTCCTGCACCAGAGTCATGTGGATTTACAATAAAGTACGATGTTCTAGTGTCACTGATATGGATAATTCCTTTCAACTGCATCGACATATTCTTATTACTACTTTCTTGAGATATTCTTCAGGATGCCTACTGAACCAGGTGCTTTCAAGGTGACTGAGTGGGGAAACCCAGACCCAAATATATTTACAACAAATGTTAGCCTGCCAGGTTGGTGCAATGTGGACCCAAAAGAAGCCTATGCTGGAAAGGTGAAGTACAAGGAGGAATGTGACTGCAAGTATGATTGTCTTGTGGGGCAGTTCTGTGAAATTACAGTGCAATGCAGTTGCATCAATCAGTGCTCGGGTCATGGACATTGTCGTGGTGGATCTTGTGAGGTACTGACTTTATGCATGTATTTCTGTATATAACTCACATGTTGAAACTGAAAGAAAGAATATATAATGTTCAAGTGTAGTACCTAAGTGTTTCTGGAAGTGGAAAGAGCAGTCTTAACTGCACAGTTATGAAAGAATTAAAGGGCAAGTTTGAGGTCACGTGACACTATAAGATAAATTGCGTTTGTAAGTGACAATAGAAGTTTGTTGTTTAATGAGGTAAGTTCATAATTCATGAGGTGAAGTTATCTGTGAACTTAATTGTGAGAAACTTTACATGTGTTGAGATGTAAGGAAAAGAATCCCACATCGATAACACGCAATCAAGTGAACCTACCATATAAGCATCCGGGCTACTCCTCCTATTGCCAATTGGTTTTAGGATGGAACCTCGTGTGCTTGTATGTGTGGTTCGCTAGACGTGCGCCCTCCGCGTCATTTGGTCCATGGTTTTAGGATGGGATGTCTCCTAGACAACAGTTGGTCATAACCTTTTGCTGAAAAAAGAAAATTTTCTTTCAGTGTCATCATGGATGGTATGGAGTAGATTGTAGCATCCCTTCAACTTTGTCATCCTTAAAAGAATGGCCGGGATGGCTTCGTCCTGCTCAGGTCGAGATTCCTGACAGTGTGAACAATCCTGACAATACTACTAGTCTCAGTAGTAGTGTTAATAAGAAACGACCCCTTATCTACGTTTATGATTTGCCTCCAGAATTTAACAGCAAACTTCTTGAGGTGAGTAAAAGGGTCACTATGTATGCTTTTTGTGAAACTATTTGTTGCCATGAAAATTCTAATTACTATATATTATGTGTGCTTCAGGGAAGACATTTTAAGTTTGAGTGTGTCAATAGAATCTATGATGACCGGAATGCAACTATATGGACGGAGCAGCTATATGGAGCTCAGGTACCATGAACATTGAAACTCATTGAGGTTATGTGATGAGAGTAATAGTTGAATAGGTACTGAATCTTACAATACATTGCTATGCAGATGGCCATATTTGAAAGCTTTCTATCAAGTTCCCATCGAACAACAAATGGTGATGAAGCAGATTTTTTCTTTGTGCCTGTTCTTGATTCATGCATTATCACCCGAGCTGATGATGCACCTCATTTTACTTTGAAGGTATTCTTTCTTACTGAGAGAAGAGTTTTGTAGATATGCTCTTGTTTGTGCTCTTACATATTTACTACTGCTTGGTAGATTGTACGCGTTTCTGAGTGAAAATATCTACGCTTTTTTACCAGCTCTGGATTTTCCATCTGACCCTTATTTGTATCCAATGATAAAAGTTCAATTGGTGTTGTTCAGATCCTTTAAAGATCATGGGTTGGAATCCACCCCCAGTTTACAAAAATGCATCCTAGTTTACAAAATATCTATGTTACACGGAAACGGACACAACGAGAAATGGAGAAGCGGCAATCCTAAAAGTCGTAGGAAACGGGACACGGCGAGGGAATATGAACCAAAGACACATGAATGTGTCAATCCTAAAAGTTCAATTTGTATTGTTATATGTAATAAGAAGAGATACATATATGATATAACCAAAGACACATGAATGTGTCAATGTAGAAGTATTGAGAAATAAGCAGATTGGTTGCGCTAAGTGATATTGAGGTAGTAGTCATGAATGTCTTGTTAATCTTGATTTTCTGAAAAGAAAACAAAACGTAGCAGTCATGAATGTCTTGTTCATGTCTTTTGTATCCCTCCTTGAAGCCACGTTGATCCGCCATCCGTGACCATGGTTTGAATATGTCCGGTCCGTTCCCGATGTTCAAAAAGTGTCTTGACCGTGTCCTCACTGTTTTGAACGTGTCCGAAAAGTTTCTGTAAGCTTCCAAATTACCGACACGGGAGGACTTGAGAAACGACACTGTAGTGCCATGAGTACTTTGAAATGTTGCTTGTTTCATATTATGTTAGTATTTATTATTTTAGCTTCAAGGATTTCAAGTAGGCATTCCTGACTGATATCTTCAGTTTTTGAAAGAGTATACCCTTGATGAAGAGCTTTTTTAATTTCTATTTGCTTGATGACCTTCATACATTTTCAAGTTTGCAAGGTTAATTCTGTCAGTTTACTGGAAGTTCCTTGATCAGGAACTCACTCACCAAGATATACCTTTTGCAATATTTAGGACTATCAGGGATTGAGGAGCTCTCTTACTTTAGAATTCTACAAGAAAGCATATCAACACATTGCAGAACAGTATCCTTACTGGAACCGATCATCTGGAAAGGACCATATATGGGTATGCTGTGAACTAAATTCCGTATCTTGTATTATATTATGAATTTATGATAAAGAAGAATTCCATTGAAGCAAAAGCTGTTGCATTGTAGGTGCTTCAAATGTCCTCATCTCACGTTTTTTCACCTGAAAACAGTTTTTTTCATGGGATGAAGGTGCTTGCTATGCACCCAAGGAAATATGGAACAGCATGATGTTAGTTCACTGGGGCAACACAAACTCAAAACATAACCATTCAACAACAGCATATTGGGCTGATAACTGGGATATGATTTCAGATGTCAGGAGAGGCAAACACCCTTGCTTCGACCCTAGCAAAGACCTTGTTCTTCCTGCCTGGAAGAGACCAGATGGCCCTACATTGAAATCCAGACTTTGGGCTAGGCATGCTCTCTATCTGGCTACCAGTCTTTCTGCCATTTCATTTTCTACTTCTCTAGCTATCAGCTGAAATTCTTGCTACTTTCTTTTGCAGATCTCGTGAGCAGAGAACAAAATTATTCTACTTCAATGGGAATCTAGGGCCTGCTTATAACAATGGCAGACCAGAAGCTACGTGAGTCTTCTGTTTGGACCTTTGAAATTTTCCTTACTGGAATGAATGGATGGCCTTACATAGCTGAATAATTTAATCATAGTTTAGGCCTGTAGTTCAAGGATTGGGTTCGTTTCATGGTGTTAAACTCAGGTATAGCATGGGTATAAGGCAGAAAGTAGCAGAAGAGTTTGGTTCGAGTCCTAACAAGGAGGGGAAGCTTGGTAAACAGCACCAGGACGATGTGATTGTGACACCTTTGCGGTCTGTGAATTATCATGGAGATCTCTCTACATCTGTTTTCTGTGGGGTTTTCCCTGGAGACGGATGGAGTGGTAGAATGGAAGATAGCATTCTTCAGGGGTGCGTTCCTGTTATCATTCAGGTATCATCTCTAATCTGCAGAATGAATTAGGCATTCAGTTCTTTTTTCTTTTCTTTTTTTCCATGTTCCAGATGTGACAATCACTCTGAAATGGAGGCAGTAGTGAGTTGTTTGAAATGCTAATAATTAATTCTTGAGCTGGGTATTGCTAAGGATGGTATATATCTCCCATATGAGAATGTGCTCAATTATGAGAGCTTTGCTGTTCGGATCCGTGAAGATGATATACCCAACATGATGAAGATTCTCAGGGTAAAATCTCTCTATATCCTTGAGAATCCGTTTGTTCCTATTTTAGCAGCATTAAAACTCAAGTTCAATTTGTGTGGGTCTCTCAGGCCTTCAATGAGACGGAAATACAGTTCAAGCTAGCAAATGTGCAGAAGATATGGCAGCGGTTCATGTATCGAGACTCTATGTTGCTTGAGGCTAACAGACAGAAGTCTACCTTTAGCCACGAAGATGATTGGGCTGTAGAGTTGTCACAATTAAGTGAGGACGACGTTTTTGCCACGCTCATACAGGTAACAGAACTAAATTTACCTGTTTCTGTTATTCAGAAGCGCTCCAAGCGGATATCCGGTTGGCTTTGCAGGTTAACATGGATAATCTTTTTTGTGTGTATAGGTATTGCACTACAAGTTGCACCATGACCCGTGGAGAAGACAACTCCAGCCCCTGACAAAGGAGTTTGGTTTACCAAAGCAATGTTCGAAAATTAGCAGCTGATGGCCATGCAACTTTAGATCCACTTGAAGAACAGAAAAAAAAAAAAAAAAAAAAAGCAAGTGTTCTGGTTGAAATGCTCGAAGGGGGCGAAACGGAGATACAAGACAACACCAATCACGTCTGCGAGCTTGAAGATCTCTGTGTCTGGCTAATCAACTGGAATACAACGTACGTTGGGATGGATAAGTGCAGGATCTTCGACCTTGTGGTCAATTTGTGAATTTGTGAAAGGATTAGGCTTACAACTTGTAAACAATTACTCTTTCGTCTTCGTTTTTGAGTTTCTGATTGTAATTCTTTTGTAATTTTTACTCTTAACCCCCGATGCAACACATCTGAGGTGAATTTGTGAATCTATATACATCGATGTTAATAATGATAATGATGTGGGTTATGCTCATGTGCTTGGTTGTAAATTAAAATAACCAAATTTCTTTGCTAGATTAAATTATTCTATATTAGTTAGGGGTTGTTCAGGTACGACCCATTATTGTGGTAAGGCTGTGAGGCCGTATAAAATGTTGACACGTGTCCAATTTTTTTTTTTTAGAAAATATATTCTACATACTTTTAACTATAATCAACTACCATGATATAAAGACAGTGGGATGTCACCAAAATTGAAAACGAACTACAAAACATCATTCACCAGGACCTTAGGGATAAAATTCGGGAAACAATTATCCCAAATATCAAAATTCATGATAGACTTTACTGGAAATGTAGCAAAAATGGGTGATTTACCACTAAATCTGCTTCTGATATGCTTGAGTCACAAACGTGCTTTTCCCACCATAACGTTTGTGATTGGATTTGGAAACTTGATACCAACCAAAAATTAAAAATTTCCTTTGGAAAATTTCACAAAATGGAATCTCAACAAAAGCCAAGCTTGACGAAAGAAGACTCGCTGTTACAAGACATTGCGAACTATGCAATCACCAACTCGAGGACCTGGTCCACTTGATATTCGAATGCCCCTTTTCTAAACAAATTATCGGGAAAATTGACAAGACAATGTTATTCAAATTAAACAAAATTAACTATAAAAATAAAAAAATTCATGAAATCCTAATCGAAGTTAAAAATGTATTAGGATTAAACAAGTTAGCTTGCATCGCAACCATTTGGTGGAGTATCTGGTTCTTCAGAAACAAAATCATTTTCGGTAACGAACCAATCGGATCTTGCCACAAAGTTACAAGTTTCATCAAGGAACAAATCCATAGGTGGAAAGCCAACTATTTTGATGAAGACGACTTTGACATAAAACAAACACAAAAGAACGTGAATCCCACTAAAAGGAAAAAAAACACAATATTAAATGGGACAAACCACAACATGGCTTTCATAAACTAAACTTTGATGGCTCAAAACTTGACTCAGAAATAACATCAATTGGATACGTGATCCGGGACCATAATGGAAAGGTCGTTAGCCTTGATGCAAAGCAAAATAACTTTAACTCAGTTGTAAAAGCCGAAGCTTTTGCCCTAAAATCAGGCCTTCATAAGGCGATTAGATTAAAAATCAAAAAAATCGAAATTGAGGGGGATAACCTCTGTTATTAAGGCACTCCAAGGTTGTTGGAGTTGTCCTTGGGAGATCGAGATGATTATTTCCGACTCCAAACTGGACCTCGGTTTTTTTGACGAATTTCATATTAGGCATGTCTTCAGAGAAGTAAGTTGTGTTGCAGACAGATTAACCCATTTGGGAATATCGACACCCAACACCACCTTTTCTGATGATCCCGAACTTTGTGTTCTCATCCGTAAGGATGCTTTAGGGTGGACTACCTCTAGAAGATAATCCAACCTAACCGCTTTCCGTCATCAAAAAAAAAAACCTACCATGATATAAGTTCTGTATTATTCTCTTATAAACTTTGAACTATTCTCATATAATTTATGAACTATTACTTTTTAATATATTATATCAAATTATTTATAAATTAATCGTTTATATGTTATGAACTATTCTATTATAATTCAAGAACTATCCTTTTATAAGTTTTATCCCTCTATAAGTTTTGCATTATGAACTATTCTATTATAATTCATGAACTATACTATTATAAGTTATGCACTATCCCTTTATAAGTTTTGCACCATCATTTTCATTCGTTTATGAAAAAAAAAAATCGGGACACGTGTCAACCTCTCAGCCGGCTGCACAGCCTTACCGGAAATTAAGAGCCGTACCTGAACAATAACCATATTAGTTATTACTAAAATTGCTATTTATATTTGATTTCTTTTCTCTTAAAAAAGCTCGTTTATTTGTAAACTCATCTATAATTTCTTCAAAAAATATCAAATTTACTTGTATTTTATGTTGGTACTAAGTATATTTTTTTGTTGGAATGAGATGCAACACTTAACAGGTTTCAAATATTTTTCTTAATAAAAAAATAGGCTAAATATTTATGAAGCGGATCAAGCAAGAAATTTTAAACAATACTAAGAAGTCAGATGATAAAATAAATAGGGTAAATATTAATGAAGTAGGGTCAAACAAAAAATTTTAAAAAAATACTGAGAGGTTCACACTCAAACAAAACCTTATTATAGGGTGACTTGTAATAAATTTAGTCTCTTGAAACAGATAGCGAACTTGGATAGTCGTTTTTTTAAAAGTCTTGACATTGCTCAACTGGTCTAGAAAGCCGATGCTGGCATTGCGATAGGTCTACTTAGGATTGGACCGCAAGTTTTGAGTTCGTATCCAAAATCATATGTATGTATCCACTTTCAAGCTAGTTTGAGACGTTGTAGGATACTCCATAGTTCGGACATAGGTAACAACAACACTCGTAAATTAGTAACATATCCACGTGGTCATCTACCATAATTATTCCTAATAACGTCGGCCTATTGTTGTCACACGTCCATCGTGGAGATAAGATTGGTCCTACGTCAATAATAAACAAACCCGCAAACTAATATGTAAGTTTGGTGGACTACTATTTCTATTGTCAATTAGTTTTAAGATGGTACCATATCGGGCTTATCTGTTGGGTTTGGGTCTAATGCATGTGTGCTCGTATGCACACGACCTCTAGTCTGTAGTCTAATGGACTTTAACATGGTATTAGGATTGTTCGATCTCGAGACTTGGCTAGTTAGGTTTGGGACCAACATGCATGTACACCTGTACATGCATCGACTCCCACGTTAAAACCTGGCATGCCATAATTTCATGTTGTTAATCTACACGTCTGGATCAAAGTAAGTAATGTGCCAACCTGTGAGCGATTAATCCTTGTGTCCCGAATCTTTTTCCTTGTACTAGGCCCCATTCTAACGGTGTTCTTGATCATGGAACTTACCCATGGAGATATCCTTTGTGTATTAATTTATTCAATTTTAGGATATTATGTATCTACGAGATCTTGTTAGTATATGATCAAGTACGTAATCTAAATATATTAGTCTCACTAATTTTGATCATAACATCATATTATCTTAGGGTCATATATACTAAGTGTTAACCTACGGATTAAGTTAATACTTTACACATCTATTGAGAGATAAGATTAAGTCCGCAACCTCCAGGAGTTCAATAAACTTGAAGGAATAAGACGAAGCTTTCCGGAGTTTGTGTAGGAGCAGCTACTGAGATTGTATTGGGTTAGGCTATCAATGTTTAAAGGATTGTATTATGAGTGCTACCGTGTAACCAAGGTAAGTAATCAACAAACGTCTTTGAAGTCCAGTCTAAAACAACTAGAAATGAAGAGGTTTTACGATGAGGGGTCATCCCCAACACCTCCTACTATACATGAACCTATCACTAGATCAAGAGTGAGAGCATTATAGGAGAAGGAGTCTACATCATCCACAAGTCCTATCATGGAAGGATCAATTACTAGATCAAGATCAAGAGTCATTCAAGAAGAGGTTTCTAGCTTGGTGACATCATTAGCCTCAAAGGAGACCATTGTTGATCTAGTTGTGTCTAACTCTTCTTTAGTCACATTGATATCCATTGTGGAGGAGTCATACATGTGTGAAGATGATCAATGAAGCAAGAAAAGTGGCTCGTCGAGATTTACTAGCATCCAGCCAAGATTTCGATCATGCCTAGTCGAGATTCTCGTGAATTTAGTCGAGATTTACATTAAATCTAGACAAGATTATAATAAGTTATTTTTATTCTTTTGAAGCTCTAAACATTCTAAAAGTTTTTATTTTTCTATCCTATATTTTGTAGGATTATTTTTAGTCTTTTATTTATTAGGAAATCATGCCTATATAAACCCTAGGAGGCCGAGAATTTCAATAGTTGAATTTGGATATATTTTGCTTCACATATACTTTGAGATATTCGATACTTTGTTTATGAAGTTTTCGTTTCATCCATTCCCATTAATCAAAAAGAGAGCATTTGATTGAATCGTTGTGTCGTTGCTAGGTTGTTAATGTGTGCGTTAATCTTCTTAATGGTTGGTGCTACTAGTCAACTAGTCCCTCCTTGTGCTTGTCTCAATTGGAGACTTGTGTAAGGTTGAAGAAGGAAGGGTTAATGTAATTCTTTGTTGAGGGTTTTGATCCAATTGGTCAAAGATTTCGATTATGTTTAGTCGAGATTCTCGTGAATTTAGTCGAGATTTACATTAAATCTAGACAAGATTATAGTAAGTTATTTTTATTCTTTTGAAGCTCTAAACATTCTAAAAGTTTTTATTTTTCTATCCTATATTTTGTAGGATTATTTTTAGTCTTTTATTTATTAGGAAATTATGCCTATATAAACCCTAGGAGGTCGAGAATTTCAATAGTTGAATTTGGATATATTTTGCTCCACATATACTTTGAGATACTCGATACTTTGTTTATGAAGTTTTCGTTTCATCCATTCCCATTAATAAAAAAGAGAGCATTTGATTGAATCGTTGTGTCGTTGCTAGGTTGTTAATGTGTGCGTTAATCTTCTTAATGGTTGGTGCTATTAGTCAACTAGTCCCTCCTTGTGCTTGTCTCAATTGGAGACTTATGTAAGGTTGAAGAAGGAAGGGTTAATGTAATTTTTTGTTGAGGATTTTGATCCAATTGGTCAAGATTCTTTGCAAGTTTATATCATGGTCTTCCTATATTTTTCATCAAATTCATTCCATATTCATCTTCTAAATCTCGCCATATATCATCCATTATCTCACCATTCTTTTGTGCATTCTTTTGTGATGTAGGAACATCCGCAATACCAAGTATACAAGGACCAATCACTAGAGCTAGGGCAATGGCATTAAAAGAGGAGGAGGACACATCATCTTCATACATTGTCATGAAAGGATCTATCACTAGATCAAGAGCCAAAAGAATCCAAGAGGAGAAGCTATACATAATTGAAGATGATCAAGGAACCATGAAGTGTGACTAAAACGAGAACTAAGAGATCCAGTGAAGAAATCTCGGCCCTGAGACAACAATCTCGCCCGAGCTTCAGAACGAGATTTGCGTCTATCGAGATCTTATTAGTCATAATTATCTTTTAGTTATTTTAATACCTTTAAAACTCTAAACATTCTGAAGGTATTTTTTGGTTTTGATCTTATCTTTTAGGAATATCTTTTATTTAATTTTCTAAAGAAATCTTGCCTATAAATAGCCGTAGAAGTTGAGATTCACAAGTAGATTTTGTTGATTAATATTTATCCACAATATTGTGTGAACTCACATCTTCGTTTATGAAGTTTTGTGTTTTATCATTTCTATTCAATCAAAAGAGAGAGTCTTTGATTGAATCGTTGTGAGTCCGTACTAGGTTCTGCTTGTGTGCGTTAATCTTCTTAAAGGTTGGTGCTCCTACTGAATTCTAGTCCCTCCTTGTGGTTGTCTTATTTAGAAAGCTTGTATAAGGTTGAAGAAGGGGTGATTAAGGTAAGCTTTTTGTTAAGGGGTTTTGATCCAATTGGTCAAGAATCTTTGCAAAAAGACTTTGGTTCGTAACTTCCTATATTTCCATCAATTTCAATCCATACTATCATCTTCTTATCTATCCATTATCATTCCAATTAATCAAGATTTTGATCTATTGAGGACAAATCTTACTACCCCATATCTTCGGCTTTTGAAAGAGTATCAAATGATTATCATTAAAAACTCATATTTTTAATTTTTGAGAAGTAAATGACTTTTCGCCTTTCAAAAATTGAATGATATTATTATGTTATTTTTTTGGCACATTAATTGTCTCATACAAAACTAATCAACTATTACCTCATATCTTATCTTACTACCCTGTTTTTAAACTTTTGAAAGAGCATTAATTAATTAATATTAAAAACTCTTATTTTTAATTTTTAAGAAACAAATGATTTTTTAACTTTCAAACATTAAATGATCTTATTATGTTATTTTTTTTGGCACATTAATTGTCTCAAATAAATCTAATCAACTAGCACCTCTATTTATACTAATCTAGGTAGTAAATTGCAGCTAAAAAAACATCCTAAATCGTCACCTTAAATGTCATAAAGTCAAGGTTGTAAACCGTCGAGTTTATTACAAATGTTGACTACCTGCGGGCACGGGCTTTGGGAGCCGCGAGCGCAGAATAGTGCAATTCAGCACAAGCGTTTCATCTTCAAAGGGGGCCACGGGCATGACTTGGATGGCCGCGGTCGCGGGGTCCTCTTCAGCTCTTGACACGGTTGTGACTCTTCACTTTTTGTCTTAAGGCACGGGTGCAACTTGGTGAGTGTCGCATATGCGGTTAGGTGAAGAGTTGGCCTCCTTAGAATTGAGGTCATAGGGGCGGGAATCCAAAGAGTCGCCAAGATAATAACTATGATGGAGTGGGTGCGGGGTGTCACCGCGGGTGCCGCCAAATGCTGTCGCGATCGTAGTGACAAACAACTTGAGCCGATGACACAAGGGTGTGGGGCGTTTGGCATAGCCTGAGTGTGGAGTCACCGTGGGCGCGGACCAATGTTGCTGCAGTCACGATGACAAGGAGCCTACGGACGTTGACAAGGCCGCTAGCAAGGCCGCTGGCGGCGGTTGGTCACCGCGGGGACAGTGTGATTTGGCCGCGGTTCTTCATCAGAAACTTCATCTTTGACTTCTCTTTGTTTCCTTTCTTCTTCCAATCTTTGTTAAATCCTCATATTTCTTCGATGTTTGCTCCTTCAGCTGGATACACAAAGATGACACCAAATACAAACAAAAAATTCTAAACCATGATTCAATTATCTAATTAAGATAGTGATTCCATCACCTATTAAAATGTCAGCCATTGTTGATATTATGATCACAGAGTGTCAACAGTTATGGATAATACAATTATAAAATGTCAAAAATTGTTGATGGTAAATTAAGACCTGTGATTGACATTACAATCATATACGATTAACATAACATTCTTAAAAAAAGTTTATGAAAATAAATTTGCAAAAATTATGAAAATAATTTTTTCTTAGTTTTTAATTTCCAATTAGAAGATAAAAAGAAGAAATTATATTTCAAATTTTAGTAGTTACCCTACTAACTTTTTTTGTATTTTTATCTTCTCGGATACATAACGAATTGGTTCAGGTGCGGAACAATTTTTTCAGGTACGACAATACAGAGCGTTGTCGGTGCGACACATGTCAATTTCTATTTTATTTTTTTTTATTATTTTATTCTTTTTGACGGAAATTTTTTTCATTCATAATCTTTGCACATTTCGTTCAAACTTGTATTATACTAATGGTTTATACATTTTTTGAACTAATAGTATAAAAATATTGTAATTTTTTTCCTTGTTCTTTTTCTAATGGTCATTTTCTATTCGTTCAAAATTTTATTTTATTAATTCTGATTATATCGTACTAATAGTTTCAACATTTTTACCAAAAAATTTCACAGGTTCAAGATATATAATCAATGTACTAATAATATAAAATGTTAAGACTAATTGAAACACTTGATTTGAACTAATGAAATAATGAAATAATGAACTAATGAATGCACTAATAAATATTTTGAACCATCACTATAATAATAAAAGTATTCTAGTTAGCATATAAATAAAAATATAAACTTTTATAATATTAACTAAAAATTTGGGTTTCATTAGTTTGGATATTTCTACCGTTTGGGAAATGGTAGATTATTGGACCTGAAGCTGAAGCTGAAGCTGAAGCTTATAGGTAAATGAAGCTGAAACTGAAGCTGAAGTAAGTAGCTGATTGACGAGTTGATATTTTTTGATAAGCTTGTTTGGTGTTTGAGAGAACGGAGCTTACGAAAGCTGACATAAACGTAAAAAACTAAAAAGGACATTCTTTTATATATCATTAATTTCAAAGAGAAATAATAGAAATAACCAACAAATTATAATTACCTTACAACTTTTTTTATGTTTCAAGAGCAAGTTAACAACAAATTATTTAAAAAAAATGCAATTATAAAATTTTATTTAGAAGTAACTTTATTTAATTTGATAGTTTTAAGTTTAATTTTCTAGATAAATATCTTCTTTTATAGTTATATTTATCGTTATAAATATATAATAAAAATGAAAAATAATAATATGAAGCATAAATTCACTTATAAATAATATAAATAAAAAATATTTTTACTCATAAATAAAAACTAAATTTTTATGGCTTCAATAAATTACTCACTAAAAGTAAAAAGAAAAAAAAAGCTACAGAAAAAAAAGAAAGATAAAAAAAAATTGAACACAAACAAACCTCTTGGGCAAAATTGGAACAATGGCCCTTTGGTAGATGATGAAATATTACTTTCTTCATCTCCCTTCATCTACCATCATCTCCCTTAAATTTTGACTCCCAAACACCAAATTTGTAATTCTTCAGCTACCATCATCTCCATCATCCAACAATGACTTTTTTTTTTCGTGTAGCTTTTTATTTTTTTTCTTTTTACTTTTAGTGACTAATTTATTGGAGCCATAAAAATCTAGTTTTTATTTGTGAATAAAATTTGTTTGCTTGTTCAGTGTTTTATTAGTTCATTGCGTTTAATTACTTCAAACATGTACAAGTAACAAAATGCATAAAAACATAACTACTAAATTAATAAAATAATACATGAACTAATTAAATGATGTAGACACATGTAATTACCATTACCAATAGATCAAGTGAATTTAAAGACTCGGATTACTCCGTAAATCCGCACTAAACAATACCGATACATACATAAATAGTGATATTAAAGATCACCAAAACTTTGATGTGTCCACCAAAAAATTGAGCACAAATCTTACTACCCTATATCTTCAACTTTTGAAAGAGCATTAAATGATTAATATTAAAAAAAATCATATTTTTAATTTTTGAGAAACAAATAACTTTTCACCTTTCAAAAATTGAATGATCTTATTATGTTTTCTTTTTCATTTTTTTGGCACATTAACTGTGTCATATAAAACTAATAAACTATCACCTCATATCTTATCTTACTACCCTATATTTTCAGCTTTTGAAAAAGCATTAACTGATTAATATTAAAAAAAAATAAAAAAAAATCCTATTGTTAGTTTTAAGAAACAAATGACTTTTCACCTTTCAAAAATTGAATGATTTTATTATTTTATTTTTTTTGGCACATTAATTCTCTCGTATAAAACTAATTAACTATTACCTCATATCTTATCTTACTACCCTATATTTTTAACTTTTAAAAGAGCAATAATTAATTAATATTAAAAACTCTTAATTTTTAATTTTTAAAAAATAAATGACTTTTTAACTTTCAAACATTAAATGATAATTTTTAAAATTTTTTTTGACATATTAATTGTCTCATATGAAACTAATTAATTGTCACCTCATATCTTATCTTAATACCTTGTATTTTCAGTTTAAAAAGGATATTAAATGATTAATATTAAAAACCCATATTTTTAATTTTTGATAAACAAATGATATTTTACCTTTTAAAATTAAATAATATTAATTAATTAATATAAAAAACCTCTACTTTTAATTTTTAAAAAATAAATAACTTATTAACTTTAAAACATTGAATGAGTATTTTTTTTTATTAGAAAAAGGACAAACACTAGTAAGTAAGTATTGGTAGATACACAAGTTCTTCGATGTAAAATTATTATATACTTCCAGGCCTCGCCTCAGCGGCTGTAACCTCTCAGTTCTCACCAGTCGCCAACGTTCAACAGTGATAGAAACGTTCTTCCTATCTGAGCTTCAGAATCCGCCATGGATAGAGGAAAGAGCAAAACGTCTTCCCCTGTTACTCTACAACAGTTCGTCTCCATAATGACTCCTCTCATCGATTTGGAAAAGGTTTGTTAGCTATCTTCCCCCTGCTAATCTGCTTTAGTTCACTTTCAGGGAATTTCTTCTCTTACTCTTTTCTCCTGTCATCTGAATCACCGACTTCCGCACATATTATTTAGGGTTTTTCTACCTGCTTCAATTCGATGTTTGTGCTTCCAATGGAGGACCTTGCCTTGCTATACAGTAATAACTCTTTCGTTTCCATTTGTACGTGTATCAGGAAGCTGAGATTTCGGCTTCTATCACTTCTGGCTCATCAAGGAGCGTAGAAACTGCTCAAAGGCGCGGTTCTACAATTCTAAATATGAAGTGCGTTGACGTTCAGGTAATTTCTTTTATGCAAGTCTGGTGATGTACTTTTTCTTTCCACTGATTGTGATTTGCTGTTTTCTTGGTTTGGTGTTTGGTAATAGACAGGGTTACTCGGTAAGAGTCTAATCGAGTTTCAATCTACAAAAGGAGATGTTCTTCCTCCTCACAAGGTAATGCCTCACTTTCTCAACTTTCTTGACAACTTTTTTAGTGGGATGCATTTGATGCAGACTTCTCGTTGGCTTATTTCTGTCATATGGATGTTACCAATCGAGCTCAATGTAAATATTTAAACAAGAATCAGTATCATTTTTGTTTGTAGCAGTTTGTTCATTACTTGTATTTGACTTGTAGTTTGGAACTCACGATGTGGTGGTTTTGAAATCAAACAAGGCTGATACAGGATCTCCTTCTCTTGGACAAGGTGTTGTTTACCGTTTGAAGGTGATAATTCAAACAGTTGCATATGCTTTGTTAGGGACATTCTTCAAGTTTGAGACTTCATGTTCAGGCTTTTGATTATTCCCTGCTTATGGAAATTCTTAGGATTCCTCAATTACTGTTGCTTTTGATGATATTCCTGAGGATGGCCTAAATAGTCCTTTACGGCTTGAGAAATTGGCAAATGAGGTATGTCCACTTCCTACTTTAGTGCTTTATGGTCTTGTAAGCCTGTAAACTATCACGTAGGCTTATTCTTGTACTTGGTCATGAAATCATCTAGGAGTATTATGTGGTGGAATTCTTGCTACATGCTATTTTTTTTACATAATGAATTATGCATCAATGGTTTCCTCCCACACAAGTAGTATTAAATACTCATGCTATGGTGGGACTGTGGGAGGATGTCATTAGTAAGAAAAATCATTTCTTTACTCTTAGATTTACCAGCATCCTTATTGAGTCTTATTATAGAGATAGTTTAGAAACAGATATCATTTCTTATAATTGTCTTCTTTAGGTGACCTATCGCAGGATGAAGGACACCTTGATAGACCTTAGTAAAGGGGTTATGAAAGGACCAGCTGCAGATTTAGTGCCCGTATTATTCGGAGAGAAAACTCCAACAATGTCAAAGAAAGATGTTGCATTCTCCCCATTCAACAAAAACCTTGACCACTCTCAGGTGATTTGGTCTGTCCAAAATGTTTTCATCCTTAAAATCTGCTACCTAGTTCATTCTTAGTATTCTGTTAAAGTTTAGTTGTATTTCCTGGTAAATAAATCTATGAAATCCATGGATTGCGTACCTTATTAATTGTATGTTTTCTATCTAACTAGAAAGATGCTATCACTAAAGCGCTGTCTTCCAAGAATGTATTTTTGCTACATGGGCCTCCTGGAACTGGAAAGACCACTACCGTTGTGGAGATTATCTTACAGGAAGTTAAACGTGGTTCAAAGATACTTGCATGTGCAGCATCAAACATCGCTGTTGACAATATTGTAGAGAGACTTGTCCCTCACAGGTAAGCTATGAAGAAAACATTGACCTTCTTCCAGATAATCTTCTGGCTTCTTCTTAAGTAATCATCCAAGGGAGAAACAGTGTTTTTGAACTTCTATATATTCTGATGATTTGAACCTTGTAATTCTTGTAATATGTCCACAACTTGAAATATATTCACAGATGGACCCATTCTATAGAAGATACACAATTTTGAATCATCTACTTTGGCCAACAGTCTATTCATTTATTACTTAGACTTGTGTGGCCTCTGTATTGATGGAGTAGATCTGCTTGTTTATCACTGCAATTTGGTTGGGGAAATTATGCTTTGCTTGCCATCCTGTTACATCCATTAATTTTAATTGTTGATATGTTTTCGTAGGTAAGCTAGAAGTTTGTTGGTACAAAACAATTTTTTTTTCTGCATGACCAATGTATGACAACTAGAATTAGAGTGTCTACTTCCTTGTTTCTCATAATATGTTTCAATGTAAAGTATTAATTTCAAGTTTTCTCATTGGTTTATATACTTGCTATTCTGTTGATGTCTTCTGCTAGAGTTAAGCTTGTGAGATTGGGACATCCAGCACGCTTACTACCTCAAGTGCTGGACAGTGCCTTAGATGCCCAGGTAAACCCAAAGAAAAATGCTAAATGCATTGTTGTCATAACTTTAAATAATCATGTACGGATGTACCAGAGAAGTGGTCTTGCAGTTCATTATGAGTTAGCTTACTATAAGATATCCAAAATGATGTCTCCTGCCAATGATATCACTTCCAGAATCCTTGTTTTTTTCGGTTGAAAATGTGATACGCCCGATATTATTTGGCCTTCCACTTATAATTTTTGTGGCACAATTCATTAGGTTCTGCGAGGTGACAACAGTAGTCTTGCCAATGACATTCGTAAAGAGATGAAGGTAAAAGTTTAGTGAATTGTTTGATCTATTATTCTTGTGATATAGCAGATAACAAATATGATTCACATTTCTAGTCTAGTCTTTGATCATTTTATCATTATTCAAATTGCAGGCTCTTAACGGGAAGTTGCTGAAGGCCAAGGATAAAAATACAAAGAGGGACATTAGGAAGGAGCTCCGAACTCTTTCTAAAGAAGAGCGTAAAAGACAGCAGCTAGCTGTTACTGATGTGATAAAAAATTCAGATGTAGTCCTCACAACATTAACTGGAGCATTGACAAGAAAGCTTGATAGGACTTCGTTTGATCTGGTGGTCATAGATGAGGCTGCTCAGGCACTTGAAATAGCATGCTGGATTGCTATGTTGAAGGTATCAACTAAACTTTGAGGATAAGACACTTCATGCACATTTGAAGATTCATAGTGGTAATCATCTGACTTCCAATGTCGATCATGTTGGTATACTTCACTCTGGAGTTTATACCTTGTATTTCTCATTCCAATAACCCTAATTGTGAAAATATTTAGTATGGTTTTTATCTTAATTCTTTGTCCATATACGTGCATTCTCTTTGAAAAAGAAGCATTTGCACAGTAACCAAAATTACATCAAATCAAGTGGGTCTGTGGGTGTTAATGTTTTGACATAACTTATGTCTTCTTTGAGCTCTTTTCAACTAGCTTTGATTCTCAAGAAGAGATAAAAAGTCAATGCCAGCACTCCTAATTTTTTGTCAAATGAGCTATCTTTTTCTTCTTTTTTTTTTCTTCCAATTTTCAGGGGTCAAGGTGCATTTTATCAGGAGATCATCTTCAGCTTCCCCCAACAATCCAGAGCGTTGAAGCTGAAAAGAAAGGCTTGGGAAGAACGTTATTTGAACGCCTTGCAGAACTGTATGGGGATGACATCACATCCATGCTTACTGTCCAGTATCGGATGCATGAACTTATCATGGAGTGGTCTTCAAAAGAACTTTACTCTAGTAAGGTGCTGGAGATGATGAAGCTAAGCCATAGCAGAAATATACATAAAAGAAAAAGAGATAGCTTATTTGCTACATTGCATCAATACAGTATGCAGTCACATATTATTATATCAATTTCTCTGTTGCAGATCAAGGCTCATTCAAGTGTTGCTGCTCATATGCTCTATGATCTCGAGAATGTTCAGAAGACATCTTCAACGGAACCAACCCTTCTTCTGGTCGACACAACAGGGTATGCATTTTATTTGTCAGGCTTGAAATATCTAGTTTGTAGGAACAGATATCAGATTTTGGAAATCAGACTCATGATATTATGATTTTGCCTGTATACTGAAGTCCTTGATCATCAGTTGATGCACTAAGTTGTCCATTTTTATGCTGAAATAAAAATATTTTGGTTGGGAGTGATAATAAGAGTGCCATCCTTTTCCTCTGATTTTTTTAGCAATATGTTCCAAATTCAAATGAACTCATGACTGTAAAAACACGCTAGGTTATAGCTTTATATTGACGTTGGTCATACAGTACAGTTAGTTTCCTTTTTATTGATTCAGCTTGATATTTTGTAGATGTGATATGGAAGAAAAGAAGGATGAAGAAGACAGCACGTTTAATGAAGGTGAAGCTGATGTGGCAATAGCTCATGCAAAAAGGCTTGTTGAAAGTGGAGTTCAGGCTTCTGATATTGGAATTATAACCCCTTATTCTGCACAGGCATGTACTTCAGATTTGTTTTTCTTTCTTGTGCTGTTCATTGTCGTGATGAATGAATGACCTATAAACTTATACAAGAGATACAACCGGGCCCATGATTACCTTTTTTTGTTTCTAGGTTGTCTTGTTAAGGATATTGAAGAGCAAGGCTGACAAGTTGAAGGATATGGAGATATCTACAGTTGATGGTTTCCAAGGTCGTGAGAAAGAGGCTATAATTATCTCGATGGTTCGGTCAAACTCAAAGAAAGAGGTAAACTATTTTTTTCTATTTCTCTTTACCTGTTACCGTTTCATATTGGGTTACTAAATCTGAATTTGTATTCTATTATTTTTCAGGTGGGATTTCTGAGTGATCGCAGGAGAATGAATGTGGCTGTGACTCGAGCAAGGAGACAATGTTGTATAATCTGTGACACTGAAACAGTTAGTAGTGACCAATTCCTGAAGCGCTTGGTTGAGTATTTTGAGGAGCATGGTGAGTACTTAAGTGCGTCTGAGTATAGCAATTGATAAACAGAAAGAACACAATTGTTTTGCCTGCTTTCACTAATACAGACTGCTGGTTAGAATTAAACATTTTGGAGCTGCGTGAAATTAGCATTAAGGGAAAAGGAGACGGTTTAGAAGGTGCCATACAAAGCCTTCGTTAGTCTTGTCCTATTCCTTCTCTCTCCTATATTTAAGAGGGCTTTAGTGCAATAAAGAGAAAGAAACAATTGGTTGGCTAGCTTTATTTGCATACAACCCTCCTTATTTGATCTGAATAACAACGAGCAGTAGGTAACTGACCATTATTTTATTGACATGCATTTTCTCTGCATGATCATGGTAAAATGAATAGTTTTTTTTTTTTAATCGTTTTATGAAGTCTAGTTCATCTCTCTGACAATTCTACAGGTTTAGTTTTAATTGCCCATGAATATGCTTTATATATACGGTTTTGCTATCAGCAGTATTAATATTAGAGTTTACTGAAAGCAGATGAACCACGTCATCTTCTTTCACATATACTACGTCCCTCTGACTGGTATACCTTCTAAGTAGACAGAGGCTTTTGGCCATTGTGCTCAAGCTTCCTTTGTTTCTCCCTTGAAAAGAAAGAAAGAAAAGTAGTTATAAGGATCTTGAACATATCTAGATCCCATGCATTCTTACTTGGAACTAACTACTCTCCGAAGTTCCAAATTTGATGGGCAAAGTGGAGCTCATCATCATGAGTGTTGCTGATTTGAAGACTGCTCATTTGTGTTTGTTGAAGGTCTTCACCAACAGTCGCCTGATCGTGTGCATCAATGCCCTGATCACTTTCCAATGTAGAATTACAAGTGAGTGTATGTTCTATAGCATTGGTGTTATGTGATTGATGTTGGCCTTTGAGGACTCCCAACTGTTGGAGAAACTCGTGCAGGTCAATCTGGGGTTTGTTGTTCGTGGTTGGTAGGTCAAGAAGGTCATCCCTGGCAGCTGAGGTTTCACAGGTAGGCTGTGAAGCTATGAAGCCAATGGAAGATGATGTGGTAGTGGATTGGGATTGGGATTGGTTGTTGAGCTCTTGTAGCCTTTGGTGAATGACATGAACACTAGGCTGTGCGCTCAAATTAAGCAGCCTGGGAGACGGAAAACACTTGTATTTTTGGGATTTGTCTAGCGGGTTGAAGTTGGATCTGAGGTGGGGTAGATTGAGATAAGCGTCGGATCCATATAGCCTCCTTGCAGCCTCATCATAGGCCATGGCAGCTTCATCGGCGGTGGAATATGATCCGAGCCAGAGCCTTGTCCTCTTCTTAGGCTCTTTTATCTCAGCCACCCACTTCCCCCAGGTTCTCTGCCTTACTCCCCGGTAGGAGCAGGCGGCGTTCTGGGGGCCGCCTTTGCCCCTTGCAGGGCCTTTCTTCCATGGATTTACTGGAGATATTCTGTAGTTTTCCATTTGAAAACTATATTGCAAGGGAGAAAATACAGAGAAAGAAGTGATTGTTGTTGAACGTGGATTATGGATTTTGGAAGGGCACAAGTTATATGGATAGTGAGAGTGAGATTTTAAATGCAATCACGTTTGCAGAATTTTGAAGCCCCTGTGAGCGTTGCATAGTTGAAAGATGATCTAAATGGGTTGACCCCCATGCTTTACAAATTCGGTGTAAGCAAATGGCAGTATAGTCTGCAGCATAACGGAATCCAAGACTCCGACACATTCTACACTTTCACGAGCCTCCACTTCACATGCTTTCCCTGCACACTCCACACCCTGAATCCCGTTGCATCCTCTCTCTCTCTCTCTCATCTCCACACACACACCACTCAAATCCAAGCAGCAGGAATTCATAGTATTCAGAGACAGAGGTCCATGATCAGAATAGTCCCTACACAACAAGGCTAACATCTGCGTCCACTTGACTGTGTAGCTTTCCTTCATGCTGACAGGAAGATACAAATGCACAAAAGCTCTTAAAGTCAATGAACCCGTTTGGTTGTAACTCTGAAAACGGAAAAAAATAAAAATAAATCTAGTTCATTTGTGTACCTTGTTCATAAATTATTTTAGAACTATTCCTTACAATATCATGTAAAATTCATTTGTTTCTCCCATTTTGTTTTTCTATATGGTATCAAAAATAATCAAATTATACTACAATCACTCCAAACCATAAGAAATGATTACAACATATTTCATGAACAAGAGTATATGTATAAACTAGATTCGTTTTTATTCCGTTTTCAGAGTTAACCAAACAGACCCTGATTATTTTCTCTTATCATATTACCGGTTTCATAAGTTTGGTTCTATATACTAGTAGGGTATCCAAACCAACTTCACAATGATTTCGATTAATCATTGTTCGGTTGGGGCAAACTTATATACATCAAGATGCACCATTAATTACTCTAATCAGAATGCATGTGTGTAGCCCTAAATTTTTTTTATTTAATTTAGTAATCTTAATGCACATTTTGCGCGCTTAAAAAATGCAATAACTTTCAACGTAATATTATAAAAAAATGATTTAAAGTGAGGTTTTGTGTTAGGGTTTAAACTTTAAAGAGCTTCGGTTTATGAGTTTTGTTATCATTCTATGTATTCGGTTTTTCAGTTTTGGTTTTTGTTTAGGGTCTTTTTTGGTTTCACAATATTAGAGTTATTTCGGAAGAGAAATTAACCGATTTATATACTTCAACATATTGTTGTAATAAACTAACAACTTTTGAAAAATTCATTCAACTATAATTAAAGTATGGGTCGACTATTTCCAACACGAAGCAGTAGGAAAGTCGTAATTCGAATTGCATATTTGGTGTTCATTCTATCCACATTTGGATTATGCACGATATTCCAATATGGAAGAACATTTGGCATTGGACAACCCTCGGTTCAAGCAATCGGTATAAATGTGAACTAGATTTAGGAAAACAAAAATCCATATTACAATGATACTACTATTTAGTAAAGAGACGAAAGAAAATGATGACGGTAATGATTTGAGTTATTAATGAAAAAACCAAAATCAAAAAAGAAAAGAGAAACCAAAGGCAAGGAATCAAGTGGACCAAGCAACGGAATCAAATCGATCAAGGTGGAAAGTGACATATCGATGTAACATAGAAGGGAAACAAATATAGATATGACCACACATGATGAAACCGATTGGCAAAATTAGTCGCCTTAATCTAGTTGTAGTAAGAGAAGAAATGGTTCTGGTCACAATGCAATTATACGTAAATAGTAGAGACCAAATATTAATAAAAGAGTTCCATAATCCATATCACAAACATTGCATAATACAATTTCAATCCATAATTATCAATCATGATAGCTATCTTGAATGAAGTTAAAGGCGTATATTTACGCAACTCCCACATCTTGCAAAACACACATTGACGCACAAATATAACCAAGAATCATCTATGCGCACACCTTGCATCTTGCAAATAACAACTTGAAACACAAATAGAACCTAAAACCATCTACACGAAACTCTCACAACTTTTGTTGGACAATTATTTGAATCACCATAACATATATAAATAGATAATCCAAAAGAAATGTTTCATCATAAACATCATAGATTCATCATGAAAAATTGGACTTTTCAAATACTAGAACAAAAAGAATTAGCAACACATGACTTACAAAAATTATCCTTTATTGAACCGAAATCGCATAAACCAATAAAGTGGGTCCCTGGGGTGATCGAGTCAATCGTCGAACTTGCATTTTAAAGCTTATGAAGGTTGTCGAAATCTAAACTGAAAGGATGTAAAAACGGAATGATTTACCTAATAACCATTGAGTCTTATTTATAAGCTTAAGGTTACCCCTCAAAACTTATCTAAGATGACAAAATCAAATTTTAAACAATATCTACATAATGAAATATAAGGAAAGAGAGAAATAGATAGATCTTCGATCAATTGACGCAAATTCTCCAACGGTCTACTTGGCCAACATAGTGGATCGACTCGACCACGTGTAAAACACAATGTATAGGATAAGTGGTCAAGTGTTCCTAACGTTGTTGTTGTTGTCGGGTCAACCTTGTGCAACAATCGACTTGATCAACAATCTTTAGTCGACTCGATTGTTTGTATTTCTCCAAGCACTTCTTAATTTCTTTAACTCTCAATCGATATGATTTAGACTTCCTCAACCTTATGGATAACCTTAACTAGTAGTAGATATTCTTCCAAAGACATCCCATTTATGCTCCAAAATGGGCTAGAGTGTCTGCATCTTATATACATTATAAGTTTGAATTGGAGAATGCTCCAGTAATGAGCTTCACCGCCGGTCCAATGGACTTATGAGCAGCTTTGGTGCTGCTGCAAATCCTACACAATTAAAGCCCAGATTAGGGATGAAAAATTGCCGCCTCTTGGACTGTCCTTCGAATCCTGTCTTTTCGTTGCCCACCTCTTCCTCTTCCTCTTCCAAGCGTCTCCTTCTCGACAAAGCAATCTGCAATGGTCGTCGGCTGCCGCCACGTGGTGTCTTAGTGTTCTGTTTGGTGGAGGCTTGTGTGGGTAGCAATTATGGCCCCATAAATGCGTTCACAGATCCTCTCAACAACCGTCGCCAAATCCCTCCTTCACTGCGGTGCTGAGTTTTCTCTTCCTCCGCCGGATGATAGTCACCTTCGTCATGGTGTCTTCATCTTCGCATCAGGTTTGTGCTTCTTTTTTCGTTTTTGTTTTTGTTTGATTCTTGTTCACTGATATGTTGTTCGACTTTGAATCTCCTTTTCTTTAAGATTTCACCTCCTCTTTCTTCCTGTTGATGATGTCTTGCTTTCCTGCGTCTGGCTCATATCACATATTCGTTTCCTTTCTCAGCCATTGATTTCTACCTACATCATGATCTCTCATCTTCGTCTCCTCTTTCGTTGCAACTTCTAGGGCTTGACTTTTCGTTGCCAATTTCAATTGCAGTTTACTAGCTTCCTTCGGCCTCAATTTGTTTTAAAGGTGAGTAGTCCAGCTCTTGGACTTTGTTTTTGCCTTGTCAAAATTTATAACCTGTCTATCACTTGAGGTAATTTGGTTCAATGGATTTAAAGTTTTCTTATGATTGAGATATTAATCAAACAATTTTCATTTACCAGCTTACTGCATCAGTTTGCAACATCATCTATGGATGATAATGTATGTTGACACAATTCTGGTTGTGTGTGTTTATAGCCATGTTCTATTTAGGAGGCCACTTTGCGGCATACTAATTTCCTTCAACATTTTGAGGTACCAAAATCTTGTTATGAAATAATAGTACACAATTACATTGATGTATTATGTCATGAAATCTTGTTATTTTGAGTTGAAATGAGTATTTTGGTTGCAGGTGAATCATGTGTTCAGAAAATGACCAAGGAATAAAGTTGGATCTGTGGATGATAACTTGACATGAAAAATGGAGGGTTTCGGTAAAATCTTGTGTGCAAGCCTTGTAATCTTGATGTCTCTTGGATTCAGCTGTTGCTGCAATGCAGAAGAAGCAACAGAAGATGGTGTTTCATTATCATATCCTCATTTCTCAAGTCTAATGTTCACAAACTAAACCATGAATAGAAGCAGGCAAGCAAGGTCATTCTTACCCAGTGCACTGACATGCAAATTGACATGGCTTCTGCTCTAACTCGACTCGAGAACATCTCATGCAAATTTTGTGCCCGTTGAACCTTGACTCAGTGTGGGTAATGACTTGCTGCTGCTACCCGAGGAGCCGTGGGTAGAACTTTTGGTTGATCCACTAGGAGATGCAGGAGGAGCCGTGAGTAGGACTTTTGGTTGATCCACTAGGAGATGCACCAGGAGCTATACATACACGAGGGGAAGTGTAAGTTAATATGTGCTTTTATGTTCTAACTGAAATGAGTCAAGTATATTTACACTTCGTTATCAGTGCTACATTTGCTGACGGGGTGTCTCGACCTTGCAAGCACTAGGAAAATCCATAGCTTGGAGGATCCATAACGCTGATTCCGAGCAATGACCCACCGTCGGCATTGAGAACCTCGCAAAGGCATTGGGGCTGTGTTCCGACAACAGTTGAAAGCTCAGTGCAACATCCGGTCGGTTGAAGGACTTAAGGAGATTCCTGCGACGTAGTCAAGGCACAGCACCAAGCTTAGCAAGACGGTCCTGCAGGCCGGTTATTGGGTTGTAGTAGACACCACAAGAAAGATGCAGCTACAACGAGAACCAAGACAATGTGCCTTGTATAAATTACCGTACCAAAAAAATACAGTAAGCCACGCACGCGCAGTTATACCTAGTTTACACAAAAGCACAAATAAATGTCCAAAATGAAAAACAAAGGGAATCCACTATAAAATCACGCAAAACCACAATAAATGCAATATGGATAAATTTAATAAGGGTGAAAACTAAAAAAATGGATGTTATAAAGACCCACAATTAAGTTTGTTAAACTTAATTTGGATGGATTCAAATTGAATAACGACTGCATTTGGATATATCATTGGAGATTCTACAACTATGTAGCTAAAGACTTTAGATAAATCCCAAACATACAAATATTTAAACAAAATCAATCGGCATTTTGATAAGGTTTGACAAATTGAAAGATTTAGGTTTTTGAAAAATTAAGAGTAAAACGGATAACCTAATGGCTCGTTTGGTATGATTGTAGGAATGAGTTGAAATTAGGAATCGGAATGAGGTAAGAAATTGGAATACGTCATTCTTAATACTTGGTGTTTGATATGATGTTAGAATGAAAGATTTTTGACACATGTTTTTTTTTTATTTTATATAAGTTTAGAAACGAGAAATTGTAACTATATTTGATGATATATGTGTGAATATTTTTAATGTAAATATATATTTTTAAACTACATTTATAAAAAATGAAGACTAACTAATTACTTAAAAAATAAACACTAAACAATCGCTAATCCAAATAAATAAGTATATAACTTCTTCTATCATGTATATATATATTTTTCTAATTGAACTAATTATATTATTTCGAGCATTCTATGATTACATTACATCTTGAATGAAATATTCGTATTAAAAAAAATTGTCAAAATTATGCTCTTCTACAAAATAATAAGGAAAAATAACTCAAAATAATACCAACTATCAACATTGAACCGAAAATAATACGAACTTTGAAAATTACTAGGAGCGATACAAACTATCAATGTATTTACCAATAATAATATGACATGATTTTCCGGCAAAAACTTTAGCTCCGGTGATGACGTGGCAGCCGGAATGTTACATGTCATCAAATAAATGGATTAAATGTGTGATGTGGATTTTATTTTTAAAAAAATCAATTTAATAATATTTAAAATATTAATAAAATTAAAATTTTAAATAATAAATTTTTAAAAAACATTTGTACAAAAAATTTTTTTAAAATACTTTTTGTAAAAAAAAATTTAAATAAAGTTTGAACATTTTTTTAAACAGATTTGTACAAAAATGTAAAAATATTTTTTTTATAAAATGTTAAAAAAAAAATTCGAATATATTTTTTAGGAAAAAAACTAATTTTACAAAAAATTTGGGAAAAAAATTCTTTAGGAATTAGGTCACAAAATTAAAAAAAAATAAATTCGAATATTTTTTTACAAATTATTTTGTTTAGGATTAAAATTTTAATTTTATACAAAAATCCGAAAATAAATTTGATTAAAAAATATTATATTTTTATATTTTTGGGAATAATAAATATTATTACATTTTTTTACAAATCTATTTAAAAAAATTTCAAACTTTTTTTTTAAAAATATTTTAAATAAATATTTGTACAAATTTTTTTAAAAAAATATTATTTAAAATTTTAAAAATAATAATTTTTATTTTTTAATATTTTTAATATTATTAAATTGTTTTTTTAAAAATAAATCCACTTCACACATTTAACCCATTTACTTGATGACATGTAATATTCCGGCTGCCACGTCATCGCCGGAACTAGGGTTTTTGCCGGAAAAATATGGCGTATTACTTTTGGTAAATACATTGATAGTTTGTATCGCTCCTAGTAATTTTCTAAGTTCGTATTATTTTCGGTTCAGTGTTGATAGTTGGTATTATTTTGGGTTATTTTTCCAAATAATAATACAATTCAAACTAATTGATAGACAATAATTTTTTTTTAATTTACAATGAAATATGTAACAACTTATTTACCGAAACCCATAATTTAAAACTACAAGTATGCTCCGACCCCGGCATCTTTCGTATCGTTGAAAATACATGTGGAAAATATTTTGCTTTGCTTGATTATTTTGGAAAACAATCCATCCTACCAACCCAACAACAGCCGTCCATATCCATTAAATTAGGCAATTACCATCAGTAGATTGTGAAAGATATCCAATTAAAGTTTAATGAATTAGGAAAGTAAAGAATTTTATAGTGAAATATGAATGTTGTAAAGAAAATGTTGGAAAAAAAACAAAATTATGCGACTCCTAAAGTGAGATGATATGTATGGGATTTAGAGGAACAAATATCTGAACGATGTGATATCATCCAGTGGGATCATAATTGAAGTATACACAAATAACCACAGAAAAGGGATGAGTATCGTGAGTACACCACTGCGCCTCGTCTTCATTGCTTTTAAATTGATTATTAACAGCCAAAAATTAATCCCGATTTGAAGCGAAAGAATTCTGAGCTATGCAAATTGTTCCAGATCGGGAACAAATCATGTTCAGAACAGAGATGAATAAAATCAAAAATTCATTCCGGAGGCTCAATTAGCGCAGAATCGAAAGTCAGGAGCAGGATTAGTCATTACAAGAGAGGAGAAAACAAAAACAAATTAAACCTATTTACAATTGAGGAGGAGTTAACGATGTGAATCTAGCGTGTTCGGCGGATGAGCCGAGAGAGGAGCCTGGAGAAGGCCGTATTCAAGCGGCGGTTGGCTCTGACGGCATAGACGAGCGATTGACGAACAGCTTCCTCCATAGTATCTACGAAGAGATTAAGGCTACGAATAGGAGGTATGTAGAGTGTGAGCGGCACCGCGGAAAAGGCGACGGCGAAGAAGAGTTGAAGCATTAGGGGAGGCGGTGGGGGAAGATTCAAGATTGGAGGAGAGAGCGTGTGGGTTTAGTAGGTATCCCTTTGCCACATTTGCATATATAGAATAGTAGTCGCTTTATAATGTATTTATACTATTACTACTACTAGTACCAGTCTTGAAGAGACAGATCACACAAGTGGTCGAACGATCAACCGCCGGCCTGCCAGATCTTTTTTCTTTAAATAATTGTTTTGGTTAGCTGTGTATTATTTTATTATAAAAGTTTGAATTAGTTAGAAAGTGGATATTTCAAACGAGACGCGCTAACTTTGGGTTTTTTAAAGTAAAAAAATCTACTCAAAACTGTCTCTTTTGAAAACAAGCCATTTTAGTTGAGATTTTTATTTTTTTGATACTGTATGGTAAGCGATTAGATTGGATCATCTTCTCGAGACTCTCCAACCTAGAACATTCTTCCGGATGAAATCCACCACCTGAGAGGGGATCGAAGTGCAACCTAGTGGGTAGTCGTGTCCCAAATCTGCGAGCTTATCGGCAACACTGTTGACTTCCCTAAAAACGTGTTGTATCTTAACCTGCTGGAAACTAACCAAAATATTAGTGATATCAGAAATAATGAGATCTATTTCCCATGGGGGTTTCCAGATTCGCTTAATGGAATTGATGATTGTAAGATTATCTCCTTCAATCCCAAGTTTATTAATTTCTAGATCACATGCTCGGAGCAACCCTTCCCTTAGCGCGCATGCTTCAGCATGAAGGACCGATGTGTTTCCACACTGTCCGTAGCCTAGGGAGATGGTTGATGCATGTTCGTTTCTTAAAATGAACCCGAAGGCTGACTCCCCGGACTCGCGTTTAGATCCATCAAAATTTAACTTGACAAATCCATTTTCAAGTCTTAGCCATTTGATATTTCTAGTTTTTCTATTATTTATGACCACTTTTTGTTTTGTTTGGTTCTTTCTTTTATTCGCATCCTTCCAGCACCTTATTTGGTCTTGTACTCGTTCCTTAATATTTTGAGATTTCTTATTATTAAAGATATCTTGGTTACGTTCAGTCCAAACATTCCACCACGTAACTGCTAGTTGGACCAGTTGATTATCATCTAGTTTACTTTTAACATAGGTGACCATACTTGACACTTTTTGGTTAGAATAGTTTGCCTGCTGGAGCTCGGTCTTGATAATAGAATTATGTAGGTTCTCAAAAGTGAAAGGACAATTGAAGAACAAATGCTTTGCTGATTCATATGGGTGATTACAAAGAATACAATGCATGGGCACTGATACCCTTTGTTTTTCCAGATTTTCCTTGGTTGGGAGCCCATCTATGAATAGTTTCCAGATGAAGTTTTTAACTTTGGGCATGATGTCCATTTCCCAGATCCAGTTATTTGAATCAGTAATAATCCTTTTATTCTTGTGGATGAGATCCATGGCTGATTTTGTATTGTACGATCCCTTATCCGAGGCAGCCCAATAGAGACGATCTCGAATAAATGATTTCGGGAGTTGATATGATTTAATTGCGGACATAACCTCTTGTGGGAGCAAATTGCCTAACTCCATATCCAGTTTCTGGGTATTCCATTTGTTCTCTATGATGTAATTGCTGACTACTTCATTGTCATCAATATTACTTTCGTTCTCAAGGAGTTTGATTAGCGACTGGTCAATCACCCACTTGTTTTTCCAGAATTTAACGGTGTTCTCATCCCCAACGTTCCATCTGAATCCATTTTCAAATTCAGGTCGGAGATTCATTAGTCTTCTCCATTGCCAAGAGGTGTTCTTTTGGGTTTTATAGTTCCATAAGAATGAGTCTTTGAGATATTTTTCATTTATGATTTTGACCCATATGTTGTTAGGTTCTTCCATAATTTTCCAAAGTAATTTCATTTGGAGGACCTTATTCATATCTTCTGCTTTTCTAATACCCACTCCTCCACACCTTTTTGGTTTACAGATTTTGTCCCAACTGATGAGAGGGTGGTATTTAGGTCCTTTGTTCCAAAAGAAAGTACGGTTGATTTGATCTAGTTCTTTATGTATGCATGCTGGGAGCATGAAGCTTTGCATGATATAAGTTGGTTTAGCATTCAGATTGGCCTTAATTAGAACCGTTCTTCCTTCTTGTGAAAGTGTGGAGGCTTTCCATTTAGTTAGTTGCTTCTTAGATTTTATGATTACATCTTCGAAGAAGGTCTTGTTTACCCTTCCATTAATAATAGGACATCCTAGATACTTCTCCAACTCCTCTGTGACAGTGATTCCGATTTTTGATTGAATTTGTCTTTTCGTTTCACTCCCTACATTTCTGGTGGTTTGGAATGAGGATTTATGGAAATTTACTTTTTGTCCCTATATATGGCAATATCTATTTAGGATATCCAAAATTTTTGTGCTTGCATCTAAGGATGCCTTGGCGAATATGATGATATCATCCGCAAAGGCTAAAAAGGGGACAGTAGTACCCCCTCTTGTGATTGGGAAGCCGATTATCTTTTTATTTTGGTAACATTCTTTATGGATGTTCCTTGCTAGGACTTCCGCTCCTAAATTGAATAACATAGGTGAGAGCGGATCTCCTTGCCGTAAACCCCTCTCGGGATATATTACTTCTGATGGTTTATCATTCACTAGGATGGAATACGAGATCGTAGTAATGCATTCTCTAATCCAGCTAACAAATTTTGGTTCGAAACCAAATTTTCCGAGGACAGCCAAGATAAATGGCCACTCCACCCTGTCATATACTTTTTCCATATCTAGTTTCACGGCCATGAAACCCTCCTTTCCTTTTTTAGCTTTAAACCCGTGAAAGATCTCATGGGCGATGAGAATGTTGTCGTGAATTGATCTACCCTGTGTGAAGGCACTTTGGAGCGGGTGGATTAATTTAGGCAGCAGTATCTTAAGTCTATTTGCTAAAATTTTGGCGATAATTTTATATATAGTTGAACATAGACTAATCGGTCTATAATGGGTAGTTAAGGACGGGTTATCCACTTTAGGTATTAAAGTAATAAAGGTATGATTGATTTGTTTTAGGATTCTTCCGGAGCTGAAGAAACTTTTTGTCGCACGGATTACATCCGGTCCTATTATTGCCCAATACTTTTGGAAGAAGCCGGCAGGCATTCCGTCTGGACCCGGGGACTTGTCGCTACCAATATCAAAAGCAGCTCTTCGGATATCCTTGTTCGAAACAGGTTTAGTAAGATCCATATTATCAATATCCGTAATTTCCTTGGTAAGGACATCTAGGTACTGAACCATGTTGGACTCGTTAATTCGATTGGACTTAAATCGATCCTTATAGTCCATAATGAACTCAGAGTTGATTTCATCCTCAATGTCTACTCTTGTGCCGTTTACCTTGTGAATGAAGGTAATAGACTTTCTATTTCGTCTTCCTGTTGCCTTCCGATGGTGGTACTTTGTATTTCTATCTCCACACTCTAAGGCTTTAGATTTAGCTCTTTGCATCCAATATTTCTGCTGGAATTCAATTAAGCATTCTCTCTTTTTACTCAATCTAATTAGTTTCTGTAATAACTGAAAATTTTAAACTCCGTTTAATTCTGGATCAAATCGGATTCCGATCCGCCAACATAAATTTCTTAAAATAAAAATAAAACAATATTAAATTTTATCATTTTATGTGACCTGGATTCACATAAAATGATCAGAATATAATTCCGTAAAATTTTACGCAAATACCCTACCGATCCGTACGATTAACGGGTTTCGTTTCAGCTCATTTTTTTTATGAAGACAAGTGGGCCATTGCTGTGAGTGCTGCCGGCCCAGCCCAGCCCATCCTTACCCTTCTAATTAAACCTAATTTAACCTAATCTTAATTCTACCCTAATCTACCACTTAACCGTCCCTTACCTTTGAACGCTGCACACCTTGCCTGGGGAAGAGACGCCGCACACCTCGCTAAATGAACACACGGCAGGAAACGCAACGCCGCCTTCGATCGAGCCGCCAGACGCCGCCATCCACCGCTGTCGACCGCCCCGACGCCGACCGCCCAGGCGCCACCCTCCGCTGCTGGAATCCGGTAAGCTGTGTCTTCTCCCCTCGCTACTCTCCTTCGATTCTCCTCTCTGTTCGGAACTCACCAACCACCTCCGGATTCGTCCAGCAGTACGCCACCACCTGCTCGTCCGCCGCCCTCTGTCACCGCCTTCCGTCGACCACCACGACTCCACAGGTGAGCCGCTAATCCATCCGTCCAGTCCGCCTTTCCTCCTCCCCGAATACGCAAAGTGAGCACCGGAAACTGCTGCTGTTGCACAGGGATGAGGCCACCAGTACGTCCCGCCGCTAGGACCGTCGCCGCCGGAACTGGTCTGCAGTAGGTGAGCCGGCCTTCTCCTTCCCTCTCTCCCTTCGTCTTCAGCGCAAACCGACCAACCTCGCCGCCGCTCCAGCCGGTGAGTCGGCTTACTTCTATTTCCGCTCTTTCCTCTCTTCCTTTTGGCCTTCTGTTTGTGTGGTTAACTTACGGGCAATCTGGCCTTCTTGGACCTGCAGTGACCAGCCGAACCATTCCGTGTTGCTGAGCCGGATCGAAACAAGCAGTGGTTGAGACGTACGTACAGTCCACTCTCGTATCTTGATTTTGTTTTAAAAAGGGGATTGCAGCAACACTGTTATATAAATGGGTAGACTTTGGATTAAGAGTTATATATGTATAAATCTGTGAAGGTGTTTGATATGGTGGAAATGTATATATATAAGTACTGCAGTATGTATGTATGTATATATATATATAGAGTGATAAGTATAAAAGGGATAAATTATACTTTTAATGTGAGATATAAATATATATATGAATATGTTGGGATTTCGAGACTTATATATATAAAAGAACATAAGAATATATATACTCATGACGTAAGCGTACATATATCCGTACGAGATGGGAAATAAAATATATATATATATATATATATATATATATATATATATATATATATATATATATATATATATATATATATATATATATATGAGTACCGAATAATTACACAATTAAATAAGTGAGTTGAGGAGATAGGTTAAAGTATATAATACGGATAATATATGTAATAGATGGTAACCGGGAAGGAGGAAGAGTGTTATTCTTTTTCGAGTGGATTCAAGTTTGAACTGGTGACCTATAAGTAGCTAACCGAGAGACACAAAGTATAGAAACAAGTTTTAAAAGGAATAAGAAAGTTTAAGAATAAATTTGAGAAGCCCTGGGCTGAGGGTAAAATAGTCTTTTACCGTAAGAACTTGTTCCGTAATTCCTTAGCATGAGGTTGGACATCTGGAGGTGATTTTGATACACATGCCTTATTTGACAGGCGTTTGAGTTACCACGAGTACGGACTGTTTGAGACGTGTTAGAGTGTGTTTTGATTCAGGTAAGTCCTTGCGACTTACTTAGCCAGTTTCTGGATATTAGTTGAGTGATAGTGGTTGTGTGTGCTATTTGCGTGTTTTAATAATAATAACTTGCTAGGACGACTGTTATTATTCCGTTTAAGGCCCAAGTGTATGTATAACGGGCCGTGACATCACTGCCCAGCTCTGACAGGAGACTGGGAGGTTCTCTATACCCAGACCAGGCAGGTACAAGGTGAGATGCATCGGATCCATTCCTGATGGTTACACGGGGGCGGAGGTGAGGTTTGGGAATCCCTCGTGTCACAAAATAAGTATCATTAGCGTGAAAGAGTAACTTAACTCAAGATAATAAAACGGACTTGTTTGAAAGCATGATGGGTGTTTATATTTTTATGTGTGTGTGTGTGCTACTTTTATTCTGCTAATATTTAGATAACTAGCTAACGGTTCCTCTTGTTGTGTTTTTAGATTTACCACAGGTTAGACCAGCAGCTGAGTGATCCGGAAGTAGTGGTCAGCCGGGTCTCCGTACTCCTTAGAGTGGGGGTTGGGAGTTGTGTTTGTCTTCCTTTCGTTTGGTTAAGACAGTTGTTCTTTTCTTTTGTTTAAGTACTTTAGGCTGCTAGACAGTGTTGCATTCATTACCCTAAAAATACTATTTTATGAATTTCGGTTTCTTTATTTGTGTCTTGTTGCAAGATCCTAGTAATGTTGTTGTCAGACTGAGGTCGGGACCCATTGTGAGGTCCTAACCAGTAATGTCCCGAGTTCTGAGAATTCGGGGTGTTACAGTTTCTCATTTTGTTGATTGGTAAAATTCCAAAAATTTAGCTTTTGTAGCTTTCCAATGATTTCGTCCGTTTCACGAACTTGTTTATTTATATTTCCAAACTTTCATTTGCTCCAAAATTCTCAGTTTGATTTTAAGCAAATTTAATTTTTTGACTAGGTTGAACATGTGAGTCCCAGGGAATTGTGTTCTCCAACATTGTTTGACGATTTTTTCACAATCTTCCCTTTCAACCCACATGAGTTCAAATCGGAAAGGTTTGTTTTTATATCTTTCCCTTTCATTATTGATCTCTATTGTGGTGAGACAGTGATCTGATGATGTGAACGCATGGTTCCAAACATGGATGAGGTTATAGGCGTTCAGCACCTCACTATGAGCCATTGCTCTATCGAGTTTTTCATACGGATTATTATCACCCTCTCTTCTTTTCCGCCATGTGAATTCGTTGCCTTTAGACACAAGGTCTACAAGGTTACATTCATGTATTACATTTTGTAATCTTTGGAATCGATTTGATCTTGGTGGCGCTCCTCCCAACTTGTCGGCCGGATTGAGAATGTCTTTAAAATCCCCCATTATGAGTACTGGTTTAGTCTGTGCGTTAATAGCTTCTATTACTTTGGACCAAAATTCTACTTTGAGTCTCTCGTTTGGGGGGGCGTATATTAGGAAAATTGCCATGTTGAAGTTTGTTCCGAAATTTGTATGATCCACTATAACAAATCTTTTATCCTTATGGCAAAGTTCTACTTTTTCATTGCAGATTAAATTATTTTTCCAGAGAAGGCATAGCCCTCCAGCTAAACCATCCGATGGGATGAAACAGATACTATCAAACCCCGCACTTCGCCAACATGTCTCAGGAGGTTCTATATTTGTTTTTAGCTATGCTAGCATCAGCATATCAATATGCTCATTCTGGGTTGTTATTTTGACGTCTGTCCAAAAATTTTTCTTTCTTATACCACGGCAATTCCAAAATGCTATCTTCATATATACTTAATATGGAGGTTTGATGGTAGGTCGCCATCGTTGTTACCTAACTGACCAAACGTTATTGGCCGGCAAGCTTTTGTAGTGTGACAAATCACCGTGCATTCGGTCTTTCTTGGAGTTGTAGTCAAATGTAGTGTTAGGGTCTTTCCCCGCTTATTATTTACCTTATATTGTCTTTCAAAGAGTATAAGTGTCGGATATAACTGTTGGTTCCTCATCCTTTCGATTTTCCTAGGCATCTTGGTATACTTTAATTTATGATATCTTTTTTTGTATACCCCCTTTCCTCTTGTTATCGTTGTATGGAAAAGGCTAGGTTTTCGTCGTTTATTTTGCCCACTTGGTTGACCTAGCTTATCCCATAGGTGTTTGATCAATTGGTTATGTAATAGGTTTTGTTTATAAGTACTAGCGGTCCCGTAGAATCTTAACGTACCGGATCTAGGAGTTGCTTTCTCGAGTGTAACATTAGTGATTAACCATCTTCTTAAACCATACTGCCCAACTGATTTTCCAGGGCTAATAGTTCTATTAGGAATTGATAACACGATTTATGACTTAGGTTTAGGTAATCATTTAGATAGATTCATCACTCATTCATGCATAATTTAGCACAATTTCGCGACATTTGCACTCAATTCGCGTATTTTGTCGAGATAGACATCTACACGGACTTGTGCGTTGCTTTGTAGGTATTTCGGGGGTCTTTTGGACATTAACCGATACATTTGAGGGCCAAGCCTCATGATGGTACACATCCAAGGCTAAGGAGGAGCATAAATGGAGCAACAAAGGACACAAAGACCACTATTGGTGCAAGCAATTGATCAACTCATGGCTAAACGAGCATAACAAGTTTCTGCTGAAAAAAATCGGACCAGCTAGCAGTTAAATCGGACGATTTTCTCCTGCTGGGTCGATTTTTGAGGCTTTGACAGCTTAAGCCACGTGTCCCACGATCTCTTGTCCGTCCTTGCTCTTGGTGGAGAATATAAGTGGTCCTTCAGGTGGTTGCTGAGCATATCTCCTCTCCCACACTCTCATTCACAGCTCATGGATTTTGGAGGAAGATTGGAGGAGAAGAAAAGCTCTCAAGGATTGAAGGAAGAAGAAGAACACCATTATAGGAGGATAGTGAGGTTTTGAGTAACTTTTGAGTAATTTTTGTAATCTTGGCTTGAAGAACCATTGCAAGGATTGTTAAGAACGTTTTGAATCTTCATTTAAGAGTTTGTAAGTCTTGCTACAACTTGGATTTGGCTGAGGTTTATTGATTTTACTTGCTATTTTTCATTATCCATCTATGAACACCATATATGCTTGTTTGATGATTTTGGATCTTGATATGCATATTATTGGCTAGTTTATTGTGATTCTAGAGTGATGGATTGATGGTTATGGCTTGGGTGATGATAGGATGGACTTATATGTTAGTTTAGGATGATTTATATGCACGAAACTCACGGCAGAAAAATAAATCGACCAGTTCATCAGATAAATCGGCCGATTTATCTGTAGAACAACCCGATTTATTCTCCTGTTGCTCTTTAAATGATAAATTTGCATGTTAGGGTGTTTGTTTGTTTAAATCCTAGTGTTTATTAAGCCTAATTTAGCTTAGTATCACCTAATGCTACCAACCTAAGTGAGGGAAGAGATCTACCCGATGATTTCCGACCTTAGATACCTAAGATGATGAATGCTAGGTAGTAGTGAGCCTCATAAGCCGCTATTGGATCGAGTGTGCTAGGATTATTGCTTGAGATTTCCCTATTCCGAGACTTACCCGGTAAGGAGAGGGTTACCCTTAAGTAGCATCTAGTTTGTGCGGAATTCCTTACTCTAACCCCTTGAGACCTACCCGGTAATAGGAGTTTGATGCGGGATTAGTGAAGTGAGAGACTTACCCGGTACTCGCTTCCATTAGTGAACATTCTTTCCCAAACACCACAACTTGTCCTTAGAACCCTTAGAACCTTGAGTCCAATGCCATAACCGGAAATCTTGACCTCTAGAATCTACTTTTCTCTCTTGATCATACACTTGTGCTTTGTGTTACTTACTCGTTTGCTAGCTTAATTTGTTAGTTGTTTTATTACTTTGCTTAACTTGTGATCTTTGTTTGATCACCACAAAAACCAACAAAAACATTGTGTTTTCCTTTTTCTTTGTTCCTCATCTTATCTTAGTCTAGATTCACACTATCTTTGATCATTGCTTGACTCGATTTCACCTTAGTCTTTGTGTTCGACCTCGGAATACTTACCTTTCTACAAACGTCCAGTACACTGCGGGTTCGCTAGGAGTTAGGATAATTATAACGAGTATAAATTCAAGACTTATTGCGTGCACATCACACGATCTTAGCGTGACAAGTTTTTGGCGCCGTTGCCGGGGACTAGGTCTAGATTGAGTCATTTTGTGATTGTTTCTAGTGTAGATCTTTCTTGTTGCTTTTGATCTCTTTTTGGTTTGTGTCTTTGCTTTTCAGGACATCTGTTACTCTTTAGGTGTATGCGAAGATCTCGTGGCAAGGATTTAGCTCCATTCGATCCTGAACCGGAGAAAACCCTTCGATCTAGATCCAAGAACATCCGAAAAGAGAAAGAGATGGCCGGAAGAAACCTCCAAGCTGAGTTGGATGAAGCCTTAGAGCAAATAAGGCTAAGAGATGAGCTCTTGGAGGAAGAAAGGAGACTTGCCAATGAGAGGCAAGAGGAAACTAGGAGGGAGATTGAGGAGATTAGGCAAGCCCTTGTTCAAGGAGAGCTTAATCGCCGACAACCTCCACCTCCTCCACCACCGGTGGTACAACCGCAGCCGGCGGCTAATGTTAGGTTTGTGCCCATTGCCATTGAAGAGCCACAAACCCTAGGGAGACGTATGGATCCGGCACAAAGAGCACACCGTCCGGGTGTGAACTTAGGAGATCCCGCAGCCTACAACTATGAGCTCCGCCCTCAAGTTCTACAAATGATCCGGCATAATCAATTTGGAGGGATGGAAGGAGAGTCTCCTCATCAACACTTGATGAACTACGAGATTTTGATGGAGACTCTTAGACCGCCAAGATTGGAGAGTAACAACCATAAGCTAAGGGCTTTCTCCTTCTCTCTTAAGGACAAAGCCTTGGCTTGGTATCAATCTATTCCACAAGGGCGAGTTGGTACTTGGGAGGAGATGACAACCGAGTTTTTGACTAAGTTCTTCCCACCTTCCAAGACTACCGAATTAAGAGGGAAGATCAATGCCTTCGTGATGAAGGATAGAGAGAGTTTGTTCAAGTCTTGGGAGAGATTCAAAGACCTTCTCCTTGATTGTCCACACCATGGCATACCGAAAATTGAGCTATTGGAGATCTACTTCAAAGGACTTGATGAAGATAGCCAATTCAAGCTTCAATCTCTTTCCGGTGGGACATTCATGGAGAAGCATGTAGATGATGCTTGGGAGTTTGTGGAGAAGCAAGCTCTAGTGATTGAGAAGTACTCCCATAGAAAGAGTGAAGGGAGAAAGGCGGGAGCATATGAGGTGAGTGAGGTCACCATGAGCAACTTCAAGCTCGACGCCATCAACAACGAGCTAAAGTCCTTGAGGGAGTTGTGTGCTACAACCTTGAAGAACCAAGCAACCCCTCAAGTGCTTCCACAAGCTAACTTGTCTTCCAAGGAGGAGGATGTGAACTATATGGGAAGGGGCAACTACAACAACTACCAAGGCCCAAGGAACTTCAACAACAACCGGCAATTCAACAATTACCGGCCCAACCATAACCATCCCGGGTTTTCTTACTCTAACCCGGATGGAGCCTTGAACCCTCCCGCTTCCACAAGCACAACTCCACCACCAAGAGCTTCACAAGAACCTCCACCCGGATTCACTCAACCTCCAAGGGATAGGACCGAGATGATGTTTGAGCAATTGCTTGGAAGGTTGAGTGGTCTTGAGAGCACGGTGACTTCTATCTCAAAGGCTCAAAAGGTTTTGGAAGCACAAGTTTTCCAAAAGGCGGGTGAAGCACATAGAGATCCGGGAAAGCTTCCCGGAAGAACCGAAGAAAACCTAAGAGGCCAAGTGTTGGCTATTACAACAAGAAGTGGGTTAAGCATGAAGGATCCTTTGCCCAAGGAGAATGCTAAAGGGAAGCAAGTGGTGAATGAAGAAGAGACTTTGCAAGGAAATGGAGGCAAGAGCAAGGATGTAGAGCCAACCTATGTGGCACCGCCTCCATACAAGCCACCACTACCGTTCCCTCAATCACGAGCAAGAGATCGCTTGGACAATCACTTTGGTAAGTTCCTTGAACTAATGTCTAAATTGCATATTAACATTCCGTTCATGGATGCTATTTTAGGGATGCCGGCATATGGCAAGTTCTTGAAGGAAATACTCTCCAACAAAAGGAAGTTGGAGGAGTATGGTGAGATAAGGATGACTAAGAGATCCTCGGAGTTGATTCAAACGATGAAGGAGGAGATGCCTCCTAAGCTAAGGGATCCGGGATCCTTTTGTGTGCCAATCGGAGTAGGAGAAGTGAAGTATGACGCCCTATGTGATCTTGGGGCAAGTGTGAGCATCATTCCGCTTGCACTTTGCAACAAGGTTGGGCTAGGAGAGCCAAAGCCGGTCAAGATGACCCTTTACATGGCGGACCGCTCAATCACTCATCCGGTTGGAATCTTAGAAGACATTCCGGTGCAACTAGGGAAGTTCTATGTGCCCATAGACTTCGTTGTTTTGGACATCCCGGCGGACTATCCGGTTCCTATCATTTTGGGGAGACCTTTCCTAGCTACTTTCGGATGTCTAGTAGATTGCAAGAATGGTACTCTCTCCTTCAACATTGGAGAAGAAAACATCAAGTTCAAGCTGTCCACAATGATGAAAGGACCAACTCTTGATGAAGATGTATTCAACATAGTTGAAGAAGAGGAGTCTAGAGAGGTTGTGAGCTCAATCTTGCTCAAGGATCCACTTGAGAGAGTTCTTAGCTCAAGCTTGATGGAGGAAGGAGTTGAGGAGAGTAGCAATGAAGTGATCAAGGCCTTGAATGCATTGGACGAGCTACCAAGTGTTGGGTTTGAAGTGCTAGAAGAAGAGAAAAACTGCCAGAAAAATCGGACTGAAGGGCAAAAATCGGCCGATTTTTGTACTTGTGCTGAAATTTCAGCCAGTTTTGCCAAAACAGAAACTCAGATCGACCCACCCTCAGATAAATCGTCCGATTTTTCTTCCTGGGCCGATTTTCCTGAGTCTTTTCAGCATCAACCACTTGAGTGTGATGTTCGCCCCTAGAGGTGTGTGCAAATAAGTTTTAAATTTATAAAACTAGAATCAAGCAAGCGAACCCGCAGTGTACGGATCGATATAGTTAAGCAAGAATTCCAGAGTATCGAACACAGGGATTTGGGGGGAACGAACTCGATTGTAGGTTATCAAGCAAGTAAATATGAGAGTTTTGCAAATTATTGGGAGAACAACAATCCTAAAGATCCAGGTATCCAGCTGTGGCAATCGATTCAAGATATACTTAATGATGTAAAGACAGAGTTGAGATATGCAAAGGTATACTAATGTAAGGTAATCGTACGGTGAAGTTCCAAAAACCTTATATAACTCACCTACAAGGCACTCTCTATACAGGTTGTTGAGGCTCAATATAGAAGGATTCTAGAGACGAGAATTGGTGTCAAATACCCAAACCTATAACCCAAGGATCAAGACTAACTTAACCGATTGAGGTTGTGACACTCACAATCGAGGTAGAGGTTGTTGAGGCTTCACTACCACCTAGAAAAGACAAGTCTAAACTAAGCTAAAGCCAATCTTTAACTTTAGATTAAAGTAAAAGCAGATTCGTAAACTTAAAGGAAATCACGGTTAGTTCTTGAGGTTCCACGGCCGTGGACTCAAGAACAGCCCGTAATTTAGGGTTGTCGGCGATAATTCTCTAACTCTCAGGGTCTAATCTGTTTGCGATCGATCTATCATCATCTAAGCCACAACTATCAACCCTTCACCTTAGAATTGTTAAGGGTTTTTAGCCAATAACAGTCATGTTGATATCAATTCAAGAATTAAAAGATAAGAAGATGAAAACTTCCAAGAACTTCCAATAATCTTCAATTCAATCTCAAAGTCACAAAGGGAGCAGGCAATGTCAAAAGATTCACAATAGAACAAGCAATCGTAATCCTAGGAAAGAAAAGAAAACGGGATGTCAATCCGTTTTCCAAATCAAACCTAATCAAGAAGAGAGATCTTCTTGCAAAATCTTCCAAGAACTTCGATCTTCCGCAAATCCGGAGATCTCAACAACAATCTCCACCAAATGTGCGAGATTAGAGAAATTCCAAACACGAACTTCGATCTCTTCAAAGAGATGTCAATTGCTTCCAAGCAAGCTAAGCAAAACGTCCTCGTGTCTAAGCGGCGATGAATGAGGGTAAACGGGGTAGCGAAGGTGACGGAATCTTGCTTCGTCCGTCTTTTTATAGTGTAGGGCAAAACGTCGGCCCGGCCCAATCTTTAAAAGATCGTGGCTTCAAAGTGTGGCGAAAAGATTCGCCAAGATCACGGTCGTGGAAGTGTTCCACGACCGTAATTTAGAGCGTGGAAACAAATACGGTTTGCAAGTCATGTTCCACGGCCGTGTAATCCCCTGGAATGAACATGAATTTCTGACTCCAAATCCACGGCCGTAATTCTGAACGTGGTTTGTGATACGGCCGTATTTTAGGGCGTAATTTAGGGCAAGAACGTGATTCTTCCCTAAACTCGTGCATTCCTCTAGCTAAGACTCCAAATTGCTTCCAAAGAATGTCCTCAATCTATGGAGATATCAACTCAACTCTCCTTTGCTCGATTCCGTTCGGAAATAGCTCCAAATCACCTATAATCAACATAGAACTAGTGTAGACATCCATATCGACAATATAGGTAATACTAGCTCACATATGCATAAAGTTCAATCAAAGACTATCAATATGAATCAAATACGTTTAGAAAACGTGCCTAAAATATCACAATATTTCATGCTAACATGTGAGCAATCATCAAGGGACTTCAAGGAGGCTCCCATAGCTTTGCAATCATCTCAACCTACATTGTATGGATCGTCTCCAACCGAAAAAGGTCCTCCTCAACTTGATCTTAAACCTCTTCCTTCTCATTTAAAGTATGCTTTCCTTGGTTCAAATTCTACTTATCCGGTGATTGTGAATGCATCCTTGAATGATGATGAGCTTAATAGATTGTTGAATGAATTGAGACTGCATAGAAAGGCAATAGGATACACCATTGATGATCTTGTTGGCATCAAGCCCTCTTTGTGCATGCATAGGATAATGATGGAAGATAATCATAAACCCTCTATTGAACATCAAAGAAGATTGAATCCCATAATGAAAGAGGTAGTCAAAAAGGAAATCATTAAGTTGCTAGATGCGGGAATTATCTACCCTATCTCAGATAGTAAGTGGGTTAGTCCCGTTCATGTAGTACCTAAGAAGGGTGGGATGACCGTAGTAACCAATGAGAACAATGAACTAATCCTCACTAGAACGGTTACGGGATGGAGGATGTGCATTGATTATAGGAAGTTGAACATGGCCTCTAGGAAAGATCACTTCCCTCTCCCTTTCATTGACCAAATGCTAGAGAGGTTAGCTCAACATTCCCATTTTTGCTACCTAGATGGCTATAGTGGATTCTTCCAAATCCCTATCCACCCCGATGACCAAGAGAAAACAACCTTTACATGTCCATGGGGAACTTTTGCTTATAGGAGAATGCCATTTGGGTTGTGTAATGCACCCGCCACCTTCCAAAGGTGTATGATGGCCATCTTTTCGGAATATATTGAAAATATCATGGAAGTGTTCATGGATGATTTCTCTGTTTATGGTTCTTCCTTTGATAATTGCTTGGCTAACTTGTCATTAGTATTGCAAAGATGTGAGGAGACAAATCTTGTCTTAAATTGGGAAAAATGCCACTTCATGGTAAGTGAAGGGATCGTGTTAGGACACTTGGTGTCTAACCGTGGCATTGAGGTTGATAGGGCCAAGATTGAAACGATAGAGAAGTTGCCACCACCTACCTCAGTGAAAGGGGTAAGGAGTTTTTTAGGGCATGCCGGTTTTTACCGGAGGTTCATTCAAGATTTCTCTAAAATTTCTAAGCCTCTCACTAATCTACTAATGAAGGATGTTGAATTTGTCTTCTCCAAAGATTGTCTTGAAGCTTTTTGTAGGTTGAAGAACGCCTTGATCTCCGCACCTATAATGCAACCTCCGGATTGGAGTTTACCGTTTGAGATCATGTGTGATGCAAGCGATGTAGCCGTTGGGGCTGTCTTGGGGCAAAGGAAAGATGGGCGCACTCATGCCATTTATTATGCTAGCAAGACGCTAGATGATGCTTTACTCAACTATGCCACAACTGAGAAAGAGTTGCTAGCGGTAGTGTATGCCTTTGAGAAGTTTCGGTCATACCTTGTTGGAGCGAAGGTCATAGTTTATACAGATCATGCTGCGATCCGTTACCTCCTTACCAAGAAGGATGCAAAGCCTAGGTTCATTCGGTGGATCCTTCTTCTTCAAGAGTTTGATTTGGAAATCCGGGATAAGAAAGGATCCGAGAACTCCGTGGTGGATCACCTTAGTAGACTCCCACCATTGGAACTTGAGAGAGATGACATCCCGATTGATGACTTATTCCGGGATGAGCAATTGCAAATGGTGGAGGAGTACTTATTCCAAGTGTCTAGAGGAAGTGAGCCATGGTTTGCCGACATTGTGAACTACCTAGTGTGTGAGGAAGTGCCTCCCGGTTTGACATATGCCCAAAGGAAGAAGTTCTTCAAAGATGTGAGGCACTACTATTGGAGTGAGCCACTTTTGTTCAAAAGAGGGCCGGATGGGATGTTTAGAAGATGCATACCGGAGGATGAGGTGGAGAGCGTGATCCGCCATTGTCATTCCCTGCCATGTGGAGGGCATGCTAGTGCACACAAAACATGTGCGAAAGTGCTACAATCGGGCTTCTTTTGGCCAAGTTTGTTCAAGGACGTGCAAGACTTTGTGGTAGCTTGTGATGCTTGCCAAAGGACGGGCAACATCTCAAGGAGGAATGAGATGCCCTTGAACAACATACAAGAGGTAGAGATATTTGATGTATGGGGTGTGGACTTCATGGGGCCATTCCCTTCTTCATGTGGCAACCTCTACATCCTATTGGCGGTTGACTATGTTTCGAGATGGGTGGAGGCAATCGCCTCTCCTACAAATGACGCCAAGGTAGTGGTGCAGTTCTTCAACCGAGTGATCTTTCCTAGGTTTGGAACACCTAGGGTGATCATAAGCGATGGAGGGAAGCACTTCACCAATAGGAATTTTGGAGCACTTTTGGCCAAGTATGGGGTGACTCATAAGGTGGCAACACCTTACCATCCCCAAACTAGTGGCCAAGTGGAGATCTCCAACCGGGAGATCAAGGCTATTCTTGAGAAGACGGTATCAAGGACGAGAAAAGATTGGGCTATGAAGCTCGATGATGCCTTGTGGGCATATAGGACCGCCTTCAAAACACCAATTGGCACCACTCCTTACAAGTTGGTCTATGGAAAGTCTTGCCACCTTCCGGTAGAGATGGAGCATCGAGCATATTGGGCTATAAGGTGGCTAAATTTTGATCTCAAGGAGGCCGGAGAAAAGCGGTTGCTAGACATGAACGCCCTTGAGGAGATCCGGTTGGATGCATATGAGAATGCTCGGATCTACAAGGAGAGAACCAAGCGATGGCATGATAAGAGGATCATCCCAAAGGAGTTGAGTGAAGGCGACTTGGTGCTTCTCTTCAACTCGAGGCTGCGGCTCTTCCCCGGAAAGCTCAAATCAAGATGGACCGGGCCATATGTGGTGAAGAAGATCTTTCCTCATGGAGCGGTAGAGATAGGAGGAGATCATTGTGGTGACTTCAAGGTGAATGGGCACCGTTTGAAGAAGTACATCCCGGAAGCCCCGGTGGAAGTGATTGCCCCGCTTCACCTTGATTGAAACGCTCCTGAATTTGGTCAAGCTAATGACCTTAAAGAAGCGCTTAATGGGAGGCAACCCTTCACCTTAGAATTGTTAAGGGTTTTTAGCCAATAACAGTCATGTTGATATCAATTCAAGAATTAAAAGATAAGAAGATGAAAACTTCCAAGAACTTCCAATAATCTTCAATTCAATCTCAAAGTCACAAAGGGAGCAGGCAATGTCAAAAGATTCACAATAGAACAAGCAATCGTAATCCTAGGAAAGAAAAGAAAACGGGATGTCAATCCGTTTTCCAAATCAAACCTAATCAAGAAGAGAGATCTTCTTGCAAAATCTTCCAAGAACTTCGATCTTCCGCAAATCCGGAGATCTCAACAACAATCTCCACCAAATGTGCGAGATTAGAGAAATTCCAAACACGAACTTCGATCTCTTCAAAGAGATGTCAATTGCTTCCAAGCAAGCTAAGCAAAACGTCCTCGTGTCTAAGCGGCGATGAATGAGGGTAAACGGGGTAGCGAAGGTGACGGAATCTTGCTTCGTCCGTCTTTTTATAGTGTAGGGCAAAATGTCGGCCCGGCCCAATCTTTAAAAGATCGTGGCTTCAAAGTGTGGCAAAAAGATTCGCCAAGATCACGGTCGTGGAAGTGTTCCACGACCGTAATTTAGAGCGTGGAAACAAATACGGTTTGCAAGTCATGTTCCACGGCCGTGTAATCCCCTGGAATGAACATGAATTTCTGACTCCAAATCCACGGCCGTAATTCTGAACGTGGTTTGTGATACGGCCGTATTTTAGGGCGTAATTTAGGGCAAGAACGTGATTCTTCCCTAAACTCGTGCATTCCTCTAGCTAAGACTCCAAATTGCTTCCAAAGAATGTCCTCAATCTATGGACATATCAACTCAACTCTCCTTTGCTCGATTCCGTTCGGAAATAGCTCCAAATCACCTATAATCAACATAGAACTAGTGTAGACATCCATATCGACAATATAGGTAATACTAGCTCACATATGCATAAAGTTCAATCAAAGACTATCAATATGAATCAAATACGTTTAGAAAACGTGCCTAAAATATCACAATATTTCATGCTAACATGTGAGCAATCATCAAGGGACTTCAAGGAGGCTCCCATAGCTTTGCAATCATCTCAACCTACATTGTATAGATCGTCTCCAACCGAAAAAGGTCCTCCTCAACTTGATCTTAAACCTCTTCCTTCTCATTTAAAGTATGCTTTCCTTGGTTCAAATTCTACTTATCCGGTGATTGTGAATGCATCCTTGAATGATGATGAGCTTAATAGATTGTTGAATGAATTGAGACTGCATAGAAAGGCAATAGGATACACCATTGATGATCTTGTTGGCATCAAGCCCTCTTTGTGCATGCATAGGATAATGATGGAAGATAATCATAAACCCTCTATTGAACATCAAAGAAGATTGAATCCCATAATGAAAGAGGTAGTCAAAAAGGAAATCATTAAGTTGCTAGATGCGGGAATTATCTACCCTATCTCAGATAGTAAGTGGGTTAGTCCCGTTCATGTAGTACCTAAGAAGGGTGGGATGACCGTAGTAACCAATGAGAACAATGAACTAATCCTCACTAGAACGGTTACGGGATGGAGGATGTGCATTGATTATAGGAAGTTGAACATGGCCTCTAGGAAAGATCACTTCCCTCTCCCTTTCATTGACCAAATGCTAGAGAGGTTAGCTCAACATTCCCATTTTTGCTACCTAGATGGCTATAGTGGATTCTTCCAAATCCCTATCCACCCCGATGACCAAGAGAAAACAACCTTTACATGTCCATGGGGAACTTTTGCTTATAGGAGAATGCCATTTGGGTTGTGTAATGCACCCGCAACCTTCCAAAGGTGTATGATGGCCATCTTTTCGGAATATATTGAAAATATCATGGAAGTGTTCATGGATGATTTCTCTGTTTATGGTTCTTCCTTTGATAATTGCTTGGCTAACTTGTCATTAGTATTGCAAAGATGTGAGGAGACAAATCTTGTCTTAAATTGGGAAAAATGCCACTTCATGGTAAGTGAAGGGATCGTGTTAGGACACTTGGTGTCTAACCGTGGCATTGAGGTTGATAGGGCCAAGATTGAAACGATAGAGAAGTTGCCACCACCTACCTCAGTGAAAGGGGTAAGGAGTTTTTTAGGGCATGCCGGTTTTTACCGGAGGTTCATTCAAGATTTCTCTAAAATTTCTAAGCCTCTCACTAATCTACTAATGAAGGATGTTGAATTTGTCTTCTCCAAAGATTGTCTTGAAGCTTTTTGTAGGTTGAAGAACGCCTTGATCTCCGCACCTATAATGCAACCTCCGGATTGGAGTTTACCGTTTGAGATCATGTGTGATGCAAGCGATGTAGCCGTTGGGGCTGTCTTGGGGCAAAGGAAAGATGGGCGCACTCATGCCATTTATTATGCTAGCAAGACGCTAGATGATGCCTAACTCAACCATGCCACAACTGAGAAAGAGTTGCTAGCGGTAGTGTATGCCTTTGAGAAGTTTCGGTCATACCTTGTTGGAGCGAAGGTCATAGTTTATACAGATCATGCTGCGATCCGTTACCTCCTTACCAAGAAGGATGCAAAGCCTAGGTTCATTCGGTGGATCCTTCTTCTTCAAGAGTTTGATTTGGAAATCCGGGATAAGAAAGGATCCGAGAACTCCGTGGTCGATCACCTTAGTAGACTCCCACCATTGGAACTTGAGAGAGATGACATCCCGATTGATGACTTATTCCGGGATGAGCAATTGCAAATGGTGGAGGAGTACTTATTCCAAGTGTCTAGAGGAAGTGAGCCATGGTTTGCCGACATTGTGAACTACCTAGTGTGTGAGGAAGTGCCTCCCGGTTTGACATATGCCCAAAGGAAGAAGTTCTTCAAAGATGTGAGGCACTACTATTGGAGTGAGCCACTTTTGTTCAAAAGAGGGCCGGATGGGATGTTTAGAAGATGCATACCGGAGGATGAGGTGGAGAGCGTGATCCGCCATTGTCATTCCCTGCCATGTGGAGGGCATGCTAGTGCACACAAAACATGTGCGAAAGTGCTACAATCGGGCTTCTTTTGGCCAAGTTTGTTCAAGGACGTGCAAGACTTTGTGGTAGCTTGTGATGCTTGCCAAAGGACGGGCAACATCTCAAGGAGGAATGAGATGCCCTTGAACAACATACAAGAGGTAGAGATATTTGATGTATGGGGTGTGGACTTCATGGGGCCATTCCCTTCTTCATGTGGCAACCTCTACATCCTATTGGCGGTTGACTATGTTTCGAGATGGGTGGAGGCAATCGCCTCTCCTACAAATGACGCCAAGGTAGTGGTGCGGTTCTTCAACCGAGTGATCTTTCCTAGGTTTGGAACACCTAGGGTGATCATAAGCGATGGAGGGAAGCACTTCACCAATAGGAATTTTGGAGCACTTTTGGCCAAGTATGGGGTGACTCATAAGGTGGCAACACCTTACCATCCCCAAACTAGTGGCCAAGTGGAGATCTCCAACCGGGAGATCAAGGCCATTCTTGAGAAGACGGTATCAAGGACGAGAAAAGATTGGGCTATGAAGCTCGATGATGCCTTGTGGGCATATAGGACCGCCTTCAAAACACCAATTGGCACCACTCCTTACAAGTTGGTCTATGGAAAGTCTTGCCACCTTCCGGTAGAGATGGAGCATCGAGCATATTGGGCTATTAGGTGGCTAAATTTTGATCTCAAGGAGGCCGGAGAAAAGCGGTTGCTAGACATGAACGCCCTTGAGGAGATCCGGTTGGATGCATATGAGAATGCTCGGATCTACAAGGAGAGAACCAAGCGATGGCATGATAAGAGGATCATCCCAAAGGAGTTGAGTGAAGGCGACTTGGTGCTTCTCTTCAACTCGAGGCTGCGGCTCTTCCCCGGAAAGCTCAAATCAAGATGGACCGGGCCATATGTGGTGAAGAAGATCTTTCCTCATGGAGCGGTAGAGATAGGAGGAGATCATTGTGGTGACTTCAAGGTGAATGGGCACCGTTTGAAGAAGTACATCCCGGAAGCCCCGGTGGAAGTGATTGCCCCGCTTCACCTTGATTGAAACGCTCCTGAATTTGGTCAAGCTAATGACCTTAAAGAAGCGCTTAATGGGAGGCAACCCATTGGTACATATTTTTCCCTTTCTTTTTCTTGCTTTTGTTTAATCTCACTCTTGGTGTGCTTTGTTTTTCTTTTGTGTTTTTGGGTGCTAGATCTTGTTGTTGTCATGTGTGATGAGATGCTGGAGGTCATGTGAAAGCCTTATGGAACTGTTGAGAAGAAGGTGCAAGATCCGAGCACATGGACAAGGAGGAAATCACCCAGAAAAATCGGACTGTTCATGCACAAAATCGGCCGATTTTCCTGGGCTATGGGGCGATTTTTCCTCTGTATAAAGGAAAGTGATGATCTCCAATCAAGCATGGGTGGATCGGACGAGGAACTTGGACGGCTTGCGGTGCCAAGCGCGGGTTCCAACATCATAATGAACATCAAGAGCTCTCTACCATCCTTGATCGATCATCCACCATCATCATTCAATGTGACCCGAAATACCAAAGCATCACCCCTTTTACATTATGAGGACTCTCTTTCACTTCTTTATTTAGTTTGCACATTGGGGACAATGTGTTTCTAAGTATGGGGTGGGGTTTTCATGATCACTTGCATGATTAGCATCTAGGATCGTTTAATTTTGTCACATGTCTCATTATGTCTTGCATTGTACATACATATCTCGAAAAATCCAAAAAAAAAATTCAGAAAATTTTAAAAATTTTAGTGCTTCTAAGGCTTGGATATGACCCTAATGATTGAACCTTGTCTTGTGGATTGGCCATGGATGCCTTATGTGTTAAATTGATGAATGTATATGTGGACTTGAAGTACTTCTCTTGAAACCATGAATGATTTGTGATCATGAATGTTTGCCTTGATTGAATTGAGTATTGAAAGTCGAAATTGCATGCTAGTTCTTGCACATCAATTAGGAGTGATTAAGGCAATTCATTTTCCTCTACTTCTCATCTTGATCATGTTGCTTGAGCACCTCAATTGAGATGAATTTGACCTCTTCTGACCCATCCGGGAATAGGAGCATGCTAGTGTGTTGATGTGTGTGAAAAGCAAGTGTGGGGTGAAGTTGTTGATGAAAAGAATGTCATGCATAAAATGCTGAATTTGTTGTGAAAGTGTAGCCAAAAATATAGGCTTGGGGACATTGGCTTAAATGACAAGTAACTCGGTACACTTCACATAATCGGGTGTTGGTGCCTTGCCAAAGTCAAATAAACCGATAGTCCTAACGAGCTTTGGTATGTGTACCCGGTGTGGATGCATCTCGAAAAATAGAAAAAGCCCGAGAATGGCTAATCACCAAGGTTTCGGCTTTTGCACACCAATGCCATTGTCTCAAAAATAAAAGAAAGAAAAGAAAATGAAGAAAAATATACACTTGAGGGAAGTTGATAAGAAAATTTGAAGTTGTGGTTGTTTAGTTCCTTTCCCGGATTAGCATCACATAGCCTAGAAAATTCCCACCTAATCACAACGTTTCTTGGCCTTTTAGTTCATAAGACCTTATGACCTATTTGCGTGTGTGTAAGACTAAGTGATTTAGATTGGATATGCTCATGATCATCTTGACATCTTCATCTTTACACTTCATTGCATGCTATCGAGTTAAGTACAATTGTCTTTCCATGCCTTCATTTATTTGATGCATAATTGCTTGTCCATTGCCATGAAACATGATTATGAAGGTGATCCAATACTAGAAGCACAACTCCAAAAAGATTTTGCCATTTTTCTGCATACATAAATCATGTCATCTCTTAGTCTATAGTTGGGAATTTGCTCGGGGACGAGCAAACCTTAAGTATGGGGTATTTTTGATAACACGATTTATGACTTAGGTTTAGGTAATCATTTAGATAGATTCATCACTCATTCATGCATAATTTAGCACAATTTCGCGACGTTTGCACTCAATTCGCGTATTTTGTCCAGATAGACGTCTACACGGACTTGTGCGTTGCTTTGTAGGTATTTCGGGGGTCTTTTGGACATTAACCGATACATTTGAGGGCCAAGCCTCATGATGGTACACATCTAAGGCTAAGGAGGAGCATAAATGGAGCAACAAAGGACACAAAGACCACTATTGGTGCAAGCAATGGATCAACTCATGGCTAAACGAGCATAACAAGTTTCTGCTGAAAAAAATCGGACCAACTAGCAGTTAAATCGGACGATTTTCTCCTGCTGGGTCGATTTTTGAGGCTTTGACAGCTTAAGCCACGTGTCCCACGATCTCTTGTCCGTCCTTGCTCTTGGTGGATAATATAAGTGGTCCTTCAGGTGGTTGCTGAGCATATCTCCTCTCCCACACTCTCATTCACAGCTCATGGATTTTGGAGGAAGATTGGAGGAGAAGAAAAGCTCTCAAGGATTGAAGAAAGAAGAAGAACACCATTGTAGGAGGATAGTGAGGTTTTGAGTAACTTTTGAGTAATTTTTGTAATCTTGGCTTGAAGAACCATTGCAAGGATTGTTAAGAACGTTTTGAATCTTCATTTAAGAGTTTGTAAGTCTTGCTACAACTTGGATTTGGCTGAGGTTTATTGATTTTACTTGCTATCTTTCATTATCCATCTATGAACACCATATATGCTTGTTTGATGATTTTGGATCTTGATATGCATATTATTGGCTAGTTTATTGTGATTCTAGAGTGATGGATTGATGGTTATGGCTTGGGTGATGATAGGATGGACTTATATGTTAGTTTAGGATGATTTATATGCACGAAACTCACGGCAGAAAAATAAATCGACCAGTTCATCAGATAAATCGGCCGATTTATCTGTAGAACAGCCCGATTTATTCTCCTGTTTCTCTTTAAATGATAAATCTGCATGTTAGGGTGTTTGTTTGTTTAAATCCTAGTATTTATTAAGCCTAATTTAGCTTAGTACCACCTAATGCTACCAACCTAAGTGAGGGAAGAGTTCTACCCGATGATTTCCGACCTTAGATACCTAAGATGATGAATGCTAGGTAGTAGTGAGCCTCATAAGCCGCTATTGGATCGAATGTGCTAGGATTATTGCTTGAGATTTCCCTATTCTGAGACTTACCCGGTAAGGAGAGGGTTACCCTTAAGTAGCATCTAGTTTGTGCGGAATTCCTTACTCTAACCCCTTGAGACCTACCCGGTAATAGGAGTTTGATGCGGGATTAGTGAAGTGAGAGACTTACCCGGTAATCGCTTCCATTAGTGAACATTCTTTCCCAAACACCGCAGCTTGTCCTTAGAACCCTTAGAACCTTGAGTCCAATGCCATAACCGGAAATCTTGACCTCTAGAATCTACTTTTCTCTCTTGATCATACACTTGTGCTTTGTGTTACTTACTCGTTTGCTATCTTTGATCATTGCTTGACTCGATTTCACCTTAGTCTTTGTGTTCGACCTCGGAATACTTGTGCTTTGTTAGTTGTTTTATTACTTTGCTTAACTTGTGATCTTTGTTTGATCACCACAAAAACCAACAAAAACATTGTGTTTTCCTTTTTCTTTGTTCCTCATCTTATCTTAGTCTAGATTCACACTATCTTTGATCATTGCTTGACTCGATTTCACCTTTGTCTTTGTGTTCGACCTCGGAATACTTACCTTTCTACAAACGTTCCGTACACTGCGGGTTCGCTAGGAGTTAGGATAATTATAACGAGTATAAATTCAAGACTTATTGCGTGCACATCACACGATCTTAGCGTGTCAGGAATCATCCTAAACAATTGAATCATACGAAGGTATTTATTTGTTCTTACTTTACCCAATACCTTAGATTTTGTCCAGTTACGAAACCTTTCGCGTAGTCGAAGAGGTAGTTGTTTGGCGCGTATCCGGCTTTTCCATAATTTATGTGCTGAATTACGCCTGCAGTTGCACCCCAATGCGAGAAACCACTCATGTAGTAAATAGCTTGTCCTTAGATTGAAATTCAGCATTAGATGTTTTAATCTATATTTAAACCTAAGTATAATAGTGTTACATTTAGTGCATCTACTAAAGATTCCTAGGAAATTTAGCTTCCTTACCTTACCAGCTTTATAAAGTGCAATCTGAAGCTTAGTTAAGTTTTTCACAATTGCAGAATTGCTATGATTTATAACTTTAAAAAGTACTACTTTATGCGTGTCAACCTCTAATCGAGTAGGCAACTTGCTAGGCATGGAAGTCTGCACCGAGGTGCTTCTTGAACTCCAGCAATATACAATAATTACAAGGATAATATCCACTATGCAATACAGAATAGAGCACACCCCAATCTGCCACATTTTTGTTGGATTAATCTCTTGTACATTAGTTGGTCTCCACTGCATGCGTGCAACCCAGTATATCAAACATTGCCATAACTTGTAAATATTCTTGAGAAATACTCTACTCATGTAGGTTGAGAGAAGTCCAAGAAGCAACTTTGGAACCCATTTCTTGCCAAGATATGTAACACATAGCCTGGACATGAGACAAGATAGCACAATATGGATAAAATTAATTATTTTTGAATTCGGTAACTCAATATTTGGATTATTATGCCAATAGCAAGCTATCAACATAAAACCTTGTCTAGTAAAATAAATCATACTTCCTGTATGCATTTGCTCTTGAACTCTACTGTCAGTGGAGAGGATTAAATACATAGCTTCATAAGAAGTTAAGATACCTTGAGATTTAGCTAATATCTTGTGAGTTTGATCACTACTGTAGCTTTTGCAAAGCCACCAGGTTAGGTATCTAAGGTTCGTCCTACCATGGCACCATGCTGGATTAGGTTGGATACCCCACCTGCACACATAAATCACACACTGTATAGCAATTATGAATATACCTTTCTTGCTGAAGAGTTTATATCTAGTAACAATTATATGTCTCTGGACTCTTTCAAGTCTAAGGACTTGGTGTTTATACTTACTCATATGACTTGCAGGAACTAAGGTAGGATAGTTTTGGCAAATCCAACACTTTCCTACCAAATAGGTCGTCATATACTTAAAAAGGAGACAACAATGTATAAAACACAAAGGCCTTCCATTGATTGATAAAATAACCAGATTACATAAATAAAACCTAGGAGTTGTGGCCACCTCCACCTTCCTGTTATCTAAACAGGTATGGTGTGGATGACTGTTCAACTTTTTTACTACTAGAAAGGAGTGGGAGAATGGGGAGTTTAACCTCACCTCTTGATTCAGAAGATTACACACACAACAGACTAGCACATAGCTAGTAACATTGGAAGGCCTACCTATCATTTAAAACTAGACTTTTTGTTTCTTAGTTCCATTTGGCTTAGAGGATGCAGTGTCCTTTAGCCCTCCTTGCCTTTTCCCCGTACTAGAATCGGATTTTGGTTGCTCGCTTGTGACCTCCATGTCACCCATAAGCTTGATGACGGTATTGTTGGACTTGACTGAGTGAAAAGAATTCTCCGACATCAGTGTATCCTCTCCCTCTGGCATTTTCCCATTCTTGAACAGCAAGGCTGTAAATTCCTCCACAGTAAGCTCCTTAGAGTCAGCTTCATCATGCACATAGTCCTCGCTAATGAGAAGGGCTAGCTCATCCGACTTAGCATCTATATCTTCATCCCCTATGTCGGGGAGTGTTGAGAGATCCTCAAGCTCCACATCAGATTCATAGGTTTCTACATTTTTGGGATTTTCTTCGGTTTCTACCTCTTGGTTCCCATTATCAGCATTGACAGACTCAATCTTAGTTTCGGCAGTTTTCTCAGCTTCCACCATTTTCTCCTTAGTTGCAATCTCCTTAGTACTCTCAGCCGATGCTTCCAGGATTGATATGATGACACCCTTGTTAGAGTTGACATAGGGTCTGAAGCCCTTATTTGCTTTAGCTTTAGCCTTCTTTCTAGCTTCCTTCTCCACCTTTGTCCAAGCTCCACCGACCTCATTCTCATTACTCATCTCTACTCTAGAAAGGGGTACGAAAGTGGAGGAGTTGTTGGTATTCTTAGCATGCTTAATGTTAATTCTAAGATTGGTTACTTTGGGTGCCCGCAAAGGACATTGCTCATAGCCATGAGCTTGATCCGCGCAGAAACCACATCCTTCTGAGAAGTCCTCGTACCAGATAGGGAAGTTCTGAAGTTTATTATCCTCATCTGGAATAGGTACATCTCCTTTCATATCAGCAGCAACATCAAGAGACACACATATTCTGGAGAAGTTAGCCCCCCGGCCTTTGACTGAAACAGGGTCTAGTTTAATGAACTTGCCTACCCCGTTATCTTCTATTATGATTCTCATAGCCTCAGTATTGACATACTCTGCAGGCACTCTAGGGATCCTAATCCATAGGTCGGCAGTGGTTCTATCCTCACAGAGGGTGTTAAAGTTAGGTTTCCAGTTCCTAAGTATAATGAGTTGACCTAGGACATGGTAAGGCCTATTAGCCCAGATATGTTTCTTATCTATGGGGTTGGAGCAATTAATCTCAAACCAGTGGTTCGGCTTAGCAGAAATTCTAATTTCTTCTTTGACGTTCTTCCATTCACTCAATAACCGAGCTTTGGTTCTAGTTATATCGATTGGTTCACCAAGGATGAATCCCATTAGGGATAGATCTTTTTGCTTACTAAAGTCATTTCTGACTTTAGCTAAGCTGTTCAGATAGTCATTAAGACTAGGGGTTTCATCAGTGTTACCTTCAGATTTTGCTCCGGTTGTTACTGGAGGGGGATTACTGGTTCCTTCTTTTTTCATCTGTTTTACCTCCTTTTCTCCACCAGGCGTTTCTTTGCATATTGCTTCTTTGAAGGACAAGCCCTTCTCAGAGGTTTGTGACGGCTCCGTCATTGTTATATGTTTCGAATAGAATATCAGAGAGGAAGGAAGATAGTGAATAGATTGGTGTGTTCTAATACACCTAGATGACTGGTTTATATAGGCAGACAGAAATGGATTTTGAATTGCTTTTACCTGGTTTAGGTTAGAGGTCGTTGCTACGCAGCAACACCTGCCAGAGAAATATTTGCTCTCTTCGTTCCATACACCTTCAGCTTGATCAAACCTCCCTTCGAGCCCATCGAAGGAAGCTTGCAAGGTCCCTTTCCAGAAAATTGGCTGACGTTGGCTATTCTTCTTCGAAATTCTCCTCTTGAGGTGTCTTTGTCCCCTCCAGCTTTGGGATCTCCAGTATCGCCATTTCCTTAGCTTTTTTGTCTCCTTCTTATGGGATGGGAGTCGCTTTGATGAATTGGGAGGGGGCTTTACTGGATTCGGCCATCTTCTTAGCTTCAACCAGAAAAGTTTCCTGAGGTTAGGTCGAATCTGGGTATAGATGGGGGTAGGGGCGTTGAGCTTTCCTTGGCTTTGTTTAGGTTTTCTGGCGCGTTGCAAGCGCGTTCTAGTTGGAGCTAAATGGGTTTTGGGAGTCATGGTTTTTGGATAATGTAGTTCATCTTTGTTTCATTTTAGTTGAGATTTGAGATAAGCTTGGGTTGTCGGTGACGCACCCATTTCAAGATTTTTAGGAAAAAAATACAAAACTAATGTAAATTGTAGAGAAATTGTTGCTTCAATTCTGGTTAAATGTAGTAACATGTTTTCTTTGATTTTAGTATGCACGTAACTGATTCCAAAAAAAAAAGACCACATAACTGATAGGAGATGTCAGACAATAAAAATTTTAACAGTTCCTGCTATTTGTGCCACCTTATCCATGCTATTTGTATCTGTTCTACACCTACGCATTGCGTAGGCGTAGTAAGTTTTCCTTAATTTTTCGAACCAAATGTATGTTATGGCTACTACACATACACTCTACGACTACGCATGGCGTATGCATAGTAGTCGTAGCCATTTTCCTTTATTTTTGAACGAAATGAGCTTGTTGCTACGACTATGCATTGCGTACGCGTAGTCGGGGTATGAATAGCATGTTTCAGGTGGTACGAATAACAATCTCGAATCTTAACTCAACAATCGAAGCCTCCCACCAAGATACACAAGAATGGGTTATAAACAAAGATCTTGTAAAAGCTTTACTAGATAGATTTACAAAAATGATTTTCCTAGATATTATCCTTGGTTGAATTCTTGTCTTGGAAAGATCTTGTACGTTGCACTTAATATATCTCATAAGATTTAAATTAGCTTTTTTGTTTAGTAAACTGAATTTATTCGTTAATAATATTAGCAACACACAGATCATAAGGTAAAAGTTGTATAGAAATAAACAAGAAGAATGAAAAGCAACAAGCCAATGAGTAGGTCGATTCACCTGCCGTCTTTCGAAGCGCCATACACAACCTAATAGGCCCAATAACCAGCTCAGGCCAACACTAGAATTGGACAAATGATAGAGGACACTTGTCTGTAAATCATTGCTTCACTATCTCTATATATTGTAACCTATTTTGTTAATGAATGAAAGGCAGTACAATCATATTCTGAATCCATTATGCACTATGGTATCAGAGCATACAAGACAAACGTCCAACTAATTGTGTCCTCTTCACCATGCCTTTCCTTTCTTCCCAAACATAGAAAGATGACATCTCTTCTTCGTTTTCAACAATCCTTCCTCACCAAACACAGTCTCTTTCTTTATCACCTATCACAAATCTGCTTGCTGTCAAGCTTACCAGAGCAATTTTCCTCTCCGGAAAGCTCAAGTCACATCCCTTTTACGAGCACAAAATCTCTTCAGCTTCGTTGATGGCTCTTCATCATGCCCATCACCATCCATTGATGCTTCCCCAAACCCAACTTACCATACCTGGGTCTCTAAGGACTAACTTGTTATGGCCATCCTCATGGCTAGCCTCACTGAGGAGGTTCTTGTCCAAGTCCTTGACTGCACAACTGCTCTCCAGATTTGGTCTCTGCTCTATGAGTCATTTGCTGCTCGCTCTAGTGCCCAAGCTGTACATGCCCGCCTCCAACTTGCCTCCCTAAAAAAGTCAGATTTTACCATTCATAACTATTACCACCGGGCTAAGACCTTAGCATCTAGCCTCACCTCTGTAGGACAAGCTATATCCGATTATGAGTTTATCACATATATACTTGCTGGCCTTGGACCTGAATACGACTCCATTGTCACTGCCCTTTCCACCCAACCCATTCTGCCCCCACCTAACCAAATTCTTTCATACCTCCTTGTTCATGAAGCCAGACTTACAAATCAGTCCAACCCAATCCTTCCATCTCCTCCACTGTCAGCCAACAACACCACCACTAACTCTGAAGCGAACCTCACTCGTTCTGGTGCCAACAGAGGGCGTGGCCAATACAACGCTAGGAGGCAATTAACCAACACCAACTCTAGACAAAATAGGGGCAATAATCAAGGACGAAACTACAATCCGAACCCTGGCTCAAATAGAAACAACAATCAGGGCAGAGGTCGTGGACAATACAACTTTACAAGGCAACCAGACACCAGACCTACGTGCCAGGTGTGCCTCAAACCTGGTCACAGTTCTCTATCTTGTTGGCATCGCTTCGATCGGGCTTATCAGGCTCCTTCTCCACCTTCGATGCAAGCCCACAATACTTCCTCCTCTCCCTGGTATCCAGACACTGGAGCTACAAATTATTACACACCCGATGTTGCTAATCTTCGCTTTGATGCTCTGCCTTACGATGGTACAGATTGTGTCTCTTTGGGTGATGGCTCTACCATTCCCATAATCAGCCATGGTTCCTCTTCTTTTACTGTCTCTAATCGCACTTTTCATCTCCCTCAAATTCTGCATACACCCGCTTTATCCAAAAACCTTCTCTCTGTCAACCAATTTTGTCGTGATAATGGTGTATTCTTTGAGTTTCACCCTGATTGTTTTGTCTTGAAAGATTCCAGGACACAGGAAGCACTTCTTCAGGGACCCGTTGAAGGCGGTCTGTATTGGTTTCTGGCAACCAGTAGCGCCCTCCTCACTACCTTCCCTTCATCGCCGACCACCGCTAACCTTTGGCACTGCCGCCTTGGACATCCATCCAAACGCATTACTACACTGCTTTTGCGTCACTTACAAATTAGCCCTAAGGCCCAATATTCGGCCGGCCCATCAGATGTCTTTCCCTGCACTTCATGCTCTTGGGCCAGAGCCCATGCATTGCCCCATCCGGCCACCTCTTCAACATCCAATGGACCTCTTGATCTCTTATTTGTAGAAGTATGGAGCCCATCACACCAAATTTCTATAAAAAACAATAGACATTATCTTGGCATTGTTGATGATTGGTCCAAATTTATTTGATTGTTTCCTTTGTCAAACAAAACCCAAGTTTCTCCTACACTCACTACCTTCATTAAACTTATCACCAGCCAGCTTTCTACAACCATCAAAGCTATTCAAAGGGATGGTGGTACCGAATTTAAACCCATTCTACCATTTCTTCAAGACAAAGGTATCCTTCATCGGCTCCCTTACCCTTATTCTCATCAATAAAACGGTAGTGTTGCAACCCGACACTGACGTATTGTTGACATGGGACTCTCCCTCCTCAAACATGCCTCTCTTCCGCTTTCTTATTGGGACTTTGCCTTCCAAACTTCCGCCTATCTCATAAACCGCACACCAACACCACTCCTAAATCACAAATCACCCTTTGAACTTCTTTTCCATACCACTCCCAATTATGCCTTTCTCAAAATCTTTGGATGCCTTGCATTTCCCAATCTTCGACCTTACAACAAAAATAAGCTCAATTTTTTTATCTACACCTACAATCTTCCTTGGGTATGCCACAAACCACAAGGGTTACATTTGCTATGATTGGGCCAATCGTAAATTCTACATCTCTCGGGATGTACTTTTTCATGAAACCCATTACCCTTTTTCCTCTTCCTCCACTTCATGATAGCCCACTAAAACTATGACCCACACGCCTCTACCAATTTTTAACCCTGAGCCCATTCCTTATAGCCTAGTATCGGCCCTTTCTTCCCCAAACTCTGCCTCCTCCTCTGGGCCCAATGATTCACAGCCTTCCTCCATCCCCTATGATACTGATACTCAATTGATAGCATGAATTATAGTCTATATTTTAGGGTTTGTTTGGACGTTTTATCTTTCATAATCTGCATGTTTGTATGTATATTATGCGATTATATTACCAATTCATCTACCTTTGCAAGAATCGAGGTCTACACCTAGTTTTGTTGTAATCGTAGGTAAAATGGCACGCTTTGCATCAAAAAGGAGCAAAAGGAGCTATGGAGTCATTGGAGCTACATTGAGGAACATAAGGAACCATCCATGAAGCATAGCCATGGATTAAAGATTCACTTTGAACCAGATTTGAGAGATTTCACATTCAGTTGTGACTCACCTCGGTCGGCCACAGATTCATCTCGACCGAGGTGATCCAGAGAAGCCGACTCGACCGAGGCGAATACCTAGGACGCGGCGAGAATATTTTATTCTTGGCTGAGATCTTTTATATTTGGAAAGTGATCTTATATTTTTGGGCTTGGCTCCTGGAAGGAAGAAGATATTATAGATCTTATATTTTACCTATTTTATGGGAAGAGATCTTTCTAAGATATATTATCTTTGGAGGGTTATTTTCCTATAAAAAGGGTTGGATTTCCACAAATCCAACATCTTGCTTACGAGGAGATCTCGCATACAGCCCGCTTACACGCAGTAGCCATACTCCAGTTGGGAGATTTGAAGAACCTTTTTGAAGGTTGAAGGAAGATCGAAGATCATAGCTTTTATAGCTTTTTGGAGGGTTTTGTAAGATTGTCTTTGATTCCCTTCCTTGTTGTCTTGTCTTATTGGATTGCTATCCAAGGAACACTTTTGTTGTGATATTTGATTCAGTTATTGAAGTCTTTTCATTAAATTCTTCTTGTTCAAATATTCACCTTCTTCCTATATATTTGATTAATACTTTCATGATAATGATGAGTGGCTAATTTCCTTGTGTGATTCTAGGGTGATTGGCTGAAGGTTGTGGGGAAAACAATGATAGAATAATCTTAGATTCCAGTAGGACCCTGAAAGTTCGAGTCTTTAACCTTAACCCAAAGCATCTCGCTCAGTCGATGAACATCTCGGCCGGGGTGGAATTCGGTTGACCGAGGTGACTTATCCGATCCAAAACTGAGAGTTAAGTGTTAGAGTTTGCCAAATCCTATTCTTATTACACCTTTTCTGGTCCAATGCAAGCTTAGGATGAGACTTACCCGGTAATTCCTTAGTTTGTGTACCAACGATCATAAGTGTAGGTAATAAAGGTTTAACCTTTATTGGGGTTTGAGTGTGCTTCCATCCCATCTTTGTGAGTTAGCCTGAGACTTACCCGGTAAAGGTTGATTCTATTCCCTTAGATGGTGTGTTAGTTCGGGGTTATAATTCTTTATCTTAATTCCTTGAGACTTACCCGGTAATAGGAGTTACGGTTTGGGATTAGTGAGTAGTGAGACTTACCCGGTGATCTATTCCACTTTAAGAACACCTTCCCTATGCAAAAACCTCAGCTTTGTCCGCTTATCTTTAGATCTTGAGTTGGAACCACAACTAGATGCTTTAATCCCTAGAATTGCATGTTTGCTTATTTGACTTCTTATTCATCTTTGATTGTTTTAATTGCTCTTGTGGTTAGTAATTACGAGGCTTACCGTTATCGGACTTTGTTTCACTGAGTCCCTGTGATCAACCCCTGGAATTCCTTGCTTTTTACTACGATTGACCCGTACACTGCGGGTTCGCATCCTTGTTTTAAGCTTAAGTCTAGGGTTATAAATTTAAAGCTTGCACACACCGTTTGAAGAGAACAAGTTTTTGGCGCCGTTGCCGGGGACTTGGTCTAGACCGAGCCGGTACGGTTTGCTCTTGGGGCACTTGCCCCCATGTCTACTAACCACTCTACTTGAGTGACTTTTGCAGGTTCTTTCTTAGGTATATGCGAAGAACCCGCACTGGGAAGGAAATCGTTCCTTACGATCCCGAACCAGAAAAGACATACAAGCGACGCTTAAGAGAAGCAAAGATGGCCCAACAAGACAACCGCGATCTTGAGGCCGAGTTGAAAGAGGCGTTAGAACTGCTACGCCTCAGCAGGGAAGAACTAAGGCAAGAGAAGGAAGAAACTCGCACCAAGACTGAAGCGATCGAAGCGGAGATGGAAGTCATACGAGACCAGATTTTACTTCGACCGAGGTAAGATCCACCAGTTGATCCTTGACCGATGCAGGTCCCAGTTGCTGACCCTCGACCGAGGCAGGTTCCAGTACCCGACGCCCCGGCCGATGTACTTCCACTTCGGAGGCCAGTCCGAGATGTTCTTCTTGCAGGAATCCCACAAACCCTAGGTCAAAGGATGGACCCCAATCAACAACTGAGGCGTCTAGGAGTTAATCTAGGAGACCCAGCGGACCATGACTATGAACTTCGACCGCAAGTTCTGTCTATGATTCGCCAATGCCAGTTCGGAGGGCTAGAGAAGGAATCACCACATCAACATCTTCAAAACTATGAGATCTTGATGGAAACCTTGAGACCTCCGAGAATTGAAAACAACAACTACAAGCTAAGACCTTTTTACTTTTCTTTAAAAGATAGAGCTCTTACTTGGTATCAATCTCTTCTCCCAGGAAAAATCAGCACATGGGAGGAGATGACTACGGAATTCTTGACGAAATTCTTTCCACCCTCAAAAACCGCTGAAATGAGAGGAAAGATCAACGTTTTCATTATGAAGGATAAGGAGAGTTTGTCCAAGTCATGGGAGCGGTTCAAGGACATTCTTTTGGATTGCCCACATCTTGGGATTCCAAAGTTAGAGTTATTGGAGATTTACTTCAAGGGACTAGACGGAAGCACCTAGTTCAATCTCCAACTACTCTCCGCCGGTACCTTTATGGACATGGCGATTGACGAGGCTTGGGACTTCATCGAGAATCAAGCCTTGCACATGGAGAAGTACACCCACCAAGGAGCTGAAGGTGGAGTTAAAAGAGTTAACTTCTAAGAAACTCAGCCCAACAACAATCAACTAACGTCTTTGAAGAACGACGTGAAGCAATTGAAGGAACTCTTGGTTGCTCAAACCAAGAAGGAAGAGCAAGGGCAAAGGAACAACAACAACGGATACCATAACAACAACAACGGTTCCCAGAACAATTACAACAACAACAATAGAGGATCCAATAGCAACAATTGGAGGGCGAACAACCAAAATAACGGTAACAATCATTCAAACTCCAACTCTAACGATTCCTCTAACCCTTTCCTCTCTTCCCCTTCTTCTTCTTCTTCTACTCCATTGAAAAGCCAAGGGCAAGGATCAAGTTCGTCTCAGCCGGAAAAGAAAGACGCAGTTCTGGAGGCTATCTTGATCAAGCTCAACGCTATGGAGACTTCTATGACTTCATTTTCGAAGGCCCAAAAGGCCTTTGAACAACAACTTGCAAGTAGGGCGAATGAAGCACCAAGAGATCCAAGGAAGCTTTCAGCAAAGACGGAAAGCAACCCTAAGGGCCAGATCATGGCCATAACTACGAGGAGTGGACTGAAGACTGCAGATCCAGTGCCTCGGTCGGTGCCAGTGCCGACGAAGACCACCTCGGTCCAGATGCAGTCGAAGAACACTTCGACCGAGATGCCAACCGAGGTGGAACCACAGAAAGCGGAGGGGAAAACTGAAGTTTATGTTCCACCTCCTGCATACAAACCACCACTTCCATTCCCCCAGTCAAGGGCCAGAGCACATCTAGACAAGCACTTTGGTAAGTTTCTTGACTTGATGAATAAGCTGCATATTAACATTCTTTTCCTTGATGCTATTCTAGGAATGCCCGTCTATGGGAAGTTCTTGAAGGAGATCCTATCAAGAAAAAGGAAACTGGAAGACTTTGGTGAAGTTAGGATGACATCTAAATCCTCGGAGCTTATTCAAATCATGAAGGAGAAGATGCCACCTAAATTGAGAGATCCCGGCTCATTTTGCATTCCCATTCAAGTTGAGGATGTCACTTGTGAAGCCCTTTGTGATCTAGGAGCCAACGTGAGCATCATTCCGCTGGAGCTATGTGTCAAGATCGGACTTGGAGAGCCCAAGCCAGTCAAGATTCGACTTTATATGGCGGATCGCTCCATCATCCATCCCGTGGGCATCTTGGAAGACGTTCCGGTCAAGTTAGGTAACTTCTATCTACCTATAGATTTTGTTGTACTTGACATTCCCGCAGATTATCCTGTTCCTATTATTCTCGGGAGGCCATTTCTAGCAACTTCGGGTTGCAACGTGGATTGCAAGAACGCCAAGTTGAAATTCAACGTTGGTGGAGATGAAGTGGAGTTCGCATTGCTTGCAGCCATGAAAGGGGAGCAGCTAACTGATGATATCTTCAACATCTACGATGAAGAAGAATCAAGAGAATTGGTGAGCTCTATCCTTACTAACGATCCACTCGAAAGAGTTATTAGCTTCAGTTTAATGGAGGAAGGTATAGATGCTTCTTATGATGCAGATATACGAAGCTTGAAGGCACTGGAAGAAGATCCAGGAGCTAAAACTGAGAAGCTAATCCAGGAGACGAGGATCTCCAGTTTTGGTTCCAGTTGCAGTACCTCGACCGAGGCACTTTCTGGACTGAGCGAGGCAATCGAAGAACATCTCGGTCAACGCCTCTGCGCCTCGACCAAAGTCGATGGCGAGATGATGTCAACTGAGACTACTGAGAATAATAAACTTCCTACTCCCTTCTCTGACATCCATCCTCAGTTGGTGGAACATTCAATCCACCAACTTTCTGATAAAAACGGACCTTGGTATGCTGATATTGTGAATTATCTTGTTTGCCAGGAAACACCGCCCGAATTGACGTACTCTCAAAAGAAGAGATTCTTCAAAGAAGTATGACATTATTACTGGGACGAGCCGCTGCTATTCAAGCGCGGGCCGGATGGGATGCTTCGAAGATGCATTCCGGAAGATGAAGTTAATAGCATTATACGGCATTGCCATTCACTTCCTTGTGGAGGACATGCTAGCACCGATAAAACATGCGCTAAGGTATTACGTTCCGGTTTCTTTTGGCCTACATTATTTAAGGATGTACAATCTTTTGTTGTCTCTTGTGATGCATGCCAAAGAACAGGAAATTTATCAAGGAGGAACGAGATGCCACTTAACAACATCCAAGAAGTGGAGATCTTTGATGTATGGGGGATTGACTTCATGGGACCTTTCCCATCCTCCGGAGGAAACCTCTATATTCTTCTTGTAGTTGATTACGTCTCTAGATGGGTTGAAGCCATTGCTTCTCCCACTAACGACGCCAAGGTTGTTGTGAAGTTCTTAAATAGAACCATCTTTCCACGGTTTGGAACTCCACGCATCATCATTAGCGATGGAGGAACGCATTTCATCAACCGGAAGTTCAAAGCACTTCTATCGAAGTATGGGGTAACCCATAAGGTATCAACCGCTTATCACCCTCAAACTAGTGGACAGGTCGAGATCTCGAATAGAGAAATCAAAGCAATTTTGGAGAAGACCGTCTCTAGGACGAGGAAAGATTGGTCCATGAAATTGGACGATGCTCTTTGGGCGTACAGGACCGCATTTAAGACTCCCATAGGCACCACCCCTTATAATTTGGTGTATGGGAAGTCTTGCCATTTGCCCGTGGAATTGAAACACAAAGCATATTGGGCAATCAAATGGTTGAACTTCGACATTAAGGAGGCCGGCGAGAAGCGACTATTGGAGCTCAACGAGCTAGAGGAGCTGCGTTTGAACGCTTATGAGAATGCCAAAATCTATAAAGAAAGGACGAAGAGATGGCATGACAAGCGTATCGTCCCAAAGGAGCTTAACGAAGGAGACCTAGTTCTACTCTTCAACTCCCGCCTCCGCCTTTTTCCAGGTAAGTTAAAATCAAGATGGACCGGACCTTATGTTGTGAAACATGATTTTCCTCATGGTGCAGTTGAGATATGGGGCGAAACTAGCGGAAGCTTCAAGGTCAACGGTCATAGACTTAAGAAGTACCAACCGGAAACTCCGGTTGAGGAGGTTGCACCAATATACCTTGTTTGAGACGCATAATGGTCCAGCTAGCGACCTTAAACCAAGCGCTTCTTGGGAGGCAACCCAAGGTATTGCTTTCTTTTCCTGTTTTCTAGTCTAGCTTAGGTAGTTTTTGCTTTTGCTTTGCTTTGTTTTGTTTTTGGCGTTCTAGACAGATAACAGGAGACATCTAAGGAAGGAGCATAACTGGAAGTACAGAAGTTCGAGAATTTGAGAAGACGAAGTTTAACTGAGGCATCTCGGTTACTGTCAGAGCACCTCGACCGAGACGATTCTTAAGCAACCGAGGCGACTAGGGTTTCTGACGAACCACCTCGGTCCGTACCACCTCGATCCAGTCGAGACCATCTCGACCGAGGTGACAGCAGATTCCAGAAAGGGTATAAACGGGGGATTAATTTTCTCTCTCTTCACTTTCAACCCTCCTCGACCGCGGCGACAGATCCACCTCGCCCCCTTCGTTTCTTGCTCATTTTCGACGATTTCTGTCTACAAACTACGATTGAAGGATAGAGGATCGCGTTGCAAGTACAGATCTGCAGAAAATCGAAGTGATTCGGCCGAAACGAGGTAAAACGAACCGAAACCCTAACTTCTCCGTTTCGTTTCGATTTGGGCTTTGGTTGCCCCTGCATTTGTTGAGGAAAAGCTTAAGTACCCCATAGGAAGCAATTGTAGTGATTTTTGGGGGAAAAGAACTGAATTTCCAGAAGGAATTAGATCCAGTTTTTCGCCTTGGTCCAGTCGAGCTGTGCCTCGGCCGAGGTGATTCTTGAGCATTGTCAGTCGACCGAGGTGACCTGACAGTAGCTGAGTTGAAAATGAGTTCTGATCACCTCCTTGCCCTCAGGGATAGATCCTCACCTTCCCCTTCTTCTTCTTCTTCCCGACCTTACCGCCCGGTGATCCATGAGCGACACCGGGTGGATTATGACCGTATTTCTAGCCGTCCAGTGATTGCACCTCGCTTCCTGGACGTGTCCGCTTTTGATTGCCTAGGGGTAGATGGAGACCTTAGGAGGATGATTTCTATAGTTGGGCTGCATCAGTTTACTGAGATCCGAGCCCCAGCCTATTTGGAGCCGACCCTAGAGTTTGTTAGCTCCTTCACCTACCTTCCCATAGAGCGTTCTGTGAAGTACCGGTTGATGAACCGGAACTTTATAGTTCCATTAGAGTACTGGCGAGAGATTTTTGGCTTTCCTGAGCCCACCGCTGTTGACTTCCCGTCCCGATCAGTAGCTAGGGAGTTCTGGGGGCAGATTACCCATGTTGTTGAGCATGCAGATAGATGGCGCCCTGGAGATTCCAGGAAGAAGGTCATCTTCCACTTAGCCTTTAGGTTAGCCCACCGGATATTCAGCGAGACACTTCTGGCGCGTACTGAGACGCCCCAGAAGATCCGACAGGGAGAGCTTTTCAGTTTGTACTGCATGGTTACTGGGGGTTTCCCGGACTTTGGCTTGATGTTGGCAGAGGATCTGCACAAGATCAAGGCCAAGGCAAAGGGAGACATCTGCTGCGGAGGGCTTGTCACCCATATAGCTAGCTATCAGGACATGGACCTCAGTGCTTGTACGATGGTGGCGGCTGCCAAGCCGCTTGGATTGCAGGAGATGATCACTCGGCGGATTCTAGTTCCCCAAGGTCTGACGACGCCGTACGTAGCTATGCTGTGGGAGCTGACTGCGCCACAGGGGATCAGGTGGTCTGCCCAGTTCACTGTTTATGACCCACACTATTGGCAGACCGCTTGGGCTCCACTGATGGAGGATTATAGGGAGGCAGCAGCTGCCCCAGCTGAGGAGGAGGAGGAGGCTGATGACGAGGAGACAATGGATGAGAGAGAGGGTGGAGTCCCGATGGATACAGGGACAGATACTGCAGGGACGAGCGCACCACCTATTATAGATCTAGATGAGGAGGATACTGAGCCTGCACCCACTACTTCTCCAGTGAGACCTGCGAGGCGTAGGACACACCGACGCAGGGATCCAGATGCTCACAGACGGATCGATGACCTGACGGATCAGGTTATTGATTCATATGCTGCTTTGTCGCTGGATATCCGCGAGATGCAGGAGCGGCAGCATTATCAGCATATGATGGCCCAGATTCAGTTCGAGCATGTCATGGGCTATCCGTTCGACCCGACCCAGTATCCGTACGTGCCACCACCACCACCACCGGATCGTGACTATTGAGAGCTGCAGGATTTTCTTTATTATTTTTATGTAGTTCAGCTATTTATCCGGTGAGTACTTTTATTCTCTAGACTTATTTTGACCCACTGGGACAGTGTGTCCCAAGTATGGGGTATTTGATGTATTTATTTGATGACTTTGATGTATGACTCACTTGATCGGATATTTTATATTTATGCTTCATTTCTGCATTTATATGTTTATCTGAGATTGCATGCATACTTACAGGTTATTTGATTGAGAAAAACGTCGAAACTGGAAAAAAAAATGACCGGGGCAGTTCTGGCCGAACGAGATGATTCACCTCGGTTGACCTACGAACACCTCGACCGAGGTGAGTTAACTGAGAGTTTTCAAAAAACGATTTTTGTGCTTCTTATCTGGATATGATCTCAGTGAAGATCTTGCTTACTGACTGGTTTTATATTCTTTATGTGTTTGAAAGGTTTTATAATATGTTTAAGTTGCTAAATGCTTTGTTTGAAATTATTGGCATGTTTAGTACTTCGTTTTTGTCTAAATTATGTTGAATTTGAAGGTTGACACCACATTATGAGTTCTCTCACTTTCTTCCTGGAAAGACCAAGGCAATTCATTCTTCTCTCTTCTTCTTCTTCTTAATCATGCTTAGCCCCTCATATACATTTTGCCTTCCTTTACCTATCCGGGAATTTGGAAGCAAGCGGAGTGGTGAAAGCAAGTGAAGTTAAAGTTGAGAAGTTGGCTGGAAGTGAAAGTGTTAGAAAGTAATAATAGGTTTGGGGAAGTCAATCATGAAGATGAGTAACTCGGCACCATTCACATAGCCGGGTGTTTGTGTCTTGCCAAAGTCGGATTGAGCGATATTCCTAACGGGTCATGGCATGTGCATCAAGGGTTTGATGCATCTCGAGAAATTGATGATTGCGGATTTCCTAGGCTTCGGTTATTGTGCACCTCTGTCCATGCATCCCAAAAAGTAAAGAAAAAGAAAAAGTGTGAAATAAGCAAAGCTTATTGGTGGAAGATGTTACAAGTCAAAGTGAAAGTGAAGTTCATCCTTTTCCCGGATTCTAGCACCACATTACCTTACATACATCCCTACCCTACACGTTTCTTGACCTTTCTTTTGGGAAGCCCTTGAGACCTTGAGCTTGTTGATTGACTTAGTGGTTTAAATTGGATTATACATGATTAATTTTGATAATTATGACTTATTATGCATTCTATGATTTTATGCAAAGATGAACAACTTTCTTATATTTATAAAATGTTTTGATCATATTTTGATTTTAAATTCCATGAAGTATTCTCTTAGAGTGATCTATGATTGTAGTACACCATAAAAATGTTTTTGAAAGACTTTTCATTGATTTTCTTGACTTATAATCCATTCTATCTTGTCTTTTATATGCGGAACTTGCTTGGGGACAAGCAAGGGCTAAGTATGGGGTATTTTGATAGCATGAATTATAGTCTATATTTTAGGGTTAGTTTGGACGTTTTATCTTTCGTAATCTGCATGTTTGTATGTATATTATGTGATTATATTACCAATTCATCTACCTTTGCAAGAATCGAGGTCTACACCTAGTTTTGTTGTAATCGTAGGTAAAATGGCACGCTTTGCATCAAAAAGGAGCAAAAGGAGCTATGGAGTCATTGGAGCTACATTGAGGAACATAAGGAACCATCCATGAAGCATAGCCATGGATTAAAGATTCACTTTGAACCAGATTTGAGAGATTTCACATTCAGTTGTGACTCACCTCGGTCGGCCACAGATTCATCTCCACCGAGGTGATCCAGAGAAGCCGACTCGACCGAGGCGAATACCTAGGACGCGGCGAGAATATTTTATTCTTGGCTGAGATCTTTTATATTTGGAAAGTGATCTTATATTTTTGGGCTTGGCTCCTAGAAGGAAGAAGATATTATAGATCTTATATTTTACCTATTTTATAGGAAGAGATCTTTCTAAGATATATTATCTTTGGAGGGTTATTTTCCTATAAAAAGGGTTGGATTTCCACAAATCCAACATCTTGCTTACGAGGAGATCTCGCATACAGCCCGCTTACACGCAGTAGCCATACTCCAGTTGGGAGATTTGAAGAACATTTTTGAAGGTTGAAGGAAGATCGAAGATCATAGCTTTTATAGCTTTTTGGAGGGTTTTGTAAGATTGTCTTTGATTCCCTTCCTTGTTGTCTTGTCTTATTGGATTGCTATCCAAGGAACGCTTTTGTTGTGATGTTTGATTCAGTTATTGAAGTCTTTTCATTAAATTCTTCTTGTTCAAATATTCACCTTCTTCCTATATATTTGATTAATACTTTCATGATAATGATGAGTGGCTAATTTCCTTGTGTGATTCTAGGGTGATTGGCTGAAGGTTGTGGGGAAAACAATGATAGAATAATCTTAGATTCCAGTAGGACCCTGAAAGTTCGAGTCTTTAACCTTAACCCAAAGCATCTCGCTCAGTCGATGAACATCTCGGCCGGGGTGGAATTCGGTTGACCGAGGTGACTTATCCGATCCAAAACTGAGAGTTAAGTGTTAGAGTTTGCCAAATCCTATTCTTATTACACCTTTTCTGGTCCAATGCAAGCTTAGGATGAGACTTACCCGGTAATTCCTTAGTTTGTGTACCAACGATCATAAGTGTAGGTAATAAAGGTTTAACCTTTATTGGGGTTTGAGTGTGCTTCCATCCCATCTTTGTGAGTTAGCCTAAGACTTACCCGGTAAAGGTTGATTCTATTCCCTTAGATGGTGTGTTAGTTCGGGGTTATAATTCTTTATCTTAATTCCTTGAGACTTACCCGGTAATAGGAGTTACGGTTTGGGATTAGTGAGTAGTGAGACTTACCCGGTGATCTATTCCACTTTAATAACACCTTCCCTATGCAAAAACCTCAGCTTTGTCCGCTTATCTTTAGATCTTGAGTTGGAACCACAACTAGATGCTTTAATCCCTAGAATTGCATGTTTGCTTATTTGACTTCTTATTCATCTTTGATTGTTTTAATTGCTCTTGTGGTTAGTAATTACGAGGCTTACCGTTATCGGACTTTGTTTCACTGAGTCCCTGTGATCGACCCCTGGAATTCCTTGCTTTTTACTACGATTGACCCGTACACTGCGGGTTCGCATCCTTGTTTTAAGCTTAAGTCTAGGGTTATAAATTTAAAGCTTGCACACACCGTTTGGAGCGAACATCAATCTTTTGGGCCGTCCCATTCCCATCCCCCTCTACGCAAACAAACATCCCTCCTCCTCACCCAATGCAAACCCGTCTATGCAACAACATCCAAAAACCCTTTATTCGTCTTGACAGCACAATACCTTGACCTTCTTACTCTCTATCTTCACTTGTCCCTGATGAACCATCTTGCTACTCTGAGGCTTCCAAATACCCAGGATGGCATGAGGCTATGCAACATGAATTTAATGCTCTCTTACAAACCAAAACATGGTCTCTTGTGCAACCTCCCACTCCAGCCAATATCCTTGGAGTCAAGTGGGTATTCAAAACCAAACGATATTCTGATGGCAAGATTGAGAGACAGAAAGCTCGTCTAGTAGCAAAGGGCTTTCATCAACTTGAGGGTGTTGATTATTCTGAGACGTTTAGCCCTATTGCAGAACCCACCACTATCCAGCTTGGATCGAGGGGGATAATAGGCCCATTAACCTGCTCAGCCCAACACTAGAATTGGACAAATGATAGAGGACACTTGTCTTTAAATCATTGCTTCACTATCTCTATATATTGTAACCTATTCCGTTAATGAATGAAAGGCAGTACAATCATATTCTGAATTCATTATCCACTACAACCCCGAAAAGAGGGAACATGCCCGACTGTCCATGACCCACAACTCTCGTTGCAACTTCAGAATCAACGCTTGGCAATCTGATTCAACTTTTATCGACAATAGTCTTTCGCCTTGTGCCACTTTAAAGCCTCCAAGATAGCCATTCCTTCCTCCACTTCAACTAAAGACGTCTCCTACGCAACGTATGCCTGTACAAGAACCCCAAACTACAACTTTCATCCACCGCAAGGAAAGCATCATAATTGGCACGAAACCATCTAGACTGGTGCACACACAACCTTCAAGCCATGCCTAGGAGTCCCCCATGCCCCTTTGCCCTTTATTATTAGCCGCATGGAACCAAACCAATATCCCTAACACCTCTTATGCTGTTTCACCTAGGTCACGCCTCCGTCTTTCAAAGACCCGTGAGCCAAACCTCCAACACATCTCACTCCATCCAATAAAGTAGATTGGATAATTAGTGATCAAAGTCTAACACAATCATCCACCTCATTATCCATCACACCCATAACACACCATATATCCACAACATCAGGACAAACTAGAAGTGCATGCAAAGTACTTTTCTTACCCCCACGGCACCACAAAACTCACATGCAATATCACCAGCATCACAAATAGTTTTTCACATGCCGCAAAGCAAGTTATAGGCCACAACATATATATGTTGAATGAACTGTATAGACCCCTCTCTTGCCATAGTGCTAGTAAAATTCATCCTGCACCTCACTCCGTAGAATAGGGATCCGAAGAACAATCTCAACATCACAAGGAAGCAACAATTCACGCACCACGGAGACATTCCAACAGTTGCGACTCCAATCGTTACGGTCTAAAACCTAGACAACCTCCCTACATGTACTAGTAGGGAACCGATCTAGAAACTTGATAATCTAGAAATCCACGGGTCCATCCATACCCGGATATTTGCTTCATTACCCCACTGACTATAACAAACCGTTTTCGAGCAGTTATCTCCCCTATAATAAGCTCCTCCACAGAAAACTATGGTGGTACCCACACTGAGCGTTAAGGAATATCAAGATGGAAAATAGCGAGCTTTAAGAATATGTGCCATTAGTGAGCTGGTAGCATCGAAACATACGTGTTTTCTACCCTATTATTCATGTGGTTTTACACACCTTTTGACAATATTTATATCCTTATAATGCAGAATGCATTTATATTATGTTTTTCGGTATCTACTTCCGGTTGTTTCACGTTTAAGGCATTCATGGCCTATTTTGAGGCGTTTACTATCCAAACATCAAACCTAAAGTATGAGAGCTCGATCTTCCCTCAATTCAAGTGTCACAATTCAACATCCTATGTGATTGAGGATCGATTACTTGAGAAGTTAGATAACCACCTTCGATGCAAGCCAAGAAACTACTTACAAAGGAGCATAAAATCATAAAAGACGGCAGACCCATACAAGGTGAGACGGCTTGTGATGCGGCTTGCTAAGCCGCGTCGATGTAGTTTTGTCAAAGCGTCTGGATTGGCCCACATCTCCTGCACCAAGATTGACCCAGACGATGAAGACCCGAAGCCTAGACAAGGTTAACAAGCCGTCTCTTGTCCGTCTCATGTCCGTTTCGCTATGCCGTATGGAATTCGGCGGCTAAAATGATTATTAATCTATTCTCTTTTCATTTTGGTGAACTTTTTGTATATTTTTGGGCCGATATTTTCTCTATATATTTCCCGTTTTTATACTTCTAGGGTATCGTGAATGATCGCCGATCACAGAAAGTCTGACTTTACCCTCGGAACCCTAGGCCCTATTAGACTTAATTTGTTGTGTTGGCTATCTTCTTGTATTGAGTTCTATTATATGCAAAAATTGTTCTTTTCATTTGATTTCTCTCATTGTTATATGTCTGGATAAGTCTCATTCGATCTAAGGGGTTTATTGAACCCTATGATAGATTGATGATGACTTTTTATGTCAATCACTGAATGAATGTCAACAAGATTTATGTTTGTTTTCAAAGTGTTTCGTATTCCCTTCGAAAGAAGTGACGTTTATAAATAGTTTAGATAAAACAAGTAAAGAGCCAAATCCGGAGGTTGTTATATTGGATTTATTGGAAATAACTTGGTTTTGAAAGTACGCTTTATCATTGCCTTGAAGATTTCTAACTATTGTAGAAAGTTCCGGTCTTTGTATCTTTTCTAACTGAAGGCAACAAACGAAGGTTTCTCTTGGTGTTTTTGAATTTATAAGTTCTTAAGGGTTTCCCCATACTTTCAGAACCGCCGGATTGAGGACTACGCGAGTTGGAAAGCACAATCTTTATTTGTCTATATCAAATGCTATTTTAGATGGTTACCTACACTATTGCTCATTAAAGTTCATTTAATTCACATGCTAGTTATCTATATGATTCATTATAACGGGAATATTAGCTTCCTTATATTTCTCATTCCAAAAATATCATCTCGCATCTTGTTACTAGTTGCTCTATGTTCACGAATTGGTTCCTACAAACTTGAATTTATCCATCCTTTTCTCTTTTTAGCTTAGTATCTCCGTTCATTTGCTTCAACTAATACAATTCCATACCCAAATGTACATCTTATTCCGTATCCTTGTGGGGGAGGTTGTTGTTAACTATTTGGTTAAAATTCCACAATCAAGTTTTTGATATCGTTTCCAAGGACTACATATAGTTTAGTTGTCTCTAATAGATTTACTTCCTAAGTTTTCTTATTACTTTGATTTGCGATTTCCTTTTTGTCTTTGTTCCACATTTTGGAATCTTGAAAGACAAAAGATGGACGATGTTGGTCAACCACGCATGATGGAAGCACGGATGGATCCTAAACGGTCCGTTCCAACCCACAATTGGGTGTTTCCAAACAATGAAGCTGAAGAATTTGCCTTGATCACTTCTACTTTAAAATTGATTAGACACGCAAATTCAGCGGTGAGGAAAATGAAAGTCCTCACCGACACTTGAGGAATTTTGAATATATAATGAATACGATCAAATTTCATAATGTGTAAGAAGATGCCACGAAAATGAAAGCATTCGTGTTTTTCTTGGATGGCAAAGCTCGAGAATAGTTTGAAAGAGAACCAATAGGTAAGTACATTACTTGGGATCAATTCACTACTGAATCTCTGAGTATATTCTTCCCTCTTGCAAAACTCGCTTTTTTAAGAGAAACTTATATGATTTTAAAATAAAGAATCATGAAGACATACACCAGGCTTGAGAGAGATTAAAGAAATGTTTTATATTTGTCCACATCATGGTTTTGATAGGATTGTTTTACTGGAATATATCTACAACGGTTTAAAAGATGTGGCAAGTGATATGGTAGAAATTGCCTATCATCACAGGTTCACCAAGTTACACGTAGATGCTGCTTGGAACTATCTTGTCAATTTAGCTGAATATGTGGGAAGTTTTCCCTCACAAAAAAGAATAAAGAGATAAAGACGTCATAACACTTGCATTGATCAAGGAATTATTATGACCTCCTTAATCCTACAAATAAAGATCTCTCTAAAACTCTATAAATAATCCCCTTGGACCACCCCAAACTCTTTCATCCATATGCCTACCAATACCATAAATGCTTACCTTTCAAGGAAGATCTCTATGTTGTCTTATCTATTAGATTAATTGTTTAGCTTAGTTAAATTTTATCCTTTTGAAACTTTATCTCGTTCCTAATTTAGTTTTTTTTATTATTATTTTAGGAATTATTATGAGCTCCTTAATCCTATAAATAAAGATCATGGTTCATTATTTTTAGTCATTTTGGAATGGAATATTATTGTGCCTTAATTGTCAATATTATTCAGTTATTCATCACATTATTTGTTTTATTGTTGTGTTGCCGAACCCTATCCCTCAACTAAGGGGTGTATTCAATCCAGACTTTTAAAGATTTTGACTTATTCTTAAATTTGCTGATTCTGTGAGATATTTTAATTCTATATAGAGTCAGTACCGATTCTTCGGAAATCTTATGTGTTGGAGGAAGATTTCTATGGAGTTTATGTATATACGTAATAAAGAATCCTACAAAATCAATCAAATAATAGATTCTTTTAAAATTAACAAACTTTTAAATACCATAGGAATTTTATGAAAAGTTTTAAATCCTAATTAAATATCTAAAGATTTATATAGACTTTTAAAAATCTATATTAAATACCATAGACTTTTAAACTCCAAAAAATTCCTATAAAATCTTAATTGAATACACCCCTAAGTGGTTTGCTTCCTTAGATCATTGATTCAATCACTCTAGATTAGTTTTGATATTGAATCCTATTCTTTGCAATTTATTTATTGTAAACATTTTGTGTTACAAATGTAGTTTCCCGAACCTTCAATCTTTTACCTCGACTTACAAACACAATTTTCCTGAAAATTGTTGCTATCAGGATTGGAGACAATCACGAGGATTCGGTGAGATGGAGACCTTCACAGGATGGTATGTATTCAGTGGGATCAGCTCACAATTTCATCAGGAATAAAAGGGCTCAGAATGGGACACGATCGGGGATTTACAAAAGGATATGGAAGATTAAGGTACAAGAAAGAATTATTTATTTCTTGTGGCAACTGTCATGGAATGTGGTCCTCACAAATTCGGTAAGGTTTCGAAGGCACCTGTCGGCCTCACCTTGTTGTCTAGCCTGCCCCAACATGGAAGAAGATTTGACCCACATGCTCAGAGATTGCCCCCTTACGAAAAGTATCTGGTTGAAGCTGGTCCCTATGGAGCTACAATCGATATTTTTTCAGCTTCCATGGGATGAGTGGTTCTTGGAAAATGTATCCATGGAAAAGGAAGGGCCGAATAAGGGACCATGGAATGAACTCTTTTCTATTTCGGTATGGTGGATATGGAAGTGGCGAAACATGCGTACCTTTCATGATGGTGCTATCCCGAGGGACAAGGTGACCTTCCTCCTGAATGCTCACAAAGAGTCCATGGAGGCTTGGAAGTGGAGACTGAATACGGAACCAATACGGAAGAAAGAAAGGCTTGTTCACTAGAAGAAACCGGAGCCAGGATGGACAAAGGTTAACTCTGATGGAGCTTTAAGAAGGGAGCATAATAGGGCTACTGCGGGTGTAGTTATGCGAGATGACAGAGGAGAATGGGTCTATGGTGGTGCTGTAAACCTGGGCTCCACAACAGTTCCGGAAGCAGAACTATGGGGACTGGCTGTTGGCATGGAATTTGCATGGGAATTGGGCATCAAGAAGGTGGTGTTCGAGACTGACTCCATGCTAATTGTAGGTTTAATTGAGAAAGGGGTAAATCATAATCATCCCTTGTTTAGCCTGGTTACCAAATGCCAAGGTTTCTTCACTCGAGAATGGCAGATTAAGCTCGAGCATGTTTTTCGGGAAGGTAATAGGGTTGCGGATGCTATTGCCAATCTTGCTTTCTCCATGGATCTGGGTTTACACCGGTTTGTTAATCCACCTGTGGGTATTAGGAGGCTTTTGATGGATGATTTGAGGGGAGTGTCTTTCCCCCGATTTTCACGTATGTAATTTTCTGGTTCTCATAATAAATGCGCCTAGGCGCGGGGAGTTTCGGCTCTCTTTTTACCCGAAAAAAAGTTTCTCGAACCTTCAAGAAAAATCCTAATTGCCTCCTTTTGAGGAAGAGAAAGATGCTGAAAAGTCGAGTTCAATTCAATCATCTAGATTGAATCTTTGTTTATATTCCCTTGTAAATAGTTAATACGGTTTCAATGTTGGTGTTTGTTCTTTGCAACTTTTAGGTACACAAGTTTGTCCTTCCATTACTTTGTAAACTTTTTCTCCTCTCTTTTTCTTTGTTCGGACTCTTAGTTCTCAATTGTTAACGAGGAATGAGTTACCATTCACGGCGACCTACATTAGCAACTCTTTGCTTCTTGTATTATCCTTTATACACACATCTACCACAAATACCCAGATCTATTGTACCCTTATATAAGTAGAAAATAATTATGTACTTTGAGGGAATCAATCAACGTTGAATCATCCATAACCCTCTTTTTGTTGAATTTGGCAACATTTGGACAAAACATAGTGTATTTTTTTTTACAGAAATCCATACGAGTATGTCCCTGAAAGAGAGCACATGAAGCAAACGGCACCATCCGAGATAGAGCTTGAACGGAAGAAGAGTTCAAGACGTCATAGGACTTGCATTGATCAAGGGAGAAACATGAAGGAGTTCAGAAGTTAAGAGCTAAAGAAGAAAGCGGGGTTGTCATCCGGATAGTTTGATGACGGGAATGAAATCTACCAATGGGTTCACAGGGAGTAGCTCTAGTCCTCTCGTCCTTGATGGAGCTCCTCCCTTAAGCGAGGATAGATCAAGAACATACCTGTGTCGTGCTTTCAAGAGTCAAGTGAATGATAAAGAAAGATCAGGTGATCAGATGAGTGAGCTTACGCGTTCTTTGACATGGTCTCGTCTACTGCTCCACAGTTCAAGTAGATTGTTCGGTCTACCTTTGACACTGAATTGATCAGAGGCAAACACATGTTCTTTGATGCTGCATCTTGGTTTTAAAGTCGAGCATTAGGAATTATAGAAGCATTAGGGATGAATTGTCGAGCAAGGAATAAAGCCTTGCCTGATTGACGCGCGTTTACACCTAGACCCAAGATTTCCTGAACGATAACAACAACAGCAATAACAACACGGCAAACACTCAGGCTGCAACAAGATTCTAAGCTACATGGGAGGAATAGGAATGGATACCTTAAGCCGCGCATAGCAGACTTCCAGGTCGTCGTTTATCAGGAAATGATGGAAGATTCCTGATGATTGTCCTTGTTCCATCTCTCCCTTGGCATTTCCTAAACGCTTTTCAATTTGTGCCTCACTTTCAGTCCCCCTAAAAAGGGTTGCACTAAATTAGACCACATGGCCTCAACATGAAAGAGAGCCTCAACACGGACTACCTGGCAAGGAGGCGCGTTTTGAGATCCTCTAGCGAAGGTGGACTGATGAAGATGAAGATTGCCTTGAGGGAATTGGCTTTCACTGACCTTGCCCCTTGAACGTCAATGTCAAGGATGCATCTCTGCACAAACAAATACATAACATTCAATTCTCTGTATTTGGTGTTTTCATGGATACTGCAACAATAATGTTACCTTGCCGGCATCTGCAACTCTGTCCACGGCCTCAATGCTGGTGCCGTAGAGATTCCCATGGACTTCTGCTGTCTCAAGAAACCTACCTTCTCTAATGTCGGTCTCCATTGTGGTTCGATTAGTGAAATGGTAATGGACCCCATTCACTTCCTTCTCCCTTGGAGGGCGAGTTGTATGGCTTACAGAGAAGCCAAACACGGGCGGAAACTCCTTCATAAGCTTAGATATCAATGTCCCTTTACCAACCCCTGAAGGACCACTTATCACTATTGGTTTTCCGGCATACCCACAAACTCCTTTGCTCCATGAAACCACACTTCTCCCGTGAGCATCACTTTGTTGCCGAACAAATTCAGTGCCCACCTGCCAATTACCAAACCCAAAGGATGCAAAACTATATGCAGTTTTTACTTATATACTCCATGACAGACAAACACCAATCAATTGCAATAGTGGTGAAAAACCCACCTCAAGAAACCAAATGGGGTCATCAATCTCAGGATCATTCTTGATAACCAATATTCGGTTTGAATCTAAGTGTACAGCCCAATAGTCTGTTCCTGGGGTGGGTTTGGTTCCCAAAACTGTAGGGTTTTCCCTGCAATTCCAGAACTAGAACAATGGATAATAAAAACTCTTTACTAAGCAAATCCACCAAACAGCAACTGCAAAATCAGTGATAAAACCCACCATTCGCCTGAAACTTCATTAAAAATCTTCACTTTGATTGACTTCAACAATTGATCATCGGATCCACCAATTACATACTAAGAAACACACATGCATGATGCCAAAAGCCAATCTTTAGAGTGGGGAACTCACAGTAATCTCAGTAACATGGGGAAAAAGATGATAAATGTTGAACGGTGATTGATACCTTCCTATTTGTTGAAACAACAGTTATCTCAGCACCTCTCGAAATTGAATTAACCCCATTTGCAGCGCTCTTATGCAGATCGTCAGCGCACAAAAATGGAACTTCTCCCTAAAGTTGCAAACAAAATAATGGAAGGAGAAGCTCGAAGGAAATCACTTATGACATCAAATCGCGATTTAACTCACCATTGAAGCAGTTGTGTTGCTTCTTTAAGTCCAATCCAAGGATCACCTCAATGAACATCCAAATAACAAAAGAAATTGAAGCGCAGAAGAATAGAATGCAGAGGCTAAGTAATCCAAAACCCAAATCCCTTAGAACACAACAGAAAAAACAAGAACATAATACCTGACAGAAGCCTAGATATGGGATTGCCTGGATATTAACCAATGACAGAATGTGATCAAGGCAGGAGCAATATCGGCGCTAGATTTGAAAGTTTCTTCGACTAGATAGAAATATTTGGGCTTTTTCGGCGGAAATATTCAAAAATAAGAAGGGCATTCCACAGGAAACCTTGAATGTCGGAGAAATTGTTGTTTTATTCAAATCAGAACAAGGTTAGGATGCAAAATTGCAACCGCGGTGGATGAAAAATGCAAGTGTATTTGACGTCCGTTTGGATGGTAGCAAATTAAGTTGCATTATGGTCAAAATTCCGGAAAAATGTAATTAACAATGAATCATAAAGAAAGTGTAAACATAAGAAAAATACTAACAGTTCATCGTCTTCTTCCGATCTACTTCGAGTGCATTATAAGTTTTCATTTGGATTTTCCTCTAGATGAAATTAATCGAAACAAATGCTTTAACAACGTACTTTACTCCCTCACAACCCTCATTATGAAATTTGGTGCCCAAATTACCAATTTGACGATGTTTTTTTATGGTTACAAGCCCTAACATCACAATCGATTCCAAAATGTAATTAACAATGAATCATAAACAAAGTGTAAACTTAAAAAATGTAATTAACAATGAATCTTACTTACTTTACTCCCTCACAACCCTCATTATCAAATTTACAGTATTCTTCTTGCCGGATTTACAACCAAATGAGGGATAATGTAATTTTCATTGGATAGCCTTATTGATTTCATTGATGTATAATGTGTTTTGGGGTAAATTTACCCAAAAAAAAATACCGAATTTGTTTTTTTAATAAGGGAAAGCGGCTCAAATCATTAGACGGCGTGCCGTCTAGTGGATCGAAAGGCCAAAACAAACCGGAAGATGGACTAACCGTCATGAAGGAGCACAATAAAAGGAAAAGAAACACACAAAAGTACTACATAAAAAACCGGAAAGCGAGGAGATCTTCAAAGGAAAGCAGGATGATCCAGCCAAATAGCAAGCAACGAGCATATACGTTCATCTTCGAACGAAGTACACATGTAGGAAGCCTAGACACCAGTTGTAAACCCCTCAAGTTTGTTGATAGAGCCGTCAAGAGTCGATCGCAAATTCACGCCCCCTTTTCGATAAAACGCTTGAACCACCACCAAAAGACAACATCAAACCTAAGAAGACGAAACTACAAAACCTGAGTATCATGATATATAAAGATGTATAACTTAATGGTTTATAGAATAACGACTTATAAGGAGAAAATTGTTCATAAAGAGATGGATTAAAAATTGGTTTGAAACATAGGAGCTTGTAGAAAGATATGCTTTTGTTATGATTGTTCAGATTTTGTTCGATTTTGTTTTAAAAATTCTTTATTGCCTTGGACAATAAAGATTTAAGTCTTAATTCACTCAAATTTTTTTTTTTTGATTTTTCGGGGCTGTTTGCCCGAGATCGGAGCCATTATGCCGTAAGATTGGTGCCCTTAGGACGAGAATAACCTCTTCTAGAAATTCCCTCATTACTTCCGAGTAAATTAATAACGAATTTTTGTTTGTGTGCTATTTTGAGAGGATTCAAAAAGTAGGTTGAAAGCTTAAAAAAATAAGCCCAATTAAAACAAACCCAAAAAATTAGTCCAATAAAAGGTTGTTAGCTTAATGAGCAAGAAGTCCAAAAAGAAAGAGTTTGGAAGAAATCATATCATTGATTCCTCTAGGGTAAGAGAAAGCGGTCATACTCGTAAGGAAGTGAACCAGAACAGGTGCCCCAGGCAAGAGCAGATTTGAGGCCATGATTGATATGAGGACGAACTCGTAGGTAAAATCGTAAAACATTGGTCAATTCATAAACAATCGGTGGATGCCGAGAATGATTTGGGAGAAGCAAAAAGAAATTAGGGGGTTAAAAGCTTGATCAAGAGATGAAATGAGTTTTAACCAAAGAAGGTATGCAACCTATTTAATCAGAACATACTTATAGTTGAAAAGAGTATGAGAGGCCATAACCAAATATGCACAGAAAAACGGCGCATCTCGACATCTCGTGAAGGGTTGAACCAAAAGTGTAGCTCATGGCGTAAACAATCGGATCTGAGGCTGGCAATCATTGGGACTCCTAACTACGGTTGCAATTGGAAATTTTGGCAAAGATAAGTTTGGTAATTGTTGGTTCATACATAAACATGGAAGTATAACTTGGTTCCTAAAATGCAAGGCTCTGAGTTTTTGAAAACTTGTTCAATTGAGAGTTTTTGGGTTAATCTTGTGTGTAAACTAACATTATGATGTTGTGGCTTATTGGGTGTTAACTCTCATAGGGTTCTTCCAGGTGAAGTATTTGACAAATTTTGGTTTTGGAGATCTTCCCTTTCAAAGGGTTTCAGAACTACTACGCGTATTTTTGATTGAGTTGTTGCTTCATGGAGAACCAATATCACTTGGAGAAGAAGAACAAGGATGCGTAGAGGGGATTTTCCTTTTATTTTTGAAAATAGATGGGTTTCCTCTAATTTGTACAGTAGAGATATTTTTTTCTCTGTGAGAGTTTCATCCCAACTTCAATACCGAATTTGTTTCGTTGCAAGATCACTTAGACAATATGATCTCACGAGTTAAAATACAAAAATTATATTTCGATGAACAAATCAAGATCAAAGATCTATGTAAATTAGAAGTGAAATGAACGTTGGTACTTATTAGAAAGAAATCTTTTAGTACAAGAGTGTGAGTATGAGTGACAGATTGTATGTAAGTGCTTTACAACGACCTTGACTAGCCTATTTTATACATTTGAGTGCAATATATATGACGACTCTTTAATAACAATCATGTAACTACCCATCATAACCACCCTTAATAATTTTTGAAGCTCTTAATGGCTAGTTTCTTATCTTTTGGTACCAACCTTGTTTGTGTGCTTGACCACTTCGTTGATCGCTCTACTTCGGAACTGTGAATTGTTATATCTCTTTCTTTATTTTTTGGCTTACGAAACTGCCAACTAGGCTTATACAAAGTGAAAAACCATTGTGTGTAAGCTTGTCTATATTCTTGAAATGGACCTATCAAAGCGAAACGCATCATTCTAGAGAAATGGTCGATGTCTCGGACAAGTAATGGAAGTCGGCCAACCAGGTGGTGTAGATCATCCGATCGCTTTCTTAACCTTGAGCAAATCTTCGTATTTCACTCTCGGATCACAATCAATTCGGTTTTGACCTCGTGTAACGCCCGAAATTTTAGTTCCGTTTGCGAGAGGCGTTAGAAGCCTTGAGCAAGGACTACTGCCCTTGTGGCTTAGAAGGCCCGCACCCGTGACCATCTGCGATAATGGCTTGGACGTCCCGCGGGGGCGGTGACACGTTAGGGCGAGAGTTATGTGCCTTTATCGTCCAACCTTTTGTCTTCTAACTCTTTATTCCGACCTCTTAATGAGAAGGGTGTTTCTTGGCTATTTTCCCCTTGGCATCCCTTCCTTTTATGCAACCTAACTTCCTCTCCCTCATTTCTTCTCACGTTACTTTTCCTCTCTCCCTTCTTCTCATTCCTCTCTTTCACTTTAACCCTCCACCATTGCTCTCTCTTCTCTTGGCCCAAGTGTATGATAACGGGCGGTGACATCACTGTCTAGCTCTTGCGAGAGTTAGGAGGTTCTCTACGATTAGCCCAGACAGGTAGACGGTCAGATGCATTACTACCATTCCTTGCTAGTAAACGGGGACATAGGAGAGGTTTGGTAATCCCTCGTGTCACAAAATAAGTATCATTAGTAAGGTTATGACTTAAACAAAGATAATAAACGGACTTGAGTGTTGGATGTTGAATGTGTATGTTATGTGTTTGTGTGCCTTTACCTTTATACTAATGCATAGAATGTTAGCTAAAGGTATTATACCGCTTTATAGATGTCTTGCAGGTTAGGGAGGCGGTCGAGTGATCCGGCGGTAGTGAGCAGCCGGGGTTCCGCACATTATAGGACGGGATCGATTTATCTTTATTTGTTATCTTGAGACATTGTCATGTGTTTTGGATTGGAGAACTCGGTCGGAGTTGTTTTCGGTTGTATTTCGATTATTCATCATGCATTAAAAACTTGTTCATTTGCCTATTTATTTGTGCCATGTTGTAAGGTCCGGTGAGGTTGTTATCAAGGTAAGGGTCGAGACCATTGTGAGGCATTGCAAGAGGCCCATTCTACACCATACTCCGTACACCTGGATGCGAGTAAGACGTATCAGGACATCCGAAGATCTTATTGGTGGGGTGGGCTTAAGCCTGATATGGCTAGATATGTAGCCTAGTCTGCGACCTGCCAACAGTTGAAGATTGAGCATCATAGGCCCGGAGGAGAGCTCCAACCACTTCCAGCCCCACAATGGAAGTAGGAGGACAATTTTATGGATTTTGTTACCGGCCTAAGGCCGAGTAGAGGCTTTGATGCGATATGGGTGGTGGTGGATTGGCTAATGAAGACCGCACGATTTATTCCTATTATGGAAACGTCGCCGTGATTCGTTTAGCCGAGGAGTTCACACGTTAGATAGTGAGGCTCCATGGAGTGTCAAGGACGATCATCTCAAATAGAGATGAGCATTTTACCTCCAGATTCTAGTAGCAGGTACACCGTACACGCTGCCCTAGGTACGAGCCCGCAATTCACTACAATGTATCATCCTCAGACGGACGGTCAGTCAGAGAGGACTATACAGACCCTTGAGAATATGTGTAGAGCTTGTGTACTTGACTGGGGACAGGTATGGTCGACCACCTTCCTTTGGTGGAATTCTCATACAACAACAGTTGGCATGCAACGATTGGCATGGCTCCTTACGAGACGTTGTATGGACGGAGATGTCGTACACCCTTGTGTTGGGATGAGCCGGGGAGGATGAGTGGGGTAGCACCCGAGCAAGTGCAGGATGATATGGCTCGGGTAGTGTTCGCTCAAAAGTGTGTGCGTCAAAGTCTTAAAATTTATATCTAGAACTCAAAGCAAAGCAAACCCGTAATGTACGGATCGGCTGTAGTAAGGTAAGAATTCCAGAGTCGAACTCAGGGATTTGGTGAGAGTAAATTCAAATTCAATTATCTAGCGAGAATGCAAAAGCTTTTGTGATTAATAAAGGGGGAAATGATTCCAAGGATTCAAGTATCCGACTGCGGCTTTCGATTCAAGACACTTCTAAAGAATATAAGGACAGAGTTTATATTGCCAAGATTATGTGTTCAAAGGTAGGTATCGTACGATGAAGTTCCGAAACCTATTTGTCTAGTCCAAAGGTTCTCTCTATAAAGGTTGTTGAGACTGCAATATAGAAAGATCTAAAGGCAAGAATTATGTTCAAACTAACTATCAAAAACCCCAGGATATGACTCTCCAAGGTAATGAATAGAAAACACACTTAGAATCTTAATAAAGGATGTTGAGTCTCTCTATTACCCGAATCTTGTAATCTTAATCTATTAAATGTAGAATCAAGTTTTAAGTCTCTTCATACGCTCCATTAGAGATTAAAAAGGTTAAACAAGGTTGGGATTTAGGCAAGGATTAGCTTTGGTCAAAGATTAATTCAATTAAAGTTCGTCAGAAGAATAAATCGTGCTGTTCATAGATAAATCGGCTGATTTATCCAAGAACAGGTCGATTTTCCTGTTATCGCAAAACTAAAATCTAAACTCTCAGGGTCCAAATGTTTGAACGAGTTCAGTCTATCATCATCTAAGCCTCAATCTTCAACTATTCTCCCCAGAATCACAATGGTTTTAGCCAACCATTTTCAAAATCAAATCAAATTAAAGATTGAGTGAAATAATTCAAATAAACCCGAATCTTGAATAAAAACTCAATAACCTTCAAATCTATAAACCAATCTCAAATCTGATCAATGTATCTCTCAATTAACTCAATTTTGTGTTCAAAAACCACAAAGTCTTCAATGGAACAAAAAAATCTCACAAATATGATCAAGATTGACTTCCCGGCAAAATTGCTTCAATCCTTCTCCAAGAATCCTCAATCTCTCACTAACGTGTAAAGATTTCCCGCTGCCGCCTCCTCGTTTTTGTTCCTAGGGTTCCAACCTATAGTTTCTTGCTAATGGGCTGTTTGGCAAAACATTTCTCTAGCCCAAAAGTGATGGGCTTTGTGTCGTCTTTACCATTGGGCCGAAAAGCAAAGAAAATCGTTTTGGCCGATTTTCCCATAAAACCGTTCGATTTTTAATGATAAAAATCGTCCGATTTATATAGTAAATGGCAGGATTTTCTTCAACAGAAAGTGCTCGTCTTTTGGCTTGTTTTCTTCCTCTCCTTTATGCTTCTTTTATGACCTTAGATGCTCCTTGCTCTACTTTTTCTTCTGAATCTATTCAATTTACCTATAATTCAAACAAAACTCGTGTAGACCTCCATTTCCGAAATATAATTGAATAAAGCATAAAAGGTACGCAAGTTCTCTCTAAATGCAAGGTAAATCGAGGTAAACCTCTACAATATGCATGATTATAATGGTATATAATTCATGTCATCAAAATACCCCATACTTGCCCCTTGCTTGTCCCTAAGCAAGACTCAAATTTAGAATACAAGATGTCATGGATTATATATGTATGAAAACTCAAAAACCTTTTATTTGATAGTGCTTCTTCTTTTTGGATCACCCTCAAAGTGATGTTTCAAGGCATAGGAGGGCAAGGCATGCATCAATGATAACAATAACATGGAATAACTCTCTTTTCTTTCTCAAAAACACAAATAAAGGACATGATAAGGATGTAGAGACAATTAAAATCAAACAAGTCTAAGCTATGAAGTCTTAAATACATGCATAAAAGTCTCAAGGTCTTCTAATCAAAGAAAAGGTCTAAGAAACGTGTTAAAGGAGGGAATTCTTTTTGGCAATTGTGGTGCTAATCCGGGAAAGAGAAACAACATAATTCCTTCAAGAACTTTACTTCACCGCTCATGCTTTGCATGTAAAAGCTTTGCTTTCTTTATACTTTACTTTTTGAGAGTATGGATAGAGGTGCACAAAAACCGAAGCCTAGGAGATCGGCGTTTCTCAATTTCGAGATGCCTCAAACCCTTGATGCACATACCATATCCCGTTAGGACTTGTCGTTCAATCGGACTATGGCAAGACACAAACACCCGACTATGTGAATGGTGCCGAGTTACTCATCCTCATGTTCAACGTCCCCAAACTTATGAATTGCTACACTTTCACTTAACACATTTTCATTGGCCCTCCCACATCAAACATGCCTTTTTCAATCACTTATCCTAATTTCCGGATGGTAAAAGGAAGGTCACATATTTCATCGAGGAGCTAGCATGAGCAAGATATGAAAAGAGAGAAGAAGTGAATTGCCTTGGTCATTCTTATATGATGCAAAAGAACTTGCAATATAGCTTCGACTATTATTTCATTCTCTTATCGAAACATCTAAATCATATAACTTATTCATGTGTTCAAGCAACAAAAGAAAGCTCATTCATGCTATGATTAAAATCTCAACATAACCAAGTCATATTTTTACCTATCCACATAACAATTCTCATCATAGAGGTCATTTCCATCATAAGAAGCACAAAATTTTTTTGAAAAGTCATAGTATTTGAAAAAGAGCATGCAAATGTGAATGTCATAGTGGAAAGCAAGTAGTGTAAGAGTTATTACAAGCTAAATCATCAAAAGTAGTACAAAGTGCATAGAGTGCTAGGATGAAGTAAAAGATATTGTAAGTACCCCCACCCCATACTTAACATCCACATTGTCCCCAATGTGAAAATCAAGCATAAGATGGAGAAAAATACTTACAATGTAAAAGGTGTGGAAGCTTAATCCTCTGTCGGTGGTGGAGGTAGAGGATAAGGATACATCGGTGCACTAGGATCATAGAAGTGGCCGAACTGATGGTAGTATAAATCTCTCATCTGGCCGTCATAGAATGAGTGCCGAGCGTCCATCTCCTGCCAGTATTCCTTGAACTGAGTGTTCAAGGTGCTATAGTCGGTGTGGAGAGCGTGATAGTCGGTGCAGAGGCTCTGGAAGCTGGAGACTAAGTCTCTAAAGTGGTGGGGAAGTCGACGTCCTCGTCCATGGCCTGGGGCACGTGCAAAAGAGTGGCGAGGTGGCTGCATGTCGTCCTCTGTCTCCTCAGTGCCTCTACTAGTCCTGCTAGGTCCTGGACCATGAGTGTCGGTGTCCATGGCATCCGTGGCGTGACCACTATAAGTGTCACTCTCGAACTCGAGCATGTTCCCTTGGTGTGCTCCATCCACATCATCCTCCTCATCCTCAGTGTCACCTACATCATCATCATACAAAGGAGGATATATCTCCTCAAGCATCAGTTCGAATGTCTCCTTCCAATTCCTCTTGCTCCGAATAGTGTATTCAGACTTCCAAATAATCTTGGATGGCTTCTTCTTTGGATCCTTTGCCCATGGCATGGGCACATGAAGGGTTCCTCTCCCTCGAGGAATCAAGACATGTCTAGCAACTAATCTCTGTGAACCTAAGGGTTGGGCACTCTTAGCTAGGGTGCAACCCGAGAAGTGTAACCCCAATGCCTTAGCCACATGAGTGACAAGGCCTCCAGCACAAATGTCACCCTTTGTCTTGTTGGCTATCTTTCCTAGATAGTCAGCAAGCATAGAGGTGATGTCGGGGATGGTGGTGCATGTCATACAATATAAGATGAAGAGCTCGTCAGCCTTGAGCTTCTGTGGGGTCTCCGTCCGTGCAAATAAGTACTCACTGAGGATCCTATGTACTACCTTAAATGAGAGGTTGTACATACTAGTCTCTTTCGAATTCCCGGGTCTCCACTTATCATGACCATACTCTCCCACTGAAATGGTCTCCCGGAAAGCACTAGCACTAACTCCTCTCGCAAATTTGCCTGCATCAGAGTAGGGAAAACCAAACAAATCCCCAAAGGTATCAATAGACATAGTGTGATTGTGGTTTATGAGGCGGAAAGAAACCATCCTCTCTCTAGGGTCATGCTCAAATGTGCTAAGGAACTCTAGGGTTATCTCGGTGTATGCATCCTCCCTAATCAAAAGAAACTGTCTTAGCACAACTCTATCAAGCATCATATCCACATCTTCTCGAACAAACAAAGAGTCTAAGTCGTCTAGCACAATGTATCGAGGAGGGGTGAATGGGCGATCTAAAATACGTTCATATCTTTTCTTATGTTTGGATAGGGGAGGGGGAAGCTTTTGAATGGTTTGAGAAGGTGGTGGAGGTGGGGGAGGGACTTTGGAAGAAGATCCCTTCTTCTTTCCCGCATTTCTAGTTATTCTCTTCAAGGCATCCATTTCTGTAACTAAAAATCGACCTGTTCTTGGGAAAAATCGGTCGATTTTCCTAGGTTGAGTCGATTTTTCTGTCGATTTCAATGATTCTCACAATTCTGTAAAGTTCTGACTAAACTATCACCACACACAGTCTCCTATAGTAATTCCTAAGCAAACCCCTCAATCAATCGCAGCAAACAAACAACTTCTAGGCAAGAATCAAATTCGAACGAAAAACTTAGGTTTTGGAATGAAAAACCTGAATTCCGGATGGATGAGTCGATTGCCGAGCTTGTTGTTGCTAGATCCTTGTTCCTTGTTGAAAATGCTTCAGTTTAGGGCCAAGAATCGTTCAAAACGATTAAGGAATGAGGAAATGAGAGGGTGGGCGATTTTCGGATCTTTTGAGAGAAGGAAATCGGGAATAGAGGTTTTGTGGAATGAGGGAATCGAGTGTTTAAGTCTTTATATAGGTTCGAGTTTTAATGAAGAAAATCGGATGATTTATCTGGGCGATTTATTTGTCTGGACGATTTTCTTTCATTTTCTCAGAATATAAAGAAAATCGGACGATTTTTATAGAGGGGGTTGATTTGGTGGGTCGATATTTCTTCTTGTTGTCAAAAATCGACTTGCTCTATTTCTGAATCGAACGATTTGCTTTGTGTAACTCGATTTCCTTCCTTGTTCTTCTTGAAAATTGAGATTTGAACTAATTTATGCTCCCCCACTTCATTGATCTCTCAAATTGGACCTAATTTCCTGTGATTAGTGACACAACAAACCAAGAGTGCATCGAGGAACAAACAAAAGCGAAAATAAAAGAAACAAAGCAACTAAACTAAGCTAACTAAGTGATGAAAGAAGGAAAAACTACACTATCATGGGTTGCCTCCCAAGAAGCGCTTGATTTATCGTCTTTACCTAGACGGTGTATGGTTTTGTGTTCAATGGAGGAGGATAGGAGCTATCTCTTCAACCGGAGCTTCCGGTGTGTATTTCTTCAACTGTTGACCATTAACTTTGAAATTTCCGCTTTGTTCACCCCATACTTCAACTGCACCATGGGGGAAAATTTGTTTAATTACATAAGGTCCTGTCCAACGGGATTTAAGCTTACGTGGGAATAGTCGAAGCCTTGAGTTGAATAGAAGGACTTGATCTCCTTCTTTCAGATCCTTTGGAATGATATGCTTATCATGCCAACGCTTCGTCCTTTCCTTGTAGATCTTTGCGTTTTCATACGCATTTAGCCGGATCTCATCCAACTCGTTGATATCTAAAAGCCGCTTCTCTCCGGCTTCTTTCATGTCAAAGTTGAGCCACTTGATAGCCCAATATGCTTTATGCTCTAGCTCTACAGGAAGATGACAAGATTTACCATAAACGAGATTATATGGAGTCGTACCTATCGGTGTTTTAAAGGCAGTCCTGTACGCCCATAATGCATTGTCAAGCTTCATTGACCAATCCTTCCTTGTTTTAGAGACAATTTTCTCTAAAATTCCTTTGATCTTTCTATTGGATATCTCAACTTGTCTGCTAGTTTGCGGATGGTATGGTGTAGCTATCTTATGGGTCACCCCATACTTGGCCAATAGAGTCTCAAATCGATGGGCTGTGAAATGCGTTCCTCCGTCACTAATGATGGTTCAGGGAGTCCCGAACCTTGGGAAGATCTTTTTTATTGAAGAACTTCACCACTACCATTGCATCATTAGTAGGAGAAGCGATTGCCTCAACCCATCTTGAGACATAGTCTACAGAAAGAAGTATATATTGGTTTCCGCAAGAAGATGGGAAAGGTCCCATAAAGTCTACTCCCGCACATCGAAGATCTCTACTTCTTGTATGTTGTTGAGAGGCATCTCATTCCTTCTAGATATATTACCTGTCCTTTGACAAACATCATAAGCAACAACATATTTTTGCACATCTTTGAATAGTGTAGGCCAAAAGAAACTGGAACGAAGTACCTTAGCACAAGTCTTGTGGGAACTAGCATGTCCTCCACATGGAAGAGAATGGCAATGGCGGATGACACTTTCCACCTCATCTTCTGGGATACATCTCCTGTATATGCCATCGGGACCTCTTTTGAATAGAAGAGGTTCGTTCCAATAGAAGTGCCGGACGTCCTTAAAGAACTTCTTTCTTTGAGCATACGAAAGTCCAGGGGGAATCTTCTGACAAACAAGGTAATTCACGATGTCAACAAACCATGGATCATTACCTGTTGAGATGTGTTGAAGACACTCTTCAATCTCATGTAGTTGCTCGTCAGGGAATGAGTCGTCTATAGGAAGTTCATCCGTCTCATCGGTGAGGCGTGGAAGACGACTAAGATGGTCAGCAACGGAGTTTTCCGACCCCTTCTTATCACGAATCTCCAAATCAAACTCTTTTAAGAGTAAGATCCATCTTAGAAGCCTTGACTTCGCATCCTTCTTCGTGAATAAGTAGCGAATTGCTGAATGGTCTGTATAGACAATCACCTTTGCACCTACAAGATAGGAACAAAATTTTTCAAAAGCATAAACTACAGTTAAGAGTTCCTTTTCCGTGGTGGCATAGTTGGATTGAGCCTCGTCTAGCCTCTTGCTAGCATAGTAGATGGCATGAGTGCGACCATCTTTATTCTGTCCAAGTACGGCTCCTATAGCGACGTCACTTGCATCGCACATGACTTCGAAAGGAAGAGTCCAATCGGGTGGTTGGATGATTAGTGCTGAAATCAAAGCTTCTTTGATCCTGCAAAAAGCGTCTAAACAATATTTCGAAAATTCGAAAGTTGCGTCTTTCATTAAAAGATTAGTTAAGGGTTTTGAAATCTTTAAAAATTCTTTATGAATCTTCTATAGAAGCCTGCATGTCCTAGGAAGCTTCTAATTCCTTTTACAGAGGAGGGAGGATGTAGCTTCTCAATAGTTTCTATCTTAGCTCTATCGTCCTCTATTCCTCTTTGTGATACTAGATGACCTAAAACAATCCCTTCAGTGGCCATGAAGTGACACTTTTCCCACTTTAAAACTAAGTTAGTATCCTCACATCTCTTAAGAACTAATGAAAGGTTAGAGAGACAGTTATCAAAGGAAGAACCATATACCGAAAAGTCGTCCATGAATACTTCCATGACGTTCTCTACGTATTCGAAGAAGATTGCCATCATACATCTCTGAAAGGTAGCTGGAGCGTTGCATAGACCGAACGGCATCCTTCTATAAGCGAACGTACCCCAAGGGCACGTGAAAGTCGTCTTCTCTTGATCATCCGGGTGAATGGGAATCTGAAAGAAACCACTAGATCCATCTAGATAACAAAAGTAAGAGTGTTGGGCTAACCTTTCCAACATTTGATTAATAAAAGGAAGGGGAAAGTGGTCCTTACTAGTAGCCATGTTCAGCTTACGGTAGTCGATGCACATTCGCCACCCCGTAACTGTCCTTGTGGGGATAAGTTCGTTATTTTTGTTGGCAACAACGGTAATGCCTCCTTTCTTTTGTACTACCTGTACTGGACTCACCCACTTGCTATCGGAAATAGGGAAGATGATACCTGCATCAAGTAGCTTAAGGATTTCTTTCTTCACGACCTCTTTCATGACCGGATTTAACCGTCTTTGAGGTTGACGTGAAGGCTTGTAATCCTCCTCCATTAAAATTTTATGCATACATAGAGAAGGTTTAATGCCTACCAAATCATCAATAGTATAGCCTAATGCTCTCCTATGCTGCTTTAGAACATTCATAAGCTTCTCTAATTCAACATCATCCAATTTCGCATTAACTATAACTGGATATGTAGAGTTAGTGCTAAGAAATGCGTACCTTAAGTGTGTAGGGAGGGGTTTCAATTCCAATGAGGGAGGTGCTTTGATCGATGATTTATGACCTTCTAATGTCATGGGAGAAGCCTTTGAAGGTGGGGAAGGTGTATCACCAGAGTTGAGAACAACTGTAGTCAAGTTTGTAAAATCCGGAGAATTCTTTGATAAATCGACCTCCCCTGAAGCAAATCGGACAATTTTTGGGTCGATTTTTCTTTCTGTTGTCAAAAATCGACTTGCCTTTTCAGAAATCGAACGATTTATTTCGTGTAGGTCGATTTTTTTCACAGTTTCCGGGATTAATTCTAGCTCTTCAAATCCTACTCCTGGTTCTTCCTCCATATCTTCTAATGCTTTTACGTCATTGTCACAATCATGTTCTACTCCTTCTTCCATGATGCTCATACTAAGAACCTTTTGAAGAGGGTCTTTCATTAAGATTGAACTTACTACCTCTCTAGACTCTTCTTCATCAAGGATGTTAAAAACATCTTCTCTCAAGGCTGGCTCCTTGATTAAAGATGAGAGTACGAACTCCACTTTCTCTTCACCTATATTGAAGGATAGCTGGCCATTCTTGCAATCTACCATGCATCCGGATGTTGCAAGGAATGGTCTCCCAAGAATGATGGGAACTGGATAATCTGCAGGGATGTCTAGAACGACAAAATCTATAGGAATGTAAAACTTACCGAGTTTTACAGGAATGTCTTCTATTATCCCAACTGGCTTAGTGGTGGAACGATCGGCCATATAGAGTGTTATCTTCACTGGTCTGGGTTCTCCTAGACCAACCGCCTTGCATAAAGCAAGTGGTATGATGCTCACACTTGCTCCAAGGTCGCAAAGTGCATCATAAGTAACCTCTCCCAAAGTGATGGGTATGCAAAATGATCCTAGATCACGCAACTTAGGTGGCATATTCTCTGTCATAGTCTTGATGAGTTCGGATGATTCCATACTCATCTTGACTTCTCCAATGTCTAAGAATTTCCTCTTGTTAGAGATGATTTCCTTGAGAAATTTCTCATAAGCTGGCATACCTAAGATTGCATCCATAAAAGGTATATTAATATGCAGCTTACTCATAAGCTCAATAAACTTACCGAAGTATTTATCTAAGTGTGCTCGCGCTTTAGATTGAGGAAAAGGTAGAGGCAGTTTGTAGGCGGGAGGAGGAACATAGACATCTTCCTTCTCTTTTCCCTCTCCTTTCTTTGGTGGTGGTTTCAACTACTTTAGGTTGAGGATCGGTAGTTGTTATACCACTCCTAGTAGTGATTGTCATAACCCTTCCCTTTGGGTTATCTTCCGTCTTCCCGGGAAGTTTCCCTTGATCTCTTAGAACTTCTCCGGCTTTGCTAAATACTTGACTCTCCAAAGCCTTGTGAGCTTTATCAACTGAAGTTATATAGCTCTTCAATCCTTGTAGTTTTCCTAGGATCGTCTCTAGCATGGGATCGGGTTTGTTCGATCCATTTGATGACTGTTCCTGGCTTTTCAAAGGAGTAGACGAAGATGGAGATGTTAGAGCTTTTTCAGCATGAGAATAAGGATTACCTGGATTTTGTTGATTTGACCTCAAATTGTTGCTATTGGAGTTCCTATTGTTGTTATTCCAGTTAGAGTTCCGGTTGTTGTTCCGGTAGTCATTCCTTTGATTGTTATCCATTCCCATATAGTTGGCTTTCTGCTCCTTAGTCTTTTGAAGACTCGTTTTGATTACTTCCTTCAACTCTTTGATCTCATTATTGAGAGAAAATATTTGTGTTTGAGAAGCATGGTTCAACTTAGCTTCTGGATCACCTTGATTCCGTCTATTTGGATCCACCTTTCGGTGGGAATACTTCTCAATCACTTGGGCTTGCTTCTCAATGAAGTCCCAAGCGTCATCCTCTCTCATGTCCATGAATGTGCCACAAGAGAGAGATTGGAGGTTGAATTGTGTTTCCACATCCAATCCTTTATAGTAGATCTCCAATAATTCCAGCTTTGAAATGCCATGGTGAGGGCAATCCAACAAGAGATCCTGAAATCTTTCCCAAGAATAAAACAAACTTTCGTTAGGTTTCATAGAAAAAGCATTTATCTTACCTCTCAATTTCGCCGTTTTGGATGGCGGGAAGAACTTGGTGAGGAATTCCGAAGATAGATCCTCCCATGTGGTCAACGGTTTGATCTTATAATTGCTTGTAGTAGCCTTCTTTGGCTTCATAGTCTCCATGAGAATCTCGAAATTCTGCAAGTGTTGATGTGGAGATTCAGCACTTGCTACACCAAACTGACTTTGGCGAACCATGGTGATAACTTGTGGTGAGAAGCGAAACTCCTGGATGTCTTCAGCTCCGAAATCCACACCTAGACGGCGTGGTTGCTGAATTGGATCCATCCTTTGCCCCAAAGTTCAGGGTCCATCGCCTTCTTTAGCAACTCTCACATCCCTATCTGGGAAGCGAGGAACAACCGGTGGTCTTGGGTTGTTTCGAACAGGATGAATCACTGGATTGATCTCCTCAAGTTCCGGCATGTCCGGATCGAGCTCTTCATTATCGGATGAATCATTCCTAATGGACTTAGTCGGCGTCTTGACTTTCTTTTTCTTCTTGGATTCGTTCAATTCCAATTGCATGTCCATCACCATTGCTTTGAGTTCATCAATTTGGAATTGATGACTCGTTTCAGCTTCTATGCGAGATTTCTCACTCAACCTTAGTTGATGTTGAGTTTCATCCAACTCAGCCTGGATGTTTCTCTCATTATTTTCAGCCATTTTCTTTTCCTTCAACTTTCTTCTTAAAGTTTTCTCTAATTCGGGATCGAAAGGAACTAGATCTTTAGTGCATCTAGTCTTTGACATATACCTACAGAACCTGCAAAGATCACTCAAGTAGACTAATCAAATCACAAGAGCTCTCAAGCTAGACAACCAAAAACCAAATTTGGTCTAGACCAAATCCCCGATAACGGCGCCAAAAACTTGTTCGCCCGAAAACGTGCGTCAAATAAGTATTAAATTTATTAAACTAGAATAAAGCAAGCGAACCCGTAGTGTACTGATCGGCTGTAGTAAGGTAAGAATTCCAGAGTCGAACTCAGGGATTTAGTGAGAGTAAATTCAAATTCAATTATCTAGCGAGAATGCAAATGCTTTTGTGATTAATAAAGGGGGAAATGATTCCAAGGATTCAAGTTTCCGACTGCGGCTTTCGATTCAAGACACTTCTAAAGAATATAAGGACAAAGTTTATATTGCCAAGATTATGTGTTCAAAGGTAGGTATCGTACGATGAAGTTTCGAAACCTATTTGTCTAGTCCAAAGGTTCTCTCTATAAAGGTTGTTGAGGCTGCAATATAGAAAGATCTAAAGGCAAGAATTATGTTCAAACTAACTATCTAAAACCCCAGGATATGACTCTCCAAGGTAATGAATAGAAAACACACTTAGAATCTTAATAAATGATGTTGAGTCTCTCTATTACCCGAATCTTGTAATCTTAATCTATTAAATGTAGAATCAAGTTTGAAGTCTCTTCATACACTCAATTAGAGATTAAAAAGGTTAAACAAGGTTGGGATTTAGACAAGGATTAGCTTTGATTAAAGATTAATTCAATTAAAGTTCGTCAGAAGAATAAATCGTGTTGTTCATAGATAAATTGGCCGATTTATCAAAGAACAGGTCGATTTTCCTGTTATCGCAAAACTAAAATCTAAACTCTCAGGGTCCAAATGTTTGAACGAGTTCAGTCTATCATCATCTAAGCCTCAATCTTCAACTATTCTCCCCAAAATCACAATGGTTTTAGCCAACCATTTTCAAAATCAAATCAAATTAAAGATTGAGTGAAATAATTCAAATAAACCCAAATCTTGAATAAAAACTCAATAACCTTCAAATCTGTAAACCAATCTCAAATCTGATCAATGTATCTCTCAATTAACTCAATTTCGTGTTCAAAAACAACAAAGACTTAAATGGAACAAAGAAATCTCACAAATATGATCAAGATTGACTTTCCGGCAAAATTGCTTCAATCCTTCTCCAAGAATCCTCAATCTCTCACTAACGTGTAAAGATTTCCCGCTGCCGCCTTCTCGTTTTTGTTCCTAGGGTTCCAACCTATAGTTTCTTGCTAATAGGCTGTTTGGCAAAACATTTCTCTAGCCCAAAAGTGATGGGCTTTGTGTCGTCTTTACCATTGGGCCGAAAAGCAAAGAAAATCGTGCTGGCCGATTTTCCCATAAAACCGTTCGATTTTTAATGATAAAAATCGTCCGATTTATATAGTAAATGACAGGATTTTCTTCAACAGAAAGTGCTCATCTTTTGGCTTGTTTTCTTCCTCTCCTTTATGCTTCTTTTATGACCTTAGATGCTCCTTGCTCTACTTTTGCTTCCGAATCCATTCAATTTACCTATAATTCAACCAAAACTCGTGTAGACCTCTATTTCTGAAATATAATTGAATAAAGCATAAAAGGTACGCAAGTTCTCTCTAAATGCAAGTCAAATCGAGGTAAACCTCTACAATATGCATGATTATAATGGTATATAATTCATGTCATCAGGTAGCGTTGATCCGAGAGTGGATGCTAGCTACTTAGAGTCGTCAGAGGTCTTATGTTGATAAGAGGCACGTGCATCTAGAGTTTAGAGTAGGAGCACAGGTCTGGTTGAGGGTGTCGACGACGCGAGGCCTCTAACGTTTCGACATTAAGAGGAAGTTGAGCCCCCCTTTTGTCGGACCATTTGAGATCCTAGAGTGGGTGGGAGAGGTGGCTTACAGATTGGCGTTGCCACCGTGGTTAGAGGGAGTCCACCCGGTATTCCATGTGTCTCAACTGAGAGAGTATATTCATGACCCGAGACACATAATTAGTCACGATGACCTAGTGGTTGAGTCAAACCACACATTTGTAGAGCATCCTGTAGCTGTTTTGGAGAGGAGTACGAGACGCCTTTGGTCGAAGGTAATACCCATGATGAGGGTGCAGAGGTTGAGACAAGAAGTCAACGAGGCTACATGGGAGACAAAGGATAGTGTCCAGCGGAACCATCTAGAGTTTTATGTGAGTCTAGAGATGTCTATAGGACCATCGGGTTAGTCCCGAATCCTTCCTCCGTTTATGTTGTGCATTTAGGTGTGTGGTGTGTTATATGAACATTGTGTTCATGCGTATACATGTGTGTAGCTTTTGAGGTTTTTGTATGGTAGCTTGAGTATGCTCGAGTTAGCGTTTAACAAGTTTCGGGATAAAACTTCTTTTGAGGGGGATCTGATGTAACGCCAGGAATTTTAGTTCCATTTGCGAGAGGCGTTAGAAGCCTTAAGAAAGGGCTACCGCCCTTGCAGCTTAGAAGGCCCGCAACCGCGACCGTCAACGACCGTGGCTTGGACGTCCCGCGGGGGCAGTGACACGTTAGAGCGAGAGTTATGTGCCTTTTCCGTCCAACCTTTCATCTTCTAACTCTTTATTCCGATCTCTTAATGAGGAGGGTGTTTCTTGGCTACTTGTCCCTTTACATCCCTTCCTTTTATGCAGCCTAACTCCCTCTCCCTCATTTCTTCTCACGTTACTTCTCCTCTCTCCCTTCTTCTCATTCCTCTCTTTCACTTTCACCCTCCACTATTGCTTTCTCTTCTCTTGAGGCTGTCACACGAAGTTCGGGACTACAGAGACGTGCTCTAGGGTACGTTTCTTCCTCCCTCTTCCTTCCTTCTTCGTCCTTCTTCTTCTTGCTACCTTTAATGGTAGGAATCCATAGATCCACCTAAAGGAGGCTTCTCTTGTTTTTTTCTTGTGTTGATGGCATGCATAGACCGTAGAGGAGGGCTAAGATCTTGTGTTGGAGGCTAGGAGGCATTCACATCATCAAAGGAGACACTAGGAAGGCTGCTACACAATCGAAGAACCGAAGAGTCGACGTTCTAGACTGCAGCCCCGGGGCAGATCTTGGGAGGCGCAGGGGCGGCCATTAACCACCGTAGGGGCGGCGACTGGGAGGCGCAGGGGCGGCATCTGACGACCGCAGAGGCGGCAACTGGGAGGCGCAAGGGCAGTTCTTGCAGCAGTGAGTTTCTGATCTCTTGTTTCCATCTTCCCTTTCAGCTTCCTTGATCTTGATCCATCTTAGTAGCATGTTAGGCTGGCTTAACGTAGGTGATATGGAATGCCAAGTAGTGGCTTGACCCTTAGGGTTATCTTGTGAGAGTTGAGGGTGTGTTGGGTGTGCTATTGTGGCATGATCTCTTAAGATCTTTGAGGATATCGGTTTGGGATTGAGTGGTCATGTTGGAAGCCTTTGAGGCAGTGGACTGAGAGTGATCATATATCTTGTGTGTTTATGAGTTGTGAGGATTTTGAGCACTAGAAGTCTAAGGACTTCTAGTTAGCTAGAGTGTTGATCTATCTTGAGTTTAAGATCTTGTGAGGATGTTGTGACTAGAAGTCTAAGGAATTCTAGTTTACTAGAGTGATGTTGTTATTGTGAGGATGTTGAGCCTAGAAGTCTAAGGACTTCTAGTTGACTAGAGTGTTGTTTGATCCGTGTTCCTTGTGTTGAACAAACGTTGCATGTTTTTCCACGGGAGGTTGAGAGAGTTCGATCCGGTTTCGCTTTGAGACGGTAAGTCCACGGACTCATTTAGCTGACTTATTTGTATTAGCATATTGTGTTTTGGTGGTGTGTGTTAGTTACGTTATACAACGAAACCGGAATATGACGACTTATATATATATATTACGTAATTGACCCAAGTGTATTACAATGGGTGGTGACATTATTGTCTAGCTTTTGCGAGAGCTAGGAGGTTCTCTACGACTAGCCCAGGCAGGTAGACGGTCAGATGCATTACTACCATTTCTTGCTGGTAAACGGGGACAGAGGCGAGGTTTGGGAATCCCTTGTGCCACAAATTAAGTATCATTAGTAAGGTTATGACCTAAACAAAGATAATAAATGGACTTGAGTGTTGCATGTTGAATGTGTATGTTATGTGTTTGTGTGTCTTTACCTTTATATTAATGCATAGAATGTTAGCTAACGGTATTATACCGCTTTGTAGATGCCTTGCAGGTTGGGGAGGCGGTCGAGTGATCCGGCGGTAGTGAGCAGCCGGGGTTCCGTACATTATAGGACGGGATTGGTTTATCTTTATTTGTTATCTTGAGACGTTGTCATGTGTTTTGGATTTGAGAACTCGGCTAGAGTTTTTCGGTTATTCTTTATGCATTAAAACTTGTTCATTTGCCTTTTTATTTGTTCCATTTTGTAAGGTCCGGTGAGGTTGTTATCAAGTTAAGGGTCGGGACTCATTGTGAGGTCCTATCCCGTAGCATCTTGAGTCCTTCGGATTAGGGGTGTTACACCTCGACTTCCTTGACCATAAGGAGAACTTTAGTGTGTCGAAGACATTCTTCTATATATAACTCCAGTTTAGCTCCGGAAAGATCTTAAATGTTTGTAATATCATCAATACATAAGTAGATTTCCAAAACATAAAAGGCAGAAAATCTATGATAAAATACAAATTTTCACTACATGCTCAAAAAATGTATAAGAATAAGGGTGGAAAAATTATGCTAAAATGGATGTTATCACTAAGCCCCTTTTCTCGTCATTCGTCTTCCACAGTGATTCCTCACGGAGTTGTAGTGAAGGTGAAGAGAAAGATTGTTTTGGATATGAGTCATTCGCCCACTAAGAAACCAAGTTTGGAGCTCCTTCTACCTACTAAGTTCTAATCCAAGAATATCTCTTGGCCGTTCAAAACCATTCTAGAGCTTGAACAAGACAATAAATTAGTGAAGACGGCATAGGATATCACTTAGTGTCCCTTGTGATTTCCTTAGGATTTTCCGGATGTTGGCACCATCTAGGCTTATAGGAAGTGGAAAACCACGTTTGGAAGCTCCTTATGTGTTGGTGTTTTTATACTAACACTTTTGGATTTTGCTTGGACGTTTAGATTTCATTGTGTTGTGTTTCTTAGCTTATAAGAACGGTGATGTAACTTTTTTCATCATTTTGTCCCTTTATGTTATTTCACATCTTAATATATATATATTTGTTGCTCAAATCAATATTCAATATTATCAACTACAAATCTATAAGCTTTGGGTTCCTAAATGCTTCAAATTCAACCAGGGTTGAATTTATTTGCAATGGGAGAAAATCCTAAGGTTCTCCCACTTAGCCAAAAATCACGTATGGAGAATAAGGATGTGTTTAGTTTTGTTGTTTGTGGGTTTCTTTTAGTTTAGGGTTATTAGGGGTTCATAAACTATGGTGTTTAGTTGCAACTTGGTGGTTCATTGTAGTTGTTTTTTGGGTTGTGAAAACACAATTTTGAGAACTTGACGAGGTAAGGTTTTTGGAGATTATCGATGCTTTTTAAAATTTGTATACCAGTTATGCCCCTCCTCTCCTCTCCACTATCCTCATTCTCCATTGATACACCACAAACTACTAGGGTTAGGGATTTATTGGCGAAAATGGTGACAACAACGATAAAAGGAAAAAATCACTTTTTTGCGCAACGCTTACCCAAAAACGCACCTGCCATGAACTTCAAAACAACACCAAGAATCATATGTTCTCTCAGGTTAGGGATTTTTGGCAAGTTCTCTTCTCACTTTTCGGTAGTTCTTCTCTGTTTCCTTTGATCTGAATTGCTGTGGATACTAGTGAGTTGAGTAGTGGCCACAACCGCCGGGTTATAGTTTTTAGGCAGCCAAGCTCTGTCACGCACCAAAATTTGTTGACAATATTATGTTTTGAGTGATTGTGGATACTAGTGATTTGTGTAGGATAAGAAATTTTCCTATCGATCTTCATATCTCAAGGCACGTTGTGTTCCTAGTTTAGGAAGCAATATTTTGCATCAATGGGTTTATAGGTATATGCTGGTTTTGCATTTGAGCAGTATCATATCCTGATTTCACTTAGATTCTAAAGCATATTTTCCCAAAATTTTCATATGCAGAATGACATTATCAATGCTTATGATTAGTATCATATCGTGATGTATACTAGTATCATTATTCAGACCTAAAAATCCCTTGTGTGTGCTTGGTTTATTATCCAGAAATCATGCTTTATTCAAGAATCAACTCTTAGAATTCATATGAAATCATTTGTGCATGCTTGACTTACATATTCTAATGTATATCAACACTACTAGTTTTCATATGCATAAACATTATGCATTAATCAATTGTGTGTATGCTTAGATAATTATCCCCAAAACATCTCTTATTATAATGCCTTCCAATTCATATCAAATATTGACCTTTTGAATATGTAATTTTATGATCACAAGGCCACCTAAGCTCCATGCAATCGAGGAGTGCCAAAACTTGATAGGGAAGCCCATAGGGGAGATGGAACCATCTGCAACACATGAATGCCGAAGCGTTCGGTCAAACGGTAGAACGGGGGTGGCAGGAGCTTATAAATGGATGCGGAAGCGTTCGGTAGATTTGATGTAGGTAGATCGAATCATACACGAAGTCGAGTAGGATAAAGTTGATCCTTCAAAAGGATCCTCGAGTATAAATGCTTGGATCAAAGACTAGATTCAAAATAGAACTTTAAGAGGATTGAAGAGGAAGTGATGCCTAAACCAAGTAAGAGTATTTTCCTTCTCAACACTTGGATTCAACTTAGACATCTCTTACAAATGAGTCAAGCATCCCCTTATATAGTGGATGAAGGCCATACAAAGAGTCGGAACATAAATGACGAAAATTAAAGTCGGAATTAAAGTTCCGAAAATAAAAAGCCTAAAATATGAAAGGTCGGAATTTAAGTCACGGAATTAAGTTCTGTTATTAAAGTTCCAAATATAAAAAACCAATTAAAAAATAGCCGAAATACTTAATAGTTCTTCAAAATGGTGTCGGGTCCTTCTAGCCGGAAACACGGATGACATCGCCACCCGGGGTGTATCATTTCCTCCTCTTAATTGTGAAACATCCTCGTTTGCAAGGTCAAAAAAAAGGAGTATCTTTGGGAACATGACCCTTAAAATTCAGCACCGGATGCACATTGTCGGAGTCGGGTGGCTTGGACTTGCAATTTTCAAAAGAGCGGTGGGGCCGCCAAGCTTGTCAAACATAAATTAGGACAAACTCCGGATCGGGAGGCTCGAATTTGTAGTTCGACATGGTGGTGACGTGACGCTGTGGACTTTGTCTCTTATGCAGTAAAAGGTCTTGACTTTGAACGACGGAGGCATGCTGAAAAGATTGAACGGCAAACCGGGAGGTAAGTGAGTGGGCATAGTAAAGAAAAACCTCGGATCATGCGACTCATATTTGTAGTCCAACAACATAATGGTGTCATTGTCGGGGTTGATGCCTTCTTCTTCCTCGATGGCGATCTCATCTTTGTCATCTTGAAAGTACTCTCCACATTGCGGATTGACAAGTTGAATTGGAAGTACCGGGGCACAATTTGCAATGACGACATCTCCCCCGTCTTCAACTTTTCCCTTGTCACAAAATGGGGTGACAACCAACTCACTCCTTGGTTATGACACCACTTGAGGTTCTTCTTGTTGGGCGGACGTCGTGTGGGCAAGAAATTGTGCCCTCAAAATTTCAAACTCACACTTTAGAGCGTCATGTGTTTCCTTGAGCATAACATACTCCTCTTGGGAATTATCACACCGTCGGGGGGTAACGTTGACTACTTTCTCATGATGGGCACGCCATCGGGGAACAAAGTTGACAGATTGTGATAGCATGTATTATAATCTATATTTTGGGGTTGGTTTAGACGTTTTATCTTCAATAATCTGCATGTATGGATGTATATTATGTGATTATATTGTTGTTTTATCTACCTTTACGGGAATCTAGGTCTATACCTAGTTTCATTGTAATTGTAGGTAAAATGGCACGTTTTGGAGTAAAATGGAGCTAAGGAGCTAAGAAGTTATTGGAGCTACATTCTGGAGCTTAAGGAAGAACTCAGGAAGCATGGAATTAATGAAGAAGATTTACTTTGGACCAGTTTTGAGAGATTTCACATTCACTTGAGATTCACCTCGGTTAGCTACAATATCACCTCGACCGAGGTGATCTTGAGGAGCGTCCCGACCGAGGTGAAGAACCTGCCGCTGGCGAGATCCATATTTTTGGCTGAGATCTTTTATTTTTGAAAAGAAGATATCTTATATTTTTGGGCTGGATTTCTGGAAGGAAGATATTATTTTTGGGAGATCTATTTTAGAGATTTGGATATATTTTATAGGAAATTATCTTTTTAAGATATTATTATCTTTGGAAGATAATTCTCCTATATAAAGGGTTGGATTTTCCACAAGTTCAACCAGGTTTGGAGGCTGAGAACACCCAACAATTAGGAGATTTTCTGGAAGCTTTGAAGGAAGGTTTGAAGGATTGAAGATCAATCAAGGAAGGATTCATAGTTTGGAGTTAGCTTTAGAGGGAGCTTGTAAGACTTTCTTAGATTCCCTGTTTGGTTTGTTGTCTTACTCGATTTGTGATTTGAGGAAAGTTGATTTGTTGTTAATTGATTCAGTTATTGAGACCTTTTTCTTAAGGTTTACTTGTTCTAATATTCATTCCTTTCCCATATATTTGATTATTGTTATCGTGATGATGATTGACTAAGCTTTTTATGCGATTCTAGGGTGATTGGCTGAAAGTTGTGGGAAAGACGATGATAGAATAATCTTAATCCCAGCAGAACCCTGAAAGCTCGAGTCTTTAACCTTAACCCTAGATACCTCGCTCAGTCGATGAACATCTCGGCCGGGGTGGAACTTGACTGAGCGAGGTGAACCTTTTTTGATCCGAAACTGAGAGTTAAGTGTTCTAGTTTGCCAAATCCTATCCTTATTACACCTTTCCTGGTTCAATGCAAGCCTAGGATGAGACTTACCCGGTGATTCCTTTGTTTGTTTACCCATGATCATAAGTGTAGGTAATAAAGCTTTATCCTTTATTGGGGTTTGAGTGTGCCTACATTCCATCTTTGTGAGTTAGCCTGAGACTTACCCGATAAAGGTTGATTCTATTCCCTTAGGTGGTGTGTTGGTTTGAGATCATAGTTCCTTTCTTTTGTACCTTGAGACTTACCCGGTAATAGGAGCTTTGGTTTGGGATAGTGAGTAGTGAGACTTACCCGGTAATCTATTCCCACTTTCGAAACACCTTCCCTTTGCAAAACCTCAGCTTTGTCCGCATTATCCTTTGAGATCTTGAGTCGGAACCACAACTTGATGCTTTAATCCCTAGAATCCGCATTTCCCCTTAATTGACTTTCACATCATCTTTGATTGCTTTAATTGCTTTTGGTTAATTGCAATATTTGACAACCTATTTAGTGCTTTGTTTCACCTAAGTCCCTGAGATCGACCCCTGGAATTCTTGCTTTTTATTACAATTGACCCGTACACTGCGGGTTCGCATCTTTGTTCAAGCATACTTCTTGGGTTATAAATTTAAAGCTTGCACACACCGTTTGGAGTGAACAAGTTTTTGGCGCCGTTGCCGGGGACTTGGTCTACACCGAGCCGGTTGCGGTTTTCTTTCTGGGCAATTGCCCTTGTTGCTATTAACCACTCTACTTGAGTGTTTCCGCAGGATCTTTTTCTTAGGTTTATGCGAAGAACCCGTGCTGGGAAGGAAATCGTTCCTTACGATCCCGAACAAGAAAAGACATACAAACGACGATTGAAAGAAGCTAAGATGGCCAATCAAGACAATCGCGATCTTGAGGCCGAATTGAAGGAGGCATTGGAACATCTCCGCCTCAATAAGGAAGAACTGCGGCAAGAAAGAGTGCAGACTCGCACAAGAACTGCAGAGATCGAAGCAGATATGGCCGATCTAAGAGCCCAGATTCTGCATCGACCGATCCCAGATCCTCGACCGAGGAAGGACCCAATCCCAGTTTCCGCGGCCGAGATACATCCACCTCGGATGCCTGCCCGATATGTTCTTTTTGCTGGAATTCCACAAACTCTAGGATAGCGGATGGACCCTAATCAGCAAGTGAGGCGTCCAGGAGTCAACCTAGGTGATCCAGCTGAGCATGATTACGAACTTCGACCGTAAGTTCGATCCATGATCCGTCAATGCCAGTTTAGAGGTTTAGAGAGGGAGTCTCCACATCAGCATTTGCAAAACTACGAGATTCTGATGGAGACCTTGAGACCTTCAAGGCTAGAAAACAACAACTACAAGCTAAGACCTTTCTACTTTTCTTTGAAGGACAGGGCGCTTACTTGGTATCAATCTCTCCCACCCGAAAGATCAACACATGGGAAGAGATGACGACGGAGTTTCTAACAAAATTCTTTCCCCCCTCCAAGACCGCTGAAATGAGAGGGAAGATTAATGCATTCATCATGAAGGACAAGGAGAGTTTGTTCAAGTCATGGGAGAGATTCAATGATGTTCTATTGGATTGCCCACATCATGGGATTCCAAAGATAGAGTTGCTGGAGATATACTTCAAGGGATTGGATGGAGCTACTCAATTCAATCTTCAACTACTTTCCGCCGGCACATTTATGGATATGCCGATAGACGAAGCTTGGGAGTTCATTGGAAGCAAGCTTTGCATATGGAGAAGTACTCCCATCAAGGAGCCGAAAATGGAGTTAAGAGAGTTAATCTCCAGGACACTCCATCAAATGACAATCAACTCCTCTCCCTTAAAAACGATGTGAAGCAATTGAAGGACCTTTTGGTGGCTCGCACGAAGAAGGAAGACGGAAGATATCAAGGAAGAAACAATGATCAAGGGTCACGGAACAACAATTACAATAATAATAGAGGCTCCAACAGCAACAATTGGAGATCTAATCAACAAAATCCGGATAACCCTTATTCTAATTCTAATTCTAATAATTCTTTTAACCCCTCTTCTTCTTCTTCTTCTTCTTCTTCTTCTACTCCATTGAAGAGCAAGGAGCCTGGATCAAGTATGTCCCAGCCAGAGAAGAAAGATGCAGTGCTGGAGGCCATCTTGATCAAGCTCAACGCTATGGAGGCGTCTATGACTTCATTTTCGAAGGCACAAAAAGCCTTAGAGAAACAATTCTTTAATAAGGTGAATGAAGCACCAAGAGATCCAGGGAAGCTCCCATCAAGGACAGAGAGCAACCCCAAGGGACAAATTATGGCAATAACGACGAGAAGTGGACTAAAAATTACAGATCCAGTACCTCGGTCGGTGCCAGTGCAGACGAAGGATACCTTGGTCCAGGTACAGACGAGGAACACTTCGGTCGAGGTGCCACCCGAGGTGGAGTCTGAGAAAGCGAAGGACAAATCTGAAGTTTATGTCCCACCTCCTGCTTATAAACCACCACTTTCATTCCCTCAGTCAAGGGCCAAAACACATCTAGACAAGCATTTTGGTAAGTTCCTTGACTTGATGAATAAACTATACATTAACATCCCTTTCCTTGATGCTATTCTAGGGATGCCCGCCTACGGGAAGTTCTTAAAAGAGATTCTATCAAGGAAGAGGAAACTGGAAGACTTTGGAGAAGTTAGGATGACATCTAAATCCTCGGAGCTCATTCAAATCACGAAAGAGAAGATGCCACCTAAGTTGAGAGATCCCGACTCATTTTGCATTCCCATTCAAGTTGGGGATGTAACTTGTGAGGCGTTGTGTGATCTAGGAGCCAGCGTGAGCATCATCCTGCTGGAGCTATGTGAGAGAATCGGACTTGGAGAGCCCAAGCCGGTGAAGATAGGGCTATACATGGCGGATCGCTCCATTACCCATCCCGTGGGCATCTTGGAAGACGTTCCCGTAAAGTTAGGTAACTTCTATTTACCTATATACTTTGTTGTACTTGACATACCCGCAGATTATCCCGTTCCTATCATTCTCGGGAGACCATTTCTAGCAACTTCGGGTTGCAATGTGGATTGTAAGAACGCCAAGTTGAAATTCAACATTGACGGTGATCAAGTGGAATTTGCATTGCTTGCTGCAATGAAAGGAGAGCCGCTGGAGGATGATATCTTCAACATCTATGATGAAGAAGAATCAAGAGAATTTGTGAGCTCTATCCTTATTAATGACCCTCTTGAAAGAGTTCTTAGTTTTAGCTTAATGGAGGAAGGTATAGATGTTTCTTGTGATGTAGATATACGGAGCTTAAAGGCATTGGAAGCAGATCCAAGAGCTAAGATTGAGAAACTGATCCAGGAGAGGAGAAATTCAAGTTTCGGTGCCAGTTCCAGTACCTCGACCGAGGCACTTTCTGGACCAAGCGAGGTGTTCTTATCTGAAGAACATCTTAGTCACCCACTTGAGACCTCGACCAAGGTCGCAAGTGAGATGATGTCAACTGAGACTTCTGAGAGTCTTGTTCTTCGATCTAAGCCTACTCTACTGGAAGGAGGAAGCAAGGATCTCCCTCAAAAAGCACCCCTAGTTATGGAGCTTAAGCCGCTTTCAAGTTACTTGAGGTATGTTTTCCTTGGACCGGATTCTACATATCCCATTATTGTAAGCGCTTCCCTTTCCGAAACTGAATTGTCTAAACTGATGCATGTCCTGAGAAAACATCAAAAGGCTTTGGGATATACTATTGATGATCTTATTGGTATTAAGCCTTATTTCTGCATGCATAGAATACTAATGGAAGATGATCATAAGACTTCACGGGAACCTCAAAGACGGTTAAATCTGATCATGAAAGAGGTTGTGAAGAAGGAGATTCTTAAGTTGTTGGATGTAGGTATCATATTTCCTATCTCGGATAGCAAGTGGGTGAGCCTAGTGCATGTAGTTCCGAAGAAAGGAGGGATGACCGTTGTGACGAATAAGAACAACGAGTTGATTCCAACAAGGACCGTTACGGGTTGGAGGGTGTGCATCGATTACAGGAAGCTGAACGTGGTCACTCGGAAGGACCATTTTCCACTTCCCTTCATCGACCAAATGCTCGAGCGGCTAGCTCAACATTCCCATTTCTGCTATTTAGATGGTTAGAGTGGCTTCTTTCAGATTCCTATCCATCCGGATGATCAAGAGAAGACCACTTTCACTTGTCCATGGGGGATATTCGCTTATAGGAGGATGTCATTTGGATTATGTAATGCACCCGCTACCTTCCAGCGTTGTATGATGGCTATCTTTTCCGAGTACATAGAGAAGATCATGGAGGTATTCATGGATGACTTTTCAGTATATGGTTCCTCTTTTGATAATTCCTTATCTAACCTTTCTCTAGTGCTAAAATGATGTGAAGACACTAATCTCGTTTTGAATTGGGAGAAGTGTCACTTATGGTCAATGAAGGAATTGTGCTAGGACACCTCGTTTCAAACCGAGGTATTGAGGTCGATCGAGCTAAGATCGAGACTATTGAGAAACTTCCTCCCCCTTGTTCTGTTAAGGGTGTGCGGAGTTTTCTCAGGCATGCAGGTTTCTACAGGAGGTTCATCAAGGATTTCTCGAAGATTTCTAAACCACTCACTAAACTCTTGAATACGGATGTTGTTTTTGAGTTTTCGCAGGAATGCCTTGATGCGTTTTACAAGATAAAGGAAGCGTTGATTTCCGCTCCCATCATTCAACCTCCCGACTGGACCTTGCCCTTTGAGGTCATGTGTGATGCGAGTGACGTGGCCGTAGGAGCTGTACTTGGACAAAAGAAAGATGGCCAGACCAACGTCATTTACTATTCTAGCAAGACACTAGATGAAGCTCAACTAAACTACGCCACCACTGAAAAGGAGCTTTTGGCGGTTGTATATGCTTTTGAGAAGTTTCGCTCTTACTTAGTAGGAGCGAAAGTTATTGTTTACACTGACCATGCAGCTATTCGTTACTTGCTTGCTAAGAAGGATGCGAAGCCACGTCTTATTCGATGGATTCTCTTGCTTCAAGAGTTTGATCTAGAGATTCGCGATAAGAAGGGTTCCGAGAATTCTGTTGCGGATCACCTCAGCCGGATACCTCCCTCTTCACGCGAGAAGGACGACATACCCATAGATGACTCATTTCCGATGAGCATTTGCATTTGCTGGAACGTTTGATAGACTTCTTTATCTCACCCCATGATGAAGGTGAAGTATGGGGTGAGGATACCTTCCAGCATGTTTAGGGATGCCGCACGGTCCAGCTAGCGACCTTAAATCAAGCGCTTCTTGGGAGGCAACCCAAGGTATTGCTTTATTTTCTCTTTTTCTAGCTTAGTTTTAGATACTTTGCTTTTGCTTTACTTTGTTTTGTTTTTGGCGTCCTAGACAAAAACCAGGTACTCTCTAAGGAAGGATTACAACTCAGGAGCAACACTAGAAGGACAGAAATTCGAGAAATTGAGAAGATGGAGTTTGACTGAGACACATCGCGGTTGCTATCATAGTGCCCGACCAAGATGATTCTTGAGGCAACCGAGGCGACTAGGTTTGACAATCCAGTCAGCCACCTCGGTCCGGTTGTAACGCGTGGAATTTTTGGGTTCCGTTACGAGAGGCGTTAGAAGCCTTGAGCAAGGGCTACTGCCCTTGCGGCTTAGAAGGCCCGCAACCGCGGCCGTCCGCGACCGCGGCTTGGACGTCCCGCGGGGGCGGTGACACGTTGAGCGAGAGTTTTTTTTCTTTTCCATCAAACCTTTTGTCTTCTAACTCTTTTAATTCTGTCTCTTTATGAGATGAGTGATTCATGGTTGTTGTCTCTTGGCATCCCTCCCACTCATTTCTTTTCACGTTACTTCATCTTCTCCCTTCTTCTTCCTCATCTCCTTCACTTTTTTTCTCCTCTCTTTTCTGGAGGCTGTCATACGGAGTTCAAACTGCGGATACGTTTTCCAGGGTATGTTCTTTCCTTCCCCTTCCTTCCTTCTTCGTCCTTCTTCTTCTTACTACTTTGAATGGAAGGAATCCATGGATCTACCTAAAGGAGGTTCCTCTTGTGTTTGATTGTGTTAATGGCATACTTAGACCGTGGAGGAGGGCTAAGATCTTATGTTGGAGGCTAGGAGACGTTCACAACATCAAAGGAGGTAATAGGATGGCTTTTGCACATCGAGAACCGAAGAAATCGACGTTTCTGGATTGTGAGCCGCGGGGCGGATTCTGTGAGCCGTGGGGGCGGATCCTGTGAACCGCGGGGGCAGCCTTTGCAACCCGCAGGGGCGGACTCTGGGTCCTGCACACCGCAGGGGCGGCGTCTTGACACCGTAGGGGCGGTTTCTTCACCAGTAAGCCTCCGATCTCTTGTTCTTTTCTTTCCTTTCCACTTTCTTGACCTTGAACCATCTTAGTAGCATGTTAGGATGGCTTAACAAAGGTGATATGGAATGCCAAGTAGTGGCTTGACTCTTAGGGTTATCTTGTGAGAGTTGAGAGTATGTTGGTTGTGATATTGTTGCATGAACTCTTAGGATTGTGAGGATATTAGTTTGGGACTGAGTTGTTATGTCGGAAGCCTTTAAGGAAATGGACTGAGAGTATCATGTATCTTGTGTGTTTATGAGTGGTGAGGATTGTGAGCACTAGAAGTCTAAGGACTTCTAGTTGGCTAGAGGGTTGATCTATCTTGAGTTGTGATTCTTTTGAGGATGTTGAGCCTAAAAGTGTGAGGACTTCTAGTTGACTAGAGTGATGTTGTTCTTGTGAGGATGTTGAGCCTAGGAGTCTAAGGATTTCTAGTTGACTAGAGTGTTGTTTGATTCGTGTGCCTTGTCTTGAACAGGCGTTGTGCGTTTTCCCGAGGGAACTTGCGAGTGAGGTGATCGTTTGCGCTTCGGAGACTAGTAAGTCTACGGACTTACTTAGCTGGCTTCTTGTATGAGTGTATTGTGTATGAGTGGTGTTTGCTAGTTAGGATAATAACGAAACCGGATTAGGCCGACTTTATTATATTACGTAATGGACCCAAGTGTATGACAACGGGTCGTGACATCATATGCCTAGCTCTTGCGAGAGTCTAGGAGGTTCCCTGTACCAGCCTAGGTAGGTAGACGGTCAGATGCATTAGCACCATTCCTTGTTGGTAAACGGGATCAGGGGCGAGCTTTGGAAATCCCTCGTGTCACAAGATAAGTATCATTAGTAATGACATATCACCTAATTAAAGATAACAAAAGGATTGAATGTTGCATGCTGATTGTGTATGTTGTGTGTTTGTGCTTTTAGCTTTATACTTATGCATAGATTGTTAGCTAACGGTATTATACCGCTTGTAGATGCCTTGCAGGTTAGGGAGGCGATCGAGCGATCCGGGGGTAGTGGGCAGCCGGGGTTCCGTGCATTATAGGACAGGGCTGTTATCTTTATATTTCTTGAACATTGAGACTTATGTTGTTCTTTTGTTTTGAGACTCGGCTGGATTGCTTTTCAGATTTGTACTTTTGACTTCCGCTCATGTTATAAAACTACGTGTTTTGTCTTTTTATTTGTGCCGTGCTGTAAGGTCCGATGAAGTTGTTGCCAGGCTAAGGGCCGGGACCCATTGTGAGGTCCCAGCTCGTAGCATCCCGAGTCCTCTAGGAATCGGGTTGTTACAATATGGTATCAGAGCCAGGTTGGCAACAACGACACTCGCAGTCTTCTAAAAGGCCAAATAGACAAATAAACAGAACCCTCAAGGGTTCTGAGTTTTCAAAACGAATTTTGTTTTCAAACCATGAGCATAGTCGGGTTGGGATAGAATGTACGGGACCACCACTACCTCTGCGGATCTCGGCAGCCTAGTTTACTAGATTTAAAAATGTATGTTAGATTGTAAGTTGTTTCTGGATTTGTTATGATTAAATTAGTAGCATGAATTCTATATAGTTATATATACGTATATATTTATACGTATGGTACAATAGTATCATATTAGAGTTGCAGACTTTGTAGTTAGATGATAGGAAGCTATCATTGCCCTTGGACAAACGCTGTATGGCTTAGGCTAGTGTACATACGACGAGGAGTATGCTCAAGTTATCGAGTTGAGCATCAAGTTTTAGCGAACACCCCGATGATTTCTTGGATCCCTTTATGAGGACGCCAAACCAGAAGACCAGAGATGACTTAACCAAAGGTTAAACAAATAGAGAGGAAGCCAAGTCAACTTATGCGAAACCGAGATGGAAACTACACAATTAAGGAGGTGACATGAAGATAAGAGAGTGAATATGTGGAAGCAAGGATGGATCATTAATAAAGCAACAAGAGACAACAAACGTAAGGTTCTTCCCAGTGTCGCGTTAATGAATTGAAGACGCGAAGCGAGTGAAGATGAGTGCAGTTTCACTCGAAGATAAGATTGGCGTTCCAGTTGAGGCGTAAGTTTCCCTAGGCACTCCTAAGCACGGGATCCTAGACGAAAGGTACAGATGGACCAATTTCGAGGATCTAAAAGATACGTAAGTTACGCTTACAAAAAGACTAGAAAGTGAAGTGCTGAATTTACGAGATCCCAAGTGGATGAATTTCTTCGGACATATGAGGCAACGGGAAAAATCATGTGGTGAAGGTTCATATAGTAGAAGGTCTTTAAGAGGGTCAACCGTTTTTGTTATTGTGAGAAGGCTAAGAAACGTCAATAAGAAGGAAGTGCATAGAGATGATAGTTTCAAAAGACGAGAGATACAACAAGGATCTTTTATCTAAAGACTAAGACATCAACAAAGGGAAACACGAGTGGATGCTAACTAACGTTAGAGATTTTTGAGAAGGCGCACTTACAAGATATCATGAAATGCGGTTAAGCATAAGAAGGTGAGTCACATTACAGAACAAGGCCAAGAAGGGTATAGTTATCTTGCAGAAGGAAAGGGAGTGTAGAATGAAGAATGAGCTAACGGAGTTTAAGGTTGAGTACCCCGAGGGGGTAGCCTTCATGAGAATGGTAACATGGAGAGTATAGAAGAAAGGTAAGTTGTTGACCTCATAGAAGGTCAACCACAAGCTAATCCGTGACAACCGAGAACTCACAGGTGTAGGTTGTCTATTGATGAGGGTAGATGGGAAGAGTAACCCATACGGTGGATCATGAAGGGACAATAATAAGAGCATGGAATATTTCCAGTGGTTCAATGTCAGTAGTAAGGAGTTATATCAACGGAAGAGCAAATGGCGTAATTAAGTAGCGTTGAACAGGTTCAAGGCAAGTAAATTAAAAGACCTCTTAGGGAGGGATTGTAATTACCTACACGCGCTTCTTAGGTCATGGGATTGACATGTGGAGGAACAAAACGGATCATAACCTTCAAGATGTGATCAAGGTTGGAAGAACTAGAGGATCAAGAGGAATGTAAGGCTTTTATTGTTGCTTTACGCAAATGAGAATATATACAAAGGATGCATGGTATGAAACGGAAGATATGTTATCGCGAGCAAAAGATGAGTCAAAATTTTCTAGACTCACCCGAAGAAGCCACGAGGGCTATGTCGGGTAACAGAGAACCCGAATTAGGGCAACACACAAGCCTAGAGATTTTTTATACTATTGCTTGGCAAAGTAACGACTTAAAGTCGGGATGTCACCAGTTTAGGACGAGAAAAGAAAGTACCTACGTAAGACGGCATTTCGGACCGGTATGATCACTACAAGTTGTAGTGAATCCTTTTGGCATGAGTACACACGAGGAGTTTAGATGTTATGTAAATACGTATTCATCGGTTTCTGAATCGAGTTGCAGTGGGTCGCCCAATTTGTGGCTTTACTAGCGGTTCCACTATGGACCATAACTTAATGTTAGTAAAGACAACTAGCGACGTGAGAGAGATACACGAATGATTCTTATGTTCTCTCCTTGACGACGCCTTGTTGTCCTCTCAGAGTTGAGAGGAACAAGCTTGACACGGGACGAAAATAATACAAGTTATGCGGGATAAGATTTATGAGCCAAGTCATCTAAGTGGGAGTTAGGACATCTAAAGTGACTTCTTAGAACACGTCGTGACAACGAGAGAGATCAAGTTGATCCGACAAAGACAAGGTGATATTTTCGGTGCTACATCCAATGAATGTTGGAGAGGTAGGGAGCTTATAGATTGGTGGGATATAACTGCCAGTTGCGGAATGGTTTAAACGCCCTCCCTTTTCGAAGAGGTATATTAGAATTGTATAGTCCGAGCCGTGTCCGGGGAGCTTCGAAAAGCTGAAGAGGTGATTGGTCTCTACTCTACATTCTTGTGCATAGACAAGAGTCTTGTGGATTTGGCGACAAATAGGGATGTATCCAAACGGATCTTGGGATGCGGGTGAAGTAAAAAGATAGGTTGTGCGTGTATGTGTTAGACAATTCTGGGTGTATGAGAGGAATGCCCCATGAAGGGTCGTGAGCTAGCTAATTAATACATGTGTGTATGAGGATGTCAGTATTTTATGGAGCGACATGTCATTCTTGAACGGGAGATAAGGGTTTGATATATATATATATATATATATATATATATATATATATATATATATATATATATATATATATTCACTCACCAAGAGTTGAATACCGGATAGGAGTGATGAATAGAGTTGATTAAGGAATTCGATGAGATGGTTTTGTATCATCCGGGAAAGGTGAATATGGTCACCGACACCCTTAGCATTAGGATGCCTCAAGAGGAGGCAATTGCTCGACTGACGATCCAGCTTCAAATGCAGAGGGATTTGGTAAGGATGGAGATGGATATTCGGTTGCCGAATAAGGAGAAACCCTTGTCCGATTTGGGAGATGCTACCTTATGCGTATACAGAATGTAAGATGAACCAGAACATCATATGTTATAGTGATGATGCGGGCTTAAGCCGACGCGACTATGTACGAAGTCAATGTGCGACCTGTCATCAGGTCAAGTGTTAGCAATATATGTGCGGATGAGGATTTCATCAACTGCCAGTTACGCAGTGGAAGTGGGAGGATATCTCCATAAATATTATTACCGATTTTAGTTCGAGTAAAAGTTGTGACGCAATTGGGATTGTCGTAGAGAAACTAACAAGATCGTGCGTTTTATGACTATTTTGGAAACGTGGTAAATGAGTCGGCTAGTGGATGAATTCACTAAATTGATAGTAATATTTTGTGGGGAAACCGAGTACCATCGTCTTGGATTGAGAGCTTGTGTGCTAGATTAGGAACAAGCGTGATCAGAACACTTCCCTTTGTTTAAGTTTTCGTATTATTATAGTTGTCATGCGTCATTCGGGATGGCCTTCGTCAGACTTTATACGAGCGGATGTGTCATACACCATTTTGTAGAACATACCGAGTAGTAATGGTAGGATGACTTGGATCAGATATGTGATGACGTCGCTAGAGTAACGATAACCCTAGAGCGGATGCTAGTCGTGCCGAGTGGCTGGAAGGCGTGTACAGATAAGAGGCGCATGCTTCGAGCGTTCAGATATGGAGTAGGTCTATATGAGAGTTTCATCAACGTGAAGCGTCAGAAGTTGAGTTCCGTTACATCGGATCTTTTTGAGATCTTTGCGCGAGTTGGAAAGTGGGTTACAGGTTGGCGTTGCCACCAAGAAGCAGAATGTGTTCATCGGCATTTCATGTGTATCAACCAAGTAAGTACGTATACGACTCGAGATACAGTGTCAGTCATGACAATCTAGTGGCATAGACGAGGAGCCGATGAGGCTATTTGCAAGACAGAGGATAGTATATTTTTGGTGGGGTTACGCTGAGATAGTAGCATCGACATGATCGATGAGTTAGACTTATGTGCATGTGTGATGTTATGTGTAGTTGTGCTTGTGCGGGATTATGTGCTTGATTTGTCTGATCTTGATGTGTTAGCTTGAGTGGATCGTGTGTGTAGATTGAAGGATTATGCCTTCATGTTCCGAGTGCACGTCTTCGTTAAGACCGAGAGGATTGACGTTTGTTTAAGTTTCGGGACGAAACTTATTTTGAGGGGGATCTGATGTAACGCCCGGAATTTTTGGGTTCCGTTACGAGAGGCGTTAGAAGCCTTGAGCAAGGGCTACTAACCTTGCGGCTTAGAAGGCCCGCAACCGCGGCCGTCCGCGACCGCGGCTTGGATGTCCCGCGGGGGCGGGTGACACGTTGAGCGAGAGTTTTGTTCCTTTTCCGTCAAACCTTTTGTCTTCTAACTCTTTTAATTCCGTCTCTTTATGAGAAGAGTGATTCATGGCTGTTGTCTCTTGGCATCCCTCCCATTTATGCAGCTTAACTCCCTCTCCCTCATTTGTTTTCACGTTACTTCATCCTCTCCCTTCTTCTTCCTCATCTCCTTCACGTTATTCTTCACTTTTTTTCTCCTCTCTTCTCTGGAGGCTGTCACACGGAGTTCAAACTGCGGATACATGTTCCAGGGTATGTTCTTTCCTTCCCCTTCCTTCCTTCTTCATCCTTCTTCTTCTTGCTACTTTGAATGGAAGGAATCCATGGATCTACCTAAAGGAGGTCCTCTTGTGTTTGATTGTGTTGATGGCAAACTTAGACCGTGGAGGAGGGCTAAGATCTTATGTTGGAGGCTAGGAGACGTTCACAACATCAAAGGAGGCAATAGGAAGGCTTTTGCACATCAAGAACCGAAGAAATCGACGTTTCTGGACTGTGAGCCACGGGGGCGGATTCTGTGAGCCGCGGGGGCGGATCTTGTGAACCGCAGGGGCGGCCTTTGCAACCCGCAGGAGCGGACTCTAGGTCCTGCACACCGCAGGGGCGGCGTCTTGACACCGCAGGGGCGGTTTCTACACCAGTAGGCCTCCGATCTCTTGTTCCTTTCTTTCCTTTCCGCTTCCTTGACCTTGAACCATCTTAGTAGCATGTTACGATGGCTTAAGATAGGTGATATGAAATGCCAAGTAGTGGCTTGACCCTTAGGGTTATCTTGTGAGAGTTGAGAGTATGTTGGTTGTGATATTGTGGCATGAACTCTTAGGATTGTGAGGATATTAGTTTGAGACTGAGTTGTTATGTCAGAAGCCTTTAAGGCAATAGACTGAGAGTATCTTGTATCTTGTGTGTTTATGAGTGGTGAGGATTGTGAGCACTAGAAGTCTAAGGACTTCTAGTTGGCTAGAGGGTTGATCTATCTTTAGTTGTGATTCTTTTGAGGATGTTGAGCCTAGAAGTGTGAGGACTTCTAGTTGACTAGAGTGATGTTGTTCTTGTGAGGATGTTGAGCCTAGGAGTCTAAGGATTTCTAGTTGACTAGAGTGTTGTTTGATTCGCGTGTCTTGTCTTGAACAGGCGTTGTGCGTTTTCCCGAGGGAACTTGAGAGTGAGGTGATCGTTTGCGCTTCAGAGACTGGTAAGTCTACGGCCGTGGTACCTAAGAGCAAGAATCACCGGGTAGGTCTCTTCTCACACTTAGTTGCTAACACTAGGTTACCCTAGGATAGATCTAACTCAACAAACACTAGGATTTTAACAATCTAACAACCTAACACTCAAAATTATCAATGCAAGCAAGTCAGACAGAAATCACGGGCAGTTCATCAAGTCCACGGCCGTGGAACCCCCTAGAACAGGCCGTGATTCACAACAGAGGCTAGGTTCGAGCAAACAATTCATCTAAGGGTACGTTTAAGTCTATCCTATCATAGTCTAAGCCATAACCATCATTTCCTTACCCTAGAATCACATCTATTTAGCCAATGACATGCGTCATCATAATCAAAATCATCAAGCATACAATCATGGAGTTCATATCAAGAGGATGAAATGAAAGAAAGATGAAGCAAATAGAACAAGAAAAACAAGCTCAATAGATGTTAAAAGAGAGACTTACAACCCTTCAAAAGAAGGTTTGAATCGTTCTTACAACCCTAGGAAATGTTTCCAACAATCTTCACTCTAAAAACTATGAAAAACTAAGAATGGTGTGTTCTTTCCTTCTTCTCCAATGGAAGTCTTTCTTCTCCTCCAAGAGTAGCTCCAGTTCAATCTTTCAATGAGAGAATATGTGTGGTAAGGTGTGTAGTGGATAGTGGATGGCCCCTTTTCCTCTCAGCCTGCAGGTGTACTTATAGCCTTCTCCATATGTAAGAGTCGGTTATGGAGATCGTGGGACAGCTGTCCCGGCTGTGCAAAGAGAATCACGGCCAGTTTCCACGGCCGTGGAACTCCTAGTGGCCGTGATTCTTGTGCTTCAGCCTTTTTTTGATCGTTGAGCAATGAGTTGGTGCAAGGCATGCACCAACATGGTCCTATGTATTCTCCCTTTCTCCTAACTTGCTTCCCAATGAGTCCCAAGGCGTGTCATTGTGAGGAACGTTCTTTGGATGTATCGATTAAGCTCCAAAAGCTCCCAAAATACCTACAAAACTAGAAAAAGTCCGTGTAGACGTCTATCTCGACAACATACATGAATTAAGTGCAATTTGTCACGAACTAATGCTAAACTATGCATGAATAGCGGGAAAAACTATCTAAATGGATGCCTAGACTATCGTCATAAATTGTGTTATCAAAATACCCCATACTTAAGGTTTGCTCGTCCCCGAGCAAGTCCCAGCTATAGACTAAGAGATGACATGATTTATACATGCAGAAAAAAAACAACAAAATCTTTTTGGAAACGTGCTTCTAATATTGGATCGTCTTCATAGTCATGTTTCATGGCAAATGGACAAGCAATCATGCATCAAACGAATGAAGGCATGAAAAGACAATTATACTTAACTAGAAAGCATGCATGAAAGGTAACAATGAAGAAGTCAAGATGATCATGAGCATATCCAATCTAGATTACTAAGTCTTACACACATGCAAATAGGTCACAAGGACTTAGGAAGGAAGAGGCTAAGAAATGTTGTGATTTAGGTGGGAATTTTTTTTTTTTAGGTTATGTGATGCTAATCCGGGAAAGGAACTAACTCCACAATTTCATTTTTTGGTCAACTTCTCCACAAGTGTATATTTTCTCCATCTGTTCTTTGTTTTCTTTTCTTTTTCACTTCCTTTTTCTTTCACTTATTTTTGAGACAATGACATTGGTGTACAAAAGCCGAAACCTTGGTGATTAGCGAGCCTCGGGTTTTTTTTATTTTTCGAGGTGCTTCACACCGGGCACACATACCAAAGCTCGTTAGGACATTCGGTTTATCCGACTTTGGCAAGGCACAAACACCCGATTATGTGAATGGTGCCTAGTTACTCGTCATCAAAACCAAATTCCCCAAACCTATATTTTTTTCTACACTTTTCACAACAAATTCAGCACTTCATTCACCACATACTTTCATCAACAACTTCACCCCACACTTGCTTTTCACACACATCAACACACTATCATGCTCCTATTCCCGGATGGGTCAAAAGAGGTCAAATTTATATCAATTGAGGTGCTCAAACAACATGATCAAGATGAGAAGTAGAGAAAGGTGAATTGCCTTAATCACTCCTAAATGATGTGCAGGAACTAGCATGTAATTTCGACATTCAATCCTCAATCAAATCAAAGCAAACATTCATGATCACAATTCACTCATGGGATTTAAGATAAGTACTTCAAGTCCACATATGCATCCATCAATTCAACACATAAGGCCATCCATAGCCAATTCACAAGACAATTTCATCATAAGGGTCATACCCAAGCTTAGAAGCACTAAAATTTTTTTAAATTTTCTGATTTTTTGGATTTTTCGAAATATCTATGTACAATGCAAAACATGTGACAATATTAAACTATACTAGATTCTAATCATGCAAGAGATCATGAAAACCCCACCCCATACTTAGAAACACATTGTCCCCAATGTGTAAATGAAGTAAAGAAGAGTGAAAGAGGGTCCTCATAATGTAAAATGGTTTTCTTCGGTATTTGGGTTCACTCAAGTGGATTGATGGCGGATGATCCTATCAACGATGGTAGAGATCTCAAGGTGTTCGTTATGGCGTCGGGACCCGCGCTAGGCACCGCTAGCCGCCCAAGTTCCACGTCCGCTCCACCCATAATTGATGAGGGGTTCATCATCATCATCCACATGCCATGCAAGGCTTCCATGCTACTTAGACTCTAACACAAAAACTCCAAACACACAAAAACACACAAAAACATAAAAATGAAAGCAAAAACGAAAACGAAAAAGGAAAGATGTCTACCAATGGGTTGCCTCCCACCAAGCGCTTCTTTAAGGTCATTAGCTTGACCAAACTTGGGGATGTCTCACTCAAGGTGGAGTGGGGCAATCATGTCCACCGGAGCTCCCGGGATATACTTCTTCAACCGGTGCCCATTCACCTTAAAGTCTCCACAACGTTCCCCTCCTATCTCAACCGCTCCATGGGGAAATATCTTCTTCACCACATAAGGACCCGTCCATCTTGACTTTAGCTTTCCGGGGAAGAGCCGCATCCTTGAGTTGAAGAGAAGGACAAGGTCGTCTTCACTCAACTCCTTCGGGATGAGACGCTTGTCATGCCAACGTTTGGTCCTTTCTTTGTAGATCCGGGCGTTTTCATAGGCATCCAACCGGATCTCCTCAAGAGCGTTCATGTCTAGCAATCTCTTCTCACTGGCATCCTTGAGGTCAAAATTTAGCCACCTTATGGCCCAATATGCTCTATGCTCCATCTCCACCGGAAGGTGGCAAGACTTTCCATAAACTAGCTTGTAGGGAGTGGTGCCAATTGGTGTCTTGAAAGCGGTTCTATAAGCCCACAAAGCATCATCAAGCTTCATAGCCCAATCCTTTCTCGTCCTAGAAACCATCTTCTCAAGTATCCCCTTTATCTCCTGGTTGGAGATCTCCACTTGGCCACTAGTTTGGGGATGGTAAGGTGTTGTCACCTTATGAGTCACCCCATACTTAGCCAAAAGTGTCCCGAAGTTCCTATTAGTGAAGTGATTCCCTCCATCACTTATGATCACCCTTGGTGTCCCAAACCTAGGGAAGATCACTCGGTTGAAGAACTGCACCACAACCTTGGCATCATTTGTGGGAGAAGCGATTTCTTCTACCCATCTCGACACATAGTCCACCGCCAATAGGATGTAGAGGTTTCCGCATGAAGAAGGGAATGGTCCCATGAAGTCCACACCCCACATATCAAATATATCCACTTCTTGTATATTGTTCAAGGACATCTCATTCCTCCTTGAGATGTTGCCCGTCCTTTGGCAAGCATCACATTCTACCACAAAATTCTGCACATCCTTGAACAAACTCGGCCAATAGAATCCGGATTACAACACCTTTGCACATGTCTTGTGTGAGCTAGCATGCCCTCCACATGGCAAGGAATGACAATGGTGGATCACACTCTCCACCTCATCCACCGGTATGGATCTTCTAAAGACTCCATCCGGCCCTCTCTTGAACAAAAGCGGCTCACTCCAATAGTAATGCCTCACATCCTTGAAGAACTTTTTCTTTTGGGCATAAGAAAGATCGGGTGGCACCTCCTCACAAACGAGAAAGTTCACTATGTTGGCATACCATGGCTCATTTCCTTTGGAAACTTGAAGCAAGCACTCCTCCACCAATTGCAATTGCTCATACCGGAATGAGTCATCAATCGGGATGTCGTCTTTCTCAATCTCCAACGGTGGGAGCCTACTAAGATGGTCCGCCACAGAATTTTCGGACCCCTTCTTATCCTAGATTTCCAAATCAAACTCTTGAAGAAGAAGGATCCACCGAATCAAACGAGGTTTGGCATCCTTCTTTGTAAGGAGATAACGGATCGCAGCATGATCCGTATACACAATGACCTTCGCTCTAACAAGATACGAGCGGAACTTCTCAAATGCATACACAACCGCTAGCAACTCTTTCTCGGTGGTAGGATAATTGAGTTGGGCATCATCTAGCGTCTTGCTAGCATAATATATGGCATGTGTAAGCCCATCTTTCCTTTGTCCCAAAACAGCCCCAACGGCTATATCGCTCGCGTCACACATGATCTCGAACGGTAAACTCTAATCCGGAGGTTGCATGATAGGTGCGGAGATCAGAGCATTCTTCAACCTACAAAAAGCCTCAAGGCAATCCTTGGAGAAAACAAACTCAACATCTTTCATTAGTAGGTTAGTAAGAGGCTTAGAAATCTTAGAGAAATCTTTAATGAATCTCCGGTAAAAACCGGCATTTCCTAGAAAACTCCTTACCCCCTTCACCGAGGTGGGTGGTGGCAACTTCTCTATCGTCTCTATCTTAACCCTATCAACCTCAATGCCTCGGTTGGACACCAAGTGTTCCAACACAATGCCTTCACTTACCATGAAGTGGCATTTTTCCCAATTCAAGACAAGATTTGTCTCCTCACATCTCTTAAGCACCAAAGACTAGTTAGCCAAACAATTATCAAATGAAGATCCATAAACAGAGAAATCATCCATAAACACTTCCATGATGTTTTCGATATACTCAGAAAAGATAGCCATCATACACCTTTGAAAGGTGGCGGGTGCATTACACAACCCAAATGGCATTCTCCTATATGCAGGTGTATCCCAAGGACATGTGAATGTAGTTTTCTCTTGGTCATCGGGGTGAATAGGGATTTGGAAGAATCCACTATAATCATCTAAGTAGCAAAAGTGAGAATGTTGAGCTAATCTCTCTAGCATTTGGTCAATGAAAGGAAGGGGGAAGTGATCTTTCCTAGAGGCCACATTTAGTTTCCTATAGTCTATACACATCCTCCATCCCGTAACCGTTCTAGTTGGGATTAATTCATTATTCTCATTAGTCACTACGGTCATCCCACCCTTCTTAGGAATCACATGCACGAGACTAACCCACTTACTATCTGAAATCGGGAAAATGATTCCCGCATCTAGCAATTTAAGAATCTCTTTCTTTACTACTTCTTTCATGATGGGGTTTTGCCTTCTTTGAGGTTCAATTGAAGGTTTATGATTATCTTCCATTAAGATCTTATGCATGCACAAAGAAGGTTTAATGCCAACTAAATCATCAATGATATAGCCAATAGCCGTCCTATGCAATCTCAACTCATGCAACAATCTATTCAACTCATCATCATTCAAGCATGCATTAACAATCACCGGATATATAGAATTATCACCAAGAAAAGCATACTTCAAATGAGAGGGGAGGGGTTTAAGTTCAAGTTTAGGAGGACCTTTATCGATTGGAGAAGCTCTATATAATGTAGGTTGAGATGAATTCAAAGCTTTGGAAGACTCCTCAAGGCTCCTTGAAGCTTGATCAACCACTAAGGCACTTTCTGGAGAAACCACGGGCAAAACCACGGGCTCTGGCATAACCACGGGAGTGGAATCCGAGAAGCTAGCACTTCGGAGCACTCCAGTAGGTACCACGGGCGTGGTTTCCCCTACCTGCGTGATTTCTACAGGAATTCAGCACACCTTCGTGTGCTTCAAATTCAGCTCTTGTCTCCTTTTCCAATGCATCCAAGGCCTTGATTTCTTCACTGCAATCATCTTCAAACCCTTCCTCCATCAAACTTAAGCTAAGAACCTTCTCCAAGGGGTCCTTGATCAAAATCGAGCTCACAACTTCTCTACATTCCTCTTGCTCGACAATGTTGAACACATCTTCACCAAAGGTTGGTCCCTTCATCATTGTGGATAATTTGAACTTGATATTCTCTTCTCCAATGTTGAAGGAGAGAATTCCATTTTTGCAATCCACCAAGCATCCCGATGTAGCCAAGAAAGGTCTCCCCAAGATGATAGGAACCGGATAGTCCGCCAGGGTGTCCAATACAACGAAGTCTATGGGCACATAGAACTTTCCTAGTTGCACCGGTATGTCTTCCAAGATTCCAACGGGATGGGTTATCGAACGGTCCGCCATGTAAAGGGTCATCTTGACCGGCTTTGGCTCTCCTAGCCCAACCTTGTTGCAAAGCGCAAGCGGTATGATGCTTACACTTGCCCTAAGATCACATAGGGCTTCATACTTCACTTCTCCTACTCCAATTGGCACACAAAAAGATCCCGGATCTCTTAGCTTAGGAGGCATCTCCTCCTTCATGGTTTGGATCAATTCCGAGGACCTCTTTGTCATCCTCACTTCCCCATACTCCTCCAACTTCCTTTTATTGGAGAGTATTTGCTTCAAGAACTTGCCATATGCCGGCATACCTAGAATAGCATCCATGAACAGAATGTTAATATGAAATTTAGACATAAGTGCAAGGAATTTACCGAAGTGTTTGTCCAAGGGAGCTCTTGCTCGTGATTGTGAGAATGGTAGTGGTGGCTTGTATGGAGGTGGTGCCACATATGTTGGCTCATCATCTTTGCTCTTTCCTCCATCTTCTTGCAATGGCTCTTCTTCTATCACCACTTGCTTCCCTTTATCATTTCCCTTAGGCAAGGGATCCTTCATGCTCATCCCACTCCTTGTTGTAATAGCCAACACTTGGCCTCTTGGGTTATCTTCGGTTCTTCCGGGAAGCTTTCCCGGATCTCTATGAGCTTCACCCGCCTTTTGGAACACTTGAGCTTCCAACACCTTTTGAGCTTTAGAAATGGAAGTCACCGTTCTCTCAAGACCACTCAACCTTCCAAGCAATTGCTTAAACATCATCTCGGTTCTATCCTTTGGAGGTTGAGTAAATCCGAGTGGAGGTTCTTGTGAAGCTTTTGGTGGTAGAGTTGTTCTTGTGGAAGCGGGAGGGTTCAAGGCTCCGTCCGGGTTAGAATAGGAAAACCCGGGATGGTTGTGGTTAGGCCGGTAATTGTTGAATTGCCGGTTGTTGTTGAAGTTCCTTGGGCCTTGATAGTTGTTATAGCTTCCCCTTCCCATGTAGTTCACATCTTCCTCCTTGGAAGACAAGTTTGCTTGCACTTGCACTTGAGGGCTTGCTTGACTCTTCAAAGTTGTAGCACACAACTCCCTCAAAGACTTAAGCTCATTGTTGATTGCATCAAGCTTGAAATTACTCATGGTGACTTCACTCACCTCATATGCTCCCGCTTTCCTCCCATCACTCTTCCTATGGCAGTACTTTCCAATTACCAAAGCTTGTTTCTCTACAAATTCCCAAGCTTCATCCACATTCTTTTCCATGAAAGTCCCACCAGAAAGAGATTGAAGCTTGAATTGGCTATCTTCATCAAGTCCCTTGAAGTAGATCTCCAAAAGGTCTATTTTCGGTATACCATGGTGAGGAAAATCAAGAAGAAGGTCTTTGAATCTCTCCCAAGACTTGAATAGGCTTTCTCTATCCTTCATCACAAAGGCATTGATCTTGCCTCTTAGCTCGGTAGTCTTGGAAGGTGGGAAGAACTTAGTCAAGAACTCGGTTGTCATTTCCTCCCAAGTACTCAGACACCCTAGTGGAATCGATTGGTACCAAGCCAAGGCCTTATCCTTAAGCGAGAAGGAAAAAGCCCTAAGCTTATGGTTGTTGTTCTCCAACCTAGGCGGTCTTAGAGTCTCCATCAATATCTCGTAGTTCATCAAATGTTGATGAGGGGACTCTCCTTCCATACCTCTAAATTGATTATGCCGGATCATTTGTAGAACTTGAGGGCGGAGCTCGTAATCATGGGCTGCGGGATCTCCTAAGTTCACACCCAAAAGGTGCACTCTTTGAGCCGGATCCATACGTTACCCTAACGTTTGTGGCTCCTCAATCATTATCGGCTCAAACCGAATATTAACCTCCGGCTGCGGTTGTGGTGGTGGTGGAGGAGGTTGTTGACGATTAAGCTCTCTTTGCATAAGAGCTTGCCTAATCTCTTCAATCTCCCTCCTAGTTGCTTCTTGCCTCTCATTGGCAAGTCTCCTTTCATTCTCCAAGAGCTCATCTCTTAACCTAATTTGCTCTAAAGCCTCATCCAACTCAGCTTGAAGATCTCTTGCGGCCATCTCCTTCTTCTTCTTAATGCTCTTAGATCTATCTTTAAGGGTTTTCTCCGGTTCGGGATCGAATGGAGCTAAATCCTTGCCACGAGATCTTCGCATGCACCTAAAGAATGAGAGATGTCCTGAAAATGCAAAGACACAAACCAAACAAGATCAAAAGCAACAAGAAAGACCTACACTATAAACAATCACAAAAATTACTCAATCTAGACCTAGTCCCCGGCAACGGCGCCAAAAACTTGTTACACTAAGAACGTGACACACAAAAGTCTTAAATTTATAGCTCGATATATTTTTCCTAACTCCTAGCAAACCCACAGTGTATGGGTCGTTTTGTAGTAAGGATAGTATTCCGAGGTCGAACACAAAGACTAAGGTGAAACTGAGTCAATAGTGACTAGGGATAGTGGAGATCTAGGATAAGAAAAGAGAAATGAATAAAGAAATGAAAATCTCAATTGTTTTTGGTTTGGTTTTGAGGTGATCAATCAAGGATCGCGAATCATGCAAGATTAACAAACAAGTAAGCTTGTAACACAAATGAACAAACACAAACACAAGATAGGTAATCAATGAGAGAAAAGAGGATTCTAGGGGTTAGAAATTCCGGTTATGGCATAAGACTCAAGCTATCTAATCATTCCTTGGATTAACTATGGTATGTTGGGAGTGAGTGTTTCTAAAATGGGATCAATCACCGGGTAGGTCTCATGGTCCACTAATCCGTTCCTAAGGTCTCATCACCGGGTAAATCTCAAAGAGCCTAAGGATAGGAATTCTACACAAACCGGGATGTCATCTAGGGATCTAACCTCTCTTTACCGGGTAAGTCCCGGAAAGGAAACTCCTAAACAACATTCCTAGCAGACTCAATCCAATAGCGGCTTGTGAGGCTCACTACTACCTAGAGTTCATCATCTTTGGTACCTAAGAGCAAGAATCACCGGGTAGGTCTCTTCTCACACTTAGTTGCTAACACTAGGTTACCCTAGGATAGATCTAACTCAAAAAACACTAGGATTTCAACAATCTAACAACCTAACACTCAGAATTATCAATGCAAGCAAGTCAGACAGAAATCACAGGCAGTTCATCAAGTCCACGGCCGTGGAACCCCCTAGAACAGGCCGTGATTCACAACAGAGGCTAGGTTCGAGCAAACAATTCATCCAAGGGTACGTTTAAGTCTATCCTATCATAGTCTAAGCCGTAATCATCATTTCATTACCCTAGAATCACATCTATTTAGCCAACGACATGCGTCATAATAATCAAAATCATCAAGCATACAATCATGGAGTTCATATCAAGAGGATGAAATGAAAGAAAGATGAAGCAAATAGAACAAGAAAAACAAGCTCAATAGATGTTAAAAGAGAGACTTACAACCCTTCAAAAGAATATTTGAATCGTTCTTACAACCCTAGGAAATGTTTCCAACAATCTTCACTCTAAAAACTATGAAAAACTAAGAATGGTGTGTTCTTTCCTTATTCTCCAATGGAAGTCTTTCTTCTCCTCCAAGAGTAGCTCCAATCCAATCTTCGAATGAGAGAATATGTGAGGTAAGGTGTGTAGTGGATAGTGGATGTCCCCTTTTCCTCTCAGCCTGCAGGTGTACTTATAGCCTTCTCCATATGCAAGAGTCGGTTATGGAGATCGTGGGACAGCTATCCCGGCTGTGTAGAGAGAATCACGGCCAGTTTCCATGGCCGTGGAACTCCCAGTGGCCGTGATGCTTGTGCTTTAGCCTTCTTTTGATCGTTGAGCCATGAGCTGGTGCAAGGCATGCACCAACATGGTCCTATGTGTTCTCCCTTGCTCCTAACTTGCTTCCCAATGAGTCCCAAGGCGTGTCATTTTAAGGAACGTTCCTTGGATGTATCGATTAAGCTCCAAAAGCTCCCAAAATACCTACAAAACAAGCAAAAGTCCGTGTAGACGTCTATCTCGACAACATACATGAATTAAGTGCAGTTTGTCACGAACTAATGCTAAACTATGCATGAATAGCGGGAAAAACTATCTATATGAATGCCTAGACTATTGTCATAAATCGTGTTATCAAAGATTTCTGGTTATGGCATTGGACTCAAGCTTCTAAACATATAAGGACAAAGCTGCGGTTGTTGGGAAAGGGTGTTTCTCTAATGGGAACAATTAGTGGGTAAGTCTCATGTTCCACTAGTCCTTCACCAAAGTCCTATTACCGGGTAAGTCTCAAGGAGCTAAGGTTGGGAATTCTACACAAACCGGCCACCACCTAAGGGTCAAACCCCTCCTTACCGGGAAAGTCTCGGAAAAGGTAAGTCTTATGCAACGATCCTAGCACACTCAGTCCAATAGCAGCTTTTTTGGCTCACTACTACCTAGAGTTCATCATCTTCTATACCTAAGAGTGGAAATCACCGGGTAAATCTCATTCCACAATTAGTTTGCTACCTTTAGGTCACCCTAAGCTAGATTATGCTCAACAAACACTAGGATTTAAACAATCTAACATCCTAACATACAGATTCATCAATTAAAGAGTAACAGAAGAAAAAATCGGGTGGATCATCAGGTAAATCGGTCGATCTGGCCTATGAACAGGTCGATTTTTCTTCTGGGTTAGGTTTTGTGCATACAAATCATCCTAAACTAACATACAAGTCCATTTTATCATCACCCAAGCCACAACCATCAATCCATTACCCTAGAATCACAACTATTCAGCAAACAACATACAAATCTAGATCAAACTTTATGAATAGAGCATGGTTGCAAGTCATAGCAAAATGAAGAATGAACCAAAGAAAAGACATTATAAAGCTATAATAGAAGTTACCAAGTCTTACAAAGCCTCCAAGAACTGCTCCAAGTTGTCAACAATGGAAACTTTACTCAAAACCACCCAAATCTCACTACAAAACAAAAATCTACACTAATCTCTCTCAAGAACACCCGCAAGGGTGCCTTCAAGAGAGGCTACAATGGAAGATTGTTGGAGAAGAGCTAGAGGAGAAGGGTCCAAAAAAGAAGAAGCATCCTCAAATCAGCCTGCACGACCACTTAAATACCCCACCAAGAAGCAAGGGTCGGACAAAGAGATCGTGGGACACGTGTCAAAGCTGTCAGGGGCCAAAAAATCGACCCAGACAGAAAAATCGTCCGGTTTTCCTAAGTGTTAGGTCGATTTTCTTCAACAGAAACTCTACTTGGATCACCAAGTCATGAGTTGGTGAAAGGCATGCACCAACAAGGTCCTATGTGTTCTCGTTTGCTCCTAGCTTGCTCCTTAATGAGTGTGGAAGTGTGCCACCACAAGGATTGACCCTCGAATGTATCGGATTAAGTTCCAAAAGCTCCCCAAAATACCTACAAAACCGACAAGAGCTCGTATAGACGTCTATTTTGACAATATGCATGAATTAAGTGTAAACGTCACAAACTAATGCGGAAACATGCATGAATGGAAAGGAAAACTATCTAAAAGAGTGCCTAAACTAGTGCCATAAATCATGTCATCCAAATACCCCATACTTGCCACTTGCTCGTCCCCGAGCAAAGTTCAACTATAGGCTACGAGATGGCATGATTTATGAATGCTGAAAAACTAAAAATATTTTTGGAATTGTGCTTCAAAAGTTGGATCACCTTCATAGTCATGTTTCATGGAAATGGACAAGCAATCATGTATTAAATGAATGAAGGCACAGAAAGACAATCATACTTAACTCGAAAGTATGCATGAAAGGTAAAAATAATGAAGTCAAGATGATCATGAGAATATCCAACCTAGATCACTAAGTCATACACATAAGCAAATAGGTCTTAAGGACTTAGGAAAGAAGAGGCCAAGAAACGTGATGATAAGGTGGAAATTTTCTAACGTCATGTGGTGCAAATCCGGGAAAGGAACTAACTCCACAATTTCATTTTTGATCAACTTTCCACAAGTGTATATTTTTCTCATCTTTTCTTTTCTTTTTCATTTTCTTTTTCTTTCACTTATTTTTTAGACAATGGCATTGGTGTACAAAAGCCGAAACCTTGGTGATTAGCGGACCTCGGGATTTTTCCGAGGTGCCTCACACCGGGCACACATACCAAGGCTCGTTAGGACATTCGGTTTATCCGACTTTGGCAAGACACAAACACCCGATTATGTGAATGGTGCCGAGTTACTTGTCATCAAAACCAAAGTCCCCAAACCTATATTTTTTTCTACACATTTCACAACACATTTTCAACAACTTCATTCACAAAATTCATACACCAACTTCACCACCCCATACTTGCTTTTCACACACTCAACACACTAGCATGCTCCTATTCCCGGATGGGTCAAAAAGGTCAAATTTCATATCAAGTGAGGTGCTCAAATAATCATGATCAAGATGAGAAGAAGAGAGATGAATTGCCTTAATCATTCCTAGATGATGTGTAAGAACTAGCATGTAATTTCGACCATCAATTCTCAATCAAATCAAGGCAAACATCATAATCACACTTCATACATAGGATTCAAGAGAAGTATTTCAAGTCCACATATGCATAAATTCATTCAACACACAAGGCCATCCATAGCCAATTCACAAAACAATCTCATCATAAGGGTCATGTCCAAACTAGGAAGCACAAAAAAAAAATTTAAAATTTTCTGATTTTTTTGAATTTTTGAGATAAATATGTACAATGCAAAAACTAATGAAACATGTGACAATAATATGAAACTATCCTAGATGCGATCATGCCATGCTAAGAATCATGAAAACCCCACCCCATACTTAAAACCACATTGTCCCCAATGTGCAAATCAAGTAAAGAAGAGTGAAAGAAGTCCTCACAATGTAAAAAAATGTAGTGTTTTCGGTATTTTAGTTCACTCGTGTGGAGTGGTGGTGCGGATGATCGATCAAGCATGGTAGAGAGCTCTTCATAGTCATTCCTGCGTCGAGATCCGCGCCAAGGTGTATGCGAGATGGGAGCTCTTCCATCCAACAAAGACACCTCAAGCCATCCAAGTCTCACGTCCACTCCACCCATGGTTGAAAACGGGATCATCATCATCAACTCGCCTTGTAAGGTTTCCTTATTACCTAGACTCAAACACACAAACACAAAATGCAAAAACACACTAAAATAAAAGAAAAAGAAAAAACGAAAGAGATAAGGGAAAGAGTTGTTACCCTTGGGTTGCCTCCCAAGAAGCGCTTCTTTTAGGTCATTAGCTTGACCAAACTCCGTGGATGTGATAATCCACCTCAAATACCATGGTTTTCTTGAGGAGTCCAAGCAACCGTCGCTTTCTGGCATCCATGATGACAAGCAAGGGCCACTTGATGCCCAAATAAGCCTTAAGTTCTCTCTTCATCGGTGAGTAGTAGACTCCTTCATCACCGCTTCCTTGATGATAGTATGGAACTTTAACCATAGGTGTCACCCCATACTTACACAATTGGTACTCCGTGGTCACACCGGTGAAATGCTTGCCATCCTCATTCTCTATGATCCGAAGAAAGCCGATTCTTAGAAAGAATTCTTCATTGAAGTGCTTCATAACCATCATGGATCCATCATGTTTGTCTTTATCATTCAACATGGGAGACTCCTTAGGAAAGGGACTCCAATCTTCGTGTGTACTCCGGGCAAGAAAGAAAGGATTGGAAGGAGTTGAAGTTAACTTAGGGCTCTCAACGACAGAGCTTTCCATGGGCAAAACCACGGGCGTGGTTGTGCCAGATAGGCCGTGGTTCTGTCTGTTCTCTCCATCCCTCGTGAGCTCTTCAAGTGTGGTTCTGAAGTTGATGGCAAGGATGTCCAAGGGTGAGAGCACTTCATTGCACTCCTCCAAAGGTGAAGGAGGTGGAGGTAAGCCTTGAAGGATGGTAGGATCTCCTAGCATGAGAGCATGCCTAATCTCCTCAATCTCCCTCCTCATTTGTTCTTCTCTCTCAAAATTAAATCTTCTTTCATCCTTTAGGGCTAAATCCCTTAGCCACAATTGCTCCCGAGCTTCATTCAACTCTTCCTCAAGGTCTCTATTGGTTATGGTTGAATCGGGTAATTCTTGGATCTGCTCATGGTGAACCTTCTCTTGTTGAAATACTTCCGCTTCAAGCACCATGTGAGAACTCAAAATGGAGGCAAGGTTACTCTATAGATCATCCATCTTCCTCAACATTTCTTCTAGCATTGATTCCACTCGGTCATTGTGAGGTTGATGGTGAGGTTCTACATAAGGCAATGTAGTCATGTGAGCTTGATCATGGGACTCATGATAGGTATTGAACTCCTCCCAATACTCAAACTCATCATAGAGGGATCCTAGATCTTGGTATTCCATACACTCCTCATACTCCATGTTGTCAAGGTTATCTTGGAAGTACAATCCGTCCATGGCAAACATGAAAAGGCAAAGACAAAAACAACACAAAATCAAAAGTAACAAGAAAGATAAACACTATAAACAATCAAAATCAAATGACTTAATCTAGACCTAGTCCCCGGCAACGGCACCAAAAACTTGTTACGCTAGAGATGTAGCACAAAAAGCTTTACATTTATAAACTCGATCTAATCTCCTAAACTACCTAGCAAAACCCGCAGTGTACTGATCGTTATGTAGGAAGGAAAGTATTCTGAGGTCGAACACAAGGACTGAGGTGAAATCAAGTCAAACAAGTGATCATAGATAGTGCGAATCTAGTATAAGAAAAGAGAAAGAAATAAAGAAATGAAAATCATGATATTTTTGGTTGGTTTTGGGGTGATCAAACAAGAATCACAAAATATGCAAATCAAACAAGCAAACAAACACACAAATGCAAGATAGGAGATAAGAGGTAAGATAAGTGGATTCTAGAGATCAAGATTTCCGGTTATGGCATTGGACTCAAGCTTCTAAACATATAAGGACAAAGTTGCGGTTGTTGGGAAAGGGTGTTTCTCTAATGGGAACAATTAACGGGTAAGTCTCATGTTCCACTAGTCCTTTACCAAAGTCCTATTACCGGGTAAGTCTCAAGGAGCTAAGGTTGGGAATTCTACACAAACCGGCCACTACCTAAGGGTCAAACCCCTCCTTACCGGGTAAGTCTCGGAAAAGGTAAGTCTTAAGCAACGATCCTAGCACACTCAGTCCAATAGCGGTTTTTTTGGCTCACTACTACCTAGAGTTCATCATCTTCTATACCTAAGAGCGGAAATCACCGGGTAAGTCTCATTCCACAATTAATTTGCTAACTTTAGGTCACCCTAAGCTAGATTATGCTCAATAAACACTAGGATTTAAACAATCTAACATCCTAACATACAAATTCATCAATTAAAGAGCAACAGAAGGAAAAATCGGGTGGATCATCAGGTAAATCGGTCGATCTGGCCTATGAACAGGTCGATTTTTCCTTATGGGTTAGGTTTTGTGCATACAAATCATCCTAAACTAACATAAAAGTCCATTCTATCATCACCTAAGCCATAACCATCAATCCATTACCCAAGAATCACAACTATTCAGCCAACAACATACAAATCTAGATCAAACTTCATGAATAGAGCATGCTTGCAATTCATAGCTAGATAATGAAGAATGAACCAAATAAAAGACATTATAAAGCTAGAATAGAAGTTACCAAGTCTTACAAAGCCTCCAAGAGCTGCTCCAAGTTGTCAACAATGGAAACCTCACTCAAAACCACTCAAATCTCACTACAAAACAAAAATCTACACTAATCTCTCTCAAGAACACCCACAAGGGTGCCTTGAAGAGAGGCTACAATGGAAGAGTGTTGGAGAAGAGCTAGAGGAGATGGGTCCGAAAAAGAAGAAGCATCCTCAAATCAGCCTGCAGGACCACTTAAATACTCCACCAAGAAGCAAGGGTCGGACAAAGAGATCGTGGGACACGTGTCAAAGCTGTCATGGGCCAAAAAATCGACCCAGACAGAAAAATCGTCCAATTTTCCTGAGTGTTAGGTCGATTTTCTTCAATAGAAACTCTCCTTGGATCACCAAGTCATGAGTTGGTGAAAGGCATGCACCAACAAGGTCCTATATGTTCTCCTTTGCTCCTAGCTTGCTCCTTAATGAGTGCGAAAGTGTGCCACCACAAGGAATGATCCTCGAATGTATCGATTAAGTTTTAAAAGCTCCCCAAAATACCTACAAAACCGACAAGAGCTCGTGTAGACGTCTATTTTGACAATATGCATGAATTAAGCGTAAACGTCACAAACTAATGCGAAAACATGCATGAATGGAAAGGAAAATTATCTAAAAGAGTGCCTAACTAGTGCCATAAATCATGTCATCAACTGGTACAGACACAGCCGGTCCTAGTGTGCCGGTTGTCGATTTAGATGACGAGGCCACAGAGGCGGAGGCAGCAGCACCATCACGACCTGCCCGCCGTAGAGTTCGCAGACAGAGAGATCTAGTAGCTCACCGACGGATTGACGAGCTGACAGACCAGATGATCGACTCCTACGCAGCCTTGACAGTGGAGGTTATGGAGCTTAGAGAGAGCTAGCACTACCAGCAGAGGATGATGGAGATCCAGTTTCAGCACACTATGGGTTATCCATTTGACCCATATCAACATCCCTTCATCCCATATCCACCACCACCAGCGGAAGGACTAGAGCTTGCATGAATTTCTTTTCTTTATTTATTATGCAGTTCGGTTAGGTCCGGTGAGTTTCCTGTTTTTCTTGACTCTTATTTTGACCCATTGGGACAATGTGTCCCAAGTATGGGGTATGTGGATATATTTACTTGACATTGTGTGTAAGCTTGTACGACTCTAGTTGGATATTTATGATTTTATGCTCTAGTTGGATATATTTACTTGACATTGTGTTTATCCGAGATTACATGCATGCATACAGGTTATTTGTTTGAGAAAAACGTCAAAAACTGGTTTAAAAAAAAAGTTTATGACCTCGACCGGGATGATTCTGGCCAAACGAGGTAAAACACCTCGGATGACTTAGAACACCTCGACCGAAGCGGTTTAACTGAGAGATTTTTTGAAACGTTTTGTGCTTCTTTTCTGGGTATGACCTCAGTGATGACTTTGTTTGCAGATTGGTTTTGAAATCTTTATATGCTCGAAAGGTTTTATGATATGTTTAAGTTGCAAAATGCTTTGTTTAAAGTTTTGGCATGTTTAATACTTTGCTTTTATCAAAATTATGTTGAATTTGAAGGTTGACACTACATGATGAGTTCTATCACATTCTTCCTGGGATGATTAAGGCAATTCATTCTCTTCTCTTCTTCTTCTTGATCATGCTTTAGCCCCTCATATACATATTTGTCTCCCTTTACCTATCCGTAAATTTGGAAGCAAGCAAACAAAAGCAAGTGAAAGTAAAGTTGAGATGTTGGCTAGAAATTTTAGAAAGAAACAAAATAGGTTTGGGGAAGTCAATCATGATGATGGGTAACTCAGCACCATTCACATAGCCGGGTGTTTGTGTCTTGCCAAAGTCAGATTGAGTAATATTCCTAACGGGTCAAGGTATGTGCATCAAGGGTTTGAGGCTTCTCGAGAAATTGATGATTGCTGATTTCCTAGGCTTTGGTTATTGTGCACCTCTGTCCATGCATCCCAAAAAGTAAAGTAAATAAGCAAAGCTTATTGGTGGAAGATGTTGTGATTCAAGGAAAGTGAAGTAAGATCCTTTTCCCGGATTCTAGCACCACATTCCCTATATACATCCCACCCTGACACGTTTCTTCACCTCTTTTGGAAGCCCTTGAGACCTCGAGCTTGTTGATTGACTTGGTGGTTTAAACTGGATTATACATGATTAATTTTGATAAATATAATTTATTATGCATTCTATGATTTTATGCAAAGATGAACAACTTTCCTATACTTATAAAATGTTTTGATCATATCTTGATTTTATTTGCCATGAAGCATTCTCTTAGAGTGATCTATGAGTGGAGCACACCACCAAAACTGATTTGAAATTGCTTTTCATTGATCTTTATGACCTATAATCCATTCTATCTTGTACTTAAGATTTGGAACTTGCTTGGGGACAAGCAAGGAACAAGTATGGGGTATTTTGATAGCATGTATTATAGTCTATATTTTGGGGCTGGTTTAGACGTTTTAGCTTCAATAATCTGCATGTATGAATGTATATTATGTGATTATATTGTTGTTTCATCTACCTTTACGGGAATCGAGGTCTACACCTAGTTTCGTTGTAATTGTAGGTAAAATGGCACGTTTTGGACTAAAATGGAGCTAAGGAGCTAAGGAGCTAAGGAGTCATTGGAGCTACATTCTGGAGCTTAAGGAAGAACTCAGGAAGCATGGAATTAATGAAGAAGATTTACTTTAGACTAGATTTGAGAGATTTCACATTCAGTTGATATTCACCTCGGTCAGCTACAGTATCACCTCGACCGAGGTGATCTTGAGGAGCGTCCCGACCGAGGCGAACACCTTGCCGCTGGCGAGATCCATATTTTTGGCTGAGATCTTTTATTTTTGGAAAGAAGATATCTTATATTTTTGGGCTGGAATTCTGGAAGAAAGATATTATTTTTGGAAGATCTATTTTAGAGATTTGGATATATTTTATAGGAAATTATCTTTTTAAGATATTATTATCTTTGGAAGATAATTCTCCTATATAAAGGGTTGGATTTTCCACAAGTTCAAGCAGGCTTGGAGGCTGAGAACACCCAGCAATTAGGAGATTTTCTAGAAGCTTTGAAGGAAGGTTTGAAGGATTGAAGATCAATCAAGGAAGGATTCATAGTTTGGAGTTAGCTTTAGAGGGAGTTTGTAAGACTTTCTTAGATTCCCTTTTGGTTTGTTGTCTTACTCGATTTGTGATTTGAGGAACGCTGATTTGTTGTTAATTGATTCAGTTATTGAGACCTTTTTCTTATGGTTTACTTATTCGAATATTCATTCCTTTCCCATATATTTGATTATTGTTATCATGATGATGATTGACTAAGCTTTTTATACGATTCTAGGGTGATTGGCTGAAAGTTGTGGGAAAGACGATGATAGAATAATCTTAATCCCAGCAGGACCCTGAAAGCTCGAATCTTTAACCTTAACCCTAGATACCTCGCTCAGTCGATGAACATATCGGCCGGGGTGGAACTTGACTGAACGAGGTGAACCTTTTCTGATACGAAACTGAGAGTTAAGTGTTCTAGTTTGCCAAATCCTATCCTTATTACACCTTTCTTAGTTCAATGCAAGCCTAGGATGAGACTTACCCGGTGATTCCTTTGTTTGTTTACCCATGATCATAAGTGTAGGTAATAAAGGTTTATCCTTTATTGAGGTTTGAGTGTGCCTTCATTCTATCTTTGCGAGTTAGCCTAAGAATTACCCGGTAAAGGTTGATTCTATTCCCTTAGGTGGTGTGTTGGTTTGAGATTATAGTTCCTTTCCTTAGTACCTTGAGACTTACCCAGTAATAGGAGCTTTGGTTTGGGATAGTGAGTAGTGAGACTTACCCGGTGATCTATTCCCACTTTAGAAACACCTTCCCTTTGCAAAACCTCAACTTTGTCCGCATTATCCTTTGAGATCTTGAGTCGGAACCATAACTAGATGTTTTAATCCCTAGAATCCGCATTTACCCTTAATTGACTTTCGCATCATCTTTGATTGCTTTAATTGCTTTTGGTTAATTGCAATATTTGACAACCTATTTTGTGCTTTGTTTCACTTAATTGCTTTTTATTACAATTGACCCGTAAACTGCGGGTTCGCATCTTTGTTCAAGCATACTTCTTGGGTTAAAATTTAAAGTTTGCACACACCGTTTGGAGCGAACTGATTGACACGCCGTCTTGGGGCAACGTGTTCAACGGTGGGAAATTTTGCGTCGAAGAATGATAATGTAAGCCAAATTATTTAGTGATCAACTAGTCTAATACCCGCACCTTGTGCGGGATTGGGATCGAATAGATTATAAAAAAACTTTTATTAATTATAAGCAAAACAAATGACAACTTTTCTCAAAAAGCGCTAACAACCTTTATAATAACAAAAAAATGTTAAAAAGAATATATTAATACCAATCTGATAAGATTATGTAGCAAAAATTTAATTATTAAATTTATAATATAAGTGCCAAAGTGTTAAATGAAAAAATTACGTAACAAATTTTCAATCCAATTTTTTAACATCATTGCCTATAACTTAAAAATTAATAAAATTTAAAATTTGCTTATTTTAAAACAAATTCGATTTATGAGTAGGTAATATTATATTTAAATATAGTTCATTTTCAAAATAAAAGTTTTATAATTAGTTAAAATTGGACTATCTAATTCTTTGTTATAAATTAGATAAAAATAGAGAATGAAATTTTGTTTTAGTTGTGCATCCTAGTTAGTGTATAATTTATAACTCTCATTTAAAAATTTTGTTTTCAAATCCGATATATTTTTCAATTCTGGATTTTAAATAGTAGACACAAATTGTTAACACCATAATTTATTGGGCTAATTAGGTAAGTAGGCTTTTTTATTTTATTGTATACTAACTACGCCTTTTTTAGTTTTCTATTTAGTAAATATACACCATGATTTTTTTACCAGTTTTATTTAAATGGTAAGGTAAAACTAATTAACCCTTGTATTAAAAAAGAAACAATATTTGATGTTTGTTATGTAAATTTTGATTTTAATTACTAAATTTGTTTTTAATTTTATTTTATTCGCTTTTTATTTCCTGTTCTCATACCGGACATTTTACATACCGGACATTTACATACCGGATATTTTATATACCGGACATTTACATATCGGACATTTTACATACCGGAAGTTCATATCGAAAGTTTATAACGAAAATTTTCATACCGGAAGTTCATACCGAAATTTTTTATACCGAAAGTTCATACCAAAAGTTCATACCGGAAGTTCATAACGAAGTTTTTCATACCGGAAGTTCATACTGAAATTTTTTATATCGGAAGTTCATACCGAAAGTTCATACCGGAAGTTCATACCAAAATATTTTATACTGGAAGTTCATACCGGAAGTTCATACCGGCAGTTCATACCGAAATTTCCTATACCAGAAGTTCATACCGAAATTTTTTTATACCGGAAGTTCATATCGAAAGTTCATACCGGAAGTTCATAACGAAGTTTTTCATACCGGAAGTTCATACCGAAATTTTTTATACCGGAAGTTCATACCGAAATTTTTTTTTCCGGAAGTTCATACCAAAATTTTTTATACCGGAAGTTCATACCGAAAGTTCATACCGGAAGTACATACCGGAAGTTCGTAACGAAGTCTTTCATACCGGAAGTTCATACCGAAATTTTTTATACCGGAAGTTCATACTGGAAGTTCATGCCGAAAGTTCATACCGGAAGTTCATACCGGAAGTTCATGCCGAAAGTTCATACCTGAAGTTCATACCTGAAGTTTGTAACACCTTGAATTCTCAGAACTCGGAACGTTACTGGTTAGGACCTCACAATGGGTCCCGACCTCAGTTTGACAACAATATTACTAGGATCTTGCAACAAGACAAAAATAAGAAAAACCGAAATTCATGAAATAGTATTTTTAAAGGAATGAATGCAACACGGTCTAGCAGCCTATAGTACTTAAACAAAGAGAAAAACGATCAACTGTCTTAACAAAAGAAAGAACGACAAACAACAACTCCAACCCCCACTCTAAGGAGTACGGAGACCCGGCTGACCACTACTTCCGGATCACTCAGCTGTTGGTCTAACCTGTGGTAAATCTAAAACCACAACAAGAGAAACCATTAGCTAGTTATCTAAACATTAGGATAGTAATAATAGCACACACACATAAAAATATAAACACCCATCATGCTTTCAAACAAGTCCATTTATTATCTTCAGTTAAGTTATTCACTCTTACTAATGGTACTTATTTTGTGACACGAGGGATACCCAAACCTCGCCTCCGCCTCCGTGTAACCATCAGGAATGGATCCGATGCATCTCACCTTGTACCTGCCTGGTCTGGGTATAGAGAACCTCCCAGTCTCCTGTCAGAGCTGGGCAGTGATGTCACGGCCCGTTATACATACACTTGGGCCTTAAACATAATGATAACGGTCGTCCTAGCAAGTTGTTATTAATATAATCACGCACATCGCACACACACAACCACTATCACTCAACTAATATCCAGAAACTGGCTAAGTAAGTCGCAAGGACATACCTGAGTCAAATCACACTCTAACACGTCTCAAATCGGTCCGTACTCGTGGTAACTCAAACGCCTGTCAATTAAGGCATGTGGATCAAAATCACATCCAGATGTCCAGCCTCATGCGAAGGAATTACGGAAAAAGCTCTCTTACGGTAAAAGACCATTTTACCCTTAGTGCCGAAAGTTCTCAAATTTATACTTAAATCCTATTAATTTCTTTTAGAACTTGGTTTCCATAATTAGTGTCTCTCGGATAGTTACTAGAGGTTATAAGATTAATCTCAAACACTCGTCACATAGAACAACATTACTTCCTTCCCGGATATTACTCCACTCTTACACGTAAGTATCCGCGTATAAAAACGTTGCTTCTCTAAGGAAATACTCATGTATATACCCTTTACTTATTCCCATATTTATATACACTTATTTATCCTCTAATATCTATAGTTACACATATCTGTACATGATAGGTGATATATATACTCAGCATACTTTACTCTAACCTAATCATGCTTAACCATGCCTAATCATATATATCTTCAGTACTCCCTACGTATATACTTATATATACTCAGTACACTAGTTTTATAGTTCTACTGTCGATTTATATAAATATACTTATACGTTCAAAACAGGATTCCTATATGTATGTATATAGTTATACGTTCAGCACACATTCATACCCATCATATATACTTATCGTTTCTAAAACCGAAGCCTAAAGCTGGAAGACAGAAGAGAGGTAGGAGGGGAAGAGGGGGAAGGACTCACCACTGTCGGACTGTAGCTGGTCCGAGTAGCGGCTGTTGGGGGAGTATCTGGGTGTGACAGGGCGTCCAGGACCGGCTCGAGTGTGTCCCTCATAGTGTACCACCCGCCTTAGTCCGACGCTGCTGAAACGGAGAGAGAGGGAAGTGGCTGCAGTCGTTAACCACGCGAACACAGAAGACGGCTAAGGGAGAAGAAAGGTCCTACCTTCACTGTCGTCCGGGAAGGCTCGACGCGGCAGCAACCGGCTGGAGGACAGGACAGAATAGCGTCGGCTGCCGGAGGTTGTAGTCCGAGCACTGCGCAGGTGGCGGTTTAGTGGTGCTGAAAACCGGAAGAAAGATTAACGAGAGGGAGATGGCGACGAGGCTTACCAGGGTCTCCTGCGGCGGCTGGCGGTGCCTTGGTGGTCGACAGAGGCGGTGCAGTGGCTCGGTGGCGGCTCCGGTGTTGCGTGTTGCTGCTGTCGTCCTTCGTACAGAGAGGGAGAGGGAGGAAGCGGCACAATTAGGAGGACGTAAAAGATTAAGGTTAGCCGTGTTCAGCAACGTGATTAGAGTTTAGGTTAGATTAGGAGGTTGGGCTTAAGGAAATGGGCCGACTGAAAAGGTTCATGGGTCCGATAATGGGCCAAACCGGCCTGCTCTCCTATTAGAACAAGGCTAAGGAACTCGTTAATCGTCCCGGACCAAAGAATAAATTGCGGTATTATTTATTGTATTAAATTAAGTCATCATTTATTTTAAAGATACGGAATTATTTCCGGTTACATAGTTTCATCATTTTATGTGAATTAAGGTCACATAAAATGATAGAACTTAAAACTCATTTTATTTTATTTATTTATTTAAGATTGACGTATCGGAATTCGGTTAAATTCAGTGTTAAACGGAATTTAAAATTTTCGGTTATTACATCAGTGCCCCCTTAAAAGAAGTTTCGTCCCGAAACTTAGGATAGTATACCTGTTCATATGTTTGTATAATTAATTCCCAAAATTTACTAGTTCCTACCATGCAACTACTCAACTAACATAATCCACGTGCATCACATAAAACATAATCACTCAATCCAATATAATAACCAGAAAGGTCAGACAACATAACATCCGAGTACTAACTCGTCGATACCGAAGTAATCTCTAACCCCACAAAGAACTCGGGATAGTTACGCCTAATACTCTCCTCGGTCTCCCAAGTGGCCTCATGAGCTCCTCTCCTAGACCACTGGATCCTCACCATAGGTATTTCCTTGGATCACAGACGTCTAGTACTGCGCTCCAAGACAACTACTAGGTACTCTACAAAAGTGTGATCGGGCTCAACTATCAAATCCTCATGGCTGATGACGTGTCTTGGATCTGGGATGTACTCTCTCAACTAATATACATGAAAGACCGGATGGACACCCTCTAGTCTCGGCGGTAATGCTAATCTGTAGGCCACCTCTCCAACTCTCTCCAAGATCTCAAAAGGTCCGACATATCGGGGACTCAACTTCCACTTAATGCCGAAACGCCTGACTCCTCTCGTAGATGACACTCTCAGCCACACCTGAGCACCCACTCTAAACTCCAAAGGTCGACGCCTTTTGTCGGCGTAGGATTTCTGACGACTCTGAGCTGCTAAAATCCGCTCTCGGACTAGGGAAATCCGAGCGATGTCATCTTGTATCTGATCTAGAGTTACTCCATCAGCTCTGCTGGGCTCATCCCAGCATAATGGCGTACGACATCTCCGCCCGTACAAAGCCTTATAAGGAGTCATCCCAATAGACGCGTGCCAGCTGTTATTATACGAAAACTCTACCAGTGGGAGATGATTTGGCCATACCTATCCCCAATCTAATACACACGCCCGCAGCATGTCCTCTAAGGTCTGAATGGTCCTCTCAGACTGACCGTCTGTCTGTGGGTGATAGGCAGTGGTAAAGTGGAGGCTCGTCCCCATAGCAGTATGTACCTGCTGCCAAAATCTCGAGGTAAAACGTCCATCTCTGTCAGAGACGATAGTCCTCGGTACTCCGTGGAGTTTCACAATGTGTTTGGTGAACTCCTCAGCTAGACGACTTACCGGCCACCTTTCCTTTATCGGAATGAAACGTGCGGTCTTCGTCAGACGGTCTACCACTACCCAAATAGCATCAAAACCTCTACTAAGCCTCAATCCGGTGATAAAATCCATAGATATATCCTCCCACTTCCACTGTGGTACTGGAAGTGGGTGGAGCTCTCCTTCGGACCTACGATGCTCAATCTTGACATACTGGCAGGTCGCACACTGAGCTACATACCGAGTCACATCGGGCTTCAAACCACCCCACTAGAAAGACTGTCTCACATCCTTGTACATCTTACTCGCTCCCGGGTGTACTGAGTATGGGGTAGCATGAGCCTCACCTAGTATCCTCTGTCTCAACTCATTGTCTGACGGCACACAAACGTGGTCCTGACGTCTCATCACTCCATCAGCACCAATAGTGAACTATGGGGCCTCATCTCGAGACATCCTGTCTCGGATCCTGATCAAAGTCGGGCAAGTCTCCTGCTTCTGTCGGATCTCATCCAACAAATCAGGAAGTAACTCCAAAGTAGCCAACTGACTGTCTGTATCGGGAAACTGAATCTCTATCTCCAACCGAGCCAAGTCTCTCTGCAACTGTGGTTGTACTGTCAAGCGGGCTATCGCCCTCTCTCTAGGCGTCTTCCGGCTCAAAGCGTTAGCTACTACATTCGCCTTCCCAGGGTGGTAAAGAATCTCAAGGTCGAAGTCCTTGATCAACTCTAACCACCGTCTTTGGCGGTTATTCAACTCCCGCTGAGTGAATATATACTTCGGACTCTTATGGTCTGTGAAGATCTGACATGTCGCCCCATAGAGATAGTGACGCCAGATTTTAAGAGCATGGACTACTGCAGCCAACTCTAGATCATGTGTAGGGTAGTTCTCCTCATACGTCTTCAACTGTCGAGACACATAGGCTATGACCTTACCCCTCTACATCAAAACACACCCCAAGCCTAGCTTGGATGCGTCACTGTATACCACAAAGTCATCGGTACCCTCCGGCTGTGCCAAAATCGGGGCGGATGTCAATATCCTCTTCAGCTCCTCAAAACTCTGCTGACACGGCTCAGACCAGACAAACCGAGTAGTCTTCCTCAGAAGACAAGTACGTGGTCGGGCAATCAAGGAAAACCCTTCCACAAACCGGCGGTAGTAACCTGCCAAACCTAGAAAGCTGCGAACCTCCTTAACATTCTTAGGAGGTTGCCAAGAAGATACTGACTCTATCTTCGTCGGGTCAACTTTAATACCCTCAGCAGTCACCACGTGGCCTAGGAAAGCCACCTCTGACATCCAAAACTCACACTTGGATAGCTTAGCATACAGCTGGCTATCCTGTAGAATCTGCAATACTGTCCTCAAGTGTCCGGCATGATCCTCTCGACTCCTAGAGTAAACTAGGATGTCGTCAATGAAGACCACTATAAACTGGTCTAAGAAGTCAATGAATATCCCATTCATCAACTCCATGAACACCGCTGGTGCATTAGTGAGCCCAAATGGCATCACTACAAACTCATAATGACCATACCTAGTCCGGAGTGCCGTCTTAGGTATGTCCTGATCTCTCACTCTCAACTGGTGGTAACCTGACCTCAAGTCTATCCTCGAGAACACAAACGCTCCATGCAACTGGACTAACAGATTATCTATGCGCGGCAGTAGATACTTGTTCTTGATGGTTACTTTGTTCAACTCTCTGTAGTCTGTGCACAACCTCATCGATCCGTCCTTCTTCTTCACAAATAATACTGGCGCGCCCCAAGGAGACACACTAGGGCGTATGAAGCCCTTCTTTGCTAACTCCTCTAACTGCTTCTTCAGCTGAAGCAGCTCTATCGGTGTCATACGGTACGGAGCCTTCGAGATCGGTCTCGTGCCCGGCTTTAACTCAATGTTGAAGTCAACGCTCCTCTGTGGGGGTAGTCCTGGTAGGTCATCACTGAATACCTCTACAAACTCACATGCAACGGGTATCTCCTCTATGGTCAGGCTCTTGCTTTCCTTCATGGCATAACACCAGAAGGCCTCGCAACCCTGTGCTATCAGTCTCGCTGCTCTCACTGCACTGATAACTGTGCCGGACTTCCCGAGGTCCCAACCTCGGAATATCACTCTATGACCCTCCTCAGTGGCAACTGTCACTGTCCTCCTACCAATGTCCAAGACTGCCCCGTGTCTCTTCATCCAATCTATCCCTCAAATCACATCCTCATGAGCTAAGGGCATGACTAGAAAATTTACTAGTCAGTCTCGATCTCCCATGCGAACAGGACATCCATAGATCTCTCTAGTCCCTTTTACCTTACTCCCATCAGGTAAGCCTATCATAAAAGGTATCCCCTCTACAGTAGTTAAGGACAACCTATCTACGCATGCATCAGATATGAAGGAGTGTGTAGCACCCGTATCAAATAAAACTCGTACGGGTAAGTCATGGATCTGGATCGTACCTGTGGCAGTCGGTGCCTCTGGCTGATCAGCACTCCTCAGCTCAAACACCCGTGCCTGGGCTCCTCTGGTATCAGCTACACTGCCACGTCCTCTACCCCGACCTGATCCCTGCATAGAGCTCTGTGAAGATGTGTGTCCTGGAGTCTTGTAAGACTACTGCTGACTTGGAGCTCGGTACTGCTGTTGCTGACTCGGACCTCGATACTGTGGCTGTCTCTGTACACTCCCTGATAGGCCTGCAGGGGAAGAACCCTGCTGAGATGGAGCTTTGCCTTGGCGGCAGAATGCAGCCCTATGTCCAACCTTGCCGCACTAGAAGCAGGTCATTGACGGCTTCGTGCAGTTCGATCGGATGTGTCCATAGCCACTGTAGTTGTAGCACTGTAAGCCACCAACTGAAGTCTGACTAGTAGCGGTATGGCTATGTCGCCCCTGAGTCTGTCCCCATCCAAAAACAGCTACTCTTGTACTACCACTAGCATATCCTGTCCTCTACCGCTTATCCGGCTTGTTTGACTGAGCAACTCTCCTCTGGACTGGTCTATCTCTCTCATAGGCAGACACTCTATCCTGATAGTTTGACAGAGTCTCACAGCGAAATCCTGCAAGATATGAACGAGCGCTCTCTCTCAATCTCCGTGAAAAAAGATACACATGGAGGAGCAGCATGGTCCAAGTAGAGTCAGTTCCTTCTGGAACTTCTTGATGGCAGCAGCAATCGGAATGTCCTCAAATCTTGCCTCAATGAAGTCCTGAAATCTCTCTCTCCTCAGCGAAACAGGGCAGTATCTGTCTCTAACAATGCTCCTCATCTGTTCCCAACTGGTGACTCGACTACGTATGGTCCGCCACCAGGAATGAGCATCCTCAGTGAAACATGTCTGCACCAAATCCACCTGGCGATCCTCTGGGCAACGTATCGCCTCTAGTGCAGTCTCTACCTGTCCACCCTATCTCTCCACTGAATGAGGGGACTTTCTAAGAGTTGAAAGCCTTCAACCACTCATCCGGCCTCGGTGCTCTAGACCTAGTAGGAGCTCTATCAGTCACAACTCTCCTCTCAGGTACAGCCGGCACCTGAGGCACTCCCTGTGTCACCTGAACAGACCTAGCCGGTACTGGTGGTACCTGGGTAAGTCTCTCTGTTCTAGCAGCCTCCTCCATACGCTCGACGTATGCTCGGTATTCTCTGTACTCCGTTGCTCCAATAGAAACACATCCTGACTCTGTCGAACGTGCTCTCTACGCTCCAAACCTAGCAACGGTCTCATTCCTAACCTCGGGACCTACACTCTCAGCCACCTCCTCCACTCCAGCATCTGGCATGATCACTGCTAGTGGATCCTCTCGAGGAGCTCAACCTCGACCTCGTGCTAGTGGAGGTCTACCTCCACGGCCGCGTCCTCTAACTATAGGGGTCCTATCTCCCCTACATGGTCCAGCTGGAGGGAGAGGTGGGCGACCTCTACCTCGACCAGTAGCTAGCGTAGCTCTAGTACGTGCCATCTGCGCGAGAAATAACAACTATAATTATAAACTAGCTAATAAGTCCAACTACAGTAAAACCTAAAGTCCATACTAAGCATACTGAGATCCGCGGTAGTAGTGGTGGTCAGCCGTACTTTTTTATTCCCAACCAGACTATGCATGCATTTGAAAACCAAAATTCCCTTTTCAAAACTCAGATCCCTTTCGGGTTCTGCTTAATACTTATTTGGTCTTTCCGAAGATTTCAAGTGCCATTGTTGCCAACCTAGAGCTCTGATACCTGAAGTTTGTAACACCCCGAATTCTCAGAACTCGGAACGTTACTGGTTAGGACCTCACAATGGGTCCCGACCTCAGTTTGACAACAATATTACTAGGATCTTGCAACAAGACACAAATAAGAAAAACCGAAATTCATGAAATAGTATTTTTAAAGGAATAAATGCAACACGGTCTAGCAGCCTATAGTACTTAAACAAAGAGAAAAATGATCAACTGTCTTAACAAAAGAAAGAACGACAAACAACAACCCCAACCCCCACTCTAAGGATTACGGAGACCCGGCTGACCACTACTTCCGGATCACTCAGCTGCTGGTCTAACCTATGGTAAATCTAAAAACACAACAAGAGAAACCATTAGCTAGTTATCTAAACATTAGGATAGTAATAATAGCACACACACACATAAAAATATAAACACCCATCATGCTTTCAAACAAGTCCATTTATTATCTTCAGTTAAGTTATTCACTCTTACTAATGATACTTATTTTGTGACACGAGGGATTCCCAAACCTCGCCTCCGCCCCCGTGTAACCATCAGGAATGGATCCGATGCATCTCACCTTGTACCTGCCTGGTTTGGGTATAGAGAACCTCTCAGTCTCCTGTCAGAGCTGGGCAATGATGTCACGGCCCGTTATACATACACTTGGGCCTTAAACATAATAATAACGGTCGTCCTAGCAAGTTGTTATTATTATAATCATGCACATCGCACACAAACAACCACTATCACTCAACTAATATCCAGAAACGGGATAAGTAAGTCGCAAGGACTTACCTGAGTCAAATCACACTCTAACACGTCTCAAATTGGTCTGTACTCGTGGTAACTCAAACGCCTGTCAATTTAGGGATGTGGATCAAAATCACATCCAGATGTCCAACCTCATGCGAAGGAATTACGGAAAAAGCTCTCTTACGGTAAAAGACCATTTTACCCTTAGTACCGAAAGTTCTCAAAGTTTATACTTAAATCCTACTAAATTCTTTTAGAACTTGGTTTCCATAATTAGTGTCTCTCGGATAGTTACTAGAGGTCATAAGATTAATCTCAAACACTCGTCACATACAACAACATTACTTCCTTCCCGGGTATTACTCCACTCTTACACATATGTATCCGCGTATAAAAACGTTGCTTCTCTAAGTAAATACTCATGTATATACCCTTTACTTATTCCCATATTTATATACACTTATTTATCCTCTAATATCTATAGTTACGCATATCTGTACATGATAGGTGATATATATACTCAGCATACTTTACTCTAACCTAATCATGCTTAACCATGCCTAATCATATATACCTTCAGTACTCCCTACGTATATACTTATATATACTCAGTACACTAGTTTTATAGTTCTACTGTCGATTTATATAAATATACTTATACGTTCAAAACAGGATTCCCATACGTATGTATATAGTTATACGTTCAGCACACATTCATACCCGTCATATATACTTATCGTTTCTAAAACCGAAGCCTAACACTGGAAGACAGAAGAGAGGTAGGAGGGGAAGAGGGGGAAGGACTCACCACTGTCGGATTGTAGCTGGTCCGAGTAGCGGCTGTTGGGGGAGTATCTGGGTGTGACAGGGCGTCATGGACCGGCTCGAGTGTGTCCCTCATAGTGTACCACCCGCCTTAGTCCGACGCTGCTGAAACGGAGAGAGAGGGAAGTGGTTGCAGTCGTTAACCACGCGAACACAGAAGACGGCTAAGGGAGAAGAAAGGTCTTACCTTCACTGCCGTTCGTGAAGGCTCGACGCGGCAGCAACCGGCTGGAGGACAGGACAGAATAGCGTCGGCTGCCGGAGGTTGTAGTCCGAGCACTGCGTAGGTGGCGGTTTAGTGCTGCTGAAAACGGGAAGAAAGATTAACGAGAGGGAGATGGCGACGAGGCTTACCGGGGTCTCCTGCGGCGGCTGGCGGTGCCTTGGTGGTCGACAGAGGCGGCGCAGTGGCTCGGTGGCGGCTCCGGTGTTGCGTGTTGCTATTGCCGTCGTTCGTACAAAGAGGTAGAGGGAGGAAGCGGCACAATTAGGAGGACGTAAAAGATTAGGTTAGCCGTGTTTAGCAACGTGATTAGAGTTTAGGTTAGATTAGGAGGTTGGGCTTAAGAAAATGGGTCGACTGAAAAGGTTCATGGGTCCGATAATGGGCCAAACCGGCCTGCTCTCCTATTAGAACAAGGCTAAGGAACTCGTTAATCGCCCCGGACCGAAGAATAAATTGCGGTATTATTTATTGTATTAAAATAAGTCATCATTTATTTTAAAGATACGGAATTATTACCGGTTACATAGTTTCATCATTTTATGTGAATTAAGGTCACATAAAATGATAGAACTTAAAACTCGTTTTATTTTATTTATTTACTTAATTATTTAAGATTGACGTATTGGAATTCGGTTAAATTCAGTGTTAAACGGAATTTAAAATTTTCGATTATTACAAAGTTCATACTGGAAGTTCATACAGAAAGTTCATACCGGAAGTTCACAACGAAAATTTTCATACCGGAAGTTCATATCGAAATTTTTTATACCGGAAGTTCATACCGAAAGTTCATACCGAAAGTTCATACCGGAAGTTCATACCGAAAGTTCATACCAGAATTTCATAATGAAGTTTTTCACACCGGAAGTTCATACAGAAATTTTTTATACCGGAAGTTCATATCGGGCGTTCATACCGGAAGTTCATACGGGAAGTTCATAACGGAATTTCATACCCAAAGTTCATACCGGAAGTTCATAACAAAGTTTTTTATACCGGAAGTTCATACCGAAATTTTTTATACCAGAAGTTCATACCGTTCATACCGGAAGTTCATATCAAAAGTTCATACCGGATGTTCATAACGAAATTTTTCATTCCGAAAGTTCATACCAAAATATTTTTATACCGGAAGTTTATACCGGATGCCAATGATGTTTACATTGGTGAATTTACAACCTTTGCTCGCTCAAGGTGATGCTGATAGTGGTCTTGATCGTCTCTGGGTAAAGAAGAAGGTTATACCATTTTTAGAGACATTTTTGTTGCTTCAAGGTTGATACTTGAATGTTGCGTTTTTGCTCATACCATTTTTATAACTTCCTGTATGTAATTCTCCGGTATGTAATTCTTAATTCTAAATTATGACATAAAATCAGTTTGTTTGGTATAACTTCCGGTTTGATAACTTCCAGTATGATAACTTCCGGTATGATAACTTCCAGTATGATATGATAACTTTCGGTATGATAACTTCCGGTATGTGAACTTCCGGTATGTGAACTTCCGGTATGTGAACTTCCGGTATGTGAAGCTCCGGTATGTGAACTTCCGGTATGTGAAACTCCAATATGGATTCCAAAAAAAATAAATAAATAAAGAAAATAAAAAAAGACAAAAGAAAATAAAAAGAAAATAAAAAAATAAATTACGGTATGATAACTTCCGATATGATATGATAACTTCCGGTATGATATGATAACTTCCGATATGATAACTTCCGGTATGCGAACTTCCGGTATGTGAAGCTCCGGTATGTGAAATTTTGGTATGTGAAATTCCGGTATTGAAAATTCCGGTATGTGAAAATTCCGGTATGTGAAAATTCCGGTATGTGAAAAATTCTTCATTTTAGAAAATAAAAAAATAAAAAAGAGAAAAAAAATTAATAAAAGAAAATAAAAAACACATTCAGTTTTTAAAAATTAAAACTTACACTTAAATAACAAACAACAAATAACAAACATTTTTTTTAAATAGAAGTGTTAATTAGTTTTACCTACCATTAAATGAAAGTGGTAAAAAAAATATGGGGTATAGTTTCGTTAACAAAAACCAAAAAGAGCATAATAGGCCAAATTCTCTCTAAAAAGAATTAGTTAGTCTATTTTTAAGTTATTTTTAAAATATGATCTGAAAAAGAACTAGACTGTGACAAAACGATTTATAATTTTAATAATTTTATAAAAATATTATTATACTTTTAAAATAAAAAAATAAATTTCAGATTAATACAAATTTGAAATAAATTTAGACTTTAAAATATTATTTAAAATTATAATTAAAATTGTACAACTATGGTAAACGTTGAAAATAAAATTTTCATTTTCATTTTTGTTAATCTTTACCATATAACAAAGAATAAGTTAGTTTATTTATTAAGTAAGTTAAGAACAAATTAGATGGTTGAACTCAACTCATTTGTAGTTTTTACAATTTGTATCTATTTAAAATCTGGAATTTGAAAACTATTTATTTAATTCAAAATTATAAATTATACAAGTAACTAAGATTCACGACTAACACAAACTTTTCATTATCTTTTTTTTTCTAAATTATATCAAAGAATTATTTAATCCATATTTTTATTATTTTTTAATTTTTAAAACAAACTAGATTTTTACTCAACTAAATAATTTAGAGAGAATTTGGCCTACTAGGCTCTTTTTGGTTTTTGTTAAAGATACTATACCCCATATTTTTTTACCACTTTCATTTAATGATAGGTAAAACTAATTAACACTTCTTTTTAAAAAAAATGTTTGTTATTTGGTGTTTGTTATTTAAGTGTAAGTTTTAATTTTTAAAAACTGAATGTGTTTATTTATTTTCTTTTATTAATTTTTTTTCTCTTTTTTTTATTTTTTTTATTTTTTTTTATTTTCTGAATTGAAAAATTTTTCACATACCGGAATTTTCACATACTGGAATTTCACATACCGGAATTTCACATACCGGAATTTTCACATACTAGAATTTTCACATACCGGAATTTTCAATACCGGAATTTCATATACCAAAATTTCACATACCGGAGCTTCACATACCGAAGTTCACATACCGGAAGTTATCATATCGGAAGTTATCATATCATACCGGAAGTTATCATATCATACCGGAAGTTATCATATCATATCGGAAGTTATCATACTGTAATTTTTTTTTTCTTTTGTCTTTTTTATTTTCTTTATTTTTTTATTTTTTTTTTGGAATCCATATTGGAGTTTCACATACCGGAAAGCTTCACATACCGGAAGTTATCATGTCATACCGGAAGTTATCATATCATATCGGAAGTTATCATACCGGAAGTTATACCAAACAAACTAATTTTATGTCATAGTTTAGAATTAAGAATTACATACCAGAGAATTACATACAAGAAGTTATAAAAATGGTATGAGCAAAAACACAACATTCAAGTGTCAACCTTGAAGCAACAAAAATGTCTCTAAAAATGGTATAACCTTCTTCTTTGCCCAGAGACGATCAAGACCACTGTCAGCATCACCCTGAGTGAGCAAAGGTTGTAAATTCACCAATGTAAACATCATTGGCATCGGTATGAACTTCCGGTATAAAAAAATTTTGGTATGAACTTTCGGAATGAAAAATTTTGTTATGAACATCCAGTATGAACTTTCGGTATGAACTTCCGGTATGAACGGTATGAACTTCCGGTATGAACTTTCGGTATGAAATTCCGGTATGAAATTCCGGTATGAACTTCCGGTATGAACTTTCGGTATAAACTTCCGATATGAACTTCCAGTATAAAAAATTTCGGTATGAACTTCCGGTATGAAAATTTTTGTTATGAACTTCCGGTATAAAAAATTCGGTATGAACTTCCGGTATGAAAAACTTCATTACGAACTTTTGGTATGAACTTTCGGTATGAACTTCCGGTATAAAAAATTTCGGTATGAACTTCCGGTATGAAAATTTTCGTTATGAACTTCCGGTATGAACTTTCGGTGTGAACTTCCGGTATGAACTTCCGGTATGAACTTTCGGCATGAACTTCCGGCATGAACTTCCGGTATGAACTTTCGGCATGAACTTCTGGTATGAACTTCCGGTATAAAAAATTTCGGTATGAACTTCCGGTATGAAAAACTTCGTTATGAACTTCCGGTATAAAAAAATTTTGGTATGAACTTCCGGTATAAAAAATTTCGGTATGAACTTCCGGTATGAAAAACTTCGTTATGAACTTCCGGTATAAAAAAATTTTGGTATGAACTTCCGGTATAAAAAATTTTAGTATGAACTTCCGGTATAAAAAATTTCGGTATGAACTGCCGGTATGAACTTCTGGTATGAACATCCGGTATGAACTTCTAGTATAAAAAATTTCGGAATGAACTTCCGGTATAAAAAATTTCGGTATGAACTTCCGGTATGAACATCCTGTAATAACCGGAAATTTTAAACCCCGTTAGACCTGATTTTAACCGAGTTCCGAAACGTCAATTTTAAATAAATAAGTACATAAATTAAAAGTAAAATAGAACGAGTGTTGTTCCCATCATTTTATGTGATAGTTCCCATCATTTTATGTGATATTAATTCACACAAAATGACGAAATCTCTTAACCGGAAATAAATTACGCACTTAAAATAAGGATAATAATAATTTATAAAATACGGAATTTAATTCCGTATTATATAATTTTCCCGCACATAATTAACGAGTTACGAGTTCCGTTTTTATTTCATGAGATCACCGCTCAATTGGGCCAACCCTAGGCCCAAGCCATCAACCCACTTTCCTAAGCCCATCTTTAACCCTTAATTAAAAACCTAATTAAACTAACCTAATCTAACCCTAATCTAACTTACCGTATGTGCCGCCTGCATCTTTCTTCTTAATCGCCGAACGAACGAAGAAGCCTTCTTTCGCTTTTCACTGGAGACGCCGCCCACACCTCTCCGCCTTCCACCGGAGCGCCGCCACCGTGCCTGCGCCGCGCTCGTCCGCCTTCCCTGCTCGCCGGCAACCTCCGCCTAGGTAAGCCGTCTTCTCGACCAATCTCTCCTCTCCCTCTCTAATGCCGGATCCGCTAATCGTTGTTGTGCAACCAAGCACACGCCACCGAGCCGCGTCGCCTTCCGCCGTCCGCCGCAGTAACACCGGTAAGGCCATGGCTTCCCTTCCTTTCCGCCTTCCTTTTCTCGCCTCTTGAACCGATACTCACTGCAGCCTCCCTTCCGCTTTTCTGCAGCAGCACCGCACGCCGCTATCGACCACCCAGGCTACCGCCGTCGCCGTCCGAATTGTCGCCGCATAGAAACCGACCCGGGACTGCTCGATCGACTGAAGTCCAACGCCGAAACCGCTCCTGAGGCGTGACGTGGTGTAGGAGGTGAGTGCTGCTTGTGTAGTGTACGTAATTTCTGTATATATAGGTGTAAAATGTTGAAGAGAGGAGTGTTATACAATATATGTACATATGTGTCCTCAGTTACTGTTATACGAGTTATAGATTGATGAATCGATTAAGCTAGACACACATAAATTTATATATATATATATATATATATAGAGATGTATAGGAATGGATATGTGTAGTTTTATTTAAATAAGAGTAAGAGTGGTATGCATAGGTAAGTAAAATGTGGGTTACGTATATAAGTACGTTTGAGAGTTATGAACTTATGTGGATATAGGTGAGTTGAGGAGAACGGGTAAAAACATGTTTGACGGTATAAAATATGTAGTAGCATATTTTCGTAACCGGAGAAAAAGAATGTTGTCCTTCTTTGAGTTGTCTCGAGTTTTGACCTTATAACCATAAATAGCTATCCGAGAGACATAATTTTTGGAAATTAAGTTAAGGAAAGAATTAGTAGAATTCAAGAATAAACTTCGGGAATTTACGATACCAAGGGTAAAATGGTCTTTTACCATAAGAGAGCTTTTCCGTAATTCCTTCGCATGAGGTTGGACATCGAGATGTGATTTTGATACACATGCCTTATTTGACAGGCGTTTGAGTTACCACGAGTACGGACTGTTTGAGACGTGTTAGAGAGTATTTTGGACTCAGGTAAGTCCTTGCGACTTACTTAGCCAGTTTCTGGATATTAGTTGAGTGATAGTGGTTGTGTGTGCTATGTGAGTGTTTTAATAATAATAACTTGCTAGGACGACTGTTATTATTATGTTTAAGGCCCAAGTGTATGTATAACGGGCCGTGACATCACTGCCCAGCTCTGACAGGAGACTGGGACGTTCTCTATATCCAGACCAGGCAGGTACAAGGTGAGATGCATCGGATCCATTCCTGATGGTTACACGGGGGCGGAGGCGAGGTTTGGGAATCCCTCGTGTCACAAAATAAGTATCATTAGCGTGAAAGAGTAACTTAACTCAAGATAATAAAACGGACTTGTTTGAAAGCATGATGGGTGTTTATATTTTTATGTGTGTGTGTGCTACTATTATTCTGCTAATATTTAGATAACTAGCTAACGGTTTCTCTTGTTGTGTTTTTAGATTTACCGCAGGTTAGACCAGCAGCTGAGTGATCCGGAAGTAGTGGTCAGTCGGGTCTCCGTACTCCTTAGAGTGGGGGTTGGGGGTTGTGTTTGTCTTTCCTTTTTTTTAGTTAAGGCAGTTGTTCGTTTCCTTTGTTTAAGAGCTTTCGGCTGCTAGACAGTGTTGCATTCATTATCTTAAAAATAATATTTTATGAATTTCGGTTTTCTTTATTTGTGTCTTGTTGCAAGATCCTAGTAATGTTGTTGTCAAACTGAGGTCGGGACCCATTGTGAGGTCCTAACCAGTAATGTCCCGGGTTCTGAAAATTCGGGGTGTTACACATCCGGTATAAAAAATTTTGGTATGAACTTCCGGTATGAAAATTTTCGTTATGAACTTTCGATATGACTTCCGGTATGTAAAATGTCCGGTATATAAAATGTCCGGTATGTAAATGACCGGCATGTAAAATGTCCGGTATGAAAACAAGAAATAAAAAGGGAATAAAATAAAATAAAATAAAAATACAAATTCACTAATTAAAATCAAAAGTTACATAACAAACATAAAATATTCTTTCTTTTTTAATACAAGGGTTAATTATTTTTACCTTACCATTAAATGAAAGTGGTAAAAAAATCATGGGGTATATTTACTAAATAGAAAACTAGAAAAGGCCTAGTTAGTATAGAATAAAATAAAAAATCCTACTTACCTAATTAGCACTTCTTTTTAACAATGTAGAAAAGATAAAAATATAAAAGCCTGAAATATTTTGCATTCAAGTCAATCCTAATTTCAAACAGATTTTCTCGTAACATTTTCAAGTCAATCCTTATTTCAATCAGACTTATCGTGACATTTATAATTATGATTTGAATTAATTTAGATTTTTTTAAATTTGAATTTAAAAAATTCGAATTTCAAAATTTACATATCAAATTTTGTTAAATAATATGAAAATATTTTATAAAACAACAATTATAAATTTTTTATTAATGTTAATGCAAATATTTTAAAGGAAATATTTTTATATCTCATATTGTAACCAATAAGATTTAAAAGTTACTTCAGATTTATTTTGTAAAATCTAGAATCCAAACAAAATCCATTGAAATCTCTAAGTTTGGTTAAGTGATACGATATTTTTTTGAATTATTTTTATAACCGTAAGATATTGAATATGATGAGATGGAATTTTTTTTTTGAATTGGCATGATGAGATGGTAAATGTTTTAATTTTGACTTAAAAATGTTATTGAATAATGGCATAACTGTAATTAAAATATGGCAAAATTGTAAATATTTGTTAAAAAATCATAGGTGGCATAGTTAAGGTGTTGACATGTGGACTAAAAGGGTTATGTTTTAGTAGTATATATAGATGTAAGATTGCAGGACACACCATTAGCAGATGTTCCAAGATACATGGATATCCGAAGGGAGATAGAACAAGAAAATTCACAAGCAACACTTCTTAATCAGATGAAGGCTTCAACCATTCTAATACAAATCAATCAAATGATGTCCCACACTTCACTAAGGAGCAATATAACCAATATGATGGCAGGTAAATGCTTTAATTCTTTATTTCATGGCATAATTCAAATTTGGACTATAGACAATAGAGACACTCATCATATTAGCCCTCAACATGTCCATTATTGACCAATATGAACCTCTACCTCAACCAAAATACATTGTGATTCCTAATGGAGAGAAAAAAACCTTATCCAACACACTGGTAGTGTGGTTCTAAATCCTCATATTACATTACATAATGTCTTACATGTTCCCACCTTCTCATTCAATCTCTTATCACTTCACAGTCTTTGCTGATTGTGATTCTTGACAGTAGATATGCCATAACTTTCTATTAGAAAAAATATATTGATTGAATCAACAAATTTCCAAACAGGAATACGATAACCATAATCCAATGCTAACACTTAAGTCATTGTTACAAGTTCAAGTCGAATCATGCCATCATAAGAAATGGGACTGACATGATTGTTACATAAACACAACTACTAATGACAACGTAAATGTAAATCAAGAACAAAAATCAATAATGTACATGAGAGATTAATATTACAACTAAAAGAACATCAATGCTAAAATACACGAGGAAATACATACCTTATAACCAGCAAGATTGAACAATTTTCTTCAAACGAAGCTGAGCCTGAGAGGCGAAGTACCTCGTGTGAAAATTTCCCAGTTTATCCTGCTTCAATATGTTTAGCACCGCAAAGACCGTCATAAATTCATGAGTAAAAAAGACATGTCTATATTTATTTCTTTCACCAACTGAAAATAGATTTACATACTCAACAAAGTGCAATAGTTTTACATACTCAACAAATCAGGAGAAGATGACTCAGATAAATACATAGGAGTAGAGGATATCAAAGACTCCGATAGAGAGAGGCGGAGAGCGTACCTGAGACTGAGAGAGAGACCGGAGACTGCTCGGAGTCGGAGGAATATCTTGTTGCCAGAGAGACCGGAGACTGCTCGGAGTCGGAGGAATATCTTGTTGCCAGTCTTCGTTGGTGTAGCGCCCCGTTTACTAGGTGCGTTTTTCATATTTATTTTTCGACTTTTATCGATAATTTATTAGCGTGTATATATATATATATATATGTTTTATTAAAAGTATTTTTTTATGGCGTAAAGTATTTATTTCCGAGTATATTTACATTTTGGATACGTTCGTATATCCGTACTTTTATGTTTCGGAAAAGTCAGGAAAAAATTTTTATTCAGAAATCCCGTTCCGAATATTTTTGATCGAGTTTATTGATTCCGATCACCTTTTTATTTTTATTATTTTTTCTTTTCTCTAGCCTGATGATGTGCCCAATCCTTCTTGACTGTCTAGCCGACCCCTTACTACCCCCTTTCTCCACTGCAACAAGCTTTCTTCCACAGAGAATCACTCAACCCTGTGATCTGCTTCCCTCTCTCACCCAACATCCCACTTCACTCTCTCTCACTCTCTTTCATTCTCCACGTTGAACTCCACCTCTCAACCCTATCTCCCTTCTTTCTCGACCATCTTGGCCACCGGAGCTGCAACATCTCTTCCACCTCGAACCTGTCGGAGGAAACTAGAAGTTGTCGCTGGAGTGTTCCCGACCCTGATATGCCTGGCCTCGTCACACCTCTGAACCAGAACCACAAAACCGCAGTCGGAACTAGGGCACAAATCCAGAATCGCCATCTCGATCGAACCTCCTTGCCATCGTCCTTGCTTGGGGTCATCGGTGCCGCCGAGCCTGCCGCTGTCAATGCCTACACAGCGCCGCCACCGCGGTCCCTCTGTCGAGTTCACCGGAGGCGAGAACCGGCTGGTCTTGCGTGTTTGAGGCCGACTGGACCCGCAACTAGGCACGCCATTGCTGAGTTTAGGACTGCCGCCGTTGGTCGCCGGGGACGAAGCCTGCCAGACCGCCGTCGCTGTAGCCCTCGTCGCCTCACCCGGCCAGATCCGCCTCGCTGAGTTCCTGGCTGCCGCCCTACTGCCCCTTTTCATTGTTTAATTCACGCAGGTTGTAAATTGTTTAGGGAAGAAGCATTTTTTTTAGGGTTTACTCTTTCAGCCCCTCTTTTCTTGTTAATTACATTTTGTGACCTCTGTTCAGTATTTACATTAATGGCCCAACATTTTGACCTTTTGAAAATTGCTCTCTGCAGAATTATTTACTGATTTGGCCCAGATTTTTATTTACAAAGAACGACCCATATTTAGGGAATTGTATAAATTGCCCCGGAAAACGTGTTAGTGGTTTTTAACGTTGGATTTTAACTATGGGGATATTCTTATATTGATATATACTACATATTATGCCTTGTTGGATTTAAATTCGATTTATGACTCAAAGTATTAATTGCGGTTTTACGACCAAGTTCCTGGAATTTCATATTTTGCCCGGAAGGGTTTTTGCGGGTTTTAACGTGGGCATTTGAAACCGAGTTTTCTTATATTTATATATATATATATTATATCTTCTGTTCAAATTTAGCGTATTAGCTGAATTTGCTTAGCTTTGGTTTTAGGTCCGGAAGTGCCCCGATAAAGGCCTAACAAGTCCAAGTTCGACATTTGTCTTTTGACGTCACGTGAGTACCCTCTTCCCCAAACTTATGATCTTACCTCGATATAGTTATGTTTAGTAGTATCATGCTAGGTTGGATAATCTAGCATAACTTAGAGTAAATGCCAAGTAGTGATTTTGGACCTTAGGTGAGTTTTGAGGATTTATGATCGTTATAAGGATTGAGGTGTTGATGTTATCTTGTAAGGATTGTAGGGCGTTGAGTGTTTGGGTTGATCTTGTGAGCTTATGAGGATTCAGATTATAGTTGTATGATCTTGTTGAAATTATGGTGACTAGGACGAGAGTATCCTAGCATGTGTTGTGATGGTTATGACCTTGTGAGATCGTGAGGATTAGGAGGTTGTTATCCTATCATGTTTATGGTTTATGATCTTGCGAGATCATTGGGACTAGAAGTCTTAGGAATTCTAGCATGTGAGAGAGATGTTGATCGTGTGCCTTTTGACAGGCGTTGAGTGTCTTCCTGCGGGAAGCTGAGAGCGGGATATAGCGGGATTATCTTTGGGACGAGGTAAGTCTTTGGACTTACTTAGCTCATATTCCTTGTATTAGAATTGATGTGTGTTTGGTGGTGTGTGTTTATTATTTATTGTTTATAACAACTAAACCGGAAATAGGATTACCGATCTTTATATTATTTGGCCAAGTGTATGATAACAGGCGGTGACATCACTGCCTAGCTCTTGCGAGAGCTAGGAGGTTCTTGGCAACTAGCCGTGCTGGTTAGACGGTCGGAGGCATCCGTACCGTTCCATGCGGGCAATGGGGACCGAGGTGAGTTTCAGGAGATTCTCGTGTCACAAAAGAAGTTGGATTAGAACGGGATACGACTTAATAATAAAAAGATAATAAACCGGACTTGTGTGATTTGGTGTACATTGTGTTTTATGTTGATTTACTTGTGTTTGTGCCTTTCACCTTGATCCTAATGCTTTGAATATTAGCTAACGGTTTTATACCGATTGTTGTAGATTGCCTTGCAGGTTAGAAATGCGGCCGAGAGATCCGGAAGAGTGGGCAGCCGGGGTTCCATATATTTTAGGATTGGGTTCTGGTTGGAGTCGTGTTTGAGTTTTGTATTCATTGTATATAGTATGCCGCGTGTATGACATTTGGTCTTTTGGTTGTATCTCGGCTGAAGTCTTTTGTTTGTATGGTTTCGGGTTTTATTGCATTGCATAAAATGTATTTTGTTTTGGCCTTTATTTGTGCCATGTTGCAAGATCCGGTGAAATTGTTGTCAAGCTAAGGGTCGGGACCCATTGTGAGGTCCCAACCCGTAGCACTTCGAGTCCCGCGGATTCGGGGTGTTACAAAAGTGGTATCAGAGCCTTAGGTTGACAACAATGGCACTCGCAATCTTCTAAAGGCCGAATAAGGAATAAACAAAACCCCACGGGTTCTGAGTTTTTGTTTTCGAATCACATGCATGAGTCGGGGTAGAATGTACGGACCACCACTCCTTCCGCGGATCTCGACAGCTTAGTTTATTGGATTTTGATAGGTATATATATGCATATATAGATATAGATATGAGGTTTGTAGTTATGCATGATGGAATTGATGTGTATCTTTGTGGATTGTAGTTGCATGGACATGATTTATGTGTATAGTTATATATGTGAACGATTATACGTATTAGACCTTGTTCTGTTATAATGAATTTTCGGATGTGTTATATTAGTAGTAAGATGGACATAGGACATATATAGTCTTGTATATGGACATGTATAGTAGTAGCATGGTGATTTTATCGATATATATAGGTATATAATCATATGGTATGCTAATATTATATTAGTAGTAGTGGACCTTATAGTTAAGATGATAGGAAGCTCTCATTGCCCTTGGACAAACGCCTTTTTGGGATTAGGATAGTATATAAACGATGATGAGTATGCTCAAGTACCGAGTTGAGCATCACGTTCTGGCGAACACCCTGGCAATTCATCGGACTCCTTTTGGGGATGTCAAAGAGACTATTTGAAGGATAAGGAGGACATTAGCGGCAAGGATGAACAAATAGAAGGGAACTTTGAGTCAACTTAAGAGAACTCGAGATAGAAGCAATACAAGCAAAGAGAGCAACGTTAAGGTGTATAAGTGGTTATAAAGAAACCGTGATGGTACTACGAGGAGACCAATTGAGATAACGAGCTTAAGTCTTCAAGAAGACGTGTGGACAACTAAAGATGCAAATTGAGGAGAATATGGGTATGTTCTAGCAGGGTTAAAGGTGGTATTCCATTAAAAAATAAAAGTTTTCCCTAGGCGCTCCTAGGCATGAGACTCAAGATGAGAGGTGCGGATGAACCAATCACAAAAGATTTAAGGGACCCGTAAGTTAAGCTTACGGAGGTATCAAAAGGTGAAGCGCCTATTTTACGAGATCCCAAGAGGGCGACTTTCTTCGGATATGTGAAGCTACGAGAAGAATCATGTGGTGAAGGTTCACATAGTAGAATGTCTTTAAAAGGGTCAACCGTTTTTCGTTATAGTGAGAAGGCAAAGCAACATTAAGGAGAAGTAAGTGCATATAGATGATGATCTCAAAAAGATGAAAGATGAAAGATGAAATAAGGAGCTTTGATCGAAAGACTTAAGATACCAACTGAGAGAGACGTGAGTGGATACTAACTAAGGTCAGAATATTTGAGAAGGTACACTTGCAGAACATCATGGAAAAGATGGAAGAGTGGTTAAGCCTATGAAAGTGAGTCATACATCACAACAGGGTCGAGAAGGTATAGGTACCTTATAGAAGAGGAAGAAACCATCGAACGGGGAAAGAACAAACGAAGTTTAAGGTAAAGTACCCCGATGAGGGTATCCTTCATAAGAATGGTAAAATGAGAAGTGTAGTAGAATATAAGTCGCTGACTTCGGAGAAGATCAAATACAAGTTAAGCGGTGACAACTAAGAACGCACAGGTGCGAGTTGTCTATTGATGACTGTAGAGGGGATGAGTAAACAAGATTATGGGATCATGAAAAGGGGTAACAAGGACGTGGAATATTCGTGGTGGTTGAATGTTGGCAATAAAGATGTATATCAAGGGAAGTGCAAATGTCTTAATCATGTAGCAATTATCAATTCCAACAAGCGATAGTAACTTACCGTGTGGAGAGGGATTGTAACGAACTGGTACGACTTTCTTAGGTCACGTGATCGACATAACGACACGGATAAGAACTGTTAAGGTTTGATAAGAGTTAAGGGGATGAAGGAGCGAGAGGAAGTGAGGCTTTCCTATAGTTGATGTACGTAAATTGAAATACATAAATAGGATGCATGATATGTTTGTGGTAATGAAATGGAGGCTATGTTTTCGCGGGAAAAAGATGAGATAGATGTTTCAAACTCACGCGGAAGAAGCATGGTGGCTATGGCGTGAAAGGGGGGACCTAGATTAGAGCAACGCTTCAAGCTTAGAGTTTAGGATGTTAGTGCTTGGTGGAGTCATGAGTGGATCTTTCAGTGATTATGGTCGGGAAACTTCGCCTAAAAGGTGTACTAGTACGGTTGTGAGATTGTTCATGGAATTCCAAGAGATGCATAAGGTGACCAACAAGAGTAAGAGAAGACCAAAGTTTTGAAGTTCGATGTCGAAATGAGATGTACGAGAAGTATATGAAAACTTGAGATTAAGAGCCTCCGTTGTTGGATTGACGTTGTAAAAAGGAAATGAAGTGAGTTCTACACCTACTTGAAGAAAGGATGTCTATATTGAAAGCTGATTTGGGATACGGAGAGCTCCTCCCATAGGTTGGGATGTCCGAGGAAGTGAAGGAGATTGTATCGATTTATTATAAGGCATGAATGAGTCCTGCAATTAAGACCTTTGTGACTGAACACATGCGCGCGATCAAGAGAGGTTATTATCGCCATCCCTTTGAAGTGAGAAGAGGGATTAAGTTGATTATTATTTAACCAAGGCTTCAAGAGTCGGAAGACTCGAGCCAGTTCCACGAGTTCAGGAGACGAAGGATCTGTGAAAGAAGATTGCCGACATTGTACCTACGGATGGAACGTTACACGTGTGGAAGGATGTTACCCCAATAGATCGGGGTGAACCACCTGTCAAGCGTAGAACCAAGTTGTGTCGGTTATTATGATAGGTGATTGATGGAGAAAAAGGGAACCCGAGATAGAACAATTCCCAATGCATCGAAAGGTGGATTTCACCATTTAGTTTGATTAGAAGTTCATATTAGAAGTATATCTTGAACTCTTGATTTGAAGTTGTTATAGAGGACACCAGTTTGCGAAGAGAGAGATGGTTATCTCCGTTTGTACATGGATTTCTATAAGTTGAGCAAGATGGCAATGAAGGACCAGTATCCCTTACAATGAATGAGAGATCTACTCGATCAACTGCAAGGGTCGGTAGTCCCTTCAAAGATTAAGTTAAGATTTGATTGTTACCGTTTGAGAATTCGAGACTCAGATATTGCAAGTACGGCATTTTGGACCAACCAGAGTCACTACGAGAAAGAAGTCGTATGACAAGTTGTCTCGGGATGGCAAACCCCGAGAGATCTGGAAGGAGTTACAAGTTATCTTAGATGTGCTGAGCTTTACGAGATATGTGAAGATAGAAGTTGTGTAACACCTTTTATGGTAACCTACTTCGGATGACAATGAAGTATTGAATGAGACGGAAATGGACAATAGAGTCGTGGAGAGTTAAGAAGGAGATCCATTGGTGAAACTATTTTGATTTACCTTGAGGTATTATGGGTTTGAGGTGTACAAGTGATTGTTCAAGACAAGGTCTTGATCAAGTAGTGAGGAGCGATGTAAAAGGAATAGCCTACGTGTCGTGTTAGTAGAAGAGGTGTGAAGTAAAGTACTTCCTTCATTACTTGGAACTTGCAACAAGCATTGAAGAAATGCAACATCAAATTCGGTTGACAAGAACCAAAGCCAACGGTGTAAATGGGAAGTTCGATCTTCTTTGGTTCCGCATTGAGAAAGACCTGAAAAGGAAGTTGAGTTCCGGTACATCGACCTTTTTGAGTTCTTAGCGCGAGTTAGAGAAGTGTCTTAAAAGTTAGCGTTGCCGCCAAGAGTAGAGAGTGTTCATCCGGTGTACCAATCTAGGAAGTATAGGTATGACTTGAGAAGTTTTGCCGGTCTTGATGAGTTAGTGGCATCGTAGAACCAATGAGGCTAATAGGAAGTCGGAGGATAATATCTTTAGTTGAGTTTTACGCTGAGCTAGTAGCGTTGATAGATCGAAGGGTCTGACCTAGTTCTTCCCTTAGATGTGTATATATGTGGTGTTATATGTTGTTTGCGCCCCATGCGGAAATGAGGTTTTTGACCGGAGATAGTTGTATTGCGATGGTGGTTGGAGGAGTTTTAGCGTGTATAGTTTACAAGGTTTCAACCTTCATCGAGTGAGAGTTCATATCTCGGCCTTAGGGACCGAGAAATTCGACGTATAGCAAGTTTCGGGACGAAACTTGTTTTTAGGGGGATCTGATGTAACGCCCCGTTTACTAGGTGAATTTTTCATATTTATTTTCCGACTTTTATCGATAATTTATAAGCGTATATATATATATATATATATGTATATATATATATATATGTTTTATTAAAAGTATTTTTTTTATGGCATAAAGTATTTATTTCCAAGTATATTTACATTTTGGAAACGTTCGTATATCCGTACTTTTATTTTTCGGAAAACTCGGGAAAACTTTTTTATTCGGAAATCCCGTTCCGAATATTTTTGATCGAGTTTATTGATTCCGATCACCTTTTTATTTTTATTATTTTTTCTTTTCTCTAGCCTGATGATGTGCCCAATCCCTCTTGACTGTCTAGTCGACCCCTTACTACCCCCTTTCTCCACTACAACAAGCTTTCTTCCACAGAGAATCACTCAACCCTGTGATCTGCTTCCCTCTCTCACCCAACATCCCACTTCACTCTCTCTCACTCTCTTTCATTCTCCACGTTGAACTCCACCTCTCAGCCCTATCTCCCTTCTTTCTCGACCATCTTGGCCACCGGAGCTGCAACATCTCTTCCACCTCGAACCTGTCGGAGGAAACTAGAAGCTGTCGCTGGAGTGTTCCCGACCCTGATATGCCTGGCCTCGTCACACCTCTGAACCAGAACCACAAAACCGCAGTCAGAACTGGGGCACAAATCCAGAATCACCATCTCAATCGAACCTCCTTGCCGTCGTCCTTGCTTGGGGTCATCGGTGCCGCCGAGCCTGCCGCTATCAATGCCTACACAGCGCCGCCACCGCGGTCCCTCTGTCGAGTTCACCGGAGGCGAGAACCGGCTGGTCTTGCGTGTTTGAGGCCGACTGGACCCGCAACCAGGCACGCCATTGTTGAGTTTAGGACTGCCGTCGTCGGTCGCCGGGGACGAAGGCTGCCAGACCGCCGTCGCTGTCGCCCTCGTCGCCTCACCCGGCCAGATCCGCCTCGCTGAGTTCCTGGCTGCCGCCCTGCTGCCCCTTTTCATTGTTTAATTCACGCAGGTTGTAAATTGTTTAGGGAAGAAGCATTTTTTTTAGGGTTTACTCTTTCAGCCCCTCTTTTCTTATTAATTACATTATGGGACCTCTGTTCAGTATTTACATTAATGGCCCATCATTTTGACCTTTTGCAAATTTCCCTCTGCAGAATTATTTACTGATTTGGCCCAGATTTTTATTTACAAAGAACGACCCATATTTAGGGAATTGTATAAATTGCCCCGGAAAACGTGTTAGCGGTTTTTAACGTTGGATTTTAACTATGGGGATATTCTTATATTGATATATACTACATATTATGCCTTGTTGGATTTAAATTCGATTTATTGCTCAAAGTATTAATTGCGGTTTTACGACCAAGTTCCTGGAATTTCATATTTTGCCCGGAAGGGTTTTTGCGGGTTTTAACGTGGGCATTTGAAACCGAGTTTTCTTATATTTATATATATATATATATTATATCTTTCGTTCAAATTTAGCGTATTAGCTGAATTTGCTTAGCTTTGGTTTTAGGTCCGGAAGTGCCCCGATAAAGGCCTAACGAGTCCAAGTTCGACATCCGTCTTTTGACGTCACGTGAGTACCCTCTTCCCCAAGCTTATGATCTTACCTCGATCTAGTTATGTTTAGTAGTATCATGCTAGGTTGGATAATCTAGCATAACTTAGAGTAAATGCCAAGTAGTGGTTTGGACCTTAGGTGAGTTTTGAGGATTTATGATCGTTATAAGGATTGAGGTGTTGATGTTATCTTGTGAGGATTGTAGGGTGTTGAGTGTTTGGGTTGATCTTGTGAGCTTATGAGGATTGAGATTATAGTTGTATGATCTTGTTGAAATTATGGTGACTAGGACGAGAGTATCTTAGCATGTGTTGTGATGGTTATGACCTTGTGAGATCGTGAGGATTAGGAGGTTGTTATCCTATCATGGTTATGGTTTATGATCTTGCGAGATCATTGGGACTAGAAGTCTTCGGACTTCTAGCATGTGAGAGAGATGTTGATCGTGTGCCTTTTGACAGGCGTTGAGTGTCTTCCTGCGGGAAGCTGAGAGCGGGATATAGCGGGATTATCTTTGGGACGAGGTAAGTCTTCGGACTTAATTAGCTCATATTTCTTGTATTAGCATTGATGTGTGTTTGGTGGTGTGTGTTTATTATTTATTGTTTATAACAACTAAACCGGAAATAGGATTACCGACCTTTATATTATTTGGCCCAAGTGTATGATAACGGGCGGTGACATCACTGTCTAGCTCTTGCGAGAGCTAGGAGGTTCTTGGAGACTAGCCGTGCTGGTTACACGGTCGGAGGCATCCGTACCGTTCCATGCCGGCAATGGGGACCGAGGCGAGTTTCGGGAGATTCTCGTGTCACAAAAGAAGTTGAATTAGAACGGGATACAACTTAATAATAAAAAGATAATAAACCGGACTTGTGTGATTTGGTGTACATTGTGTTTTATGTTGATTTACTTGTGTTTGTGCCTTTCAACTTGATCCTAATGCTTTGAATATTAGCTAACGGTTTTATACCGATTGTTGTAGATTGCCTTGCAGGTTAGAAATGCAGCCGAGAGATCCGGAAGACTGGGCAGCCGGGGTTCCGTATATTTTAGGATTGGGTTCTGGTTGGAGTCGTGTTTGAGTTTTGTATTCATTGTATATAGTATGCCGTGTGTATGGCATTTGGTCTTTCGGTTGTATCTCGACTGAAGTCTTTTGTTTGTATGGTTTCGGGTTTTATTGCATTGCATAAAATGTATGTTGTTTTGGCCTTTATTTGTACCATGTTGCAAGATCCGGTGAAATTGTTGTCAGGCTAAGGGTCGGGACCCATTGTGAGGTCCCAACCCGTAGCACTTCGAGTCCCGCGGATTCGGGGTGTTACAATTGGCTACTCGAGACTACAAGAGTTCCATAGTCGAGCCCTATAGTCAGATAAATACAGAGGAATATAGGATGGTATGATACTTCGAGACTGCGAGAGAGGGAGCGTACCTGAGGCTAAGAGAGAGAGACCGAGAAATTCTTGGAGTCGGAGGCGTCGTCTTCATCGGCCGACGGCTGATCATCGCTAGTCCTCGCCAAACGCTAGTCGCCGAAGTGTCGTCTTGTTCCCGGTTAACAATTGTCAAAACCTAATCTAGTTGTGAGTATCGGGGTTACGAGGTGAGGGTGAGTTGGTTTTTTTCAAAACTTTTGTTTTTTTTTATTATTATTATTACTATTATCATCATCATGCATCATATTATCATCATTTTTATTATTATTAGTAGTAGTAGTAAATGAGTTTTTACGAGCTACTCGTATTTGGCCCGGGCTCTTTACGAGCTCAATACCAGACTCGTATTCGGGTCGTTTTATAGTATGAACGAGCCAAATACGAGCTTTTGGCGAGCTGAGCCCGAGCGAAGAAGAACAAGATGGACAAGTATGATGAAAAACAAGTAAAAAGGGTTGTTAAAGAGAACATCAAAGGAGATTAAGTCGGACATCAAACTGGAATTCCTGAGAAGTGATTGTAGGCTTCTTGGTAACGACGACGGAGAATAAAAGCAACACGAAGGAGAGTAGAAGATGGTGGCGAGTTGAGGACGGTTTTAACCGATTCCAACTATAATTCCGTAATGGATACTTTGGGCGAGGGTTTTTGGAGAAGAGTAGAGGACGAATCAACGAGGAGGAGAGTAGAGGACGGTGTCAATCGATTCTAACTGTAATTTCGTCCGTAATCGATACTTTTGGCGAGGGTTCTTGGAGACAAACAAGGATAAGAGTTCATCGTCTCTTCGATGGGATGAATTTGGTTAGGGTTTTTTTTTAAGGATTTTTAACAGTTGTCATTACTGGGATAAAACTTTAAATTTTTTTATTGATGGAAGGTTTTTGGAGATAAAATTTTAAATTTTTATAGAGATTTTTTATTATTTTGAAAGAAAAAGAAAATTACTTATATTAATTTTTAATTTGTTTACCCCAATATTTCATATGGCGCCAAATAATTTGGTTGTTGGCGTCGGCGACATAGCCGTCGCCAACGGTACCTTTTATTAGCCACGGTAAAGATTAGCCGATGCCAATTACAAGACTATTAGCAATGATCCTATACCGCGACACAAATAATTGGTATTTTTGCCACGCTGATGTTGTCGTCGCTTTGCCCTCGCCAAATAAAGACCAATGGTGATAGCAAACCTTGTAGTTGCCAACAAGCGTGGCCAATTGAATTATTTTTTGTAGTGATATTTGATCATGGCTGGCAAAGCACACTCCTGATCTAAGGATTGAATGATCTCTATAATGGTTTAATTTATTGTTTGCATATATATATATATATATATATATGTGTGTGTGTGTGTGTGTGTGTGTGTGTGTGTGTGAATTGAGATTGTGATATTGCTTATTTTCCAAGCGCTTAAAACTTAACTTTTAATTATATTCGAAAGAAGTGATGTTTATAATTGGACAACTGAAGAGCCACAAACAAATGATGTTTATTGGATTATTGAAAAGAACTTGGTTTTGAGAGTACTAGTTTATCAAAGCTTCGAGTATTGTGTCGTAGATTATTCCGGTTTATGCACATTTTTCTAACTGAAGAGCCAAAAATGAAGGTTGGTCTTGGTCTTTTTTTAGATTTCTAAGTGTTTAATGGGTTTTCCTATACTTGTATAACCGTTGGAATGAGAGTTATGCGAGTTGAAAAGCACAATATTTGTTTGTCTATGCCAAAAGCTGTTTTAGATGGTTACCAACAATTATCATATATCAATGTTCATGATTTATATATATGCATCAATACTTTAATTCATTATAGTAGGGATTCATGTTCCCTTCGATCGTCTCTATCATACATTACCTATAATCGCTATTGCCTTTTCTTCTTTGTTGCAATTGTTGCCCTATTGTCTTTTTTTACTTACAATAATTAACCATCAATATCATCCAAATCAGACATTATCCTTGAGTTTTGAAACCCGATTATACTACATCTATTCACGTATCCTTGTGGGGGAGGTGGTTGTACTTTCACACGATCAACTACGCAACATATAATTTCTAACTTGATGACTGGAAAACTGTAGGCATACGTGCCCTTAGCTACCTAGCATATAGTTTCTTTTCAAAGTAGTCAGATATAGAGAAGGTTACAAGGCAATCAAGAGAGATCAAAGAAGAATCCAATGTTTGTAATTTAAAATACGAGAACTATTTAAAGTTTGCTAAGATAATCTTGCATGTACAAGTTTGATACGTTGTGCTATGTTGCAAGCTCATTATGGTTGAGATAATCTTGCATAGTAATCATGATTTCAGCTTTAACTTTGTTATCTTAATTAAAGATTGTAAAATATACTTGTGTTTAATTAGGATGTTTGGTTTGATTGGTTGTTGTAATTTAAATCCTTAAACCAAAAACATACAAGAATGATATCGTTCATTGAATTCACACACCATTATTCCATCTTCCTTAAATTAAATTAACTGGAACTTTTTTCGCTAAGCACTATCATGAATAAGGAAACAATTGAAATTTTACAACCACATATACAAGCTATTTATGCCTCATATTTCAAAGCTTATTGAGGTACTGAGATATCCTGATGTATTTTACCTTGTCAACTATTGTAGTTCTATTTGTTAACCTTTGGACTTATAGTAGTTACTTGTTGATCTATGATCAATGATTCATGCGTTAAGAAAAGTCACAATTTTTTGTACAGAGGCAAGCTACAACTTCAAGTACCAACATTCAAAATCTTTTTTGTACAAATATATCACTAGATAGACAAGGTTCACAATAATTGGAAGCAATATCATGAAAAAAAGTATTTGTACCTGATATTGTTACCTAACACAAAAATAGGATAGATTCAAATGTGTTAGATTACACATGACAACAACCATTTCCCTTCCTTTCATGAAGTATTAGGATAACTAAAACAAAATTTAGGATAACTTATAAACATTAAAATCAAATTCAAATGTGTTACATTACATGACAACAACATAAGCTTTACAAAATGCAGTCATAGGCTTCCCACAATAGACCCATAAAGCTTTACAAAATGCTACTATTATCATTACAAAATAGAGGATGTTATCAAAATATTTCCCCATAACTTTGTGAGCATACACATTTGACAACTGCATCAAAACATATGATAATGCTCATGAATATGTTCAAAAAACTTTCAAGACCACAAGTTGACATCATTGTCATAAGAAGACATTTATTTCTTGTTTTTGCACTTGTTTCCCATATCATATCGGCTATTTGATCTCGTATATGTTTAGTTTCACCTCCAACACTTATATCTTCCCCTTCCTCATCCCCATCACATACTGAACTCGTACCATTGTCATTTATTAGTTGGTCATTTACTTCTTCTACATATCCAGCTTCAAAGTTCATGTCTTCTGGTCCATCACTTTCTAATGGTGCATTCATAACTTTAATTATGTAGTTATGTAATGAGAAGCATGCTAGTGTTATGTAAAATTGAGTGTTTACCGTGTAACAGGGCATCACTCATAGAATCTTCCAACGAGCTTTCAAAATTCCAAATGACCTCTCTATGTAACTACGTCGAGATGAATGCAACTTGTTGAACGCTTTCTTTGAGTTCACTGGATCAATGTTCTCAAATTATGACATATAATACCGAGTCTTGGAATATGGAACTATGTAACATTGTTTTTCCGAGTAATTTTTGTCAACTAGATAGTAACGGCCTATTCTAAACTAAGTCGGATGAAGATCGTTTTAGTTATTTTTACTTATAAGATCGTAAATTCCCTAATGTTGGCTGATTTTAGAAACGCATATGTGTAGAAGCGGGGGTAGGGGGGGATGCCCATGGATGGGGTTTTGATTGCATGCTCGAACACCTTCGCCTCATGTGTTGATTCCTCCCAACCAACAAACACAAAAGTGAAAAGCATATCAAAATCACATACCACCATCACATTAAAGGAACATATCCCTTTGCACCCACAGTAAGCTATTTGGCCACCTTCGGGTATACATGCATTTATTGTGAGTACCGTTTATGCAATCAATTCCTACCATGTAATAAGGATTATACCTACTATCATTGTTGATGTGTGTTGGAACTTGGGTGAAAGAAGGGTCCTTCCGTTTAATAATTTCTTTTGTCATGCCGATAAAACCATCTACATGGCCAACTAGGCACGTAACACCTCATGGATGACAAGAAATTGTGGTAGTCGACCGTTGGAACCTCTCGGCAACATTTCGATATGTCAAGCCTTCATCTACTGTGTACAAAAAGATTCCTATCTTTCAACCACCTACATCCTAGGATACCCTTGTAGGCCATATTTATTTGTTAGATCAATACATAGTTGCCTGAAGAAGTGTCTCTCCATACGGAATACATTAACACATCTTGTCTCCGTCTTTGAATTTAGAATTGAATCCATCTAACGTAAACTGGTAAAAGTTGAATTAAAAACACGTATCATGTGCACATGCTTGTAGTAGTGCTCATCTATAATATTTTGTTTTTGCATATGTAAACATGCTGCCGCAGGTATGTTCCGTTTCTTTCTACGACAAGACGCTTTTTCACACATTTTGATCATGCCATTGTGTTTGAAATTCAAGAGGTAGACCTGCATACAAGAACATAAGAAGAACAGTAAATTGCCTGCATGCTAATATTCATCCATAAGAAGATATTATGAGAAATGAAAAGACAAGCATGCATTCAAACAAACTTAACTTTGTGTAATAAGAAGTTATCCAATTTTAAACTGATACAAGCATGTTCCCATACATAAAACAAATTCATGATGTTCATTTGAAGTAAAAACACTCGGCATAATGAAAACATAGAAGTTACAAGGTGTTACCCTATAACCTAAGTTTAAAAACACATAGTAGAGTCTTTAATCATGACGATCATGAGGAATAAGGATCTTCATTCCTTCTTCACTAAACTCCCACTCAAGCCAAGACAACTTTGCATCGTTGGTAGGGAGCAAGGTAAATAGCATACATTTGTAGTCATTCTCGGTCATCGAAAGCGTAAAGCACCATAGTGGTGATCCTTGAACAAAGAAGCCTTCATCAACTGTTCCCTGAATAACTTTCAATGCTTTACGAGAAGTACTTCTTGGTTGATTTGAAGCCATATTTGCGGCTGAACTTGCTTGTGTGGTAGAGTCAATATCGACCTCCCACATGGACATCATTGCAATATTAGCCCTCAATGTAGCAACTAGGGTTTCTAGTACAAGTTGGAACCACCACGCTTCCGGATATTTCGTTTAGCTCATCCAGATAATGAGACTCCAAACAACTTCTCCGGTTGTGCATGAGAGGGAAGTGAGCAAGAAAATGGGATGTCAACACCATCCAATTGGACCGTATGTGTGGCATCTTCAACTACAAACCATCACCAATTAACTCATCCGTTGGTAGGTGGCTAGCTAGAAAATCCAAAATCATCTACATCAATTGGGTTTAAATGGCGCATCACTATGGAGCTCGGCATATTGGTCACATTGGTCATTGGGACCATAGAAGGAGCAATACAATGAGAACTTGTAGCGAACTTGCCTTGAAAAAGTGACTCAATCATTGACTTGACCTCATAGCAGAATGAGTTCTTCCTAAAAACCCATTACTTTTCATTCTCTTGCTCAATTAAGACATAAACAAATAAATTGGGTAAACTTTCCCATGATCAAACATTGTAAATGAAGAGTTTTTTTTTGTTTATCATACCTGCAACTTTTGTGGCCACCATTCTAGAGATGCATCAATACATTTTTTTTGAGGATCCCAACCTAATCTAGTCTCCGCATGCTTTAAGGTTGTCCAAAGTTTCCAAGCTCCTATCATGTTATTGTACTTATTTTTCATTTTTTTTTCTTACACTTCATGTTGATTTTTTGCTCAAATGTCTATGTCAAGTGAATCAACTGAATCCATTCTTGTCTTTCCGCCTTTGATATTCAGTGGGCGTCTGTAGAAGAGTTCTAGTTAGAGCATCCGTCCATACAATGACTTATCTTTAACCTTAGCACCCGAGCTACCAATATTCTCAACAATACTTTCGGCCATGTTTACGAAGTGAAACACTTCATAAAATAAATTCGATATTCAACAAGAAACAAAATATGGATGACAACATATACCCTAATAGATCAACATTTATAGGTTTTGCATAGTGTGGGCATATCTATCAAATATATAGACAAATGTAAAAATGCATAGGAAGAGGACAATATAGAGATTTGCCAACAACAAATATGAGTCTAAGTTCTTACATACCAATAGACAAACGTAAAAACCAAAGAAAGAATGTAAACAAAGGAATAAGCAGTGCACTGACAATGGTAAAAAACAATAAAAGATGACAATATACAATCATATGTATAAAAAGAAAGGAAGAGAAGACAATTCAAAGAAAACTATAAACGCTAGGGTTCCATTTATGCATTTCAAAACACGGTTACAGTAAGACAACTCCGCACAGTACAATACACAAATAGACGGAAAAAACAACGGAAGAACGAAGCTCGAATCTCACCTGATTTGTGTCTTCTCCTTCTTGGCCTTGCGTGGACGAGTATCCTTCTTCGAGTCTACGCCTATCTGCCCGGCCTCTACTGTCACAAGAAACATCGACAATTTGGGTGACAATATAGAGATTTGCCAACAACAAATATGTCCTTTTGAAATTAGAATCTAATTGAAAAAACCCTACCTAGCTAAACACTTTTAACCAGTTTTTCCAAATAAACTGACCGTTAACAAACTCGATAAAAACCGCAACCACAACTACGACCATAACACCAAACCCGATTTTACCAAACTCTAACTAAACACAACCTAAGTGCAGAATTCAAAGTTAATTAGCTTAAGTTTGAGGTAACCGAATTTGGTAATCGGTGTGAGCAAGAAGTATCAATATTGACGATGTTCACATTTTTGTGTGTGTGGGATTTTGGTATTGTTGTCCAAAGAGTTAAGTCGGTAGCGCTTTGTTGTGCCTTACATCACAATTCACAAGCTCATGGTGTGGTGCCTTACATGACAAGTCATTGTTTAATTTATTGAAATATCTCCTAATTTTTAATTCGAATTATTAAATATATCCAATAGGGTATCATGAAGATATATGTGTGGTTAGGAAGATAAAGTCGGCATGCTTCAAATGAAAAGTAAAAGACTTAAGGGTCCGTTTGGCTTTAAACTTCAAAAATAAAAATGAAATATAAACGAATTTAGTTTATACGTATATTATTGTTCATGAAAGTTTTTAAAATTATTTAGCGTGGTGAAATAATTGAATTATAATTTAATTAATTTTAATAGCCTATAAAAAAAATAAATATATTTTTACATGAGACAGAAGAAATGATTCCAAAATAATTTACGAGGATCAAATTTATTTTTTATTCCGTTTCTCTATCCGGAGTTGCAACCAAAATGGGGCTGAGAGGCTAAGAGATGCGGTAGTGACATGAGAAGAACATTTTGTGCTTTATGCTTTGATAATAGGATGTCTGTGAGGATGATGATATTTTGCGAGCCCTAATCTAGTAATGACAATCTGGATGAAGATTCAAAACCAAAGTAATTTACAGAGAGAGACGAAACGAGGAAAATTGCTGTACAATAGAACATATACTAACTGAAATTGATCGACAGTTTAGAAGAAGGAGCGTTTGGTAGGAGGCTTTCCAACAGCTCTCATCAAGCTGGCGAGTTCAACAACCCTAGCTACTTTGGTTCCTCTCTTGGCCTCCGACGAAGCCCTCCTCTCCTCCGCCTTCCTGTGCGCTTTAGCAATCTGGTTCTGCATCTTCTCCATCGCTTTTGCCCTCTTCTCCTCCAGCTTCCTCTGCACACCCACTCAACTAATTATTAATTAACATCATAATTAAATATACTATACTTATTATTATTTATTGAAATCGGTGATCACCTCGATCTTCTTCATGGCGGAAGTGGCCTGCTGAACTTGCTCCTTCTCCCACCCGTGAATCACAGCATCTTCCCTCTTAAACCGGTTGTTGATCTTCGCAACTTTAGCGTTCTGCCACGCCGAGATCTTCGCCTCCACCTCATCCTTCTTAACCCTATGCACCGACACCGAGGGAGCCAGCGGCTGGTTATCCACCACTATTGCCAGAGGGTTATTCTCCTCCTGGTCTTCTCCGATCATATCGAGGTGCCTGGTAGTGCTGTCAGCGGTGGGGGTCTCGACGACGTCGCTTGGGCTGTCGCGGTTATCGGTGAAGGCGGAGCCGGCGAGGACTAGGGCGTTGAACTCGCGGCTGACGGTGGTGAAGTTCTCGGAGGCGTCGCTGCTTGTTTCCCAGGCGTGACTACGTGGACGGCTGGGATTGGATGGCGGGGTCAGGGGGTGGATGTCTCTGAACTGCTGCTGCTCGTCATCGACGCTACTTGTGTTGTGAGTGGAAGCTCTTCCATCACTCGACATTAGCGAAACAGAGCAAGAGAAGTGGAGAGTTAGAGAGAGAGAGGGGCGCTTTTCTGTATGGTTCATTCATTCATTAGACCATTATTATTAATAATATTTCGTTAATTTGGATAACCCTCCACTGCTTTATTCATATGTCACAAATCTATATTATTTACTACAACAATTCCTCACAATTAAGTAATATACGAGACATAGTTGTTATAAAGTAATTGTTGATTTATATTTGAACCAACCTTCTATAACTATCATTTGAGATAGTAGAATTGGATCATATCTAAGTTATTAACAATAAATTAAGGAGGGTAATTAAATTACACTTCTCCTCACTTTCCTTTTTTTATATATAAATATCATTTGGCTGAGGATTTTCTTTTGATCGACCATTTAATTTACTATACTGATAAATATATGTTAAAGGTTGATTTTTCAAAGTGATTGTCAAATTTCCACTCAAAGAAAGAAGTACGTTTTTCTTTTTCTTTTTTTTTTTATCAAAAATACCACGGATGTATACTTTTGGAATAGAAAAAGTGGGATCTTATCTTCAAAATATAAATATTTTGGTCGACATTAAATGATTATAATTTTCTCAAGTAGTTCATCAGATTTCCATATTTAACCTTTTTGTCTTGAAGGATCATTGGTATGAGAATCACAATCCCCTAATTTTATGGGCAAAATATAGGCAAAACTTCACTTAAAATTAAATGAATTTTAATTATTAAATAATAATTTAATAGTTAGATTAAATTTATCATCTCTTTCAATTTAATGCTTAGATTAAACTTCACTTAGAGTAATTCTAGGAAACAAAACCCATACATTTGCTATGTACTATTAGATTATTAATCTTGCTTACTATCTATCCCCCTCACTAATTATATTTGAATATGACAATATTTAAAATTTTAAGACTAAATTACTCTCATATAAGTAATTATTAAATTTTGTATTTATTATTACCTTTTAAATTATGATACACTTTAATTTATTATTACCTTTTATGACTAGAATATTTTTCTATGGATCTGAAGCGTGACTACTCTTCATTGTATACTACTCTTCATCGTATACTACTCTTCATCTCGAACATTTATTTTCTCGATCAAAGAGGTTTGTTGCATACCTATGATGCACGGACACGGACACGGATACGGAAAACGGACACGGCGAGAAACGGGGAAGCGACAATCCTCAAAAGTATAGGAAACGGGGACACGGCGAGTAAAATAATTAGTATATTATTTTAAAGATATTTAAATATATAATTACTATATCATAATGAGATACATATATATGAAAAAAAAAAATCAATGATATATGAGTTGATAAAAATATTAACATGATAATAAAATAATCGAAACAAAAGTTTAAAAACAAACATTTTCAGTCTTACAAAACATAGAAATAAACATATTTAGTTTTATAATCTGAAATAATCATACTTAGTATTAAAATTGAAGAATGAATCATTCATTTGCAAATCAACAATAACCGAACAACATGATCAACAAAGAAAAATAATAATAAATATTTGTGAATTATAAAAAGTGAAAGAATTAGAATAACATAGTCAACATTCAACAAATAAAAATTACAAAATAAATTTATAATCAAAGATTCAAAATTAATTTATAAAATCATAAAAAAAATGGAGAGAAGAGCCGGCCGGCGAAACAACATTTCAACATTAGAGCCGGACAAGAAGATTGGTGTCCTACTTCCGACAACCACAATCTCGCAGGTGGTCATGTGGAGCTAGGTTTAGTCGGAAAAAATGGGAAAGAAGAAAAAATATTACGGTATATAAGTTTTTATTTCGTTGATCATGTCTTGACCGGACACAATCCGCGTCCTAACCGTGTCCTAGACGTGTCCTACCTTGGAAACGTGTCTTGACCGTGTCCGAGCCGTGTCCGGGTGTGTCCCCGTTTCCGACACGGGACACGTCGCCTTCTAGAAGTGTTCGTGCATCATAGTTGCATACTCTATGAAGTTCCACAATATGAATTCTTCGAATGAAGGTAAATCGTGTAACATGTATATAAGTGCATACAACTCAATTATACTATGAGTTTCTTGTTTATTGTACTAATATCTTCAGTTATGTATCTTGGTGTTTTTCTATATTGATGTAAATCGGGATTATGGAATTAGTTTATGTATCATGGTCTATTTATGTATTCATGTAAATCTTGTAGTTGTAATTATGTACCTTTTTTTTTTTTTTGTATGTACTAGTTTCATGTAACATTGAAGATCCCTATTACTTTATTACTATCTTATACTGATCTATGTCGTTCATGTAACATGGTATATTTATGAATTCATGTAAATCCTATATCATCAATTTACTTGCAAGGTACGTATGAGATTTCTATATATGGCTTGTACGTGCTTGTACAGTTCGATGTAAACCATGTATATTTAATTATTATATTTTCTTATATATTACTTTATGAGTTTGAGCTTACGCTTCAACTGCTGAGTGAGATTTTTTTTTCAATAATATGATGTTCCAACTTAAATATTGATAAATTATTTTCCTAATTATTCACATTCTTTATTTAAAATTTAAATTATAATTTTTAGATTCTACAAATTTATTGTTATAACTAAATATGATGTAATATAAACAAATCTATCAATTTTAATTAAATATGCTTTTTATCTAATAAATTATATATCTACATTATTTAGTACATAAAATTAATACTCGGGTGGGGTGCCTCTAAAATGAACGGCTGTGAAACACAAATTTGGTTCGAGGAGAAAGCAAAGTCGTCCGCTGAGTAAAAGGCAGACACCTGTTAAAACCATTCAAATGTGAGGCCAATAAAAAGAAAACACATGGCAGCCACAATAATGAGTGGGACCCATACTTTTGTCCTCTCCATGCAGGTAACGATGCGGATCCAAACACGTGTTGCTTTGCATTTGCATGAAAGCGCTTTGCCTACTTACTTTGCCCACGTCGTCTCTCACATTCCATTATTTATTTTATCCACCATCACAACATTCTTTTAATTCCAATAAATTTAACAAAGGAAAATCCTACTTATCCCGGACAAACGGACCATTATTCCAATTAAAATTGGACTGACTTGGCTATGTTACTTTCTGTTCTTCTTATTATAAGAACCGAGTTCAAGCATGTATTATTTCATGTAGAATGACAAGTATATATACACAAGATCGAGAAGCTAGGATACTAGCTAGAAAACACTCTAATTTCCTCACAACATTCTGAAAATTGGAGATTACATAAAATCATAACCAACAACTCAAGTATACTCAAGTAAAGTTACTTCTTCTAAGCTCTAACTTGTTGAGCAGTTGAAGAAACTTGTAACACATGAGCGGTTTGGTCAGTATGCCAACCAATTGATCATTCGTTGAAACCTAGCTGACCCGTAACCTTCCTTGTTGAACTTGTTCTCTCACAAAATGTAAGTAAGGATAATATGTTTCATTCGAGAGTGAAACACAAGATTGATACTCAGGCTAGAAGCTCCAAAATTATAATAGTACACTACAAGTGGCAAAGATGTAGGTTGTCGAAACTCATGCAGCAGTTGCATTACACATATAATTTCAGATGAAGTATCAGTCACTGCTTGTACTCAACCTCCATAGAAGAATGAGCAACTAACTTTTGTTCTTGTAACTAGTAGTCGAAACATAGTCACTTTTATCCCCATCCAATCAACATAGGAAAATGCAAGAGGAGTTGTGTCTTTTGTAGTTGTAATTCGTATGCCCAAGTCTAGAGAACCAATTAACCAAATAACGAAGTAGTCTTTTCAATGCAATCCATTGTGTTGTGGTAGGTGCTTGCATGAACAAAGACAATTTGTTTGTAACACCCCGAATTCGCAAGACTCGGAGCGTTACGGGCGGAGACCTCACAATGGGTCCCGACCCTCAACTTGACAACAATTTCACTGGACCTTTCCAACAAGGCACAAATAAAGGCAAATACGGAAAACGTTTTAATGCAAGTGCAAGCAATTCAGAAATGTAAAGTACAACTTAAAAACTCAGCCGAGTCCTCAAAACGACACAAACTCCATAATCATAAGTAGCAAGTCCACAACATAATTAATCGAAATAGAAATCTATCCCCGTCCTATAATGTACGGAGACCCTAACTGTCCACTCCTCCACCTCACTCAGCGGCATCCATAACCTGTAGAGCATTTACAACACCGGTTTAAAACCATTAGCTAACATTCCGAATATTAGAAGTAACGATAAGGCAGAAACACATACAATAAAGTAAAACACACAAACATGCTCACACGGAAGTCCGGTTATTATCTTTTCTTTTACGTTATTCCCTTACTATTTCCAATTATGGTGTGACACTAGAATCACAAGCATCCTGCCCTTGTCCAATTTCACCAAACAGGTTTGGTCCGGATGTGAATCAACATCACTTGTTGGACCGGTCGCAAGGCACCTCTTGGTCACCCCATTTTGGATTGGACAAGCGGTCACCGCCTGTTATCAAACACTTGGGCCAAAACAATAAACACGTCCACATCCTAATCTAGTTAATAGTTATGTCACAATTTACAATGGCACACACCACCCACACGCAACAACCAATATGCGAAAGCTAGCTAAGTAAGTTCGTGGACTTACCTCGTCCCAACGCTAAACTAACACAACCGCTCTTGCTTCCCTTAGGAAGATGCTCACAACCTACTCACAACAAGGTACGTATCAATAACTCGCTCACACTCAAGAAGTCTTAGACTTCCATTCTGATGATCTTTACAAGATCAACCATACTCTCAAGTTAGGATCGCATCCTAAACTCCATAATACCAAAAAATCACTCACCATATGTAAGGATCTCACAACAACCTACTCTCTCACATGATCAAACTCAAACAGTGAAGATGGAACACACTAGACTAGGAGATGCAACATGCTCACCACACTCGACTTCAACAAGACTACATCAAGCCCTAAGGACTCCTAGGCTCACAACCACTAGATGGCATTCACAACTACCCTAGGTCCACCCTAGGCATGCTACTATCATGATACAACCTCACAACGAAGGAAGGAACAAAGAAGCAGGAGAAGAGCATACTATTGAAGAAACACAACTGCAAAAACAAAAGGCGTGATTGCGTGCTGAAGGTCACGGCCCCCGTGACACTATTCACCACCCCGCGTCTCTTGGAAAACCTGGCATCGCTCCCACGGTTTACTAAATCCTTCCCCGCGGCTCACAGAGTCCGCCCCCGCGGTTGAACTCCAAAAACGCTTTCTTTGATCTTCGACTATGCACTTGAGCTTCTATGGCTTCCTTCTTTGGCTGGGACTTCCTCAAACATCAACCACAAGATCCAAGCTCTTTTCTCCGACCTAATATTGCTAGGAACACATGCATGCAAATAAGGTCGTGAAAGAAACCCTCTTCTAAAGCTCCATCCACAACAATGGAGGAAGAAGAAGAAGAGAATGGAAATGAACTAAGAGGAAGAAGAAAGGGAGAGGAAGATTACCTACTGCATCAAATCCCTTCCTTTGTTGGAGCTCACAAGCAAGAACCAAGAGAGAGAGGAGAGAAGAGAGAAACAAGAAGAAGGAGAAGGAGTGTGAAAATGAATAACGTGAAATGAAAAATGGGGGAGGAAAAGCTGTTAGCTTTTTGGGGGAAACAAGGGTTCAACAACCCACAAGACTTTCCTTTAGGTAAGGAACGAGGGGTCAAAAGCTAGGTGGGGGAAAACGAAGGGTCGGAACGGGATTTGGGATAAAATTCCGTCACTCAGCACGTCGTGCCTACAAAAAGACTGAGCCGCGCATGCGGAAAGGCTGCTAAACCGCTCACTATCCGGAATAAAAATTCCGGGCGTTACATCTAATCCACCTAAAAACAAGTTTCGTCCCGAAACTTGCTAAACGTACTCAAAACTCTCGATCAAACACGTCTCGATAACCGCTCAAAAACATAGACGTGCTAACTATCGGTCCTCTAATCCCAAGCCTACTCGTATAACCACATCAAGACCTCGCAAGGTATGCACACATACTCATATGAAATGCATATCACACACACCACATCAAGATCTATCCGATCATATAACACATTCCCTCACGGGGCAAAAAATACACATAACCTCATGCATGCACATAAGATCTAACCCAATGGCCCTATCGATGCATCTAGCTCATCATAACACTCAATCAAAGATACCATCCTCCGTTTTCCAGTCAGCCTTAATGGCTTCTCATCTATGCCACAAGATTATTATAATTGACATCGTACCTCGAGTCATACATGTACTCCCTCGATTAACACACATGAAACCTGGTGAATATCCTCTATTCTCGGTGGTCATGCCGACCGGTAAACCACTACCCAACTCGCGCCCGAATCTCAAAAGGTTTGATATATCAGAAACTCAACTCCCCTTAAATGCCAAACATCTGACGCCTCGCGCCTGTGAAACTCTCGACTTAAACTGACCTACTCCATATCTGAACTCTAGAGGTCTACACCTCTCATCTATATACGCCTTCCGGCGACTCAACTTGGCTAGCATCCGCTCTTGGACCATCGCTACTCGAGCGAGGTCGTCTTGTGTCTACTCCGGCTATTTCCACATGTACTTGTCTAATTCCAACACAATTGTGTATGACACTTCCGTCCATTTGATGTATCATAAATGGGCCATCACAAATTGACACATGCCAACTAATATAATACGTGAACTCACTCACGGAAAGTGTTCGGATCACACTTGCTCTCCCTCTAGCATAGAGGCTCCCAACATATCCTTTTAGGCCTGAAAGCCCTCTCTAGCTGACCATAGTCTAAGGATGCAATACTGACACGAAAAGCAACTAGTACCCAAAATGGCATGATCCTGCTGCCCAAATTCGCGAGGTAAATTGCCCACCTCGATCCGAAACGATGGTACTCGGTACCCCAGACAACCTCACTATCACTTAGTGGATTCCATAACTAGCCGACTCATCGGCCCTGTTTCCCAATAGGTTATAAAACGCGTTGTCTCTGTCGGTCGGTCTACAATGAACCAAACACATCACAACTGTTACTTGGTCTCAAACCGGTAATAACCTTTATGGAGGTATCCTCCCACTCTCACTGCGTAACTTGCGGTGGGTGAAGTCCTCTTCCCGTCTTATGGTGATCAAGCTTGACCTTACGACGGGTCACATAAGGGCTATGTACTTATCCACATCGGGCCTAAGCCCGCCTCACCAATGTACATCACCAATCCAGATACCTCTTACCAGCACCAGGGTGAACTAGTAAGGGTAGTGTGAGCCTCCTAGAGGCTCTATCTCAGCTCTCCTTTATAAGTACACATGGACGCTCCTAGCATCTCAACAAAACCGTCAACCAAGAAGGTGACTATGGTGTCTCTCCTCGGGACCTTCAATCCCGTATCTCCCTCAAATCCATACAACTTCCGTGCTTCTGCCGGATCTCTTTAAAGATTATCCAAATTAATAAACTGAATTTGAACCGTTAGTTAAGTTGTTGCTCCCTCTCGAAGGGTCTACTTACTAAGGGTGTTGTTGGCCACATTCACCCTCACTTGAATGATCCATAATCATAAGACCGAAGTCCTTAACCAACTCTAACCATCAACTCTAGTGGGTATTCAGCTCTTGCGGAGCGAATATATATACATAACTTATTCTTATCGTCGTAAAAGAGTAGCATGTCGCTTCTTAACAAAATACCGACATCTTCTTAAGTGCGTGTATTAAAGCATCTAACTCTTGACCCTTCATCGATCATTCTTTTTATATGCCCACAATTGCCCAACACACATGCGAAACCTCTCTCGTTACTTCATACATATCCCAAGCCCCGCTTGGATGTATCCATATTGTCATAAAGTCCCCATGACTCTTTGTCTGAGCCAAAGAAAACGGAATAGAGGTCACTCACCTCTTCTGCTTCTATCAAAGCTCAACGGACACGGCTCGAACCCTACGATCTAAAAGAATTCCCTAGAAAAGAAGGGAGTGCCAACAACCGTTCTGCAACTTGGCGGTTACAGTCCGCCAACCTATATGCTGCATACCTCCCCCCACATACCTTGGGGGTAGTACATAGAATATCCCTTGGTATTCGTTGGATCAACTTGATCTCTCCCGTCGTTGCTACGTATCCTAGGAAGTCACCTCAGCCATCCTAACTCGCTTAGATAAATCTGCTTATACTCTTATCCTACATAACTTGTATTACTATCGTCTTGTGTTAAGCTTTTTCCCCTCAACTTCCGAGAGCACAACAAGACGTCGTCAAAAATGAGAAAATAAAGAATCACCCGTATAAATAATGCCTCAATAGCTGTCATTACTAACCGTAGGTTAGGGTCCACCTTGGAACCACCTAAAACACCACAAATCGTACATCACTACTACAACTCGATTCCGAAACCGACGAATACACAGCTATATAAACTCCAACTCACCAATTGCGCTCGTAAGTCCAAAGGGCTTCACTACAACTTGAAGTGACCATACCGGCCCGAAATGTCGTCTTACATGGGTCCTTTCTTTTCTCATCCTTAGCCAGTGACATCCCGACTTCAAGTCGGTCATACAAAACATTGTAATCACATGCAACTAGTCTAACGAGCCGTCCACTACGACGAGATACCTCTACTTGTAGGTACCATATGCATCTCTCGATAATCAGAGTACAACTTCAGCGTCCCGTCCTTTTTCTCATAACCGTACCAGGAAGCCCCATGGAGGACATTAAGTAAACTACCAACCACAATACTGAAAGATCCACCTCGTTACCTTACCACGTACTAATATCATAAGTTGAAAGCTTGTAACATTTCTATAGTCCCATTTATCCAATTCTCTCCACTTCTACCATAGCTTCTCCGTGTGAGTCCGGAAACTTTGATTTGCAAAAACACATCCTACGTTTCATCAAAACGAACATACCATGCAACCTCTTTACATATTTTCCCATTTGCATAAGGCAACTAGGGAAGCCTCACCTTCCTTTTGATTATGTCAAAAAGGACTTTATAATCCGGTTATTTGAGGGCGTAGAATCCGGACCTGCACCGGATTAAAGGTTAGGGGTGTATTTGCCCCTTGCCTTTATAATCCGGGCGTTTTTTTGCGAAGCACCGGTGTATTTTCTAGGTTCATTTTGCCCTATTTTTCGATCGTGTTTTTGCCCGGATTATTTGACACATTATAATCCGGATGTGTTACATCCGGATTATATAAGTGATCAAATAACCGGATTATATAAAACGTATATAATCCGGAGGAACATCGGGATTATATAGTTGTGTATACACCGGCTTTTTTCTTCTTTTTTTTTATAATCGTGACTAAGATAACCGGATTAAGAAGGTTAGTGGGGGCGCCATATGGTGAGGTTAATAAACACCGGATACTTACAACCATATTATTATAATTTTGACTTTATACACCACAAACATATATTCGAATTATGATCGACAAAATGTATACAACTACAAAACATGCATATAACCATAGTCACTGAAATGTCATACTCTCAGTGCATTACATATCCTATATCAGATCAATATCCGAGAGTGTACCTGTGTCATATGAACCCATTGCTAGCATCTTCACCGAAACACATCTTGCGCCTTCATCTCTATTCATAGAAAAGGCAGGTCTTTTCGGGATCACCATCTGTGCATTTTCATTGTTGAGCATCAATGACACTTCCAACATCATTGGCCTATCTTCGGGTCTCTTTTGCACGCACAGTAGAGCTGTATGCAAGCATCTCTCGAGTTTACATTCATACGACGAATCATCTAGCACTAGATCAATGAACTCCTTAGCTCGACCATCTTTCCATAACTCATATGCCTGCATGTTTCACAACCACATTACCAATTTCATCACAAAATTGAATTTATTCATCTATATGCAGGCTTTTGTAAAGATTAATTTTCACTTACATATTCAAGAAGGCTTAAGTTCTCATCAAACCCATACAACAATTGTTTCTTTTCCCACTTATAATCTGCAAAAGTAGTACTCTGAAGCTGAATATATCATACTTCATAGAGTATATGTCTTTCTTCATGTATTCAAGGGGCACGTATCCACTGGATTGCACAATTGTTTGAAATTAGTTATCACTATTTTAAATGACTATATTCATATACTAATTCTATATGGTGAAACACTTACTATGTACCAACAATCCGGTCTGTATTTGCTTCATTCTCGTCCTTCTAAAATACTCTTGTCAAACCAAAATCTGATATTTTAGGCTGAAACTCCTTGTCAAGAAGAACATTGCGCGCTAACTTTCAAGTCATTGTTGATGCTGGTAAGCCTCGAGTACTCTAGAAGATACACCAACCCTTGAATTATTCCTTCAACAATCTCAACTCAATGGCGCCAAAATTATAATAATCTGTTTACTGTTTTTCTCTTTTTTCACTTAGACATTTTCTCAAACACATAGGATGCATCTTAAATCATTTATACAATATTTAAAGATGGTTCAATCACCTAGTCTCTAAGCCTTATATAGCACACATAAACATACCTAAAAATTGCACCTCAATCTGAACTTGTACACCATAGTCAATACTTTTCAAATATTCCAAAAAAAAAAAGAATACAGTTGAATGCAGGCAACAAAATCCAACACATATCAGATAATTGAGGATAATTAACATAGAGTTAATGACGGCTATTATAAAACTGCAAACCCAAAAACACACCCTCAACAATGTTGTCATAGTCAAAATGTCATGACAAATAAGCCACTTTCATGTTTCAGTAACATAGAGTTAATGGGAAGCAAGTACGGGGTATCACAATAGACATTTCTTTTAACATGAATCAACACTAGACTTAATGAAAAAAAGTAATGTACAAGCATTTGTAACTAAATAAGACAATGTTGAACCATATGAATCAAGAAATGGTCAATAAATATCAAGCACCTCCAAACAAATCCAAATACCAATATTCAGTAACTCACCTTTATCTGTTGAAGCTGATTAGTAACCACCTACAGTTTGAAAAGGCCAAGGTTAAAGCTAGAGCGAGGATAGTCTGGTGCAAACTCTAATAACCTATGACTGAAATATACATGACTTTCTTCGTTTGTCCCTATTCCAAGTGTTTCTAATGCTTTAACCTTCAATTGGTATTTCCCTTCACGAGATTTTATCAAACTGTTTTGCTGATAAAAATACAAAATAAAGATTGTGACAACAAAAAGTCGGCATGGAAAGATATGCTAGAACAATGATTAGATTTCGCGAAGCACCTTTCAAAGGACATGCTCTGATGCATTACAATCAAAATTTTAAACTAATAACTAGTTTTGGAGGTAAACAAGGAAGGTTAAGGATCAAAGCATACACCGTAAATCCAACTCTGAAATTAGGTTTATCACATCCACATCAGAGTCAAATGAGTAAGTAATCGCCAAAACCAATTGACAGAGGAGTCTTTACATATATTAATGGTAGAACATGAAAAGGAAACACATAAATTGCAAATGTCGGACACCGTTTATGGATTAAAAACGAAAACTACGAGAAGCCGAAAAGACATTAACCGATTAAAATCTTTTGTTTTTGTACCTCCTACGACTTGTACATGTTAACATTAACCGATTAAAATGAAGCCGAAAAGACAATTGAACAGAATGTAAAATCACTCGTATGATACCCAAGGAAATACACATCAGCTTTTCTTGGAAAATTAGATACGTATAAAGCACGGTATTTTTCACCCTCAGATTTGCACTAGGGTTCGGGTTTGGGTGGAGGAATCATCAGAGATCGAGCTTTTTAGTTATAGGAGATCTTGTCCTGATTGGTTTTTGTGTGACATATCCCTAATGTTATGTAAGTTTGGAAATATACTTCCTACATTTAGGATCTAGTATAAATGATTTTAATACAAGGCAATATTCTTATAAAACATAGAGGTGATAGTATTGTAAAATCATACAGGAATCTAGTTTAAATGATTTTAATACAAGTTAATATTCTTATAAAACATAGAGATGATAGTGCTGTAAAATCATTACAAGAATGATCAAAACACAAGCCATATATCACGGTATGCAGGTTATCTTTCAAGAAGAACAACTTATGATTTCCAAGCTAGGAAAAAGCTAGGTATACTACATGGAATCGAACCGGCTAGATCCAAATTTATTCATGTTTTTCTATTTTCATACTTGTTGTGTAATTCCTAATTGCACTCGTGTAGGTGCAGATATGATCATAGTTTATACTTAAATCAAAAATTGACCAAAGAGAGCTGGAGGAGAATGAACTACATTGAAGGAAACCTCACAGAAAAACAATGTTATTTTAAGTTTCTGAAATCTCAACTCAAGTAGAGCAGATCTATCATCCAACAAAACCCAGTAGAGATTCAACAAATTTGGTCACTTGGGGCTGAATCATACAATTGCAGCAAACTGAGATTTTCATGTTATCTATAAGCCGGCCATAAGCCATAGCCGTATATAACAGTACTATCATGTAATTAAGTACCCCTAGTTAGAGAATTAGCTACAATCTCACTACTGAAGTAAGCATAAATCATTCACTTTGACAAGACCAAAAAATTATCCACTGTTATCAGTACTAGCTGTTACCAATATGCTTCTGTTTCATCTAGTGATTCCTTTCAAAAGTGTATTCTCTTTTTCGATTGTAGGAATTAGATGCAACAAACTTTCAGCTCAATAAAGTAATGTTCTAAGTAGAGAACATTATGTGCACATTAAGCATAAACATAGTATTTAATCTTGTGAAAATGTGAGACAAAGTAAAGCTAGAACATTCAACAAACTTATGATGAACTAATAACTCACAACAAACTGACATAGATTAAAGTGGATGCACAATCCTATAATTACATATGAAGGACTGGAATTGTACTCAATATGCTTATGTCAATTTGTTAAGGTGTCATAATATTTGCATCCCAAAATACAGACACTTGTCTATATAATTTGCATATGAGGGATTGAAAATTGCTAAATTAACGAAAGTTCTGGCATCCCAATTTGCTCAAATGTAATGAGCACCACCGGAAATACACAATTTGCATCCCAACAAAAAGGAGAGTTTGATAAATAAAGAAAATAGACACTTGCCCCAACTCAGGCTTAGAAAAATCAAAAAATTGAGAAGAATTCAGACTTAGGTCCTATAATTCACCCACTAAATATGTTAATTGGAAATTTGGGTTGGTTATTGATGTATATAAGGAAGAAATTGAGACAATTTATTTTGTGTTCTACTTGTAAATATAACTACTGTGAAAGGATCAAAGCTAAAATCGAACTCAAACAAGCACAATGACAAAAACCAAGGAAAAATTTGGATTTTATGGTCCAGGAAGAAACTGAAACAATACTCAATATTTTTGGAAGCATGTAATTAGGTGTGAGGCTGGCTCGATCAGATTTTAATGAAATTAACACACTAATATTGAACTATCAGTGTCACTTACTATCACAATCAGAAGCTTAACACACTAATATCGAACTATCAAGGTAAAATTAGAGATTGGAAATCCGGACTTGAATCTTCAATTTACAGTTTATATATACTTTGTATATATATATAGCAAGCAAGGGAGAAGGAAGAGAGAGACAACGATAAAACCAAATCAAGAAGAAGAAGGAACGAAATCGAAACATACCGAAGAGAGATCTTCGAAGCACTTCTCAAGGTTCTGCCCCAGCGAATTGAAAGAAACCTAAACTCGACAAAGCTAGGGCGCGCAAGGGAAAAGCAAAGCGGGAGAGGGTTCTTTTTGAGGTCGGGAAATGCTCCTATTCTGACTAGATATAATCCGTTTGGAAAAAATATATATTTATATCTTTATAATCCGGTTGCCACAAAACCGGGTTATTTGGGTTATCAAATAATCCGGGCGTTCATATTATGGTGTATTTGTCCCGTGTATCACATAATTTAGCGAAATTTATATTCCAAATCGTAATCAAATCAAGATTATAATTATTCATTCATCCTATTTCTCATTTTATAATCCATACATTACTAGCCCGGATTATACGTTATGGAATATAAACTCAATTTTGTAGTACTGTAGATACCTTTATCATACCTAAACCTTAAAGGTTCCAATCCACACTGTTCCTCCATAATCCAATCTCAAGACCTAAGAAGGTCGCAAAAAGGGTCGTTACAAACTCCTCCTCGGAGATCTTATTATAAGTACTTGCTTGAACTCTTTCAACATTATTTGATTTAAGACAAATGCGCTCCCGTTGATGTATGTTCGCCACTTAGCGTGCGTGCAAATAAGTCTTAAATTTATAAAACTAGAAATCAAGCAAGTGAACCCGCAGTGTACGGATCGATATAGTTAAGCAAGAATTCCAGAGTATCGAACACATGGATTTGGGGGGTTAAATCCATGCCAGTTATAGAATTGTCAAGCAAGTAAATGTATGAGCTTTGTAAATTATTGGGAAAACAACAATCCTAAAGATCCAGGAATCCAGCTGTGGCAATCGATTCAGATATACTAAAGATATAAGGGCAGAGTTGAGGTTTGCAAAGGTATACTAATGCAAAGCAATTTACGGTGAAGTTCCAAGGCTTTATATGACTTATCTAGAAATACTCTCTATAAAGGTTGTTGAGGCTTCAGTATAGAAAGGATCTAAAGACAAGAATTAATATCAAATACCCAAACTTGTAATCCAAGGATCAAGACTAACTAAACCGATTAAGGTTGTGACAATCGGAATCGAGGTAGAGGTTGTTGAGGCTTCACTACCACCTAGAAAAGGCAAGCCAAGACTAAGTTAAAGCAAATCTTTAACCTTGGATTAAAGTAAAAGCAAGGTTCGTAAACTAAGAGAAATTACGGTTGGATCTTGAGATTCCACGGCCGTGGAACTCAAGAACACACCGTGATTCTAGCTTCGTCGGCGATTCTCTCTAACTCTCAGGGTCCAATCTGTTTACGATCGATCTATCATCATCTAAGCCACAACTATCAACCCTTCACCTTAGAATTTCTAAAGGGTTTTAGCCAATAACAGTCATTATGATATCAAATTCAAGATTTAAAAGAATGAAAGATGAAAACCTTCGAAAATCTTGAATAAATCTCAAATCAATCTCAAATCCACAAACAAAATGATGATGTATATCAGATTCAGAATAACACAAACCAATCACAATCCTTGATAAGAACGAAGAACGGGATGTCAATCCGTCTTCTAATCAAACCTAAGGACAAAGCGTAACTTCCAAATCTTCAACTTTTCGCAAATCTCCGTTGCGAAATAGCAATCTCCACTCGTCCAACTTGAAACCCTAGGCACGTGCAATGAGCGTAGGCGAAATCTAAGCGGATGTGTAAGCTAATGTGTAAGCGAAGGTGACATAATCTCTCTCTTTCCGTCCATTTATATGGCAAGATAGAATATGTGTCCAACCCATTGTGTAAAAGATCATAGCTTCAAATTGTACGTTAAAAGATCGCCTAAATCACGGTTCCTTGGGATTCCACGCCCGTGGTTTAGAGCGTGGAAATTCATCACGGTGCTTCACAACTTCCACGGCCGTGTAACCCCCTGGAATGCTCCACGCTTGTGTTGCCAAAGTTCCACGGCCGTGGTTTAGAGCGTGGACTCTAGTACGGCCGTATTTTAGAGCGTGGAACGTCGAGTGCTCGTAGTTCTCATTTGTTTTGTGTCATTCTTCATCCTAGCATCTTCCTTAGCTCCTTTGTGGTGTCCTCAATCCTTGGACATGCTCAATCCATCTCCATTCTCCCTTGATTCGTCCGGTTTTAGCTCTTATTTGCCTACAATCAACACAAAGCTTATGCAGACCTCTATATCGACAATGTAGATAAACTAACTCACAATTGCTTCAGTGCTTTATCAATGATCACCAATATGGATGAAATAGACTTAGAAAACGTGCCTAAAATATCACAATATTTCATGCTAACAAATAACCCCATACTTGCCACTTGCTTGTCCCCAAGCAAGGTCTTTCAAAAGCTTTAAAACTCAAGTTAGGATGAAATATGTGTACACTCTCAAAGTAAAACTTCTTTTAGATGAATGTGTTTTCTAGTCAATAGATCATTCTCAAATCTTGCTTCATTCGTTTATAAGACTTTCATACACATAATCAAAGAGTAAAGAGTAAAGAAAGCTCATGAATTGATCAAACTTCCATGTAAACATCATAACCTTCAAACATTATCAAAATCAATCATAAGAAACTTCAATTTAGATCACCAAGTCATATATCATTCTCTTGATCTTAAGGACTTTCAAACAAGGTCTAGAATGCGGAAAGGGAAGGAAAGCTTTAAGGAATGTGGTGCATGAATCCGGGAAAGTGGATAACTACTCTTTTCTTTTTCTTGTGCGGTTTTCGCAACACTTTCAACTTAGAGCTTCACTCTCTTCTTTTCAATTCATTTTTCGACTTTACTTTTGGAGTTATGGATAGAGGTGCACAAAAACCGAAGCCTAGGAGATTGGCGTTTCTCATTTTTACGAGATGTCTCAAACCCTTGATGCACATACCATAATCCGCTAGGAATATCGCTCAATCCGACTTTGGCAAGACACAAACACCCGGCTATGTGAATGGTGCCGAGTTACTCATCGTCATGATTGACTTCCCCAAACCTATAATTTCTTTCTATTCTTTTGAATGCAAAATATTGCTTTCATGGCCCTCCCACATCAAACATGCCAATTATTCAACTCCTCCAAATTTCTGGATAGGTAAAGGAGGCCATTATTTCAATGAGGGGCTAAATGATCAAAGAAAGAAGAAAGAAAATCGAATTGCCTTAATCATCTCAAAAAGAATTATAAGAACTTATCATGTGATTTCAACCTTGATTTCTCAATATGATTTAGGTAACACTCATCACATTATGAAACTTGCAAAATAGGAATAATCAATTCATTCAAATTCTTTTCAATTCACTATTTGTTTAAGCATGCGATTGTCATCAAAACTCAATTCACAAGTAGTGATTATCATAAAAATCATCTATATCCTTAAAAGCACAAAATTTTGAAAATTTTTCAATTTTTATGGGTTTTTCAAAAGCTTTTTCATGCAATGCAATAATGAAACGTGTAACAATAGAATGAACATGCAAGGTAGTCTCGATAAAAGCATACAAAGTGAGTAAGAGTTATTACAAACTATTAGTCACACCCCACCCTATACTTGGAATAAACATTGTCCCTAATGTTCAAAAAGAAAAAGAAGAAAAGAAAGAAAGAAAAAGAACTCACAAAATGGTGGTGGAGCGGCTAAAACGGTCGATCATCAAAGTCATCACTGAGGTGGAGGCGGTGGTGGAAACGGGAAGAAGCCTGGATCATAGTTATGCCCAAACTGCTGGCGGTATATGTCTCTCATCATGTGGTCATGATCGTCGGCTCGTGCATCCCTAGCATCTGCACGGATCTCCAAAGCTCCGACCCTATCGGAAAGGTCGGTGGTTCACTCTGGCAACTGCTCATACCAACCAGGCGGCTGGCTGTACCACGCCGGTGCATCTGAAGGTGCTGGTGCAGGTGGCGGCTGTGCATGCCAAGGTGGTGGAGCTCCCATCCAGTCCGGCTGCGTACTATACCATGAAGGGGGATGCGCCATCCATGTAGGCCTCTCGCTCACACTAGCACGGCGAGAGGAAGAACCTGAAGCTCTAGTAGGGCGGGGAGAGTGTCTAGGAAGGTCAGGAACTGCATCCGGCTAATCCGGGAATGTACCAAAGTCATGATCAGCTCCTCCTCCCTCAAACTCGTCATCCCCTCTCATCTCCTCCTCTACAACTGGTGGTGGTGGAACATAGGGAGGGGCTACTAATTTGTTCGCATGCATGGCAGCGAATGTCTCCTTCCAGTTATGGCGTCCAACCATAATGGAATACTCAGGAAGCCACTCAATGCCTCTCCCAGTCCTACTCTCCCAAGGCATAGCAGCATACGGTGGACCTCTATGTGTGGGGAAGATGAGGCCTCTCGTCATGAGGGCCTAAAGTCCTAGGGGTCTGGCTGCAATGTGGGTGCAACCGGAGAAGTCTACCCCTAACTGCCTAGCAAGGTGGGTGACCATCCCACCGTATCCAATGTTGCCAGCCCTCTTATTCTTTAGCTTGCTCATAGTAGCAGCTAAGAGGGTGGCGCAGTCAGCTGGCCTGCCATACAACATACTATAGAGAAGAAACAGCTCATCTGTCTTAATCTTCTGAGGTGTCTCCGTCCTAGGGAAGAGACACTCAGAAAGCACTCTATGGGCAATCTTTAAGGGTAAGTAGTAAATCAACTTAGCCTTGGTGTCAGCAGGTTGCCAGCGGTCCTCGCTGGTGTAAATCATGGCAATCTCCTCCCAGAAATCCTTGGCGTACACGCCACTGGGGAATCGACCATTAAAGGTCTCCTGGAACCCAAAGAAGGCTCCAAACTCTCTAATAGAGAAATCATAGTTTCTCTCCATCAGCCGGAAAGAAACTGTCCTGTCAACATGACTGTGCTCGAATGAGACTACAAACTCCCTAGTAATCTCCTCATAAGCATCTTCCCGAATAGCGGAGAAGATGACTAAACCGGCTCTATCCAAAATCCATGTGAGATCCCCTATCACATACAAGGGCTCTAGCTCCTCAAGCAGTAAGTATCTAGGTCCTATGACCGTCCTCTCCTCGATCCTCTCTAAGGCATCTAGATGATCCTCATGAATGGTGGGAATCCTAGGGGGAGGTGGTGAGGGTGATGAAGGAGGTGATGGAGGCTCAGGGGGTGTTGCTCTAGAAGAGGAAGCATTGTTGCCTTTCCTCTTCTTGTTCTTATTTCTATTCGAAACTCTCCTTACAAAATCCATTTCTGTTGAAAACCACGGCCTGTTCTTCAGGTTCCACGGCCGTGGAAAGTCCAGAAACCGTGGTTCGTCTCGAAAATTCTCAAAACTCAGCAAAATCACGCCAAACTCAACAACAAGCAGCCCTAGACTAATTTCCCTCCAATTCCAATCAGTTCTCCTAAAAATTCTAGCAAAAACGAAGCCGAATCGACAAAGAGAAGGAAAGAACGAAAAAACCTAGGTTTTCGGATTTTGGAATCTGAATTCCGTCTTCTCCGGTGAATTGCCGCTCGAATTGTTGCTTGGATCTTGTTGGTGATTGGATTTGCTTCAGTTTTGGCTAAAGAATCGTCAAAAACGATTAACGAACGAGGAATTGAGAGATGGGGAGAGATTACGGCGAATAGGGGCGTGAAATTGGGTTTGTTTTGTGGTGTTTGTGAAGAAACGTGGTTTATATAGTGGCCGTAAAAATTTTTGAAAATCACGGTCTATCGGGGGGTTCCACGGCCGTGGAAATGTACGGAACCGTGGTTTTAGTGATTTTTCTCAGGCTTTTGAAAATTACGGTCACTGTAGCTGTCACGGCCGTGGTTTTGGCCGTGGAACTCTCTGTAATGTGTCAAAGTCCAAGTTTCGTCAATTTTTCTTCAAACTTTTCCTTCCCCCTTTCTTTTCCACTATTCCTACATCCAGAAACACGAACATACCGGAAGGCATCGAAGGCAAAACAAAGCAAAACGTCTAAACTAAACTAATCTATGAATCACAAAACAAAAACGTAAGGGCAATACCTTGGGTTGCCTCCCAAGAAGCGCTTTGTTTAAGGTCTGTATCTAGACCATAATCGCACTTATTCGAGTGTGGTGGGCGCGAACTCTTCAGCTTGGAGTTCCGGTGTATACTTCTTGAGTCGTTGACCGTTCACCTTAAAGCTTCCGCCCTTTTCACCCCATACTTCAACAGCACCATGGGGAAAAACACGTTTGATTAGAAAAGGTCCAGTCCAACGAGATTTAAGCTTACCTGGAAAGAGACAAAGCCTTGAATTGAAGAGGAGAACTTGATCTCCTTCTTTGAGGTCCTTTGGAATGATATGCTTATCATGCCAACGCTTTGCTCTTTCTTTGTAGATCTTGGCGTTTTCGTAGGCATTTAAGCGGAGTTCTTCAAGATCATTGAGGTCCAAGAGACGCTTCTCTCCCGCTTCCTTCATGCTGAAGTTCAACCACTTGATTGCCTAAAACGCCTTGTGCTCCAACTCTACCGGTAAGTGACAAGACTTCCCATACACAAGGTTGTATGGCGTAGTTCCGATGGGAATCTTATATGCAGTCCGGTATGCCCACAATGCATCATCTAGCTTCAAAGACCAATCCTTCCTAGTCCTTGAAACCGTTTTCTCTAGGATTCCTTTGATCTCCCGGTTTGAGATCTCCACTTGTCCACTAGTTTGTGGATGATAAGGGGTGGCGATCTTGTGAGTCACCTCATACTTAGATAAAAGAGCTTCGAAACGCCGGGCAATGAAGTGTGAACCTCCATCACTAATGATAGTCCTTGGTGTCCCAAATCGTGGGAAGATGGTCTTGTTAAAGAACTTAACCACTACCATGACATCATTGGTGGGAGAGGCAATTGCTTCAACCCATCTCGAAACATAATCCACCGCTAAAAGTATGTATTGGTTCCCACAAGATGATGGGAAAGATCCCATGAAGTCTACTCCCTAAACGTCAAAGATCTCCACCTCTTGGATGTTGTTGAGAGGCATCTCATTCCTCCTAGATATATTTCCTGTTCTTTGACAAGCATCGCAGCAGGAAACAAAGGTTTGTACATCTTTAAATAGAGTAGGCCAAAAGAATCCAGATTGTAATACCTTAGCGCTAGTCTTGTTCGAACTAGCGTGTCCTCCACAAGGTAGTGAATGACAATGACGGATGACACTTTGCATCTCATCTTCCGGCACACATCGCCGAATAATGCCATCCGGACCTCTCTTAAAGAGGAGAGGTTCATTCCAAAAGTATTCCCAAACATCCTTAAAAAACTTCTTTCTTTGTGCGTAGGATAATCCGGGTGGTAATTCCTAACAAACCAAATAGTTAACAAAATCAGCAAACCATGGCTCGTTACCTTTGGTGATCACATCGATGCACTCCTCTATGATGTGTAAATGCTCGTCCGGAAAGGAGTCATCTATAGGTAGATGGTCGTCTTCTAGATGTGTTAGACGACTTAAATGATCCGCAACAGAATTTTCCGAACCCTTCTTGTCGCGGATCTCTAGATCGAATTCTTGTAGGAGAAGAATCCATCTAATTAGCCTTGGCTTCGCATCCTTCTTTGCAAGGAGATACCGGATTGCAGCATGATCCGTGTATACAATCACCTTTGCACCTACAAGATAAGAGCGAAATTTGTCAATTGCATATACAATAGCTAAGAATTCCTTTTCGGTAGTGGCGTAGTTGAGTTGCGCTTCATCTAGCGTTTTGCTAGCATAGTAGATAGCATGGGTTTGTCCTTCCTTCTTTTGCCCAAGGACAGCTCCTATAGCTACGTCACTTGCGTCATACATAACCTCAAAGATAAGATTCCAATCCGGAGGTTGGATAATCGGGGCTGAAATTAGAGCTTCCCGAATCATATTAAACGCATCTAAGCATTCCTGCGAAAAATCAAAAACTGCATCCTTCATCAATAGATTAGTTAGCGGTTTTGATATCTTAGAGAAATCCTTTATGAAACGCCTATAAAATCCTGCATGTCCTAGAAAACTTCTTATCCCTTTCACCAAAGTTGGGGGAGGAAGCTTTTCTATTGTCTGTATCTTAGCTTTATCCACCTCAATCCCTCTACTATAGATTAAGTTTCCTAATACAACGCCTTCTTTCACCATAAATTGACACTTTTTCCAATTAAGAACTAGGTTAGTGTCTTCACATCTTTGTAATACAAGATCAAGGTTAGAAAGACAATTGTCAAAAGAGGAACCATAAACGGAGAAGTCATCCATAAAAACCTCCATGATTTCCTCTATATATTCCGAGAAGATGGCCATCATGCACCTTTGAAAGGTGGCTGGGGCGTTGCAAAGCCCGAATGGCATCCTCCTATAGGCAAACGTACCCCATGGGCACGTGAACGTGGTCTTCTCTTGATCATCCGGGTGTATCGGAATCTGAAAGAAACCACTATAACCGTCAAGATAGCAAAAGTGTGAATGTTGTGCTAACCTTTCAAGCATTTGATCGATGAAGGGTAGTGGGAAGTGATCCTTCCCCATCGCGTTGTTTAGCTTGCGGTAGTCTATACACATCCGCCATCCTGTTACGGTTCGTGTAGGAATGAGTTCGTTGTTTTTGTTGGTGATGACCGTCATTCCTCCCTTCTTCGGAACCACTTGTACGGGACTCACCCACTTGCTATCGGAGATAGGATAGATGATACCTGCATCAAGTAGCTTAAGAATTTCCTTCTTGACAACCTCCTTCATGGTCGGATTCAACCGCCTTTGAGGTTGTCGCGAAGTTCTAAAGTCCTCTTCCATTAAGATCTTATGCATGCATAGGGAAGGTTTGATTCCAACTAGATCCTCTATAGTATATCCTAAGGCTTTCCTTTGTTTTTTAAGGACAACCATAAGCTTACTATGTTCATCTATGCTTAAATCAGTACTAACAATTACCGAAAAGGTAGAATTAGGTCCAAGAAATGCGTACCTTAGATGTGTAGGAAGTGGTTTCAATTCCATCACTATCGGAGTTTCCAATGGCTCTTGAGGAGCATCCGATGCTTCCTTATAAGTGTCTATGGATGTAGAAGGTGTTAGAGAAGAGTCAAGAGAAGTTGTGGAAGAAACACAATTTCCCTCGAATTCACCCAAAATTACGGCACCCCTGCCTTCTCCACGGCCGTGATTTTGGATGTGGAAAGTAAATACGGTGACTCTTTTTCCTCCACGGCCGTGTAACTCTCTGGAGTGCTCCACGCTTTTGTTGGTGAAATTCACGGCCGTGGAATAGGCCGTCTGACCATGGATCCGTACGTTTTCTGCCTCATCGTGGAGTTTCTCGAACTCTTCTTCACACACTTCTTCTTGTGTCTCTAAGGCTTCAATTGCCTCATTGCACTCCTCTTCTTCCCCTATATCCATTATGCTCATAGAAAGAACTTTTTGCAAGGGATCGTTGAAGAGAATAGAACTTACCTCCTCTCTAGATAGCTCTTCGTCTTGGATATTGAATATATCCTCATCGAAGGCTGGTTCCTTCACCAAAGTGGAAAGAACGAACTCTACCTTCTCTTCTCCTATGTCAAAGGCGAGTCTAGCATTCTTACAATCGACTATGCAACCGGATGTTGCAAGAAACGGTCTTCCGAGGATGATCGGGACCGGACTATCTGCAGGAATGTCAAGCACAACAAAATCTATAGGAACATAGAACTTACCAAGCTTGACCGGGACGTCTTCAACTATACCGACGGGACGAGTTATGGAACGATCCGCCATGTACAACGTCATCTTCACCGGTTTAGGGTCGCCTAAACCGATCTTCCTGCATAAGGCAAGCGGAATGATGCTCACGCTTGCTCCCAAGTCACATAATGCATCATATGTGACATCTCCTACTCCTATGAGAATACAAAATGACCCCGGATCCTTTAGCTTTGGGGGCATCTTTTCTTTCATGGTTTTGATGAGATCCGATGAATCCGAACTCATCTTAACCTCTCCAAAATCCTCTAGCTTTCTCTTGTTAGAGAGGATCTCCTTTAGGAACTTTCCATAAGCCGGCATACCTACAATTGCATCAATGAAAGGTATATTAATATGCAGTTTGCTCATGAGTTCAATAAACTTACCGAATTGCTTGTCTAGACGCGCTCTTGCTCTAGATTGTAGGAACGGTAGGTGAGGTTTATAAGCTGGAGGAGGAATGTAGACATTTACCTTCTCCTTCCCCTTTTCCTTCTCTTTCTCAACGGGGACTTCTACAAACTTAGGCTGCGGGTCGGTAGTAGTTACTCCGCTCCTAGTTGTGATTGCCATCACCCTTCCTTTTGGGTTGTCCTCCGTCTTTCCTGAAAGTTTCCCTTAATTCCTAGGAACTTCCTCCGCATGACTAAACATTTGGTTTTCTAAAACCTTTTGGGCTTTATCAACCTTAGTAATGTGATCATCAACCTTGATGATGCGAGTCTCCAATCCTTGAAGCTTGCCCAAAATTGTTTCCAACATGGGATCGGGCTTCTCTTTCCCCGAAGTACTTCCACTATTAGATGTTTGCCCCTGGCTTTTCAAAGGAGTGGAAGAGGAGGAAGGTGGAGTTAGTGAATTTGAATTTCCTGAATTGGAATAAGAATTACCGGAATTTTGTTGGTTGGGACGCCAATTGTTGTTGTTTGAACCCCTATTGTTGTTCCTATTGTTGTTCCGGTTGTTGTTGTTGTTGTTCCAATTGTTCCGGTTGTTGTTCCGGTTGTTGCGGTTTGTATTCTCATTACCGTTGTGGTTATTGTTGTTGCCCAAATAACCTACATCTTGCTCCTTTTGCTTCGGAAAGTTGGTTTTGATGACTTCCTTCAACGCTTTAATCTCCGTATTGAGAGAAACGATTTGAGTTTGAGCTGCTTGTGATAGCTTTGCTCATTGATCCACATGATTCACCTCCACTTTCCGATGAGAATACTTCTCAATGACTCGCGCTTGCTTCTCAATGAAGTCCCAAGCGTCATCTTCCCTCATGTCCATGAATGTACCACATGAAAGGGATTGGAGCTTGAATTGTGTCTCCACATCCAGCCCCTTATAGTATATCTCCAATAGCGCCAATTTGGATATGCCATGATGTGGGCAATCCAATAGCAAATCCTGAAATCTTTCCCAAGATTGAAACAAACTTTCGTTAGATCTCATAGAAAATGCATTAATCTTACCTCTTAACTCCGCCGTTTTAGATGGCGGAAAGAACTTAGTGAGGAATTCCGAAGAAAGATCCTCCCATGTCTCAAGTTTCCCACTTGGAAGAGCTTGATACCAAGACAATGCTTTCCCCTTCAAGGAGAAGAAGAAAGGCTTGAGCTTATAGCTGTTGGTAGTTGCATTCTTTGGCTTCATTGTCTCCATCATGATCTCAAAATATTGTAGATGTTGATGTGGAAATTCAGCGCTTGTTCCCCCAAATTGATTTTGGCGGACAATGGTAATGACTTGCGGGTTGAAGCTAAACCCTTGTGCATCATCAATATCAAAGTTCACACCTAAACGGCGTGGTTGCTGCGTTGGATCCATCCTTTGGCCAATAGTTCTTGGCTCCTCATCCACACGTTTGACACTCGCACCTCTAGGTGGAACACGGCGATTTGCAGTTGGCCGTGGAAAGAACGGGTTCACATTGATCGTTGGATCAATTTCCTCTAGTGGTGGAATGGAGGAGTCGCTATCCTCATTGGATGAGTTGGCTCTAACCGATCTTCCCGGTCTCCTTTTTCTCTTTTTCTCCTTGATGTTGTTTATTTCCAACCTCATTTGGAACATCATGTCCGATAGATCATCAACTTTCGTTTGATGACGATCCATTTCTTCCCTGCGAGTCTTCTCACTCCATTGGAGTTGAGCTTCCTTTTCCACTAACTTCGTTTGGTAATCACGTTCTCTTTCTTCAGCCATTTTTCTTTCCTTAAGCTTTCTCCTCAAAGTCCTCTCAAGCTCTTGATCAAGAGGTAAGAGGTCATCGTTGTTCCTAGACCTGTGCATACACTCGAAGAGATATCAAATAACAAGGGAGAAGCTCCCAAGCTTGACAACCGATAACCAAATTCGGCCTAAACCAAATCCCCGGCAACGGCGCCAAAAACTTGTTCGCCACTTAGCGTGCGTGCAAATAAGTCTTAAATTTATAAAACTAGAAATCAAGCAAGTGAACCCGCAGTGTACGGATCGATATAGTTAAGCAAGAATTCCAGAGTATCGAACACAGGGATTTGGGGGGTTAAAGCCTGTTATAGAATTGTCAAGCAAGTAAATGTATGAGCTTTGTAAATTATTGGGAAAACAACAATCCTAAAGATCCAGGAATCCAGCTGTGGCAATCAATTCAAGATATACTAAAGATATAAGGACAGAGTTGAGGTTTGCAAAGGTATACTAATGCAAAGCAATGTACGGTGAAGTTCCAAGGCTTTATATGACTTATCTAGAAATACTCTCTATAAAGGTTGTTGAGGCTTCAATATAGAAAGGATCTAAAGACAAGAATTAATATCAAATACCCAAACTTGTAATCCAAGGATCAAGACTAACTAAACCGATTAAGGTTGTGACACTCGGAATCGAGGTAGAGGTTGTTGAGGCTTCACTACCACCTAGAAAAGGCAAGCCAAGACTAAGTTAAAGCAAATCTTTAACCTTGGATTAAAGTAAAAGCAAGGTTCGTAAACTAAGAGAAATTACGGTTGGATCTTGAGATTCCACGGCCGTGGAACTCAAGAACACACCGTGATTCTAGCTTCGTCGGCGATTCTCTCTAACTCTCAGGGTCCAATCTGTTTACGATCAATCTATCATCATCTAAGCCACAACTATCAACCCTTCACCTTAGAATTTCTAAAGGGTTTTAGCCAATAACAGTCATTATGATATCAAATTCAAGATTTAAAAGAATGAAAGATGAAAACCTTCGAAAATCTTGAATAAATCTCAAATCAATCTCAAATCCACAAACAAAATGATGATGTATATCAGATTCAGAATAACACAAACCAATCACAATCCTTGATAAGAACGAAGAACGGAATGTCAATCCGTCTTCTAATCAAACCTAAGGACAAAGCGTAACTTCCAAATCTTCAACTTTTCGCAAATCTCCGTTGCGAAATAGCAATCTCCACTCGTCCAACTTGAAACCCTAGGCACGTGCAATGAGCGTAGGCGAAATCTAAGCGGATGTGTAAGCTAATGTGTAAGCGAAGGTGACGGAATCTGTCTCTTTCCGTCCTTTTATAGGGCAAGATAGAATATGTGTCCAGCCCATTGTGTAAAAGATCATGGCTTCAAATTGTACGTTAAAAGATCGCCTAAATCACGGTTCCTTGGGATTCCACGCCCGTGGTTTAGAGCGTGGAAATTTATCACGGTGCTTCACAACTTCCACGGCCGTGTAACCCTCTAGAATGCTCCACGCTTGTGTTGCCAAAGTTCCACGGCCGTGGTTTAGAGCGTGGACTCTAGTACGGCCGTATTTTAGAGCGTGGAACGTCGAGTGCTTGTAGTTCTCCTTTGTTTTGTGTCATTCTTCATCCTAGCATCTTCCTTAGCTCCTTTGTGGTGTCCTCAATCCTTGGACATGCTCAATCCATCTCCATTCTCCCTTGATTCGTCCGATATTAGCTCTTATTTGCCTACAATCAACACAAAGCTTATGTAGACCTCTATATCGACAATGTAGGTAAACTAACTCACAATTGCTTCAATGCTTTATCAATGATCACCAATATGGATGAAATACACTTAGAAAACGTGCCTAAAATATCACAATATTTCATGCTAACAATGTACTTCCTTACTATTGACATTGATCCATCGAGGATACTCCAAGCTCTTGTTTCCAATCCACGGTATTCCCATAGTCTAGTTTACTCTTCCCATCTACACTAATCAATAGACAACCCGCACCTATGCGTTCTCCGTTGTCACCGATCAACTTGTAATTGACCTTTTCAGAAGTCAACGACTTACAGTCGTACTACACTTTCTATGTTATCATTCTCATGCAGGCTACCCTCCTAGGGGTACTCCACTTAATCTCCGTTAGTTCCCTCTTTATTCCATGCTCCCTGTTCTTTATAAGATAATTATATCTTATCGGCCTTGTCGTTTCATACGCCCACTTACATAGGCTTAACTACTCTCCCGTGACGTCTTGTAATTGTGCCTTCTCAACATCTCTAACGTTAGTCATTATCCACTCGTGTTCTCTTGGTTGATGTCTTAAGTCTTTTCATAATTAAAAGCTTCTTGTTGCATTTATCATCCTCTCGGGATCAACATCTACTCACCTTTATTTCTTCTTGGCGTTTCTTAGCCTTATCATCCTAACGAAAACCGGTCCACTTCACTAAGGAAATTTTACCATGTGAATCCTCACCTCGCCATTCTTCTCATAAGTCTCATAAGTCCGAAGACGTCAACCCGCCTGTATCCTAGGAAACTTGACACTTCATCTTCTAGTACCTCCGTAAGCTTAACTTACGGGTCTCTTAATCCTTTCGTCATTTGTTGATCATACTTCTCATCTCGACTCCCGTGATTACGAGTGTCTAGGCTTGACTCAATTGGATCGCCACTTTTGCAATCCTATTCACTTAATTCACTTCTTCCGTCTATCGACACGACATTTGGAATGCTCCGTAAGGTTTTTACCTCTAGTTTTCTTCTTCAGAACCGCTCCACGCCTTCATGTTGCTTTCTTGCTTGTATTGCTTTCATCTCGATTTCTCTTAATTTGTCTCGAGTTTTCCTTGTACTTGTTCGTCCTTGTGGTTAATGCCCTTATTAGCCTTCCCATTCTTGCTTTGACATCCTAAAAAGGAGTCCGATAAAACGCCCAGGTGTTTGTCTGAACGTGATGCTTAACTCAGTACTTGAGCATACTTAGCCTCATATGTACACTATCCTAAGCCAAACGACGTCGTCCGAGGCGAGGGTATCTTTCTATCATCTGACTACAAAGCCCACAGCTCCCATATGATACTAATGTACCATACGTGTATATATATATCGATATTAACGCCGTGCTACTACTATAACATAACAAGTCCATAAACAACTTACAATCCAACATACAACTATAGTCCAAACGCTTAACTAAGATACATCAAGTCCAAAACATCCTAAGTCCACATATACATATCTATACATATATCATAATACAATAACTACGTCATCGAGTTCCACGAAAGGAGTGGTGGTCCCGTACATTCTATCCCAAACCCGACTATGCTCGTGATTTGAAAACGAGATTCATTTTTAAAACTCAAAACCCTTGAGGGTTCTGTTTATTCTCATTTGGCCTTTAGAAGATTACGAGTTCCATTGGTGTCAACTTAGGGCTCTGATACCATATTGCAACACCCCGAATTCGCGGGACTCGGAGCGTTACGGGCGGAGACCTCACAATGGGTCCGGACCCTTAGCTTGAATACAATTTCACGGACCTTTCCAATAAGGAAAAAATAAAGGCCAATATGAAAAAACATTTTAATGCAAGTGCAAGCAATTCAGAAATGTAAAGTACAACGTGGAAACTCATCCCAATCCTTAAAAGGATAAAAACTCCATAATCATAAGTAGCAAGTCCTTAACATAATCGAAATAGAAATCCATCCCCGTCCTATAATGCACGGAGACCCCGACTGTCCACTCCTCTACCTTACTCGGCAGCGTCCCTAACCTGCAGGGCATCTACAACAACCGGTTTAAATCCGTTATCTAACATTCCGAATATTAGAAGAAACGATAAGGCACAAACACATATAAAAAAGTAAAACACACAAATATGCTCACACGGAAGTCCAGTTATTATCTTTTCTTTTATTCCCTAACTATTTCCAATTATAGTATGACACGAGAATCACAAGGATCCCACCCTTGTCCCCTTTCAGCAAACATGTTTGGCCCGGATGTGAATCATCATCACCTGTTGGATTGGTCGCAAGGCACCTCCCAGTCACCCCATTTTGGACTGGACATGAGGTCACCCCCCATTATCATACACATAGGCCAAAAAAATAAACACGTCCACATCCTAATCTAGTTAGTAGTTATGTCGCAATTTACAAAGGCACACACCACCCACACGTAACAACTAATATGCGAAAGCTAGCTAAGTAAGTCCGTGGACTTACCTCGTTCCAACGCTAAACTCACACAACCGCTCTTGCTTCCCTTAGGAAGATGCTCACATCCTGCTCACAACAAGGTACGTATCAATAACTCACTCACACTCAAGAAGTCTTAGACTTCCACTCTAATGATCTTTACAAGATCAACCATACTCTCAAGATAGGATCGTATCCTAGACTCCATGATACCAAAAACTCACTCAGCATATGTAAGGATCTCACAACAGCCTACTATCTCACATGATCAAACTCAACAGCCAAGATAGAACACACTAGACTAGGAGATGCAACATGTTCATCACACTCAAGTTCAACAAGACTACAAAGATGTTGGAGTGTTGGATGATGAGGGTTGATTCATGTGATGATAGGTCATTTCATGCTTGACAAATCTTACATGCCTCAAAGTGTAGACTCGTTTGGATTGTAGATCCATACATTGATACGCGCTTTGTTAGTTTGAGTAACCTATGATGACACAAGGTTTGGATTTTGGTTGTAGTTTGTGATCATTGTGTGGCTTAATCCATGGAAAACATAGACATCTAAAAGACCTTAGCTTTATATAATTCGGATAGGATTTTGTAAGAAGCGAGTATGGAAAATTATATTGTAGAGTAGGAGAAGGTAACCGATTGATCAATAAGTTGCCATAAACATGGGAAGTGGCCAATGATCGAGGGGCATTCCTGAGTAAGTGAGTAAGGAGAGACCCGTTTCAACTACATGTTGGCGTTCCTTTTGAATAAACTATTGTGTTTGGGAGGGTGAGGTGGTGTTGTAAGGTGTGTGATCCCAGATTCACCAAGGAAAGTTTTAAGAGACACATATTCACCCCATTGTCTGAATAGAAGATATGGATCTTGTGTTTGAAAAAGTTTTCAACTAGAGATCTAAATCGATTAAAAATCCAGTTTGTCTCTTATTTATTTTCATTGGGTATATGCAAGTGTATTTGGTTTAGTGATCTATGAATAAGACAAAATACTTATACCCATAAAAAAACATCACATGAGAGCTTCATACATCACTAAATATGACTTCCAGGAATGTATGACACAATAGAAGATGAATGAAATGGAAGTTTGTGACATTTATTCATATTGAATGAACTACAATGTTTTTTTTATGGTAAATGGAACAACCAAGATTTAAATTATTATTCAAAAAATTGATCACCTATGTGGAGGGATCACCGAACTTGTGATGCATGGAAGTTGGCATGACTCGAACTGTTGTATTCACTATAGGATTTGATTGAGGCCATATGCAAACACCATCTACTCAAGAACCCCTAAGGAGAGTTGTGTTGGACTTGAGGTCCTACACATAAAAACTATCAGATATGAAGACAATGACATAGGAAGTTTCATTAGTGAATACATATTAATTTGTTTTGGAATATAAACTTTGATATAAATATTTTTTGTCATAAAGTGACTATTTTGTGTTCAAAATTGCCTTTTTTGGAAATTGTGTTCAAGAAAATTAAAAGAAAGTTAGATGAGAATAATTACTTGTTTTTAGTGCATATTGTTACAGTTAAGGTTGTGTACACCCGGATCGTACAAAAAATTACGATATGGTCCGATCCTAGACCATAACTATCAAATCTAGTCCAATATTGATAGGAAAAATAAAGCTTACACACCATACTGTTATGGGTTGGGAGGTAGCATGAAAAGGGTGACAAAGAGTGTCATTAGAGGTGATACTTTTCGGGTTCAGGCCAATTTTTTCTTTTGTCTAGGTTGGATCTGGGCCAAGCCCGCACCCCTATCCATACCCGTTCGACAACCCGAACAGGGTACTTGGGTGGGTGTTCCCATTATGTCATCCCCTACCTAGATACGTATAACTAGCATTCCTCTGCAATGGTATCATATGGATATTTTGTGGACAATGGCTAGGGGTGTGGGGGTTCCCATTATTGTGGATCCCAAGACCTTGAAATTTAATTTAATCATGGAAAATTTTTCGTATTTGTGTGGAGATTGATCCTACAAGGTCTCTCAAGAAGGTTTTCTATATTAACAAGATTTGTTGCCCAATTGAATATGAGGGATCTTCTTTAAGTGGGAGATATATATTCATTATGCTACTCAATATGCTATTATAGAGTCCGCTTCTCCGGGTATTGCGTGTAAGATCCCAGTTTTCACATTCACCGCCCCCGCGAGGCTGCCCCCACGGCCTTGGGGCGGTGACAAGGGGCCACCCCTACGGCTGAGGCGATCCGCCCCTGCAGATCCGCTGCAGATCATGCCCGATATGTTTTCGTTTGTTTTATCTTCCTTCCGTAGATAGAATATCCGATCTTCTATCTTATGGGCCGGCTTCCTTATCTTCTTCTTAACCCTAGACGTCCTTTCCATCTATCTTTCCTGCCTCTTCTATATGATCCCGTCTTTTCTTCTTTTTCCCGTTTCTTACTTACGTCTTCTCCAACCCTAGAGTGCTGGAGCATTGCTTCCTGTGACTGTTAGCATGAAATATTGTGATATTTTAGGCACGTTTTCTAAGTGTATTTGATTCATATTGATAGTCATTGATTGAGGATTGATGCATTTGTGAGCTAGTTTATCTATAATGTCGATATAGAGATCTACACAAGCTTTATGTTGATTATAGGTAATTGAGAGCTATTTCCGAACGGAATTGAGCAATGATGGAGTTGATTGAACTTGTCCATGGATTGAGGACATTTCTAGGAGCTAAGGGAGTGCCAACTTGAGGAATGCACGAGGCTAGGGAAGAATCACGTTCTTGCCCTAAACCACGCTCTAAAATACGGCCGTACCACTTTCCACGTTCAAGTCCACGGCCGTGGAACATTGGCTAGGGAAGCATGATTTATTCCAGTGACTTCTACGGCCGTGGAGAAGATGGTTCAAACCGTGTTGATTTCCACGCTCTAAATTACGGCCGTGGAACCCTTCCACGACCGTGATCTTGACGATCTTTTTCGCCATACTTTAAGCCACGATCTCCTACGCAATTGGGCCGGGCCGATATTTTATCTTACACTATAAAAGGACGGACAAAGAGAGATTCCGTCACCTCCGCTTACACCTCGCTTTAGACCTAGTTTTACGCATACGCTTGCGTTTGGAATTGCCCTAATTTCGCATTTGGCGGAGATTTTGTGGAGAGATTTTGGCGCATTGCGATTGTGATTTCCGGATTGACGGAAGATCGAAGATTCGGAAGATTGTTCGCAAGGAGACTCGCTTCTTGCTTAGGTTTGATTTAGAAGACGGATTGACATCCGTTCTTCCTTCTTATCTAAGATTGTGTTTGTTCTATTCCGAATCTAGTGACGATATTTGTTCTTGACTGTGACTTTGAGACTGGGTTGAAGTTTATTGAAGGTTTTAGAAAGTTTTCATCTTTCAATCTTTTAATTCTTGAATTTGATATCAATATGACTATTGTTGGCTAAAAACCCTTAACAATTCTAAGGTGAAGGGTTGATAGTTGTGGCATAGATGATGATAGATTGTTCGTAAACAGATTGGATCCTGAGAGTTAGAGAGAATCGCCGACGAACCCTAATCCACGGTCTGTTCCTGAGCTTCCACGGCCGTGGAACTCAAGAACTAGCCGTAATTTTGTGTTAAGTTACGAACTTGCTTTTACTTTAATCCAAAGTTAAAGATTTGCTTTAACTTAGTTTATGCTTGCCTTTTTTAGGTGGTAGTGAAGCCTGAACAACCTCTACCTCGATTGTGAGTGTCATAACCTTAATCGATTTAGTTAGTCTTGATCCTTGGATTACAAGTTTGGGTATTTGACATTAATTCTTGCCTTTAGAACCTTTCTATATTGAAGCCTCAACAACCTTTATAGAGAGTGTCTTGTAGGTGAGTCACATAAGGTTTTTGGAACTTCACCGTACGATTACCTTACATTAGCATACCTTTGCATATCTTAACTCTGTCCTTACACCCTTAGTATATCTTGAATCGATTGCCACAACTGGATACTTGGATCTTTAGGATTGTTGTTTTCCCAATACTTGAAAAGCTTCTTACATTTAATCGCTTGATAATCTATAATTGAATTTGTTTCCCCCAAATCCCTGTGTTCGATACTCTGGAATACTTGCTAATCTATGCCGATCCGTACACTGCGGGTTCGCTTACTTGATTCTAGTTTTATAAATTTAAAGCTTATTTGCACGCACGCTAAGTGGCGAACAAGTTTTTTGGCGCCGTTGCCGGGGATTTGGTCTAGACCGAATTCGGTTTTCGGTTGTCAAGCTTGGGAGCTTCTCCCTTGTTATTTGATATCTTTTCAAGTGCATGCGCAGGTCTAGGAACACCGAGGATCTCTTACCTCTTGATCAAGAGCTTGAGAGAACTTTAAGGCAAAAGCGAAAGGAAAAGAAAATGGCTGAAGAACATGAACGTGATCTTCAATCGGAGTTAGCGGAGAAAGAAGCTCAACTCCAATGGAATGAGAAGATTCGCCGAGACGAAATGGATTGTCATCAATCTCAAGTTGACGATCTAAAAGATATGATGTTCCAGATGAGGATAGAAATAAGCAACCTTAAGAACAAGGGGAGCAAGAAATCTTCAAGGAGGTCCTTAAGGTCAAATAGGGGTCATTCATCCGCTGATGATAGTGATTCCTCCATGCCACCGCTAGAGGAAATTGATCCCACGATCAATGTGAATCCATTCCGTCCACGGGCAGCTGCTAATCGCCGTGTTTCACCTAGGAATGCAAGGATCGAACGTGTGGATGCGGAGCCAAGAACTCTTGGCCAAAGGATGGATCCAACGCAACAACCGCGCCGTTTAGGTGTGAACTTTGATGCTGACGATGTGCAAGGGTTTAGCTTCAACCCTCAAGTTATTACTCTTGTTCGCCAAAACCAATTTGGCGGGACAAGCGCTGAATCTCCACACTAACACTTGCAAAACTTTGAGTGTATGATGGAGACAATGAGGCCGAAGAACGCGACTACCAACAACTATAAGCTCAAGCCTTTCTTCTTCTCCTTGAAGGGGAAAGCATTGTCTTGGTACCAAGCTCTTCCTAATGGGATACTAGACACATGGGAAGACCTTTCCGCGGAGTTCCTCACTAAGTTCTTTCCGCCATCCAAAACGGCGGAACTTAGAGGTAAGATTAATGCATTTTCCATGAGATCTAACGAAAGTTTGTTTCAATCATGGGAAAGGTTTCAGGATTTGTTATTGGATTGCCCTCATCATGGCATATCCAAGCTTGCATTGCTGGAGATATACTATAAGGGGCTGGATGTGGAGACACAATTCAAACTCCAATCCCTCTCATGTGGAACATTCATGGACATGAGAGAAGATGACGCTTGGGACTTCATTGAGAAGCAAGCAAGGGTCATAGAGAAGTATTCCCACCGGAAAGTGGAGGGAAATCGTGTGGAGCAAGGAGCGAAGCTCACACATGAAGCTCAAAATCAGATTTTCTCCCTCAACAATGAGATCAAAGAGTTGAAGGAGGCTATCAAGACCAACTTTCCAAAGCAACAAGGAAAGGATGTTGGCTATTTGGGCAACAACAACAATGGCGGTGAGAACACAAACCGCAACAACAACAATAACCAGAATAATAACCGGAACAATTGGAATGGCAACAACAACAACCGGAACAACAATTGGAACAACAATCGGGGTTTAAACAACAACAATTGGCGCTCCAATCAACAAAACTCCGGTAACTCTTATCCTTCCAATTCGAATTCACTAACTCCACCTTCTTCTTTCTCTACTCCTTTGAAAAGCCAGGGACAAACATCTAATGGAGGAAACACTTCGGGGAAGGAGAAGCCCGATCCCATGTTGGAAACAATCTTGGGAAAGCTTCAAGGTTTGGAGAACCGCATCATTAAGGTTGATGATCAAATTTCTAAGGTTGATAAAGCCCAAAAGGTTTTGGAAAACCAAATGTTCAGCCATGCGGAGGAAGTTCCTAGGAATCAAGGGAAACTTTCAAGAAAGACGGAGGACAACCCTAAGGGAAGGGTTATGGCAATCACAACTAGGAGCGGAGTGACTACCACCGATCCGCAGCTCAACTACGCCACTACGGAAAAGGAATTTTTGGCCATTGTTTATGCTATTGACAAGTTTCGCTCTTATCTTGTAGGTGCAAAGGTGATTGTCTACACGGATCATGCTGCGATCCGGTACCTCCTTGCAAAGAAGGATGCGAAGCCAAGGCTAATTAGATGGATTCTTCTCCTACAAAAATTCGATCTAGAGATCCGCGACAAGAAAGGTTCGGAAAATTCTGTTGCGGATCGTTTGAGTCGCCTAACACATCTAGAGGACGACCAACTACCTATAGATGACTCCTTCCCGGACGAACACCTACACATTATTGAGGAGTGCATCGATAAGATCTCCAAAGGTAACGAACCATGGTTTGCTGATTTTGTTAACTATTTGGTTTGCCAGGAGATACCGCCCGGATTATCCTACGCACAAAGAAAGAAGTTCTTTAAGGATGTTCAGGAATACTTTTGGAATGAACCTCTCCTCTTTAAGAGAGGTCCGGATGGCATCATTCGGCGATGTGTGCCGGAAGATGAGATGCAAAGTGTCATCCGCCATTGTCATTCACTACCTTGTGGAGGACACGCTAGTTCGAACAAGACTAGCGCAAAGGTATTGCAATCTGGATTCTTTTGGCCTACTTTATTTAGAGATGTGCAATCCTTTGTTTCTTGCTGCGATGCTTGTCAATGAACAGGTAATATCTCTAGGAGGAATGAGATGCCTCTCAATAACATCCAAGAGGTGGAGATTTTCGACGTTTGGGGAGTAGATTTTATGGGACCATTTCCATCATCTTGTGGAAACCAATACATACTCTTGGCGGTGGATTATGTTTCTAGATGGGTGGAAGCAATTTCCTCTCCCACCAATGATGCCATGGTGGTGGTTAAGTTCTTTAACAAGACCATTTTCCCACGATTTGGGACACCAAGGACTATCATTAGTGATGGAGGTTCTCACTTCATTGCCCGGCGCTTTGAAGCTCTTCTAGCTAAGTATGGGGTTACTCACAAGATCGCCACCCCTTATCATCCATAAACAAGTGGACAAGTTGAGATCTCAAATCGGAAGATCAAAGGAATCTTAGAGAAGACGGTTTCAAGGACTAGGAAGGATTGGTCTTTGAAGCTTGATGACACATTGTGGGCATACCGGACTGCGTACAAGACTCCCATAGGAACCACACCATACAACCTTGTGTATGGGAAGTCTTGTCACTTACCGGTAGAGTTGGAGCATAAGGCGTTTTGGGCTATCAAATGGTTGAATTTCAGCATGAAGGAAGCGGGAGAGAAGGGTCTCTTGAACCTTAATGAGCTTGAAGAAGTCCGCTTGAATGCCTATGAGAACGCCAAGATTTATAAGGAGAGAGCAAAGCGTTGGCATGATAAGCATATCATTCTAAAGGACTTCAAAGAAGGAGATCAAGTTCTCCTCTTCAATTCAAGGCTTCGTCTCTTTCCAGGTAAGCTTAAATCTTGTTGGACCGGACCCTTTCTAATTAAGCGTATTTTCCCCCATGGTGCAGTTGAAGTATAGGGTGAAGCGGGCGGAAGCTTTAAGGTGAACGGTCAACGACTCAAGAAGTATACGCCGGAACTCTAAGCTGAAGAGTTCGCGCCTACCGCACTCGAATAAGAGCGAGATTGGTCTAGCTACGGACCTTAAACAAAGCGCTTCTTGGGAGGCAACCCAAGGTATTGCATTTACGTTTTTGTTTTCGATTCATAGTTTAGCTTAGTTTTAGACGTTTTTGCTTTGTTTTGCCTTCGATTCCTTCCGGTATGTTCGTGTTTTTGGATGTAGGAACGGTGGAAAAGGAAAGAGGAAGAGTTATTTTGAAGAAAAGTGACGAAACTTGGACTTTGGAGCATTACAGAGAGTTCCACGGCCTAAACCACGGTCGTGACAGCTACAGTGACCGTAATTTCCAAAAGCTTTTGAAAAATCACCAAAACCACGGTTCCGTACATTTCCACGGCCGTGGAACCCCCCGACAGACCGTGATTTTCAAAATTTTTCCTGTCACTATATAAACCACGTTCTTCACAAAAACACTCCACAAATACCCAATTCCACGACCCAAAACGCCGATTCCACGCCCTTCCTCCCAAATCTTCGTTCGTTAATCGTTTTCAACGATTCTTCTTTCCAAATTGAAGCAAATTCAACCACCAACGAGATCCAAGCAATGAATCAAGCGGCAAATCACCAAGGAACGCACAATTCGGATTTTAAAATCCGAAACCTAGGTTTTTTCCACTCTTCTTGATCTTTGTCAATTTGGTTCGTTTTTGCTAGAAATTTTAGGAAGAACTGATTGAAATTGGAAGGAATTAGAATAGGACTGCCTGATTGCTGAGTTTGAGTGCTGTTTGTTGAGATTTGCGAAAGAACCAGACGAACCACGGTCTCTGTCAGTTCCACGGCCGTGGAAATACCAAGAACAAACCGTGATTTTGAACAGTGATGGATTTCGTTAGGAGAGTTTCAGGGAGGATTAAGGAGAAGAAGAATGATAAGGAAAAGAACAAAAAGAGGAAGGGTAACCCCTCTTCCTCTTCATCCTCTAGAGCACCACCACCTTCCTCCCCTTCACCTCCATCCTCACCTTCATCACCCGCACCTCCTAGCCCTAGAGTACCGACCATTCATGAGGATCATCTCGATGCACTCGAGAGGATCCATATGAGGGCAGTTATCGGACCTAGGTATCTATGGTTGGAGGATCTAGTTCCTCTAAACATAGTAGATGACCTTACTTGGCTCTTGGATAGAGCCGGACTAGTTGTCTTCTCGGCTATCCGAGAAGACGCCTACGAGGAGATTACGAGAGAGGTTGTGACATCATTCGAGCATAGCCATGTGGACAGGACCGTTTCTTTCCGCCTTATGGAAAGAAACTATGATTTTACCATCCGTGAGTTTGGAGCCTTCTTTGGGTTCCAAGAGACCTTCAATGGTCGCTTTCCTAGTGGCGTTTACGCCAAAGACTTTTGGGAGGAGGTAGCTATGATTTACGCCAGCGAGGACCGCTGGCAACCTGCTGATACCAAGGCTAAGTTGATGTATCACTTGGCCTTGAAGATTGCTCACCGTGTTCTTTCGGAGTGTCTCTTCCCTAGGACGGAGACACCTCAAAAGATCAAGATGGATGAGCTCTTTCTGCTGTATTCTATGCTGTATGGGCGCCCTACTGATTGCGCCACCCTCTTAACTGCTACCATGAGCAAGCTTAAGAACAAGAGGGCGGGGAACATTGGATATGGTGGGATAATTACCCACCTTGCTAGGATGTTGGGGGTTGATTTTTCTGCATGCACACGCATACCTGCTGTACCCCTAGGACTCCAGGCCTTCATGACTAGAGGCCTTATCTTCCCTACCCATAGAGGTCCGCCTTACGCAGCTATGCCTTGGGAGAGCAGGACAGGTAGGGGCATTGAGTGGCTCCCGGAGTACTCCATTATGGCTGGACGCCATAATTGGAAGGCTACGTTCGCAGCTATGCATGCGAACAGGATTGCAGCTCCTCCGTATGTCCCACCGCCGCCAGTAGTTGAGGAGGAGGAGATGAGGGATCAGTATGAGGAAGGAGGGGGAGCAGAGCAGGAGTTTGGCACGTTTCCGGATCAGCCGGATGCGGTCCCTGATGTGCCTAGACGTTCTCCCCGTCCAGCCAGAGCTTCAGGTTCGTCCTCTCGCCGCGCCAGCGTGAGTGAGAGTAGGAGCATCGGAGCTCCACCTCCATGGTCCTCACAGCAGCCACCAGCACCAGCACCAGCACCGTCCGACGCTCCAGGGTGGTATAACCAGGCCCCGGGATGGTATGAGCAGATGCCAGATTGGGCCACCGGTCTTTCTGAGAGAGTAGGAGCATTGGAGATCCGAGCCGATGCTAGAGATGGACGCCTGGACGACCTCGATCACATGATGAGAGAGGTCTACCGCCAGCAGTTTAGGCGGCACTACAACTCCAGCTTCTCTCCATTCCCACCTCCACCAGCGCCGCAGTGATGATGATGATGACCGATAGCTTTAGCCGCTCCACCGCCACTTTGTGAGTTTCTTTTTCTTTTCTTTCTTTTCTTTCTTTTATTTGAACATTAGGGACAATGTTTGTCCTAAGTATGGGGTGGGGTGTGACTAAAAGTTGTAATAACTCTTACTCACTTTAATTGCTTCTATCGAGACTATCATTGCATGTTCATTATATTGTTGCATGTTTCATTATTGCATTGCATGAAAAAGAGTTTGAAAAACCCATAAAAATTGAAAAATTTTGAAAATTTTGTGCTTCTAAGGAATTGAGATGATTTCTATGATAATCGCTACTTGTGAATTTAGTTTGATGACAATTGCATGCTTAAACAAATAGTGGATTGAAAAGAAATTGAATGAGTTGATTATGCCTCTTTTACAAGTTTCATAATGTGATAAATGTTACCTAAATCATGTTGAGGAATTGAAGTTAAAATCGCACTATAAGTTCTTATGCTTCTTGTTGAGATGAATAAGGCAATTCGATTCTTTCTTTTTTCCTTCTTTGATCATTTAGCCCCTCATTGAAATATTGACCTCCTTTACCTATCCGGGAATTTGGAGGAGTTGATTGAAAAAGGCATGTATGATGTGGGAGGGCCATGAAAGCAATACTTTGCATTCAAAGGAATAGAAAGAAATTATAGGTTTGGGGAAGTCAATCATGACGATGAGTAACTCGGCACCATTCACATAACCGGGTGTTTGTGTCTTGCCAAAGTCGGATTGAGCGATATTCCTAGCGGATTATGGTATGTGCGCTAAGGGTTTGAGGCATCTCATTAAAATTGAGAAACGCCAATCTCCTAGGCTTCGGTTTTTGTGCACCTCTATCCATAACTCCAAAAGTAAAGTCGAAAAATGAAAAGAAGAGAGCGAAGCTCTAAGTTGAAGGTGTTGTGGAAACCGCAAGAGAAGAAGAAAAGAGTAGTTGTCCACTTTCCCGGATTCATGCACCACATTCCTTAAAGTTTCCTTCCCTTTCCACATTCTAGACCTTTTCTTTGAAAGTCCTTAAGATCAAAAGAATGTTATATGACTTGGTGATCTAAATTGAAGTTTCTTATGATTGATTTTGATAATGTTTGAAGGTTATGATGCTTGTATGGAAGTTTGATTGATTCATGAGTTTTCTTTGCTCTTTACTCTTTGATTAAGTGTATGAAAGTCTTATAAACGATTGAAGCAAGATTTGAGAATGATCTATTAATTAGAAGGCACATTCATCCAAAAAGAAGTATTGCTTTGAGAAGGTACACATATTTCATCCTAACTCTTGTTTTAAAGCTTTTGAAAGACCTTGCTTAGGGACAAGCAAGTGGCAAGTATGGGGTTATTTGTTAGCATGAAATATTGTGATATTTTAGACACGTTTTCTAATTGTATTTGATTCATATTGATAGTCATTGATTGAGGATTGATGCATTTGTGAGCTAGTTTATCTATAATGTCGATATAGAGATCTACACAAGCTTTATGTTGATTATAGGTAATTAAGAGCTATTTCCGAACGGAATTGAGCAATGATGGAGTTGATTGAACTTGTCCATGGATTGAGGACATTTCTAGGAGCTAAGGGAGTGCCAACTTGAGGAATGCACGAGGCTAGGGAAGAATCACGTTCTTGCCCTAAACCACGCTCTAAAATACGGCCGTACCACTTTCCACGTTCAAGTCCACGGCCGTGGAACCTTGGCTAGGGAAGCGTGATTCATTCCAGTGACTTCTACGGCCGTGGAGAAGATGGTTTAAACCGTGTTGATTTCCACGCTCTAAATTACGGCCGTGGAACCCTTCCACGACCGTGATCTTGACGATCTTTTTCGCCATACTTTAAGCCACGATCTCCTACGCAATTGGGCCGGGCCGATATTTTATCTTACACTATAAAAGGACGGACAAAGAGAGATTCCGTCACCTCCGCTTACACCTCGCTTTAGACCTAGTTTTACGCATACGCTTGCGTTTGGAATTGCCCTAATTTCACATTTGGCGGAGATTTTGTGGAGAGATTTTGGCGCATTGCGATTGTGATTTCCGGATTGACTGAAGATCGAAGATTCGGAAGATTGTTCGCAAGGAGACTCGCTTCTTGCTTAGGTTTGATTTAGATGACGGATTGACATCCCGTTCTTCCTTCTTATCTAAGATTGTGTGTGTTTGTTCTATTCCGAATCTAGTGACGATATTTGTTCTTGACTGTGACTTTGAGATTGGGTTGAAGTTTATTGAAGGTTTTCGAAAGTTTTCATCTTTCAATCTTTTAATTCTTGAATTTGATATCAATATGACTATTGTTGGCTAAAAACCCTTAACAATTCTAAGGTGAAGGGTTGATAGTTGTGGCATAGATGTTGATAGATCGTTCGTAAACAGATTGGATCCTGAGAGTTAGAGAGAATCGCCGACGAACCCTAATCCACGGTCTGTTCTTGAGCTTCCACGGCCGTGGAACTCAAGAACTAGCCGTAATTTTGTGTTAAGTTACGAACTTGCTTTTACTTTAATCCAAAGTTAAAGATTTGCTTTAACTTAGTTTAGGCTTGCCTTTTCTAGGTGGTAGTGAAGCCTCAACAACCTCTACCTCGATTGTAAGTGTCATAACCTTAATCAATTTAGTTAGTCTTGATCCTTGGATTACAAGTTTGGGTATTTGACATTAATTCTTGCCTTTAGAACCTTTCTATATTGAAGCCTCAACAACCTTTATAGAGAGTGTCTTGTAGGTGAGTCACATAAGGTTTTTGGAACTTCATCGTACGATTACCTTACATTAGCATACCTTTGCATATCTTAACTCTGTCCTTACACCCTTAGTATATCTTGAATCGATTGCCACAGCTGGATACTTGGATCTTTAGGGTTGTTCTTTTCCCAATACTTGAAAAGCTTCTTACATTTAATCGCTTGATAACCTATAATTGAATTTGTTTCCCCCAAATCCCTGTGTTCGATACTCTGGAATACTTGCTAATCTACGCCGATCCGTACACTGCGGGTTCGCTTGCTTGATTCTAGTTTTATAAATTTAAAGCTTATTTGCACCCACGCTATGTGGCGAACAGTGACCTTGCTGAGCGTGTAAGTTCTTCCTCCTTTATTCTTCATCACGTTCATGTGTTGCCGCACCTTGCTTCTCTTTTGTTTTGTTTCTCTCTTCGTTTCCTCTTTTCTTCTTCTCCAAGAATCAAGTTTGATCCTTGATTCTTGTGGAGTGTTCCGTTGATGATCCTTTGATGTTCACAGGCTCCCTTGGTTGAATTGTGTAGTGTGAAAGTGTTGGAAGTACAAGTGTTGGCCTTTGTCGTGGTTCTGCTGTCATCGAGAAGTCGACAAACGCCTTTGTCAAGGATCTGCCTCCGCGCCTTGTTCGCTCCAAACGGTGTGTGCAAGCTTTAAATTTATAACCCTAGACGTAAGCTTAAAACAAGGATGCGAACCCGCAGTGTACGGGTCAATCGTAGTAAAAAGCAAGGAATTCCAGGGGTCGATCACAGGGACTTAGTGAAACAAAGTCCAATCACGGTATGCTTACGTAAATACTAACCATAAGAGCAATTAACACAATCAAAGATGAATAAGAAGTCAATAAAAGAAATATGCGATTCTAGGGATTAAAGCATCTAGTTGTGGTTCCAACTCAATATCTAAAGATAAGCGGACAAAGCTGAGGTTTTTGCATGGAGAAGGTGTTTCTAAAGTGGAGTAGATCACCGGGTAAGTCTCACTACTCACTAATCCAAAACCGTAACTCCTATTACCGGGTAAGTCTCAAGGAATTAAGATAAAGAACTATAACCTCAAACTAACACACCATCTAAGGGAATAGAATCAACCTTTACCGGGTAAGTCTCAGGCTAACTCACAAAGATGGGATGGAAGCACACTCAAACCCCAATAAAGGATAAACCTTTATTACCTATACTTATGATCTTAGGTACACAAACTAAGGAATTACCGGGTAAGTCTCATCCTAAGCTTGCATTAAACCAGGAAAGGTGTAATAAGAATAGGATTTGGCAAACTCTAACACTTAACTCTCAGTTTTGGATCAGATAAGTCACCTCGGTCAGCCGAATTTCACCCCGGCCGAGATGTTCATCGACTGAACGAGATGCTTAGGGTTAAGGTATTAAAGACTCGAACTTTCAGGGTCCTACTGGAATCTAAGATTATTCTATCATTGTTTTTCCCACAACTTTCAGTCAATCACCCTAGAATCACACAAGGAAATTAGCCAATCATCATCATCATGAAAGTATTAATCAAATATATGGGAAGAAGGTGAATATTTGAACAAGAAGAATTTAATGAAAAGACTTCAATAACTGAATCAAATATCACAACAAAAGCGTTCCTTGGATATAAATCCAACAAGCAAGACAACAAGGAAGAGAATCTAAGATAATCTTACAAAAACCCTTCAAAAGCTATAAAAGCTACAATCTTCCTTCTTCAACCTTCAAAAAAGGTTCTTCAAATCTCCCAACTGGAGTATGGCTTTTGTGGTGTATAAACCCTGATCGATGGTATAGCGTGATATGCGGGGTATGGAATTGTGGAAAATCCAACCCTTTTTATAGGAAAATTACTCTCCTAAGATAAGATATCTTAGAAAGATCTCTTCCCATAAAAATAGGTAAAATATATGATCTAGCATATCTTCTTCCTTCCAGGAGCCAAGCCCAAAAATATAAGATCTCTTTCCAAATATAAAAGATCTCAGCCAAGAATAAAATATTTTCGCCGCGTCCTAGGTATTCGCCTCGGTCGAGTCGACTTCCCTGGATCACCTCGGTCGAGATGAATCTGTGGTCAACCGAGGTGAGTCACAACTGAATGTGAAATCTCTCAAAACTGGTCCAAAGTGAATATCAAATCCATGGCCATACTTCCTGGATGGTTCTTTATGTTCCTCAATGTAGCTCCAATGACTCCATAGCTCCTTTTGCTCCTTTTTGATGGAAAACGTGCCATTTTACCTACGATTACAACAAAACTAGGTGTAGACCTCGATTCGCGCAAAGGTAGATGAAATGGTAATATAATCACATAATATACATACAAACATGCAGATTATGAAAGATAAAACGTACAAACAAACCCCAAAATATAGACTATAATCCATGCTATCAAAATACCCCATACTTAGCCCTTGCTTGTCCCCAAGCAAGTTTCACATATAAAAGGCAAGATAGAATGGATTATAAGTCAATAAAATCAATGAAAAGTCTTTCAATAACATTTTTATGGTGTGCAACTATCATAGATCACTCTAAGAGAATACTTCATGGAATTTAAAATCAAAACATGTTCAAAACATTTTATAAATATAAGAAAGTTGTTCATCTTTGCATTAAATCATAGAATGCATAATAAGTCATATTTATCAAAATCAATCATGTATAATCCATTTTAAACCACTAAGTCAATCAACAAGCTCGAGGTCTCAAGGGCTTCCCAAAAGAAAGGTCAAGAAACGTGTAGGGTAGGGATGTATGTAAGGTAATGAGGTGCTAGAATCCGGGAAAAGGATATACTTCACTTTCACTTTGACTTTCAACATCTTCCACCAATAAGCTTTGCTTATTTCACGCTTTTTCTTTTACTTTACTTTTTGGGATGCATGGACAGAGGTGCATAATAACCGAAGCCTAGGAAATCAGCAATCATCAATTTCTTGAGATGCATCAAACCCTTGATGCACATACCATGACCCGTTAGGAATATCGCTCAATCCGACTTTGGCAAGACACAAACACCCGGCTATGTGAATGGTGCCGAGTTACTCATCTTCATGATTGACTTCCCCAAACCTAATATTACTTTCTAATACTTTCACTTCCAGCCAACTTCTCAACTTTAACTTCACTTGCTTTCACCACTTCGCTTGCTTCCAAATTCCCGGATAGGTAAAGGGAGGCAAAATGTATATGAGGGGCTAAGCATGATTAAGAAGAAGAAGAGAGAAGAATGAATTGCCTTGGTCTTTCCAGGAAGAAAGTGAGAGAACTCATAATGTGGTGTCAACCTTCAAATTCAACATAATTTAGACAAAAACAAAGTATTAAACATGCCAATAATTTCAAACAAAGCATTTAGCAACTTAAACATATTATAAAACCTTTCAAACACATAAAGAATTTAAAACCAGTCAGTAAACAAGATCTTCACTGAGATCATATCCAGATAAGTAACACAAAAATCGTTTTCGAAATCTCTCAGTTAACCCACCTCGGTCGAGGTGTTCTTAGGTCAACCGAGGTGAAACACCTCGTTCGGTCAGAACTGCCCCGGTCGAGGTCCAAAATTTTTTTTTTTTTAAAACCAGTTTTTTTTTCAGTTTTGACGTTTTTCTCAATCAAATAACCTGTAAGTATGCATGCAATCTCAGATAAACATATAGAAGCAACTAAAGCATAAAATATCAATATTTGATCAAGTAGAGTCATACATAAGTGTCAAATATCACATAAACACCCCATACTTGGGACACACTGTCCTAGTGGGTCAAAATAAGTCTAAAGGATAAAAAGTACTCACCGGATAAATGAGCTGAACTGCATTAAAAAATAATAAAGAAAATCCTGCAGCTCTCAGTAGTCACGATCCGGTGGTGGTGGTGGTGGCACGTACGGATACTGGGTCGGGTCGAACGGATACCCCGTGATGTGCTCAAACTGGATCTGGGCCATCATGTGCTGGTAGTGCTGCCGCTCCTGCATCTCGCGGATATCTAGTGACAAAGCAGCATATGAGTCAATAACTTGATCTGTCAGGTCATCGATCCGTCTGTGAGCATCTGGATCCCTGTGTAGGCGTGTCCTACGCCTAGCAGGTCTCACTAGAGAAGTAGCAGGTGCAGGCTCAGTGTCCTCCTCATCCAGATCTATAACTGGTGGTGCGCTCGTCCCTGCAGTATCTGTCCCTGTATCCATCGGGACTCCACCCTCTCTCTCATCAACCGTCTCCTCATCATCAACCTCCTCCTCAACTGGGGCAGCTGCTGCCTCTCTGTAATCCTCCATCAGTGGAGCCCAAGCGGTCTGCCAATAGTGAGGGTCATAAATAGAAAACTAGGCAGACCACATGATCCCCTGTGGCGCAGTCAGCTCCAACGGCATAGCCACGTACGGAGTAGTCAGACCTCGGGGAACTAGAATCCGCCGAGTGATCATCTCCTGCAATCCGAGCGGCTTGGAAGCCGCCACCATCGTGCAAGCACTGAGATCCATGTCCTGATAGCTAGCTATATGGGTGACAAGCCCTCCGCAGCAAATGTCTCCCTTCGCCTTGGCCTTGATCTTGTGCAGATCCTCTGCCAACATCAAGCCAAAGTCCGGGATACCCCCAGTAACCATGCAGTATAAACTGAAAAGCTCTCCCTGTCGGATCTTCTGGGGCGTCTCAGTACGCGCCAGAAGTGTCTCGCTGAATATCCGGTGGGCTAACCTAAAGGCTAAATGGAAGATGACCTTCTCCCTGGAATCTCTAGGGCGCCATCTATCTGCGTGCTCAACAATATGGGAAATCTGCCCCCAAAACTCCCTAGCTACTGATCGGGACGGGAAGTCAACAGCTGTGGGCTTCGGAAAACCGAAAATATCTCTCCAGTACTCGAGTGGCACTAAGAAGTTCCGGTTCATCAACCGGTACTTCACAGACTGCTCTGTGGGAAGGTAGGTGAAGGAGCTAACGAACTCTAAGGTCGGATCCAAATAGGCTGGGGCCCGGATCTCAGTAAACTGATCCAGCCCAACTGTAGAAATCATCCTCCTAAGGTCTCCGTCTACCTGGAGGCAATCAAAAGCAGACACGTCCAGGAAGCGTGGTGCAATCACTAGACGGCCAGAAATACGGTCGTGATCGATCTGGTGTCGCTCATGGATCACCGGTCGATATGGTCGGGAAGAAGAGGAAGAAGGGGAAGGTGAGGATCTATCCCTAAGGACAAGGCGTCGGTCAGAACTCATTTTCAGTTCAGTCACTGTTAGGTCACCTTGGTCAACTGACAACACTCAAGAATCACCTCGGCCGAGGCACAACTCGATTGGACCGAGGCGGAAAACTAGATTCTAATTCCTTCTGAAAATTCAGTTCTTTTCCCCCAAAATCACTACAACTGGTTCCTATGGGGTACTTCAGCTTTTCCTCAACAAATGCAAGGGCAACCAAAGCCCAAATCGAAGCGAAAAAAGCGAGGCAGGGTTTCGGTTCTATTTTTACCTCGTTCGGCCGAATCGGTTCGATTCTCTTGTAGATCGATGTTGCACTGGGATCCTCTGAGTTTCAATCGCAGTTTGGAGACAGAAATCGTTGAAAACGAGCAAGAAATCAGAGGAGCGAGGTGGACTGACGCCGCGGTCGAGGGGAAAGAGTAAAGTGAGGAGAGAGAAATCTTCCGCCTTTTATACCCTTTTCTGGAACTGCTGTCACCTCGGTCGAGATGGTCTCGACTGGACCGAGGTGGTACGGACCGAGGTGGTTCTTCAGAAAACCCTAGTCGCCTCGGTTGCTCAAGAATCATCTCGGTCGAGGTGCTCTGATAGCAACCGAGATGCCTCAGTCAAACTCCGTCTTCTCAAATTCTCGAACTTTTGTCCTTCCAGTTATGCTCCTTCCTTAGATGTCTCCTGTTATCTGTCTAGAACACCAAAAACAAAACAAAGCAAAGCAAAAGCAAAAACTATCTTGGGTTGCCTCCCAAGAAGCGCTTGGTTTAAGGTCGCTAGCTGGACCATAATGCGTCTCAAATGTGATGGGAGGTGCTCTCACCCCATACTTCACCTCCATCGTGGGGTGAAGTAAGTAAATCTATCAAACGCTCCAACAAGTGTAAGTGCTCATCGGGGAATGAATCGTCTATGGGCGGGTCGTCCTTCTCACGTGAAAATGTAGGTAGCCGGCTGAGGTGATCCGCAACAGAATTCTCGGTTCCCTTCTTATCGCGGATCTCTAGATCAAACTCTTGAAGCAAAAGAATCCATCGAATAAGGCGTGGCTTGGCATCTTTCTTAGCCAACAAGTAACGAATGACTGCATGGTCGGTGTAGACAATGACTTTCGCCCCAACTAAATAGGAACGAAATTTCTCGAAAGCATATACAACCGCCAATAATTATTTCTCGGTGGTAGCGTAGTTTCGTTGTGCTACGTCTAGCGTCTTGCTAGCATAGTAAATGGCGGTGGTCCGGCCATCCTTCTTTTGTCCAAGCACCGCTCTTACGGTTACATCACTAGCATCGCACATGATCTCAAAGGGCAAGGTCCAATCCGGAGGTTGGATAATGGGAGCGGAGATCAACTCTTCCTTAATCCTGTAAAAAGCATCAAGACACTCCTGCGAAAACTCAAAAACAACATCTTTATTCAAGAGGTTAGTTAGAGGTTTAGAAATCTTAGAGAAGTCCTTGATGAATCTCCTGTAGAAACCTGCATGCCCGAGAAAACTCCTCACACCTTTAACAAAACAAGGGGGAGGGAGTTTCTCAATAGGCTCGATCTTAGCTCGATCGACCTCAATGCCTCGATTAGAAACGAGGTGTCCTAGCACAATGCCTTCACTAACCATAAAATGACACTTTTCCCAATTCAAAACGAGATTAGTGTCTTCACATCTTTTAAGCACTAGCGAAAGGTTAGATAAGCGATCATCAAAAGAGGAACCATATACAGAAAAATCATCCATAAATACCTCCATGATCTCTTCTATGTACTCGGAAAAGATGGCCATCATGCATCGCTGGAAGGTAGCAGGTGCATTACATAATCCAAATGGCATCCTCCTATAAGCAAATGTCCCCCATGGACAAGTGAAAGTGGTCTTCTCCTGATCATCTGGATGGATAGGAATCTGGAAAAATCCACTATAACCGTCTAAGTAGCAAAAGTGTGAATGCTAGGCCAACCGCTCGAGCATTTGATCAATGAAGGGAAGTGGAAAATGGTCCTTCCGTGTGGCCGTGTTCAGCTTCCTATAATCGATGCAAACCCTCCAGCCCGTAACGGTCCTAGTTGGGATCAACTCGTTGTTCTTGTTAGTCACAACGGTCATCCCTCCTTTCTTCGGAACTACATGCACCGGGCTAACCCACTTGCTGTCCGAGATAGGATAAATAATACCTGCATCCAATAACTTAAGAATTTCCTTCTTCACAACCTCTTTCATGATCGGATTTAACCGTCTTTGAGGTTCCCGTGAAGTCTTATGATCATCCTCCATTAGAATTCTATGCATGCAGAAGGAAGGTTTAATGCCAATAAGATCGTCAATAGTGTAACCCAAAGCCTTTTGATGCATTCTCAGGACATGCATGAGTTTAGATAATTCAGTTTCGGAAAGGGAAGCACTAACAATAACAGGATAAGTGGAATCCGGTCCAAGAAAGACGTACCTCAAGTGATTTGGGAGTTGTTTAAGCTCCACAACTGGGGGTGCTTTCTGAGGGGGATTCTTACTTTCTTCTTCCAGTGGAGTAGATCCAGAAACTGGACTTTCGGAAGTCTCAGTTGAGGTCGTCTTGCCTTCGACCTCGGTCGAGGCGCAGAGGCGTTGACCGAGATGTTCTTCAGTCGCCTCGCTCAGTCCAGGGAGTGCCTCGGTCGAGGTACTGCAACTGGAACCGAAACTGGAGATCTTCGTCTCCTGGGTTAGCCTCTCAGTTTTGGCTCCTGGATCTTCTTCCAGTGCTTTTAAGCTTCGTATATCTGCATCACAAGAAGCATCTATACCTTCCTCCATTAAACTGAAGCTAATAACTCTTTCGAGTGGATCGTTAATAAGGATAGAGCTCACCAATTCTCTTGATTCTTCTTCATCGTAGATGTTGAAGATATCATCGCTCAGCTGCTCCCCTTTCATGGCTGCAAGTAGTGCGAACTCCACCTCATCGCTGCCAATGTTGAATTTTAACTTGGCGTTCTTGCAATCCACGTGCAACCCGATGTTACTAGAAATGGCCTCCCGAGAATAATAGGAACAGGATAATCTGCGGGAATGTCAAGTACAACAAAATCTATAGGTAGATAGAAGTTACCTAACTTGACCGGAACGTCCTCCAAGATGCCCACGGGATGGGTGATGGAGCGATCCGCCATGTAAAGTCGAATCTTGACCGGCTTGGGCTCTCCAAGTCCGATCTTTACACATAGCTCCAGCGGGATGATGCTCACGCTGGCTCCTAGATCACAAAGGGCTTCACAAGTGACATCCCCAACTTGAATGGGAATGCAAAATGAGCCGGGATCTCTCAATTTAGGTGGCATCTTCTCCTTCATGATTTGTATAAGCTCCGAGGATTTAGATGTCATCCTAACTTCACCAAAGTCTTCTAGTTTCCTCTTCCTTGATAGGATCTCCTTTAAGAACTTCCCATAGGCGGGCATTCCTAGAATAGCATCAAGGAAAGGAATGTTAATATGCAGCTTATTCATCAAGTCAAGGAACTTACCAAAGTGCTTGTCTAGATGTGCTATGGCTCTTGACTGGGGGAATGGAAGTGGTGGTTTTTATGCAGGAGGTGGAACATAAACTTCAGTTTTCCCCTCCGCTTTTTGTGGCTCCACCTCGGTTGGCGTCTCAGCCGAAGTGTTCTTCGACTGCACCTGGACCGAGGTGGTCTTCGTTGGTACTGGCATCGACCGAGGTACTGGATCTGCAGTTTTTAGTCCACTCCTCGTAGTTATGGCCATGATCTGGCCCTTAGGGTTGCTTTCCGTCCTTGCTGGAAGCTTCCCTGGATCTCTTGGCGCTTCATTCGCCCTACTTGCAAGTTGTTGTTCAAAGGCTTTTTGGGCTTTCGAAAATGAAGTCATAGAAGTCTCCATAGCGTTGAGCTTGATCAAGATAGCTTCCAGAACTGCGTCTTTCTTTTCTGGTTGAGACGAACTTGATCCTTGCCCCTGACTTTTTAATTGAGTAGAAGAAGAAGAAGAAGGGGAAGAGAGGAAAGGGTTAGAGGAATCGTTAGAGTTGGAGTTTGAATGATTGTTACCAGGATTTTGGTTGTTCGCCCTCCAGTTATTGCTATTGGATCCTCTATTGTTGTTGTTGTAGTTGTTGTTCCGGGAACCGTTGTTGTTGTTACGGTATCTGTTGTTGTTGTTCCTTTGCCCTTGCTCTTCCTTCTTGGTATGTGCAACCAAGAGTTCCTTCAATTGCTTCACGTCATTCTTCAAAGACGTGAGTTGATTGTTGTTGGGATGAGTTTCTTGGAAATTAACTCTTTTAACTCCACCTTCAGCTCCTTGGTGGGTGTACTTCTCCATATGCAAGGCTTGCTTCTCGATGAAGTCCCAAGCCTCATCAATCGCCATGTCCATGAAGGTACCGGCGGAGAGTAGTTGGAGATTGAACTGGGTGCTTCCGTCCAGTCCCTTGAAGTAAATCTCCAATAACTCTAACTTTGGAATCCTATGATGTGGGCAATCCAAAAGAATGTCCTTGAACCGCTCCCATGACTTGGACAAGCTCTCCATAATGAAAGCATTGATCTTCCCTCTCATTTCGGCTGTCTTTAAGGGGGGGAAGAATTTGGTAAGGAATTCCGTCGTCATCTCCTCCCATGTGCTAATTTTTCCTGGAGGAAGAGATTGATACCAAGTAAGAGCTCTATCTTTTAAAGAAAAGTAAAAAGGTCTTAGCTTGTAGTTGTTATTTTCAATCCTTGAAGGTCTCAAGGTTTCCATCAAGATCTCATAGTTTTGAAGATGTTGATGTGGTGATTCCTTCTCCATCCTTCCGAATTGGCATTGGCGAATCATGGATAGAACTTGCGATCGAAGTTCGTAGTCATGGTCCGCTGGATCTCCTAGGTTAACTCCTGGACGCCTCAGTTGTTGATTAGGGTCCATCCTTTGACCTAGGGTTCGTGGGATTCCTGCAAGAAGAACATCTCGGACTGGCATCTGAGGTGGAAGTATCTCGGCCGGGGCGTCAGGTACTGGAACCTGCCTCGGTCGAGGGTCAGCAACTGGATCCTGCATCGCTCGAGGATCTGGGACTGGATCTTCCCTCGGTCGAAGTAGAATCTGGTCTCGTATGACGGCCATCTCTACTTCGATTGCTTCAGTCTTGGTGCGAGTTTCTTCCTTCTCTCGCCTTAGTTCTTCCCTACTGAGGCGTAGCAGCTCTAGCGCCTCTTTCAACTCGGCCTCAAGATTGCGGTTGTCTTGTTGGGCCATCTTCGCTTCTCTTAAGCGTCGCTTGTATGTCTTTTCTGGTTCGGGATCGTAAGGAACGATTTCCTTCCCAATGCGGGTTCTTCGCATATACCTAAGAAATAACCAGCAAAAGTCACTCAAGTAGAGTGGTTAGTAGACACGGGGGCAAGTGCCCCAAAAGCAAACCGTAACCGGCTCGGTCTAGACCAAGTCCCCAGCAACGGCGTCGAAAACTTGTTCGCTCCAAACGGTGTGTGCAAGCTTTAAATTTATAACCCTAGACGTAAGCTTAAAACAAGGATGCGAACCCGCAGTGTACGGGTCAATCGTAGTAAAAAGCAAGGAATTCCAGGGGTCGATCACAGGGACTTAGTGAAACAAAGTCCAATCAAGGTATGCTTACGTAAATACTAACCACAAGAGCAATTAACACAATCAAAGATGAATAAGAAGTCAATAAAGGAAATATGCGATTCTAGGGATTAAAGCATCTAGTTGTGGTTCCAACTCAAGATCTAAAGATAAGCGGACAAAGCTGAGGTTTTTGCATGGGGAAGGTGTTTCTAAAGTGGAGTAGATCACCGGGTAAGTCTCACTACTCACTAATCCAAAACCGTAACTCCTATTACCGGGTAAGTCTCAAGGAATTAAGATAAAGAACTATAACCTCAAACTAACACACCATCTAAGGGAATAGAATCAACCTTTACCGGGTAAGTCTCAGGCTAACTCACAAAGATGGGATGGAAGCACACTCAAACCCCAATAAAGGATAAACCTTTATTACCTATACTTATGATCTTAGGTACACAAACTAAGGAATTACCGGGTAAGTCTCATCCTAAGCTTGCATTGAACCAGGAAAGGTGTAATAAGAATAGGATTTGGCAAACTCTAACACTTAACTCTCAGTTTCGGATCAGATAAGTCACCTCGGTCAGCCGAATTCCACCCCGGCCGAGATGTTCATCGACTGAACAAGATGCTTTGGGTTAAGGTATTAAAGACTCGAACTTTCAGGGTCCTACTGGAATCTAAGATTATTCTATCATTGTTTTTCCCACAACTTTCAGCCAATCACCCTAGAATCACACAAGGAAATTAGCCAATCATCATCATCATGAAAGTATTAATCAAATATATGGGAAGAAGGTGAATATTTGAACAAGAAGAATTTAATGAAAAGACTTCAATAACTGAATCAAATATCACAACAAAAGCGTTCCTTGGATATAAATCCAACAAGCAAGACAACAAGGAAGGGAATCTAAGACAATCTTACAAAAACCCTTCAAAAGCTAATAAAAGCTACAATCTTCCTTCTTCAACCATCAAAAAAGGTTCTTCAAATCTCCCAACTGGAGTATGGCTGTTGTGGTGTATAAACCCTGATCGATGGTATAGCGTGATATGCGGGGTATGGAATTGTGGAAAATCCAACCCTTTTTATAGGAAAATTACTCTCCTAAGATAAGATATCTTAGAAAGATCTCTTCCCATAAAAATAGGTAAAATATATGATCTAGCATATCTTCTTCCTTCCAGGAGCCAAGCCCAAAAATATAAGATCTCTTTCCAAATATAAAAGATCTCAGCCAAGAATAAAATATTCTCGCCGCGTCCTAGGTATTCGCCTCGGTCGAGTCGACTTCCCTGGATCACCTCGGTCGAAATGAATCTGTGGTCAACCGAAGTGAGTCACAACTGAATGTGAAATCTCTCAAAACTGGTCCAAAGTGAATCTCAAATCCATGACCATGCTTCCTGGATGGTTCCTTATGTTCCTCAATGTAGCTCCAATGACTCCATAGCTCCTTTTGCTCCTTTTTGATGGAAAACGTGCCATTTTACCTACGATTACAACAAAACTAGGTGTAGACCTCGATTCCCGCAAAGGTAGATGAAATGGTAATATAATCACATAATATACATACAAACATGCAGATTATGAAAGATAAAACGTCCAAACAAACCCCAAAATATAGACTATAATCCATGCTATCAAAATACGCCATACTTAGCCCTTGCTTGTCCCCAAGCAAGTTTCACATATAAAAGGCAAGATAGAATGAATTATAAGTCAATAAAATCAATGAAAAGTCTTTCAAAAACATTTTTATGGTGTGCAACTATCATAGATCACTCTAAGAGAATACTTCATGGAATTTAAAATCAAAACATGTTCAAAACATTTTATAAATATAAGAAAGTTGTTCATGGATGAACAGTGCCGCGGGCGGCCGTGACCTTCAGCACGTAATCGCGCCAGCTTGTTTCCGCGGCTGCGTTTCTTCAACAGTAGGCTCTTCTTCTCCCTTCTTCTTGGTTCCTTCCTTTGTTTAGAGGTTGATATATGTTAGTAGCATTCCTAGGGTGAACCTAGGGTAGTTGTGAATGCCATCTAGTGGTTGTGAACCTAGGAGCCCTTAAGGCTTGTTGTGGTTGTTGGATTCGAGTGTGATGAGCATGTTGGACCTCCTAGGCTAGTATGTTCCTTCTTGGATACGGCGTTTGATCATGTGAGCGAGTAGGTTCTTGAGGGATCCTTTCATCTGTTGAGTGAGATGTTGGTATCATGGATTCTAGGATGTGGTCCTAGCTTAAGAGTTAGATGATCTTGCGTAGATCATTTGAGTGAAGTCTAATACTTCTTGAGTGCGAGCGTGTTGTTGATACGTATCTTGTTGTGAGAAGGTTGTGGGATTCTTCCCAAGGAAAGCGAGAGTGTTGTGAGAGTTAGCGTTGGGATGATGTAAGTCTCTGGACTTACTTAGCTAGCTTCTTTGTATTAGTATCGATGTGTGATTGGTTGTGTGTTTGATTATGTTTAATTATGTTTATAATAACTAATGAAACCGGAACTAGGACGACCTTGCGTGATTTGTATATTGGCCCAATTGTATGATAACAGGCGGTGACCGCTTGTCTAGTCCAAAATGGGGCGACTGGGAGGTGCCTTGCGACCAGTCCAGCGGGTGATGCTGATATGCGTCAAGTACAAACCCGGCATGGTGAAAGGGGACAAGCGCGAGGGATTCTCGTGTCATACCATAAGTGGATTATTAAGGGAATAACGTTAAATAAAGATAATAAACCGGCTTGTAGTTGCCTTGCAGGTTAGGGATGCGGCCGAGAGATCCGGAAGAGTGGGCAGTCGGGGTCCGTACATTGTAGGACGGGTTGTTGGGGTTGTATTTATCTATTATTTATGGTTTTATGTATGTCGCGTGTATTGTCTTTGCCTTGGGAGTTGTATCTCGGCTGGAGACTTTCGTTGTTTCTTTCGGGTTACATATCATTTGCATTAAAAACATATTTTGGTTTTGCCTTTATTAGTGTCTTATTGTAAGATTCGGTGAAATTGTTGTCAGGCTAAGGGTCGGGAGCCATTGTGAGGTCTCTACCCGTAGCGATCCCGAGTCCCGCGGATTCGTAGTTGTTACACAATCCACTCCAATAGGATACACGGGTTGTGTGACCGATACTACTACTGCTGGCTAGCAGGCCCATAGGAGGGGATGATACGGTCCTCGTGTCACATAGTTTCATCTATCTATATATATACGATTTGAGTGAATGATTGTTATATAAAGATAAGAAAGTGGGTAAATGTGTGACAACATGATTATGTGTTTACCTTTCATCGCTTGTGCTTGTGCTTATGCATTACCTTATATATGTATGGTTAGCTAATGGTTTCATACCATGTTGTAGATAGGAGAGTGTTCGCTCCAAACGGTGTGTGCAAGCTTTAAATTTATAACCCTAGATGTAAGCTTAAAACAAGGATGCGAACCCGCAGTATACGGGTCAATCGTAGTAAAAAGCAAGGAATTCCAGGTGTCGATCACAGGGACTCAGTGAAACAAAGTCCGATAACGGTAAGCCTCGTAATTACTAACTACAAGAGCAATTAAAACAATCAAAGATGAATAAGAAGTCAAATAAGCAAACATGCAATTCTAGGGATTAAAGCATCTAGTTGTGGTTCCAACTCAAGATCTAAAGATAAGCGGACAAAGCTGAGGTTTTTGCATAGGGAAGGTGTTACTAAAGTGGAATAGATCACCGGGTAAGTCTCACTACTCACTAATCCTAAACCGTAACTCCTATTACCGGGTAAGTCTCAAGGAATTAAGATAAAGAACTATAACCTCAAACTAACACACCATCTAAGGGAATAGAATCAACCTTTACCGGGTAAGTCTCAGGCTAACTCACAAATATGGGATAAAAGCACACTCAAACCCCAATAAAGGATAAACCTTTATTACCTACACTTATGATCTTAGATACACAAACTAAGGAATTACCGGGTAAGTCTCATCCTAAGCTTGCATTGAACCAGGAAAAGTGTAATAAGAATAGGATTTGGCAAACTCTAACACTTAACTCTCAGTTTAGGATCGGATAAGTCACCTCAATCAGAAGAATTCCACCCCGGCCGAGATGTTCATCGACTGAGCGAGATGCTTAGGGTTAAGGTTAAAGACTCGAACTTTCAGGATCCTACTGGAATCTAAGATTATTCTATCATTGTTTTTCCCACAACCTTTAGCCAATCACCCTAGAATCACACAAGGAAATTAGCCACTCATCATCATCATGAAAGTATTAATCAAATATATGAGAAGAAGGTGAATATTTGGACAAGAAGAATTTAATGAAAAGACTTCAATAACTGAATCAAATATCACAACAAAAGCGTTCCTTGGATAGCAATCCAACAAGACAAGACAACAAGGAAGGGAATCTAAGATAATCTTACAAAAACCCTTCAAAAAGCTATAAAAGCTATGATCTTCAATCTTCCTTCAACCTTCAAAAAGGTTCTTCAAATCTCCCAACAGGAGTATGGCTGCTGCGTGATTCTTGGTGTAAGCGGGCTGTATGCGAGATGTATGCAGGATGTCGGATTTGTGGGAAATCCGACCCTTTTTATAGGAAAATAACCCTCCAAAGATAATATATCTTAGAAAGATCTCTTCCCATAAAAATAGGTAAAATATATGATCTAGCATATCTCCTTCCTTCCAAGAGCCAAGCCCAAAAATATAAGATCTCTTTCCAAATATAAAAGATCTCAGCCAAGAATAAAATATTCTCGCCGCGTCCTAGTTATTCGCCTCGGTCGAGTCGACTTCCCTGGATCACCTCGGTTGAGATGAATCTGTGGTCAACCGAGGTGAGTCACAACTGAATGTGAAATCTCTCAAAACTGGTCCAAAGTGAATCTCAAATCCATGGCCATGCTTCCTGGATGGTTCCTTATGTTCCTCAATGTAGCTCCAATGACTCCATAGCTCCTTTTGCTCCTTTTTGATGGAAAACGTGCCATTTTACCTACGATTACAACAAAACTAGGTGTAGACCTCGATTCCCGCAAAGGTAGATGCAATGGTAATATAATCACATAATATACATACAAACATGCAGATTATGAAAGATAAAACGTCCAAACAAACCCCAAAATATAGACTATAATCCATGCTATCACGCCTGCACAGAGCCGCCCCTGCGGATTTCCTCCCTGCCGTCCCTATGCCTTTACCCGGCCGCCTCTGCGGTTTCTTTTGCAGTAACTCCCGTTCTTGTGAGTTGCTTCCTTCCTTGCTTTCCTTGTTCCTTTCCTGGTTTCTTCTAGATGTTCCTTGACCCCTGAGTGTTCTGTAAGACTAAGGTTGAGACCTTAGCTTGTGGAGATCTCTTAGAGATCACAGAGGCTAGAAGTTATATACTTCTAGCAATCGTGTCAATCCTGATTCGTGGTGCTTGTGTAAACAGGCTTTCCTTGCTCCTTTCTTGAGGGAAACTGAGCCGTTCTCTAAGTGTTTGCCGAGTTCTTGATTACCTTCAAGTGAGGTAAGTCTCTTGGACTTACTTAGCTTCATTCCGTATATCCGTTTGATTCTATTGGCTTGTTTGTGTTGTTTATCTTATTATAGCTGATAACCGGAATAGGATTCACCCTTGTTATACCTTAATTGGCCCAAGTGTATTATAACTGAGCGGTGACCGCTTGTCCAGTTCACAATGGAGAAACTGGGAAGTGCTCTTGCGACCAGTCCAACAGGTGACAAAGGGATGCATCCGCTCTATTCCTATTGGCGAAAGGGGACATAGGCAAGATCCTAGCGATTCTCGTGTGATAACACAAGCGAGTTAGTAATTGGATAACCTAATGAAAGATAATAATCGGTTGTTGTGTGAGCATGCTATGTGTTTACTTTACCTTATAAGTGTTTGTGCCTACACTGTCTTTTTGATATCTAGAATATTAGCTAATAGTTTATACCGATGTTGTAGATGTTTCACAGGTTCAGGATGTTGAGTGATCTAAATGGTATGGACAGCCGGGGTTCCCGTACATAATTGGACGGGATCGGATTTATGTTTATGTTGTTGCTTTCCCTTTTGTTTTGAACTCGGATGCGAGTCTTTTACGCTTTCCTTTGTTTAAACCTTTGGTTTTATAAACTGTTTTGGTTTTTATTTGTCTGTGCCTTGTTGTAAGATCTGTTGTGTCATTGCTACTTTGAGGGTCGGGACCCATTGTGAGGTCCTCGCCCGTAAGGCTTCGAGTTAACAGAACTTAGGGTGTTACAATATGGTATCAGAGCGAGGTTGGCAACAATGGCACTCGAAATCTTCTAAAGGTTGGATGGATAAATAAATAGAACCCGCAAGGGGTCTAACGTTTTCAAAAGGGGGTTTTGTTTTAAACTTGTCGGACCGGGATAGATGTATGGGCGACCACCACTACCTCCGTGGATCTTAGTAGTGTAGTTTCTTATATGTTTGCCTTTTTGTGTTTTTCCTAGATTTTTGTTTTAGTTGTAGCGTGGCCTTATATATCTCTCTCTCTCTCTCTATATATATATATATCCTTATACATCTATCCTTATGAAAGATGGCGCGTACTAGAGCTAAATCTGCTATGGGGCGAGGAAGGGGCCACCACCTCTTCCACCTACTATCCGTGGACGAGGACGTGTAGGAAGATCTCCACTAGCTAGAGGTCGGGGCCAAGCCCCAGTTGTTGATCCGCCTATCGTTGAGGCGTTCTCTGAAGAAGTTGTTGAGAGTGTTGCTCCTGAGGCTGGGAACGGGACCGCCGCTAGGTCCGGAGCACCAAGGGGGCCTTCGACGGAGTCCGGACGAGTGTCTATGGGAGCTTTTGCATACCGAGATTATGTGTAGAGAGTTGCGGAGGCTATCAGGACTGGAGAGCCTGTACCAGCACCGCCGGTTCTTGCAAGATCAATTGAGGTTTCGCACAGAGTTACACAAGGTGTTGCCCCGCCTGCTGGAGTTACCGAGGTTGTTAGAGTGCCGGCTGAGGCGAGAGAGCCGTAGCACGACAGTTGGTTGAAGGCTTTCGACCAACTGAAGGTTCCCACTTTCATGGGGAAGACAAGTTTGGAGGTGGAGCTGTGGCTAGGACAGCTGAATTCTGCTATGGAGGCGATCGGTTGCCTAGAGGGACGTCGAGTCAACATAGCACAGACGTTGCTAAAGGACCAACCTCATTCTTGGTGGAGGACCGATCGTAGTAAGGTCACTAGTTGTGAGTAGATGAAGACTATGATCAGGCATCGCTAATGTCCTACAACTGTGAGGAGGGATCGTCTTTAAGATTTTCTCGAGGGTGGATTCGAGGATTTGCCCATTGCTTAGACCATCACAACAAGTTTCAAGACGAGCTATCTTTGTTGGGTCCGTCTGCACTACCGGAGGATCAACATGTTTACCTTTTCTCTCGGAGGATGAGAGAGTCCACATGCTCTTGTCTTGTTGGTTTCCGTTGTGATTCCTTGATGGACTATCAGGATAGAGCTTCTGCATATGAGAGAGACCGACCGGGTCAGAGTTGAGCTTCTCAGATAGGAGGTCCTAAGAAGAGGCAGAAGACTGGATCAGCCAGTGCTAGAGTTAAAGTAGTTGGGTTTGGGCGTAGTCAGACGCCGAGACGTTCTGGTTTCCAGCAGTCTGTACAGAGTTTCGACAAAGGACGACAGTGCTTTAACTACGGACGTGTCGGACATATGAGAGCTGATTGCAAGAAGGTTGTTGTGACTTACAACTTTTGTGGCAAGCCCGGAAATAGAGTTGCGTTCTACCGTCAGGGCAAGGCGCCATCGTAGTAGGGTTCTTCACCTACTAGTGTTGTAGGAGGTAGACAGAGGTCTCGGTATCACCAGCAGCAACAAAGAGTTCCTGGTTCTACCACTCCTCAGGGTTCCACTCCGGGTCAGGGCAGAGGGCGAGGAGGTGTGCTCGCTCCAAGAGGTGTGTGCAAGCTTTGATATTTATACCAAGAATAATTGCAAACATTGAACCCACAATGTACGGATCAATTATAATTAAAGCAAGAATTCCAGGGTCGAACACAAGGACTATAGTGAAAGAAAGATCGGCAATTCAGGTTGTCAATAACAAACACGCAACAAAGCAAAGCTATCAAAGATGATATAATAATCACGTAAAGAAAATGCGGATTCTAGAGATTAAAGCATCCAGTTGTGGTTCCGACTCAAGATATCAAAGGATAACGTGGACAAAGCTGAGGTTTGCAATGGGAAGGTGTTTCTAATGTGGGAATAGATCACCGGTTAAGTCTCACTACTCACTATCCCAAACCGAAGATCCTCTCACCGGGTAAGTCTCAAGGTACGAAGGAAAGAAACTATAATCTCAAAGCAACACACCACCCAAGGGGATAGAATCAACCTTTACAGGGTAAGTCTCAAGCTAACTTTGAAAAATGGCATGAAGGCACACTCAAACCCCAATAAAGGATAAACCTTTATTACCTACACTCCTGGTCTTGGGTATACAAACAAAGGAATCACCGGGTAAGTCTCATTCTAGGCTTGCGTTGAACCAGGAAAGGGTATAACAAGGATAGGATTTGGCAAATTGAAACCTCAACTCAGATAAGGATCACAAAAGGGCTCGCCTCGCTCAGTTAGTATCCCATCTCGGTCGAGATGTTCCACGACTGACCAAGGTGTTCGTCGGTTAAGGTAAAGGCTCGAGCTTTCAAGGTCCACTAGGGTAAAGGATCATTCATTCATCGTCTTTCCCACAACCTTCAGGCGATCACCCTAGAATCGCATAAAGAACTTAGCCAACAATCATCATGATAACAATAATAAAATATATAAGAATGGAATCAATATTCAAACAAAAAAACCTTAACACAAAGGTCTCAATAACTAAACCAATCAAACAATTAAGCAATCAACGTTCCTCAATCATAATTAGAAAAGACGACAAACGAAACCAACTAAGATATTCTTACAAACTTCCTTCAAACTAGCTTCCTTCCTTCCTTCCTTGAACTTCAACCTTCAAAACTTCCTTCAAACTTCCTTCAAACTTCCTTCAACTTCTGAATTAGAGATTTGGTGATCCGAAGATGGTTGAATTCCAGAAAATCAGCCTCTATATATAGGAGAATTACTTTCCTAAGATAAGATATCTTAAAAAGATAACTTCCTTCTTTAAATATCTTCATATCTTCAAAAATATATCAACCAAAAAGATATGCTTCCTTCTAGAAATCCATTCTAAAATATGTGATATTCACTTTCCAAAAATAGAAGATCTCAACCAAAGATAAAGATCTCATGTCCCGTCATCACTTCGCCTCGGTCCATTCGATCCTGAAGATCACCTCGGTCGAGGTGGCACTGTAGCCAACCGAGGTGAATCTCAGTTAAGCGTAAATCTCTCTGATCTGGTCCATAATCAATCTTCTAAATCATTTTCATGCATCCTGAGCTCTTCTTATAACTCCTCAATGCTCCAGAATGTAGCTCCAATGACTCCTTAGCTTCCTTAGCTCTATTTTATTCCAAAACGTGTTATTTTCCCTACAATTACAACGAAACTAGGTGTAGACCTAGATTCTCGCAAAGGTAAACAAAACAACATAAAGATCAAAGAATATACATCCATACATGCAGATTTATGAAGATAAAACGTCCAAAAAAATCCCAAAATATAGACTATAATACATGCTATCAAAATACCCTATACTTGTCCCTTGCTTGTCCCCAAGAAAGATCCAAATCTTAGATACAAGATAGAATGGATTATAAGTCATCAAAAGATCAATGAAAAATATTTCAAAATATTTTGGTGGTGTGCTCCACTCATAGATCACCCTAAGAGAATGGTTCATGGCAAATAAAATCAAGACATGGTCAAAACATTTTATAAATATAAAAAAGCTGTTCATATTTGCATAAAATCATAGAATGCATATTAAATCATATTTATCGAAATCAATCATGTATAATCCAGTTTAAACCGCCAAGTCAATCAACATACTCGAGGTCTCAAGGGCTTCCAAAAGAGGTCAAGAAACGTGTCAGGGTGGGATGTATATAGGGTAATATGGTGCTAGAATCCGGGAATAGGATCTTACTTCACTTTCTTTGAATCACAACATCTTCCACCAATAAGCTTTGCTTATTTTCACTTTACTTTACTTTTTGGGCACATGGACAGAGGTGTACAATAACTGAAGCCTAGGAGATCAACAATCATCAATTTCTCGAGATGCCTCAAACCCTTAATGCACATAACATGACCCGTTAGGACTATCGATCAATCCGACTTTGGCAAGACACAAACACCCGGATATGTGAATGGTGCCGAGTTATTCATCATCAAGATCAACGTCCCCAAACCTAAATGTTTCTTTCTAACACTTTCAGCTAAGATCTCAACTTCACTTCACTTGTTTTTCGTCACTTGCTTCCAAATTCCCGTATAGGTAAAGGGAGGCAAATATGTATATGAGGGGAAAAAGCATGGTCAAGAAGAAGAAGAGAAGAGAATGAATTGCCTTAGTCATCCCAGGAAGAATGTGATAGAACTCATCATTTGAACCTTCAAATCCAACATAATTTTAATAAAAACAAAGTACTAAACAGGCTAGAATTTCAAACAAAGCATTTTGCAACATAAACATATCAATAAACCTTTCGAGAATATAAAGATTTCAAAACCAATCTGCAAATAAAATCTTCATTGAGATCATATCCAGAATATAAGCACAAAACATTTCGAAAATATTTCAGTTAATAACCATCTCGGTCGAGGTGTTCTGACGTTATTCGAGGTGTTCAACCTTGATCAATCATGAACGTCTCGGTCGAGCCATCAAGTTTTTTTTTTCAAACTGGTTTTTGACATTTTTCTCAAATAGAAACATGTAGGTATGCATATAATGATAGATAAGCATAAAAGGCCAAATAAACAATAATATCCAAAAGAGTCATCCAAGCCATAGTAGCACATAAGTCACATAAATACATCCAAATACCCCATACTTGGGACACATTGTCCCAATGGGTCAAATATAAGTCTAGAATCAGAATACTCACCGAACCTAGCTGAACTACATAATAAATAAAAAAATCCATGAAGCTCTAGTCCTCGTCAGCTGGCGGTGGTGGATGTGGAATGAAGGGATGTTGGGATGGATCGAATGGATAGCCCATCATCTGCTGATACTGTATCTCCATCATCCGTCTAGTAAAGTGTTGGCTCTCCTCCATCTGATGTGTCCATCCCTCAACGTGTCTGCGCTCATCAGCGAAGTGCTTAGTGATGTCAATTGTCAAGGCCGCGTAGGACTCAATCATCTGATCCGTCAGCTCATCAATCCGTCGGTGGGCCTCGGGATCTCTACGGCGGCAGGATCTGCTCTGAGGTGGCGGTGGTGGTGGTGCTGCTCTCTCATCCTCTATCGCCTCGTCATCAAGGTCAACAATAGGAACACTAGGCCCGCCGGTATCAGTACCGGTCTCCATGGCAGCTCCTCCTCCATATCCCTCATCATCATCATCATCAGCTCCATCTCCAGCATCTTGCATATAAGGGAACCAAGAAGCAGACCAATACTGATGATCAAAGAAAAAAAAACTGAGATGACCACATAATCCCCTGTGGAGATGTCGTCTCCCATGGCATGGCAACGTAGGGCGTGCCAAGGCCACGAGGAACTAGAATCCGTCAGGTGATCATCTCCTATAGTCCCAGCGGCTTTGCAGCCGCGACAAGTGTACATCCTGATAATTCAAGTCCCATAGAAGTGGCGATGTGGGTCACCAGCCCACCACAACAGATATTGCCCTTCGACTTCCCCTTTATCTTGTGTAGGTCATCTGCCATCATGGCAGGAAAATCTGGCACTCCTCCAGTCACATACAAAACAAGCTCAAAAGCTCCCCCTGTCAGACCTTATAGGGCGTCTCAGTACGCTCCAGAAGAGTCTCACTAAAAATCCGGTGAGCAAGGCAGAAGGCAAGGTGAAAGATAATACGCTCCCGGGAATCTCCGGGACGCCACCTGTCACTATGGTTTGTCATGTGGGCAATCTCGCCCCAAAAACTCCGAGCCACTGCTCAGGAAGGAAATCAGTAACTGTAGGTGCAGAGAATCCGAAAATATCCATGAACTGATCCATAGGAACTGCGTAATTTATGTTCAACAGCAGGTACTTGATCCCATGATGCTCCGGCACATATGTGACTGAACTCACAAACTCCATCGTCGACTCCAGATAGGCCGGCGCTCTGATAGTCATGAACTCCTCCAAACCAACCATGGAGATCATCTTCCTCAAGTCCTCCGCCACATGGAGGCACTCGAAGGCAGCAACATCAAGGAAATGCGGGGCAACGATGGGGCGCCCGTGAATCCAGTCATAGTTCTTTTGGTGTCGCTGGTGGATCACCGGAATGGAAAACTGAGAAGCTGAGGAAGGGGAAGACTAGTGTGAACTGCTAGGCCTGTCTATCAAGGCTAACTGTCGATCAGATTTGTTACTCATTTTCTGGATGAAGCACACCTCGATTGCCCAAGAACACCTCGGCCGAGACACAATCGACTGGACCGAGAAAAAGGGCTGTTCAAACGCAAATCCGGAATCTGTAAGCTTTTCCCCCCAAAAACACTACCAAAAGCTTCCTAAGGGGTATTTATATCTCTTTCAGCACAAATCAATGGGAACCAAAGCCAGATCTACTCAGAATCGACAAAAGAAGGAAGGAGTCAAGGTTTGGAACGAAATACCCCACATTCTGCAGATTGAAGCGTTTTCCTTGCTGTTTGTTGCTTGGAAACTGAATATCTTGCTTCATCCGGTGAATTTGATCCAAGAAACGTGGAAAACGAGCAATAATCAGAAATTTGAGGGGAGTAGTCGCCGCGGCCGAGGTCGGTCGTAGAGAGGGAAAAAGTGGAGGAATGAGAAATCATCTCGCCTTTTATACCTCTCGCTGAATTTAATTACACCTCGGTCCACATGTTCTTGAGTGTACCGAGGTGTCAGAGTGGATGTCAAACCTAGTCGCCTCGGTTGACCAAGAACATCTCGGTCGAGGTCCTGTGACAACACCCGAGATGTGTCTCAGTCAAACTCCGTCTTCTCAATTTCTCAAACTTTTTTCCTTCCATGTAGCTCCTGAGTTGTAATTCCTTCTTAGAGAGTACCTGGTTCCTGTCTAGGAGGACACAAAAACAAAACGAAGCAAATTATCTAGACTAAGCTAGAAAAGGGAAAATAAAGCAATACCTTGGGTTGCCTCCCAAGAAGCGCTTAGTTTAAGGTCGCTAGCTGGATCGTACGTCATCATCGAACAAGGTATAATGGTGCAATCTCCTCAGCCGGGACTTCTGGTCGGTACTTCTTCAGCCTATGACCATTGACCTTAAGGCTTCCGCTAGTTTCGCCCCATATTTCAACTACACCATAGGGAAAAACAGTTTTCACAACGTAAGGTCCTATCCATCTAGATTTCAACTTACCTGGAAGAGGCAAAGGCGGGAGTTGAAGAGCAGAACAAGATCTCCTTCTTTGAGCTCCTTCGGAAGGATATGCTTGTCATGCCATCTCTTCGTTCTTTCCTTGTAGATCTTGGCATTCTCATAGGCGTTTAAGCGCAACTCTTCCAGCTTATTAATGTCTAAAAGTCTCTTCTCACCGGCTTCCTTGATGTCGAAATTCAACCACTTGATTGCCCAATATGCCTTGTGCTCCAGCTCAACGGGTAGATGACAAGACTTCCCATATGCCAAATTGTAATGGGTGGTACCAATGAGAGTCTTGAATGCGGTCCTATAAGCCCAAAGAGCATCATCCAACTTCATGGACCAATCCTTCCTCGTCGTTGAAACGGTCTTCTCCAAAATTGCCTTGATTTCTCTATTCGAGATCTCCACCTATCCACTAGTTTGAGGGTGATAAGGGGTTGCTACCTTGTGGGTTACCTCATACTTCGATAAAAGTGCCTTGAATTTCCGGTTGATGTCCCTCCATCGTTGATGATGATGTGAGGTGTCCCAATGCGTGGAAAGATAGTTCTATTGCAGAACTTCACAACCACCATGGCGTCATTAGTGGGAGAAGCAATGGCTTCCACCCACCTAGAAACGTAATCAACAGCTAAGAGAATGTAGAGGTTCCCCACGGATGATGCGAAAGGTCCCATGAAATCAACTCCCCATACAATAAAAATCTCAACCTTCTGAATATTGTTGAGTGGCATCTCGTTCCTTCTAGACAAGTTCCCTTTTCTTTTGCATGCATCACAAGAGACAACAAACACTTGCACATCGTTAAATAATGTAGGCCAAAAGAATCCAGAACGTAATACCTTAGCGCATGTTTTGTGAGCGCTAACATGTCCTCCACAACGAAGCAAGTGGCAATGCCATATGACACTAGCAGCTTCATCCTCCGGAATGCATCGTTGAAGCACCCCATCTGGACCTCTTTTGTACAGTAGATGTTCATTCCAGTAGTAATGGCGTACATCCTTGAAGAATTTCTTCCTTTGAGCGTACGTCAATCCGGGTGCATTTCTTGACAAACAAGTAATTGACAATATCAGCATACCAAGGCTCTTTTCCATCAGAAACTTGGCAAAGCCAGTGCTCCACCAACTGTGAATGATCATCAGAGAATGAATCAGAAAGATTGTCGTCCTTAGTTGACATCATCTCGCCTGCTGTCTCGGTCGAGGTCCGAGGTGGGTGACCGAGATGTTTTTTAGATAAGAGCACCTCGCTTGCTCCGAGAAGTGCCTCGGTCGAGGTATTGGAACTGGAACCGAAACCTAACGTGATTTTCTTCTCCTGAATCAGTTTATCAAATCTAGCTCCTGGATCTGCTTCCAATGCTTTCAGGCTTCACACATCTGCATCACACAAGACATCTATACCTTCCTCCATTGAACTAAAACTTAAAACTTTTTGAAGAGGATCTTTAATAAGGATTGAGCTCACCAATTCTCGCGAATCTTCTTCATCATAGATGTTGAAGATGTTGTCTTCCAGTGGCTCTCCCTTCATTGCAGCCAACAATGGAAATTCCACATGATCTCCACCAATGTTGAATTTCAACTTGGCGTTCCACCAATCTCGAGAATGATGGGAATGGGATAATCTGCGGGAATGTCAAGCACAACAAGTCTATAGGTATGTAGAAATTACCTAACTTGATGGGAACGTCCTCCAAAATACCGACAAGACGGGTAATGGAGCGATCCGCCATGTATAATGTCATCTTCACGGGCTTGGGCTCTCCAAGTCCGACTTTTGGACAAAGCTCCAGTGGAATGATGCTCACGCTGGCTCCTAGATAACATAATGCATCATAAGTCACATCCTTAACTTGAATGGGAATGCAAAATGAACCGGAATCTCACAATTTAGGTGGCATCTTCTCCTTCGTGATTTGAATGAGCCCAAAGATCTAGATGTCATCCTTACTTCACAAAAATCTTCCAGTTTCCTCTTCCTTGATAAGATCTCTTTCAGAAACATCCCATAGGCGGGCATCCCTAAGATAACATCAATGAAAGGAATCTTAATATGTAGTTATTCATAAGGTCTAGAAACTTACCAAAGTGCTTGTCTAGATGTGCCAGCACCCTTGACTGAGGGAACGGGATTTGTGGTTTATAAGCAGGAGGTGCAACATAAAATTCAGATTTTTCTTTCGCTTTCTGAGGCTCCATCTCGGTTGGCACCTCGACCGAGGTGTTCCTCGTCTGATCTTGGTCCGAGGTGTTCCTCATCTGGTCGGGGCTTGACCGAGGTACTGGATGTGCAGTCTTCAATCCACTGCGTTTTGTAATAGCCATGATCTGTTCATTTGGGTTGCTCTCTGTCCTTGCTGAGAGCTTCCTACGATCTCTTGGCGCTTCATTCGCCTTGTTGAAAAATTGTTGCTCTAAGGCTTTTTGTGCCTTTGAAAATGAATTCATAGACGTCTCCATAGCGTTGAGCTTGATCAAAATTGCCTCCAGCACAACATCTGGTTTCTTTGGTGGCTGGGACGAGCTTGATGCAGGCTATTGGCTTGTCAATGGAGTAGAAGAAGTAGAGGGGGCGTTAAGAGCATTTTCAGCATGAGAATAAGGGTTACCGAAATTTAGTTGATTTTATCTCCAATTGTTGTTGTTGGAGTTTCTGTTGTTGTTGTTGTTGTTGTTGTAATTGTTGTTCCGCAGCACTTGAAAGTTGCTTCTTCTTTGGTATCAACCATCTTGCTCCTTCGTTTGAGCTACTAAAAGCTCCTTCAATGCTTTTACCTCATTCTTTTCGAAGACAAGGAATAATTTCTTCCGAATTAAAGCATAAGAAACTTCAGAATTCTGGAATGAATCAATGGAAAAATTGGTTAAAGAGTCATTATCCGTACGATTTATCTGAGCGAAAATGGTCTAAATTAGTACCGCAAAAATGGCGAAATAGAGTCAATCAACATTGTAGGGTTGAAAACCGACGCCAAGAAGAACAAAAGGCCTTGGACGCATAATGGGTCTTGAAGTACGATTTCTGTATCACCCTGACCAAATCCACCCACATTAGGATTACTCGTTAATGGTTGGTCGAGTTTTATAGATTCACCCTCTGAAACAAGAAGTTCTGGCCCTGGAGGAATAATATCAATGACTTGACGCCCATCTGAAGCATCCCCTATGGTTATAAACAGGATGTATTGAACTCATAATTCATTAGATCCTTTTGATGAATGTCAACTAAGTATCGTAAGTAAATTGCTCCCGCTTGTTCAAACATTTGATAACCATAGTCACTCTTTACTAAATGATCAATATGAGTCAGACTCCAGAGAATTTGATCAATCCCTTTTTCTGGCCTTAAGGTGGAGAAATGAAACGAGTAAACTCTCTCTTTATCCAAAAACCAATCACAGGTCTCGATCCAGGATTCTATTTCATCATGAGTCTGAAACCTTTGTCCTTTTCTTATCCATAAATAGATCTCTTTACTTGAGATTCTCTAAAATAGAAATAGAGAACGAAGTAACTAGAAAGACTTTTAGAATACCCATCTTCTAGACGGATCATCTAGAAAGCGCGTACTTTTGAATGACTTCAAGCAAAAGCTGACATAGATGTTATGGGTTAATTTTGTTTTCCCATTGGAGATTTCGATTTGACCATTTCTCCATCTTCCATAAAGGAGCTAACTCTCCCTGCTCCATCTTCAACTCTTTTATGGGAGTACTTCTCCATGTGTAAAGCTTGCTTTTCAATGAAATCCCAAGCTTCATCTATTGGCATATCCATGAAAGTGCCGGAGGAAAGTAATTTGAGCTTGAATTGAGTATCTCCATCCAAACCCTTGAAGTATATCTCCAACAGCTCGATCTTTGGAATCCCATGATGTGGGCAATCCAACAAAAGATCCTTGAATCTCTCTCATGACTTGGACAAACTTTCTTTGTCCTTCATAATAAAAGTAATGATCTTGCCCCTCAATTCAACGGTCTTAGAAGGGGGAAAGAACACAGTAAGAAACTCCGTCGTCATCTCTTCCCAAGTGTTGATTTTTCCAACCAGAAGAGATTGATACCAAGCAAGCGCCTTGTCTTTCAAGGATAAGTAGAAAGGCTTGAACTTGTAGTTGTTGTTCTCCACTCTTGATGGTCTCAAAGTTTCCATCACAATCTCATAGTTTTGCAAATGCTGATGTAGAGACTCTCTCTCCAAACCTCCAAATTGACATTGTGGAATCATGGTTAGAACTTCAGGTCTAAGATCATAATCATGCTCAGCTGGATCTCCTAGATTGACTCCTGGGCACCTGACTTGCTGATTGGGGTCCATCCTCTGACCTAGGGTTCGTGGAACGTCAGCAAAAACAACATCTCGGATTGGCATCCGAGGTGGTGGGTGTATTTCGGCCGGGCAAACTAGGATTGGGTCTTGCCTCGATTGAGCATCTGGGATCGGTCGAGGTTGAAACTAGTCCCTTAGAGCGGCCATCTCAGCTTCAATTCCTTCAGTTCTTGCGCGAGTCTCGTCTCTTTCTCGTTGCAGTTCTTCTTTACTGAGGCGCAATTATTCCAATGCCTCCTTCAATTCGGCTTCAATATTACGATTGTCTTGATCGGCCATCTTAGCTTCTTTCAATCTTCTCTTGTAGGTCTTTTTTGGTTCGGGATCGTAAGGAACGATTTCGTTTCCAGCACGAGTTCTTCGCATAAACCTAAAGAAAGATCCTGAGAAATCACTCAAGTAAAGTGGTCAATAGCAACAAGGGCGATAGCCCCGAAAGACAACCGAAACCGAACTTGGTCTTGACCAAGTCCCCGGCAACGGCGCCAAAAACTTGTTCGCTCCAAGAGGTGTGTGCAAGCTTAAATATTTATACCAAGAATAATTGAAAACAGCGAACCCGCAGTGTACGGATCAATAGTAATAAAAGCTAGAATTCCAAGGTCGAACACAGGGACTATGGTGAAACAAAGATCGACAATTCAAGTTGCCAATAACAAACACGCAACAAAGCAAAGCTATCAAAATATATCAACCAAAAAGATATGCTTCCTTCCAGAAATCCATCCTAAAATATGTGATATTCACTTTCCAAAAATAGAAGATCTCAGCCAAACATAAAGATCTCGTGTCCTATCAGCACTTCGCCTCAGTCCATTCAATCCTGAAGATCACCTCGGTCGAGGTGGCATTGTAGCCAGCCGTGGTGAATCTCAGTTAACCGTAAATCTCTCCGATCTGGTCCAAAATCAACCTTCTAAATCATTTCCATGCTTCCGGAGCTCTTCTTATAACTCCCTAATGCTCCAGAATGTAGCTTCAATGACTCCTTAGCTTCCTTAGCTCTATTTTGTTCCAAAACATGCTATTTTCTCTATAATTACAATGAAACTAGGTGTAGACCTTGATTCTCGCAAAGTTAAACAAAACAACATAAAGATCAAAGAATATACATCCATAGATGCAGATTTATGAAGATAAAACGTCCAAACCAATCCCAAAATATAGACTATAATACATGCTATCAAGGTGGTACTTCGAACACCAGAGGTTCTTTAGCTAGTTTTTATGAGCTGAGTAGTGTAGTGGAGCCGACCGCTCCAACGACCATTCATATTAATGGTTATCCTGGTAGAGTTCTTTTCGATACCGGTCCTACGTATTCCTTTATATCTGATGCATGTGTAGATAAATTGGCCTTAGTTATAGTAGAAGGTAGACCCTTCTTTATAGGAATACCAGATGGGGGTAAGATTAGAGGTACACGAGAGATTCGCAATTGCCCTATTAGATTAAGAGGTCCCGACTGGCCAGCTGATTTCTTCGTCATGTACTTAGTGCATTAAGAAGGTATCCTTGGAATGGATTGGATGGATCGACACCGAGCAGTTCTGGACATCGGCAAGAGGACAGTGCCGGTAACTACCGATGTAGGCCATGTTGAGATTGTCAAAAGATGAGATCTCGGTAAGACTGGTACAATCATTAGTGTAGTGTGAGCTGCGAGACTTATCAGTCAAGGATGAGAGGCTTTTTGGTGCTACGCCATGAAGGATAGTACGAGTCCAGCTTTGGAGGAGATTCCAGTAGCTTGCGAATTTTCCGACGTTTTCGGAGAGCCATCAGGTTTACCTCCACACAGGAGTGTAGACTTTGGCATTGAGCTAGGTCCCGGTACGAGACCGATCTCTAAGGCTCCTTATTGTATGGTGCCCATCAAGATGCTTGAGTTGAAGAAGCAGCTCGAGGAGTTAGGAGAGAAGGGCTTCATCCGCCCTAGTGTATCTCCTTGGGGCACACTAGTACTCTTCGTCAGAAAGAAAGACGGGTCAATGAGGTTATGTATTTACTATCGAGACCTTAACAAGGTGACGATCAAGAACAAGTACCCATTGCCCTGTATCGACGATCTTTTCAATCAACTGCATGGAGCGTCAGTGTTTTCCAAGAACGATCTGAAATCTAGATATCATCAGCTAAGGGTGAGAGAGCAGGACATAGCCAAGATGGCATTTCGGACCAGATATGGACACTATGAGTTTGTAGTGATGCAATTCGGGCTCACAAATGCGCCCGCAGTTTTCATGGAGTTGATGAAAAACATCTTCATCGACTTCCTAGACCAGTTTGTAGTTGTTTTCATAGATGACATTCTGGTATACTCTCGCAGCTGAGAGGAGTACGTAGGACATTTAAGGATCGTACTCCAAATCCCGCAGGATAGAGATCTTTATGCCAAAATCTCTAAGTGCGAGTTTTGGATGCCCGATATAGCATTCCTTGGTCGCATCGTTTCTGCTGAAGGGATCAAGGTAGATCCGGCGAAGATCGAGTCAATAGCATCATGGCCACCTCCTAAGAACGTCAAGGAGGTACGTATCTTCTTAGGATTGGTGGGCTACTACCGGCGTTTTGTTGAGGGCTTTTCAGTAATTGCCCGACCGCTCACTTCCTTTCTGCGGAAGTCGACGAGATTCGTATGGTCCGAGCCGTGCCTGCAGAGCTTTGAGGAGCTATAGAAGAGGCTGATATTTGCTTCTATCTTAGCTTAACTAGAGGGCATTGAGGACTTCGTTATTTATAGTGACGCATCCAAGATGGGCTTAGGATGTATTCTGATGCATAGTGGTAAGGTGATTGCTTACGCGTTGAGACAGTTGTAGACGTATGAGGAGAATTACCCTACCCATGATCTTGAGTAGGTCACCGTCGTTCATGCTTTGAAGATTTGGAGACATTATTGTACGGATCTACGTGTTAAATATTCACAAACCACAAGAGTCTGAAGTATATATTCACTCAACGGGAGTTGTATAACCGTTAAAGGAGATTGTTGGAGTTGATCAAGACTTTGATCTTGAGATCTTATACCACCCGGGGAAGGCGAATGTGGTAGTTGATTCCCTTAGTAGGAAGACTCCCCGGGAGATGGCGATCACTAGGCTGACAGCTCAGCCATAGTTACAGCGAGACCTTGCATGGCTAGAGATGGATATCAACTTTCCGGATTCCGACAACCACTTATCTACCTTGGAGATAGTACCTGATCTGTTGGCTGAGATCCGACAGAAGAAGGAGGATTGTCCAGCTTTGACACAGATCCCAGACCGGATGTCTCGAGGAGAGGCATCACAATTTGTAGTTGGTGTTGATAGGATCTTGAGACGCCATGAGCGTGTGTATGTCCGATCAGATCGAGAGATGAGACACAAGATCATTCAGGATGCTCATTCTTCACCTTACTCAGTGCACCCCGGTGCGAGTAAGATGTATCAGGATATCAGACGCTCTTTCTGGTGGGGAGGTCTGAAGTCATATGTGACGAGATATGTTGCTCAGTGTGTGACCTGTCAGCAGGTCAAGATAGAGCATCATCGGTCAAGAGGCGAGCTACACCCACTTCCCGTTCTTAAGTGGAAGTGGGAGGACATCTCTATGGATTTCGTTACCGTTCTGAGACCAAATCTTGGGTTTGATGCTATCTGGATCATAGTAGATCGATTGACGAAGACCGCACGTTTCATTCCGATCAAGGAAACGTGGCCGGCGAGTCGATCGGCAAAGGAGTTCACTAGACAAATAGTGAGACTTCACGAAGTACCTAGGACTATAGTCTTTGACAGGGACGGACGGTTCACATCAAGGTTCTAGCAGCAAGTGCATGCCGCCCTAGGTACAAGTCTGCAGTTCACGATTGCTTATCATCCTCAAACCGATGGTCGGTCAGAGCGGACATCCAGACTCTGGAGGACATGTTGAGAGCCTGCGTGTAAGACTAGGGACAGGTGTAGCCAAATCACTTTCCCTTAGTGTAGTTTTCGTATAACAACAGTTGGCACGCTTCGATCATGATGGCTCCTTATGAGGCTTTATACGGACAGAGATGCCGTACCCCATTGTGTTGGGTTGAGCCGAGTAGTGCTAGCGGAGTAGCACGTGAGCAGATTCAGGATGACATGACTCGAGTAGCGGTGATCCGTGAGCGGATGTTAGCAACACAGAGTCGATAGAATTCCTGTGCTGGTAAGAGGCGCGTACCTTTGGAGTTCAAAGTTGGAACTCAGGTTTGGTTGAGAGTATCCCCGAAATGAGGCGTCAAACATCTTGGTGTCAAGGGGATGCTGAGTCTGACATACGTCGGACCGTTTGAGATTTTGGAGCGAGTTGGAGAGGCAGCATACAGACTTGCTTTGCCATTGAGGCTAGAGGGTGTTCACCCCATCTTCCATCTGTCTCAGTTGTGGGAGTACATACCGGACCCGAGACACATCGTCAGTCATGAGGATCTAGTAGTTGAGCCACATCATACGTTCGTTGAGCATCCGGTAACTGTCTTATAGCGTAGTACGAGACGCTTGCGTTCAAAGGACATACCGATGGTGAAGATTCAGTGGTCCATACGAGGAGATGATGAGGCGACTTGGGAGGCAGAAGATAGTATCCAAAGGAACTATCCGGAGTTTTACGCTGAGCTTGATGCACCTTTAACGTAGTTGTTATGTATGATTTTTCCTATGTGGTGTCGCACATGCTTTTGTGACGTTTTGAGTTACGTGCCCCGTGTGGGAATATATGAGTTGTGTTCAGCGTTCTGTGTTGTTATATGATCGCTCGGGTTGCAACCTTGCTTACGTCTTCTCCAACCCTAGAGCGCTGCAACCTTGCTTCCTGTGACCTTGCTGAACGTGTAAGTTCTTCCTCCCTTGTACTTCATCACGTTCATGTCCTGCTTCACCTTGCTTCTCTTATGTTTCATTTCTCTCTTCATTTCCTCTTTTCTTCTTCTCCAAGAATCAAGTTTGATCCTTGATTCTTCTGGAGATTTCGTTGATGATCCTTTGATGATCATAAACTTCCATTGGTTGAATTGTGTAGTGTGAAAGTGTTGGAAGTACAAGTGTTGGCTGATAGCATGTATTATAGTCAATATTCGGGATTGGTTTAAACGTTTTATCTTCATAAATTTGCATGCATGGATGTATATTCTTAATTATTATGTTGTTTTATTTACCTTTGCAAGAATCGAGGTCTACACCTAGTTTTGATGTAACGGTAAGGATAATAACACGTTTTGGAGCGATATGGAGCTAAGGGATCTAAGGAGTCATTGGAGCTACATTATGGAATATTGAGGAGCTACAAGAAAGGCTTAGGAACCATGGAAGTTGGACAGAAGTTTGATTTTGGACCAAATTAAAGAGATTTGCACGTAGATGAGGATCACCTCGGATGGCTACAGTACCACCTCGACCAATGTGATTTCGTTGTGCTGGATCGAGACGGATGGCCCATGGCCCATGAGATCTTTTATTTTTGGAAGTGATTCTCCTATATATTTGCAGATATTTTCTGGATGGAAGTATGTCTGGTTGGCTGATTAGTTTGGAAGATTGAAGATATTCTAACGAAGGAAGGAAGTTGAAGGAAGTTGGCTTTGAAGATAAAGTTGAAGGCTTTTTAAAGGAAGTTGTAAGGTTTTGTTAAATTCTTTGATTGTTGTCTTTTGGTTTGTGATTAAGGAACACAGTGTGCTGGTTGTTTGATTTGTCTGATTGTTTGATTGAGTGATTATTGAGACCTTTGTGTTAAGGTTTTCTTGTTTGGATATTGCATCTTTTCTTATATATATTTGATTATTGTTATCATGATGATTATTGGCTAAATCTTTGTGCGATTATAGGGTGATTGGCTGAAGGTGTGGGAAAGAAGATGAAAGAATGAGCCTTTACCTTTATGGACCCTGAAAGCTCAAGCCAAACCTCAACCGAACCTCACCTCGGTCCGTTCATAGAACATCTCGACCGAGATCGGACATGAACTGAGCGAAGCGATTCCTTTTCTGATCCATACCTAAGTTTAGGTTTTACTTTGCCAAATCCTATCCTTGTTGCACCTTTCCTCGTCCATACACAAGCCTAGGATGAGACTTACCTGGTGATTCATTTGCTTGTATACCGATGATAATGAGTGTTTGGTAATAAAGGTTTATCCATTCTTTGGGTTGAGTGTGCCTTCATCCTACCTTTGTGAGTTAGCCTGAGACTTTCCCGGTAAAGGTTAGTTCTATCCACTTAGCTGGTGTGTTGGTTTGAGATTATAGTTCATTTCCTTAGTTCCTTGAGACTTACCTGGCGAGAGGATCTTTTGTTTGGGATAGTGAGTAGTGAGACTTACCCGGTGATCTATTCCCACCTTAGAAATACCTTCCCTTGCAAACCTCAGATTTGTCCACGTTATCCTTTTAGATCTTGAGTTGGAACCACAACTGGATGCTTTGACCTCTAAAATCTGCATTTTCTTTATCTGATTATTACACCATCTTTGATACCTTTGCTTTGTTGCTTGTTTTTGATTGACAACTTGAATTGCCGAGCTTTGTTTGACCAAAGTCCTTGTAATTGACCCCGGAGTATTTTCTATTATCACAATTGATCCGTACACTGCGGGTTCGCATATTGTTTCAGGCTTATATTTTAGGTTATAAATTTAAAGCTATATCGTTCACCATACACACACGTCTGAGAGCGAACAAGTTTTTGGCGCCGTTGCCGGAGACTTGGTCAAGACCAAGTTCGGCTTTGGTTGTCTTTTAGGACTGCTGCCCTTGTTGCTATTGATTACTTTACTTGAGTGATTTCGCAAGATCTTTCTTAGGTTTATGCGAAGAACTCGTGTTGGGAAAGAAATCGTTCCCTACGATCCCAAACCAGAAAAGATATACAAAAGGAGATTGAAAGAAGCTAAGATGGCTGACCAATATAATCGAGATCTTGAAGCCGAATTGAAGGATGCATTAAAACAACTTCGGTTGAGTAAAGAAGAATTACAAAGAGATAAAGAGGAGACTAGTGCAAGAACAGAAGAGATTCAAGCTGATATGGCCGCACTAAGAGCCCATATCTTACCTCGACCAAACCCAGTTGTTGGACCGAGGCAAGATCCTGCCCTAGTTGCACCGGCTGAGATACATCCACCACCTCGGTTGCCGGCTATGGTTTACCGAGGTAACCTTTTCGCTGGAGCACTGCAAACCCTAGGTGAAAGGATGGACCTGAATCAACAAGTGCGGCGTCCAGGAGTTAATCTAGGAGATTCAGCTGAGCATGATTATGAGCTTAGTCGTCAAGTCCTCACAATGATTCGACAAAGTTAATTTGGAGGCATGGAAAGAGAATCTCCACATCAACACATTCAAAACTATGAGATTCTTATGGAGACGTTGAGTCCATCAAGAGTGGAGAACAAATAGTACAAGCTAAGGCCTTTCTACTTATCTTTGAAAGACAAGGCACTAGCTTGGTATCAATCTCTTCCAGCTAGAAGAGTTAACACATGGGAAGAGATGACTATGGAGTTTCTTACTAAGTTCTTTCCCCCATCTAAAACTCTTGAATTGAAGGGTAAGATCAATGCTTTTTTTATGAAGGATAAAGAATGTTTGTTCAAGTAATGGGAGAGCTTCAAGGACCTTTTATTGGATTTCCCTCACCATAGGATTCCAAAAATTGAGTTGCTAGAGATTTGCTTCAAGGGATTGGATGAGGAAACTCAATTCAAACTCCAATCACTTTCTGTTGGAGGTTTTATGGATACACCGGTTGACGAAGCTTGAGATTTTATTGAGAAGCAATCTTTACACATGGAGAAGTACTGCCATCGAAGTTGAAGATGGAGCGAGGCGAGTCAGCTTTCCGGATATGAGTCTTACAAATTCAAGTGCTGGTCAACTCACTACGTTCAACAATGAAGTCAAGGCTTTGAAGGAGCTTTTGTTAGATCAAACTAAAGCATCAAAGGAGCAAGATGTTGGATACTTGGGGAGAGGAAACTATCAAGGGCCGTGGAACAACAATTACAACAACAACAACAATAACAGGAATTTCAACAACAATTGGAGATCAAATCAACAAAATCCCGGTAACCCTTAATCTCATGCTAAAAATGCTCTAAACCCCCCTTCTTCTTTTTCTTCTTCTTCTTCTTCTTCTTCTTCTTCTTCTTCTTCTTCTACTACTACTCTATTAAGGAGCCAGGAGCTGTCATCGAGCTCATCCCAGCAGCCCAAGGAGAAAACGGATGTTGTACAAGAAGCTATTATGACAAAGCTCAATGCTATGGAGAATTCCATGAACTCATTTTCGAAGGCACAAAAACCCTTAGAACATCAAGTTTTCAACAAGGCTAATGAAGCACCAAGAGATCCTGGTAAACTTCCAAGAAGGAAAGAGAACAACCCAAAAGGGCATGTCAAGGCAATCACCACACGAAGTGGACTGAAGACAGTTGATCCAGTACCTCGGTTGGACCACGATCAGATGAGGAACACCTCGGTCGAGGTCCCAGCCGAGATGGAGCCCTAGAAAGCGAAAGAGAAGGCTGATGTTTATGTTCCACCACATGCTTACAAACCTCCACTAATGTTTCCTCAGTCTAGGGCACATACACATCTAGACAAGCACTTTGCTAAGTTTTTTGACCTTATGAATAAGCTACATATTAAGATCCCTTTTATTGATGCTATCCTAGGAATGCCCGCCTATGGGAAGTTTCTAAAAGAGATCTTGTCAAGGAAGAGAAAGCTGGAAGACTTTGGAGAAGTACGGATGACCTCTAGATCTTCGGAGCTCATTCAAATCATGAAAGAGAACATGCCGCCTAAGTTGAGAGATCCCGGTTCATTTAGCATTCCCATCCAAGATGGGGATGTGACTTATGATGCGCTTTGTGATCTAGGAGCTAGTATGAGCATCATTCCTCTAGCACTTTGTGAGAAGATCGGCCTTGGAGATCGCAAGCCCATGAAGATGACTTTATACATGGTGGATCTTTCCATCACCCGTCCCGTTGGAATCTTAGAGGATGTTCCCGTCAAGCTAGGTAATTTCTATATACCAATAGACTTTTTTGTGTTGGACATTCCCGCAGATTATCCTATTCCTATCATTCTTGGAAGACCATTTCTTGCAACATCGGGTTACAACGTTGATTGTAAGAACGCCAAGTTGTCATTCAACATTGGTGGCGATCATGTGGCGTTTGCTTTTTTGGCTACAATGAAAGGAGATCCTTTGGAAGATGATATCTTCAACATCTATGATGAAGAAGATTCTCGAGAATTGGTGAGCTCTATCCTAGTTAAAGATCCTCTTGAGAAGGTTTTGAGTTTTAGTATGATGGAGGAAGGTGTAGATGTTTTGTGTGATGCATATGTACGAAGCTTGGAAGCATCGGAAGCAGATCTAGGGGCTGGATTCGACAAACTCATTCAGGAGACGAAGAGCACGTTAGGTTTCGGTTCCAGTTCCAGTACCTCGACCGAAATAGTCTCCGGAGCAAGCAAGGTGACCTTCTCTGGAAAGCACCTCGGTCCATCATCTCGGTCCACGACTGAGACAGCATCCAAAGTGTAAAAGCTAGGATTTTCGAATCCTAATAAAGGATGTTTAAGGGTGATTAAGTTAATCATCGATATTAATTGACCCATAAATCGCGAATAGTGTGTAGATGACGAGTATAAATTCCACCATTATGATTTTGGTGTAAATTTGGACTTATGGGGAAATTTTCACTTTTTCCTCCGGGGAATAATTTTTACCCTCTGGTATTATTTGGAGCATTTGGGAGCTTCAATTAATAAAATTGCAGTTGAGAGAAATGATCAGGACATCGGATATGTTCTAGATATGAAATAACATGGAAAGGCAAAATGGCCAAAAGAGTTGCTATTTCGTTTCTTAGCGGCTAAGAAAGACGGCTTAGGAATATGCGTTTTCCGAGAAAGTTGCAGAATAATTATCCACACAATATGTCAGATTTATTATTCCAATTTCGAGAAGTTTGGAGAAGGGGCTCAAACCGCCTTCGGATCGGTAAAAGGATAACTATCGACTTTGCTAAAGGATAATTATCGTCTTCGCTATAAATAGCGGAAATTCATTTATTAATTCATTTCCTTTCACGTTTCCTCGTAAAAGCTCTGATTTCTCTCAAACTTCAAATTCAGATCTACTCTTCGTTTGTAATCCGATTTCAATTCCGTTTGAGTTTTCGGATTCCTCTCTTCGTCCTCTTCATTTTGGTACCGAGTTTCTGCGTTTCCGTTGAAGTTATGGTCAGGTCGAGCATCCCCCTTGTATGGTCGGTTCCGTCGCTCAGATTCCGGTGAATCTGATGGTGTCCGAGCGTAGCCTGCGTCGTTGTGATTCCGAATCTTCTTTCGGATCGTCAATCGGGTTAGTAACGAATAAGTTATGAATTTATTCGTTTTCCGTATTGCGATTTGGTCTAAATTGACCTTAGGCTTGTCAAAATGGATAATTGGAAATTCCATTATGCTCGTTACATTATTCTAGTGATTATGGACTATTTGTTTGATGAGATCTGATGACAGTTGGGTTGAGAAACTGCCTGCTGGCAAAAGGTTATTCTGATGAAATTTAATTAATTAATTAAATATTAATTAATTAAATTAGGAATCTAGAGAACTCTATAAGCTAATTAAATTCAAAGGAATGAATTTAATTGATATTTGAAGCAAGAAGTTTAATACGGGGAATATGATATTCTCGACAGGTGTTGTTGAAGACGGTAGACTAACTATAGCTTAGTTGCTCAGTGAGCGTATCCAGGTAAGTCTTCGGACTTACTTAGCTTCGATCTGCAGAAACCCGTGCCTGAGAGATTTATATCTCACTGTGTTGATATGTGTTGTTGTTTTGAAATGCCTCATTGTGTTGAAATGTGAATGTTGAGATGCATTGAGATGTGTTATGTGTGAAGCATGCTTGATGTGTTTATGATGAAAATGATGTTATGATGTGTAAAGCATGCTTAATGTTGTTGTGATTATTATCATGTCATAATTATGAGAAATGTTTAAATGAACATGTGTTAGCCTATTGAGGCGTGCTATTGAATGACATGATAAGCTTGCTGAAACATGATAATGTATGAGATGATAAGCCTTTTGAGGCATGTGATATGATGATGACTTGTAAAGGTCAAGAGTATGTGAAGCGAGTATTTTGCAGTGAATACCGGAGCTCGGCCAAGCCCGGATCACTTGCGTTTGTATAAGAATGACACCGAGTCTGATGGACTTCAGGCTCGGGTCGCACACCTAATGAAAAGGGTAAATGTTTGCATTAACATGAATGGCAAAATGTTGCATGTGGTTAGGAGTTAAGACCATAACTCACCACGAGAAAGCCTGGCCCGTAGACTTGATCAGTCTGGCTACGACCTAAGAGCAAATGTCTGAATTAACCTAATCTGTGCAATGGTGAGCTCACACCAAAGCCAGAACCGTATAAGCAATGGTTCCGGATTAATGGGTCCGGGATCGCAAATTGTAAATTTCATACTGCATTCACGTGCATCATTCATAAAAGCATGATATCATCTCATGAGCACGGTATATGGTATTTGAATATATTTGTTGTGTTGTGATGTGATGATATAATCTCTCGTGGATAGATTATGATCAGTAGCTAACGGTTTTAAACCGAATCTTTTTAGGTAATGCTGATCATAGGAACGCTTCAGGGATGTCAGCTGCAGGGTGTGGACAGCCGGGGCAGTGTTAACCCAAGGGTTGGTTGAACTTACTTTTGAAACTAATCGCTTGCAAGTGAGTCTTTTGTTGGTTGTGTGCAACTGTGTACACATGTTGATTTCAGGCTGAAGTTTTAAGACACCTGGTCAGGTGTCATGTTTTAAAGTGTCGTTTTGGGATATACATACTAACTACATGCACGATTGTTATGTAAATGTTTTCTAAATGACAGGTTGAATATTTTCATTATTTCTTCGTGCTTCTTGTTGCAAGGTCCTATTTGTGAAGTTGTTGTCAGGCTAACTGATGGGACCCACTGTGTGGTCCTTAGCCTAGTGACGTCTTGGGTTACTTAAAACTCGGGTCGTTACACAAAGCAAGCGAGATGGGGTCAACTGAAGACCACCTCGGTCTAACACTTCGGTCTAACCCTAGATGCCTCGAGAAGGACGATCTGTCCATTGATGATTCATTTCTGATGACCATTTGCATTTGGTGGAGCATTGTCTTCACCAAGTTTCTGATGGTAAAGAGCCTTGGTATGCTGATATTGTTAATTATCTTGTTTGTCAAGAAGTACCTCCAGAATTGACATACGCTCAAAGGAAGAAGTTCTTCAAAGACGTACGTCACTACTATTTGAATGAACCTCTACTCTTCAAGAGAGGTCCGGATGGGATTCTTCGACGAAGCGTTCCGGCTGATGAAACTGCTAGTGTCATAAGGCATTGCCACTCACTTCCTTTTGGAGGACATGCTAGTGCTCACAAAACGCGCGCTAAGGTATTACGTTCCAGTTTCTTTTGGCCTACATTTTTTACGGATGTGCTAGCGTTTGTTGTCTTTTGTGATGCATGCCAAAGAACGGGAAATTTATCTAGAAAGAATGAGATGCCACTCAAGAACATTCAAGAAGTCAAAATCTTTGATGTGTGGGGAGTTGATGTTATGGGACCTTTCCCATCATCCCCAAAGAACCTCTATATCCTCTTAGCTGTTGATTACATTTTTAGATGGGTGGAAGCCATTGCTTCACCCACTAGTGACGCCATGGTGGTTGTGAAGTTCTTCAATAGAACTATCTTTCCACGTTTTAGGACACCGCACATTATCATCAGCGATGGAGGGACATATTTTATCAACCGAAAGTTCAAGGCACTTCTATCGAAGTATGGGGTGACCCACGAGGTAGCAACCCGTATCACCCTCAAACTAGTGGGCAGGTGGAGATCTCTAATAGAGAAATCAAGGAAATTTTGGAGAAGACCGTTTTGAGGACAAGGAAGGATTGGTCCATGAAGCTGGACGACGCTCTATTGGCTTATAGGACCGCATTCAAGACTCCCATTGGTACCAACCCATACAATTTGGTATATGGGAAGTCTCGTCATCTTCCCGTTGAGTTGGAGCACAAGGCATATTGGGCAATCAAGTGGCTAAATTTCGACATCAAGGAAGCTGAATAGAAGAGACTTTTCGACATCAATGAACTGGAAGAGTTGCGCTTAAACGCTTATGAGAATACCAAAATCTACAAAGAAAGAATGAAAAGATGGCATGACAAGCATATCGTCCCTAAGGAGATTAAAGAAGGAGATCTTGTTCTACTCTTCAACTCCCGCCTCCAACTCGTTCCAGGTAAGTTAAAATCTAGATGGACAGGACCTTACATTGTGAAAAATATCTTTCCCCATGGTGTAGTTGAAGTATGGGGTGAAGCTAGCGGAAGCTTTAAGGTCAACGGTCATAGGTTGAAGAAGTATGAACCGGAAGTTCCGGCTGAGGAGATTGCCCCCTTGTACATTGTTTGAGGATCACGTACGGTCCAGCTAGCGACCTTAAACCAAGCGCTTCTTGGGAGACAACCCAAGGTATTGCTTTCTTTTTCCTTTTCTAGTTTAGTTTAGATAGTTTGCTTTGTGTTTTGTGTGTCCTCCTCGGAAGGAATCAGGTATTCTCGAAGAACAAATTACAACTCAAGAGCTATATGGAAGGACTGACGTTTGAGAAATTGAGAAGACGGAGTTTGATCAAGACATATCTCGGATGCTGTCAGAGTTCCTCGACCGAGACGTTCTCTGTCAACCGAGGTGCCTTGGTCTGATAAACACCTCGTTCTGACACCTCGGTCCGTTCAGAACCACCTCGACCGAGGTTAAATCAAATTCTACGAGGGGTATAAAAGGGGCACGACTTTCTCTCTCCTCACACCCTACTCCCTCTCGCTTCACCTCGACCGCGGTGACCTCTCTTGCTCAATCCTCGAATCTTGCTCGTTTTCGACGATTTTTGGTTTCAAATCCTCAAGAGAAGTACAAGAACCAGTTCCCAAGCATTAAACAATGCAAAAATCGACTACAATCTGCACATTTGTGGTATTTTATCCAAAACCCTAACTTGGTTCCTTTTCTTCGATTCCGCTCAGATCTGGCTATGGTTGCCATTGTTTGTTGTTGAAAAGAGTATAAGTACCCCTTAGGAACAAATTGGTAGTGATTTTTGGGTGAAAAACTTACAGTTTTCGGACCTTGAATCGCATAGCAGTTTGCCTCAGTTGCCCCTTATGCGTCTCGTCCAAGGTATTCTTGAGCCAACCGAGGTGATTATCAATAATGAGTAATCTGAGGAGATCTGATCGCCAGTTGACACTGAGGAACAGGCCTAGCAGTTCCCATCACTCCTCTCATTCCCTTCCTCCACAGTCCACAGTTCCGGTGATCCATGAGCGATTCTAGCTGGATTTTGATAGGATTTGTGGGCGTCCCATTGTTGCCCCTCGATATGTTGATGTTGATGACTTCGACTGCCTTCACGTGGTGGAGGACTTGAAGAAGATGATTTCTATGGTTGGCCTTGAGGACTTTATGGCCATCCGGGCACCGGCTTATCTGGAGCCGACATTTGAGTTTTTGAGCTCGGTGGTCTACATGCCGGAGAATAGAGGAATAAAGTACCGGCTGTTGAACAATTACTATATCGTCCCCTTGGAGCAGTTTGGGGAGATTTTGGGATTTCCTACTCCTACAGCGACGGATTTTGCTTCTCGAGTTCAGGCTCGTAGTTTCTGGGAGGGCATTGCTTATGTGACTGACCACCGCGGCAGATGGCAGCCCGGGGATTCTCAGGACCGCATCATTTTTATTCTAGCCTTCCGTATTGCTCACTGGATTTTCAGTGAGATGCTTATAGCGCGTACTGAGATGCTCGAGAAGGTCCAACAAGGTGAGCTTTTCTGTCTGCTTTGTATGGTCACTAGCGGAGTACCGGACTTTGCTGCCATGTTGACTGTGGATCTATAGAAGGTAAATGGGAAGGTAAAGAGAGACATTTGTTGTGGTGGGTTGGTGGCCCACATTTCTACATATATGGAGTTGGACCTCTCAGGATGTACCTTGGTTGCGGCGCCGAAGCCGCTGGGTCTACAGGAGATGATCACACGACGTATACTCGTTTCCCGCGGTCTTCGCACACCTTGTGTAGTCATGCCGTGGGAAACAAAGTTTCCAAGGGGTATTGTCTGGTCATCACAGTTCTTAGTTTACGATCATTAGTATTGGTCGGCTGCTTGGTTCCCGGTCATGCAGGAGGATGGTGCTAGAGAGGCAACTGGCGGCTATGATGATGGTGATGGCATTGGAGGAGCTGGTGCCATGGATGCCGGTACTGATACCGGAGGACCTAGCATTCCCACCGTTGACCTTGACGACGAGGCCACGGAGGGTGAGAGAGAGGCACCTGCACCTTGTTACGCTAAGATCGTGACACGCAAAAGTCTTAAATTTATAACTCGATATATTTTTCCTAACTCCTAGCGAACCCACAGTGTATGGGTCGTTTTGTAGTAAGGATAGTATTCCGAGGTCGAACACAAAGACTAAGGTGAAATTGGGTCAATCGTGACTAAGGATAGTGAAGATCTAGGCTAAGAAAAGAGATAGGAATAAATAAATGAAAATCTCAATGTTTTTGGTTTGGTTTTAAGATGATCAATCAAGGATCACAAATCATGCAAAATCAACAATCAACTAAGCTAACAACTCAAATGAACAAGCAAATACGAGATAGGTAATCAAAGATAGAGAAGCGGATTCTAGGGGTTAGAAATTCTGGTTATGGCATAGGACTCAAGCTATCTAGTCATTCTTTGGGTCAACTATAGTATGTTAGGAGTGGGTGTTCCTAGATTGGGATCAATCACCGGGTAGGTCTCATGGTCCACTAGTCCATTCCTAAGGTCTCATCACCGGGTAAGTCTCAAAGAACCTAAGGTTAGGAATTCTACACAAACCGGATTGCTATCTAGGGGTCTAACCTCTCCTCACCGGGTAGGTCTCGGGAAGGCAAGCCCTAAACATAAATCCTAGCACACTCAGTCCAATAGCGGCTAGTGAGGCTCACTATTACCTAAAGTTCATCATCTTCGGTACCTAAGGGCAAGAATCACCGGGTAGGTCTCTCCTTACACTTAGTTGCTAACACTAGGTCACCCTAGGGTAGATCTAACTCAACAAACACTAGGAATTCAACAATCTAACAACCTAACACTTAGATTTATCAATACAAGCAAGTCAGACGAAATCACGGGTAGTTCCTCACTTCCACGGCCGTGGAACTACCTAGAACAGGCCGTCATTTACAACAGAGGCTAGGTTCAAGCAAACAATTCATTCAAAGGTACGTTTAAGTCTATCCTATCATAGTCCAAGCCATAACCATCATTCCCTTACCCTAGAATCACATCTATTTAGCCAACAACATGCATCATAACAATCAAACTCAACAAGCATACATTCATGGCTTCCATTAGCAAGAGTATGAAATGAAAGAGAAACGAAACAAGTAGGATAAGAAAACCAAGCTAAATCTAAGTCAAGAGGGACTTACAACCCTTCAAAAGAAGGTTTGAATCGTTTCTTATAGCCCTAGCAAATGTCTTCAACAAAACTCACTCAAAACCACTCAAAAACTATGAAAACTATAAGACTAGTATGCTTCTTCTTCTTCCCCAAATGAGAGTGTTTCTTCTCCTCCAAGGGTAGCTCCAATCCAATGGTGAGAGTATAGAAGAGAACAGAATGATGGGGTCTGCCCTCAACAGCCTGTAGGACCACTTCTTATTCACCATCAAGGGCAAGGGTCGGTTATGGAGATCGTGGGACAGCTGTCACAGCTGTGCAGGGAGAACCATGGCCTATTTCCATGCCCGTGGAAGTCCCAGTGGGCGTGATTTTGGTGATTCAGACTTCTATGGATCATCAAGCCACGAGTTGGTGCAAGGCATGCACCAACAAGGTCCCATGTGTTCTCCTTTGCTCCTAACTTGCTTCCCTATGGGTCCGGAAGTGTGTCATCACGAGGAACGATCCTCAAATGTATCGATTAAGCTCCAAAAGCTCCCAAAATACCTACAAAACATGCAAAAGTCCGTGTAGACATCTATCTCGACAACATACATGAATTAAGTGCAAATCGTCACAAACTAATGTCAAACTATGCACGATTAATGGGAAAAACTATCTAAATGGATGCCTAAACCTACGTCATAAATCATGTTATCAAAAATACCCCATACTTAAGGTTTCCTCGTCCCCGAGCAAGTCCCAACCATAGACTAAGAGATGACATGATTTATGAATGCAGGAAAAACTGAAAATATTTTTGGAGTTTGTGCTTCTAAAGATGGATCACCTTCATAGTCATGTTTTGTGGCAATGGACAAGCAATCATGTGCCAAATGAATGAAGGCATGAAAAGACAATTATACTTAACTCAAAAGCATGCATGCAAGGTGAAAATGAAGAAGTTAAGATTATCATGAGCATATCCAATCTAGATCACTAAGTCATACACACATGCAAATAGGTCACAAGGACTTAGAAAAGAAGAGGCTAAGAAACGTTGTGATTAGGTGGGAATTTTTAGGTTATGTGATGCTAATCCGGGAAAGGAACTAACTCCACAATTTTATTTTTGATCAACTTCACCATAAGTGTATATTTTCTCCATCTTTTCTTTGTTTTCTTTTCTTTTTCACTTCCTTTTTCTTTCACTTATTTTTGAGACAATGGCATTGGTGTACAAAGCGGAAACCTTGGTGATTAGCGAGCCTCGGGTTTTTTTTATTTTTTGAGGTGCTTCACACCGGGCACACATACCAAAGCTCGTTAGGACATTTGGTTTATCCGACTTTGGCAAGGCACAAATACCCGATTATGTGAATGGTGCCGAGTTTCTCGTCATCAAAACCAAAGTCCCCAAACCTATATTTTTCTATATTTTTCAGAACAAATTCAGCACTTCTTTCACCACATACTTTCATCAACAACTTCACCCCACACTTGTTTTTCACACACATCAACACACTATCATGCTCCTATTCCCGGATGAGTCAAAAGAGGTCAAATTTATATCAATTGAGGTGCTTAAACAACATGATCAAGATGAGAAGTAGAGAAAGGTGAATTGCCTTAATCACTCCTAAATGATGTGCAAGAACTAGCATGTAATTTTGACATTTAATCCTCAATCAAATCAAAGAAAACATTCATGATCACAATTCACTCATGGGATTCAAGATACGTACTTCAAGTCCACATATGCATCCATCAATTCAACACATAAGGCCATCCATAGCCAATTCACAAGACATTTCATCATAAGGGTCATACCCAAGCTTAGAAGCACTAAATTTTTTTTTAAAATTTTCTGATTTTTTTTGGATTTTCGAAATATATATGTACAATGCAAGACATAATGAAACATGTGACAATATTAAACTATCCTAGATGCTAATCATGCAAGTGATCATGAAAACCCCACCCCATACTTAGAAACACATTGTCCCCAATGTGTAAATGAAGTAAAGAAGAGTGAAAGAGGGTCCTCACAATGTAAAATGGTTTGCTTCGGTATTTGGGTTCACTCAAGTGGATTGATGGCGGATGATCCTATCAACGATGGTAGAGAGCTCAAGGTGTTCGTTATGGCGTCGGGACCCGCGCTAGGCACCGCTAGCCGTCCAAGTTCCGCGTCCGCTCCACCCATAATTGATGAGGGGCTCATCATCATCATCCATATGCCATGCAAGGCTTCCATGCTACTTAGACTCTAACACAAAAACTCCAAACACACAAAAACACATAAAAACAGAAAAATGAAAGCAAAAACGAAAACGAAAAGGGAAAGATGTCTACCAATGGGTTGCCTCCCACCAAGCACTTCTTTAAGGTCATTAGCTTGACCAAACTCAGGGGCGTCTCACTCAAGGTGAAGTGGGGCAATCATGGGGCAATCATGTCCACCTGAGCTCCCGGGATATACTTCTTCAACCGTTGCCCATTCACCTTAAAGTCTCCACAATGCTCCCCTCCTATCTCAACCGCTCCATGGGGAAAGATCTTTTTCACCACATAAGGACCCGTCCATCTTGACTTTAGCTTTCCGGGGAAGAGCTGCAGCCTTGAGTTGAAGAGAAGGACAAGGTCGCCTTCACTCAACTCCTTTGGGATGAGACGCTTGTCATGCCAACGGTTGGTCCTTTCTTTGTAGATCCGGGTGTTTTCATAGGCATCCAACCGGATCTCCTCAAGAGCATTCATGTCTAGCAATCTCTTCTCACCGGCCTCCTTGAGGTCAAAATTCAGCCACCTAATGGCCCAATATGCTCTATGCTCCATCTCTATCGGAAGGTGGCAAGACTTGCCATAAACAAGCTTGTAGGGAGTGGTGCCGATCGGTGTCTTGAAAGCAGTTCTATAAGCCCACAAAGCATCATCAAGCTTCATAGCCTAATCCTTTCTCGTTATAGAAACCGTCTTCTCAAGGATTCCCTTTATCTCCCGGTTAGAGATCTCCACTTGGCCACTAGTTTGGGGATGGTAAGGTGTTGCCACCTAATGAGTCACCCCATACATAGCCAAAAGTGTCCCGAAGTTCCTATTGGTGAAGTGCTTCCCTCCATCACTTATGATCACCGTTGGTGTCCCAAACCTAGAAAAGATCACTCGGTTGAAGAACCGCACCACAACCTTGGCATCATTTGTGGGAGAGGCGATTGCCTCCACCCATCTCGAAACGTAGTCTAACGCCAATAGGATGTAGAGGTTGCCACAAGAAGAGGGGAATGGTCCCATGAAGTTCACACCCTACACATCAAATATCTCCACTTCTTGTATATTTTTCAAGGGCATCTCATTCCTCCTTGAGATGTTGCCCGTCCTTTGGCAAGCATCACAAGCTATCACAAAATTCTACACATCCCTGAACAAACTCGGCCAATAAAACCCGGATTGCAACACCTTTGCACATGTCTTGTGTGAGCTAGCATGCCCTCCACATGGCAAGGAATGACAATGGCGGATCATACTCTCCACCTCATCCTCCGGTATGCATCTCCTAAAGACTCCGTCCGGCCCTCTCTTGAACAAAAGTAGTTCACTCCAATAGTAATGCCTCACATCTTTGAAGAACTTCTTCCTTTGGGCATAGGATAAACCGGGTGGCACCTACTCACACACAAGGTAGTTCACAATGTCGGCATACCATGGCTCATTTCCCTTGGACACTTGAAGCAAGCATTCCTCCACCAATTGCAATTGTTCATCCCGGAATGAGTCATCAATCGGGATGTCATCTTTCTTAATCTCCAACAGTGGAAGCCTACTAAGATGGTCAGCCACAGAATTTTCGGACCCTTTCTTGTCCCGGATTTCCAAATCAAACTCTTGAAGAAGAAAGATCCACCGAATCAAACGAGGCTTGGCATCCTTCTTTGTAAGGAGATAACGGATCGCAACATGATCCGTATACACAATGACCTTCGCTCTAACAAGATACGAGCGGAACTTCTCAAATGCATACACAACCGCTAGCAACTCTTTCTCATTGGTAGCATAATTGAGTTGGGCATCATCTAGCATCTTGCTAGCATAATAGATGGCATGTGTAAGACCATCTTTCCTTTGTCCCAAAACAGCCCCAACGGCCACGTCACTCGCGTCACACATGATCTCAAACGGTAAACTCCAATCCGGAGGTTGCATGATGGGTGTGGAGATCAAAGCATCTACAAAAAGCTTCAAGGCAATCCTTGGAGAAGACAAACTCAACATCTTTCATTAGTAGGTTAGTAAGAGGCTTAGAAATCTTAGAGAAATCTTTTATGAATCTCCGGTAAAAACCGGCATGCCCTACAAAACTCCTTACCCCCTTCACCGAGGTAGGTGGTGGCAAGTTCTCTATCGTCTCTATCTTAGCCCAATCAACCTTAATGCCATGGTTGGACACCAAGTGTCCCAACACAATGCCTTCACTTGCCATGAAGTGGCATTTCTCCCAATTTAAGACAAGATTTGTCTCCTCACAACTCTTAGCACCAAAGACAAGTTAGCTAAACAATCATCAAATGAAGATCCATAAACAGAGAAATCATCCATAAACACTTCCATGATATTTTGAATATACTCAGAAAAGATAGCCATCATATACCTTTGAAAGGTGGCGGGTGCATTACAAAACCCAAATGGCATTCTCCTATATGCAAAGTTACCCCAAGGACATGTGAATGTAGTTTTCTCTTTGTCATCGGGGGATAGGGATTTGGAAGAATCCACTATAACCATCTAAGTAGCAAAAGTGAGAATGTTGAGCTAATCACTCTAGCATTTGGTCAATGAAGGGAAGAGGGAAGTGATCTTTCCTAGAGGCCACATTTAGTTTCCTATAGTCTATACACATCCTCCATCCCGTAACCATCCTAGTTGGGATTAATTCATTATTCTCATTGGTCACTACGGTCATCCCACCCTTCTTAGGAACCACATGCACAGGACTAACCCACTTACTATCCGAAATCGAGAAAATGATTCCCGCATCTAGCAATTTAAGAATCTCTTTCTTTACTACTTCTTTCATGATACGGTTTAATCTTCTTTGAGGTTCAATTGAAGGTTTGTGATTATCTTCCATTAAGATCTTATGCATGTACAAAGAAGGTTTAATGCCGACTAAATCATCAATGGTATAGCCAATAGCCTGCCTATGTAATCTCAATTCATGCAACAATCTATTCAACTCATCATTATTCAAGCATGCATTAACAATCACCGGATAAGTAGAATCTTCACCAAGGAAAGCATACTTAAGATGGGAGGGGAGGGGTTTAAGTTCAAGTTTAGGAGTACCTTTATCGATTGTAGACGCTCCATACAATGTAGGTTGAGATGAATCCAAAGCTATGGAAGACTCCTCAAGGCTCCTTGAAGCTTGATCAACCACTAAGTCAATTTCTGGAGAAACCACGGGCAAAATCACGGCCTCTGGCATAACCACGGCCGTGGAAGTTGCTAAGCTAGCACTTTTGAGCATTCTAGAGAGTTCCACGGGACAAACCACGGCCGTGGTTCTCTGTGCCAGACCGTGATTCCTACAGCTCTTCAGCACACCTTCGTGTACTTCAAATTCAGCTCTTGCCTCCTTTTCCAATGCATCCACGGCCTTGATTTCTTCATTGCAATCATCCTCAACTCCTTCCTCCATCAAGCTCAAGCTAAGAACCTTCTCCAAGGGGTCCTTGATCAAGATCGAGCTCACAACTTCTCTAGACTCCTCTTGCTCGACAATGTTGAACACATCTTCACCAAGGGCTGGCCCCTTCATCATTGTGGATAATTTGAACTTGATATTCTCTTCTCCAATGTTGAAAGAGAGAATTCCATTTTTGCAATCCACCAAACATCCAGATGTGGCTAAGAAAGACCTCCCTAAGATGATAGGAACCGGATAGTCCGCCGGGATGTCCAAAAGAACGAAGTCTATGGGCACATAGAACTTCCCGAGTTGCACCGGTATGTCCACCAAGATTCCAACCGGGTGAGTGATTGAACGGTCCGCCATGTAAAGGGTCATCTTGACCGGCTTTGGCTCTCCTAGCCCAACCTTGTTGCAAAGTGCAAGCGGTATGATGCTTACACTTGCCCCAAGATCACATAGGGCTTCATACTTCACTTCTCCCACTCCAATTGGCGCACAAAAAGATCCCGGATCTCTTAGCTTAGGAGGCATCTCCTCCTTCATGGTTTGGATCAATTCCGAGGACCTCTTCGTCATCCTTACTTCCCCATACTCCTCCAACTTCCTTTTGTTGGAGAGTATTTCCTTCAAGAACTTGCCATATGCCGGCATACCTAGAATAGCATCCATGAACAAAATGTTAATATGCAATTTAGACATAACTTCAAGGAATTTACCGAAGTGTTTGTCCAAACGAGCTCTTGCTCGTGATTATGGGAATGGTAGTGGTGGCTTGTATGGAGGTGGTGCCACATATGTTGGCTCTTCATCCTTGCTCTTTCCTCCATCTTCTTGCAATGTCTCTTCTTCTATCACCACTTGCTTTCCTTTATCACTTCCCTTAGGTAAGGGATCCTTCATGCTCAGCCCACTCCTTGTTGTGATGGCCAACACTTGGCCTCTTGGGTTATCTTCGGTTCTTCCGGGAAGCTTTCCCGGATCTCTATGAGCTTTACCCGCCTTTTGGAACACTTGTGCTTCCAACACCTTTTGAGCTTTAGAAATGGAAGTCACCATGCTCTCAAGACCAATCAACCTTCCAAGCAATTGCTCAAACATCATCTCGGTTCTATCCTTTGGAGGTTGAGTAAATCCGGGTGGAGGTTCTTGTGAAGCCTTTGGTGGTGGAGTTGCGCTTGTGGAAGCAGGAGGGTTCAAGGCTCCATCGGGGTTAGAATAGGAAAACCCGGGATGGTTGTGGTTAGGCCGGTCATTGTTGAATTGCCGGTTGTTGTTGAAGTTCCTTGGGCCTTGATAGTTGTTGTAGTTTCCCCTTCCCATGTAGTTCACATCTTTCTCCTTGGAAGACAAGTTTGCTTGCACTTGCACTTGAGGGCTTGCTTGACTCTTCAAAGTTGTAGCACACAACTCCCTCAAAGACTTAAGCTCATTGTTGATTGCATCAAGCTTGAAATTACTCATGGTGACTTCACTCACCTCATATGCTCCTGCTTTCCTCCCATCACTCTTCCTATGGGAGTACTTTTCAATCACCAAAGCTTGTTTCTCTACAAATTCCCAAGCTTCATCCACATTCTTTTCCATGAAAGTCCCACCGGAAAGAGATTGAAGCTTGAATTGGCTATCTTCATCAAGTCCCTTGAAGTAGATCTCCAAAAGCTCTATTTTCGGTATACCATGGTGTGGACATTCTAGGAGAAGGTCTTTGAACCTCTCCCAAGACTTGAATAGGCTTTCTCTATCCTTCATTACAAAGGCATTGATCTTCCCTCTTACCTCGGTAGTCTTAGAAGGTGGGAAGAACTTAGTCAAAAACTCGGTTGTCATCTCCTCCCAAGTACTCACACGCCCTAGTGGAATCGATTGGTACCAAGCCAAGGCTTTATCCTTAACTGAGAAGAAAAAAGCCCTAAGCTTATGGTTGTTGTTCTCCAACCTAGGCGGCCTTAGAGTCTCCATCAATATCTCGTAGTTCATCAAGTATTTATGAGGGGACTCTCCTTCCATCCCTCCAAATTGATTATGCCGGATCATTTGTAGCACTTGAGGGCGGAGCTCATAATCATGGGCTGCGGGATCTCCTAAGTTTACACCCGGACGGTGCACTCTATGAGCCGGATCCATACGTTGCCCTAACGTTTGTGGCTCCTCAATCATTATCGGCTCAAACCGAATATTAACTGCCGGCTGCGGTTGTGGTGGTGGTGGAGGGGGTTGTTGACGATTAAGCTCTCTTTGCACAAGAGCTTGCCTAATCTCTTCAATCTCCCTCCTAGTTGCTTCTTTCCTCTCATTGGCAAGTCTCCTTTCATTCTCCAAGAGCTCATCTCTTAACCTAATTTTCTCTAAAGCCTCATCCAACTCAGCTTGAAGATCTCTTGCGGCCATCTCCTTCTTCTTTTTAATGCTCTTAGATCTAGCTTTAAGGGTTTTCTCCGGTTCGGGATCGAATGAAGCTAATTCCTTGCCACGAGATCTTCGCATGCACCTAAAGAATGAGAGATTTCATGAAAATGCAAAGACACAAACCAAACAAGATCAAAAGCAACAAGAAAGACCTACACTATAAACAATCACAAAAAGATTCAATCTAGACCTAGTCCCCGGCAACGGCGCCAAAAACTTATTACGCTAAGATCGTGACAAGCAAAAGTCTTAAATTTATAACTCGATATATTTTTCCTAACTCCTAGTGAACCCACAGTGTATGGGTCGTTTTGTAGTAAGGATAGTATTCCGAGGTCGAACACAAAGACTAAGGTGAAATTGGGTCAATCGTGACTAAGGATAGTGAAGATCTAGGCTAATAAAAGAGATAGGAATAAAGAAATAAAAATCTCAATGTTTTTGGTTTGGTTTTAAGGTGATCAATCAAGGATCACAAATCATGCAAAATCAACAACAACTAAGCTAACAACTCAAATGAACAAGCAAATACGAGATAGGTAATCAAAGAAGGAGAAGCGGATTCTAGGGGTTCGAAATTCCGGTTATGGCATAGGACTCAAGCTATCTAGTTATTCTTTGGGTCAACTATAGTATGTTGGGAGTGCGTATTCCTAGATTGGGATCAATCACCGGGTAGGTCTCATGGTCCACTAGTCCATTCCTAAGGTCTCATCACCGGGTAAGTCTCAAAGAACCTAAGGTTAGAAATTCTACACAAACCGGATTGCTATCTAGGGGTCTAACCTCTCCTCACCGGGTAGGTCTTGGGAAGTCAAGCCCTAAACATAAATCCTAGCACACTCAGTCCAATAGCGGCTAGTGAGGCTCACTATTACCTAGAGTTCATCATCTTCGGTACCTAAGGGCAAGAATCACCGGGTAGGTCTCTCCTTACACTTAGTTACTAATACTAGGTCACCCTAGGGTATATCTAACTCAACAAACACTAGGATTTCAACAATCTAACAACCTAACACTTAGATTTATCAATACAAGCAAGTCGGACGAAATCACGGGTAGTTCCTCACTTCCACGGCCGTGGAACTACCTAGAACAAGCCGTGATTTACAACAGAGGCTAGGTTCAAGCAAACAATTCATCCAGAGGTACGTTTAAGTCTATCCTATCATAGTCCAAGCCATAACCATCATTCCCTTACCCTAGAATCGCATCTATTTAGCCAACAACATGCATCATAACAATCAAACTCAACAAGCATACATTCATGGCTTCCATTAGCAAGAGTATGAAATGAAAGAGAAACGAAACAAGTAGGATAAGAAAACCAAGCTAAATCAAAGTCAAGAGGGACTTACAACCCTCCAAAAGAAGGTTCGAATCGTTTCTTATAGCCCTAGTAAATGTCTTCAACAAAACTCACTCAAAACCACTAAAAAACTATGAAAACTATAAGACAAGTATGCTTCTTCTTCTTCCCCAAATGAGAGTGTTTCTTCTCCTGCAAGGGTAGCTCCAATCCAATGGTGAGAGTGTGGAAGAGAATGGAATGATGGGGTCTGCCCTCAACAGCCTACAGGACCACTTCTTATACACCATCAAGGGCAAGGGTCGGTTATGGAGATCTTGGGACAACTGTCACATCTGTGCAGGGAGAACCACGGCCTATTTCCACGCCCGTGGAAATCCCAGTGGTCGTAGTTTTGGTAATTCAGACTTCTATGGATCATCAAGCCACGAATTGGTGCAAGGCATGCACCAACAAGGTCCCATGTGTTCTCCTTTGCTCCTAACTTGCTTCCCAATGGGTCCGGAAGTGTGTCATCACGAGGAACGATCCTCGAATGTATTGATTAAGCTCCAAAAGCTCCCAAAATACCTACAAAACATGCAAAAGTCCGTGTAAACGTCTATCTCGACAACATACATGAATTATGTGCAAATCGTCACGAACTAATGTCAAACTATGCACGATTAACGGGAAAAAATATCTAAATGGATTCCTAAACCTATGTCATAAATGTGTTATCACACCTCCAGCTAACATGCCACAACAACACCAGTAGAGAGTCCGCCGCCGTCGAGATCTTGAGGCGCATCAGAGGATAGATGATCTAAAGAGGAAGATTACAAATTCTTACACGGCCTTGAGGGTTGATATCACCCAGCATTTTGATGCACAACTCCGATCTATTGAGGGATGGACGCATCGTATGGAGGAGAGCCAACACTACCAGCGTCAGTCGATGCAGTTGCAATTTCAGGAGACTATGGGCTATCCATTCGATCCGTCTCAGTACCCTTACATTCCACCACCACCGCCGCCAACTGACTAGGATTGAGCATTCATGGAGTATATTTTCTTATTATTATGTAGTTCAGCTTATGTCCGGTGAGTACTTTGTTTCTATGACTTTTATTTGACCCATTGGGACAATGTGTCCCAGTATGGGGTATTTGTATGACTTGATACGGTTTGTATCACTCTTTCGACTTTGATTATGATCTTTCATAGCTTTCATGTGCTTATATGTCATATACATGCATTGCATACAGGTTTCTGTTTGAGAAAAACGTCAAAAACCAGTTTGAAAATGTTTTTTTTTTGCTCGAACGAGACATTTTTGACCAAACGAGGTCGTGTAAACTGAGATACATCTCGGTTGAACACCTCGGGCGCCGTCAAATCATCTCGAACAAGATGGGTTTTAAACTGAAAAGATTTTTGAAACGTTTTGTGCTTCCGTTCCAGATATGACCTCGATGAAGATATTTGTTTGGAGATTAGCTTTGAAATCCTTATATGCTCGAAAGGTTTTATGATATGTTTATGTTTCTAAACGCTTTGTTTGAAATTCTAGCATGTTTAATACTTTTCTTTTATCAAAATTATGTTGAATTTGAAGGTTGACACCACATTATGAGTTCTCTCATATTTTCTTGGGATGATGAAGGCACTTCATTCTCTTCTTCTTGATCATGCTTTAGCCCCTCATATACATATTTGCCTCCCTTTACCTATCCGGGAATTTGGATGCAGTTGATGAAAAGCGTGTGAAGTGAAGTTGAGATTATGGCTGAAAGTGTGAGAAAAATAGGTTTGAGGATGTTGATCTTGATGATGAGTAACTCGGCACCATTAACATAGCCGGATGTTTGTGTCTTGCCAAAATCGGATTGATCGACAGTTCCAACGGGTCATGGTATGTGCATCAAGGGTTTGAGGCATCTAGAGAAATTGATGATTGCTGATTTCCTAGGCTTCGGTTATTATGCACGTCTGTCCATGTTCTCAAAAATAAAGTAAAAAAGTGGAAATAAGCCAAGCTTATTGGTGGAAGATGTTGAGATTCGAAGAAGTGAAGTAAAGATCCTATTCCCGGATTCTAGCATCACATTATCCTATATGCATCTCACCCTAGCATGTTTCTTGACCTCTTTTGATAGCCCTTGAGACCTTGAGTTTGTTGATTGACTTGGTGGTTTAAACTGGAATATACATGATTGATTTTGTTAAATAAGATTTATTATGCATTCTATGATTTTATGCAAAGATGATCAACTTTCTTATATTTCTAAAATGTTTTGACCATGTCTTGATTTTATTTGCTATGAAGCATTCTCTTAGGGTGATCTATGAATAGAGCACACCACCAAAAGGTTTTGTAAATGTTTTTCATTGATCTTTTGATGACTTATAATTCATTCTATCTTGTATCTAAGATTTGAATCTTGCTTGGGGACAAGTATGGGGTATTTTGATAGCATGTATTATAGTCTATATTTCAGGGTTGGTTTGGACGTTTTATCTTCATAAATGTGCATGCATGGATGTAAATTCTTGATTATTATTTTGTTTTGTTTACCTTTGTAAGAATCGAGGTCTACACCTAATTTTGATGTAATTGTAGGGAAAATAGCACGTTTTGGGGCGATATGGAGCTAAGGGATCTAAGGAGTCACTGGAGCTACATTATGGAACATTGAGGAGCTACAAGAAAGGCATAGGAACCATGGAAGTTGGACAGAAGTTTGATTTTGGACCAGATTACAGAGATTTGCATGTAGATGAGGATCACCTCGGATGGCTACAATACCACCTCGACCGAGGTGATTTCACTGGGCTGGATCGGTACAGACGGCCCATGGCCCATGAGATCTTTTATTTTTAGAAAGTGATTCTCCTATATATTTGAAGATATTTTCTGGATGGAAGTATGTCTGGTTGACTGATTAGTTTGGAAGATTGAAGATATTCTAATGAAGGAAGAAAGTTGAAGGAAGTTGGCTTTGAAGATAAAGTTGAAAGCTTTTGAAGGAAGTTGTAAGGTTTTCTTAGATTCTTCGATTGTTGTCTTCTGGTTTTTGATTGAGGAACACAATTTGCTGGTTGTTTGATTTATTTGAGTGATTATTGAGACTTTTGTGTTACGATTTTCCTATTTGGATATTGCATCTTTTCTTATATATTTGGTTATTGTTATCATGATGATTATTGGCTAAATCTTTGTTCGATTCTAGGGTGATTGGCTGAAGGTTGTGGGAAAGACGATGAAAGAATGAGCCATTACCTTAGTGGACCCTGAAAGCTCGACCCAAACCTTAACCTCACCTCACCTCGGTCCGTTCATAGAACATCTCGACCGAGATCGGACATGAACTAAGCGAAGCGATTCCTTTTCTGATCCATACCTGAGTTTAGGTTTTAGTTTGCCAAATCCTATCCTTGTTGCACCTTTCCTGGTTCATACGCATGCCTAGGATGAGACTTACCCGGTGATTCCTTTGCTTGTATACCGATGATGATGAGTGTTAGGTAATACAGGTTTATCCTTTATTAGGGTTTGAGTGTGCCTTCATCCTACCTTTGTGAGTTAGCCAGAGACTTACCTGGTAAAGGTTAGTCCTATCCCCTTAGGTGGTGTGTTGGTTTGAGATTATAGTTCCCTTCCTTAGTTCCTTAAGACTTCCCGATGAGAGGATCTTTGGTTTGGGATAGTGAGTAGTGAGAGTTACCCGGTGATGTATTACCACCTTAGAAATACCGTCCCTTGTAAACCTCATCTTTGTCCACGTTATCTTTTGAGATATTAAGTCGGAACCATAATTGGATGCTTTGACCTCTAGAATTTGCATTTTCTTTATCTGATTATTACACCATCTTTGATACCTTTGCTTTGTTGCTTGTTTTTTATTGACAAACTGAATTTCTAAGCTTTGTTTCACCATAGTCCTTGTGATCGACCCTGAAGTATTTGCTGTTATTACAATTGATTCGTACACCGCGGGTTCGCATATTGTTTCAGGCTTATATTTTAGGTTATAAATTTAAAGCTATATCATTCACCATACACACACGTCTAAGAGCGAACATTGGCCTTTGTCGTGGTTCTGCTGTCGTCGAGAAGTCGACATACGCCTCTGTCAAGGATCCGCCCCCACGCCTGCACAGAGCCGCCCTTGCGGAATTCCTCCTTGCAGCCCCTACGCCTTTACCCAGCCGCCCCGCGGTTTCTTTTGCAGTAACTCCCATTCTTGTGAGTTGCTTCTTTCCTTGCTTTCCTCATTCCTTTCCTGGTTTCTTTTGGATGTTCCTTGACCCCTGAGTGTTCTGTAAGACTGAGGTTGAGACCTTAGCTTGTGGAGATCTCTTAGAGATCATTGAGGCTAGAAGTTATAGACTTTTAGCAATCGTGTCATTCTTGATTCGTAATGCTTGTATGAACAGGCTTTCCTTGCTCCTTTCTTGAGGGGAACTAAGCCGTTCTCTGAGTGTTTGTTGAGTTTTTGATTACCTTCGAGTGAGGTAAGTCCCTTGAACGTACTTAGCTTCATTCCGTATATCCGTTTGATTGTATTGGCTTGTTTGTGTTATTTATCTTGTTATAACTGATAACCGGAATAGGATTCACCCTTGTTATACCTTATTTGTCCAAAGTGTATTGTAATCGGGCGGTGAGTACTTGTCCAGTTCGGAATGGGCAAATTGGGAAGTGCTCTTGCGACCAGTCCAGCAGGTGACAGAGGGATGCATCCGCTCTATTCCTGTTGGTGAAAGGGGACAAGGGCGAGATCCTAGTGATTCTCGTGTGACAATACAAGTGAATTAGTAGTTGGATAACCTAAAGAAAGATAATAACCGGCTGTTGTGCGAGCATGCTATGTGTTTACTTTACCTTATGTGTATTTGTGCCTTTACTATCTTTCTGATATCTAGAATGTTAGCTAACGGTTTATACCGATGTTGTAGATGTTCCACAGGTTTAGGATGTTGCTGAGTGATCTGGGTTGTGTGGACAGTCGGGGTTCCCGTACATTATAGGATGGGATCGGGTTTATGTTTATGTTGTTGCTTTCCCTTTTGTTTTGAACTCGGAAGCGAGTCTTTTATTCTTTCCTTTGTTTAAACCTTTGGTTTTATAAACTGTTTTAGTTTTCATTTGTTTGTGCCTTGTTGTAAGATCCGTTGTGATGTTGATACTCTAAGGGTTGGGACCCATAGTGAGGTCCTAACCCGTAACGCTTCGAGTTCCCAAAACTTGGGGTATTACAGTGCGAAGCGGCAATATGCGCAACCTCCACCACCTCCAAACAGTAGATGGTCCAACGGCTACTCCTTCTTGGATATACTTTAAATAGGCTATATCTAAGGTAGAAGATGGATGGATAAAAAACACTAGCAAGCTCACCACTTATTTTCTAGGAAACTATTCAGTATTGTTTTCCTTTTTCAAACTGGTCACCATACTTGCTCAACTTTGTTTGTTTTTCAAGTTCTCTTTTGTTCTTCTTTGTTTTATTATCTTCATTCTTGTTTTCATTCTCAAAAATAGTAAAATGAACAAGCAAATTTCTTAAACGATTTTTTGGCTTTGATGCCACTTGATGTAACCAAGGGTAGAACCCTTAACTTTGCTTATGTTTGGTCATTCGTTTGAATGAGATCTTCTTGTCTTATATAAGAAATCTCCAAGAACACTTCCCAGAATGTCAATGACTTCCTACGAAATTGCATATGCAAGAAAAAAAATGAAATTAGAGAAATGATAAATAGAATAGAAAGATAACTCGAAGACAAAACTAGATTCAATCTAAGGTGATTGAATCAAGTATCAAACTGAAGTTACAAATAAGAGAGGATCTGAGGGGCCACAACAAAATATAACAAAATAGGGTTTAGATTATTTGAATAAAAAATAGGCTGCCTAAAATTTAACAAAAGTTATCATCTTTAACATAAAAAAATGATGAAGTTGTTGATTTGTTGGGTGAAGGGGTTTGAGGAATTAAAGGGTTCAATACTTGAGTGAAGTTTGTGTGCATGGAATGTTGACTTTGAAATAATGTTAGACGCGCTTCTTTTTCCGGAAAAAGATGAGAGTGAATGAGTGCTACAAAAATGCTCGTAAATCATAAAATTGCATTCAAATATTGAGAGAGAATCCAAACAAATAGTTTTGAACTAAAAGATTGACCAGTCATAAAACGATAAGTTCTCGTGTACACGAGATTTATGGGAGATCCCTTTGTATAGATTCCCTATTTATTATGTGTTTATTCTCTATAAATTTGTCATATCCACACTTTCCTAATTTAAAAAAAAAAAATTAGAAAATAAAGAATCAAGATTGTGAATAAACCATATATATCAACTATGACATCCAAGAAGCTTCTCCTAGTGCTCGTCTCCTTCGTATTCATTGTTGGCCTTGTCACCGCAGGTAAGAAATGTATAAAACGAAAATGTGTTCAGATGAAATGGGTGAAAATAATATATGTTTATGTGATGCAGAGGTTGACAGAAGGGAACTAGTAAAGGAAGAGATATGCAAAATGGTGGGAAAATGCATGGGACAGGCTCAGTGTGCCTCACTTTGTAACAAGAAAGGCTATAACTCTCGCTCTGTTTTTTGCAATACAAAAACATCCAAATGTTGTTGTATCATAAAGGAGTAAACCAATGTTTACTACTTTATGCATTACTATTTTTTGTTATAAGCTTTATTGCTACAAGCATTATTAAATATTATAAATTACTAATTCAATTCATTTTTCCTTCATTGAAAAAGTTATCTAAACATTACAAATTATTAATTAAATTCATTATATGACATTAATATCCTAACCAAAGATAAAATCGTTAAACTTTTATCTTGGAGAAACAACGAAGGCGAGACGGCATGACCCACCATACGGCTTCGAGATGGACAAGCATCTCTTTTGAGTCTTGGTCAGGTATCCGTCTGGCCATGAGTTCGGCCAAGTTGAGTGTTAGAGATGGAATGAAGATGGAGATTAGACATGATAGAGACGGCCTGTCATCCCATATGGGATATAGTTTGCATCAAGTGTCGCTTATTTCTTCATTGCGGACATGAATTTTAACTTCAAGTCTTCTTCAGGACTTCCAAGAGGATCGTATGCCACGTGATTCTTCAATCCTGAATCACTAATGATGCTCTTAAGTAGCTCTTGACTCCAGGGAAGATCGAATACTCTTATTTTACTCAATTTGCGTCGGAAATGGACTTGAACATCTAAAATACGAAATAAACAAAGATAGACACCAAAATATGGAAATGGAAAACTTTCTGTCCTAAAATGAAGCATAGAAGAGCATATGAGTATGAAAATGCATGATTCTAACAACTTCACGGTATAACATGTGGACAACATCAAAATACCCCATACTCAAACCTTACTCATGCTCAAGTGATATCATGACGTATTATAAACTATGTGCAAAAAAGATATGCCTCAACTAAAAGGATAGCAAGTTCTCAAATCATATCATCATAACAACAATCATTGTTAAAGGATGAAAGATGAATCATACCTCTCCAAACCTCTCATAGGTAATGCATTTAACTCTCAATCTCACAAAAGTGTATATAAATAACAAGTTTCACTCAAACTCAACATACATGCAAAGATATTACTAGAGGCTTGTCAAGATATTTTCAAACTCTACCACTTGTCATAAGTAATTGACATGCAAGATCTAAATCATGAGGTCTATATAAGGTTGTAGCGGGGGCATTGGGACATGAAAACATAACATTAATAAGGCTAATTTTTGGTAATGTGGTGCTTATAATATCCGGGGCACTAAATGTCATCAATAGTCATCACCCACTTCAATAATCGGCAACCAAGGATCAAACTTACACTTTCTTTTTATTTTGGACTTCTTTTACATGCACCCCTAACACTTGTTTTGTTCTTTTCTCCTTTTCCAGGGATTAACTTCATCTTTACTTTCGGACAAATTCTTACTTAATTGCAGCAGGGTTGAAGGAAACTCTTCGTCCTCTCCACCAACCAAGAAAAATGCTTCCATAAGAATAGCATGCATTCAAACTTGTGCTTTCTTCTTGTAGTTACTCACAAATCCCCATGGGGATATCCCAATACTTTTTTTCTTCATTCTTTCCTTCCATCACCAAGCACGTAAAAGGTCATACAAGGTTATACCTTGGTTGTGACGCATTTTCAAGGACACCAAAGAAGGGAAAAAAAGGCAAGACGTCGCTAATAGAAGGAAACTAATACCGATTTTAATGCTATGTTTCTAGATGTGTTTTTGTGTGTTTTCCCTATTTTTTCATGATTTGGGCATTTAAATTTTACCTAGAGCTCAAAATGTCAAAAGAGTGTTCACTCCCCTAGTTTTGTGTATTTGTAAGTACTTTGGTAAAAAATGGAGCTTAGATGAAGATATCTAAATCACTCAAGTCATTCAAGCATTAAATGCCAACTCATTATCCACCTCATGAGAAAATTTAGAAGAAAAGGCAAGAAAAGATACAAACTTTAAGCTACAAAAACTCCAAGAGTGGACCCTCTAGTGGATCCTAAACTCGGACTAAGAAGACAAGGAAACTCCGAGTAAGAACCACAGAGTGAAAAGTATCAACATCTCTCGAGTGATCAAAAACTCGAACAAAGAAGACAAGAAAACTTAAGAGAATAAGACATCCCACTCGAGACAAGAAGGTTCCATGTGTGAGAAAGTTCAACTTCTTCCGAGTTCACATCAAGTGACAACCCACTCGAGAAAAGACGACACTTTCACTTGATCAAAGAAGACACAAATGTAGAGTTGTCAACGTCTCTCGTGTTATCCTATTCACTTGAGCAAAGAAGACAAAAAAACTCGAGAGAAGATGACAATTCACTAGAGAGAAGAAGACAACTACTAAGTCGGTGAACAAACTCGAGGTTGAGGAAAAGAATCCTAGCCAAAGTATATTTCATACTCCATGGTTTCTTTGTTGAGTGTGAAAGGTCAACTCCCTCTAAGATTTTCATCGTAATTAACGTTGTCAGTTGATCCACTTGCTTCTTAGGGGGACCAGGATTTTGAGGCCTATATAAGTGACATTGACTGAATGATATTGTATCATCTGTATAACACCCCGTAAACTATCATCCCACATCATTTGAATGGGGCTTATGGTTAACTTATATGGATGGGTTGTCATCCATGTCAACAAGAATTTATTTTTCAAGTGGTCGAGTGAGGACAAAGAACTTTGGAGTTAAGCATGCTCGTGCGGGAGCAATTTAAGGATGGGTGACCTCCTAGGAAGTTTTGGCACGTGCATGGTTGGGATAGGGGCAATGAGCCTAAGACCTCGGGTCTTACAAATGGTATCGTAGGTAACCCTGAGTTATGAGTGTACTCCCCCTAGTAGGCGGTAACTCGGCTCGGTGAACGGTCGTTCGGCCGGACGTGGACATCAGGAGTTTAAGTGGGGGAGATTACAATACCCCATAAATTATCATCCCATATCATTTGAATGGGGATTTATGGTTAATTTATATGGATGGTTGCTATCCATGTAAATGAGAGTTCTTCTATTCCAGTGGTCGAGTGAGGACAAAGAAGTCATGAGTTAAGCGTGCTTGGGCGTGAGCAATTTCAGGATGGGTGACCTCGTGAGAAGTTTCTGCACGTACATGGTTCGCATGATGATAGCGTCCCTAAGACCTCGGGTCTTACAATCTATTCATAAACTTCTCAAACTACTCTCTTAGTTACTTTTTAGATTAATAAACTTGTTTTGGCAAAATTTTGGATCAATCAAGAGAAAAGTTTGGTTTTCTTCATTGTTCTTGCTAGTTCTTTATTCTCTCAACTTGTTTTGGTCATTACTTTTACTTAGTAACTCCAAATTTGTTTATTCTTCTCCCTAATTCTCTATTTTCTTGTCTAATTTCTTACCTTCATTTTTTTCTACTATTATGCTGCCAAAATTTCCTATGAGTGAGTAGTTTCCCATCTAGGTCTTGGTGAAAATCCTCAAATCATGGGAGATTAGTGTTGATTTAGTGTTTATTCATGTTATGAAGGGAACTCAAGCATGATTAGTAGCATATAAGAGTGAAGAAATTTGGATTTTATCATTCATGTTGGATTTATCTCAATGTTGGTGGCTTAGACTTTCACTAGCTTAAATCTATCTTGTTAAAGCATTGTATTCTTACAAGCATGAATGCGTGTTTGTTACAGTAATCATTTAAGTTTAGACTTAGAAGGTAATATGAGAATGATTAAGCATTGTTAATATCCCTATCATGTTATAATATGTATCAATTAGGCCAAAATGATGGTTGATCTACTAGTGGCTTTTTATTCAAATTGTTATTAGACTATATGATCTATACAAATAGCAAACACCATGAGATGCTTATGTTGTTTAGTATGATCATGATTGTGACTTAAGCTTAGTCATTGAGATGCCCTTGACCATATCATAACATGGTTTATATAAGCTATCCTATGAGCTTCAAAAGAGGATTCAGATGCTTAGATAAACTCACCTAATTAGATATTATTACTCTTCATTAATTGAATATTACTTCTAAAGTGTGCTATCTAGTTATGGTGTGGAGGAGTATCCCCAAACCTAGTGCTTTTTCCATACATTTGATCACTTAATTGCAACTTGCTTTGGTTACTTGACATGCCCTAAATCTTTGATCAATTGTTCACACCCCTTTTTCCTTTCTTTTAGACACTTGAATGTTGCTTTAAAATTGATCTCAATCAAGCTATATAGATTATCTTGGGATTGTGACCTTGAGAAATGCATCATGTACTTACATTGACAATGACCGTGCACTTGCGGGAATATGTGATATTTGAGTTGTCTATCTCACTCACATCAAGTCTTTGGCGCCGTTACCGGGTATTTTTGACTTTGTTTGATTGTTTGAGTTTTTCCTAGTAGTTTAAGTATTTTGTTACTTTTGATACACTTTGGTGGTTTTATTTGATTTGTAGTTATTCATGGAAGTGTATGCCAATAAGTGCCAACAAGGAGTTAGAACCTTTTGACCCGAACTGGAAAGAACCTTGAAAAGGTTAAGAAAGAAAAGAAAAGAAAGAATAGCTAAAGACAACCAAGAACCCAAAGTTCAAAGACACATGATCCAAGCTATAGAAAGAGAAGAGCTAAAAAGGCAAATGATATTTGATCTTAAAGCTAGATTGCTATCTCAAGAGGATCTTGCAAGAGAGACAATGTGATGTGGGGTTTATGCCGCAGTTTCCCGATCTAGATCAAAGTCGACGAAATTGACAACAGAAGAAAATCTCAGGCCATATATTATTGGTGGGGACGAGATTTGTGACACTCGAACACAAAGATTGTGAGTTGATGGAATGATAATGGTAGGATAAGAAAATGATAATATGGAATGAATTAAAGGTAAATATAGGAAGATAAAACTTAATGTTAGACTTGTAAAGAACCTTGACCAATTGGATCAAAACCCTCAACAAAGAATTACCTTTACCATTCCTTCTTCAACCTTACACAAGCCTTCTAATTAAGACAAGCACAAGAGGGACCAACTTTACTAGAAGCCCCAAACTTTAAGAAGATTAACACACACAAGTACAACCTAGAAATGACTCACAATGATTCAATCGAATACTCTCTTTTTTATTGAATAGGAATGAATAAAATGCACACTTCATAAATGAAGCAATCTCACAATGTATGTGGAAATTACTAATCAAATTCAACTACTACTATAATCTCTTCCTCCTAAGACTATTTCTAGGCAAATTCCTCTACAAAGATAAAATAAAATAATCCTAAAAGATAAGATCAAAACCAAACTATACCTTTAGAATGTTTAGAACTTGAAAGGAATTAAAATAAAATAACTAACAACTAATAAGATCTCGATTGGATCTTGTGAATCTCGACAGAAGCAAATCTCGACTAGGATCTCGGGCAAGATTTTGTTCTTGTGGTCGAGATTTCGACTAGCCTGCTCAAATCTCGATTTAGCCACAACTCTTATCTCCTTGATCATCTTCACTCTTGTAGGGTCCTTAAACAATAGACACCAATGTCACTAAATATGACTTAGACACAAGTAGAGTCTCCTTAGATATACATCTTGCCAATAAGCTAGCAACCTTTTCTTGGATGGACCTTGTTATTGATATCGTGATAGATCCTTCTATTTCATGACTTGAAGATGACGTGCTCTTCTTCTCCTTAAATGCTTTTTCTCTAGCTCTAGTGATTGATCCTTGTATAGTTGGTGTTGGAGAAGGTCCCTCATCATACTCCCCTTCATGAAAAGGATTCGTCCTCGAATCATCAGCATGCTCATTACTAGATACAAAAGGACTCAAGTCTTCTACATTGAAGGTCGGGCTCACTCCATACGCCTTCGGAAGCTCCAAAACATAAGCGTTGTTGCAAACCTTACGTTTTACTCAAAATGATCAGTCTCCTCTTGAAGACAACTTAGACTCCTTCTTCTCCAGAAATCGCTCGTTCTTTAGATGCAACCAAACTAGATCTCTTGGCTTGAATAATATTTCCTTACTATTCCTATTGGCTTTGATAGCCACGACCTTGTCTTTCTCCTCTAGCCTTATGCGTGTCTTTTTATGCAACTCCTTGATGAATTCCACCTATTTCCTACATTAAATCTACTCACTCCTCTATAGGCAACAATATAAGATCAAAAGGGGTCACATGATTCAACCCATAAACACACTCAAAAGGCGTTAGGTTAGTAGAGGAATGCATGGTTTGATTATGTGCAAATTCATCATGAGGTAATACATCTTCCAAAGCATTCAAATTATCATTCAAAATAGCCCGCAAAAATAGAAGTTAAGATCCTATTAGTAACTTCCGTTTTACCATCCGTTTGAGGATGACTAGAGGTTTAAAAATAACAACCTAGTTCCTAGCTTTCCCCAAAGAGTCTTCTGTTTGCTCTCAGATGTGTGTGTATATGAATGAAAATAAGTCTTAAATTTATACCGGAGATAAAGCAAATAAGCAAACCCGCAGTGTAGTGATCAATCGCAATAAAGGCAAATATTTTAGAGTCAAACACAAGGAATGTGGTGAAACCAAATAGTAAAAGTAAATCGAGGTAGACAATTTGCAAATATCGAATAACAGAAAAGATAAAAAGAAATGATGTGAATATATGTAATAATTAGGAAAGTGTAGATTCTAGAGATCAAGGTATCCAAATGGGGCTTTCGATTCAAGACTTCTAAAGATCTTTGGATAGAGGTGGGATCGCAATGGTAAAGTGTTTCTAAGGTGGGATAGATCACGGGGGAGGTCTCAATATCCACTATCCCAAACCCAAGGTCCTATTATTGGGTAAGTCTCAAGAATCTAAGGAAAGGAACTATAAACTCAAACCAACCACTCAACCTAAGGGAACCGAACTAACCTTTACCAGGTAAGTCTTAGCCTAGCTCACAAAGGCAAGGGAAAGGCACACTCAATCCTAATAAAGGTTTAACCTTTATTACCTAGAACTCATTATCTTTGGCAACAAAGAAATAGAATCAGCGGGTAAGTCTCTTCCCAAGTTTGGATGTAAGCTTGAAAGGCTCAACAAGGCTAGGATTTTTGCAATCTACAACCTAGGCTTAAGGATGTAACAAAAACGGATCGACAGAAGAAACCATGAGCTGTTCTTGGTGAAATCTCGGCCGAGATTCTCACAAACAGATCAAGATTTGGTTCTGTGAAGGTAAAAACAACTCTCAGGGTCCAATCTAAACTTAACGGATCAGTCTATCATCAAAACCATAACCATCAACCAATCACACTAGAATCGCTAGGGTTTTATCCAACAACACACATATTCAAATCAAGATATATAAATGAAATCAATAAATCAAAATAACCAATAAAACCAAAAGAGGAGAAATAAATAATTAGCAAAAGGTCCTCAATAATCAAAATCTGTATGAAAGCAATAAAAAAGATCCAGTCTTGTGTTCCAAAGTAATGAAATCTAAAAACTAAGTATTCTCTCCAAGAATATTTCACAATCTATCTCAATCTTCAATGTTGTTGTTGTTGATTATTTTGAAAACTCCACCTTGATTATAAAGTTGTACAGGTGTTGATGATGGAAGACTTAAACACAAATGAAGTAGTTTTATACACTAACATTTTATTGATTATATATCGAGTTGCTTGGTTTGGTTTGGTGGTTTGTATTGAATGAAGTGCAGGTTTTGAAAGACACTTCAAAATACCTTGGAAGACTTTGAAATCAGATGCAAGCGATCCAAGGAGTTTAGAGTGTCTAAACTACAGAGGCCTTTAAATTTGTTTCAAGGGAACAACGAAATCAAGGCTGCACCGCTAAAGGAATTCAAATCACTAAGAATATCTTCTAAGAGAGATTTGCTCAACAAGAAGATGTGATCAAGCAAAGACTCAACCAACCAATAAAGATCTTGCAAAGATCCTCAACCGAAAGCATGAAGATTCTCTTCTCTGGAATTTGATATCATCACAACAAATACGAGAAGATTAAGGAGCCGAGAGATCAACGTGTTCTCAGCAGATGAAGATCCACAATGTCTATCTTATATCAACCAAGAAGCGATCTTCATGGAGACGAAGAATCATCTTCAAACGGTCATCATCCTAACTGCTATAAGACCTCTCCATAGAAGACTTTAAATGAAGATGGTGATTGAAGAACAACGAGAGAAGCCTACATGGAAACATCAATGGTCTTCAAGCGATCCAAAATATTTTCATTCTATCAAATAGTTTTTCTTTCTCTCTTTCTCTAAAAAAGCTTTATCCCCTAGAGAGAGATAAAATTCGAGAGCTCCATTGGTATATCTAAAGAGTGTTATACTCGAGTGTGTGTTACTCTGCGAAGTAACTAGGCTTTTATATCAAGGAAGAGTTGGATCTAGATCGTAGCATTGGCTGCAGTGAGAGAAGAAGGGGATTTCTTCTAGTTTGTATCTAGGACACTTTGAAGCTGATAATAGATAGTTAGATCCTAAGGCTATACCCTGGGACGGAGAGTGGGCTATTTAGAGCCAAACTTCGTAAACATATCCTTGTGTCGATCTTTTACATTCCACATTTTATCTTGCTTTATTGTGACTAACTTTGTTTTGCAAGAGTACAAAGTCAAGGCCCTTGAAAGTTATTTCAAGGCCCTTGAAATCAAAGTGTATTACAAAGAGCTCAAATCGACTTCAAGGCCCTTGAAATTGGTTTCAAGGCCTTGAGATTGGTTTTGCGAAAAGTTCCCATACTCTATTCAACCCCCGCCCCCTTCTAGAGTATCTTTTATCCTTTTTATTCACCTACCGGTTCTTCAATTGGTATTAGAGCTAGACTCACGATTATTGATTTAACCATCAGTGAGACTAATCATGAATTCTGTAGGTGATGGAGGATTTGCTCAAGGAAGATCCACATCTCGACCACCACTCTTCTGTGGCAACAACTTTGCCCATTGGAGAGCACTCATGCGTATATTCATTATTGATCAGGACATGGAACTATGGAGCATCATTCAGAATGACCCCAAAGTCCCAACTACGATAGTAGAAGGTGTCCTAGTCCCAAAGAAGGTAGCTGACTTCACACAAGCTGACTTGGACAATGTGTCAAAGAACTACAAAGCTATGAACTAACTCTATTGCGGATTAGATGCCAACGAATTCAACCGCATCTCATCATGCAAGAGTGCAAAGGAAATATGGGATAGATTCGTTGTCACTTACGAAGGAAAAAGTCAAGTCAAAGAAACAAAGATTAGCATCTTCCTCAAACAATACGAGTTATTCAAGATGAATCCAATTGAAATAGTCAAGGAAATGTTCACAAGATTCATTGAGATCGTGAACAACTTGGACTCACTAGGAAAGGTCTTCACAAATGAAGAAAAAGTTAGGAAGGTTCTAAGGAGCTTACCTAAAGCCAAGTGGGGACTAAAGATGACTTCCATCGAAGAAGCTCAGAATCTCTCAACTCTTCCTCTTGACGACCTCCTTGGAAAACTCATCACACATGAAATGGTTCTTGGTGAACAAGATGGATAGCTCCCATCCAACACTAAGAATCTAGCATTAAAATCAAGAAAGGATGACTTACCAGCAGAAGAGGAAGATAGTGATGATGATGATGAAGATGCAACTGCCATGATCTCTAAGGGTCTCGCGAGAATTCTCAAGATAAAGAAACAATCTGCAAACAATAGAGAATATCCGCGAACTTCAAAACCCCGATGTAAGTTTTCTAACTCCAAGAAGAAAACTAGAGTGCTGACTTGTTTTGAATTTGGTGAAACAGATCATCTTTTGAAGGATTTCCCACAAAAGAAGAGGAACAACTTCAAGAAAAATGATCGAAAGAAGAAAGCTATGGTAGCTTCATGGTGTGATTCAGAATCTTCAAATGAATCAGAAGACGAAAAAGAACAAGCAAACCTATGTCTTATGGCCGATCATGAAGAAGATTCAAATCTATATGTTGACAATGTGGTAAGTACTATTATGTCTCAACCTGAATCTAACCTAAAACAATTCTTTAAAGACATTATTATATGTGACAAGGAACATAGAATACGGATAAATTCTCTAAAAGAAAAGCTTCTTGAACAAGAAAAACAACTAAGTGAGATGTCTTTGAAAATTGAAAATCTTAACACGGAAAAGGTAGACCTTGATGAAAATATCAAGGCCTTGGAATCCAAAAATGCGATTCTCAAGGACAACCTCTCCTCTCTTGATCAAAACTATATCAATCTAGAGAAAGAGAAAGTTGATCTAACCTTGACGTGTCAAGACCAGAAGGCTGCACTTGTTAAATTTACTCGTTCAAAAGCTAATCTTGAAAGAATGATGGGTGAACAATAGTCCTCACTTAACAAAAATGGTATAGGTTATCATAGGAGCTTTCCTAGAAAACCAACTACCACGTTTGTCAAAGCCAAAGGATGTATTCATATGCCTACTTGCTTTTACTGTTGTAAAAAGGGTCATGTTAAATCTGCATGTCCATATAGAAAGAATGATCCTTATATTATTAGAACACCTATCCTCTATGTTTAAGGAAACAAGTCAAACAAATCTGGGTTCCTAAAGGTACTAGACCACCAAACATGATCGAACCTGAATATGGACCAAAATATGTCATTTGGTCGACCCAAAAAGGTTGATGTTTGTTGTTTTGTAGGATATCACCAAGGTAAAGGAGCATAAATGGATTTTAGATAGTACTTTCTCAAGACACATGAGTGAAAAAAGCTCACTATTTTCAAATTTAAAGAAGCAATCATCTGGAACCATTACGCTTGGTGATAAAGGAAAGTGTGACATTATTGGCATTGGTAAAATATGTTATAACTCATCTAACTTCATTGATGATGTATATTTGGTTGACGTGTTGAAGTATAATATGCTTAGCATCTCTTAAATATGTGATAAGGGCAACAAAGTATTGTTTGATTATGAAAAATGTGAAGTTCAAGACAAAAAGACGGGTGAAATTGTGCTTACTACTCCTAGATGTAACAATGTTTATTCTATGATTAATAACCAAGTTTCAGGAACTAAGCTAAAATGCCTCAAGGCCTTGACTGATGATCCAAGGCTTTGGCATAGAAGACTTGGTCACGTAAGTATGCACACAATGTAGAAGCTACTTGCAAAAGATTTGGTACGTGGATTACCAAACCTAAATTTCAAGGTAGATGAACTATGTAAAGCTTGTACACAAGGTAAACAAACAAGAGGTTCATTCAAACCTAAGAAAGTTGTAAGTTCTTCTCGACCCATTGAACTCTTACATATGGAACTTTGTGGACCTATGCGTGTCAAATCTCCCAGAGGCAAGCAGTACATCCTTGTTATTGTGGATGATTTCTCTCGGTTCACATGGATTTCTTTCATACGAGAAAAATGTGAAGCATTATTTGAGTTTTCAAAATTATGCAAGGAGTTGAAAACTTTCTAAACCTACCAATCGTTTCTATAAGAAGTGATCATGGTAGAGAATTTGATCAACTAAAGTTTGATTTGTTTTATGCAAAATATGGTATTTCACATAACTTTTCTGCTCCTAGAACTCCTCAACAGAATGGAGTTGTGGAACGTAAGAACCGCACTCTTGAGGATATGTCTAGGACTATGCTTTTAGAATATAGTTTGTCAAAACGTTTTTGGGCTGAAGCAGTAAACATTGCTAATTAAATTTTCAATAGATGTTTAATTCGGCCTATTTTGAAAAAGACTCCTTATGAACTCTTCAAAGCAAGGGAACCAAACATTTCATATTTCAAACCCTTTTGATGTACTTGTTTTGTTCATAACAATGGCAAAGATAATCTTTGGAAATTTGATGAACGTAGTGATGAAGCTATATTCATTGGATATGCTTTAAATAACAAAGCCTATCGTGTTTATAACAAACGTACCAAAATTGTTGAGGAAAGTATCCATGTTATTTTTGATGAAAGCAATGATGTCAACGAGAAGATCACAATTCAGATGAAGATGAAGATCCTAAAGATGAAGAAAAGAATATGCAAGAAAAGATTCAAGATACCGAAGAAAACCCTCAAGACATTAAAACACATCTTCAAGACCTTGAAACAGAAAACTGCGATGTCAGAACTCCGTTTCAAGGGCTTGAAACTGAACTTCAAGGCCTTGAGATAGGATCCAAGGGCAAAATATCAACGGTACCTGAATCTAGTCAAGCATATGAGGCTCAACCTTCAGGATCTGCTCCATCTTACAAACGAAGAAAATTTCAACACTCTTCATACCATCCACAAGAAAATGTGATCTCAGATCCAAACGTAGGAGTTCAAACTCGATCTAAAGTGAACAATCTATGTGCCTTCTCTGCGTTTGTGTCTCTTATCGAGCCAAAGAATTATGTTCAATCTCTTCAAGAACCCGACTGGATCATTGTCATGAAAAATGAACTAAATGAGTTTGAAAAGAAACAAGGTTTGGATTCTTACTTCAAGACCATAGCATCAATCCGTCATCAGCACAAAATGGGTCTTTCGAAATAAGTTGGATGAAAGTGGCAAAGTCATACGAAATAAAGCATGACTTTTAGCACAAGGCTATAACCAAGAAGAAGGTATTGATTATGAGGAGACTTTTGCTCCGGTTGCCAGGTTAGAAGCCATACGTATGCTACTTGCATTTACATCTTTTATGAATATTAAAGTTTTTCAAATGGATGTAAAATGTGATTTCCTAAATATCTTCTTAGAAGAAGAAGAAGTTTACGTTGCTCAACCTCTTGGTTTTGAAAATGATGAATTTCCTGATCACGTTTTTAAATTGGACAAAGCTCTTTATGGTCTTAAGCAAGCTCCTCGAGCTAGGTATGAAAGATTGTCCAAGTATCTTCTCGAAAACAAATTCAAAAGAGGTTTAATTGATAAAATTTTATTTATCAAAACTAGAGGCAACGATATTTTAGTAGTACAGATCTATGTTTATGATATATTATTCGGTGCTACTAATGGTTCCCTTTGCATGGAATTTTCAGATATTATGTGCAGGGAATTTGAAATGAGCTTAATGGGTGAGCTAAATTTCTTTCTTGGACTTCAAGTTACACAAGAAAAGAAAGGAATTGTTTTCAATCAAAGCAAGTATACAAAGGACTTGCTTAAGAAGTATAAGATGGATCAATCTAAGGTCGCAAAGACTCCTATGAGTTTGACACTTTCGCTTGACCATGACAAAGATGGCAAAAGTGTAGTACAAAAGGAGTATCGAGGTATGATCGGTTCATTGTTTTCTTTAACTGCTAGTCGACCTGACATTATGTTTAGTGTGTGCATGTGTGCAAGATTTCAAGCTGATCCTAAAGAGTCACACTTGATTGCTGTGAAAAGAATTTTTTGGTATCTCAATGGCACTAAGAATCTAGGGTTATGGTACCCATGTCATAGCTCGTTTCACCTTGTTGGCTATTCAGATGCAGACTTTGCAGGTTATAAGTTCGATAGGAAAAGCACTTCTCGATGCTGCCAATTCATAGGGTCATCCCTAATCAGTTGGCATTCCAAGAAGCAAAATTATGTCGCCCTATCCACAGCCGAAGCTGAATATATAGCTGCGGGAGCCTGTTGTGCACAAATTCTATGGATAGCTCAACAACTTCGTGATCTTGACTTTTGCTTGAAAGGTATCCCTATAAAATGTGATAATACTAGTGCTATTTTTATAACCAAAAATCCGTTGCAACATTCAAGGATGAAGCATATCGATGTAAGGCATCACTTTATACGTGATCATGTTGAGAAAGGTGATGTTTCGATCTCTTTTATATCTACTAACTTGCAACTTGCAGATATCTTTACCAAGCCTCTTCCTCAAGAGCAATTTAATTTTATTAGATTAGAGCTTGGTATGTTGAACAAGGAAGCATTAATGTAGAGGGAGTAAATCATTTTATTTTCTCCTTCGTTTACAGCCCATTTATCTTTTTCAAGGGCCTTGAAACAAGATTCAAGGGTAAATTAAGAAATACGGATCTATTTAAGAATTAATATCTTTAAGATATTTCAATTCTTAAATTGATTTTATGTTTTTATTCGGTTAAGGATTGAAAAAGATTTGTTGAGTTTTTATTGGAAATTTTTGCTCTTTAAAAAGCTTGATTTTTTCAAAATCTTGTTATTATTTGCACTATTTTAAAAGGCCAGAATCTCCTATCTTTTTCATTTTTCTCATTCACAGAAACCCTTTTCCAAAAACCCCTTGTTTTCTCTCTCAACATCACCCATGGCTCTCAGAAGCAAGAAATCCGCTCCTCAAGCTCTAACAAAGAAATATGTTCAGAGCTCCTCAATTGCAAAAGAAGAAACACTTTCTGAGGATTTGGACATTTCTCACACTAGTAGTCTTCCCGCATCTTGGTTCATCAATTTTCAAGCCTCAGGATCTTGGCTTGATGGTTTTCACAATTGACCGCTCTGTATGTGTGATTTGGTGGATACTGTATTTCTCGATACTCTTCAGATCCCGTTCATTAACAAGCTCAAGATTTCGATAGTTTGGAAAAGCTAAAACCCTGGAGATTTCGCTTTTCCAAGGCTTACGAGGATGTTCTGTGTTAATCTCATCACAAAACGGGACAAAGGAATTATCACTCTTGGATCTTGAGTGAAAGGTACCCCAATTTCGCTCACTTCTTCTGTTTTAAGTGAGATTTTTTGAATTCCTACAGATATTTTGTTCAATCATCCCTCACGATCAGAGAGTGTTCATCTTGCTAAGGAGAAGTTTCTAATTCCAAATTCAACCTCACGCCAACTTACTCATACTTCCCTAACCCTAGATGCTAAAATTGTGTTTACCATTCTAGTTCGATGTGTTGTCCCTCGTGCAAACTGAAGAGAACTGTTGACTGATCATTCCCTGGAGCTAATTCATCTGATTATGTCTGGGTTAGACATTGATGTACCTAACCTCATTCTCAACCATATGATACATTTTGTTAACTCTAAGTGACCCATCCCTCTACCTTATGGAAACTTGCTGCCCAAGATCTTTGATTATCTAAAAATTGATAATCCTCTGAAGATCAACAATCAATTTCTGGCAAGATTGATGAGAACTGCTTAGAACGACTAGGGATTTAGAAGACTCTTGCAGGCACATGGACTTTAAAAGGGAAAGGAGCTACTCCAATTCCAACTCAAGAAGATCCAACATCTTCTACTCCTACTCCCAAAATCAAGTTAGAAGGTTGTGAGAAAGAACTGGTATGTTTGAATTGCGAACTTTCTGATTTCCAGTTTGACACTAAGAGAAGAATGGATGCCAATCATGAACTGCTATCTACCATAAATGATAAAGTCAATGAAATGTATTTGATGAATGATCTTACTCTAACCAATATGGGAAGGATTCTACCCATGACTGAAGATATAACTCAACATACTCAAGAGAAAGTTGAAAATGTGTTGATGAATTGCAAACGACATGTACATAATAAATCTATTTTGTATCCAACGCATGTTGAGCCAACTATTTTGCCAGTAATCGAATATGAGGTGGTCAATAAATGAAGAGCTGAAGAAAAGAGAGGACACTTAGCAACTAAAATGGATGATTGGAGCCACAAGAAATCTTCATCTAAGGGAAAAGGAGGTTTTATGAGGAGAATTGAGCTTGATGTTTGAGGGAACTAGCTTGTTTTTGTGTTTTTGTGAAATACATTCTTTGGGTTGTAATGCTTTAAAACTCCCTTGCTTTGACTATTTCTCCCTTGTGGAAAGACAAAGGGGGAGAAATAAATGTGATTTGACATTTTTCGATATTCTACATTCTACATTTTAAGTTTGTTCGATATTCATATATGCATCGCTAACTTTACAATGCAGGTACAAAACATTTGTGTTGTCTTCCATCAAGGGGGAGATTGAAAACTCCACCTTGATTATAAAGTTTTACAGGTGTTGATGATGGAAGACTTAAACACAAATAAAGTAGTTTTATACACTAACATTTTATTGATTATATATCGAGTTGCTTGGTTTGGTTTGTTGGTTTGTATTAAATGAAGTGCAGGTTTTGAAAGACACTTCAAAATACCTTGGAAGACTTTGAAATCGGATGCAAGCGATCCAAGGAGTTTAGAGTGTGTAAACTACGGAGGCCTTGAAATTTATTTCAAAGGAACAACAAAATCAAGGCTGCACCGCTACCGGAATTCAAATCACTATGAAAATCTTCTAGAAGAGATTTGCTCAACAAGAAGATATGACCAAACGAAGATCTCCACCAGCCAATAAAGATCTTAGAAAGATCCTCAACCGAAAGCACGAAGATTCTCTCCTCCGTAATTTGATATCATCACAACAAATACGAGAAGATTAAGGAGCCGAGAGATCAACGTGTTCTCAAGAGATGAAGATCCACAACGTCTATCTCATCTCAACCAAGTAGCAATCTTCATGGAGACAAAGAATCATCTTCAAACGGTCATCATCCTAACAGCTAGAAGACCTCTCCATAGAAGGCTATAAATGAAGATGGAAATTGAAGAACAAGGAGAAAAGCCTACACGAAAACATCAATAGTCTTCAAGCGATCCAAAACACCTTCATTCGATCAAATAGTTTTTCTTTCTCTCTTTCTCTACAAAGCTTTATCCCCTAGAGAGAGATAAAACTAGAGAGCTCCATTGGTATATCTAAAGAGTGTTATACTCGAGTGTGTGTTACTCTGCAAAGTAACTAGGCTATTATATCAAGGTTAAGAGTTGGAGCTAGATCGTAGCATTGGCTACAATGAGAGAAGAAGGGGATTTCTTCTAGTTTGTATTTAGGACTCTTTGAAGCTGATAATAGATAATTAGATCCTAAAGCTATACCTTAGGACGGAGAGTAGGCTATTTAGAGCCGAACTTCGTAAACATATCCTCATGTCGATCTTTTACATTCCGCATTTTATCTTGCTTTATTGTGACTAAATTTGTTTTGCAGGATTACAAAGTCAAGGCCCTTGAAATTGGTTTCAAGGCCTTGAGATTGATTTTGCGAAAAGTTCCCATACTCTATTCAACCCCCTTCTAGAGTATCTTTTATCCTTTTATATTCACTTGCCGGTTCTTCAGATTCAATCTCTCAAGGTGTTGTCGTGCGGTGTGGCAAGCCGTGTCAAATTGCCTCTAATCCGTCGTCCTTCATTGTTGTTGCAGTCATCATATCTTATAGGAGAAGTTAGGTTTGAAGTTTGCGTTTTGGGCCTTTTTTACTAAACAACGGGTGAGTCCGTTTAAAATCTCGGTCGAGATTTATTCTAATGAATAGAGATTTGTACTCTACAGTGTGTTATCTCTTAGCTGTTCCTTCTATCTTTTTTCTATGATATCTTATCCCTCCTTTTATGTTGTAGAATGCTTTCCATATGGTCCGCCTTGATGCCTTTTCCATGAATGTTCCATTTCCGCTCCAAATTGTGTCAATTTACCTACAATTGGAATAAAACTTTGTGTAGATCTCTGTTTTAACAATATAGGTAAATATAAGCTAAATAGCTATGAATATATGTATATGCATGCAAAAAGAAAGGGAAAAACTACCTATATGAGTGTCTATACTAAGATCATAATTCATGTCATCATCTTCCAAAATAAACTAAGGAACTTAACATCTTTGTCACTCACAATAGTCCTAGGTACTCCATGTAATCTAACAACTTCCCTAAAGAATAAGTTAGCAACATTATAAGCATCATCGGTCTTATGACAAGCAAATAAAATGAGCCATTTTAGAAAGATGTAACAACCACAAAAATAGAATCCCTCCCCTTCTTAGTCCTAGGTAATCCTACAACAAAGTCCATACTAATGTATAGTCATGGAGAGGTAGGTGTAGGCAAAGGGGATGAACAAACCTTGTTGTTTCAATCTAGCCTTAGCTTTCAAGCACACAAGACATCTCTTAATCATGGTCTCTACATCTTTAAATATATGCGGCCAATAAAAGTGTGAATGCAGAATATAAAATGTCCTATCCCTTCCAAAATGTCGCATTAAACCTCCCATATGAGCTTCCTCAACAAGTAGAAGTCTAAGATAACATCTAGGAATGCACACTTTATCCATATGAAACAAAAATCCTTCAAATAAATAGAATTTATCATGGGAATTTCGTGTCCTACAATGCTCATAGATGTTACCAAAGTCGAAAGCACCTACATATATATCGTTACTATAATGAAAATCTAAAACCATAGAATCCATAGTAGTGATCAAAGAATATCTCCTTGAAAGGGTATCAACAACAACATTATCCTTTCCTTTTTTATACTTAATGATATATGGAAAATTTTCTATAACTCGATCCATCTAGCATGCCTATCCAACTTATCTTGACTTCGAAAATGCTTTAAAGCCTCATGATCAATTCTATGGATAAATACACTACGCCAAAGATAATACTGCCATGTCTTAAAAACTCGAAATAAAACATAAAATTCCTTATCATATGTCGAATAATTCAAGCATGCTCCTTTCAATTCCTCACTAATGAATGCAAGTGGCTTACCTTCTTGCATAAGGACTCCTCTAATGCCAATTCCTAAAGCTTCAGACGCAACCTTAAATGGTTTAGCGACATCCGGAAATGCTAGAAGCGGTGCATGTGATAACTGCCACTTCAACTCCTGACAAGCTTTCTATTGAGATTCTCCCCACTCAAATTGTAATTTCTTCTTCGCTAAAGATGTGAGAGGGGAGGTTATGGTGCTAAAATCTGGGGCGAACTGACGAAGCGAAGATAAAACGTGGCTAAACCGTTGAAGCTTAGTATGTGGCCGAGATTTGTAGTTATTGGCCACTCTTGGATTGCTTTGATCTTCTCTTCATCTACTTCTAAACCTCTTCTGCTCACTACAAAACCAAGAAAAATAACTTGATTAGTGATAAACTCATAGTTCTATATATTAGAATAAAGAGATTCATTTCTAAGAGTTCCAAGTAGTTCCCATAAATTTTCCTCATGCTCCTCAAGTGATTGTTGTAGATTAGGACATCATCAAAGTAAACCGCCATAAATTTTCCAATGAAACGACATAAGACATGATTCATAAATCTCATGAAGGTGCTAGGAGCATTTGTCAAGCCAAAAGTCATAACCAACAACTCATAAAGACCAAATGTAGTTTTAAACGCCGTTTTCCACTCGTCTCCTTCCCTCATTCGAATTTGATGGTATCCATTCTTAAGATAAATCTTCGAGAAAAAGGTGGATCCGCTTAGATCATCAATTATATCGTCCAAACGTGCAATGGGATGTCGATACTTGATAGTAATGCATGGTAATTGCTCTAAAATCAACACATATCCTCCAAGTGTTGTCCTTCTTAGGCATCAAAAGGACGAGAACAACACATGCACTCAAGCTTTCCCGTACATAGCCTTTATTCTAAAGTTCTTGAACTTGAATTTTTATCTCTTGACTTTCTTGAGGACTCATCCTATAGGTGGGTCGATTAGGAAGTTTAGCTTTTAGAACTGTAACACCCCAAATCCACGGGACTTGGATTGCTACATTGGGCTAGGATCTCACAATGGATCCTTACCCTAGCCTGACAACAAGTTCACTGGATCTTACAACAAGGCACAGGTAGATTAAAACCAAATACATAAAAGTTGTATATGATACATCAAAAGAGTTTACAACACAAAGCCGAGTACAAAACATCAAACATAAACATATGATACAAAAGATCCCATATCCCACGCATCCTAATGTATAGAAGTCCTCGGTTGGTCACACCATCTGGCTCACTCTACAATCTTCCTAACCTGCAGATCATCTACAACATGGTATACACTGTTAGCTACAGCAATGAATAAGTATGAAGGTAATAGCACAAACACACATCAATATCTCATACAAGCAATGTCACACACATTCATTTATTATCTTTCATTACATTATTCCATTACTAATTCACCTTCTTTTGTAACACGAGGAGCCTCAAGAACCCCGTCCCATCCAACGTAACACAGGAGTTTTGCATGGGGGTGATCATCACTCATCCCCTCCTGTTAGATCATCTTTAGGGCACCTCCTCCTACCAGTAGGTGGAGGCAAGTGGTCACGACCCGTTATAATACACTTGGGCCATTTAAATGTAATAAATGGTCATCCTAGTCCGGTTTAGGTTATAAATGAACAATCATATGAACACACACAACCATCACAATCACACAAACTCATAACTTAACGCTAAGTAAGTCCAATGGACTTACCTCATATACTCGTATCCAATGCCACATCACAGCTTCCCCTTGGGAAAGAAACCAACGCCTACAATAGCAAGGCACACAACATCGTACACTTTAAGGGTTAGGAGACTAGTCTCCATAACCAAAACCAACCTACAACCTCAATCTAACCCTCAAGACCATAACAATCTCACAAATGTCTACATCATAACCTCAACATCAACACGAGTGCCTAAGGCACATAACTAACATACAACTCATCCTAACCACACTAGCCTAAATATCAACTAAGCCAAGGCCAAAGGAAAGGAAGGAAGGAAGACATACCAACAAGGTATGCACCAACAGAAGAAAGGAACACAAGGCTGATACAGTGAGGCGCAGGGGCGGCTTACACCAGGCGCATGGCGGCTCACACACAAGGCGTAGGGGCGGCTGGGTTCAGGCGCAGGGGCGGCCAACTGTGCAGAGAGTTGGTCCCGACTTCTCTTCGATCCCTTTCTCGACTCTCTTCACTTCTTCAACACACCACAATAACATATACACATATATACACATATATGATCATCAAACATCCAGGAAAGGATCCACACAAGCTTAGCTTGTGATCCTAAGGTAGAAGAAGAAGAAAGAAGCAAACCCTAGGCAGCAACCAAGAGCAAACAACACCTTCACAACCTCAACACATCAGCAAAGACTCTCAGTATAGGCCCAAGAGAATAGCATCTAAAGGAACAAAATCTTCGAAATAATCTCACTTAGAAGCTAGAAGAGTTCTCTGTTGGGGAAAGATTTCTACACTGGGGCGAGATTTCTAAGATCTCGGGCAAGATTCTTCCTGACTGGGGCAAGCATCTGAACTGGAATATTAAGACACTACACTGGAATAAGATTTCTTAGATCTCGGGCGAGATTCTTCTTCTCTAGGACGAGATTCTTCACTGGAATGAGAAAAGTCGTCACTAGGGCGATATTTCTCAAATCTTGTGCGAGATTCTGCTTATTTGAGATGAGATTCTTCATTGGAGTGCTTTTCTTGTTCCTTTCCTTTGCCATGCTCCTTTCTTTTGTTCTTCTTTTTATCATAATGCTCAACAATTTGCAATGGAGTCATGGCTTTAAGGGTGATTGTATGACCATTAAATTCAAATGAATGCCTATTAGTATACCCATCATGCTTAACTCTTCTATCAAATTGCAATGGACGTCCTAATAAAATATGACATGCTTGCATGACAACAACATCACATATTACAATATCCTCATATTTACCTAAAGTGATGGTAATCCTAGCTTTCTTGTTTACTCTTAATTATCCATAATCATTCATCCAATGAAACTTATATGGTCTAGGATGGTAGAAAGTAGTAATTTGTAGTTTATCAATCAAATCGGCACTAGCAATATTGCAACAACTACCACCATCAATAATCATGTTACATACCTTTCCTTTAACAAGACATCTAGTATGAAATAGGTTCTCCTTTTGATTATCCTCACATGGAGGTATCTTAGCATGCAATGTTCACCTAGCAATAAATGATTCTCCATGCTCAAGTTCAATACCTTCATCACTACCACTAGCATTATCATGTTCATGCAATGCATTAAGGTTGTATGATCTCTATTATGCTCTTCTTCACTTTCATAATTTAATTCTTAATTAATGAATAAAACTGTTTATCAGGACAACCACTCATATAATGACCACTACCTTGACATTTAAATCATACAATATCTTTAGAACGTAAAGTAGAGCTTAGGATCACTTGAAGCCTCATTTAAGTATTGAGATTATGGTTGTTGGGGCGAGATTTTTGAGACTGATTTCTTCTCGTCGTTGGTGTTATCTCGATCTTGGTCTCAGGCATTATTTGGCCGAGATTTCTATTGCTTCCATGAATTAGAAGCTCCAAAATTCGTTTTAGATCATTGGCTCCTTCCTTTGGTCTTCTTTTCCACTTTGATGGCCAAGTGCAACAAATCAGTCATAATAGAATAAGGAAGAAGACCAAAGGAAGGAGCCAATGTTAGGTGCATTATATAGAGGATTTGAATGTCTCATACCTAGCACTTGACGAGGGCATGGGATAGTCTCTCCACATGCTCTCGTGATCCTCCTCCTCAAATTCCTAAAAATCATCAACAAATTTTGGAATGTCAGGTGCATTATAAAGAGGATTTGAATGTCTCATACCTGGCACTTGAGGGGCTCTTGGAGGTATTTCTCAGGTGAGAAACTTAGTTGGATTATGCGAAATTTTGCCAACGTCAAATACAGATCTCGGCTGAAATCTCGGCTGGATAGGGGTAGGATTCTGGGCCGAGATTCCAACTTTTCCGTCCGTTCAACCAAAGTTTAGACTGTATCCATGCGTATTTTTAGCATGTCTATGGCCTCCGGTCCTAAGGATTCACTCTTTTGTGACCCTCGACGGCTATTTTGCTTAGACATCTACACAAACACGCAAAGTAACGACAAACTCGTGAAGTTAGTGAAAATGAAGGTACCTTACTTGTTTTCTCTCATACTCACACTCTGTTGTTATATCGCAAGCTAATTTGATGTAATTGCCTTTGATGGATTAATACTCCTTTAATATCGATGACTAGCTTTAACTAGAAACTCCTTGGACGACTCAAGTAGTTGACTTGGCTTGGAATAAGGTTCTTGTATTGAAAGATAGTTAAGGTAAACTTGTTGGAGTTCTCTTCACACAATTGACACAAAGTAGAAAGAATATTCAAGTAGATACAACTAGTATGATAGATAGAATATATGCTAACTAACATTCCCAAAGAAAAAGACTCAATGTGCTTAGAGTAGAAAAGGACAAGAAATAGGAACACAAGATATTAAGAAGAGAGTTATACGTACCTTGAACTTATACAATTAGAGAGAGATAGCCAGGTAGGTTTTATCTCGACAAAAAGGTAGATCTTGGGCGAGATTTTTGTCTCAAGGTCGAGAATGATCAAAAGTGAGGTGTTTTGGCTATGAACTATATCAAGGATGGTATGAAACTTCTTCTATGGATGTCCTCTTGAACTTGTCACACTTGAATTTCTCAACTTTTGCCTTAAAATGTTTTTTGATAAAATCGCAACAACAGTGAATCTCGACCTAAATCTTGGGCGTGATTCTGGATTGAGGATCAAAACTATCGAATCGGCGACTTTTTAACGACAACCACTGAATATGCTCGTTGTATACTCCCCCCTTGTTGCCTTGATGATCCCTTCTTAGTTGGATCGCAACAACTCGTACTCGAAAGGCTTTTGCCAAACCATAAGGGATAATTGATGATATGAAACGGCATTGGGAATGTGGCATCAAACTTTTATATTTTTCTTTCTTGTGGAGCTATGGGATGAACTTATCGAAAATTAAGGCTGCTAAATGTGGTTATAGAAAGATATTTTGGATAGATATTCAGTTAGGATTTGAAAGATATGATAAGATCTCACATACTAGATATGATCTCAAAAATAAGATCACTTGTAAACCTCTTTCCTTCTTGGATATAACACCTAAATATAATTAGATTTGACTCAAATCTAAATAGGGATATCGAATGGATATGGAGAAGATCACAAAACTTGTTCGCCAAGAAACGTGAAATCTTGGCGTTATGCACACGATCTCGGGACATGTTTTCTTGGGGCTCAAGCGAGATTTCAGTTTTGAAACGCCCGATTTCGAAATTTCCCCTCAAGCGTACTTCTATCGATATTATTTTTTTTAAAGAACATTATATTTATATTTTCTTTTAAATGGTTTAAGATGTACAAATAAATTCCCGAGTATATTTATATTCATATTTTGGTTTACTTTCGGAAAAGTCGGAAATTCCCGATTCGAAAATCCCGTTCCATCGTTAACCGAGTTAATTCTCCTTTTCCTCTTTTTTTTTTTAATTCCTTTTCTTTTCATTTCTTTCTTTTATTTTTATTTTGTTCCTTCTCTCTACTGGCCCTTTTCTGTCGCGTGCGTGGAAGCCTCCCGCCAGTGGAAAGACAAGGAGCGCCTCCTCGTTTCCCTCTACCACTGTCTGCACGCCGTCTGCAGCCTACCGCCTAGCCTCGAGTCCGACTCCTCGCTCCACGCCGCCTGTAACCGGCCTTCCTTTCCCTCTGTCTCCTTCTGTATCCCCAACCCTAATCCCTCACTTCCCCCTTCTGCATAACACAACAACTCTGTTTGTTTTCCCCTCTCTCATTTCTCTTCCTCTCTTCTATTCTCGATCAGAGCCGCAACTGTCTGCAACGCCGCCAGGGGTCCGCCGGGAAGAGCAGAAGCTGCCTCGCCTCCGCCTCGAGCCGCCGGCACGGTGAATGGCCGCCTCTCTCTCTCTCTCTCTCTCCCTCATTTCTCTTTTTCTCTCCTCCCAGCGTAACTCCCCCTGATTTTTGTGTAGTAACAACCTGTTGCCGGAGACGTTGCCGTGGAGCCGCCGCCTGCACCGACGCCGGTCACTCGCCCCTCCATCGCCTGCGCCAGCCACCAGGGTGTTGCCCACTTGCCATTTCCCTTGCCCTTCTTCTTCTTCGATCAGGGTCGTGATAACAGGAGGTTGAAGAAGAAGTGGTTCAATTACAATTTTTGCCCCTCTTTGTAATTAATTCGGTTTTGGCCCCAGTTTTTTTATAATTGCAATTGTGACCAAATAACTTTGGAAAAGGAACTTCTATGCCCTGCAGTGGATTTTTAAAATTATTGAACCCTTAATTTTGTTGAAATTTGTGACCCAACTCCTTTACAATTAATTTGGTGTCTTTGATGGTTTAAATCCGATTGTTGGATAAATTTGAAATTCGGTTTTACAATCAACTTTTCCATTTTGGATATTTTGCCCGGAATTGGTTTTAACGAGTTTAACCTCGGTTTTGGAAAACGGAGTTTTCATTGGAAAATCTTTATGCGCTAGCGTTTAAGCTAATTTTGCTGAGCTTTGTCCTTAGGTCCGGAAGCGCCCGATAAAGGCCTATCGAGTTCAAGTTTTACATCCATCTTTTGACATCGTGTGAGTACCTCCTTCCTCGATCTTGTTATGTTTAGTATTAGTATCATGCTAGGTTGGATAATCTAGCATAACCTAGTGAGAATGCCAAGTAGTGGCTTTGGACCTTAGGTGAGTGTTTGAGGATTGTAAAATGTTTTATAACTTAGGGTGTTGATGTCATCTTGTGAGGCTTGTGAGGTTTGAGAATTGGAGTATATGGTTTTTGAGTTATGAGCTAGGATATGCTTATCCTAGCATGGTGTTGTTACCATTGAGTTTGTTTGGACTGGGCATGTTATCCTAGTGGTGTGTGAGTTATGATCTTGTAAGATCCGAGGGTTTAGAAGTCTTAGGACTTCTAGCTTGTTGAGTGTGATGTGAGCATGAAGGATTCTAGGATGCGGTCCTAGAATTGAGAGTCAAATGGTCTTGTGTTCACCATTTGTATAGAAGTCTTAGACTTCTATTGTGAGAGTGTTGTTTTGATATAGTTATCTTCTTGTGAGCAGGTTATGGTCTTCCTCCCCTAAGGAAGCGAGAGTGTTGTGAGTTGAGTGTGATGACGATGTAAGTCTCCGGACTTACTTAGCTCGTATTCTTTGTATTTGCATTATTGTGTGTTGGGTGGTGTGTGTTTATTATTTTACTGTTTATAACAACTAAACCGGAAATAGGATTACCGACCTTTATATTATTTGGCCTAAGTGTATGATAACGGGCGGTGACATCACTGCCTGGCTCCCCGTGAGAGCTAGGGGGATCACGGCGACTGGCCCGTGCTGGTTAGACGGTCGGAGGCATCCGACCGTTCCATTGCCGGAAGAAGGGACCGAGGCGAGTTTCGGAGGATTCTCGTGTCACAAAAGAAGTTGAACTAGAACGGGATATGAATTAATAAATAAAGATAATAAACCGGACTTGTGTGCTTTGAGTATGTTGTGTGACTATGTTGAATTAATTGTGTTTGTGCCCTTCCCTTTAATTCTAATGCTTTGAATGTGAGCTAACGGTTTTATACCGAATGTTGTAGTTTGCCTTGCAGGTTAGGCATGCTCCGAGAGATCCGGAAGGGTGGGCAGCCGGGGTCCGTACATTTTAGGAAGGGTTTTGAGTTGGGGTTGTCTTGTGTTTTGGTCTTTCGGTGATTACATTTCGTGTGCCGCTTGTTTGGCGTTTGGTTTAAGTTGTACCGCGGCTGAAGTTGTTGTTGCATTCTTCCGGGTTTCTTATCATTTGCATTAAAATTGATTTACGATTTTTCCTTTATTTGTACCATGTTGGAAAGGTCCGGTGAAATTGTTGTCAAGTTAAGGGTCGGGACCCATTGTGAGGTCTCGCCCGTAGCATCCCGATATCCCGCGAATTCGGGGTGTTACAAGTTTAGGGTTGGTTGACTTGTGTTTTGCTATAGAGTCTCTCTCTTGTCCATGATACACAAGACAATGCACGTTAAACTCACAAAAATCTCACAAAGAATAGCAACAAATAAAAGACTCGATTTCTATATGACTCAAAGAAGACTCAAGTAAAAATACTACTCAAATTGACACTCATACTTTCAGTTGAACTTCAATCAATTAGCTGTGATACCACTTTGGGATGCTTGGTTGATGTCATAGTTTTCCGATCTAGATTGAAGTCCACGAAATCAACGACAGAAGAAAATCTCGGACAATATCTCAGGTGAGATATTATTGGTAGGACCAAGATTTATGAAACCTGAACATAGAGAACGTGAGTTGATGGAATGATAATGGTATGATAAGAAGATGATGTTATGGAATGAATTAATGGTAAATATAGGAAGATAAGACTTAATGTTAGACTTGGAAAAAATCTTGACCAATTGGATCAAAATCCTCAACAAAGAATTACCTAAACCCTTCCTTCTTCAACCTTACACAAACCTTCTAATTAAGACAAGCACAAGAAGGGACCAACTTGACTAGTAGCACCAATCTTTGAGAAGATTAACACACACAAGAACAACCTAGCAAGGACTCACAACGATTGAATCAAAGGATCTCTTTTTGATTATATAGGAATGGAGAAAATGCACACTTCATAAATTAAGAAAACAAGTATCTCACATTGCAAGTGGAAATCAGTAATCAAATTCAACTACTACTATCATCTCGTCCTCCTATGACTATTTATAGGCAAGATTCCTCTACAAAGATAAAATAAAGATAATCCTAAAAGATACCTTTATAGTTTTTACAGCTTTAAAGGTATTAAAATTAAAATAATTAACAACTAATAAGATCTCGATTGGATCTTATCAATCTCGATAGAAGCAAATCTCGATTGGGATATCGGGCGAGAGTTCATTCTCAAGGTCAAGATTTCGACTGGCTTGCTCAAATCTCGATTTAGCCACATTTCTTGTCTCTTTGATCATCATCACTCTTGTAGGGTCCTTCCACGATATACACCAATGTCACTAAAGAAGAATCAGACACAAGTAGAGTCACTTTAGATGTACATGTTGCCAATAAGCTAGCAACCTTTTCTTGGATGGACCTTGCTCTTGATCTAGTGATATATCCTTCTATGTCATGACTCATGACTTGAAGATGATGTAGCCTCCTTGTCCTTCAATGATTTTGGTCTAACTCTAGTGATTAGTCCTTGTATAGTTGGTATTGGGGACGGTCCCTCATCACAATGCTTAATGAAGAAGCGCCTAGAGGCATGATTAGGAGAAACGATAATGGAAGAATTTATGATACGGGTTTATCCATAATTAAATGACCCGATCTTTTGACACCAAAAAGACTTGATAGAAGTGCTAATAAAAAGAGATATGGAAAAGAAGATAATCCGATGGTTGGATGGATCGTAGTTGGATAGATTAGGATCGAATCCTAAGCAACAACTCGAAAACGATTATTGCTCGTATAACCAAACACAAAAGGGAACGATGGTCCCTAGAGCACGAGGACGTGTGCTTGTGATAAGCTCAAGAAACCCTACTTTCCGTCCGCGAGAAGAACAACTCAAACAAGTCCAAACTAAAGGTCGAACAAGATATTGCTCTCTCTCTCTTCCCACACGAAATGTCAGAAAATCGGTTGTCACTAGAAAATACCGAAACCATTGTGTTTATTTCAAATTCAGGTTGAATTTACAAGAGACTCAAGCTCCCTATTTATAGGGCGTGGGTTGAATGATCTCCAAGCAAAATATCTTGAAGAAAATAAGATCCATCTTTTAATAAGATATGATCTTCTAAGGCTTGGGTGTCAAGTATCTCTAGGAGATATGATTCAAATCTATCTTTTAAGCTTTCCAATAATAAAACATATATTATTTGCAAAATAATAAATAAAATAAAATTGACTGAAAAATAACATTCAAAGCCCAAAATTAATCCATAATTACAAGATATCTTCATAGGATAAAATATAACATTCGATCCAAACTTAGCCGCATGTGTGGCCCACAAATGCACATGAATTACGTGTGCATAGACGGCCCTTCTTCCAAGCATGCAGGAGTACATTGTCCTAGTTTGGGCGTGTAAATGGCCAGTTTATCATGCGTGCATGCTCATCTTGGATCGTACGTGTTTGGTTAGTTGGCTCCACGGTGGATGTGAGACCGCGGTCTTCTATTGCCGAGTAGTGCAGCTTTTTCTTGTATGTCCTTCTCATCCTTGCTACTTGTGATTGAATATTCATCTATAGATGTATGCGGGACCTCCTATTTTGATGGGTTTTGTAATGCATCATCTTCCTCTTTGTTCGAATTACATATAGACCCTTCCTCCTCCTGCTTGAGTCCCATGTTATTATACCATCGATTGAGCTTGGCTTCCTTCTTTTGCTCACAAGATGTATGGGTCCTAGATCTGGAGATGCTCTTGTATCAACCCCACATTCTTTATAAGGATTCGACCTCAAATCCAAGTTGTCTTGCCTCGTCTGGCTGGAGGGTGGCGGCTCTTGGGCTGCTATTCTTAAATGAAATACAAGCATACATATTCCACTAGAGAAAGTTAAGAATTTAGCTTGATAATTTTAATGTCTCATCTGGGAGTGGTGAGATCTATCCGTTTAGCTGGTGTCTTGAAATGCCTACATTGGGGGTTAGTAGCTTAATATCACTAAGAAACAAGGAGCTACATGAATACCCTTCATAGTTAAATCGTGTGCATAGGGTATGCCAATGGGTGGCCATGTGAGACCATGTCGTGTCCCAATAGATGTCATATATTCGGCGCAAATTTTCCATCAATGCCTTTAATATCCTCATGTCACGCATGAATTCTAAGAATTCTTTGAAAACAAATTTAAAGATAGGAAAATTTGTCGTGGTGTAGTTTTGTTCCCTTGATGGTGGTATGTCTCGTAAGTCCATGATGAATCTCGTGGGTTTCATGGACGTTCTCGGAATATCCATGAGGCTGAGTTTATCGGGCTTCTCCGTGGGTCCTTATTATTCTTCTTCTCATAGTAGTCAACTACTTCATCTAGAGTCATGGGTTTCAGCTCAAAGACCTCCCCTTTGAAAGTGAAACAATACATCTTGGTTTACCCTTTGTGGTCTACCTCTCTATCGAATTGCCACAACCTTCCCAAAAAAGGATGATAGGCCTGCATAGGAGGAATGTCACTTAGAATAGTGTCATTTTAGAATAGTGTCCTCATAAACTCCAATTTTGAAAGAGACGTTGACTTGTCACTTTATCTTCAGTTCTTCCCAATCATTAATCCACCCAAGCTTGAACAATCATGGATGATGAATAGTAGTTAGTTTTAACTTCTAGATAACATCAATGCTGACCACGTTGTTATAACTACCACTATCAATGATCATATTAAAGAACTTTTCTTGGATCAAACACCTTGTATGACATATTCTTCCTTTGATTACCTTCATTCTTTAGCGGGATGATGCTCAAAGTACTTCTATTATCTAGGAAATCGACATTTGGGAATAATGAGTTGAATATCTTAACGATAGTCAAGGAATTGGGGGTGGAATCCCGGGGTGTGAACTCTTTCTTATGCATGGTTGATGCCTTAGTTTCCCGATATAGACTGAAGTTCACGTAATTAACGACATAAGAAAATCTTGGTGCACATCTCGGGCGAGATTTATTTGGTAAGGCTTAGATTTATGGAACTCTAACTCAAAGATCATGAGTTGTTGTAATGATGATAATATAATAAAAAGATGAACAATGGAATGAATAATGGAAATATAGGAAGATACGAATCAAGGTATACTTGCAAAGAACCTTGACCAATTGGATCAAAACCCCTTAACAAAGAGCTTACCTTAACCCCTCCTTCTTGAGCCTTACACAAACCTTCTATATAAGACAAGCACAAGGATCGGCTAGTTTGACTAGTAGCACCAATATTCAATATGATTAACAACACAAGAACAACCTAGAAAGGACTCACCACTATTCAATCAAAGGCTTTCTTTTTAAATGAATTGAAATGAATAAAACACAAACTTCATAAACGAAGCAGTGAGTATCTCACAATATTGTGGAAATAATAATCAATCAAATCTACCTAATAATCTCCACCTTCTAGGCTATTTATAGGCGAGATTCTTCTAGATAAAGAATAAAAGAACTACAAGATAATCCTAAAAGATAGGATCAAATAAAGATACCTTTAAATTGATTAGAGCTTTAAAGGTATTAAAGAAATAAAATATCTAACAACTAATAAGATCTCAACTGGATCTTGTGGATCTCGACAAAGGCAAATCTCGATTGGAATCTCGGGCGAGATTTGTTACTCAAGATCGAGATTTTGACTAGCTTGATTAAATCTCGATTTAGCCACATTCCTTGATTATCTTCACTGACGTATGGCTCTTCCATGGTAGATATCAATATAATGAATAAAGAAGCCTTAAATGTACGAAGAGTATCTTTAGATCTTAAAGATGATGTCAACTCCTTCAATGCTCCTACGGCTTACACTAGGCCACCCTTCTCCTAAATCTTCGTTGTCAACCTACAAGATAAGGCTAAAAACCGGACTTTACTAAACATTCTTATTAGTCAAGCTTAACGTCCGTATTGAAAATTAAAGCGCACACATCAAAGTACTTTGAAAGGCCCCAGCTTCTTTCTTACTAACAACGTAACTACGTGTTGGCACTATATTAATAGTGTTGACACGTCACTCAGCTCCTTGGCTCACTTCGGTTGCAAAGACTTTCCCCTTAAGTGCATGCCTCATCAACACAAAACGAGGGTTTCACTCGTTATATATATGTATACATACATTCGTACGTACAAACATACATGCATGTATACATAGATACATACATAACATACATGCATACATGCATACATATATACATATATATATATATATATATATATACATATATATATACATATATATATATATATACACATATGTATATATATATATACATACATATATATATATATATATATATATATATACGCGTCCGTATGTGTGGTCGTTCGGAGAGATGTTTGGTCAAGTCCTATATATATATGTGTGTGTGTGTACGTGTGTGTGCGTGTGTGTGTTAATTCAAAAAAATTCTCGTTGTACACGAAATTAGAAATCATTAATTTTGTAAGAGCCTTAATCTTTGGAGCTTAGGAGCCTTAGTGAGCCTTGCCTTGACCCTTGTTAGCCGCCCCTGCGGCTCTGTATGAGTACAGCCGCATTCGTTGACTCTTTGACTTGTGCTTTGTGGCTGGCTTCTTCTATAAGTTTCCCTATCCTTTAGATGAGAGGCTTCTTCACCTCATTCCAGCTTCTTCTTCCTCTCCACGTTCTTTATCTTCTCCTCTCTTCTTCCTTGATCTTATTTGCCTTCTCTTGATCTTGTGTGAGTATGCTCTTGAGAGTTTGAGTGTGGTTTTGGCCTTGGATGATCAAGTGGTTGTTGTTGAGTGTTGTTGGTATTGTGTTGAGGTGATAGACGTGCTAATGCTCCATAGTTGCAGCTTAGGGCTTGTTGGGGTAAGTTCTTTTCCTTCATCTCTCTTCCTTCCTTCTTTCTTGCTTCTTTCTTCTTCTTTCTTGCTTAGGATCACAAGCTGAGCTTGTGTGGATCCTTTCCTAGCCTTTTGATGATCATATATGGGTGTATGTGCATATATGTTGATGTGGTGTGTTGAAGAAGTGAAGAGAATCGAGAAAGGGATCGAAGAGAAGTCGGTACCAACTCTCTGCACAGTTGGCCGCCCCTGCGCCTTTGGTGAGCCGCGCCTGCGCCTTTGGTGAGCCCGCCTCACTGGATCAGCCTTGTGCTCTTGCTTCCGTTAGTGCATACCTTGTTGGTATGTCTTCCTTCCTTCCTTTCTTTGGCCTTGGCTTAGTTGGTAGCTAGGCTAGTGTGGTTAGGATGTGTTGTATGTTGGAGTTTTGCCTTAGGCACTTGTGTTGATGTTAGCGTTGTGCTATAGGCATTTTTGAACTTGTTGTGGTCTGGAGGTTTAGATTGAGGTTGTAGGTTGGTTATGGTTATGAAGAAAAGTCTCCTAACCCTTGTAGTGTATGATGTTGTGTTTCTTGCTATTGTAGGCGTTGATTTCTTCCCCAAGGCAAAGTTGTGACGTGGTACTGGATACGAGTGTATGAGGTAAGTCCATAGGGCTTACTTAGCGTTCAGTTATGGATTTGTGTGATTGTGATGGTTGTGTATGTTCATATGATTGTGCATTTATAACTTAAACCGGACAAGGATGACCATTTATTATATTTAAATGGCCCAAGTGTATTATAACGGGTGGTAACCACCGGTCTCCGCCTGCTGGTTAGGAGGAGGTGCCTTGAAGATGATCTCACAGGAGGGGACGAGTGACGATCACCCCCATGCAAAACTCCTTGGTTACGTTGGATGAGACGGGGTTCTTGAGGCTCCTCGTGTTACAAAAGAAGTTGAATTAGTAATGGGATAACGTAATAAAAGATAATAAATGAATGTGTGTGGCATTGCATGTATGAGATGTTGAGGTGTGTTTGTACTATTACCTTCATGCTTATTTATTGTTGTAGCTAACGGTGTATTCCGTGTTGTAGTTGATCTGCAGGTTAGGAAGACTGCAGAGTGAGCCAGATGGTGTGACCAGCCGAGGACTTCTGTACATTAGGATGCGTGGGTTGGAATCTTTCGTATCAGATGTTTATGTTTAATGTTTTGTACTCGACTTTGTGTTTGTAAACACTTTTGTTGTATTATGATAGCTTTCATGTATTTGGTTTTATTCTACTTGTGCCTTGTTTTAAGATCCAGTAAACTTGTTGCCAGGCTAGGGTCAGGATCCATTGTGAGATCCTAGCCCAATGTAGCATTCCAAGTCCTGTGGATTTGAGGTGTTACATATTTAGTAATAAGTCGATACAAATATATGTAATTTTGTTTTGAGAAACTAAAATAAAAATTAAAATACGTAAAAGAATAATAAGGTCGAACATGAGGTTTGTATATGATAACATGATTTATGACCTTAGTTTAGGCATGAATTTAGGTAGATTTTCCCTTTGTTTTGCATGTATTGGCTTTAGTTCGTGACATTTGTACTTGATTTCACGTATTATGCAAGAAAAAGATATATATACAAAGTTTTGTCGGTTTTTCAGGTATTTCGGCGAACTTTTGACCTAATCGATGCATATGAAGATCAAGCCTCAAAGCAACACGTACTCGAGACCAAAGGACGCAAAAGAACCCACCTAAGAATAAAGCATTGGAGCAAGGAAGAAGAACTGTGGAATCTCGGATTGGTGCAGTGTTGATCTCGACCGAGATTTCGTATCTTTGCACTACCCGTGGTTCCCATGATATGAAGGCTTAGTTGAAGACTTCAAGGTCTCGGTCCCAAACTTTGCCACAATCACTCCCAAGATTGGCTTTTGACCGAGATTTGTTGACTGTTCAGTTTTTTGACGTCTTTTCTGAAGTTGCAGGCCGACCTTTTCTTTGGAGGAGGTGTAGTATTAAAATGGTGAAGGCAGGATGGCCCTAGGCTTCCCTCTTGACTCCCCAGTCCCTTATCCTCTCATTTGACATTTGAGATAGAATGTTTAATTTTTGAGAGATTTGAGGGAAATTTGTGAAAGAAGTTAAAGTGTAAAACTTGGATCCGAATCAAGGAAGGTTTTTTGGTACTTTGAACTTGTTTGGTTGTTAAATCAATTCCAGCTAAGTTTTCTCTCTTTCTCATTTTCTACTATAGATTGCATGTTGATGTGTGTGATGAATATTGAACTTAAGATGCATGTTGTAGGCTAGATCCTTGATTGTTTAGGGTGATATATCAATGATTGTGGATTGGATGATGATAGAATGAACTTGCATAGTAGTTTAGGACGATTTTGTTGCACGAACCCTAACTCTTTAAAAACTCGGCCTGTTCTTCATGATATCTCGGTCGAGATTAGTATGATCCACCCGAGATTTCTTTTGTGTTTCTTTGTAATTGATGAGTTTGCATGTTAGGGTGTTAGATTTCCTAAATCCTAGTGTTAATTAAGTTGGATCTAGCTTAGACTTGTCTAATGTTAGCAAAATAAGTGAAGAATGAGACATACCCAGTAATTTCTGATAACATGAATTATGTCCTTAGTTCAGACTTGCATTTAGGTAGATTTTTCCTTTGTTTTGCATTCATAGACATGAATCCACGGCTTTTAAAGCTTAACTTTGCATATTTTTCTAGAATGGATGTCTACACAGATTCTTGTTGCACTTTCACATATTTTGGCAGATTTTGGAGCGGAAATGGAATACATGAGGACTAAGGATCAAGGTCGAACATGGTGGAGCATAACAAGAGATATAGGACATAACAAAAGGATCAAGCAAGGAGTTATGGAGAAGACTTATGCAGAGTTAATCCGCGCCCCCAACAAAGCACAACCCGTGAATAAAAAGATAGGCCCGCTATTTTACCTATTTTCGGCCCAAGGCGCATGCTTCTTAAACCCTAAGTTTTTCCTATAAGTCATTGATGCCGGCAGCAATCTTACGACATACTACAAGCATGAGAGACATCATCAAAACACACGTTAAGTTACACTTAGAGCTACAACACTTTGGATTGAGAAAGGTTGTGAATATTTCTTGGAGAGAAAGACATAGATTCTTGAATTTTATCTTATGGATTAAAGATTCTAACTTTGTTATTGGATTGCTTTTGCTTTTGGATATTGAAGACATATTGCTAAGTATTTATTAGTTTTCTTCTAGTTCTATTGCTCATGGTTTTCTTGAATTCTTCATATACCTTTGTTGATTTGAATATGTGTGTTGTTGGCTAAACCCCTTCGATCTAGGGTGGGTGATTAATAGGTGTGGTTTAGATGATGATAGATTGAGCCTTCATGTAAGATTTGGACCTTTGGAGTTGGTTACCCCTATTCTTTTGAACCTCGGCATGTTCTTTAGGAACAAGGGCCGCGGTTTATCTTAGAACCACCCGAGGTTTATTCTGTTGATATGTTTATTATATATTTATGCTTGGGTTTTAGATTGCCCAAATTCTAGTCTTTGTTGAGCCTTTCATACCCTTAGTTCCCTCTAAGGCTTACATCAAAGTTTGAAAAGAGACTTACCCTGTGATTCCTTTTCTTAATTACAACCGATGACGGCTTCTAGGTAATAAAGGATTCAAAACACTTTTTTAGGTTTGAGTTTGCCTTCCCCTTGCTTGAGTGATCTTAACCTGAGACTTACCTGGTGAAGGTCAGTTCTATTCCCTTTGGTTGAGTGGTTGGTTTGAGTTTATGTTCCTTTCCTTAGATCCTTGAGATTTACCTGGTGATAGGAGCTTTGGTTTGACATAGTTGGTTTAAGACAACTCTCCCGTTATCATTCCCACCTCAGAAACACCTTTCCTTAGCGGTCCCAACCTTGTCCTAGTTTTTAGAAGTCTTGAATCAAAAACCCCAATTGGGCAACTTGATCTCTAGAATCTTCATTGCCTGATTCTCATACTATTTGATCTTTATTGCTTTTTGTATCATTCATTCTTTATTTTCAGCATTTGTCTATTCTATATTTGGTCTATCACCTAAATTGATTTCACCTCGGTCCCTGAGATCGACCTTAGAATATTTGATTTTACTGTAGTTTGATCCGTACACTGCAGGTTCACTTGTTTGCTTTGACTTTTATTACAAGTATTAATATCAGACTATATTCGTTCATTATTTACACACGTATGAGAGCTAACAATTTCCTCTATTGGATTGAGTGCGCCAGTTTCCCTGCATAAGTTGAACCGTGTCCGAGACTTACCCGGTAAGGATTGGTTTGAGCTTAGGTAGTGAACCGGTTTGTGTTGAATTCCCAAACTTAGTAACTTGAGACTTGCCCGGTAATAGGTAGTTTGGTGCGGGATTAGTATAATATGAGACATCCCCCGTAATTATTCCAATAGGAGAAACGCCCTTTCCCTCTAGCAACCACAACTTTGTCCTTGTGTATTAGAAATCTTGAATCCAATTCCATAATCGAATATCTTGAACTCTAGAATCCGCTTTTTCACATATTATTCTCATACCTTGCTTTGTGTTGTTTTTTTCATTTGATATTTTGCAATTCTGATTCTTGATGAATTTACAACCAAAACCCAACAAAAATATATGATTTCTATCTCTCTTCCTCTCTCTTTTCCTAGTCTAGATTTGTACTATTGATGATCATCACATAATTCAATTTCGCCTTAGTCTTTGTGTTCGACCTTGAGATTCTTGACTTGCTACGAAATGTCCCATACACTGTTGGTTCTCTATGTAGATATAGGAAATTATTGCAAGATATAAATTCAAGACTTATGTGTGCACCTTTTGGACCGAACAAGTTTATAGCGCCGATACCGGTGACTGATCTCGCTTTGCCTTTTTGATTTTGATTTTTCAGGAATTCGCCTACCTTTAGGTGTATGCGAAGATCTCGCGACAAGAACTTAGCTCTATTCAATCCCAAACCGGAGAACACTCTAAGAACGAGATCTAAAGTCAACAAGAAAAAGAAGGACATGCCCGGAAGAAAATTCCAAGCGGAATTGGATGATGCTTTGGAGCAACTAAGGCTTAGAGACAAAGCCTTGGAAAATGAGAGAAGAAGGGCAAATGAAAGAGAAGAAGCAACTATGAGGGAAATTGCGGATAATAGACAAGCTCTTTTGCAAAGGGAAGTTAATGCCCGACAAGAAGTACCTCCACCATCTCCTCCACCGGCATGGAATGTGCAAGTTGAGCCTTTCTTGGGAGAGCCAAAAACACTTAGGAAAAGAATGGATCCGGCTCAAAGAGTTCACCGTCTAAGAGTCAACCTTGGAGATCCCGCCGCTCATGACTATGAGCTCCGCCTTCAAGTCCTCCAAATGATCCGATAAAACCAATTTAGAAGATTGGATGGAGAGTCACCACATCAACACTTGTTGAATTACAAGATTTTGATGGAGACCTTGAGGCCACCAAGGTTGGAGAATAACAACATCAAGCTTAGAGTGTTTTCCTTCTCACTTAAGGATAAGGCTCTAGCGTGGTACCAATCCATTTCACAAGGACGAGTGAGCACTTGGGTGGAGATGACAACTGAGTTTCTTACCAACTTCTTCTCACCTTCCAAGACAACCAAACTTAGAGGGAAGATTACTACAATTATGATTAAGGACAAGGAGAGTTGGTTTAAATCTTGGGAGAGGTTCAAAGACCTTCTCCTAGATTGTCCTCACCACGGAATCCCGAAGATAGAGCTTCTTTGTAACACCCCGAATCCGCGGGACTTGGGATGCTACGGGCTTGGACCTCACAATGGGTCCCGATCCTTAGCTTGACAACAATTTCACCGGATCTTTCCAACAAGGCACAAATAAAATTGCAAAACCAAAACGTTAGAATGCAATGTGACATGAACAAGAATACGATACAATATGGAAACTCAACCGAGTCGTCAAAACAACATACTAACAACGACTAATATAGAAATGACAACGGAACGTAATATAAAGGCATCTACAAAGGCGGTATAAAATCGTTAGCTAACATTCTAAGCATTAGAAATATGGTAACGACTAATATAGAAATGACAACGGAATATGATACAATGTGAAAACTCAACCGAGTCCTCAAAACAACATACAATGTGGAAACTCAACCGGGATGCTACGGGCTAGAATGTACGGAACCCCGACTACCCACTCCTCCGAGTCACTCGGTGGCGTCCCCAACTTGCAAGGCATCTACAAAGGCGGTATAAAATTGTTAGCTAACATTCTAAGCATTAGAAATATGGTAACGGCACATACACATATCAAAACAGAAACACACAACATGATATCACTAAAACCGGTTATTATCTTTTTGTTTACGTCATTCCATTACTAATTCAAGTTAGGTTGGTGACACGAGAATCCCCTGAACATGCCTTTGTCCCTACTTATCAGCAACGAATTCTATTGATGCATCCAACCATCTACGTGCCTGGGCTAGTCGCAGAGAACCTCCTAGCTCTCGCAAGAGCTAGGTAGTGATGTCACCGCCCGTTATCATACACTTGGACCAATATAAGGGTATAATATAAAGTCATCCTAGTCCAGTTTTGTTGTTATAAACATAACTAAAAACACACACAACCATCACACATCAATACTAATACAAAGAAGCTAGCTAAGTAAGTCCGGGGACTTACCTTGTCTCAAAGCTAAACCGACAATACCGCTCTCGCTTCCCATAGGAAGATACTCAACGCCTGATCACAACAAAGCACGTAATTAATATCGCTCTCATCAGCTAGAAGTCCATAGACTTCTAGACCCGATGATCTCGCAAGATCATAAACTATAACAACATAAGATAGGATCCAACATGCCTAGTCTCGATGATCTCAATGATAGCAACGCTATGCTAGGACACTCACATCCTAGTCCACAACCTCAACAGACATATAATCACAACCTCAAGCCTAACAAGCCTCACAAGAACAACAAAGTCATTAGGGGAAAACAAAAGGTCGTCCACTCAACACGCCGCATCTGCGGGAAGGCCATGACCGCTTCTCTCCTAGGCCGCAGGGGCGGTGACTGCTACTAAGTCTACTAAACCAATCAATCGCCTACCGGAACTACAAATTCCAAGCGTTACATCAGATCCCCTAATAACAAGTTTCGTCCCGAAACTTGCAAAACCCCAAACTCTCAGTCATTACATCCTCGGTAACAACTAAAAAACCGTAAATGTGCCACCTGTAACACCCCAAATCCGCGGGAATCGGGATGTCACATTGGGCTAGGATCTCACAATGGATCCTGACCCTATCTTGACAACAATTTCACTGGACCTTACAACATGGCATTGACATATATAAAACAAATACATAAAACCGTATAAACTGTACAACCAAAGGTAAACAACAACATAGCCGAGTATAAAACAACATCCTCACACAGGAGGTAAACAAGACATCATCCTCACGCAGGAGGGAAAACATAAACAACCCCAAAAACCAACCACCTAATGTACGAGAGTCCACGGCCTGTCACCCTGCCAAATCACCCAGCAGCACCTAACCTGCAAACATCTACAACACAGTATGATACCGTTAGCTAACCATACATATATGAGGTAATGCATAAGCACAAACACAATCATGTAAGGATAAACACATCAGCATGATATCACACATTTACCCATTTTATTAGCTTTATGTAATAGTCATTCACGCAAGTCGTACACATATATATAAGTGAAAGTATGTGACACGAGGACCGATACATCCCCGCCTCTGAGTCCTATATCCAGCTGTACGAGTATCGGTCACACAATCCGTGTACCCTCTGGGAGTGGATTGCGCCCTTCCTGTAAACTAGTCTAGCCTGACGCGAAAGAACCTCCCAGACTCCACTACAGGATGAAAGGGAAAGGTTATCACAGCCACGCAACGGGGCAGTCAATAAAACATAGGTTAGTATAAACGATATCTCATGCTATCATAGCAAACATATAACACACACCACTCATGCAAACACCCAATATAAGGATGGTAGCTAAGTAAGTCCTACGGACTTACCTCAACCTCGTATAAACTCAACCACGATCAACCTCCAATCATGAGAGAGGGCACTGCTTAACAACAAGGCATTGAAAGATATCAACCTCTATTTATCAAAGGGGTCACACCTAGACCCAAGGGATCCATAGGATCATCCTCAACCTAAACCTCACAACCTAATAAACCTCAAAGGCAATACATGGCATATACCAATCATAACCTTATCAAAACACATCCTCACACTTCTAGCATGAACCTATACACTCATACTAGGAAAGGAGGGAAAAAAGGCATCCTAAAGCATGCCTAGAAATACACACACCTGCAGAACCAAGTGCAACGCCAAGCTGATACAGGTGGCCGCAGGGGCGGCTAGGAGGTGGCGCAGGGGCGGTGGTCAGACAGCACAGGGGGCGGCTGTACGTGACGCAGGGGCGGCTGGTCGTGTAGAAGACACATCTTCAGCTCCTCCTTGCTTTTTCAATCGATCTCTTCACTCCTCCTTCAACCAGCATCCAGAAACACACACATATACATACATATATACATCAGAAGAAGCCAAACAAGGCTGGAACAAGATCCAAACCTAAGGAATCTAGGATAGACTTAAGAAAGAGAGAAAAAGATGAACGAAAGAAGAAAGAAAGGGAAGAAGCCATAGAAGCTTACCAAGCTGAACCTAACTTAGGGCAGAACATCCTCAACACCTCAAGTCTGGCTCAAGCACAAGCACAACAACAACAATCATCATCAACTACATCAAACCACCTACAAATCCTTCCAAACTCAAAGAAAGATCTAAGAAGATCAAAGGAGCTAGGAGAGGAGAAGAAGATCGGGAGAGAGATGGAGCAGGAGAGTGAATAGGGTAAACCCTCATCTGAAGGAGAAGAAGATCTTATAAAGGAAAGAGGAGGTCAAAAAGCAAGACTTAGGTCAAAGAAGACGGCGGCAGCCCACTACAAACCGCAGGGGCGGATGGCCTGGCCGCAGGGGCGGCTCACAGGCCCGCAGGGGCGGCTAGACAGGGGCGGCCCACTACAACACCGAAGGTGGATGGCAGCTGCATCTCAGCTGAGGCGCAGGTGCGGGATCTCTCGAAGAGTAAGGCTCTTACATCTCACCCCTATAAAAACAAGTTTCGTCCCGAAACTTGCAAAATCCCAAAGTCTCTCGGACCCATAAGCCGAGGTATAACTCTCACTCTCTCTATCAGAAGTATCACCTCTCCGCTTAGATGGTCATTACCTATAACAGTCTATAACCTCAAACATCAACATGGAGGAATCATCAACTCCGGAAAACAAGGCCATAACGCTACCCCAAAGGTGTAGAGGAATCACATCTCTCGCCATACCACATCACAAGGCGTAGAGGAAGTACATCTCTAGCCAAAGCACAAACATACACAGCGCATGGAGGAATAACATCTCAATTAAAACTATGTTCATCAATGTAGCATGGAGGAAAGAATCATCTCCAGCTATATCGTAATCACACTCAAATAGCATGGAGGAAAGAACCATCTCAAGCCATAAATACAAAGCATACTCATATGGCATGAAGAAGATAATCATCTCTAGCTATGACATACATTATGCTAGCACATCAAGATCCACTAAGATCATAAATCACATCATAAATAGCATGGACTAAACACATCAAGGCTTGTAAGCACATAAGCACAACATTCATCAAGATAGCACTAAGATCTATTCGTGCTTCCACAGATGGATCTGTCCCGACATAAACTTTGGATAGTTCCTCAAGATACTATCCTCAGTCTCCCATGTGGCCTCCTCAAGTCCTCATCTCGACCACTATATTCTTAATATGGGAATGTCTTTCAAATGCAAGCGTCTCATATCTCATTCTAAGAATGTAATCGAATGCTCAACAAAGGTGTGGTTCGGCTCAACCACTAGATCATCATAACTCATCAAGTGTCACGGATCTGGTATATATTCCCTTAGTTGAGACACATGAAACACAAGGCGAACATTCTCTAACCTCGGAGGCAAAGCTAATCGTTATGATGCCTTCACAATTCTGGTCAAGATCTCAAGTAAACCGACATATTTGGAAACTCAGTTTCCCTTCTATGCCAACACGTCTGACGTCTCCCATCGGAGATACTCTCAGTCAGACATAAGCTCCCACTCTGAACTTTAGAGATCGACGCCTCCTGTCTGCATATAACTTCTGGTGACTCTGTACAGCCAGCATCCGTTCTCTAATCAACGTTACTCGGGTTATATAACCTTGAGTCTGATTAGGATCTATCTCACAGATACTGCTAGGTTTATTCTAGCATAGAGGTATACGGCATCCACTTCTATATAATGCCTCATAGGGGCCATCCCAGTAGGTGCACGTCAATCATTATTATATAATAAACCCATTAATGGGAGGTAATCTAACCATCCATGTTCCCAATCCAACCTACAAACTCATAGTATATCTCAAGGGTCTAGATGGTCCTTTTTAACTGACCATCGGTCTGGGGGTGAAACACAGTCGTGATGTGTAGACTCATCCCCAAAGAAGTCGGTATCTACTGCCAAATCTCGAGGTAAATCACCCATCTTGATCAGAGACTATTGTTCTCGGCATACCATGGAGTCTCACTATATGTCTAGTGTACTCCTCTGCCAATCCACTCACTGGCCACGTCTCTAAGATAGGAATGAAACGTGCCGGCTTCGTTAATCTGTCATTAACAATCCGGATACATCAAAACTCCTACTGGCCACAATCTCATCACAAGGTCCATGAAGATGTCCTCTCACTTCCACTGCGATAGTGGTAGTGGATGGAGCTTATTTCTAGGTCTACAATGTTCTATCTTGACCTGCTAATAGGTTACACACTGTATCACCAATCTGGTTATATCGGTTTCAATCTTCTTCATCAATATAATCGTCTCACCTCGTGGTACATCTTACTCGTACCTGGATATACTGAGTAGGGTGTACAGTGAGTAACTGTAAGATTCTCTATCTCAGCTCTGCATCAATGATGACATGAATTATATACCATTAGATTCATGCATATTATGAATTTATCGCCTCAGTTTCACATTTAATTAATGGAAATTATATGACTTTTAGTTCATTTTCATATAATTATCGAGAATAGAAGTCTACACTATTTTATTTGTGAAAATGTAGGAAAAGTGGCGAGGTGGCACGAACATATGAGCAAAATATCATAGAAGATCTGGAGGGAAGCAAAAAGAAATGGAAAATATCTCATGAGAAGATAGAAGTTGCGACTAAAAGATATCACACGATCTGGGAGAAAAATCGGATGATTATATATAAAAATCGGTCGATCCCCTTTGTAGATGACTCGATTTTTATCTTATGAAATCTGATTGGTTGTAGGATTAAAACCGAAAGATTACTTCTCATACCCTATAAAAGGAGGACGTCCCATGTCCTCAGAATCATCCAATTCCATCCAAGACTATTGAGTCATAGGATCGAGAGCAGCGAAGGAAGCATTCAAGGAGGAAGATCGAAGGAAGTTCGGGAGTTCTAGTTCAAGAATATAGTTCTTGATGTTTTGTGAGTTTGATTCTATATTTTGTCCTTGTGCTTGAGAATTGAAGTTTGTTATTGAGTTTTATTTGAGTTTTGAAGAATTGAAACATTGTTTTTACGCTTTTGGTTTTGTTTTAATTCAAAGATTCAAGCTTTCTTATTATTCCTTGCTTCCTTGATTAAAACCTCTTTTGATTTCGATTATGGGTTTTTTTGGCTAAAACCCTTGTGATTCTAGGGTGATTGGATGAAGATTGTGGTTGAGATGATGATAGAATGATCTTCATAAACAGATTGGATCCTGAGAGTTGAGTTTAACCATCGCAGAAGGCAAAAATCGGACTGTTCTTGGCTAAGATCGGACGATATCCTCTGATGAACAGCCCGATTTTCCTTCTGTCGTACCTATCTTGCCTTATCCTTTGTCCTTGGTTAAAGATTGCTTAAACCCTAGCCTTGTTGAACCTTTCTAACCTATATCCGAGTGTGGGAAGATACTTACCCGGTAATTCCCGTCCTTGGTTGCCAACGATTACAAGTCTTAGGTAATAGAGGATTCAAACCCCTCTATTACGGTTGAGTGTGCCATAACCCTTTCCTTTGAGAGTTAGATCTGATTCCCTTGGGTTTGTGTTTGGTTTTGAGAATATTATCCTTCCCTTAGATCCTCTATCTTATCGAGACTCAACATCGTGTATTTAGAGCCTTTGGGTCTGGACATGGGTGGTGCAGACTTCACCGTACATCATACCACTTTAGAGCACATACCTTATCAACCCCATCTCTGTCCATATAATCTTTAGAAGTCTTGAATCGAAAACCTCAAGTCTTTTGTCTTTTCAATTGTCGAAAAATTCATCTTTCCTTGTTAGATTTCTTATTCTGATTTTGATTTCACCAAATCCTTGTGTTCGACCCTGGAATTCTTGCTTTTATTATAAACGATCCGTACACTGCGGGTTCGCTTTATTGCAATTATTCTTGGTATAAATAGTAAAACTTGCACACACCTTTCGGAGCGAACAAGTTTTTGGCACCGTTGCTGGGGATTTGGCTTAGACCAAATTTGGTTTCGGTTATCTAACTTGAAAACTCCTTTATTTTTCTACTGATCGCCTTTCTTGAAGTGTTCTTGCAGAATCGTGCTATAGGTTTTTGCGAAAAACTCGATCGAGTAAAGAAATCATACCCTACGATTCCGAACCCGAAAAGACCTATAAAAGGAGATTGAAAGAAGCAAAAAGAATGGCTGGTGCAAATAACGAAGGAGAAGTTATTCTCACAGCTGAATTAGATGAAGCTCTTGATCGAGTAAGGGAACAAGATGAAGCTCTCGTTAGGCTGAGGAATGAAGGAATAGCTAAAGAGGATCAACATCAAGCCGACATGGCTGAGATGAGAGAATCCATTCGGTTACTAAAGGAGTAAATTGAAGGGAATGTTGGAGCTGCAGGAAACCCACTGGCACCCCTTATCGTACCACCGGTTGCACCTCTTCCAAGAGTTGGGATAGAAAATCCACTAACTGGAATATCGCAAACATTGGGCGAAAGAATGGATCCTGTTCAACACACACGCTGACCGGGTGTGTTAATCGATCCGATGGAACAAAATATTGGATTTACACCGCAAGCTATTACTATGATCCGCCAAAGCCAATTTAGAGGATTGGAGAGGGAGTCTCCACATCAGCACTTGCAGAATTATGAAATTCTCATGGAAAACATGAAGCCTGCAGGAGCAACCACTAACAATTATAAATTGTGACCGTTTTATTTTTCTTTGAAGGATAGGGCGCTTGCTTGGTATAATTCACTACCCACCGGAAGGGTGAACACTTGGGAGGAAATAACTTCGGAGTTCCTCACCAAATTCTTCCCGCCATAAAAAACGGCAGAAATGAGAGGTAAAATCAATGCTTTTCTCATGAAGGACAATGAAAGCCTATTCAAGTCATGGGAAAGATTCAATGACCTTCTCTTGCATTGCCCCCATTATGGCATTCCAAAATTAGAGCTGCTGGAAATTTATTTCAAGGGTTTGGATGGAGAGACCAAGTTCAAACTCCAATCCCTTTCAGGTGGAAAATTCGTGGATATGAGAGTCGATGACGCTTGGGATTTCGTCAAGAAGCAAGATCAAATCGTGGAGAAGTACTCCCAAGGAGGACCCGAAGCTAGAAATCCAAGTACGAGAACTCCAGGAGTGAACTTGACCACTGATAGAGTTAATCAAATAAACGCTCTCAACAATGAGATCAAAGCTTTAAAAGACCTTTTGAAGAATCAAACACAAGCATCAAAACAGAATGCTATCTATGCCGGAAGAGGAAATAATCAAGTAAATCAGCAAGGAAATAGGAATTACAACAACAACCAGAATCGCAACAATCATTGGAAATCCAACCAAAGCAATACCGAAATCCTTATTCCCATGCTGAAAAAGCTCTAAACCCCCCTTCCTTTTCTACTTCTACTCCTTTGAAGAGCCAAGAACCATCTTCAAGTTCAGCACCCAAAGATCGACTTGAAGGAATGATTGAAGCATTAGCTAGAAAGATGAGCGGAATGGAAAGTACAATCATCTCCGTTACTAAGGCACAAAAAGCCCTAGAAAGGCAAATATTCAATAACGCCGGAGAAGTTCCAAGGGAACAAGGGAAACTTCCCGGAAAGACGGACAACAACCCTAAAGGCCAAGTGAATGCCATCACCACAAGAAGCGGAGTCACCACTAAAGATCCACAACCAAAGAGCATGGACAAAGGAAAGCAATCAATGGTTGAAGAGGAGGAACCTAAAGAGAAGGTACCGGTCTATGTTCCACCTCAAGAATACAAACCACCGCTACCTGTTCGCTCCAAAAGGTGTGTGCAAGCTTTATAATTTATAACCCAAGAAGTATGCTTGAACAATATGCGAACCCGCAGTGTACGGATCAATTGTAATAAAAGTAAGAATTCCAGGGGTCGATCACAGGGACTTAGGTGAAACAAAGCACATAATCAGGTTGTCAAATATTGCAATTAACTAAAAGCAATTAAAGCAGTCAAAGATGATGTATAAAGTCAAGTAAGGGAAAATGCGGATTCTAGGGATTAAAGCATCTAGTTGTGGTTCCGTCTCAAGATCTCAAAGGATAATGCTGACAAAGCTGAGGTATGCAAAGGGAAGGTGTTTCTAAGGTGAGAATATATCACCGGGTAAGTCGCACTACTCACTATCCCAAATCAAAGTTCCTATTACCGGGTAAGTCTCAAGGTACTAAGGAAAGGAACTATAATCTAAAACCAACACACCACCCAAGGGAACAGAATCAACCTTTACCGGGTAAGTCTTAGGCTAACTCACAAAGATGGGATGAAGGCACACTCAAACCCCAATGAAGGATAAACCATTATTACCTACACTCATGATCTTAGGTAAGCATACAAAGGAATCATCCGGTTAGTCTCATCCTAGGCTTGCATTGAACCAAGAAACGTGTAATAAGGATAGGAGTTGGCAAACTGAAACTCTCAACTCACATAAGGATCATGAAAAGGTTTACCTCATTCAGTCAGATTCCAACCCGGCCGAGATGTTCAACGACTGAGCGAGGTGTTCTAGGGTTAAGGTAAAGACTCGAGCTTTCAGGGTCCTGTTGGGATTAAGATCATTCTATCATCGTCTTTCCCACAACTTTCAGCCAATCACCCTAGAATCGCATAAGAAACTTAGCCAACAAACATCATGATAACAATAATCAAATTAATGGAAAAGGAATCAATATTCGAACAAGAAAACCTTAAGAAAAAGGTCTCAATAACTGAATCAATCAATCAACAAACAAGCGTTCCTCAATCACAACTCACCAAAGACAACAAACCAAAAGTAATCTAAGAAAGTCTTACAAACTCCTTCAAAAGCTAACTCCGACTATGATTCCTTCCTTCCTTGAACTTCAATCCTTCAATACTTCCTTCAACTTTCTTCAAACCTCTAGAAAAATCCCTCAATTGCTGGATGCCCTAAGCATGGTTGAACTTGTGGAAAATCCAACCCTTTATATAGGAGAATTATCTTCCAAAGATAATAATATCTTAAAAAGATAATTTCCTATAAAATATATCTCTATCTCTAAAAATAAATCAGCCTAAAATAATATCTTCCTTCCAGAAATGCAGCCAAAAATACAAGATATCTTCCTTCCAAAAATAAAAGATCTCAGCCAAAAATAAAGATCTCGCCGGCGACAGGGTGTTCGCCTCGGTCGGGACGCTCCTCAAGATCACCTCGGTCGAGGTGGTACTGTAGCTGACCGAGGTGAATCTCAACTGAATGTAGAATCTCCCGAATCTGGTCCAAAATAACTCTTCTTAATCATTTCCATGCTTCCTAAGATCTTCTTTAAGCTCCAGAATGTAGCTTCAATGACTCCTTAGCTTCCTTAGCTCCATGTCGGTCCAAAACGTTCCATTTTACCTACAATTACAATGAAACTAGGTGTAGACCTCGATTCCCACAAAGGTAGATAAAACAACGTTATATTAGCAGAATATACATCCATACATGCAGATTTATGAAGATAAAACGTCTAAACCAGCCCCGAAATATAGACTATAATACATGTTATCACTACCTTTTCCGAAATCTCGTGCTAGAGAAAGGATTGACAAACAATTCGGTAAGTTCATCGACCTTATGAGCATATTACATATTAATATCCCTTTTATGGATGTCATTGTAGGAACGCCGACATATGGAAAATTCTTGAAGGAAATCCTTTCCAACAAAAGGAAACTAGAAGACATTGGAGAAGTAAGAATAAGTAGGAGGTCTTCCGATCTAATCCAAAAGATGAAAGAGGAAATGCCGAAAGATGTAAGAGATCCTGGATCTTTTTGCGCACCTATCAACATTGGGAAGGTCACATACCAAGCATTATGTGACCTTGGAGTAAGTGTTAGTATCATACCACTTGGGTTGTGTGAAAGAGCTAGAATTGGACAACCACAACCCGTCAAGATGACCCTTTATATGGCGGATAGGTCCATCACACACCCCGTGGGAATTCTAGAAGATATACCCGTCTTGCTAGGTAAATTTTACATTCCCATAGATTTTGTTGTTCTTAACATTCATCCAGATCATCCCGTTCCAATCATACTTGGACACCCCTTTCTTGCAACTTCGGGTTGCGTTGTGGATGTCAAGAATGGAATACTCTCCTTTAAACTAGGAGAAAAGCATGTGCAGTACCATCTCCTCTCAATGCTCAAAGGACCAGCAGCACGAGATGACATATGCAACACTTACGATGATGAAGAGGCATCAAGAGAAGAGGTAAGTTCAATCCTAATCAAAGATCCTCTTGAAAAAGTCATTAGTTTGTGTATTGTAGATGAAGGGGAAGAAGAGGAATGCTGCGTTCACGTTCGAGCAATAAGAACTTTGGAGAAAGATCCCACAATTAAATTTGAGGAATTCGAAGAATGCACGAAAAAGAGCGAAGAAATCGGTTCGTCTCAGGAAAATCGACCGATTTTTGGAATTAATTCAATTAATTCAGTCGCTCTGACAGAAGTCGTAGCTATGGATCAAGTGAAAAATCGGATGAACAGAGCCAGATCGACCGATTTTCCCGTAGCTTCTGGAACTTCTCAACAATCAATTGAAAGTGTTTCTGCTTGCAACGGCGCACTTTCTCCGACTTCAAATCCTTCTCCAACTTCTTCTACAGGCCAGGACACACCTTCTAAGGATCCTCCCACCTTAGAATTGAAACCCCTTCCATCTCATCTAAGGTACTCCTTCTTAGGACCGAATTCTACTTATCCGGTTATTGTAAGTTCGAAATTGACTGTAATTGAACTTAATAAGTTAATAACTGAATTGATAAAGCATAAGAAAGCTATTGGTTATATCATTGATGATCTTGTTGGCATTAAACCCTCTTTATGTATGCACAAAGTATTGATGGAAGATGACCACAAGCCTTCACGAGAACCTCAACGACGGTTAAACCCAATCATGAAAGAGGTTGTGAAGAAGGAAATTCTTAAGCTTCTTGATGCAGGAATTATCTTCCCTCTTTCCGATAGCAAATGGGTTAGCCCGGTTCATGTAGTTCCAAAGAAAGGGGGAATGATCGTTATCACAAATGTGAAAAATGAACTCATCCCAACAAGGACGGTGACCGGATGGAGGATGGGCCTTGACTACCACAAGCTGAATGTAGCAACAAGGAAGGATCATTTCCCCCTTCCCTTCATAGACCGTATGCTTGAAAGGTTAGCACAACACTCCCATTTTTTCTATTTAGATGGTTATAGTGGTTTCTTTCAAATCCTCATTCATCCCGATGATCAAGAGAAGACCACATTCATATGTCCGTGGGGAACGTTTGTTATAGAAGAATGCCATTCGGACTTTGCAACACTCCAGCCACCTTTCAAAGGTGTATGATGGCCATCTTCTCCGAATACATTGAGAATATAATGGAGGTTTTCATGGATGATTTTTCAGTTTATGGTTCTTCATTTGATGAATGTCTTGTTAACGTTATAGTCCTTCAAAGATGTGAAGATGCTAATCTTGTCTTGAATTGGGAGAAATGCCACTTTATGGTTAATGAAGGAATTGTTCTTGGACACATGGTATCCAGCCGTGGCATCGAAGTCGATAAAGCAAAAATCGAGACCATCGAACGACTACCTCCACCAACATCGGTAAAAGGAGTAAGAAGTTTCTTTGGTCACGTAGGTTTTTATAGACGCTTCATTAAAGACTTTTCTAAGATTTCTAAACCATTTACTAACCTACTAATGAAAGATGTGGTTTTTGAGTTTTCAAAGGATTTTCTAGATGTTTTCTATAGGATCAAAGAAGCATTAATCTCAGCTCCCATAATTCAGCCACCGGATTGGGACTTACCTTTTAGGATCATGTGCGATGCTAGTGATGTAGCCGTAGGGGTTGTCCTTGGATAAAATAAAGATGGGTGGACATATGTCATCTACTACGCTAGCAAGACGCTAGACGAAGCCCAACTAAACTACGCTACAACGGAAAAGGAACTATTAGCCGTCGTTTACGCTTTCGAGAAGTTTCGTTCTTACCTTGTAGGAGCGAAAGTGATCGTCTACACCGATCATGCAGCAGTTCGCTACTTGCTCAAAAAGAAGGATGTGAAGCCAAGTCTCATTGGATGGATTCTCCTTCCACAAGAGTTCGATCTAGAGACCCGTGATAAGAAAGGCTCCGAAAACTTGGTTGCGGACCACTTGAGTCGACTTCCACACGTCCAAGACAAGGAAGATGATCTACCCCTAAATGACTCGTTTCGGGATGAGCAACTACAAGAAAATGAGGAATGTCTTCAACAAATCGCCGGAGGTAACGAACTATGGTTTGCTGATTTCGTTAATTACTTAGTTTGCAATGAAATACCTCTAGGATTATCATATGCTCAAAGAAAGAAGTTCTTTAAAGAAGTCAATCAATACTATTGGAACGAACCCCTTCTCTTCAAGAGAGGACCGAACAGAATGATTAGAAGATGCATCCCGGAAGATGAAGTTGAAAGTGTTATCCTCCATTGCCATTTCCTCCCTTGCAATGGACATGCTAGTTCACACAAAACTAGCGCCAAGGTATTACAATCGGGATTCTTTTGGCCAACTCTATTCAAAGATGTGTAAAAATTTTGTTGTTGCTTGTGATGCTTGTCAAAGAATAGGGAACATATCAAGAAGGAATTAAATGCCTCTCAATAACATTCAAGAGGTTGAGATCTTCGACGTATGGGGAGTAGACTTCATGGGACCATTCCTATCATCTTGTGGAAACCAATACATACTTCTAGCTATGGATTATGTTTCTAGATGGGTTAAAGCAATCGCTTCTCCCACTAATGATGCCATGGTGGTAGTGAAGTTCTTCAATAGAACGATCTTCCCAATATTCGGGACTCCCCGAACCATTATTAGTGATAGAGGAACGCATTTTACAGCCCGTAAGTTCGAAACTCTATTGTCTAAGTATGGGGTTACCCACAAGATCGCCACTCCTTACTATCCTCAAACAAGCGGACAAGTAGAAATATCAAATAGAGAAATCAAGAGCATCTTAGAGAAGACCGTTTCAAGAACAAGGAAGGATTGGTCACTCAAGTTAGATGATGCACTTTGGGCATACCGAACCGCTTTCAAGACTCCCATAGGAACGACACCTTATAATCTCGTTTGTGGGAAATCTTGTCATCCTCCGGTCGAGCTAGACCACAAGGCGCATTGGGCAATCAAATGGCTCAACTTTGACTTGAAAGAAGCTGGAGAGAAACGCTTGCTAGACATAAATGAGCTTGAAGAGCTCCGTCTCAACGCATACGAAAATGCAAGGATCTACAAAGAAAGAACAAAGAGATAGCACGGTAAGCTTATCATTCCAAAGGAACAGTAAAATGGAGACCTTGCCCTTCTTTTCAATTCAAGACTTCGTCTACTCCCAGGTAAACTCAAATAACGTTGGCCCGGACCTTTTCTAATCAAAAACATTTACCCTCATGGTGCAGTTGATATTTGGAGCGAGAAAACGGGAAATTTCAAAGTCAACGGACACCGCTTAAAGAAATACACACCGGAGATGCCGGTAGAGAACGTTGCTCCTACCCTTCTCGAATAATCATTGGAAGGAGATAGGTCCAGCTAGCGACCTTAAATCAAGCGCTTCTTGGGAGGCAATCCAAGGTTATTCTATGTCCCTTTTTCTTTTTCTTTAGATTAGTTTTTGTTTTCTTTTCGTTGGTACGCTCCGGGTTTCTCTCGTGTTGTGATGACAGAAAATAGGCAAAAAAACACAAAGGAGGAACCTATGATCGATGTTTTAAAGGAAGGAATCAACAAAAGTTCATCAAAAAGGACAAACACAGAAAAATCGGATGACTCTGTTGTGGGATCGATCGATATGGGAGGAAAAGAAGAATTAATTAGAGTCGATTTAGCAAAAGTCGTAGCTTGAATCGGATGAAAAATTGGACCACCAAGGAAATTGACCAATTCCATTCATGACGGATTGCACAAAGATCGACCCGATAAAAAAAATCGACCCCTAGAAAATAGTCCGATTTTCTTCAGAAAAGTCAGAAATATAAAAGCCCTCCTTTCTTTCTTCTTCCTCACAATCCCTCATCCCTCTCTAACATCACCATTTCGAAAAAACGGCCGTCAAACACCCATCTTCTTCAAATCTTCATTCCTTAAGCGTTTTTGCGCATTCTTGAGCCAAAACCGCAGCCCTCGACGAGACAAAGAAGGTTCGAACAATTCTCAGCTTGGAAAAGCGACGAATCGCTCAGATTTCAGGTTTTAATTTTTACAAACCCTAAGTTTTCAATTTCTTAGATCCACTCTTTTGAAGAGTTTATCTGCTGAATTTGCTGAGTTAGAAAGCTTAGAAACTGTTGTTAGAGTGTTTTGGTGTTGCATATTTGAACAAACTATTACAGAATCGAACGATTGATCGAAACATAAGAAAATCAACTCAATCCCTAGGAAATTCGGTCGATCTACCTTAAGAATAACCCGATTTTTGCTCTGTTTTGATGGATATGGTTCGTAGATCAGCCAGAAACTTGTTTTCTCATGGACGATCCTCATCCCAACCTCCCCCATCACCTCAGCAAACCACTCCTAGGCTCCCTACCATCCAAGAAAAGTTTAAACGCCGTTACGAGCGTCTCTTAGCTCGCTCCATCATAGCACCTTGCTACTTAGAGTTGGATGAGCTTAATGTTCTACATATTAGGGAGGATCTAGACTGGGTTATAGAGAAGACCGGGTTAAGTGAATTTGTGCGAATAAGAGAGAATGCTTATGTAGAGATAATCCATGAATTCCTTAGCTCCTTCACTCATGACCCGAATATTAGGAAGGTGACCTTTAGGTTGATGAATAGGAATTATAACTTTATTGTTGGAGTGTTCGGAAATTTCTTTGACTTCCCGGTCTCTCATGCAAGCACATTTCCTCCTGGAGTCAAGGCCACTGAATTTTGGGAGACTATCTCCATTGAGCAATATGAAGGAGACAAATGAAGGCCCGTTAATTCAAAGGAGAAGAGCATGTACAATATTACCTTCAAGATTGCGCACCGGATTTTGAGCGAGTCTATGTTTGCAAGGACAGAGACTCCACAAAAGGTACAAGCTAATGAGCTCTTCATTCTTTATTGTATGACTGAGGGGACGGTCCCGGACTATGCTACTATGTTGTCGGACTACTTGGCAAAGATTGCCAACAAATCCGGCGGCCACATTTGTGTTGGAGGACTTGTCACTTACGTGGTAAAAGCATTAGGGGTGGACATTTCGGCATGTACTCTTGTTGCAGAGGCACACCACTTAAGGATTCAGAGATTAGTGTCCAGAGGAGTCATTGTTCCTAGACGACGAGGAGAGCCACATGTAGCCATGCCTTGGGATAGACAACCCCAAGGAGATCCTTTGGAAGCCACGCTACATATTCAAAAATGTCTATTACTAGAAAGAAGGATTCGAGCATTTCAGTGATGAGGACTTTACTGAGGAAGAGGGTGGAGATGATGAGGATGTAGGAGGAGACACTGAGGAGTATCACACCGACACACATGCCCCAGATGGAGGCATGCTCGAGTTAGGAGGAGACCTAGGGGATACCAAGGTTCTAGACACTGACTAGGAGGGAGGACCGACTAGGCTAGTAGATGACGAGGCCACGGAGGACAAGCGCATGGCAGAGGTTGATCCATTCTTCCAGCCTCCACAGGAGATACCACCTAGACCACCTCGCCGGTCATTCGCACGCCAACGTCGAGCCCAGTCACAGACCGATGACTCCAGTTTCGGCACCCGGATGGACACATTGACTAGAGAGTTCCAGGTGTTCCGGACAGAGGTACGAGGCCGCCATTCATCCTATGTTGGCCAGTGGAGCGACCTCTACTATCACACTTTCTACCATTTCTATAATCCGTCCGCTCCAGTATATCCACCCCATCCACCACCACAACAGGATTGAGAAACTCATTTTTACATTGTAAGTATTTTTCTCCATTTCTATACTTGAGTTTTCACTTTGGGGACAATGTGATATTTAAGTATGGGGTGGGGTACTTACAATCCTTTATCATCTTGTCACACGTCTACTTTCATTGCATTTGCACTTGCAGATTTCAGGTTTTGTAATAATTCTTGTCACACGTTTCATTTTCGGACTTTGCATGTCATTTTCATCTACTATCAAAAAAATTGAAAATTTTCAAAAATTTTGTGCTTCTAAAAACGGATATGACCTCAATGATGACATATATGTTGTAAGAAAGTCTTGTAAGTTGAGGTTTAGCTGTGAAATTTATGGACATTCATCCTTTACTTGAACAATATGTTTGATTTGTATGCTAATTGATGTTTTTTTAGGATTAAGGAATAATAATCGAAACCAACAAATAAGTTCTTATACATCATGACGGAATGACTAAGGCGCTTCATTGTTTTCTTCTTCTTCCTATCCACATTTAGCACCTCATATGTATTATTGCCTCTCTTTACCTTTTCCGGGAATTAGGAACAATGCTATTGTGAAGTGTGATACGTTGCGAAGTTGTTACAAAAGTGAAATGTGTTAAAGTATAGAAAATAGGGTTGGGGACGTCAATCATGATGATGAGTATCTCGGCACCATTCACATATCCGGGTGTTTGTGTCCTGCCAAAGTCATATTGAGCGATAGTCCTAACGAGTCATGGTATGTGCATCACGGTTTGAGGCATCTCGAGAAATTGAGAATCGCTGATTTCCTAGGTTCGATTATTGTGCACCTCTATCCATTTCTCAAAAAGTGAAAAAGTAAATGTTGCAAAATGCAAAGTAAAGTTGTATGTTCGGTGGTTGCAAAAGAGTTCAAAGTGAAGTTTTATTCCTTATTCCCGGAATCTATCTCCACGTATCCTTTATATCTTCCACACCTTTAACACGTTTCTTGGGCCTTTATCATTTGAAAGTCCTTAAGACCTTTATGCACGTGTTTAAGACTTATATGGCTTAGATTTGTTTACTTATGATTATCCCTACATTCTTTACCATGCATTTCATATATAGTGTTTGGATAAAGTATAAATGCCCTTTCATGTCATAAACTATATCTCTTCACACATTATCTTTCAATACTTTATTACATCATAATGAGAGTGATCCTCCATAAAAAAGCACACCCCAAAAAGAATTTCATGTTTGTTTTCATCCTTAGCATTATATAATCCATATCATCTTGTATCATAAGCTTAAACCTTGCTTGGGGACAAGCAAGAGGCAAGTATGGGGTATTTTGATGACATGAATTATATAGCATCATATTCATGCATATAATGAGTTTATCGCCTCAGTTTCACATTTAATTAATGGAAATTATATGACTTTTAGTTCACTTACATATAATTATCATGAATAGAAGTCTACACTATTTTATTTGTGAAAATGTAGGAAAAGTGGCGAGGTGGCACAAACATATGAGCAAAATATCATAGAAGATATGGAGGGAAGCAAAAAGATATGGAAAAGATCTCATGAGAAGATAGAATTTGCGACTAAAAGATATTACAAGATCTGGGAGAAATATCGGATGATTATATATAAAAATCGGTCGATCTCCTTTGTAGATGACTCGATTTTTATCTTATGAAATCCGATTGGTTGTAGGATTGTAACCGAAAGATTACTCCTCATACCCTATAAAAGGAAGACGTCCCATACCTTCAGAATCATCCAATTCCATCCAAGACTAGAGTCATAGGATCGAGAGCAGAGAAGGAAGCATTCAAGGAGGAAGATCGAAGGAAGTTCGGGAGTTCTAGTTCAAGAATATAGTTCTTGATGTTTTTGTGAGTTTGATTCTATATTTTGTCCTTGTGCTTGAGAATTGGAGTTTGTTATTGAGTTTTATTTGAGTTTTGAACGATTGAAACATTTTTTTTACGCCTTTGGTGTGGTTTTAATTCAAAGATTCAAGCTTTCTTATTATTCCTTGTTTCTTTGATTAACAACCTCTTTTGATTTCGATTATGTGTTTTCTTGGCTAAAACCCTTATGATTCTAGGGTGATTGGTTGAAGATTGTGGTTGAGATGATGATAGAATGATCTTCATAAACAGATTGGATCCTGAGAGTTGAGTTTAACCATCGCAGAAGGCAAAAATCGGACTGTTCTTGGCTAAGATCGGACGATCTCCTTTGATGAACAACCCGATTTTCCTTATGTCGTACCTATCTTGCCTTATCCTTTGTCTTTAGTTAAAGATTGCTTAAACCCTAGCCTTGTTGAACCTTTCTAACCTATATCCGAGTGTGGGAAGAGACTTATCCGGTGATTCCCGTCCTTGGTTGCCAACGATTACAAGTCCTAGGTAATAGAGGATTCAAACCCCTCTATTAAGCTTGAGTGTGCCATAACCCTTTCCTTTGAGAGTTAGATTTGATTCCTTTGGATTTTTGTTTGGTTTTGAGAATATTATCCTTCCCTTAGATCCTCTATCTTATCGAGACTAAGCATCCTTTATTTAGAGCCTTTGGGTCTGGACATGGGTGGTGGAGACTTCACCGTACATCATACCGCTTTAGAACACATACCTTATCAACCCCAGCTCTGTCCATATAATCTTTAGAAGTCTTGAATCGAAAACCACAATTGGATTCCTTGATCCTTATAATCCGCTTTCCCAAATCTTTACACATAAATCAAGTCTTTTATCTTTTCAATTGTCGAAAGTTGCATCTTTCCTTGTTAGATTTCTTATTCTGATTTTGATTTTACCAAATCCTTGTGTTCGACCTTGGAATTCTTGCTTTTTTTACAAACGATCCGTACACTGCGGGTTCGCTTTATTGCAATTATTCTTGGTATAAATAGTAAGACTTGCACACACCTTTCGGAGCGAACAATCAACAGGTACACAGATGCGGTCACGGCGTCTCATCATCCCATCTACTCCATTGGGGAACTGTGGCGCCTCACATTGAGACATCCTCTCTCTAATCTTATCAAGGTCAGGCAGGTCCCCTGCTTTTGTTAGATCTCGTCCAACAAACCAGGTAGAACCTCTAAAGCGTATAACTGGGCATCCTCATCTGAAAACTGGATGTCCATCTCTAATCAAGCTAGATCCCTCTAAAGGTGAGGCTGAATAATTAGTCTCGCAATTATCTCCTCTTGAGGCGTCTTTCTATTCAAGTTGTCGACTACAACGCTCAACTTATCTGAATAAGATGGAATCTCCAGGTTAAAGTCTTGATCCACTCGAGTCCTTAACGCTAGCGGTTATTCAACTTCCACTGCGTAATAATGTGATTAAGACTCCTATGTTTTGTGGAAATCTAACATGGAATATCACATAGGTATTGTCTTCAAATCTTGAAGGCTTGAACTACCACTACTAACTCTAGATCATGAGTCGGGTAGTTCTCCTCAGACGTCTTCAGCTGTAGACCCACGTTTTAATAACTCTACTCCTTTGTATTAATACACGTCTTAAACTTAGCTGGGATGTATCACCGTAAATCACAGGATCCCCAAAACCTTCTGATTAGAACAGAATAGAAGCAGAGGTCAAGTGCCTCCTCCACTCTTCAAAGCTCTGGCATACTGCTTTGACCACGCAATTCTGGTGGTCTTCCTCAGAAGACTCGTAAATGGATACGCAATCACATAAAATCTTTCCTCAAAGCATTAGTAGTAATCGGCAGAGTTGAGAAACTAGGCATTCCCTTAATGTTCATCAATATCGCCCATGTTGCAACATACTCAATCCTCGCTAGATCAACCATGATCCCACTGGCGGACACACATGGCCTAAGAAGGCTACCTCTAGCATCTCAACTCGCATTTAGAGAGCGTAGCACACAGCCCTCTATCTCTCAGGTTCTACAAAACCATCCTCTAATGACAGGTACGTTCCTCTCAGCTGTGAGAGTATACCAGAACGTCGTCAATGAAGACCACCACCACTGATCTAGGAAGTCGATGAAGATATTTTTCATCAACTCCATAAAGACAGTTAAGGTATTCATCAGCCCAAATGGCATCACTACAATTTTGTAGTGTCCATAACGGGTACGAAATGCTATCCTATGTGCATCCTGCTCTCTCACCCTCAACTGGTGATATCCTAACGCAAGGAAATCTTGAAAAACACAATTGCTTCTTGAAGTAAACCCAACCAGTTGTCAATACTAAACTATGAATGCACTAGGGCGAATGAACCCTTCTCTACCAACTCCTGAAGTTGTTCTTCAGCTCTAACACCTCCACAGGCACCATACGATATGGGGTCTTCCAAATCAGTCTCGTACCATACTTTAACTCGATATCAAAGTCCACACTCCGCTGAGGCGGAAAATCAGACGGTTCAATGACACGTCTATAAGCTCATAAAACACTAGAATATCCTCCAACGTGAAACTATCTCCTCCTTCCCGGCATAACACTAGAAAGTGTCGCCTCCTTGTGCTATCAACTTCGCTGCTCATATGGCACTAATGACAAGACTTCGTCTCTTCAAAGGTCTTAACCTCAGAAGACCTCTATCTAATCTATCTTAGTAGAGACTATAACAGCCTTCCAACTGACATCTAACACCACATGATATCTATCCGTCCAAAGCACACACATAATAACCTTCTCATGCACCTAAGGCATGACAAAGAAGTCTTCAAGCCATACACAAGTCCCTGGTAAATGTGACAACCACATATCTCGCGGGTACCTCAGACCCCTAACTGGTAATCCTATAAAGGAAAGTCTACCTTCTACTGTTTCCACAGTCAACTATTAACGCATGCATTGAAAGACAAGAAGTGCATAGCACTCACAACAAACAAAACTCCACTAGGTAAACCATTAATGAGAATGGTACCTGTAACAGCTAACGCCAAAAGTTCCACTGTATATCATCAATCAACCTCATACATATGCTCCTCATGTATCACTGAAGTCATCGTCATATCCTCCATTTCTACTCTCCCTGCACCGGAAAGAGGAAGGTCTTGCTGAGAAGAAACACTACTTTGCCGACATAAAGGGGCCAGATGGCCTAGTTCACGACAGGTGAAGCAAGCTATCGGTGTCAAGGGGCACTCAGAGTGCAAATTGTCTGGATAGCCATAGTTGAAACATAATTGTCTCATCCTTGCAACCTGTGCAACTAAAGGGTAACTCGATCTTCGCCATCCACCTTTAATGATCTTACTGCGGGAGGGAACTTGTAGAGGCAGCGCCTTGCCCTGTCGACAAAACTTCACTCTATGTCCTGCTTTACCACACGTAAAGCACATTATTGGCGTCTTTGGGCACACAACTCGCTAGTGTCCAAACTTCTCGCAATTAAAACATTGTAGTTCCTTGTCAATCGCCTTCATGGCAATAGGACCGCTTGATTGTCGTGATATCTGACTTGGTCCAACATTTATCATCTTTGCTTCTCCACTAACTGATTAAGTCCATTGCTTATTCTCTGATCCGGAAGCTTCAATTGGTCCCACAGGTGTTGGTAAATCCGGTGTAGGTCTACCCGCTCTTACAGCCTCATATACTTGGTGCATATACTCTTGAAACTCGAATCCATTCATGGAGACGTGATCAGCCTCTTCAATCTCATTCTCTGCCATAGGCGGAACAACAACGGAAACTAGTCCCTGACTTATCGCCACTGGAGGAAGAGGGGGTGTACCCCTACCTCGTCCCACTACAGATACTACTCTAGTCTGAGCCATATGTAGGATATACGCACCTAATCTTATAAGGCTATATATATGAGATAATGCATAAGCACAAACACAATCATATAAGGATAAACACATCAGCATGATATCACACATTTACCCATTTTATCATCTTTATATAATAGTCATTCACTCAAGTCGTATACATATATATAAGTGAAAGTATGTGACACGAGGACCGATACATCCCCGCCTCTGAGTGCTATATCCAGCTGTACGAGTATCGGTCACACAATCCGTGTACCTTATGGGAGTGGATTGCGCCCTTCCTGTAAACTAGTCTGGCCTGACGTCAAAGAACCTTCCAGACTCCACTACGGGATAAAAGGGAAAGGTCATTACAGCCACGCAACGGGGCAGTCAATTAAACATAAATCAGTATAAACGATATCTCATGCTATCATAGCAAACATGTAACACAAACAACTCATGCAAACACCCAATATAAGAATGGTAGCTAAGTAAGTCCTACGAACTTACCTCAACCTCGTATAACCTCAACCACGATCAAACTCCAATCTTGAGAGAGGGCACTGCATAAAAACAAGGAATAGAAAGATATCAACCTCTATTCATCAAAGGGGTCACACCTAGACCCAAGGGATCCATAGGATCATCCTCAACGTAAACCTCACAACCTAATAAACCTCAAAGTGCATACATGGAATATACCGACCATAACCTCATCAAAACACATCCTCACACATCTAGCATGAACCTATACACTCATACTAGGAAAGGAGGGAACAAAGGCATCCTAAAGCAAGCCTAGAAACAACACACACCTACAGAACCAAGTGCAACACCAAGCTGATGCAGGTGGCCGCAAGGGCGGTGGTCAGACAGCGCAAGGGGTGGTTGTAGGTGGCGCAGGGGCGGCTGGTCGTGCAGAAGACACACCTTCAGCTCCTCCTTGCTTCTTCAATCGATCTCTTCACTCCTCCTTCAGCCAGCATCCAGACACACACACATATACATACATATATACATCAAAAGAAGCCAAACAAGGCTGGAACAAGATCCAAACCTAAGGAATCTAGGCTAGACTAAAGAAAGAGAGGAAAAGATGAAGGAAATAAGAAAGAAAGGGAAAAATCCATTGAAGCTTACCATGCTGAACCTAACTCAGGGTAGAACATCCTCAAGACCTCAAGGTTGGCTCAAGCACAAGCACAGCAGCAACAATCATCATTAACAACATCAAACAACCATAAGATCCTTCCAAACTCGGGTCAAAGAAGACGGCGGCAGCCCACCACAAACCGCAGGGGTGGTTGGCCTGGCCGTAGGGGCGGCTCACAGGCCCACAGTGGCGGCCAGACAAGGGCGTAGGGGAGGCCCTTGCAGCACCGAAGGTGAATGGAAGTTGCGTCTCAGCTAAGGCACAGGTGCGGGATCTCTCGAAGACTAAGGCTCTTACACTACCTCTCTACTCGGTAACCAAAGCCTACTCATGTTACCATAACAAGACCGCACAAGGAACAAGACGTATACTCGTAGGAACCCATATAGCATACATCATCAAGATCTAACAAATCATATAACAATTTCCCGCATAGGGCACACACTACACATAACATCACACATCCACATAAGAGCTAACCCATCGCTTCTATCGATGCTACTAGCTCGGCATAAAACTCAACCATAGGTACCATCCACCGTTTCCCGGTTAGCCACATTGGCTCCTTGTCTATGTCGCTAGATCGTCATGACTTATAACGTACCTCGAGTCATACATGTACTCTCTCGATTGATACGCATGAAACACCTAGTGCACATCATCTACTCTTTGTGGTCATGCCAACTGGTAACCCACTTCTCAACTCGCGTTAAGATCTCAAAAAGGTCCGATATATCGGAAACACAACTTCCCTTTCAATGTCCAAAACGTATGACTCCTTGCGTCCGTGATACTCTTAACTAGACTTGTCACATATCTGAACCCAAGAGGTTCGTACCTCTTATCTGTATACGCCTTTTGGCAACTCAGCTCGGCTAGCATCCGCTCTTGGACCACCGCTACTCGATCAATGTCATCCCTTATCTTCTTAGGGCTATCCCCACATGTACTACTCTAATTCCAACACAACGGTGTACTACACTTTCGTCCATTTAATGTCTCACAAGGGCCATCCAATAACACATGCCGACTATAACTATACGTGAACTCAATTAAAGGGCAGTGTTCAGACTAAACTCGTCCCCAGCCTAGCCCACAGGCTCTCGACAAGTCCTCGAAGGTATGAAATGTCCGCTCTAACTGCCCATGTGTTTAAGAACGAAATATTTTCATGAAATGCAACTACTAACCAAAGCGGCACGATTCTACTGCCAAAATCCAAGGTGAATCGCCCACCTTGATCCGAGACGATGGTACTCGGTATCTCAAGGAATTCTACTATCAACCTAATAACTTCCTTGACTAGCCGACTCATCGGCCATGTTTCCCCATAAGGTGTAAAACGAGTTGCCTTTATCCGTTGGTCTACTACAACCCAAAACATCTCCCAACTGTTACTTGGTCTAAAACCGATCATAACCTTTATAAAGGTATCCTCTCACTCCCACTGCGCAACTGGTAGTGGATGAAGTTCTCCTCCTGTATTATAGAGCTCAAACTCTTCTTGATAACAGGTCGCACTGGCTTCGTACATAGTCCCATCGGGCTTAAGCACGCCTCACCAACACAACAATTGATGTCCCGGTTCATCTTACTTTATGTATCACACATAAGGTAGCCTCCCCTCGGGACATCCTTTCACGGTTTCTCATCAGAAATAAACATCTTTCTTGTTTATGTCAGATCTCTCCCGACGTATCAGGTAGCCTCTCCCAAATTGGACAAGGGTCTGTCGTTATTTGGACACCGGATATCCATCTCCATCCTTACTAAATCCTTCTGCAACTAAAGTTGGACCGTCAGTCGAGCTATCGCCTCCTTTCGAGGCATCCACATACTAAGGTTGTCGGTGACCACATTTACCTTCCCCAGATGATACAAAACCATCTGACCGAAGTCCTAAATAAACTCTAGACATCACCTCTAGCAGGTATACAACTCTTGATGAGTGAATATATATATCAAACCCATATCACCCGTTCAAGACTGGCTTGTTGCTCCATAAAAATACCGACATCATGTTAAGCGCGTGCATTAAGGTGGCTCACTTTTGACCCTTCATCGGTAGTTCTTCTCATATGCCCACATTTGTCTAACACATAAACAAAACCTCTCTTGTTACTTCAACTATATCCCAAGCCCCACTTGTCTGCATCATCATGCATCACTATTTGTCACCAACCTTTGACCCTTCCTTGGTAATTTTCCTTCATTGATATATCTTCATTGATTGCTTCACTTTGTTCTATGTTATTTGCAAGTACTTTTATCCAAATTACCTACCTGCTTGATTTCACCATAGTCCTATGATCGACTTTGGAATATATGCTTTTATTGGGATTGATCCGAATATTACGGGTTCACTTATTTGATTTTATTCTTGGTATAAATTTGAGACTAATTTCCTTCATATACACACACGTCTTGGAGTGAACAATTGTACCTTCATGCCGGCGTGGTTTGGCGGTTTTGGAGTAGGCATATAAGTCCACCTTACTCGCCAAGGAAGGATGGAGTATCCTTAGGCACCGTGCCATGGTAGATTCCTCCTCCTCATATACATCAACTCGGACCCTTTCTATTTCTATGGCGCTATATGCTTCTTCAACACTCATTGTTCCTTGCTTCAAGTTCTCTAGCGTTTGTTGTAGTTCCCTCTCGTGATTGGATGGAAAAAACATGCTCTCATGACGGCCTTCATGTGGTCCCATGTGGTGATGCCTACATCTAGACTTTGTATTCTCTCCTTCACAAGGTTAGTACACCAAATTAAAGCATAGTTAGTAAATTCGAGGGCAATATAATGCATATTTCTCTCTTCAAGGACAAGGTGAAAACTCCTTATTTTTTCTACTTTAGCTTCCTTATTGGCATCACATTTTTCCTCGAACAGAAGAATCTTAAGTTTTTCCTTTGAACCATTTATGTTACCCGGCCTTGTTCTTGTGGGACCGGCTCAGCTTCATCCTCAAAATTGATGGCTAATTGGACATTCCTTCGGGGCAACATCAAGAAGGGTTGGCGGGGCAGTGGTGGGGGTCCTTGGACCTCGCGATCTTTCCTATTGGGCAGGGGAGGTGGTGTTGGTAGTTGTGTTGGTACCATGGCTTCGATATTATCAACTTTTGTATTAAGTTTATCCATTTGCCTTTGGAGGGTATGTAGGAAGTCACTTATTCCTACCAATATGTCGTTGTCTGTATTTCTCTTTTTTTATATGTACTCGCGACAAGCTTATCTTAGCAGGTTATGAGGCTCTCCTACACCTGACAAAACTAAGTTTTTTAACAAAGCACAAGGTTAGTACGTTCGGATGCTACAAAACAAAATAGGGGTAAACCTTGATCTCAACGGGAAAAGGCTTTTAGTGTGGTGCTATCAAATAACAAGAAAAACCACTTGCCTACTTTCTCAATCAAAAGAGAAGAACTTATAAAAGACTAATGTAGCCAAAAATAAGATCAAATCATAAATGAGGGAGGCGGGTAGGAAAGATGCGGAGTTCACTTCCGATAATCCGAGATAGCTCAGAATCTTCAACCTAAACTTGTGATCTTAAGATGGAACAAAATAGCAAAAAAAGGCTTCTGCTTTTTTTTATACCTTTGATTGAATTTTTTTTATTCAAATTCTTTTTCTTCTCCTTTTCTTAAAATGGATTTTTCTCTTTTTTTGCGGTTTTTTTATACTGAAACCGAGAAGAACCTAAACCAAACTTGTTTGGTTGGTGAAATGGGTTTAGTTCAACCGGTTCATTGTAGTTGTTGTTTGAACGGTTGGGTGAGCGTGAACCGGGCAGGATGCTTCAACTACGAATCTAGATTTGGTAAGGGTTACGAGTATTGTTTGGTTTGAATTTGTTTGAGTTCGAACAGGGTAGGGGTTCCGGTGGAGGTGGGTTGGGTTTCCGGGGAGGGGGTTGGCGGCGGTGGTAGCGGTGTGTTGTCCGCAATAATGGCACGGTGGTGGCGGTTTACAACATGGGCCACAATGATTGTTGTCGGCAGGGTTGTTGATATTGGCAATGGTAGGATTGGGGATATCCCGGGGTTTCTTCGGTGAGACTCCAAAGCTGAAATAATTTTTTTTTGAAATTTATTTTACTACAAAAATTAATTAGAAGTAATCGTGGATGATATTGAAAGTATTAAATAACGAGAATGATCGAAATCTAACCATAACAGTTGTTGAACCGGTTGACTCTTTTTATGGAATCATGTGTAATATTCGAATTGTTTTTAATAGAAAGATAAGATGCGGCATCAATTAAACTAAGCCCTTACACAACTTTGATACGGGGAATTCACCCTCGTAGTTTAGCCCGATCTTTCGATACCTAAAGACTCAATAGAAAGACAACAAAAATAAAAGATATGGAAAGAAGATGATTTGATGGTGGGAATGGATCGGTAGTTGGATAGATCAAGGTCGAACCCTAAGTGACGACCTAAAAGCAAAAATAGACACGATCGGGAGGATCGCCCAAATGCACAACCAATGAAGTCCTATATAACCATTCCGCTACAACCAAACACAATAGGCATTCTAAAAGAACCCTAGAGCAAATTGAGGATTTCTTGTGGGAAGTTGAAGCACCCTGCTTTGCCGTGGCAAGTAAAACACAAGCAAACAAGTCCAAGCAAGTTGTGAGCAAGACGTGTCTTACTCGGGTTTTCTCTCCACATGGGAGACGACGGTAGACACCACAAAGTTAACACAATGTGTTTAACAAAATGTATATTTTTCAAGATGCTTAAAAACGTGTGACACGCCCTCCTACATATAGGAGAAGGGTCGGCTGTATGGGCTTCTAGGGTTCGTAGAATGAGACTCAAAATCTAGCCCGTAGAATCATATCTTATTTAGAATAAGATAGGATCTAGTTCTAAGAAAATAATAAAAGAAGATCTATCTTCTAGAAAGATTAGATCTTCTAAGACTTGGTTCTCAAGCATCTCTAAAGATATAATTTCCAAATCTATTTTTAAGCTTCCCTATTATAAGAATTAATTTATTTGTAAATTAAATAAAATTGATATTGGATTGAAAATATAATTAAAAGCCGTAAAATTAGCCCATAATTAAACATGTCTTCATGGGGTAAAAAATATAACACTTGATCCACTCTAGCGGTGTTCACAACCCACACGTACATGAAACCTACGTGTGCATGACCGGCCTTCCTCTCTAGCATGGATATTGTGTTCTTCGTGCATAGTTGTGTTCTTGTACGTATTTTGTGTGGATGTGCTCCAGTTTTGAGGTGGTCTTGCATGTGGGTCCCGCTCTTATAGTGTTGAGGAGCAATGGTTCTTCTTATAGGCTTCACTCCTCTTCATTGTTAGTGAGTGTATTCTCATGTACAGATACACTCGAGATCTCCTTGTTTGATGAGCTATATGATGCGTCATCTTCCTCTTTATCCGGATGGTATGTAGACCCTCCCTCCTTCTACTTGAGTATCTTTTGACCATGTTATGTTTTATCCTTGGCATCCTCCTCTTCCTTACAAGTCTTGGGGCTCCTTGATTTTGAGTTGTTGCCGAGCTATGTTCTAGTCATGCGGGTGTTCCTACGGATGACTCTACATCAATCAGCTCCTCAATTACTCTTGTGTTGAGTCCTCGTAACTTCTAAGCTGCTCTTGTGTTGCGTCTAGGTTTTGGAAGTGCTCCTGAAGATGCTCCTACATCAGGTAAGTTATTTTTGTTTTGAATAATATGAATTTTCTTTTTTGTTGTTTTGATATTTAAAGATAGGACATGGAGTGAAGACGAAAAGATTTGAAGAAAATTGGCATAGGAGATGAAGGGAAGTGAAGAAAAACATTCCTGAAAAGAAGAAGTGAAGGAAATATCAAGAGAAGAAAACAAGTGCCTAATGTCGACTGTAGATTTTCCATACCTTGAGTGAAAGTCGAGTGGCTACCTTGAATTTTCTTCTATAGTGATCACTCGATCGAGTGAAGCTAAAACTCGAGGTAAGTAAAATTATTTGCCTACATTGAGTGACTAACAAGTGATGGCAAATTTTTCCACCAACGGTCATAAACTCGACTTAATCTAGACCTCGTCTTCATTCTTCTTTTCTTCACTTGACCCTAGCAGCCCCCTTCACCTCTCATACTCCATTTCTTATCCAAACTCCAACTTCAACCAAGAACAATCAAGATCCAGGTCCCTTTTCATCCAAAAACTTCAAATCTACACTTATTCTTCTACATTCTTCATCGATTCTCCATTTCTTCCCAATATTTGAAATTGTCCAAAAATGTAAAATCTTCATCTCAATATCATACCTCAAGCTTTCATCCCAACCTTCACCTAATCAGTCTCTACCATTAGTACTCTTAAACATTCATTCTCATCTCCAAACCTCATTTTCGCTCTCTTTAAATTCAAAAATCACCATTGTTAGAGCTTGAACGTTTTTAAAACTTATTTTATTATATAGAATTGGTATCATCTAAAGGTATGAATTCATATTACACATCTTATTTTACTCAATTAAGATCTATGATTGAGGAACTTGAGGTATGAGTTATTTTCCTAAATTTTCAATGTTGATATGCAATTATGAATTTCAATCGAATATTTGAATGTTTGATTATATGAATATGAGAAACTCATTGGATATTTTTTTGGTTAACATCTTTGCTAGAGTTTGATTGAAATGTACCATTGTGATATTCTTTGATATTTCTTTCTCATGGTGATTATTCGGAGTATTTGTGAAATTCATTGTTGACTAAGACATTAATAAGTGTTTATATGAGCTTTCATTGATTATTCATGTCATTTGTGCTTATGAGATACAATCTTATCATTTCTTATGTCTATCTTTCTCATGATGATTGATTTGGACTTAATGATTCTAGTTCTACACTGAAAGAATGTTGATAATAGAATCATGATATAACTTATTTCTTGAATTGAAATTTCTATCATTAGTTGAGCTTGATTTGTACTTGATCATGCCTTCTACTTATCCAACATTCTTGTTAAATATTTGGTTGATTAAATGTTCATTTTTCTTGTACTATAGTTATCAAACCTTGTATTCTTGGAATTTGATATCATCTTCAATGTTTTGTTCATGATTTTGGTACAAATCACTTCAAGAAAAAGCCACTCTATATCTTACAACACTCCTTGCTCAAAATCATACATAGAAGGAAAGTGTGTGTAGATTCTCCCTTTAAGAAACAAAAAGCCAAAAGGCTTATAAAAAGGAAGCACGGATACGAGTGAGGAAGAACATATGGGAAGTCCACCACCTCTGGTTCGTGTGACAAATCTTAAAATAGTTATTCTAAAAGCCTTCAATTCAAACCATGTTAGGTTTAGTAAGCTCAAAATCCAACCTACTCAGTACCTTGATCATGCTTTGATCAATGGTATGGAGATGAATGATGATATGATGGCCTTATTTGGTAAAGTTGACTTGGGATCCTTCTTATATTGGGATGAGGACACCTAAAAGGATCTTGGCCTTGAGTTCATTAGTTCTTTCGAGGCTTCCTACCTTTCTAGAAACCCTAACTATCCTACCGTCTCTTTTCGGATTGAAAACAAGGACCGAATCTTAACCATATATAACATTGAAGAGATCTTAGCAAAGCCCGATTTTGTAGAATGTAACACCTCAAGTTCTGGTAACTCAAAGTGTTACGGGTAGGACCTCACAAGGGGTCCTGACCCTCAGAGTAGTAACGATAACATCGGATCTTACAGCAAGGCACAAATAAAAGAAAACCAAAACTGTTTATAAAACCAAAGGAATATCAAAGAGAAACATCAAATACTCGCAGCCGAGCTCAAAACAAGGAAAATAACAACTACTGAAATATAAACCCGGTCCCATCCTATAATGTAAGGGAACCCCGGCTGACCACACAATCCAGATCACTCAGCAGCACCTATATCCTGTAGGACAACTACAACATCGGTATAAACTGTTAGCAAACATTCTAGAATTCAAAAAGACAATAATTGCACAAACACACATAAGGTAACATAAGCATATAGCATACTCACACTCAACCAGTTATCATCTTTTATTAAGTTATCCATTAATAATTCAACTTCTTTTGTCACATGAGAATCTCCCGAAACTCGCCCCCGCTTCCGTCTAGCAACAGGAATAGATCAGTACTATCAGTTACCTGCGGGCTTGGGTCCCAAGAGCACCTTCCAGTCTCTTAAAGAACTGAAAAAGTGGTTACTTCCTAGTTATAATACACTTGGGCCAATTACGGTTATAAAGGTCAATCCTATTCCGGTTATCCGTTATAACGACATCAACAACACAAACAAGCCAAAATACTCAAACCAATATACAGAATGTAGCTGCGTAAGTCCAAGGGACTTACCTCACACGAAGGAAACTCAAAGATCAGCAACAAATCAGTTTTCCGAAGGAAAGGAAGGAATGTCTACTCAACAAGGTATAACGCATCAGGAACGAAATGATTGGTAGACGTCTATAACTTATAGTCTCCATGATCTTTAAGAGATCTCAACAAGCTAGGGTCACAAACCCTAGTTTTAAAGGTCACTAAGGGTAAACAACATCCAACACAACTCAAGGAAGGAATGAGGAAACAAGGAAAGGAAGCAGCTCACCAAAGACAGGAGCAACTGCAGGAAAATCGCAAGGGCGGCTTGATAGAGGTGCGAGGGCAGCACTGGGAAAATCCGCAACGGGGTCTGTGCAGACGCGGGGGAGGTTTTGGTGTAGAAAGGGTGCGTCTTCTCCTTCGACAACAAGGACTCAAAGCTTGCTAATCTCAATCCACACACACGTCACAACTCAACCAAGGGATCTTATGAACAACAACGTATCAACAACGGAAGGCCAATAAGAATCAAGACTCGATCTTGATTCTTGAAGAAGAAGAAGAAGAAGGAGGAGGAGGAGGAGGAGGAGAAAAAAAAGAGAAAGTGGAAGAGAAGGAGAAAGAATAAGCATACAACAGGCTCAAGAACGTGTAGAAGAATCAAAGTAATGAAGACTTATACGTTCAGAAGGATTCACAAAGAAGAAGGTTGCACCTTTGCTCGAGGTTGAAGAAACACGTATGCAAGAAACGGGAAAAGGAAGAGAAGGCACAAATTTATAGGAAACGGATTGAAAGGATAAGAAAAGACATTTTAGGGTTATAAGATCCAAGGAAAGCCGGCCCAAAGATACAAGATCGGATCTTTTAAGGGGGAAACAAGATAGAAATGAAAAAGGAAAGCAGATCCCGCAATTAGGGATCCACCGCACCCGCGGGATGACCCTGCCGTGACCGTAGCTAGCCGCAAGGGAGGCTACTCTCACCGCGAGGGCGGTGACAGGCACAACTTGCCGCAGGGACGGTAAAAGCTAAAAACCGGTTGTTACATCAAATCCCCCTGAACAGAAGTTTCATCCCAAAACTTGCACGAACCACAAGATCACACAACCACAAGGGTGAAGCAGAAACACTGAACTCAATTCATATATTCTCTCTAGAGGCACATAACTCAAAACGTCGCATAAGCGTAAACACAACTCAACACAAGAAAATCGAAACTCAGACGCCTATGTTATAGGTACATCCATCTCAGTATAAAACTCCGGATAGTTTCTCTGGATACTATCCTCTGTCTCCAAAGTCGCTTCATTAGCTCCTCCCATCGACCACCGAATCTTCATCATCGGTATGTCCTTCGATCTCATGCGTCTCGTACTACGCTCTAAGACAGCTACCGGCTGCTCTACAAACGTATGGTCTGGGTCGACCACTAAATCCTCATGACTGACGATGTCTCACGAATCCGGTATGTACTCCCGTAACTAACACACATGAAAAACTGGGTGAACACCCTCCAGTCTCGGTGGCAGAGCAAGTTTGTATGTTGCCTCTCCAACTCGCTCAAGAATCTTGAAAGGTCCGACTTATCTTGGTCTGAAATTCCCCTTGACGATGAAACGTCTAACACCTCGTGTCGAGGATACTCTCAACCATACATGAGCTCCAACTCTGAACTCTAGAGGTTTGCGCCTCTTATCTGTGTAAGACTTTTAGCGACTTTGTGCTGATAACATCCACTCTTGAATCATCGCTACTCGATCCATATCGTCTTGTATCTGCTCAGGTCCTCTAGCACTACTCAGCTCGTCCTAACACAGCGGGGTACGGTATCTCTGTTCATAGAGAGCCTCACAAGGAGCCATCCTGATCGATGCGTGCCAATTTTTGTTATACGAAAACTCCACTAACAAAAGGTGATCTAGCCACACGTGTCCTAGTTTAGCACGTACGCTCTCAACATATCTTCCAAAGTCTGGTTGGTCTGCTCCGACAAATCATTGGTTTGAGGATGATAAGCAGTCGTGAACTGCAGACTTGTACCTAAGGCGGCATGCACCTGCTGCCAAAACCTCGAGGTGAACGGTCTGTCTCTGTCAAAGACTATAGTCCTAGTACTCCATGAAGTCTTACTATTTGTCTAGTGAATTCCTCTGCTAGTCAACTCACCCGCCACGTCTTCTTGATAGGGATTAAACGTGTTTTCTTCATCAATCGATCTACTACAACCCAGATGGCATCAAAGCCTCGACTCGGTCTCAAACTAATAACAAAGTCCATCGAGATGTCCTCCCACTTCCACTGAGGAACGGGAAGTGGGTGTAGCTCTCCTCCTGGTCAATGATGCTCAATCTTGACCTACTAACAGGTCGCAGATTGAGCTACATATCTCGTCACGTTTGGCTTCAGGCCTCCCCACCAAAAGGAGCGTCTGATATTCTTGTACATCGTACTCACACCGGGATGCACTTAGTAAGGTGTAGAGTAAGACTCCTGTACGATCCGTTGTCTCGGCTTTGGATCTGAGGGCACACATATACACTCCTGACATCTCAAAACTCCATCAGCACCGACTGCAAACTGTGGTGCCTCTCCTCGAGACAACTTGTCTCACATCCGTGTCAAAGTTGGGCAACCCACCTCCTTTTGTCGGATTTCTACCAATAGATCACGTACCATCTCCAAGGTGTACAACTGGATGTCGGAATCTAGAAAGTGTATATTTATCTCTAGCCAAGCCAAGTCTCGCTACAATTGAGACTGAGCTGTCAGCCGAGCAATCGCCATCTCCCGGGAGTCTTCCTACTGAGGGCATCAACTACCACATGCATTTGCCTTCCCCGGGTGGTATAAGATCTAAAAATCAATTCCTTGATCAAGTCTAACCATCTTCTCTAGTGGTTATTCAACTCCCGTTGAGTGAATATGTACTTCAGAATCTTATGGTCTGTGAAAATCTAACACGTAGCTCCGTACAGATAATGCCTCAAGATCTTCAAAGCGTGAAAAATAACAACTAACACGAGGTTGTGGGTAGAGTAGTTCTCCGCATACGTCTTCAGTTGTGTGGACGCGTATGCTATAACCTTACCTCTCTACATAAGAACACATCCCAAGCCGAGCTTGGATGCATCGTTGTAAACCAAAAAATTCTCAATGCCCTCCCACTAAGCTTAGATCGGAGCGAAGGTCAACCTCCTCTTCAGCTCCTCGTAGCTCTGCAGGCATGGCTCGGACCACACGAATCTCGTAGACTTTCTCAACAGAGAAGTGATCGGTCGGGCGATAACTGAAAATCCCTCCACGAAACGATGGTAGAAGCCCACCAATCCTAGGAAACTGCGTACCTCCTTGACGTTCCTAGGAGGCAACCAATATGCTAGAGACTCAATCTTTGCCGGATCTACCTTGATCCCTTCGGCGGAAACGATGTGACCAAGGAATGCTACCTCGGACATCCAAAACTCGCACTTAGAGAGTTTAGCGTAAAGCTCTGTATCTTGAAAGACTTTGAGTACAATCCTTAAGTGTCTTGCATGCTCCTCTCTGCTACGAGATTATACCAAAATATCATCGATGAAGACCACCAAAAACTGGTCTAGAAAATCGATGAAGATGTTGTTCATCAACTCCATGAACACTACGGGTGCATTCGTGAGCCCGAAAGGCATCACTACAAACTCGCAGTGGCCATATCTGATCCGAAAAGCCTTCTTGGTTATGTCCTACTCTCTCACTTTCATTTGGTGATATCCGGATCTCAGATCAATCCACGAAAACACTGAAGCTCCGTGCAGCTGGTCCAAAAGATCGTCGATACGGGAAAATGGGTACTTATTCTTGATGGTCACCTTGTTCAGCTCTCGGTAGTCAATACATAATCTAATCGAGCCGTCTTTCTTATTGACGAAGAGTACTGGTGTGCCCCAAGGAGATACACTAGGGAGGATGAAGCCTTTCTCTCCTAACTCCTTGAGTTGCTTCTTAAGCTCAAGCATCTTGAAATGCGCCATGCAGTTAGGAGCCTTCGAGATCGGTCTCGTCCCGAGCTCTAGATCAATGCTAAAGTGTACACTTCTCTTTGGAGGTAAACTTGATGGCTCTCGGAAAACGTCAGTAAATTCGCATGCTACCAGAATCTCCTCAACACTGGACTCGCACTATCTTTCATGTCGTAGCACCAGAAAGCCTCGTAACCCTAGCCAATAAGTCTCGCAGTTGGAACTGCACTGATGATTGTACTGGTCTTTCCGAGATCCCATCCTCAGAAAATCTATGCATGGCTTGACTCCGTAGTTACCGTCACTGTCCTCTTGCCGATGTCCAAAACTTCCTGATGTCTATCCATCCAATCCATGCCAAGCATGACTTCTTCATGTACTAAGTACATGACAAAGAAGTCGGCTGGCCAATCGCGACCTCCCAATCTAATTGGGCAACTACGAACCTCTCGTGTACCTTTAATCTTACCCTCATCGGGTAATCCTATATAGAAGGATTTTCCCTCTATGGTAACTAAGGACAATCTATCTACACCTGCATCAGTTATACAAGAATACATAGCATTGGTATCGAAAAGAACTCTAAAGGAAAACCATTAATATGAATGGTAGGTGTGGTCGCTGGAGCTGCAGGCTCCTCTACATACCTCAAGTCGTAAACTCTAGTTGAGGCTCCTCTAGTGTCAGTAGTACTACCACCTAGTCCTCCTTTGGAGGCGCTAGCAGGTGACGAACCATGATGTGATGGTGTCTTATCTTGACGGCAAATATAGCTCTGTGTCCTGGCTTGCCACAAGCAAAGCAAGTCATTGGGGGCTTCCTACAATTAGCTCTACTGTGTCCGACTCCTCCTTAGCTATGATACTGCCGTCCTCTGTCGGAACTCTGCATCGTCTGTTGGAAACCAGAGTGTCCCGGCATCTGACTACGCCTGAATCCAGCTGCTCCAGCTCCGGCACTAGCTGATCCAGTCATCTAACTCTTCTCAAGACCTCCTGTGTGAGAAACTCTCTTGTGAACTAGTCGGTCTCTCTCATAAGCAGATGCTCTATCCTGATAGTCCGTCAAACAATCACAACGGAAACCAGCAAGATACGAGCGAGTAGACTCTCTCAGCCTCCGAGAGAAAAGGTAGACATCCTGATCCTCATGTGGTGCGGACGGTTCTAGCAAAGATAACTCCTCTTGAAACTTACTGACAATCTCAACAATCGGGATATCCTCGAATCCAGCCTCAAGTAAATCCTGTAGATGATCTCTCCTCATAGTTACGGGGCAGTAACAATCTCTAATCATCGTCATCATCTGCTCATAGCTCGTGACCTTACTGCGGATGGCTCTCCACCAGTAATGAGTCTGGTCCCTTAGCAACGTTTGTGCTATGTCGACTCGATGACCCTCTAGGCAACGGATCGCCTCCATAGCAGAATCCAGCTGGCCTAGCCAAAACTCCACTTCCAATCCGGTCTTCCCATTGAAAGACGGGACCTTCAGCTAGTTGAAAGATTTCAACCAACAATTGGGTCTCGACTCTCTTGCGTCGTCCAGAACTCCAGCAACCTCAACAGCTCTAGCAGGTGAAGCAACAACCTGCCTCAGGAAATGCAGATGCTCCGATGGACACTCAACCCGACTCGATCGACTGTGCTCTCTATGCCCCGGACCTAGCGGTGGTCCCGTTCCCAGCCTCAAGAACAACAATCTCAACAACATCTTCGGCGAACGCCTCAGTGATAGGCGGGTCAGCAATTGGGGCTTGGCCCCAACCTCTAGCTACTAGAGGTCTCCCTGCACGTCCTCGTCCACGGACGGTAGGTGGAAGACGTGGTCGACCCCTTCTTCTCCCTACAACAAATGTAGCTCAAATACGCGTGATCTACAACACACACACACAACACACACACACACACACACACACACACATATATATATATATATATATATATATATATATATATATATATGTGTGTGTGTGTGTGTGTGTGTGTGTGTGTGTGTGTGTATATATAAGGCCACGCTACAACTAATGCATAAATCCAGAAAAAGCACATAAAGGCAAATCATAAAAGAAAACAACATTGTTGAGATCCGCAGAGGTAGTGGTGGTCTCCCATACATCTATCCCACACCGATAAGTTTAAAACAAAACCCCCTTTTGAAAACGTAGACCCCTTGCGGGTTCTGTTTATTTATCTATTCGACCTTTAGAATATTACGAGTGTCATTGTTGCCAACCTAGAGCTCTGATACCATATTGTAATACCCCAAGTTTTGGGAACTCGAAGCGTTACGGGCTAGGACCTCATAATGGGTCCCGACCCTCAGAGTAGAAACGATAACATCGGATCTTACAACAAGGCACAAATAAATGAAAACCAAAATTGTTTATAAAACCAAAGGAATATCAAAGGAAATATCAAATACTCACAGCTGAGTTCAAAACAAGAAAAAAAAACAACTGAAATATAAACCCGATTTCATCCTATAATGTATGGGAACCCCGGCATACCACGTCATCCGAATAACTTAGCAACACCTATATCCTGCACGACAACTACAAAATTGGTATAAACCATTAGCTAACAAGGTGAAGGCATAAACACACATACATCAACATAATACAGAACATGCTCCAAAACACACAAGTCCGGTTTATTATCTTTTTATTATTAAGTCGTATCCCGTTCTAGTTCAACTTAGGTTTATGACACAAGAGTCCCCGGAACTCGTCTCGGTCCCTATTTACCAGCATGGAATGGTACTGATGCATTCGATCGTCTACCAAGACGGGATAGTCGCCAAGAACCTCCTAGCTCTCGCGAGAGGTAGACAAGTTGTCACCGCCCGTTATCATACACTTGGGCCAAAATATATATAAAGGTCGGTAATCCTATTTTCGGTTTAGTTGTTATAACATAAACAATAAACACACACTACCAAACAAGCATCAAACTAATACAAAGAATACGAGCTAAGTCCGGAGACTTACCTCGTCTCCACATTTAACTCACAACACTCTCGCTTCCCTTGAGAAGAAGCCCACAACCTGCTCACATGAAGATACTTATCAACACATGCTCACGCTCAAAAAGTCTTAGACTTCACTCAAGTGATCTATGCAAGATCACCTAACCCTCATGCTAGGAACGCATCCTTGAATCCAAGATACTCACCACACTCTCAGCACATAAAGCAACTCATGACAGCTTATAACCTCACATGAGCATAAATCACAACCGAGAAGGAGCAATCTAGCCTAGGAAGGTCTAACATGCTCATCATACAAAAATCCATCAACTCCAACAAGTCTTAAGGCTCCTAGGTTCACAACCACTAGATGGCATTAGCATCTACCCTAGGTCCACGCTAAGCATGCTACTAGCATGTATAAACCTCTAATCAAATGAAGGAAGCAAGAAGAAGGGAGGAGGAAGGCCTACTGGTGAAAAAAACGCAGCCGCGGAATCAAGCCGGCGCGCTTGCGGAGGTGCAGTCACCACCCCTGCGGCCCCAGGAGTCACCCCTAAGGTGGCCTGGTCTCCTGGCTCCACCTCTGCGGTGGTATGAGTTGCCTCTGTGGTGGCCTGGATATTCCTCCGTGCCAATGAAGATCCGCCCCCACAGTCGAATAGCGGAAGGTTTGTCTTCTTTGTTTCTTCGACTATAATCTTGCCTCAAATGCTTCCTTCTCTTGTTGGGCCTCCTCCAAACATCAACCACAGTATATAGGATCTTCCTCACGACCTAATCTAGTTAAGAATACATGCATGCAAAGGATTCATCAAGGACTCTCTTCAAAATCTTTCTTCATAGTCATGGAGGAGAAGAGAAGAAGAGGAAGGAAAACAACAAGAAAGGAGAAGAGGGGAGGAAGGAAAGCTTACCAACTCGGATCCAGAACCTCCTCTACTGCAATCCACACACAAGAATCCAAGATGAAGAATGAGAGGAAGCACAAGGGAACAGAGGGGAGTGCACTAGCGTGAATGAGGAAGAGATAGAGGAGAGAGGGAGAGCTATATTACTGAACAGGTGGGAGGGAAACAAGGGGTCAGCTGACCTCTTGTCACCTCAAGCTAGGAAACGAGGAGTCGGAAAATGGAAAGGGGGAATAACGAAGAGTCGGTACGGGATTTTGGAAAGAATCTCGTTACTCAGCACCTCGTTTCTACGGGAAAACTGAGCCGCTAATGCATGAAGGTCGATAAACCGCTCAAAGATCGGAATAAAAATTCCGGATGTTACAAGAGCAAGACAATTAGCTAGGTTGGAGGAGTATGAATATTTACAGTGCATATTTGTGTTCATCAACTTTAGTGACGAAAGAGAAAGACAAGAGGCTATTGAGGATGAGCTTGTGTATTGGGATAAGCTGCATATCCCTTAAAAGGTTTATGAGCAATCTCGTGAAGATTGGTTTCAATCAATGTGGGAGGATTTGATGAAGAAGATAGAGAAGCTTGAAAGCACCTTATCCTATGTTAAGATGGAAGAGGTGTACCACGAAGAACTACTAGTTTTAAGCATTCCTCTTGGTGATCCCGAAACCTCTTAATAACTCCACCTTGATTATATGTTTGCATATGTGATGATGGAAGACTTAACACAAATGAGCGGTATTTATACTAACAAATATCAATTATATTTTTAGATTGCATGGTTTGGTTTTGTGTTTGTCAAATATATGCAAGCCTTGAACAGCATTTCAAAGGATGAAAAGAGGCCTTGAAAACCGATACAAGGGACAAGCGTACAGATTGGAAAGCATTTCAAAGGTTTAACGTGGAGGCTTTGAAAACCATTTCAAGGGATCAAAGCCGAAGCCTTGAAACACAATACAAAGGATAGATCAGCTGGAAGGAATTTGAAATTCAAGATTCAATCTCAACAATAAAATCTACCAAGGATCAAGAGAAGATCTTCCACACAGATATCAAGAAGATTTGGTCAACAAGAAGATATCAAGGAGATCTCGACCAACAAGAAGATTTGGCCCAACAAAAAGATCTTCCAAAGATCTTAACAAAATTGACACAAGAATGAAGATCTCTTCCAAACGGATCTTACAAAGATATTAAAGATCGTCAACCAAAGATCCTCAACAAACTTGAAGATCGCGGAGAGGAAGAATCAACGTGCATTATGGAGATGAAGAAGATAAGGAGAATCTACAATGGCTATTTCATCTCAACATACACCGTTTTTTATGGAGAAGAAGGAACATCAACAACAGTCATCTTCACAACGCCTAGAAGAATTCTCCATCGAAGACTATAAATGAAGATGACGTTTGAAGAGAACAATAACTAGCTTACACGGAAACATCTAAGTCTTCAAGCGATCAAAGCATCTTCATTTCGATCCAAAAGTTTTTCTTCCTCTTAGTTTACAAAAGCTTACATTCCTAGAGAGAGAAAAACACGAGAGCCTCAATGGCATATCTAGAGAGTGTTATACTTGAGTGTGTGTTACTCTGTGAAGTAACTAGGCTATTATAGCTAGGTTAAGAGTTGGAACTAGATCGTAGCATTGGCTATTGTGAGAGAAGAAGGGATTTCTTCTAGGTTGTATCTAGGACTCTTTGAAGCTTATAATAGATAGTTAGATCCTACGGGTAAAGAAACCCTAGGACGGAGATGTAAGCTGTTAGAACTGAACTTCGTGAACATATCACCGTCTTGATCTTTTCATTTCCGCACTTTATCTTTTATTGTGACTAATGTTGTTTTGCAGGTTTTCGGAGTCAAGGCCTTGAAATCACTTTCAAAGTCCTTGAAATCCAATTGTGTCACAAAGAGCACAGATCGACATCATGGCCTTGAAATCAGTTTCAAATCCTTGAGACAAGTTTTTGCCAAAAGTTCTCATACTCTATTCAAACGCCCTTCTAGAGTATTTATATCATTTATATTCATCTATACAGTTCTTCAATTGGTATTAGGGCTAGACTCACGTATATTGATTTAACCATTAGTGAGACTAATCATGAACTCTGTAGGTGATGAAGGATTCGCTAAAGGAAGATCCACATCTCGATCACCATTCTTTTGTGGCAACAACTTTACCTATTGGAGAGCACTAATGCAAATGTTTGTTATTGATCAGGACATGGAACTATGGAGCATTATTCAAAATGGCCCTAAAATTCCAACCACCACTATTGAAGGAGTCCAAGTCGCAAAGAAGGAAGCTGACTTCACACAAACCGACTTGGATAGTGTTTCAAAGAAATACAAGGCCATGAACTTGCTCTATTGTGGATTGGACGCAAATGAATTCAACCGTGTCTCGTCATGCAAGAGTGCAAAAGAAATATAAGACAAACTTGTTGTCAAATACAAAGAAACAAGTCAAGTCAAGGAAATGAAGAGAAACTAAGGAAGGTTCTAAGGAGCTTACCTAAAGCTAAGTGGTGACCAAAAGTGACTGTTGTCGAAAAAGATCAAAATCTCAAAGCACTTCCTCTTGGGACAATCTTCTTAGAAGCTTATCACCCACGAAATGGTTTTTGGTGAAGAAGATGAAGAGCTCTCATTCCCACACAAAGAACCAAGCTCTAAGATCCAAGAAGGATGAGATATCATCAGATGAAGAAGATAGTGATGATGAAGATGAGGAAGATCCATTCGTCTTGATTTCAAGAGGTCTTGCTAAAATTATTCAAATGAGGAAGCAGTTTGCAAACAATAAAGATAATCCACGAACATCAAGACCTCGAGGTAAGTTTTCTAACCCTAACAAGAAAACCAAAGTTCTGACTTGTTTTGAATGTGGTGAAACAGATCATCTCGTAAAGGATTGACCACAAAAGAAGAAGAGCAACTTTAGGAAGAATGATCGAAAGAAGAAAGTTATGATAGCTTCATGGAATGATTCAGATTCCACAAATGAATCAATAGACGAAAAAGAACAAGCAAATCTTTGTCTTATGACCGATAATGAAGAAGATCCAGATCACTATATTGACAACGTGGTAAGTACAATTATGTCACAACCTGAATCAGAACTCACGTAATTCCTTAAAGACATAATCATATGTGGTAAAGAACATAGGATAAGGATAAGTTCCTTGAGAGAGAAGCTTCTCAAATAAGAGAAATGATTAATGGATATGTCTCTGGAGATTGAAAATCTTAACACTGAAAAGTTAGACCTTGATATCAATATGAAGGCCTTGAAATAAGAAAATGTGATTCTCAAGGGCAATCTCTCTTCTCTTCATAGAGAATATATCAATCTAGAGAAACAAAAGGTTGATCATATTGTGACGTGTCAAGACCAGAAGGCTGCACTAATTCAATTCACTCATTCGAAAGCCATCCTCGAAAGGATGATGGGTGAGCAACAATATTCTCTTAACAAAAATGGTATAGGCTATCATGTTAGTTTTCCTAGAAACACAACTACCGCTTTTGTCAAAGCTAAAGGAAGTGTTCATATTCCTACATGTTTCTATTGTTGTAAAAAGGGTCATGTAAAATCAACATGTCCATATAGAAGAAATGGTCCTTACACCATTAGAAAAACTTATCATCTATGTCTAAGGAAACAAGTTAAGAAAATATGGGTTCCTAAAGGTACTAGACCACCAAACATGATTGAGCCTGAATATGGACCAAAATATGTCATTTGGTCCACCCGGAAAAGTTGATGTTTGCTGTTTGGCAGGATATCACCAAGGTAAAGGAGCATAAATGGATATTAGATAGTGGTTGTTCAAGACATATGAGTGGAAAAAGCTCACTATTCTCGGATCTAAAGAGGTAATCATTTGAAACCATTACGATTGGTGATAAAGGAAAGTGTAACATTATTGGCATTGGTAAACTTTGTTATAATTCATCTAACTTCATTGATGATGTCTATCGTGTTGACGGTTTGAAGTACAACTTGCTTAGTATCTCTCAAATTTGTGAATAAGGCAACAAGGTGATTTTTGATTCAGAAAAATGTGAAGTTCAAGATAAGATATCGGGTGATGTTGTGCTTATAGCTCCTAGAAACAACAATGTTTATTCTATGAGTACTAACCAAGTTTCAGGAACTAAGTTAAAATGTCCCAAGGCCTTGACTGACGATCCAAGGCTTTGGCATAGAAGACTTGGTCACGTAAGCATGCATACAATGAAGAATCTACTTTCAAAGGATTTGGTACGAGGTTTACCAAACCTAAACTTCAAGGTTGATGAACTATGTAAAACTTGTACACAAGGTAAATAAACAAGAGGTTCATTCAAACCAAAGAAGGATGTGAGTTCTTCTCGACCCATTGAACTTTTACATATGGATCTATGTGGTCCTATGCGTGTCAAATCTCCCAAAGGTAAACAGTACATCCTTGTCATTGTTGATGATTTTCTCATTTTACATGGATCTCATTATTACAGGAAAAATCTGAAGCCTTGTTTGAGTTTTCAAAATTGTGTAAGGAGTTGCAAACTTTGAAAACCTACCTATTATTTCGATAAGAAGCGATCATGGTAGAGAATTTGATCAACTAAAGTTTGATTTATTTTGTGCGAAATATTGTATTTCACATAACTTCTCAGCTCCTAGAACTCCTCAACAAAACGGGGTTGTGGAACGTGAGAACCGCACCCTAGAGGACATGTCTAGGACCATGCTTTTAGAAAATAGTTTGCCAAAACGTTTTTGGGCTGAAATAGTTAATACTTCTAACTACATCTTGAATAGATGTTTAATCCGCCCTATTTTGAAAAAGACTTCTTATGAACTCTTTAAGGGAAGAAAACTAGTATTTCCTATTTTAAACTTTTTGGATGTACGTGCTTTGTCCATAACAATGGCAAAGACAACTTTGGTAAATTTGATGCACGTAGTGACGAAGCAATATTCATTGGATATGCTTCAAATAGCAAAACTTATTGTGTCTATAATGGACGTACAAAAACTGTCGAGGAAAGTAGTCATGCTATATTTGAGGAAAGCAATTATGGTACTTTGAGTGAAAGTCTTGTAGATCTTAATCTCAATCAACATGGAGCTCATAATTCTGATGGAGAAGAAGATCCTAAAGCTCAAGAAAAGAATATGCAAGAAAAGATTCAAGATACCGGAGAACAATCTCAAGACCTTGAAACGCATCTTCAAGACCTTGAAACGAAAAACTGCGATATCAGAACTCAGTTTCAAGGCCTTGAAACCCAACTTCAAGGCCTTGATATAGAATCCAAGGGCAAAACTCCAGCGGTACCTGAATCTAATCGATCTAATAATCCCCAATCTTTAGGATCTAGTCCATCTCACAAAAGGAGGAAGTTTCAACATTCTTCATACCATCCACAAGAGAATGTGATCTCAGATCCAAACCCATGAGTTCAAACTCGATCTAGGGTTAACAACCTATGTGTATTCTCAACATTCGTGTCTCTTATTGAGCCCAAGAACTATGTTCAAGCTCTTCAAGAATCCGATTAGATCATGGCCATGCAAAATGAACTAAATGAGTTTGAGAGAAACAAAGTTTGCACCCTCACGTCTAGACAGAAGCACCAATCCGTCATTAGCACAAAATGGGATTATAGAAACAAGTTGGATGAAAGTGGAAAGGTCATTCGAAACAAAGCACGACTTGTAGCTCAAGGATATAACCAAGAAGAAGGTATTGATTATGAGGAGACTTTTGCTCCGGTTGCCAAGTTAGAAGCCATACGTATGCTACTCGCTCTCGCATCCTTCATGAACATTAAGCTATTTCAAATGGATGTAAAATATGCTTTTTTAAATGGCTTCTTAGAAGAAGAAGTCTACGTTGCTCAACCTCCTGGTTTTGAAAATGATGAATTTTCGGATCATGTTTTTAAATTGGACAAATTTCTCCATGGCCTTAAGCAAGCTCCTCGTGCTTGGTATGAAAGATTGTCCAAGTATCTCCTTGAAAATGATTTCAAAAGAGGGTTGATTGACAAAACTCTATTTATCAAAACTAGAGGCAACGATATATTAGTAGTATAAATCTATGTTGATGATATATTATTCGGTGCTACTAACGATTCTTTATGCAAGGAATTTTCAGATATTATGTCTAGGGAATTTCAAATGAGTTTAATGGGAGAGTTAAACTCTTTCTTGGACTTCAAGTTACACAAGCAAAGAAAGGAATATTTCTCAATCAAAGCAAGTATACCAAGGACTTGCTTAAGAAGTATAAAATGGATCAATCCAAAGTATTGAAAACTCCTATGAGTTCCACATTTTCACTTGATCACGAAAAGGATGGTAAAAGTGTTGTACAAAAGGAGTATCAAGGTATGATCGGTTCATTTTTATATCTAACCGCTAGTCGACTTGACATTATGTTTAGTGTGTGCATGTGTGCAAGATTCAATCTGATCCTAAAGAGTCACACTTGATAGCTGTGAAAAGGATATTTCGGTATATCAATGGCACTAAGGATCTAGGGTTATGGTACCCACGTCAAAGCTCGTTTCACCTCGTTGTCTATTCAGATGTTGACTTTGCAGGTTATAAGGTCGATTGAAAGAGTACTTCTGGATGCTTCCAATTCTTAGGGTCATCCCTAATCAGTTGGCACTCCAAGAAGCAAAACTCGGTCGCCCTATCCACAGCTGAGGCAGAATACATAGTTGTGGGAGCCTGTTGTGCACAAATTCTATGGATAGCTCAACAACTTCGTGATCTTGGCTTTGATCTAAAAGATATCCCGATTAAATGTGACAATACTAGTGCTATTTCGATTACTAAAAATCCAGTGTAGCATTCAAGAACAAAGCATGTCGATGTAAGGCATCACTTCATACATGATCATGTTGAGAAAGGTGATGTTTTGATATCTTTTATATCAACTAACTTGCAGCTTGCAGATATATCTACTAAGCCTCTACCTCAAGATCAATTCAATTTTATTAGATTAGAGTTTGGTATGTTGAATAAGGAAGCATTATCTTAGGAGAAGTAAATCGTTTTATTTCCTCCTTAGAATGCAGCCCACTTTTCTATTTCAAGGGCCTCGAAATGCAATTCAAGGGCCTTGAAACAGAATTCAAAAGGCCACATTGAAAATCACGGATCTATTTCGGGGTTAATATTTTTTAGATATTTGATCTTTAAATTATTTTAAAGAAGGATTTTTAAAATAATTTCAAAAGCCTTTGTTTTCAAAGTCAAAGATTTATTTTGAAAAAGCGGTTGAGATTTAATTGGAAAGAATACCAACCAATTTTCGAGGCCTTGATTTTCTCAAAGATCTTAATAAACCATAAATTGATTTAACATTCTACCTTTAAATATCAACCTTCTCCCTTCTTTATTTCCTTTCCTTCTTCAAAGCTTTACAACACACAAAATTCCCTACTCTGTCCTTTTGCCAAAACCCTTCGATTGCTCTCACAAATTCATCCATGGCTTCAAGAAGAAAAAAAACTGCTTACCGACTAGCCTCTACGTTCAAAAAGGACTCCGCTCAAATCTCCTCGGCTACAGACGATGAACAATTTTCCAAAGATATTTAGATTTCACCACACACTGGTCTTCCAACATCTGGTTCGTTACCTTCCAAGCTACGGGAACTTGGCTTGATGGATTCCACAATCATCCCCTTTGTATGTGTGATATGGTGGACATAGATTTCTTGGAAACAATTCAGACTCCCTGTATCGCAATGCTCAAAAATTGCTCAATCTGGAAGATGTTAAACCCACGAGATTCTACATTCCAAGGACTCACGCGTTTGTTCTATGTAAACCTCATCGCAAAAAGGGAAAAGGGGATTCTCACCCTCAAAACAATTGTTAAAGGTACTCAATTTTCTCTCACTCCCACTGTTTTATGTGAGATTTTAGGGACTCCTACCAATCTTTCCCTTACACACCCATCCCGGTCGGAAAGTGTTCGTCTTGCCAAAGAAAGATTTCTGGTCCCTAACTCGACATCCCGTCAACTCACTCACACTTCCCTAACCCTAGATACTAAAATCATTTTTACCATTCTAGTTAGATGTGTTATCCCTCGAGCTAACACAAGAGAGCTTTTGACGGATCAGTCTCTAGAACGGATTTACCTGATCATGATCGGTTTAAATATTGATGTGCCTAACCTGATCTTAAATCACATGGTTCATACCATAAACTCCAAACGAGTTATACCTTTGCCTTACGGAGACTATTGCCCAAGATCTTTGACCATTTTTCTATTAACACATCTACTGAAGATCGACAACTATCAACTGAAAAAATTGATGAGTCTTGCTTAGAAAGATTAGGGGTAGAGAAAACCCTTGCTGGAGTAGGGACTTTGAAAGGAAAAGGTATTGCACTGACCCCCTCCCCTACAGCTCCCTCACCTTCTTATGTTTCAAACATCAGGTTAGATGGATTTGAGATGGAATTAGGTTTTCTGAATTGAGAATTGTTTAAAACCTTCATGTTTGACACAATGAGGAGAATGGATTCAAATCATGAGATTATATCTATTATGCATGCAAAAATCAATCAAATATATCTCATGAATGCTCTCACTCTCACCACCACGGGTAAAATGTTGCCTCTAACTAAAGATGTTGCTCAACACACCCAGGAAAAAGTGGAAAATGTTCTTGTGAATTCCAAATGCAGAGTTCAAAACAAATTCATTCTTTATCCCACGCATGTTGAGCCAACCATTCTTACGGTCAAGGAATATGAAGTGGCCGATCAAGGAACGCCATGCTAAAAAGAAGAAACGCAAATTAGACGTTGAAATCAACGATATGAGTAACAAGACTACTCAATCTAGGGCGCGGAGGCAGTTTTATGAGGATCATCAGGAATGAGCCTGGATGTCAGGGCCTTATCTTAGATTTCAAGGTCTTGGTTTGTGGGACTTGTGTTTTCACTGTTTTTGTGGTTTCACTGTTTTTGTGGCTTTTGGAAATATTTGTTATGGGTTTGTAACCGTTTAAACTCTCGTGCTTTAACTATTTTTCCTCCCTTGTTGAAAGACAAAAGGGGAGAAATTATATGATCCGACAATTCGATATTTCTACATTCTACATTTTAGTTTTTTATATTATTACATATGCATCGCTAAATTTAAATGTAGGTACGATATTTGTGTTGTCTCCATCAGGGGGGAGATTGGTAACTTCACCTTGGTTATATATTTGCATGTGTGATGATGGAAGACTTAACACAAATGAGCGGTTTTTATACTAACGTATATCAATTATATTTCTAGATTGCATGGTTTGATTTTGTGTTTGTCAAATGTGTGCAGGCCTTGAATAGCATTTCAAAGAATGAAAGGAGGCCTTGAAAACCAATACAAGGGACAAGCGCAAAGATTGGAAAGCGTTTAAAATGTTCAACACGGAGGCCTTGAAAATCAATTCAATGGATCAAAGTTGAAGCCTTGAAACAAGATACAAAGACATACCGGGTGGAAGGATTAAAAATTCAAGATTCAATCATAAACCAAATCTTCCAAGGATCAAAAGAAGATTCGGCCAACAAAAAGATTAATTCAGCCCAACAATACGATCTAGCAAAGATCTCTACAAACCGACGCAAGATTGGAGATTTCTTCTAAGGGATCTCATAAAGATCTCGAAGATTTTCAAACGAAAGATTCTCAACAAACTCAAAGATCTCGGAGCTAGAGACAAGATTTTCAACGGCTCTTTCAAAGAAGAAGAAGAAGAAGAAGAATCACAACGTGCATCAAGGAGATGAAGAAGATAAGAAGAATCTACAATGGCTATCTCATCTCAACATACAGTGATTTCTATGGAGAAGAAAGAACATCAAAAACGGTCATCTTCACAACGGTTAGAAGATTTCTCCATCGAAGACTATAAATGAAGATGACGATTGAAGAGAACTACAACAAGCTTACACGGAAACATCTAAAGTCTTCAAGCGATCAAAGCATCTTCATTTCGTTCCTAATAGTTTTTCTTCCTCTTAGTTTACAAAAGCTTACTTTCTTAGAAAGAGAAAAACACGACAGCCTCATTGGAATATCAAGAGAGTGTTATACTTGAGTATGTGTTACTTTGCGAACTAACTAGGCTATTATAGCTAGGTTAAGAGTTCGAACTAGATTGTAGCATTGGCTACTGTGAGAGAAGAAGGGGATAGGTTGTATCTAGGACTCTTTGAAGCTGATAATATAGTTAGATCCTACGGGTAAAGAAACCCTAGGACGGAGACGTAGGTTGTTAGAGCTGAACTTTATAAACATATCACCGTGTCGATCTTTTCATTTCCGCACTTTATCTTGCTTAATTGTGACTAACGTTGCTTTGTAGGTTTTCAGAGTCAAGGTCTTGAAATCACTTTCAAATCCCTTGAAATCTAATTGTGTCACAAAAGAGCACATATCGACATCAAGGCCGTGAAATCAGTTTCAAAGCCTTGAGATAGGTTTTTGCGAAAAGTTCTCATACTCTATTCAACCCCCTTCTAGAGTATTTATATCCTTTATATTCACCTATACGGTTCTTTGGTCTCCATAAGTATCTCATAGTTTTGTAAATTTAGGTGTCGAGACTCCCCTTCCGATCCTCCAAATTGGGTTTGGCGGATTATTTAGATGACTAGGTATTGAAACTCATAATCATGATCAGCTGGATTTCCAAAATCCACTCTAGGACGGCGTGCACGTTGCATTGGGTCCATTCTTTGACCAAGAGTTTGTGGTTCTCCCACAAATGGATCAACTCTAATATTTCTCACCGGAGGGTAAGGTACAGCAGCTGGTAGTTGAGGATGGGGTGCAACAGGAGGTGGATTCGGTGGAGGTATCCCCACGCAGACGTTTCCTCCACTTTCAAAGAGCAAGTGCCTCATATTGTCTTGCATCTCATCCACTCTTGCTTGAAGTGTATCATGTTCCTCCCACGCTCTTTCTACTACCTCAAGCACTCGTTGGTGTGCAAGCCTTGCTTGTTCCAAGGCATCTTCCAACTCAGCCTGAACATCTTTGTCATCCATCTTCTTCTTACTAGTTCCTCTTAACCTTCGTCGGATGGTTCTTTCCGGTTCAGGATCGTAGGGAACGAGCTCTTCACCGGTACGAGTTCTGAGCATAACCTAAAAGGAACAACTACTCAAAGAAAAAATATTAATAAAAAAAGCAAAAAGTTCTAACTAGACAACCGAAATTAACGCTTGGTTTAGACCAAGTTCCCGGCAATGGCGCCAAAAACTTTGTCCGCTTTCCGATGTGTGTGTATATGAACGAATATAAGTTTTAGATTTATACCGGAAATAAAGCAAATAGCGAACCCGCAGTGTACGGATCAATCGTAGTAAAAGCAAATATTTCAAGGTCGATCACAGGGAATGTGGTGAACCAAATAGTAAAAGTAATCTAGATAGACAATTTGCAAATAACGATGACTGAAAATATAAAAAGCAATGATAAGAATATATGTAATAATCAGAAAAATGCAGATTCTAGAGATCAAAGTATCTAATTGTGGTTTTCGATTCAAGATTTCTAAAGATCTATGGACAAAGCTGGGATTGCAAAGGAAAGGCGTTTCTATGGTGGGATAGATCACGGGAGAGGTCTCACTATCCACTATCCCAAACCAAAGTTCCTATCACCGTGTAAGTCTCAAGGATCTAAGGAAAGGAACTATAAACTCAAACTAACCACTCAACCTAAGGGAATAGAATTAACATACACCGGGTAAGTCTAAAGTTAACTCACAAAAGCAAGGGGAAGGCACACTCAAACCTAATAAAGGGTTTTGAATCCTTTATTACCTAGAACTCATCATATTTTCCAACAAAGAAAGGGAATCACCGGGTAAGTCTCTTCCCAAGCGTGGATATAAGCTTGAAAGGCTCAACAAGGCTAGGATTTGGGCAATCTATAACCTAGGCTTAAAGATATATCTTCAAAGGCCCGACAGAAGAAACCATGGGATGATCTTGGTGTAATCTCGGCTGAGATTCTCAAGAATAGAACGAGATTTGGTTATGTGAAGCTAAAAACAACTCTCAAGGTCCAATCTAAACTTAAAGGCTCAGTCTATCATCATCTAAACCACAACCTTCAACCAATCACCCTACAATCGCAAGGGTTTTAGCCAACAACGCACATATTCAAATCAAGAATTATATATGAAATAATGAAATCAAAATAACCAATGAAACTAAAAGCTAGAGAAGTAAAAAATACTTAGCGAAAGGTCTTCAATAATCAAAATCTGAATGAAAGAAATAACAAAGATCTAGTCTTGTGTTCCAAAGCAAAGAAAACTAAAAACTAAGTATTCTCTCCAAAAATCTCTCAATCTCTCAAAGTGTTGTTGTACGGATTGTCAATCCGTGTCAATCGTTGTAGTCCTAGTGTCATTTGTCTCAAATCGTGGTCTTCATCGTCCTCTTGCAGCCATGATATCTTATAGAAGAATTTAGGTTTGAAGTTTACATTTTGGGTCGTTTTCACTAAACCACGGTCAAGCCCGTTACAAATCTCAGCCGAGATTTCTCTTAATGACCCGAAGTTTGTACTTTGCAGCGTGTTATCTCTTAGCCTTTCCTTCTATCTTCTTTTATGATATCTTATCAATCCTTTTGTGCTCCAGAATGCTTTCCATGTGGTCCATCTTGATGCCTTGCCCATGAATGTTCCATTTTTGCTCCGAATTGTGCTAATTTACCTACATTTGCAATAAAACTTTGTGTAAATCTCTATTCTAACAATATAGGTGAATGTAAACTTAATTGCTACAAATGCTATGTTTATGCATGGAAATGAAAGGGAAAAACTACCTATATTCATGTCTATACTATTGTCATAATTCATGTCAACAATCATGCTTCTTCTTTTTTTGAAAGTTTAATTGTATTGAGAAAGAAGAATTAACATAAGGAGCATACATGATCAATAATAAAAGATCCATGGGAGTGAGTGGAAGAAATCAGAAGAAATTTTAAACAAGGTTGAAGTTCAACATTTGAGCAGTAGCCATAGAAGAAGGCGAATGATCCTTCTAGTTATGCTCGAAATGAAGCTTGATAGATCTAATGGCGTCAACAGCACAGTCCACAACTCTAGTGAAGGAGTTATTAAACACTAGGTTGTTCCTAACCTTCCAAACGAAGTAGATGAAAGATGTAATTGAGGCGATCCGAATGCTATCCAGAAGTTTATGTTTAGGATTGGGCCTTGCGCTAACCCAAATCCAAACATTATGGATGTAAGGGGCTGGATAGGAGACTCTTCTCCAATGGAATAGGATGTCGAGAACAAGAGAACCATAGCTACAAAAGGACCACAAATGATCATCATTTTTAGTCGAGCTATTACAGAGCTTGCAAGTGTCATTATCAACTAGGTTCCAGGACTTGATTTTAGCAAGGGTAGGGAGCCGTCGAAGATAGGCAAACCATGAGATGTAGCAGCTCTTGGGGATATTGGACTGGAGCAATATGGACCTGAAGGGGTTAGGTTGGATCGGCGGGGGGTCAGGCATGAAGATTGTGTAGGCTTTTTTATGGGAGAAGGTGCCGTGAGGGTTAGAAATAGCGCCACAGTGGTGGTTACCTGTGGAAGGAGGGGGGATTTTTTCCTTGATCTTAAGCAAGCTCTTCCAAAAGAAGCTATGATGGGGCTTAGGGCTACATCACCAAATGCTTCGACCTTTGGTAATATGGCGATCAATCCAAAGGGACCAGATGTTATCACTACCGCTATCAATATCGTAGATAAGCCGGACAAGAGCAACCTTATTCTTGGCAGTAAGGTCGGGAAAGCCAAGCCCGCCTTAGCTTTTGGAGTACAAACAGTGGACCAAGCAACCAGCGCTTTGCTGCTATTCTCAACGCCAGACAAGAAATACGAACGGATTAGGGCTTGAATCATGCTCAAAACCTTTGCAGGGATCATGAACATAAAGCTCCAGTACTTGTTAATTGAGAAGAGTATAGATTTGATAAGTTGAGCTCTCCCAACATAGGATAGGGTCTTGGCACTCCAAGATTGGATTCTCTTAGTGATCTTATGAATTAAGGGAAGGTTATCTAGGATAGCGAGCCTCCTACTACCTATGGGGACCCCAAGGTAGAGAAAAGGAAGGCTACCAATGGCCATGCTAGTAAGATTAGAGGCCTGATCCTGCTCGTTATTGCTCATACCTCCAGTGAAGAGCTGGGATTTGGAGGGATTGATCTTAAGCCCAAAAACGGCCCCAAACCCGTCGAGGATGTCCTTTAGAATTTTGATAGAAGGAAAGTCCCCTCTACAAAGAAGCAAGAGGTCATCGACAAAGAAGAGATGGGTTATGGTAGGAGAGGAGCATTTTGGGTGGTAGTTGAACTAAGGGTTAGTAGTACTTAACTGGATCATTTTGGAGAGACATTCCATAACAATTGTAAAGAGAGGAGGGGATAGGGGATAACCTTGGAGCAATCCTCTGCTACCATTAAAATGACCACGGAGGGAACCATTAATATTGACTGAAAATGAGGTGGTTGAGATGCACTCTTTGATCAGCCGGGTGAGGTGCTCCGGAAAACCCATTTTAAGAAGACAATGTAGGATGAACTCATGGCTGACAGTGTCAAAAGCTTTAGGTATATCCACTTTCATAGCGGCTCTGGTGATATGTGCTTTCTACTATACTTATTGAGCATCTCTTGGCATATTAGCACATTGTGCTTAATGGATCGGTTAGATACAAAGGCACTCTGATTGAAGCTGATTATATGGGGAAGAACAACATTGATGCGAGCCGAAAGGACGTTTGCGATGGTTTTATAAACTGTATTACAACAAGAGATAGGCTTGTAATCAGAAGGAGTAAGAGGATTATAATTTTTAGCAATTAGAGAAATAGAGGCATTATTGACCTGCTTCAAGAGTCTTCCATGGGAGAAGAAGTCAAGAACTGCTTCAGTGAAGTCATGTTGAGTGGTAGCCCATGAGGATTAAAAGAAGAAAGAGTTGTACCCGTCCGGCCCAGAGTCTTACTATCTCCAATGCTAAATAGAGCGTTTTTTATTTCGTCAAGGGTCACCATATTATCAAGAGAAGCAACGTCATCCAGGTTAAGGGGAGGTAGGTTGATGTCAAGGATAGGGGAGGAGGAAGGTTGAGGAGGGGGATTAAGGATATGCCGGAAGTAGTTAACAAATACAGAGTCGATGATATCAGGGTCATTGGTGATAGTGTCATCATGGGTTCGGATAGCATTGATACGGTTAGCACATCGACAAGTCTTGATCCCTCTAAAAAGTAGGAAGAACACTGATCGCCATGGGCGATCCAATTGGCTTTGGAGAGCTGAGCTAGGGTGGTTTGGAGGGTAAGAGTGCTAGCATTCAAGGAAGACGAGAGCCTACGTTCATCCTCTTGGAGGGAAGTGTCATGGAGCTCTCCTGTAATCGAACCTGAGTGGAATGGAGGAGCCTACGGTTTACTTGAATGGTCAAGTGGATCTCTTCGAGTTTGACACTAGGGAATTTTTTGAGATTTGGCTTGAGCAGCTTCAGCTTTTTTGTAAGCTTATACATTGGGTTCTCATTAATCTCCGTCTCCTAGGTTCTTTTTACACAGTCAAGGTAATCCTCATGATTGGCCCAAGCGTTATTAAATCTAAATGGGGCGTAGTACTTAGCACCAGACGTCTCAGTGAAGAGAAGAGTCGAAGAATGATCCGACACATCAACATTGTCAAAGTGAGCTTTGGATTGAGGGAAAGAGGTATGCCAAGCGGGGTTGGTGATGATTCTATCAAGTTTACACCAAGTACGGGATCCAATTTGTTTATTATTCCATGTGAATTTACAACCTAAGTAGGGATGATCCGAGATATCATTCAGTTCAAAGCAAGAGACAATCTTATTGGATGTCTGCGTAATGCAAGGGAGGTTATTTGAAGACTTCTCGTCAGGGGAGAGAGTAACATTGAAGTCACCGAGTAAGGCCCAAGGGTTATGGGAGCTGAGCTGTCTAACGGTAGAGATGGTAGACCAAAGATCAGGGTGATCATGAGGCGAGTTGTGAGTGTAAATGAAAGAAATTTCAGCAATTATAGATTGATCAGGGTTGGGCAGAGGCTTGGAGATATGACTCTGGATAATTTATTCAGTTTTGATGAAGGTTGAAAGGTGTAGCTTTGATGGGTTCCACCAGATCCATGATCTGTAGTTATGGGCGTGGGAGGAATTAGAAACCTGGCACCAAGTAGGAAAGAGAGACTTGGAGAGGCGTTTCTCATTATTAGATCTAAGCCTGGTTTCAAGAATGGCTAGGAGATCGATGTTTTGCTTCTTCGCAAGGATTTGGATGGCTTTCTGTTTTGCGGGATTGTTTTAAGCCTTGAATATTCCAAGAACAACTTCTAAAATTCATTAAACGAATTTATTTGTTCCTTCGAAGCACTTGCTATCAAGGGGAGAGTAGTTGAAGACTGGGATTTAGCCACGGGGTTTGGGGTTGGGGAGGGAGGATAGGGGAAGAGGTAGGGATAGGGTTAATAGGAAGAGTGATGGATGAAGAGGCGATAGAAAGATCAGGTTGGTTATTGGGTACGATGGTCTAGGGAGGGAGGATCTCTGGGGTGGGGTTATTGATGGGGATAGAGAACGAGGGATCAAGATTACATTGAGTGGAGGTTTGAGCAGGTTGGCTAGGAATGATCAAGTCAGTTAGATCTGGGTTTGGCAGGATGGGAGAGGGAGAAGGATGAGGGGTGATCCTTAGGGATATATTTGGGGTTGGCAGTAGGGGTAAGGGATTGGGTTAGGGTTACGCCTTGGAATAGGGCGATAGGATTTTGGATACGTGGCCTTCACGCTTCTACTTGCCTCCTTCGGAACAGTGCAGCAATGCCCAAACGTTAAACATTTAGGGCCACGAGATGGCAGCTAGTCGTAAGTCACCTTTTGAACGTATGAAGTTCCATCCGGACCAGTCAGGGTAACCTCCCGGAGGAAGGAGCGAGAAGCTTGGATATCAACCAGGATAAGAGCATAACCCAGCCTCTCTTGGTTAACCGAACAAGATTCGGTGAGAATAGGGGTACCCAGAGAAGAACCAAATTTAGCAAGCATATGCTTGGACCAGAAGCGAAAGTCTAGGTCATGGAGAGTAACCTAGATGGGTAGTGAGCTTAGGCTTGAGTAGTCCAAAGGGAGATCCTTGGTCCATCGTTTTAGGAGGAGGGTGGTGGATCCATTTGTGACCTACGGGCTGCCGATCAGGATCGCATTGAGATCATCTTTATTTGTGAAATGAAACACAAAGACACCCTTCTCGTTACGGAGGATCTTGGGCATGGGGATGGTATTCCAGTTTTCATTAACAAACTTGGTCATGCGTTGGAAGGAGATAGGATTGCCTAGCAGGAACCCTACGAGGAAAAGAAGCTAATTCTGCGTATTCCCAACAACTTCTTCATCAGTGAACGAGATGTGTCCCGATTCAAGCCCAGGGGTGAATGGTAAAGGGACATGATTCCAACATGCATTTCTCGAGACAATATCTTTGTAATTAACCGAGGTGGCGGCTAAAGGTACAAAAGACATAACGCATGCTTGGCTTTAGGGTTACAGAACAGAAGTCAAACAAACAGGAGGGTAGGTGGTTGGGGCCTTTAGGGTATCTGAGCGGATATCCCCCTCAAAAGTTGTACCACTCCCAAGAGAAGTTATAAGTTTGGAGGTTTTGGCTGTTTGGTTGTCCAAAGAAGGCGATTCCGCAGCCAGGAAAGAGCAAGTGTCAGGGCTAACGGGACCAGGCGGCATGGTGGAATCCGGGCAAGGTGTTTTGGAAACTTGCTGGTCCAACGGAGCAGTCACAACTTCAGCAGAGGGAAGAGAGGCTTCCAAGGATCCTAAGCAGTTTTGGGAGTTATGAGGGGAAATGGGCAGTTTATGGGTTGCTTGGCACAACAGATGGATAGGGTATCTGAAGATAAGGCAAGGGGGGAAAGAGGTTTGGCATTCAGTCTTCTGTTGTTAGATTGGATCAGGTCATCAGGGATGGGTTCAAACGGACTTTCCAGGGAGGGAGGGGAAGATGGCATTTGGTGACTTTTGGGTGGTTGGTGGGGGATTGAGAATGGACGTAGCAACTCCAAAATCTTGATGGTAAGACGACGGGACCTCCTCGATCCGGCCATGGGGTGGACGGAACGGCGGAGAGGGGCGGGGCCAAGCCGGGGGGCCACACTGGGGTGGAGTAAGCGGGTCTTACTCCAGGACGGTGAGGAGAGAGAAGAGAGAGTTTTTTTTCGATGAAAGATCTTTATTTACAATGTTTGTACTTCATACTTGATAGAAGTTGAATGTATGGAAAACAATCATGCTTCTTCATTTTACAATCAGGTGACTTATGTCATTTCTTACCACAATAATAGAAGGTAATATTTTTTTTCCTTTTCTTTATTATCATTGTTATCCTTACCCTTAGAGTTGTTATTATCTTGTTTATTCTTAGTTGAATTCTGATTAGATTTAGTTTTATTCTTATCCTTGTTATTCAATATGCACATGAAGAGTTGAGTAAGAGAAATTGTTAGATGTTATATTATATAGCATCTAGCAATTTGTTCTTAGTCAATTCTTCATCTTCATATTGGATAACATCTTCAAACATATTAAACTAGGGAGGAAAATAATTCTATATAATAAAAACTTGGTGAGTGTCATTAGTTTTACCTTTATAAAATTCTAGGTCAAGTGTCATGCGTACGAAAGCATCAAGATTACCATTCAAGGTCAAGAAAATGTCCATTTTAAAATGAAACAAATGACAAAGAAGACTTATATGATCAGGCATGCTTCTAACTAAGAAAAGAGATTCAAGAGTATCCCAGAGAAGTTTGGAGGTAACTTGGGTTAGGACTTGATGTCCTACCTCATCAACGAGGCAAATCATTATTTCAAATTGAACTAGCTAGTCTAAATCTTCATTCTCCTCCCCCTTGGTTGTCTTGGGGTAGGTTTGAGTCACCGTCTTCTAACATTTATCCCTTATGAGTGTGACCTTCATCTTTACTTGCCGCAGGAAAAAAATCGGTGTTGCCGTCAAAGGGTTTAATCTTAGGAGAGTCTCCCCTCTCCGGGACTGGGGAATAAGAAGATTAGCACTACAACTATTATAATGCAAATATTGAATACTCATAAAGTGATAAGTATCGTAGAAAGACTTCTCTCGCTTTATCCCTCATTACAATCAGTATAACAACTATCCTAGAAACACCGTATACCGGATCTAAACTTAGAGAAGTCAAGAGTCTCCGGAAGAGCGGCAAGATTATAACTCCTGCAACACTTTTGGAACTCAAGCTCTTATAATCTCGGATTAGTGATTTCCAAAGGAAATGAAGAGGGAGAAGTGAGGACAAGATGAATGTAGATCATCCTATGTAGATTTAGACTAAGAAGAGTCTGAGAAATCTAGTTTATGTGGTATGTTAGCTAGATCTAGACAACTAGCTCAGGAAAGCTTAGCTACACCGAGATTTGTAAGCTTTGGGTAAAGATCTTTAACGATGAACACAAGGATAGTAAGAGAATTACAATTGGAACTCAAATCTAGGTTTCTAATGACTATGTGTCAACAAAAAAAAAACCTTTTTCGAAGTAAAGAAACATTTTCATTAACAAGATTTTGTGACAAAGACTATAAACTAAAAGTAAGGTAATGGGAAGCAAGATTTGTAAAAATACAATAGAGTTTTGAGGATCGAAAGACATGTTTTGAATGAGAAACTATCAAATTTGAGAGTTTTCATAGAAACTTAGAAGGCCACAATAGTTTCGAACCTTTGGTCAGTGGACACGCGGTCAATGCCGATTTATGCTTAAACGAAAGATTACTCAAATGATAGGCAAATCTCAAAAAATACAAGCTCTTATACCAATTTGTAAACACAATATTGAAAAATATAAATGAAAACCGATACGCAAATCAATCTAGAACGATTGATTCTAAGAGTATAAAGAGAAAATCATTTGTTTAGGAGGTTCGAAACAACGTCATCGGGATCTTAGTATCGATCCAATCCACAATAATTTCGAAAGCCAAAGCAAACAAGAATTATAGATGATAAAAGTGCAAGCATAAAACCAAAAACAAAGAATGCAAGAGTAGAACTTGAAAATGGAACAAAAAAAAGCACACACGAGTTTGTAGATCTCAAGACCTCCTTCTTGATCCATGCAGATGGTGGTTCATAGTTCAATTTCAAGCCCGAAGCCATCAAAGAATCTAGCACTCAATCTTTCAAATTATTATGGAAGCTAACACTCAAAGAAGGATAACTCAGGGTGGTGAAAGAGCGACAAGAAGAGAGGAGGAGAAGAGAGTGAATGAGATTCAGATTTTAGAACCCTTAGAGATAATATATAGCTCTTCGATCTCTAGCTCAAACGATGCCGTTCCATTTAATGAACCAACGTTGATAACACAAAACCCGGTGAAGAGATGAGCTCATCTTCATAAAGCTAGATTCAACATAAAGCCGGTTGAAGGCGTTGGAGTACATTAGAGACAAGGAATTGGGCTTCTCCGAGCATTGGACCAACATTTCCAAGTCCTTAGAATGCCACCAACCCGAGTGACACATAAGATCCAAATTTGATCCGGACTCCATTTGATCTCAAAGTCGATTCTCCTGAGCCACGTTTTCGACAGTGACGAGATGGTGGTATTGTGATCATAGCTACCGGATCATAAGCAATAAAAACCAAGAGAGAAGAAAAATGTCATAGCAAAGAAGCTAAGGATGGACACACGTTTTGTGATTCTTCATAGCATGCTGAAGAGCTCTGAGTAAACCCCTGAGCAGACATTAGTATCCGATCCAAACTAAATATCTCACCCCATATACATAAGAATAACACCCATCTTTACCAACTATTTCTATCTCGAGTTCAATGCTTTGGGAGGTTGACTAGTATCTGTTTTTAGTATAATCCACTTGCTGCAACTTTTTCATTCTACTTATTAGTTTCACTCTTCACGTCCACTCTTTCACGATCTTCTACAACCTAATACAAAGAAACGTAGAGGGTTGGTTCTACCTTTTTTTTGGTGGAAGACAACAACTGGGTAAACACTGGAAAATGCAAATGAATGTTTAAAATTCAACAAGTATATATATGATTCCATTAACTTATATAAAAAGTTGGAAAATGGTTGTTTATAAATCTTCAAAGCTTCAAAATAATAACTTTTTAAAAATGTGGGAGTTGGCGTTGACCCCTTTCAAAAAAGTCTCTCCTAAAATATTATCATTATTCTTTCAATCTTCTCAAAAACATCACCCATCCAACAACAAAAAAAAATATATCCTATTTGAAAAATTGTTGGACAACGTTAATTGGTTATTTGGTAATTCTTGGCAACGTTAAATTGGTTCGGATAACTTTTTTACGTAAGTCGTTTCTCGAGTATGTCCTAAACGAATGTTCCGGAAGATATTGTAGTCACATGCACTGTTGATCGTGTTTGATAATAGTGGTCTTTGAGGTCTCCGAAGATTCTTCATCTAGGTGGGGGAACGAGGTATGACATCTCCATATAAAGGATTTTTATTATCTTATATTCTGGCAGTGAGACACCACGTTAGTTCATCTATCATATGTCTTCTCCATGTTTTTTGGCAGTCTGAGTGTTCCTCACCTTTTTATATTATTTGTTTGTTTTGACTTTTTTAAATCTTATTAATCTTGACGATCATTTTTTGTGTTATTTGTTACGTTTTTCTCATAATTTTTACTATTTCCATAACGATTTCTCCTTTTCTTACCCCTTTAATTAAAAATATATATTATCAATATGGAAAATTTTTGGTGGCTACCTCCCATTTTGACATTTGAAAGGCTGCGATACAGGAGGACATGTCGTTGACCAACTATGTTCATTATAAGCTATATAAACTGAACCTTGAAGGAAAGGATGAACCGAAGACAAATCCAAAACAAACTTTTGAAAAGGTCAAAGAGTCCGTATTTGACCACACCTTCTGCGTTGACTTTACTTAAGGAAATCAGTCGGCCAGGTCTGCTTATATCTGATTTGGATTAATTCATCACGTTATAATCTTATTTTATTACTCCGTATTTATTATGTTTTAGATACTGCATGACATAAGACTAAATCGTGTTTGGTTATGACTCCGAAAACAAAAATGAAATGAAAATGTGTTCAGTTCAAATGTTTTTAATGCTAAGAAAGAACTTCAAGAGTATCCAATTTCTGAGGTGGTCATATAAGTTTATCACTCCGGTACTATTTTGGATTTTCTCCTCCAATTTAGTAGTTTCTTAGAAATTAAATTTCTACTACCATTTTTTATCGATTAAAATCATAATCATTGTCAATTTGGTTGTCTTTTTACAACAATAAATATATAATATTCGTCTTTGTGTTATATGTATGTTTACAAAATTCTTTAAAAATTCATTTTATTCATATTCTTATCAATTTCTTGAGTTTAGATTCAAATCTAAGTATCCATATGCAATCCAAAATCAAATCACGGAGGATTCTAAATTCCACTATTTGTTTCTACATCATTCATATTTTTATACTTTACAAACGACTAACGCAAGGGAGGACCACTCTCCACCAAGGTTGTGCCATAATCGTTGCCACCAAAATTGAAAAATGAAGATGTGTCCACTCATCGGCGTGAGTTCTCAATTCTTTTGTGATCGTCAATCGGATTAAAAATGAATACCATCATAGACAAAGAACCTATCTTTTTACTATTAGTCTTGTAGCTCGTATCTAGATAGGCTTTTTTACCAAGAAGGTAAGATGCTCGACCACACCAAACACACTTGGTTTATTGAGAGGCCGAAAATTAGCAAACCGACAAAACGCCATACATATAGCAAAAAAACCAAGAAAAAACGCAACAGAAACCACAAGAAAATGACCAAAACGGTAAAATAGATCCAAAAAAGTTAAAACAAACAAACCATGGGAGAAGACGAGGAATACTTGAGACTTGCAAAACATTGAGAGGACACAAGATAGATGAACTAACACGATGTCTCGCCGCCGGGAAGAAAGATAGTGAAAACCTTTTTGAAGGGAATGCCATACCTCATGCAGAAACATAGATCCCACGACGTTCCCTCGCCAAGATGAAGGATCTTCATAGAGTTCGAATACAACTACAATCAACATTGACTTGTGACTACGGCACTTTCCGAAACAGTCCTTTAGACCACACTCTTGAAACGACTTCCAAAAGAAAAGTCATCCCAACTTCTTCTTTTAATTATTATTCTTTTTTTGAAAATTCTTTGAAGACTTTTACGAAGTGTAAAATTCCTTTTTTCATGAATGTCTTAGAACACTTGTTCAAATCGCAGATGGGTGGATAATACACAATTTGTGAATGACTTAAAATGGATGGATTTAACGGGTTAAGTAAACCTGATTCTTTGGCACATTCTAATTACCACAACTGAACACGAGCACATGGGTAGAAATGTGATAGGTCACAACATTACCCGCAAGTGTGATGAGATCAAATGTAGTATATCGAGTGTCGAATTCACTAGGACTACGTTTGAATTGGATTCGACAAATAGACAATTATGCTAAGTAAAAGAGTGAAGAGAGAAAATATCGGTTTAGAAAGATGTTCCAGATTGTCAAAAGAACATAAGCTAACGTAGATGATGTAAAAAAAATAAGATAGAGAGCAATCTAAGGAAACGGGTGGTGAGGAACTTTTAAACCTGATGGTCCTAAAAACCATACCCGCAAGAATAACGAGATCGGTTGTAATATATATGGTATCAAATCACGAGGACCGCGTCTGTTTGGATATAGATGATACATGCTATGAAAATAGAGAAGAGAAATATAAAGGGATATAAGAATCAATTTTTCTTGGTTTTCATTTTATAAAGAGAATAAAGAAAGCAATGATTGTAGTTGATGAGAAAATGGAGGGAAGTATTCTAAAAAAACAAGTATTACCACTATGATAGACAAAATATAACCATGCATGTATATGAATATTGTTGAACATTGATCATGCAAATAAGGAGGTAACTATCTAATATCGCCTTTGTTACATACAAATAAAGGTCGTGTCAAACTGTTTTGTCCGTGCTTTCACGCTCACAACAAATATGTAAAACCCTTTAAGTACTTAGAAATCCAAAAAAGACCAAGAAAAGTCTCGTTTTTAGCGGTTGAGCTAGAAAAGGTACAAAGATTGAAACTTTGTAGGATAGTTGAAAATCCTCGAAGTTAAGGTAAAACATTACTCCCAAAATTAAGTTATTTTCAATCTTTCCAATAAAACCAACACGCTTTTGGTGGAAGACCATTTTTTATCTAAAATAATTTATGAAAGCAACTCCTTCCGAAGGTAAATAAAAAATTAGAACGAAGCTCTTTGAAACGAAGAAAATTTACATATCTCAATTCAACAATTCATATAAACCATATAAAAAATCAGCCAACATAGGGTTCAAGCATCCCTTGGATCAATAAAAATCATAAATGAAAAAGGGAAAACTAACTATATTGTTCCGCAACCACGGACTTCAGACCCTAGCCATCTCTACACACCTTTAATCTAACCTTAAAAGGTCTATTTATAATGTTTGCAACAAGCCCATGGACGGAATTAAAAAGCACATCCCGAAAACAAAAAGATAGAATTTGATAAGGAATTTCTATTATAATATTACAATTTTAACGTACAAATACATTTTGAGGAAAAAAGGAAAATACGGTCTGCAGACCGTATATATTTTGCACTCGGGCCGTAATTCATATTTACATACAAGCCGTATTTCTTGTTATAATTGTTCGACAATTTAGTGCAATTGAGTTTTCCGCTTCTCTAGTTGGAACTACAAGACTCATGAGTACTACTTTTGAATATCTTTCAAAGATATACAACTTTCAAGTTGATACATTTGTCCAAATTCAAAGGGCAAATGGCTAAAAACGGGCATCTTGCAAACATAGTTATGATATGCTTGACCTCCGACTCCAATGATCTACACTTGGCTCTTCAATTCTTGTTTCTCCAGCATAGATCTACCTCGAATCTTTGATCCTCAGTCGATATAGATTTGTTCTATGATATGCTTGACCTCATGGAGGATTGAAACTCGTACTTTGGCATTCTTTCACTGTTTCAACTCATTTTTTGTCTCGAACACCTCAAATACGAAATAAATTGAAGTAGATACCACAAGTTGCAATATGAAAGATTTATTCTCTATATGAACATAAATCATGCTAAATGAGACGTGTAAATGCACGGGTCTAATAGCTAAAAAGACATATATTTTGGGCTCACCAAAATACCTCATACTTGAATCTTACTCCTCCCCGAGTAAGATCATGACATAGAGCATACTATGTACAAAACACATGACTTGCCTCAACTAAGAGGAAAATTGACAACTCAAACCATGTCATAATAACACGAATCATCGTAAAAGGATGTGGAATAAATCATAGCTCTCAAATCGCTCATGGATAATGTGTTTACTCATCGTGATGCGGGGTTGATGCCACAGTTCCGGATTTAGATTGAAAGTCCTCGACTGAAGCAAATCTCGGTTAGATAATGAAAATCTCAGGCGAGATTTGGGAAGAACATACCGAGATTTAGTAAAACTCAAAATGAAGAATAATGAATGATATGAAAGATAAGAAGATGAATAATGGAATAAAATATGATAAGTATAGGAAGATATGAACCAAGATATTCCCGCAAAGAATCTTGACCAATGATGTGTCAAAACCCCTTAACGAAGAGCTTACCTTAAACCTCACTTCTTTAACCTTACACAAGCCTTCTAAGTAAGACAAGCACAAGGAGGGACTAGTATTGATCAAGAGCACCAACCTTCAAAAAGATTAAGACACACAAGCACAATCTAGCAAGGATTTCACAACGATTCAATCAAGGCTCTCTCTTTGATTGAATAGGAATGAATAAAACACAAACTTCATAAGCGAAGCTGTGAGTTTACATAATATGTGGAAAATAATCAAATCAAATTTATCTAATGACCTCCTCCTCTAAGGCTATTTGTAAGGGAAATTTTCTATGTAAACTAAGAAAGATATCTTTTAAAAGATAATCTAGGAAAGATATGAAAATAATCACAAAGATAGGATCAAAAACTAACAATTACCCTAAAGAAAGTTTGATAGCTTTTAAGGTAATACAATAATAGATAGTTGCCAAAATTAAAAGATCTTGGCCAGATCTTCTAACGCGCGTCAGGAACGAAATCTCGGAAGAAATCTCGGGCGAGATTCTTGTAGGTTGGCCGAGATTTTGCATCTTCCATGCAATCTTCCATTCTCTCTATTCCTCCCATGCTTGCAGCTTGTAAGCGACCTTTCCTTTAGTTTCTCTATAATTTAATTTTGAAATTTCTTCAAAATTTCCTATCCTTAAACGGGATAAAGATGGATCTAGACGACCGGTGACGGGATGAGAGACGACATCCCAACCCGTCTCGAATCCGTCTCACCTACACTACAAACTGTCTCTCTTCTTGAATAGTTTGGCAAGACCTGCAATGCCATAGATTCTAAAGAACCACTAGGTATGCCTTCTTCCCCACCTAAGCTTGAACTCAAGCCACTACCAACCAATCTCACATACGAATTTCTCGATCTTGACTCAACTTATCCATTAATCGTTATTTCTTTGCTATCTAAATCCGAGACCCCGCCCGCACCTTCTTGATGTACTAATGTTTCAGCAAAAGGATTTGGTCTACTCTATAGATTAACTTACAAAAATAATCCATTTGTTGTGCATGCATAAGATTCCTTTGGAAGAAGAAGCCCGACGCTCTCGGGAAGCGCACCAAATGTAACAGCTAGTTTCCGGTTGTCACCGCCCCGCGGTGACAAGGGTCCGCCCCCGCGGCATGGGCGATCCGCCCCTGCGGATTCGCTACAGATTGCGCTCAATCTGTTTTCGTTCGTTTTATCTTCTTTCCATAGATAGAATATCCGATCTTCTATCTTATGGGTTGGCTTCCTTATCTTCTTCCTAACCCTAGAACGCCTTTCCTTCTATCTTTCTAACCCTTTTCTATATATTCCCGTCTTTTCTTCTTTTTCTGTTTCTTGCTTACGCTTTCTTCAATCCTCGAGTGTTGCAGCCTTGCTTCCTGTGATCTTGCTGAACGTGTAAGTTCTTCCTCCCTTGTTCTTTATCACGTTCATGTGTTGTTGCACCTTTCTTCCTTCGGTTTCGTTTCTCCCTTCATTTCCTCTTTTCTTCTTCTCCAAGAATCAAGTTTGATCCTTGATTCTTGTGCAACATTCCGTTGATGGTCCTTTGATGTTCACAAGCTCCCTTGGTTGAGTTGTGAAGTGTGAGAGTGTTGGAAGAGCAAGCTTTTGACGTTGTTTGTGGTACTGTCATCGAGAAGCCGACGGCGGCTTCTGTCAATGCACCGCTCCCGTGCATGCACATCCCTACCCCCGCGGCCGCCCCTGTGGTTTCTTCTGTAGTGTCTCTTGTTCTTGTGAGTTGCTTCCTTCCTTGCTTTTCTCATTTCTTTCCTTGGCTCTTCTGGTTGTTGTTGACCCTTAGTGTTCTATAAGACTAGGGTTTGTGACCCTAGCTTGTGTAGATCTCTTAGAGATCATGGAGACTAGAAGCTTAGACTTCTAGCATTCATTTCGGTTCCTGATTCATGATGCCTTGTGTGAACAGGCTTGCCTTGCTCCTTTCCTGAGAGGTTCTGAGTTGTGTGCTGAGTTATTTGAGTGAGGTAAGTCCCTTGGACTTACTTAGCTTCATTCCATATATTGGTTTGAGTGTTTTGGCTTGTTTGCGTTGTTTATCATGTTATAACTAGTAACCGGAAATAGGATCGACCTTTATACCTTAATTGGCTCAAGTGTATTATAATTAGGCGGTTACCTCTTGTCTAGTTCAGAATGGAGAAACTGGAAGGTGCTCTCGCGACCAGTCCAACAGGTGACAGCAGGATGCATATGTTCCACTCCTGCTGGTGAAAGGGGACATAGGCGAGATCGTAGCGACTCTCGTGTAACAACCATAAGTTGAATTAGTAATTGGATAACATAATGAAAGATAATAACCGGTTGTTTGTGAGCATGTTGATGTGTTTACATTACCTTATGTGTGCTTGTGCTTTTACAGTATTTCTGATATCTAGAATGTTAGCTAACAGTTTGTACCGATGTTGTAAATGCCTTGTAGGATATAGGTGTTGTTGAGTGATTTGGACGATGTGGTCAGCCGGGGTTCCCGTACATTATAGGACGGGATCGTGTTTATGTATCTGTTGTTGGTTTCCTTTTTGTTTTGAACTCGGATGCGAGTCTTTTATGCTTCCTTTTGATTAAACCTTTGGTTTTATATTGAGTTTTGATTTTCATTTGTCTGTGAATTGTTGTAAGATTCGTTGTGTCATTATTACTCTGAAGGTCGGGACCCATTGTGAGGTCCTAGTCTGTAACGCTTCGAGTTCCCAAAACATGGGGTGTTACATCAAAGGCTTAAATCCACCAACGAAAGAAGTCAAAAGGTAGGAAATTATCAAACTTCTAGACACTGGAATAATATACCCCATATCCGACAGTTAGTGGGTTAACCCTGTACATCTTGTGCCAAATAAGTGAGGAATGACAGTTACAAAAAACGATAAAGACAAATTAATCACGCAGAGTAATGCCACCGGATGAAGGATGTGCATTGCTTATTGACGCTTGAACAAAACATCGTGAAAATATCACTTCTTTCTTCCATTTATTGACCAAATGTTGGAAAAGTTAGCCGAACACTCTCATTTATGTTGGCTTGACGGTTACAATGGTTTCTTTCAAATTCCTATTCATCAAGACAATAAGGAGAAAACCATTTTCACATGCCTATACGGAATGTTCGCATATAAAAGGATGCCTTTTGGTATGTGTAACGCTCCCGCTACTTTCAAGAGATGCATGATGTCGATCTTCTTATATTTGCTCAAGGATACTATGGAAGTATTTATGGACGATTTCTCCGGTTACGGAGGATCTATCGATGAGTGCTTAGCTAATCTCACCAAAGTACTTGAGTGTTGCGATGAGTCAAATATTTTTCCTAATTGGTAAAAAGTATCACCGCTGTAAGCAAATTCTACACATTTTGTTCGTGCAATTCACCGAACAATTGAAATGCACAATCATTTTTCACTTTTTCATCTTCAACAAAGAGTTTTTTCTTTGGGGCTTAAGAATAAACTGGTGGTGGGCAACAAATCACACAAGGAAAAACCTTTAAGTAAAGCATATCATCCCTAGAAGACTACTAGTCATTCATATTTCTCTCATTTTATTTCCGCTAGCATCGAATTTTTGTGGGAATTTGATAAAACAATTGGAGGGCAATCAGTGTAGCAGCAACATAATTGAGGAAAATGTTGAAATCCATATCGTTATGTCCTAGATTGTAACTTCCAACACAAGGCTTGCTACAACATTCTGAAAACTAGTGAACGGGCCAGTAGGAACCGGAATTCGATTGACTACTAGAAAGAAAGAATTCTTTCCCGCAAGGAAAAACCATTAAGGAAAGCATATCATCCCTAGAAGACTACTAGTCATTCATATTTCCCTCATTTTATTTCTGCTAGCATCGAATTTTTGTGGGAATTTGATCAAATAATTGGAGGGCAACCAGTGTAGCAGCAACATAATTGAGGAAAATGTTGAAATCCATATCGTTATGTCCTAGATTGCAACTTCTAACACAAGGCTTGCTACAACATTCTGAAAACTAGTGAACGGGCCAGTAGGAACTGGAATTCGATTGACTACTAGAAAGAAAGAATTCTTTGCCACAAGGAAAAACCTTTAAGTAAAACATATCATCCCTAGAAGACTACTAGTCATTCATATTTCCCTCATTTCATTTCTGCTAGCATCGAATTTTTGTGGGAATTTGATCAAACAATTTGGAGGGCAACTAGTGTAGCAGCAACATAATTGAGGAAAATGTTGAAATCCATGTCGTTATGTCCTAGATTGTAACTTCCAACACAAGGCTTGCTACAACATTCTGAAAACTAGTGAACGGGGCAGTAGGAATCGGAATTCGATTGACTACTAGAAAGAAAGAATTATTTCCGACAAGGAAAAACCTTTAAGTAAAGCATATCATCCCTAGAAGACTACTAGTCATTCATATTTCCCTCATTTCATTTATGCTAGCATCGAATTTTTGTGGGAATTTGATCAAACAATTTGGAGGGCAACCAGTGTAGCAGCAACATAATTGAGGAAAATGTTGAAATCCATATCGTTATGTCCTAGATTGTAACTTCCAACACAAGGCTTGCTACAACATTCTGAAAACTAGTGAATGGGCCAGTAGGAACTGGAATTCGATTGACTACTAGAAAGAAAGAATTCTTTGCCACAAGGAAAAACCTTTATGTAAAACATATCATCCCTAGAAGACTACTAGTCATTCATATTTCCCTCATTTTATTTATGCTAGCATCGAATTTTTGTGGGAATTTGATCAAACAATTTGGAGGGCAACCAGTGTAGCAGCAACATAATTGAGGAAAATGTTGAAATCCATATCGTTATGTCCTAGATTGTAACTTCCAACACAAAGCTTGCTACAACATTCTGAAAACTAGTGAACGTGCCAGTAGGAACCGGAATTCGATTGACTACTAGAAAGAAAGAATTCTTTCCCGCAAGGAAAAACCTTTAAGGAAAGCATATCATCCCTAGAAGACTACTAGTCATTCATATTTCCCTCATTTTATTTCTGCTAGCATCGAATTTTTGTGGGAATTTGATAAAACAATTGGAGGGCAATCAGTGTAGCAGCAACATAATTGAGGAAAATGTTGAAATCCATATCGTTATGTCCTAGATTGTAACTTCCAACACAAGGCTTGCTACAACATTATGAAAACTAGTGAACGGGCCAGTAGGAACTGAAATTCGATTGACTACTAGAAAGAAAGAATTCTTTGCCACAAGGAAAAACCTTTAAGTAAAACATATCATCCCTAGAAGACTACTAGTCATTCATATTTCCCTCGTTTCATTTCTGCTAGCATCGAATTTTTGTTGGAATTTGATCAAACAATTTGAAGGGCAACCAGTGTAGCAGCAACATAATTGAGGAAAATGTTGAAATCCATATCGTTATGTCCTAGATTGTAACTTCCAACACAAGGCTTGCTACAACAGTCTGAAAACTAGTGAACGGGCTAGTAGGAACCGGAATTCGATTGACTACTAGAAAGAAAGAATTCCTTCCCGCCTCTTCCCCGTCTTTGAAAGCCCAACTTTCGGGTTTTAGTCTCTACTATTGTAGTTTTCTGGGCTTATATGGTCATCGACAATCGAGTTCCAGCTGCAATCTTCACCTCTTCATCCAAAATTTTTCTCCATAGGTAATTATGCGTTTGATTTGAAACACTGAAATTAGTGTTTTTGTCTTTGAATCGACTTGAATGAACTTGTAAAAAGGCGAAATCTCTTAAATTTAAAAGAAGTTAATGAGAGAAGTTAACTCAATTCAAGAGGCTTATATTTCGATAAAAAAACGTTTTGAGTTATTTTTGGAGAGAGGGAGTATTTCTCGTATATAATAGTTGATGTTTTCTAAAGTAACATTGTTAGATAGTGTGTATGTTACATTAGCTTCTATCTAAAATAAATATTGTTATACTTAGAGTTTTTAATACATTGAAGAAAAGAAATATGATAAGACCAAAAGGATATTTATTTAAAATCGAAAGGGATATATTTTTTTTCTAGTGGAATTGAATAAATATCTGTTTGTTTATATTTGATTAAGGTAGAAAAAGATAGCTCAATTGACACAATAAATTTGGTAACACAGATGGATGAGGTTGGTGTTGTGAATGTATTAAATTCTTCAACAGTTTTATAAAGAAAAAGAATTTAATAAAATCAAAATTCAGGTACTATTTATTGGGCGGGGTGCCCAACTTGGAATTTCCCTCCATATTAATAAATGAGATATTGTGTTTTTAGTTTTTTTTAAAATTGGAGTAAAATAATGGAATTTTGTGGCTCTTGTGAGGTAAAGGGCAAAATTGTTTGGTGGCAGGTCCAAGGAAAAAGAATGAATCTTGACTTTTCCATATATCCCTGATCCTCATAATGGGGTTGTGGCTTCACACTCTCTTTTCTTTTTTATTTTTATTATTCAGCCCTCCATCCAACGCTACGCCACCCACCATGCCGTGTTTCTCAATCAATCTTCTCTTCTAAGACATTCCCGTCAAATTTGACATCAATTCCTCATCTTCTTCATTTTCCATAAATCATTCCACTTCAAAAACTACTTTTGCTTTCTCTTTTAAGATATACTTTGATCGCGGAGGATCTTCAGCGAATTTGGGCTTATTAAGATCCCCAAACAAAGACTACTCGCTAATACTCATTTTTTCTTCATTTTTGTTAACTTGATCCCCTTCCTTCTTCTCCATTGTAGTGGAATTTGATAGTTAGGAGAGGATTGTCCCATGGGGAATTGCTGTGCAACACCCGCGGGGTCTCCTCAAAACAAGAAAAAGGCCAAGAAGAAACAGAACCCCTTTGCCCTAGACTATGGCGGGAGCTATGCTAATGGAGGTACCAAGTTTGCTGTTTTACAAGACCCCACAGGGCGTGATGTTGAGTTTACATATGAACTGGGGAGAGAGCTCGGCAGAGGTGAATTTGGGATTACATACTTGTGTACGGATAGGGAAAATGGGGATGTCTTTGCTTGTAAGAAGATCTCCAAGAAGAAGCTAAGGACCTCTGTCGATATAGAGGATGTTAGGAGAGAAGTGGAGATCATGAAGCATTTGCCTAAGCACCCCAATATCGTCACCTTGAAGGATACTTACGAGGATGATCATGCTGTTCATTTGGTCATGGAGCTTTGCGAGGGCGGCGAGTTGTTTGATCGGATTGTCGCTAGGGGGCATTACACCGAGAGGGCGGCTGCCTATGTTATGCGGACCATCGTCGAGGTGGTTCAGGTCAGGACTTCATTTTTGTGCTTTTATATGGTTCTCTTGTTATTAAGAATTTGCTGATTGAATGAACTAAATACAAAAGAAAGATTGTAGCAACACTAGAAAGATTTTAATATCCCGTTCCTGTTATTTTGCTGATATTCATTTCTTAGTAGCAATGCCACAAAGAACTCGAACAACTATATGCAATTGCTTATGTTGTCTGCTGTTATCTGCTGATTGAATGATTATTGTTGGTGAAACTGTGGCTTCTAAAGAAACTGTTCTTGTCTATTCGACCATTCTCTTAGCATTATTGCTGATTTCTTTGTTTATGTCCGTGTAACAAAGCTGCATTTTGATTTAATTCCCTATTCACTTTGATATATATGGAGGATGGGTATGGTGTTTGCTGTTCATAGTTGAAGATCATTGTATTTTACGTTGATTGCGATACTGTATCCTTAGTTGTGTTGTGTATTCTTACAGATGTGCCATAAACAAGGGGTCATGCATCGGGATCTTAAACCAGAGAATTTTCTATTTGCAAATAAGAAAGAAACAGCAGCACTGAAAGCAATCGATTTTGGACTTTCGGTCTTCTTCAAGCCAGGCGAAAGGTTTAATGAGATAGTAGGTAGCCCTTACTACATGGCTCCTGAAGTACTGAAAAGGGATTATGGTCCAGAAGTGGACGTTTGGAGTGCTGGTGTTATCCTATATATTTTGCTGTGTGGCGTACCACCTTTTTGGGCAGGTGAGGAACATGCCCATGGTTCCTATAGTTTCTTGTTCGATTTATGTAGGTTGGTTTTTTTGTTACTGCAAAGCTCTGAGGGCTCTGCTTGAGCTGCATTTTTTTATGTTATTTTGAAAATCTCTTTGAAAATGCAGAATAAGGACCACCATTAACAATATAGTCTTTGACTTGGTATGGATATCGCATATCATGACAGGATGTACTGTATCTTTATTCTTTTTTAGTGTTGAGCTTCTTCTATGATGATAGCTAGATGTGGATGTTCAAGTCTGCTGGCTGGTCAATTTGATTTTATAATACCTTTTAATTTGGTTACCATATCTGAGTTGTGTTCCTCCATTTATCTGCAGAGACTGAGCAAGGCGTAGCACGAGCTATTATTAGATCAGTTATTGACTTCCGGAGAGATCCTTGGCCAAAAGTTTCAAACAATGCAAAAGATCTTGTGAGAAAGATGCTTGAACCCGATCCCAAGCTTCGGTTGACTGCTCAGGACGTTTTAGGTACACACCAGTTTGCTTATGCTTTGTGCGAATATCATAATCATTTCTGTACAGTATGTAAAATGCGTTTTGCTGCTGTTTCTTTGCAGAACATCCTTGGTTACAGAACATCAAAAAAGCTCCAAATGTTTCCTTAGGAGAAACGGTGAAAGCTCGGCTGAAGCAGTTTTCCATGATGAATAAACTCAAGAAAAGAGCTTTAAGGGTACAGTATCCTTGAGTGGTTTCTCTAGGAGCATTGCATTTACGATTTCACTGTGATTAAGACGTGCTGTTGTACACAAATTGCAGGTTATAGCGGAACACTTGTCAGTGGAAGAAGTAGCCGGGATAAAGGAAGGATTTAATCTCATGGATACGAATAAAAAGGGCAAGATTGATATTGAAGAGCTAAAAGCCGGTTTGCTTAAGCTCGGACATCACATGCCAGACAACGAAGCTCAAATACTAATGGAAGCTGTAAGCATTCCCATTCTTCCAATTCATCTGTCTTCGTTTACGCTGTTCTTGTTAAATCTCATTGCTGATGTTTGGTACAGGCCGATGTTGATGGAGATGGATACTTGGATTGTGGAGAGTTCATAGCGTTGTCAGTTCACCTAAAGAGAATGGGAAACGATGAACACCTTCACAAAGCGTTTGCTTTTTTCGACAAAAACCAAAGTGGTTTCATAGAAATTGACGAGCTCAGGGACTCATTAGCAGATGAAGTTACAGAGAACAGCGAAGAGGTGATCAACGCAATCATGCAAGACGTGGATACGGATAAGGTGAGTTCTTGAAGCAACTTCTCTAGACTGTAACTCCAGTTCCTGCAGTGGCTCGGTAATCTTATCAATATATTGTGCAATGTACATGAACAGGATGGACGGATAAGCTACGAGGAGTTTGCGGCCATGATGAAGGCTGGAACAGACTGGAGGAAGGCTTCGAGGCAGTACTCGAGAGAGCGGTTTAATAGCTTGAGCCTGAAGCTGATGATGGAGGGGTCGCTGGAAGCGGCTAGCAAGGGCAGATAGAGCGCTAAAGTGCAGAGTTAATTATTTGAGTTTTAGTTGATTTTGTAGGTTTGATTTGGTTTCCATTCTTTTGGTAATGGTTGTATAGTACCTCTTGGTTTTGTAATAGGGATACAAGGAGCGGGGGGCGCTATGTCATCTTGTGCTTGCTGTCATTTGTTATCATCGTAGCCATTATCTTATAATGAATCGATTCATAAGGGCGTGTTTGGTAAACGTGCTCTACTTTAGTGATATAGTAGTTCATTTATATTTTATACAACGGCAATATGCTGTTAAAGATTGCTTAGGACGTACGGAACTTCTTTTGCTATTATAAGATTGCTGATGACAAAAAGTGAGGGTGCCAAAATGGACTCTGCCCTCCTGTCAAACCTATGAGATGATGAAATGATATTAGAAAATTGGAAGTCTCTCGTGTTCTAATAATTGTCATTATATTAAAATACGTACCAAGAATTTAAAAAAATTATAATATTTATTGAGGTACACATTTAAATATTTTGCATAAAAATAATGGTACGATATGGAGAGTTGTACGAGAAAAGAAGAAATAATATTTTGAAAATGCAACCATAAATGAAAAGTAGGTAAAATTCTATTTGCCGAAAAGTTTATGTATTTATAGCACTTATAATGTGATATATTGTGAGCTAAAATTTTGAAGCTCTAATGACAAATATTGTGAACCAAAGCGAGTACTATATAGCAACATAAACAAGTACTTCTTACATTAAACATAACATTATGATTTAAGCGTGAGGACGAAGAGGATGAAATCTTACTAGAATATAACCGTTGACTTTAGAAACTGTGGAAACACCTTCTCTCTCTTGACCTACTATTTAATTGTGTTTCATTATGTTAAACCTTCTCATAATAAATTGGGATTGCTATTTACCCAAACAAAACAAGGTAATTTACTCGTAGTGAGAACGAGACTCCCGGGCGCACTAGGAGTGCGTCTCCCGTTCCCACTAGGAGTGAGCCCCATAGTCATAATGGGAGTGGGGTCATGCTCAAATTCGAACGTTACTCCAATTGTCATAATTCTAGCCGTTTGGTACGAACGTTGGATTTTATAGCCGTTAAAGGATTGAAATTATATATACATGTCAAACCAAGTCACTATTCAAGCCCCAAATCTGCATTCCTCTAAAATATCATCATTTTTCGAATAGATTGATGGTGAAAGCATAATTATTCCGTTCGACAAAAAGAAATACAATAATCCGAATGAACTGGTACCTATATCCAAGTAAGTTTACTTTGTCATTTAATAGGATTGTTATCTCCCTTTTTCTCATTCTAGTTTTAGACATGTGAGAATAGATAACCGAAATGGTAGAATTAATATTTTAATTCAATTTAAACGGGATCTTATGAAATATTCGTGTGGTATCAATACCGATTTTTCGTCCAAGTTTGAGTTGCACGGATATTTTTATGATAGAGATAACTTAGAGGGTTGGGCTCAGTTTGTTGCAAATTCATTGAATATGGTATTGATCACAACAAATCATGGTTGGATAGACGGAAGTTCCGTATCTTTTGTGTGGCATGTGATAGACATGGAGCACCTTGAAAGGAGAGAATATTGATCCCGATCATGTGCCAAATACTAGCTGGGAAAAGAGGTCGAAGAATTGTGGGTGCAAGTTTAAAACTCGAGGGGACACAAGTTGAAGACAAAAAATGGGTATTGAGGGTTGTATGTAGAGCACACAACCACATAATTCCTGTTGTGCTAAAGGGTCATGCACATGTTGGACGGTTGACTCCCATGCAACATTGAAAGGTGGAACGTGAATAATTGCCGAAATCATATTTTCTCCTATATTATCTTTTGTGTATGGGTTGGGCTTCTTATGTCCACCCTAGGGTTTGATCCAACCATTATAAATTGACCTTTTTAGGTCAGTTTAGAGGAATCCCACTGTAGAGTGGTTGATCAGAGTTCCAAGCCCGCGCCACGGCACAATAGAGCTAGATTTCGCTTTCCTTTGTTCTGTAAGCACTTTTTAGCTTTGATAATTATGAAAGTCTTCTCTTTTATCATGTTTGGCTTATGCTTCTTGATCTAAGGATTGAATGATCCCTATAATAGTTTATTTATCATTGCATATATGTTTGGGAATTGACATTGCGATATTGCTTCTTTTCAAAGTGTTTCATTCCTACCTTTTATTTACCTTTGAAAGAAGTCTTGTTATTAACTAGTTTAGATAAAACAATTGAAAAGCCACAAACGAAGGGCGTTTTATTGGATCTACTGAAACGAAATTGGTTTTGAGAGTAACGTTTTATCAAAACTTTGAGGATTTCTAACTATCGTAAAAAGTTTTGGTATGTGTACCTTTATCTAACTAAAGAGCCAAAAGTGAAGGTTGTTTTTGGCCTTTTCTGAATTTCGAAGTTTATAATGGGTCTTTCTATACTTGCCGAACATTTGGATTGAGAGCTACACGAGTTGAAAAACACGGCATTTGTTTGTCTATGCTAAAGGATAATTTTAGATGGTTACGTGCAATATTCACATATCAATGTTCTTGAGTTTCATATATGTAATCTTACTTCAATTCATTATAGTGAGGATTCTTGTTTCCTAAGATCACTTCCTCCTCATTCTTTACCACAACAATTGATAACACGATTTATGACTTAGGTTTAGGCACTCATTTAGATAGTTTTTCCGCTCATTCATGCATGGTTTAGCACTAGTTCACGACGTTTGCACTCAATTCATGTATTTTGTCGAGATAGACGTCTACACGGACTTTTGCATGTTTTGTAGGTATTTTGGGAGATTTAGGAGCTTAATCGATACATTCGAGGATCGTTCCTCGAGATGACACACCTTCAGACTCATTGGGATGCAAGCTAGGGGCTAAGGAGGACACATGGGACCTTGTTGGTGCATGCCTTGCGCCAAATTGAGGCTTGATAATCCAAAACAAGCTGAGGCACCAAAACCACGGCCACTAGGACTTCCACGGGCGTGGAAATGGGCCATGGTTTTCCCCAAACAGCTGTGACAGCTGTCCCACGATCTTCATGGCCGACTCTTGCAATTTGTTGAGGATATAAGGTGGTCCTGCAGGCTGTTAGGGACGGATCCCATCACTCCCTCCCACACTCTCAACAACACATATTCTCTCATTGGAAGATTGGATTGGAGCTACTCTTGGAGGAGAAGAAAGGGTCCATTGGAGAAGAAGAGAAGAACACACCATTCTTAGTTTTTCATAGTTTTGAGTGGGTTTTGTGAAGACGATTTGCACGGTTTTGTAAGGAACGAGATTGAACCTTCTTTTGAAGGCTTGTAAGTCTTTCTTATCATACATTCAGCTTGGTTTTCTTTGTTCACTTGTTTCATCTCTTTTTCATTTCATCCTCTTGACATGGATTCCATGATTTTATGCTTGATGACTTTGATTGTGATGATGCATGTTGTTGGCTAGATAGATGCGATTCTAGGGTAAGGAAATAATGGTTATGGCATAGACTATGATAGGATGGACTTAGATATACCTTTGGATGATTCGTTTGCTTGAACCGAGCTACTGTTAGAAACCACGGCCGTGGAAGGGGTGAACAACCCGTGGTTTTGACTAACTCGTTTGATTTGATAAATCTAAGTGCTAGAATGTTAGATTGTTGAAATCCTAGTGTTTGTTGAGCTAAATCTATCCTAGGGTGACCTAGTGTTAGCAACTAAGTGTTAGAAGAGACCTACCCGGTGATTCTTGCTCTTAGATACCGAAGATGACGAACTCTAGGTAGTAGTGAGCCTCACAAGCCGCTATTGGACTGAGTGTGCTAGGATAGGTGTTTAGGACTTGCCTTCCCGAGACTTACCCGGTAAGGAGAGGTTAGATCCCTAGATAACCATCCGGTTTGTGTAGATATCCCTACCTTAGGCTCCTAGAGACTTACCCGGTGATAGGACCTTAGGTGCGGGATTAGTGGATCATGAGACCTACCCGGTAATTGACCCCACTTGAGAAACATTCCTTCCCAACATACCATAGTTTATCCAAGGATGATTAGAAGCTTGAGTCCAATGCCATAACCGGAATTTCCAACCCCTATAATCCGCTTTTCCCTCTTTGATCTCATATCTCGTGTTTGCCTTGCTTGTTTGTGTTTATTTGCTAGATTGTTAGTTTGTTTTGCATTCTTATACCGTTGTGGTTCTTGATTGATCACCACATAAAACCAAACCCAAAAATATTGAGATTTTTATTTATTTATTTCTCTTTTCTTAGCCTAGATCAACACTATCTCTAGTCACTAATTGATTCAATTTCTCTTTTCATTTGTTGAAATCCTAGTGTTTGTTGAGTTAAATCTATCCTACGGTGAGCTAGTGTTAGCAACTAAGTGTTAGAAGAGACCTACCCGGTGATTCTTGCTCATTCATGCATGGTCTAGTCACTAATTGATTCAATTTCACCTCAGTCTTTATGTTCGACCTCGGAATACTATCCCTACTACAAAACGTCCCGTACACTGCGGGTTCGCTAGGAGTTAGGAAAAATATAACGAGTATAAATTTAAGACTTTTGCGTGCATCAATTCCTACCGTAACAAGTTTTTGGCGCCATTGCCGGGGACTAGGTTAAGATTGAGTCGTTGTTTGTGATTGTTTATAGTGTAGGTCTTTCTTGTTGCTTTTGATCTCGTTTGGTTTGTGTCTTTGCTTTTCAGGACAACTCTTACTCTTTAGGTGTATGCGAAGATCTCGTGGCAAGGATTTAGCTCCATTCGATCCCGAACCGGAGAAAACCCTTAGATCTAGATCCAAGAGCATTAGAAAGGGAAAAGAGATGGCAGGAAGAGATCTCCAAGCTGAGTTAGATGAAGCTTTAGAGAAAATTAGACTAAGAGATGAAGCCTTGGAGAATGTGAGGAGACTTGCCAATGAGAGGCAAGAAGCAACTAGGAGGGAGATTGAAGAGATTAGGCAAGCTCTTGTGCAAAGAGAGCTTAATTGTCAACAACCTCCACCTCCACCACAACCGCAGCTGGCGGTTAATATTTGGGTTGTGCCCATTGCTATTGAAGAGCCACAAACATTAGGGCAACGTATGGATCCGTCACAAAGAGCACACCGTCCGGGTGTGAACTTAGGAGATCCCGCAACCCATGATTATGAGCTCCGCCTTCAAGTTTTACAAATGATCCGGCATAATCAATTTGGAGGGATGGAAGGAGAGTCTCCTCATCAACACTTGATGAACTATGAGAATTTGATGGAGACTCTAAGACCGCCTAGATTGGAGAGCAACAACCATAAGCTTAGGGCTTTTTCCTTCTCACTTAAGGATAAAGCCTTGGCTTGGTATCAATCTATTCCACAAGGGCGAGTGAGTACTTGGGAGGAGATGACAACCGAGTTTTTGACAAAGTTCTTCCCACCTTCCAAGACTACCGAGTTAAGAGAGAAGATCAATGCCTTCATGATGAAGGATAGAGAAAGCTTATTCAAGTCTTGGGAGAGGTTCAAAGACCTTCTCCTAGATTGTCCGCACCATGGTATACCGAAAATAGAGCTTTTGGATATCTACTTCAAGGGACTTGATGAAGATAGCCAATTCAAGCTTCAATCTCTTTCCAGTGGGACTTTCATGGAAAAGAATGTGGATGAAGCTTGGGAATTTGTAGAGAAACAAGCTTTGGTGATTGAGAAGTACTCCCATAGGAAGAGTGATGGGAGGAAAGCGGGAGCATATGTGGTGAGTGAAGTCACCATGAGTAACTTCAAGCTTGATGCAATCAACAATGAGCTGAAATCTTTGAGGGAGTTGTGTGCTACAACTTTGAAGAATCAAGCAACCCCTCAAGTGCAAGCAAACTTGTCTTCCAAAGAGGAAGATGTGAACTATATGGGAAGGGGCAATTACAACAACTATCAAGGTCCAAGGAACTTTAACAACAACCGGCAATTCAACAATTACCGGCCTAACCACAACCATCCCAGGTTTTCCTATTCTAACCCGGATGGAGCCTTGAACCCTCCCGCTTCCACAAGCGCAGCTCCACCACCAAAGGCTTCACAAGAACCTCCACCCGGATTTACTCAACCTCCAAAGAATAGAACCGAGATGATGTTTGAGCAATTGCTTGGAAGGTTGAGTGGTCTTGAGAGCACGATGACTTCCATTTCTAAATCTCAAAAGGTGTTGGAAGCACAAGTGTTCCAAAAGGCGGGTGAAGCTCATAGAGATCCGGGAAAACTTCCCGGAAGAACCGAAGATAACCCGAGAGGCCAAGTGTTGACCATTACAACAAGGAGAGGGTTGAGTATGAAGGACCCTTGCCTAAGGGGAAGTGACAAGGGGAAGCAAGTAGTGGTAGAGGAAAAGCCATTGCAAGAAGGAGGAAAGGACAAGGAAGATGAGCCAACATATGTGGCACCACCTCCATACAAGCCACCACTACCGTTCCCACAATCACGAGCAAGGGCTCGCTTGGACAAACACTTTGGTAAATTCCTTGAACTTATGTCTAAATTGCATATTAACATTCCGTTCATGGATGCTATTCTAGGTATGCCGGCATATGGCAAATTCTTGAAGGAGATACTCTCCAACAAAAGGAAGTTGGAGGAGTATGGAGAAGTAAGGATGATGAAGAGGTCCTCGGAATTGATCCAAACCATGAAGGAGGAGATGCCTCCTAAGCTAAGAGATCCGGGATCCTTTTGTGTGCCAATTGGAGTGGGAGAAGTAAAGTATGAAGCCCTATGTGATCTTGGGGCAAGTGTAATCATTATCCCGCTTGCACTTTGTAACAAGGTTGGGCTAGGAGAGCCAAAGCCGGTCAAGATGACCCTCTACATGGCGGACCATTCAATCACTCACCCCGTTGGAATTTTGGAGGACATATCGGTGCAACTCGGGAAGTTCTATGTGCCAATAGACTTCGTTGTTTTGGACATCCCGACGGACTATCCGGTTCCCATCATCTTAAGGAGACCTTTTTTGGCTACATCCGGATACTTGGTGGATTGTAAGAATGGAATTCTCTCCTTCAACATTGGAGAAAAGAATATCAAGTTCAAATTATCCACAATGATGAAAGGGCCAGCCCTTGGTGAAGATGTGTTCAACATTGTCGACCAAGAGGAGTCTAGAGAAGTTGTGAGCTCGATCTTGATCAAGGATCCCTTGGAGAAGGTTCTTACCTTAAGTTTGATGGAGGAAGGAGTTGAGGAGGCCTGAAATGAAGAAATCAAGGCTTTGGAAGCATTGGAAAAGGAGACAAGAGCTGAATTTGAAACACACGAAGGTGTGCTGAATTCCTGTAGGAACCACGGCCTGGGGGGAAGAACCACGCCCGTGGTTTTACCCGTGGAACCTACTGGAGTGCTCCGAAGTGCTAGCTTTGCAAGTTCCACGGCCGTGGTTATGCCAGAGCCCGTAATTTTGCCCGTGGTTTCTCCAAAAACTGCCTTAGTTGTTGATCGAGCTTCAAGGAGTCTTGAGGAGTCTTCCAAATCTTTGGATTCATCTCAACCTACATTATATGGAGCGTCTCCACTCGATAAAGGTCCTCCTAAACTTGAACTTAAACCCCTCCCCTCTCATCTTAAGTATGCTTTTCTTTGTGAGAATTCTACATATCCGGTGATTGTTAATGCATGCTTGAATGATGATGAGTTGAGTAGATTGTTGCATGAGTTGAGATTGCATAGGAAGGCTATTGGCTATACCATTGATGATTTAGTTGGCATTAAACCTTCTTTGTGCATGCATAAGATCTTAATGGAAGATAATCATAAACCTTCAATTGAACCTCAAAGAAGACTAAACCCTATCATGAAAGAAGTAGTAAAGAAAGAGATCCTTAAATTACTAGATGTGGGAATCATTTTCCCAATTTTGGATAGTAAATGGGTTAGTCCCGTGCATGTGGTTCCTAAGAAGGGTGGGATGACCGTAGTAACCAATGAAAATAATGAACTAATTTCGACTAGAACGGTTACGGGATGGAGGATGTGTATAGACTATAGGAAACTAAATGTTGCCTCTAGGAAAGATCACTTCCCTCTTCCTTTCATTGACCAAATGTTAGAAAGATTAGCTCAACATTCCCATTTTTGTTACTTAGATGGCTATAGTGGATTCTTCCAAATCCCTATTCACCCCGATGCTCAAGAGAAAACTACATTCACATGTCCTCGGGTTCCTTTTGCATATAGGAAAATGCCATTTGAGTTGTGTAATGCACCCGCCACCTTTCGAAGGTGTATGATGGCCATATTTTCTGAGTATATTGAAAACATCATGGAAGTGTTTATGGATGACTTTTCTGTTTATGGATCTTCTTTTGATGATTGCCTAGCTAACTTGTCTCTAGTGCTTAAGAGATGTGAGGAGACAAACCTTATCTTGAATTGGGAAAAATTCCACTTCATGGTAAGTGAAGGCATTGTATTGGGACACTTGGTGTCCAACTAAGGCATTGAGGTTGATAGGGCTAAGATAGAGACGGTAGAGAAGTTGCCACCACCTACCTCGGTGAAGGGGGTAAGGAGTTTTCTAGGGCATGCCGGTTTTTACCGGAGATTCATTAAAGATTTCTCTAAGATTTCTAAGCCTCTTACTAACCTACTAATGAAAGATGTTGAGTTTGTTTTCTCCAAGGATTGCCTTGAGGCTTTTTGTAGGTTGAAGAGTGCTTTGATCACCGCTCCCATCATGCAACCTCCGGATTGGAGTTTACCGTTTGAGATCATGTGTGACGTGAGTGATGTAGCCGTTGGGGCTGTTTTGGGAAAAAGGAAAGATGGGCTAACACATGCCATCTATTATGCTAGCAAGACGCTAGATGAAGCCCAACTCAATTATGCTACCACCGAGAAGGAGTTGCTAGCAGTGGTGTATGCATTTGAGAAGTTCCGCTCATATCTTGTTGGAGCGAAGGTCATAGTGTATACGGATCATGCTGCGATCTGTTATCTCCTTACAAAGAAGGATGCCAAACCTCGTTTGATTCGGTGGATCCTTCTTCTTCAAGAGTTTGATTTGGAAATCCGGGACAAGAAGGGGTCCGAAAATTCTGTGGTGGACCACCTTAGTAGACTACCTCCATTGGAGATTGGAAGAGATGACATCCCGATTGATGACTCATTGCGGGATAAGCAGTTGCAAATGATGGAGGAGTGTTTACTCCAAGTGTCTAGAGGAAGTGAGCCATGGTATGCCGACATTGTGAACTATTTTGTGTGCGAGGAAGTGCCTCCCGGTTTTTCATATGCCCAGCGGAAAAAGTTCTTCAAGGATGTGAGGCATTACTATTGGAGTGAGCCGCTTTTGTTCAAAAGAGGGCCGGATAAAGTTTTTAGAAGATGCATACCGGAGGATGAGGTGGAGAGTGTGATCCGCCATTGTCACTCCTTGCCATGTGGAGGCCATGCTAGCTCACACAAGACATGTGCTAAGGTGTTGTAATCGGATTTCTTTTGGCCAAGTTTGTTCAGGGATGTGCAAAATTTTGTGGTAGCTTGTGATGCTTGCCAAAGGCCGGGCAACATCTCAAGGAGGAATGAGATGCCCTTGAACAACATACAAGAGGTGGAGATATTTGATGTGTGGGGTGTGGACTTCATGGGGCCATTCCCCTCTTCTTGTGGCAACCTCTACATCCTATTGGCAGTGGACTATGTTTTGAGATGGGTGGAGGCAATCGCTTCTCCTACAAATGATGCCAAGATTGTGGTGCGGTTCTTCAACCGAGTGATATTTCCTAGGTTTGGAATACCAAGGGTGATCATAAGTGATGGAGGGAAGCACTTCACCAATAGGAACTTCGGGACACTTTTGGCTAAGTATGGGGTGACTCATAAGGTGGCAACACCTTACCATCCCCAAACTAGTGGCCAAGTGGAGATCTCCAACCGGGAGATAAAAGGAATTCTTGAGAAGACGGTTTTTAGGACGAGAAAGGATTGGGTTATGAAGCTCGATGATGCCTTGTGGGCTTATAGAATCGCTTTCAAGACACCGATTGGCACCACTCCCTACAAGCTAGTCTATGGCAAGTCTTGCCACCTTCCGGTGGAGATGGAGCATAGAGAATATTGGGCTATAAGGTGGTTGAATTTTGACCTCAAGGAGGCCGGAGAGAAAAGGTTGCTAGACATGAATGCTCTTGAGCAGATCCGGTTGGATGCCTATGAAAACGCCCGGATCTACAAGGAAAGGACCAAACGTTGGCATGACAAGCGTCTCATTCCGAAGGAGTTGAGTGAAGGCGACCTTGTCCTTCTCTTCAACTCGAGGTTGCGGCTCTTCCCCGGAAAGCTAAAGTCAAGATGGACGGGTCCTTATGTGGTGAAGAAGATCTTTCCCCATGGAGCGATTGAGATAGGAGGGGAGCATTGTGGAGATTTTAAGGTGAATGGGTACCGTTTGAAGAAGTATATACCGGGAGCTCCGGTGGATATGATTGCCCCACTTCACCTTGAGTGACACGCCCCCGAATTTGGTCAAGCTAATGACCTTAAAGAAGCGCTTGATGGGAGGCAACCCATTGGTAGACATCTTTCCCTTTTTTCGTTTCTTGTTTTTGTTTCGATTTTTCTGTTTTTGTGTGTTTGGTGTGCTTTGTGTGTGTGCTAGAGTCTTGATAGCATGAAAGCCTTGCATGGCATGTTTATGATGATGATGAGTCCCTCATCAATTGTGGGTGGAGCGGACGCGGGACTTGGATGGCTAGCGGTGCCTAGCGCGGATCTCGATGCCATAACGAACACTTTAAGCTCTCTACCATCGTTGATAGGATCATCCGACATCACTCCATTTGAGTAATCCCAAATATTAAAGCAAACCATTTTTACATTGTGAGAACCCACTTTCACTCTTCTTTACTTCATTTACATATTGGGGACAATGTGTTTCTAAGTATGGGATGGGGTTTGCATGATCTTTTGCATGATTAGCATCTAGGGTAGTTTCTTTTAGTCACATGCTTCATTATGTCTTGCATTGTACATACACATTTCGAAAATTCCAAAAAAATCAGAAAATTTTAAAAAATTTAGTGCTTTTAAGCTTGGGAATGACCCTTATGATGAGATTGTCTGTGAATTGGCTATGGATGGCCTTATGTATTGAATTGATGAATGCATATGTGGACTTGAAGTACTTATCTTGAATCCCATGAATGATTTGTGATCATGATGTTTGTCTTGATTGGATTGAGGATTGAAAGTCGAAATTACATGCTAGTTCTTGCACATCATCTAGGAATGATTAAGGCAATTCATCTTTCTCTACTTCTCATCTTGATCATGTTGTTTGAGCACCTCAATTGATATAAATTTGACATCTTTTGACCCATCCGGGAATAGAAGCATGTTAGTGTGTTGAGTGTGTGAAAAACAAGTGTGGGGTGAAGTTGTTGATGGATGAATGTTATGAATGAAGTGCTGAATTTGTTGTGAAAAGTGTAGAAAAAATATAGGTTTGGGGACGTTGGTTTAAATGATGAGTAACTCGGCACCATTCACATAATCGGGTGTTTGTGCCTTGCCAAAGTCAAATAAACCGATAGTCCTAACGAGCTTTGGTATGTGTGCCCGGTGTGGATGCACCTCGAAAAATAAAAAAAAGCCCGAGGACGGCTAATCACCAAGATTTCGGCTTTTGTACACCAATGCCATTGTCTCGAAAATAAGTGAAAGAAAAAGAAAAGAAAAGAAAGAAAAGATGGAGAAAATATACACTTGTGGGAAGTTGATAACAAAATGTGAAGTTGTGAAGTTAGTTCCATTCCCGGATTAGCATCACATGACCTAGAAAAATTCCCGCCTAATCACAACATTTCTTAGCCTCTTATTTCCTAAGCCCTTGTGACCTATTTGCATGTGTGTAAGACTTAGTGATCTAGATTGGATACGCTCATGATCATCTTGACTTCTTCATTTTTACATTTCATGCATGCCTTCGAGTTAAGTACAATTGTCTTTCCGTGCCTTCATTTATTTGATGCATGATCGCTTGTCCATTGCCATGAAACATGACTATGAAGGTGATTCAATATTAGAAGCACAACTCCAAAAAGATTTTGTTGTTTTTCTGCATGCATCAATCATGTCATATCTTAGTCTATAGTTGGGGACTTGCTCGGGGACGAGCAAACCTTAAGTATGGGGTATTTTTGATTACACGATTTATGACTTAGATTTAGGCACTCATTTAGATAGTTTTTCCGCTCATTCATGCATGGTTTAGCACTAGTTCACGACGTTTGCACTCAATTCATGTATTTTGTCGAGATAGACGTCTACACGGACTTTTGCATGCTTTGTAGGTATTTTGGGAGATTTAGAAGCTTAATCGATACATTCGAGGATCGTTCCTCGAGATGACACACCTTCAGACTCATTGGGATGCAAGCTAGGGGCTAAGGAGGACACATGAGACCTTGTTGGTGCATGCCTTGCACCAAATTGAGGCTTGATGATCCAAAACAAGCTGAGGCACCAAAACCACGGCCATTGGGACTTCCACGGGTGTGAAATGGGCCGTGGTTTTCCCCAGACAGTTGTTACAGCTGTTCCACGATCTTCATGGCCGACTCTTGCAATTTTTTGAGGATATAAGGTGGTCCTGCAGGCTGTTAGGGACGGACCCCATCACTCCATTCTCTCCCGCACTCTCAACAACACATATTCTCTCATTGGAAGATTGGATTGGAGCTACTCTTGGAGGAGAAGAAAGGGTCCATTGGAGAAGAAGAGAAGAACACATCATTCTTAGTTTTTCATAGTTTTGAGTGGGTTTTGTGAAGATGATTTGCACGGTTTTGTAAGGAACGAGATTGAACCTTCTTTTGAAGGGTTGTAAGTCTTTCTTATCATACATTCAGCTTGGTTTTCTTTGTTCACTTGTTTCATCTCTTTTTCATTTCATCCTCTTGACATGGATTCCATGATTTTATGCTTGATGACTTTGATTGTGATGATGCATGTTGTTGGCTAGATAGATGCGATTCTAGGGTAAGGAAATAATGGGTATGGCATAGACTATGATAGGATGGACTTAGATATACCTTTGGATGATTCGTTTGCTTGAACCAAGCTACTGTTAGAAACCACGGTTCGTTCTTGCCAGTCCACGGCCGTGGAAGGGATGAACAACCCGTGGTTCTGACTAAATCGTTTGATTTGATAAATCTAAGTGCTAGAATGTTAGATTGTTGAAATCCTAGTGTTTGTTGAGCTAAATCTATCCTAGGCTGACCTAGTGTTAGCAACTAAGTGTTAGAAGAGACATACCCGGTGATTCTTGCTCTTATATACCGAAGATGACGAACTCTAGGTAGTAGTGAGCCTCCCAAGCCGCTATTGGACTGAGTGTGCTAGGATAGGTGTTTAGGACTTGCCTTCCCGAGACTTACCCGGTAAGGAGAGGTTAGATCCCTAGATAACCATCCGGTTTGTGTAGATATCCCTACCTTAGGCTCCTAGAGACTTATCCGGTGATAGGATCTTAGGTGCGTGATTAGTGGATCATGAGACCTACCCGGTAATTGACCCCACTTGAGAAACATTCCTTCCCAACATACCATAGTTTATCCAAGGATGATTAGAAGCTTGAGTCCAATGTCATAACCGGAATTTCCAACCCCTAGAATCCGATTTTCCCTCTTTGATCTCATATCTCGTGTTTGCCTTGCTTGTTTGTGTTTATTTGCTAGATTGTTAGTTTGTTTTGCATTCTTATACCGTTATGGTTCTTGATTGATCACCACACAAAACCAAACCCAAAAATATTGAGATTTTCATTTATTTATTTCTTTCTCTTTTCTTAGCCTAGATCAACACTATCCCTAGTTACTAATTGATTCAATTTCACCTCAGTCTTTGTGTTCGACCTCGGAATACTATCCCTACTACAAAACGTCCCGTACACTGCGGGTTCGCTAGGAGTTAGGAAAAATATAACGAGTATAAATTTAAGACTTTTGCGTGCATCAATTCCGGTGATTCTGCTCATTCATGCATGGTCTAGTCACTAATTGATTCAATTTCACCTCAGTCTTTGTGTTCGACCTCGGAAAACTATCTCTACTACAAAACGTCCCGTACACTGCGGGTTTGTTAGGAGTTAGGAAAAATATAACGAGTATAAATTTAAGACTTTTGCGTGCATCAATTATTACCGTAATAACAATCATTGCTTTATTGTTTTCTCATACCTTTCAAAGACAGATTTTCCTCTTCCCTTTTCTCTTCTCTTCTCTCTTTACTTAGAATAAAGCATATCATATATATCCAAACGCGGTCTTTGTGATTCAATCCTGATTATACTACATCAAATCTCGTATCCTTGCGTGGGAGGTTGTTGTTACTTTTCGGTAAAACTTCCATGATCACCGGCTAATGACTACCAACCGATCGACCTGTGTTTCCCACACCTTTTTGATTTCTAGTCTTGCACTTCTATATTTTTCTTTTTTCATTCTGATTGGCCGACCAGTGTCTACCATTCGGCCGATCGATTTGTTTTGTTCTTTTGTGTTTAGGTTTTATTTTATTATTGTTTCACTTTTAGTTTCTCAAATCATTAAATTGGATTCCCAACGTTCGATCTTGACCCATTTACTATAATCGGGTCTTGTAAAATATTTCCAAGATGTGAGGCTCACGTTTCAATCCTTATCAAATTAGCGTCGTAGCTTGGAAAAATGGTTGTTTTGTTTGACTTATTAATTTTGAAAATTTGGTCTATTTGATATCATCTATTCTTTGAACACGTGACATGACAGTGACTAGACAGCCGATAGGCAATCATATGGCTCTACAACATGAGATTTTAAACATTAAAATCAAAACAAATGACGTGTTTTGAAAGCATTGTTAGCTGAAAGTATGGCCAAGTATGCCCAAACGGCGAGATTAACTATTGGAGAAATACGCTAGACTTGTACAAAAGCGGGCTCAGTTTGGGTTCAGGTCGGGCCATATCTAACAACTATACCAGGAAGGTGCGGAACGGGTCATAAACGCTACACATGTCCACCCACGTAAAAAGCGGGCGGGTTGCCGGGCCGGATGACCCATATGTACTTGATTGTGTGTTTTTTCCACGGGATTTATCATTCAAAACAAGTAATGTAATCTATATAGCACACATTTTCAACTGGATTATACATGCATAGTGTAACACCTCAAATCCGCAGGATTCGGGGCGCTATGAGCTAGGATCTCACAGTGGATCCTGACTCTATCCTGACAACAAGTTCACTGGATCTTATAACAAGGCACAAATAAATATAAAACCAAATTCATAAAACGGTAGAATCATATATCAAAATATATATAAAACCACAACCGGGTATCCAAAACATCAACTATACATATGTATACACAATCATCCTCAAAACTCATACACCTCTTAATGTATGAAAGCCCTCGGTGGATCACCCCACCGGATCACTCTGCAGTCTTCCTATCCTGCAAAGCATCTACAACACGGCATAAAACCTCTAGCTAGTAGTTCATGAATAAGAATAATGGTAATAGCATACATAATCACATCATAACATGCAATGCTCACACACATCATCCATTTATTATCTTCATTACGTTATAACATTAATAATTCATTTGGTGTGATACAGAGTAAAACAACCTCGCCTTTGTCCCCTTTCACCACACAAGTTTGGAATTGGTACCAATCATCACCACTTGGTGGAATGGTCGCAGAGAACCCCCTAGTTGTCCCATTTTGAGCTAGACAAGTTATCACCGCCCGTTATCATACATTTGGGTCAATTAATACATATATGGTCGTCCTAGTCCGGTTAGGTTATCAATGCAACATACATATGTACACACACCACTATCATAATCACTCCAATCCATAAACGCCAGCTAAGTAAGCCCAAAGGACTTACCAGCCACAAGGTAGTCCTAAACAACAGTGGTCACGATTTCCCCTCGAGGAAACGATCAGTGCTTGTATAAACAAGGCACACAACATCAATCACTATCAAAGGCTAGGAGATTCCACCTCCTAGTCTTTAAGATCAAACCACATCATAACCCATCGACTAGTCCTCGATATCTCATCAATACTCAAACCTAAGACATACCTCAACATATAGCATCCTCAATCTCAACAACATAAACATTATCATGCTTCTAAATTCAAACCATAACCCATGGAAGGAAAGGGCACATACCAACACATGGTATATCTTGGAAAAAGACGTACATGCGGGAACGAAGGGCGCAGAGCGGTGATAAGCCGCGACAGCGACGGACCACAACCACAGGGGCGGTGACTAGTCAGCCACAGGGGCGGCACTGGCACGACGTGGCGGCAACATAACAAAATGGTAATCTTATGGTTTTCCTTCGATCTCTCATTCGATTCTATTCTCCTAAGGTTACAAAGGAAACCCAACATCAACATACATATGCATATACATGTCCAGGAGCTTAACGCAAGTGCAAGCTTGTGCGATTTCAACAAGGAAGAGAAGAGGAAGGAAATAAGAAAGAAAGGAGATGAAAGGAAGGAAGAACTCACCACTACAGAACCAGGAATAAGGTCTCACAAGGATGGTCTCTCAAGCCACAACAACCAATAACAACAACAACAACATCATTATCTCATCCATCACATATACATCTAAAGTTTCCCGCTTGGAAGAAAGCAAGAAGAAACCAAGGAAGAAAATCAAGAGAAAGAGAGGAACAAAAGAAGAACGTGGAAAGGAGATGAAGGATGAAGGGAGCAGTTTGGAGCAAACCCTCATCACATGAGGATAGAGAAGAAACTTATAGGGGAAGAAAACGGAAGCCAAAAGTCAAAGAAGACGACGGACTGCCGCCTAAGCGTGGGGGCGGGTCATCCATGCCCCGGGGCCAGCTGCGCACCTGCGGCTCAGCTGAGGCGCAGGGACGGGGTCACTAAAAGACTAAGGATATTGTATCAGATCCCCCTAAAAACAAGTTTTATCCCGAAACTTGAACAAACTCAAATCCTCTAAGACCCATACGCCGAGGTATACAAACTCTCTCTATCGGAAGTATCACATCTCCGTTCATAAGGTATCCATCTCTATAACTCTATAACCTCAATACACAAGCATGGAGGAAACACCCTCTCCAACAACATAATCACAAACACTACCCATCGGCATAGAGGAAAACCGTCTCTAGCCAAACCATAACCACATCACAATGGCATGGAGGAAAACCATCTTCAGCCAAACCATACTCATAACACAATAACATGGAAAAAAACCATCTCCTGCCAAACTATACTCGTATTATAATAGCATGGAGGAAGAACCATCTCCAGCTAAACTATGATCACATCTTGATAGCATGGAGGAAGAACCATCTCCAATTGTAACCATAACTTGTGCTAGCATAACAAGATCTAATAAGATCATACAACACATATCATAACTAGCACGCAAACACATCAGAATACATAAGCACAAAACTCACATGCTTGGTGGATCTTCATGGCCCTTGCTTGGTCCTTCTATGATGGTCAACAATGTCACCAAAGGAGAGCTAGGTGTGAGTATGGTCTCTTTGAGTGTACATGTTGCTAACAAGCTAGCAACTTCATCTTGGATGGACTTTTATATTGTTCTAGTGATGACTCCTTCCATGATGGGGCTTGAAGATGTTGTGGTTGTCTTATCCTTCAATGCCTTAGCCCTTGATCTAGTAGTTGATCCTTGAGGTAATGTTGGGTATCATCCCTCATCATACTCCCCTTCTTGAAAAGGATTTGTCCTCAAATCACCAACATACTCATCTTTAAACTCAAAAGGACTCAAGTCTCCTACATTGAAGGTCTTGTTGACTCCATACTTAGTTGGAAGCTCCAATGATACGCCCCCGGATGGCGATGCCACCCGTGTTTCCGGCTAGAAGGACCCACACCATTTTGAAGACATTTATTATTATTTAGCTATTTAATAATAGGCCTTTTATATTCGGAACTTTAATTCCGGAACTTAATTCCGTGACTTAAATTCCGACCTTTCATATTTTAGGCTTTTCATTTACCGGAACTTAATTCCGACTTTAATTCTGTCATTTATGTTTGAACCTTTGGTTAGCCCCCATCCACTATATAAGGATGGCTTGACTCATTTGTAAAACCATGCTTAAGTTGAATCCAAGTGTTTGAGAAGGAAAACCCTCTTACTTGGTTTAGGCATCACCTTGTTCTTCCACCCTCTTAAAAGTTCTATCTTGAATTTAGTCTTTGATCCAAGCATTCATACTCGAGGATCCTTTTGAAGGATCAACCGAACGCTTTCGCATCCGTTCCTTAGCTTCCGCCGCTCAAGTTCTACATTTGACTCAAGTCTCCTACATTGAAGCTCTTGTTGACTCCATACTTAGTTGGAAGCTCCAAGACATAAGCGTTGTCACCAACTTTTTGCTTCACACGAAATGGTCCATCACCTCTTGGAGACGACTTAAATTTTCTCTTCTCCGGAAATTGATCTTTCCTTATATGCAACCAAACTAGATCTTCTGGTTTGAATAACATTTCCTTGCGATTCCGATTCATTTTGGATGCCATGTTTTTTCCCTTAGGGAGGGCATTCTCAAGGCGGCTAGTCTTGGATTTCCAGCTGAAGAACCAAAAAGGTGAATAATAGCGATATAAATACTCTAGAAGTGGGTTGAATAGAGTATGAGAACTTTTTGTAATATCGTAGATCAAGGCTTTGAAACTAATCTCAAGACCATGAAGTCGATCTACGCGCTTAGTGACAAAACTGTTTCTCAAGGCTTTGAAGTGGATTGCAAGGCCTTGACTTCTAAGTCTGCAAAAGATTGTTAGTCATATATATTCGATAGATTGCGGAATTATAAAAGATCGACGCGACGATATGTTTACGAAGTTTGGCCCTAACAGCCTACTCTCCGACTAGGGTTTCTGACCCTAGGATTCTAACTATCTATTATCTGCTTGTTGTGAGTCCTAGATACAACCTAGAAGAACTTCCCTTCTTCTCTCAATGTAGCTTCAATGCTACGATCTAGTCAACTCTATTCTAGCAACAATAGCCTACTTATTTCGCAGAGTAACACATTCGAATATAACACTCTCTAGATATGCCAATGGAGCTCTTGTGTTTATCTTCGCTCTAAGGAAGTATACTAAAGTAAGCTTAAAGAGGAAGAAAAACTTTTGGATCGATGAAGATGTATGATCGCTTGAAGACTTAGTTTATTATCTGTGTTAGTACTTATTTTTCTTCTTCAACCGTCATCTTCATTTATAGTCTTCTATGGAGATCTTCTTTAGCCGTTGTAAGATAGCCGTTGTAACGTTTCTATTTCTCCATAGAATACGCTGCTTGATTGAGTGAGATATTTGTTGTGAAGTAGCCGTTGCAAGATCTTCATCTTAAACTCAAGCCCTAGATCTTCTCTTGATAGATGTTGAGGATCTTTACCGTATCTTCTCTCTTGATGGTCGTTGAGGATCTTCACCGTATCTTCTTGTTAGGTCTTTTGAAGATCTTCTCTTATCTTCTTTCCAAGCCGTTGAGAATCTTTAATCCATCCGAGATCTTCTCACTTGAAATTCCGTTTGAAGATCTTCTATTCAACCGAGATCTTTTTTCTTTGAACATGCCGTTGGAAATCTTCACTTGAACCACGATCTTCTTTGTTGTTTAAGATCTTTTTGTTTGAGATCTTGTTGTTTGGATTCGTTGGCCTTTGAAGATGTTCTCCTAGATTCTCTCTTTGGTTTGTTGTAGATGTGCGTGTGTTGTAATGAATCCTTTAGCCGAGTCCTTCTTTTGTAATGCTTTTCAAGGCTCGAGTCCTTTCCTTGTAATGCTTTTCAAGGCCTACACACATTTGAACAACCAAATCAAGACATGCAATCTAGAAATATAATTGATATTTGTTAGTTCATATAACCGCATTTATATGTTAAGTCTTCCATCATTCACATAAAACAATTAATAATCAAAGTGGAGTTATCACCAGCTATTATTATTATTATTGAGGGAGACAACCTGATACTTATCAACTCAATCAATCTCCAGTGAAAATCGCCTTGAAATGTTGATATGATCATTTCGGATATCCCCTCCTATCTTTCTGGATTCTCCCTTCAGTATGTCCACCATATCTTTCGGGAAATCAATATGGTGGCTGATCGTCTGGCTTCACTTGGACTTACTATTGATAGCTGCGATTCTCCCCTTCCACATGATGTTGAAGACCTCGTCTATAAGGATGATTTAGGGTGATTAGTCTCGAGAGGCTAAGCTTCCATTTCCTCTTGTCTATATATCAAAAAAATAAAATAAAATAGGCTCTCTTATACCAATCTTTCTCCAAATTTTTTAGTAGGAAAGATGTAGTTTCTTTACAAAAATTAAGTAAATTGAGGGTGATTTGTGCAATTTAAGCCTATCAAATATTTTAGATAAATAACAATTAACGCGGTGGTAGTACGGATACCGGCATACGAAGTCAAGGTATTGACGGGAAGTAATCTTTTCCGCGTCTTCTCCTTCTTCCACATTCTGAATCTCCAAGCTTCCCCCGTATCTCTCTGCCCTCCTCTTTCGCCGGTTCGGGAAATTCCGGCGCCTTCTCCCGAAATATTCTCCGATGGGGACGCCGGAATTTCCGAATTTGGGTAAACATTGCGCGGTTGACGATTGCAAGCAGATCGATTTCCTCCCCTTCACCTGCGATCGCTGCCGCCTGGTCTTTCTCTTCTCATTCCTCGCATTTACATTTTCTCTAAATTCCTTCATGATTCAGAAGATATATTATGTTAATTGCAACATTATGATATTCACATGAATATGTGTTTTGCAGCTCCGTTCGGTTCCTATTGAAATTATGTATCTAGTATCCAAACGGAGACCTTTTTAATCAGCTTTAGAATTTCGTTTTGCTAAGTTTCTTCAAATTACGGTTGGAGCCAAAAGGGGCTCATCGGGAGTGATTTAAACCCATTTTGATGATAATCTAATATTCTAGATGGCTGTGGCAACCGTATTTTATAGATACAAGGATCGGTGGTAGAGCTGCTTCGAAGAGTTTTTTTTTGGATTTAGATTTATAAGAGAATGATAGTGTGTGATATTTTTCTTCTCCCTCTGAGCTATCCTGTTCAAATGTTATATTTTCATAGAAATATGAAGAATTGATTCTATATGAGTTATTACTGATGCATAAAGAAATAAATAGTTGTGAAGCTTCTTGATACACATGCCCTTCATGATTTGTCTCAACAAGGAAAGTGTTCTTTGTTGCTTTGACATTCAAAGTTGCACTCGTGCCTTTCTGTTACTATCGTCTCTTTGTTATTAGGTTCTAGTTTTCTATTTTTTCTGTTGCATCTTACTTTGATGTGGTCTGAACTGAAAAATGTTCTTGTTATTAGATGATTGTTTTTGCAAATTGCGGCTGTTTTCGGTTCCTTTCTCCTTCATCGCCCTTTTTTATCAGCTTCATATGTCTCTGGCTCTCTGCAGGTTTTCTGTTTAGAGCATAGAAGCTACTCTTTACACAAATGCCAACATGGTAACAAAGACGACGTCACAGTTGTGATTTGCCCTCTTTGTGCCAAAGGTGTTCGTCTAAATCCAGAAGAAGACGCAAATATAACCTGGGACCGACATGTTAACACAGAATGTGACCCATCAAATTACGAGAAAGTCGCCAAGAAGAAGAGATGTCCAGTTCCACGTTGCAAGGAGGTCCTTGTCTTCTCTAACACCATAAAGTGCCGAGACTGTGATGTAGATCACTGCTTGAAGCACCGGTTTGGACCGGATCACAATTGTCCAGGACCTAGGAAACTCGAAACTGGATTCCAGTTGTTGAATATATTTAGTGCAAGCCAGAAAGAAGAACCCAAACCTAACCGAGCTCCTTCCCAAGCTTCCTCGACATCCACATGGACCAAGCTTGTGAATGCAGCTTCATCGGTTCGGGCTTCTGCAGAAGCAAGCATGTCAAAGCTTGCAGGGAACAGCAGTAGGACAGGTTCATATCCGGCAGAGGTGTGCCCTCAATGTTATGCCAAGTTCTCTTCGGTTTATGATCTTGTGGAACATGTGCAAAGAGTCCATGAAAGAAACAACAACCGGGTGGGTGCTAAGAAGGTAGCAATTGACGCGTGCCCAAAGTGTAGCAAGGGATTTTCGGATCCTGTGAAACTGGTGGAGCATTTGGAGAGGGAACATGGAGGTACTTCAAAGGTCTAGACAGAGTGAAATGTTTTGAAGCCAAGAAATTGTCTTTGTAACTTGTAAGTACCATTTTTTTTGGTCACTTTGTAAGGTTATTATTGTTGAAGAGTATTCAAGTGCCTTCTTGTGTGACCCAAGAATACAAACAAAATCATACCCTCGTAGTGTTTTTTCATGTTAGACCTTGGGGTGTACATTCGAAACAATATTCATTATGAGTCGAGTATGGGATTGTTTTTGAGATTTTCACTTTGTTATGTGCTTCTTTCCTTGTTTCTCTTTTCAGAATTTGTACAGAGATGGAGCATTTGTTTACTTAAGAGCAGAGAAGTTGAGCAAGGGTTTTTCTTATTATTGTTTATTTACACCAATAGGAATGGAAATGGTTAAAGAGATGGAATGGAAATAGAAAGGTTAGGGTCCGCTTGGTTTCAACACCGAAACGAAATGAAAAAAAATCTAGTCCATTTATATGTCATTATTTGTAGAGATTTGTGAACTCAAAGGTTTGTTATTTCATTTGTCTTGTTTATATAGACAAATATAATAGACAAATATAAAGGATAAATGGTAAAATAACAAATAAAGGATAAACAAAATATACGAGACCTAATATACTCTAACACCCCCTCTCAAGTTGATGAGTTCTTTCAACAACTCTACGATATTACTTAGTCTTGAGCGTGAAAATTGTTGTTGGAGTGAAGAGATGCAAAAAGTATTTGATGGAACTCCCTTCTTTGTTTAGTTGACGTCCATATGATGCCGGTAAGTTGGGCCCTAAGACGCATATAGATTAACATCATAGGGTAGGTTGGGCCCTGGACGCAGATAGCTTAGTGTCGTAGGGTAGGTTGGACCCTATGACGCATGTAGATTAGCGTCCTTGGGTACGCATGTAGATTAGCGTTTTAGGGTACGTTGGGCCCCATGACACATGTAGATTGACATCCTAGGTGATGTGGGGTTGATGCCGCAAGATCCCGATCTAGATTGAAGTCCACAAAACTAACAACATAAGCAAATCTCGGTTGGAATCTCGGGCGAGATTCGTATGGTAAGGCCGAGATTTGTGGAACTCGAACACAAAAAACGTGAGTTGATGGAATGATAATGGATGTATAAGAAGATGAGTAATAGGATGGAAATATAGGAAGAACAAACTTAATATTTAGAATTACAAAGAACCTTGACCAATTGATCAAAACTCTCAACAAAGAATTACCTTAACATTTCCTTCTTTAACCTTACACAAGCCTTGTGAATCACACAAGCACAAGGAGAGACTAGTTTGACTAATAGCACCAATCTTCAATAAGATTAACACATCCAAGAACAACATAGCAAGAAATCACAACTATTCAATAAAATGCTCTCTTTTTTATCGAATTGAATTGAATACATAACAAACTTCATAAACGAAGCAACGAGTACCTCACAATATTATAGAAATAATAATCAATCAAAATCTACCTATGAATATCTTCTTCTAAGGCTATTTATAGGAGAGATTCCTCTAAAAGATAAAAAAATAAAGATAATCATAAGAGATAGGATCAAAACCAACAAGATACCTTTAGAATGTTTAGAGCTTTTAAAGGTGTTAAAATAATCAAAGATAACTAGGGGATAATAATCCTCTAGGTCGAGATTCTACTCGATCTCCCACAACATTAGGCATCTCGGTCTTGGTTGCCTAATCTCGGGCGAGATTATTGGGATGGGCCGAGATTTGTTCCTGCCATGCAATTCTCCATTCTTCGAGATCCTTCAATGTTTAACTCTTGCTAGCAACCTCTTCTTGAGTGGCTCTTGCTCTTGATCTAGTGATGGTTCCATGTTTAGTAGGAGATATCAAGGATGGTCCCGCATCATACTCCCCTTCTTGAAAATGATTCGACCTCGAATCATAGCCTTGGTCATCACTAGTCACATAATGACTCAAGTATCGTAGCTTCCGGACTAGATCGACTCTATGTGATGAAGATGTCAAGTTCTCCTTCCTTTGTCGTTCCTTCTCAATATACACATCAGTAGGTACATCACTAGACGCAAACGGACTCAAATATTCCCGTGGTGAAAACTACGATGTCCTTGACTCCCCTAGAAGATCCCTCGAACTTTGTAACACTTTGGTCTTGAATTTTCACCATAATCTGTAACAGTAGTGAATCTCGGTCATAATCTCAGGCGAGATTATTCACTAGAGGGGACGATATTTCTACTAGAGGCTTATATCTCGTCTTCGATTATGGAAACCGGATATACTCTGGAAATATATCCTTTCCTAGTTGCAACTACACTGGATCTCCTGCATCAAGTAGCCATCCTTTGCCACATTGGCAGATCTTGACCACAACTAGCTTCCCTTTCTTCTCTAGCTTCAAGCGTGATTTCTCATGCATTTCCGTGGCAATGTCTACATGTTTACCTGCAACAATTCATACTTGCTCCTCTAAGGGCAACGATATAAGATTAAAGAAAGTTAAGGAAAACAACTAAACTACAAAGCCATGATAGCTCAAGGCCAAGTATGGGTAGCAACACCTTGAGTAAGCAAAACTAATAGGAGATAACACTACAATCTTAAAGATGTAATTTCTCCCCTTCTTAGATCTAGCTAACTTCTCAAATAAGCTCACACTAATGTCTCCCAAATAAATGGTAATAAACTCCAAGGGCCAACATAAGTAATGAAAAAAAACATCTAGATATGCTCATAAGATGCAATATACACCTAGATATACTCATAATATTCCTCAAATATCTCATGAAAACTCTAACTATATCCTCAAGAAAATGTGGCCCATAACCATATGCGGACAATCTATCATAAAACATGTACCTCGCCAAGTGACCTTTATCAACCATAGAAGTCTTCTCCTTGAAAAGAAACTTAAGGTAACAACTAGCTATGCACACATGGTCAACCTTAATAAAGAACTCAATAAATAAGTTAAACTTATTCCTAGAATCCTTGAACACACAATGCTTAAGAAAATCACCCAAATAAGCATGTGCAATACATCTACACTTAATATGCTCAATCCTTAGCACAATATAATATAAAATAGTGACGAACACCAAATTCCTAATAAACTCAATGATCCATGTACTATCACTAGGAAATAAATAATGTTACCAATATCTAAACCTCCTAAATAAGAAACTGAAGTAATGATCACATTTAAGAAAGTTTAGACATGCAACTTTCAAATTCTCACCCAAAATACTAAAGAAGTTACCTCCCTTTAACATGGTGAACTCCTGGTCCAAACATCTCGGAGCAACATAAATAGGTGGAGCCTCCTTAGATAACTCTTCCTTAGCATCAAAAAGAAACCTTGAAAGATGGGGCGATGTTCTGCAATATGGAGTCAAAATAATCTTCGACGGTGAACAAGCTTGGGTTCAAATCTCGGGCGAGATTTATGAACCTCGGGCGAGATTTCTTTCATGGAGTGAAATTTCGCTATCCTATGCCGGGTCTTGTCCTAACGGTACAAGATTAAAAATGTTGAGGGAAACAAATCATTAACAAAGTCATAGTAACTCAAGGATAACCATGAGCGAAAAATCCTAGAACTATCAAATTCCATAGATGGTGGTATTATAATCTCATTCTTAAAGCGTCTCCTATAGGGATGTAACAAAATCACAACTTGAGATTGCACCACACAATTCTCCTCCAATTTGATCTTAGGGATTTTGGGATGCTCTATTTCCTCAATTAAAGGCACAAGAAAATGTATCTCCCTAGGTATCGATTCTAGAATCCAAGCTATAGAGGAATCCAAAGTTAAATTTAATAGCGAAGAAGTAGTATCATCATCAAGAGTCTTAACACACTCTAATTCAGATTTATTCAAATCTATTGTTGAAAACTTTAAAACGCGCCAAATAATATGTGCTAATATTTTATAATATGTCTATAGTTTATTACTATTACAACCTTCTCTTAAAAGTAGTTTTACTATAAATTAGTGTAATACCTTGTACTTGATGTGTTTGGTAAGAAAGGATAAAGATGAATTTCGGGGATAAAATTGGTCATTATTCAACCTTCCCTTAATAGATTATGGATTATTTGAGGGCTATAATCTCCTCAAATTTCATCCCACCTTAAATGATAGAAGTCTACTTATGGAGAAAGTTTTACCATGATAAAATGTTATACATCAACTAAATTACATGTTGTGTTTGTATACATAAGAAAACGATTTATTATGATTGTCATGAACCTACATTTAAACTTAATGAATTGGTATTTAATTACAAAACGGTCTAAGAAAGTAGTGTGTAATTAACATGATAAGTCGTGAGCATTTCGGTAAATAGTGAGGTTAAGAGGTATCATCTATACTTAAGATGATAGTGAACGGTTGAATCGTGGAGTCTAATTGGTTTAAAAGGTGTGGATTACAAAATAAAGAAACTCACGAATGATTATAAACACTGAACAATTAAGATGAACAATCATGGACGATTAAAGTAGTGAGTGAGTAAGAAACTATTAGTCCATTACAAATATAGGTATTAACTAAGAAGGTAGTGTAAGGTTAAGCATTTGTAAAAAAATGTCCACGAATATCAAGAGTGGGTTGTCATAATAAAGAAACTCATGGACGGTTATAAACACTTAACAAGGGCCTTCGTAAAAAAATGTCCATTAATAATTGTAACAATTTAGAATGTTCCCTTGAAATCTAATGACCTAATTGTTATCTACAATTTAATTGGATTTAAGGTGAGTTGCACTGTTATACATTTTTATTTTACTATTGAAACATCTTAGATCTATTCGTTACATTTAAAATTTTGTTTAATCTTAACGTCTGGTCTATATGTTTATAAATATGATTTTAATGATTGTAATTGATTAATTTTTATAAAAAAGACTATAAATTATTTCAAAATTTTACATAATCAGGACACCCTAATTTCATTAGTAACCTTGATTAAGAAATTACAATACTATTACATGAGTAGTTTTCGACTAAGAAGGTAGTGGAATGTTAAAATGAGTGATCATGAGAGGTTATCATACCAATGTCACGGACGGAGTTATTCTCCAACTCAATTCGTGTCTCTTATCTATATTGTCTCTTGGCAAGATAAGATCAAACTTCCTCCTCGACACGCAATCTATGTGCGCTTTGTATAAATGGTTAGACAACTCTCAGTCTTGCCTTTATTACTCCAAAAGAGAGTTTAAAACTTGGAAGTTTGGAGATTGTAGGACTTATTTATAGCCATGACCAGCCCCTCTCTAAGAAGATTTTGAAGCTCGATCTTCCTAGGTCATTTCGGAGCCTTCTAGACTCGATCTAGTTCTATACAAGTATAGAAATCTCCCTAATAATCTATCCTATAATAAGAATAAAAGGTTCTTATCATGAGTCTTGAAACCGGTCCTTCAAATCGTGCAAATAATAATACAAACCTGTTTGTAATATATGATTTGGGATTTGTGAAGCCTAAAACAAGAATAGAAGTGACATTAGTAAATTATTATAATAGTATGTTGGATGTTGTTATGAAAGGGGCATTGAAATTTAAGGGGTGGTTTTGTGGGAAGTATAGGAGGGTTAAATTTCCCAAATACACAGTGGAAGAGTGGAAGCTGGAATCCAACGGTAAGGAACTTAGCGGTGGTGCTTGTTATACGCACACCTTGTCCCAAATAACCAGATAGATGATGGTGGTGGGGAGAGAGAAAAATCTGAAAATGTTCCCAACAACAACAAAGATTTCATTTTCATTTTCTTTTTTAATTTTAGGAAACTGGAAAAGGGGGGGAACGAGGGTGCTCAATTTCCCGACTCAGGAATGTCTCATTCTTGACACATTTTTCTTCAATTCAATCAAATTCCCCAGCCTTGGACTCTTGCTTTATTCTGCAGAGCAATCGTTCCCGAGGTAATAATCATTTTTCTTCAATTCAATCGAATTCAATTCAATCGTTCCCTGGTTATTCTTCAATCTTATTATATCTGTTTCTTCTTTTCCTTCTAGGCTGGTCCGGGAAAGCAAAAGGTATCCCTCACCTCAGCATTTGAGCTTTGAGGGCTTTTTCTTTCCCTTTCCCTCCCCTAAATCAAGGGTTTGACGAATTTTGGGATGCTTAATTGATATTAGAGGAACAAACATGAAACTTTTTCAAAGAAAAGGAAGGGATATTTTGGTAGATGGTTAGAGATTCAGGGTTTCCTCTAAATAAGCTTTGAAAGTTTAGAAGATGGTTTGTTCGGGGCTAATCTCCAGACATATTTTGCCATGCTGTGGGACATTTTGTTGCTGTTGTTGTCCTGGCCTGCTAACACGCTCCAGGCAGCCTGTCAAGAGGTACAAGAAACTCATTGCAGATATTTTCCCCAAAACTCCGGTTCGTTTTCTCCACCTCCTCTACACCTTGTTCTTTCTTTTCTACTTTATTTGTATTACTGACTTAGCACTCTGATCAAGTATTGTTGAAAGACATGTCAATGGTTACAAACAAAACAAATGTCTAATTCATTCTACAGACCCTGTACTCTAGATCATTCAAAGTGTCTTCGTCTTGTTAGAAATTGTTGATACCCAATAAAAATCAAAATTATACCCTAGTGACTCATCGCATTGTATGAGCAATGCTGTACCCATCTTCCAAGGGTTTACTTAGGAGTTTAGTCATCTGGCACACTTGAAGGTGTAAAATTTATCTTATTGATATCACCACAGAGTATATGTAAGGCTTCAGGCTACTTACTCTGGTGTAACAGCTTGGTGGAACTTGATAATGCACTGCCATATCAAAATGTATTTGGTAACCATGCATTTACTTATAAAGATTTTGTGTAGGCACAGTATCACCTTATCATGCCTTATCAAGTACATTATCAACCATAAAAGGATGTTTATCAAACAGTCTTTAGTCAAAAGATAACTTTTTTAAGAAAATTTTGAAGATCTTATATGTTTTACTGGACCATATCAGAAACATTATATTATTTGTAAATAGCATCATACCTTGTTTTCAAGTTAATACATGGAAACAAACAGGTTAGACTGATCATAGAGGAATCTTAGGTGTCTGTCTCTGAAACTGGCTGTATGAGGTCTGACATAGAATAGTGCCTCTGTGATGCAATATATTCATAGTCCCTCCAATCTGTGCTACTAACTTTACTGTTCATAGGCACTGAAATGCTTTATTTTCTCTCTTTTGTCTCTTGGGTCTGTATGATATTCCTTAGTCTGCATGCGTTTGGAAGGATACATACAAGAAAATTATTCTTCAAGTACTCATTTCATTACTTTTGATCTTTTCAGATTATATTTCAGTAAATCCTTGCACTTAGATTGCATATTTTGCTACTAATTTAAGTTGGAAATGCTAGATATTTGGCAATTTTTTTTTATAGACGAAACAACTGTTTATTGATTATGCCTTTAATCTAAATGCCACTTAGTCTTTACTTAGTTTACTGTGTTGTCAATATTTTTCATGCTATTGTCTTATTTGTTAATTTAAGTTGGAGATTTAGCTTTCGATCTTATACAGTATGATCAAGTTCTATCTTGCTTATGATTAGTTCATATCTTTTGTATTTGAGTTTCTTGCCTCTCTTTTTCCGATGATAGGATGAAGGACCAAATGAACGTATGATAGGGAAGCTCTGTGATTATGCTGCAAAAAATCCTCTACGAATACCAAAGGTGATTTTTTCCTTAGGATAGTCTTAAAAACTTGTTACTTAGAATTTCGAGTTTCTGACTTTCTTAATTTATGCTAATCAATATGGTTATTAAGGTATGCTGGAGTGTCCTTAAGACACCTATAGTAGTCTTTATCATTTTTCTGGGCTAAATTTTTTTTGTAGTTTAGATGATATTTAAAACCAAGATGATTATGTTGTGAAGATGTGAGTCTTGTGGATCATGGTGGGTTTATATATAGGGCAAATCCTGAATTGATATGTGAATTTACTGAGATCAGCCAAGGCCTATTAGTATTATATACTTCATGCTTTCGCACTACTCTTGCGTCTTTCCAGTGCCACTTGTGTTGGCTTCTTACCCATAGTTGTAATATGTGGGTCTATTGCATATCGCCTCTGAATAATATGCCACCCCTTCCTCCAGATCTCAGAAACCCTTGAGCAGAGATGTTACAAGGAATTGAGGACTGAGAATTTCAATGCAGCGAAAATTGTTTTGATGATATACAGGAAGCTACTGACTACTTGTAAGGAGCAAATGTGAGTTTCTTTTCTGTAATTCACTTGAAACTGATTTATAGTTTACTGGAAATTGCCTTCCATGTGAAGTTGCAAGGTCTATTTGGAACTTGTGAGTTTGCTAGTTTCTTCCAAATATTGCACTATTTTCAATGTTTTAGGTTTCTATTGTTCCCTTTTAGAATCGTCACGCTTCCTTTATTGTTTAATATTGGGTGTTCTATCTGATATGCTTTTACACTTCATAAACTCTTCATTGAACTCCTTTTGCACCTCTGCCTTCTAAAAAGATTTGGAGTTTCCTCTTTTCTACAAGGAATGTTAGAGAAGTTGTGGATTGTATCTTTGTTGCTAGTGAAAGAAAGTCATGTCTTTTTTTAGCATTTTCCTTTTAGGAGTAGAGACACCTTTTCATGACCCAGTGAATCTACATTTTGGGACAGACAGTTCTATATGTTTACTTTACTCTGATGTAAAATGCACTTTCTGTATTGTACTTCTATTTTCTTTTTCTCTTACATTATTCTGTCTGATAGATCTCTCTACTTCATAGGCCTTTGTTTGCTAGCAGTGTCCTAAGCATTATGCAAACTCTGTTGGATCAGACTAGGCATGATGAAGTTCGGATTGTAGGATGTCAGACTCTTTTTGATTTTGCAAATAATCAGGTCAGTTTATCAAGTACACTATTTTGTTTGTTATCAGATACAGGTTGACCCAAGGACTAGCCTAATTAATTTAATGGTTTTTTTTTATCTACAGAAAGATGGAACTTATATGTTTAATTTAGAAGCCTTTATTCCAAAACTCTGTGAGCTAGCTCATGAAGAGGGGGATGAAGAGAGGGCTATTCATCTTCGTGCAGCTGGGATACAAGCTCTCTCTGCTATGGTGATTTATTCATCTTGTTGAACTATTTCTCCAACTTGCTGCTTTCCTTTGGACATGGGCAAAATGGGGTTTATACAGGGCTAACACACATTTTATGCCCACGGGTACGAGCAGACATTGGGTTTAGGATTGGCTTATGTGCTAGGCCTTCGTAAATTTCACATGATTCTTTGATTCCTACCTGTATATGTGTGTCAGCCTAGATTTTCCCAGGTTTATTTTGCTTATCGCCTTCAAATTTCTACTTCGAGCTTATCACCTTCCAACTTCATAAAGGTCAAATTAGTCTAAGTTTTTTTTTTTTGTGGTTTGTTTTCTTTTCAACTTTAGACTTAAAACCATGCAGCCAAGTCCAGTAAGTTTCAAATGCTTTGAGAAAATTATGCGTGAAGTTTGCAATCTTCTGTAAATTTGAAAAACAAAATTAGAGTTTGATGTTTGGCCCTGGACATCAGTACTTGATGAAGGGAAGTCTTGCAATGCCTAACATTAGAAACATGCACAATTAGGGTTCTAGATAGCAATTGCAGTTCAAATTGAGGTGGCAGATATGCACAATTTTTCTTTATGTAGCACAAGTTTTTCCTTTTTTGTGGAAAATATTTTCTTTGAAGCATTCAAATAATAATGCAAAAATAATAATTAATGTATAACGTGATTCCTTCTTCTGCTGTAGGTTTGGATGATGGGTCAATATTCTCATATTTCAGATGAGTTTGATAGTGTAAGCAGCCTTGAATTTGGTCTGAATTTTTAGATTTTTCTCATGTTGGTCATGTATATGATATGTTGATTATCATTCCTAATTCTGTTAAACTTAAAAAAGGTTTAGAAACTGTGACATAACTCATGAGGCCCTGAGTTGTTTGGCTAGGCCACATTGCAGAAGTACTTTACTGTGCATCTTTGTTTAACTTGGTTACCAATTCCTTAATATATGTTCTATCCACAAGCAGGTTGTATCGGTTGTGTTGGAAAATTATGCGGCCTCAAAAAAGCAAGTGAGTACATCAGAAGGTGATGCAACTGAGGGTCAGGCTGAGGCTTTGGCCAGCGTTCCTTCTTGGACAACGATTTTGAGTGAGAAAGGAGAACTAAAAGTGACGCAGTAATTTTCCTTGAGCACAATCCTTGTTTGAATTTCCATGTAATATATGCACCTGAAAATCATTTGATGGTGTTTTCCTACAGGGAAGATGCCAATGATCCTAGTTTTTGGTCCAGACTGTGCCTCCATAACATGGCTATGCTAGGGAAGGAAGCAACCACTACAAGACATGTTTTTGAGTGCTTGTTTCGCTATTTTGATAGCGGGAGTTTATGGGCTTCCAAAGATGGGCTTGCTTTACCAGTTCTCAAGGACATGCAGTCAGTGATGGACAAATCTGGTATGCATTATGCATTTCTTTTCTCCTTGTTAACACCCCTCCAATTTTCTGAGTTGTGACACCTGCCAGCCGTTTTCAATTTTGCACAACAGGGGACAATGCGCATGTCTTGCTGTGTATATTGATCAAGCATCTCGATCACAAGAATGTTCTTAAAAAACCTGACATGCAGTTGGATATTCTTGAGGTCACCATCTCTATAGCTCAGCAGACTAAAGTTAAAGCTTCTGTTGCAATTCTTGGTGCAGTAAGTGATGTTATGAGGCATTTGCGGAAAAGCGTACATTTGTGTCTTGATGATGCAAATCTTGGCCCTGGGGTAATTAAATGGAACAGGAGGTTTAAAGAGTTAGTGGACGAATGTCTTATCCAGTTAACAAATAAGGTATCCTCCAGTTCTACGGTCAACACTTGTTGATATCTTAATTTGTAAAAAACTGATCTGACTTTTTCGACGGAATAGGTAGGAGATGCAGGTCCTGTTCTTGATATTATGGCTGTGATGCTGGAAAATATTTCCAGTATTACTGTCATAGCTAGAACCACAATTCAAGCTGTATACCGTACTGCACAAATTGTTGCTCCATTGCCGAATCATTCATACACGAACAAGGCAAGGTTCCCCTCCTGGACATAAGTGTAGTTATTTTTATCTCTTTGTGGTGGTCACACTGCTTATTTACACTAAGTATTTATTTGTATTTTCTTTTCTTTATGCTAGGCATTTCCCGAGGCTTTGTTTTACCAGTTGCTTCCAGCCATGGTTCACCAAGACCATGAAACTCGAGTTGGAGCTCATCGCATCTTTTCTGTTGTTCTTGTGCCCACACAAGTTGCTCCTCGTACTAGTCCAACCTCCTCCGTTCCTCTCAAGGATCTCCCCCGAACACTTTCCAGAACTGTGTCTGTTTTCTCTTCATCCACTGCACTTTTTGAGAAAATGAAAAGAGACAGAACTTCAACCAGAGATAATGTTGTTCAAGAAAGCAACAGTGGTCTCAGAAGTAATAGCCTTCTCAATAGATTGAAGTCGTCTTATAGCCGGAAGCAAAGTAATAAAAGTACAGCTTCCTCAACGAAAGAGGTAGCCCTCCCACCCAAAGAAGTGGTAGGTTTGTTCTGTCCTTAACTTTCTCATCGTGGAAGATTAATCCCCCTTGTTTATAAGCATTCCTAATATACATAATGGAACATGTAACTATCAACCACCACAATCAGATAGCAACTGCAGAATTTACAGGTACCAAATGTTTCACTTTCAAAAAGTTCTTGCATGGAAGACTTTAATCATGCTCACAAGAAAACTGTACTTGGCTAAGCTCATAGCTTACGAACATTAGTTACTTATCCGGGATTGGATCAAAACTCCATTGTTAATTTTTCTACATATTTAATATTTTATGGAATTACTTTCCCCATTTGGTATCAGTGCACATTAAATTCGCTGGACACTCCACCTTTTACCTACCCTGTTCAATCTTTTTAGTGTGTTCAGTCTTCTTTTTAGAACCTTTCAGTTTCAATTTGATGTAAGGACTCTGACAAGTGACCCTATTCCTGATCATTGATTATGCTATTTGATTTTTTTGGCTGGTCTAGCTTTGGATTGTTAGAGCTACAACATTGAATTCACATAAGCTACTAAAATTGTGTACACCAAATTTGAGAATTTTATTATCTTTGAGCACAGGAAGGAAGTGTTCTGAAACTGAGTACAAGGCAAATCACTCTCCTCCTTTCATCAATTTGGGTACAGTCCATTTCTGCAGATAATACACCTGCAAATTATGAGGCAATAGCACATACTTACAGTCTTGTGATACTTTTCTCTCGAACCAAGGTACCCTACTAATTGAATTTAGTCTCACCTATATTAAAGATCAATTTAGTCTCAGCTCTATTAAAGATTCTTGCCTTTTCTGCTTATACAGTCTCCTTTTACATGTTTTGTATGCACTCTTGTCACAACATTTTCAAAGATTGTTTAAGCTTTTCCATATTTTCTAAGCATGTGACTGGTCGATTAGAGTATGATTATAGAAATTTGATTAACAAAGTAATTAGAACTTTGAAGCAATATTCCTGTAAATCCTTTTAATTTGGTTTCTGCAGAGTGCAGATGTATCTTTTTATATGACATGCAAAGAAAAATGATAAAAAAAAACAACAACAAAGTAGTTGGGCGTTGAGTAGACTAAATGGAGGGAGAAAGAGAATTTAAGAGGATATTTGATTCTCTTAATCCACTTCCTAGTGATTGAACTCTTAGTAATAGCATGCGCTAATTTTGTCACTGCTAATGCTGGATGCTGCTTTAGGGGGAAATGATTATATCAGCAGATAAAAGCCTCATCATTGAGAAATTGATTGTCATGTAGTCATGCACTGACTCATGTCTCATTTTATGCTTCTCTTATTCCTATCTATCTCCTATGGCCTTGGAGTTTTGCCATGATATTTTATATGTTCCTGAAGAGCTAAAACATATTGATGGTACCTGAAAAGTCTACATCTTAGGAACTATTTTCTTACATAAACAGCTGAAAGAACTTGTTGATCCAACGTGTGAGTGTTGCACATGATCCCTGTTTATTTTTAGATATATTATAGCTGGAACGTAATTTTAAATTTTAAACAAATCTGGAGGGATATTCTGAAAGCTGCAACAATAGTTAAAAGGAGCTTGCATGAAGCTTATAATCTGCTAATGCTGTTTACAGACCGCTGGTGTTTCTTTACCAGTATCATTATCAATTATGTTTTCTCCTCACCTGTTTTCCATCAATTTTTCCCTGCAGAATTCCAGTACCGAGGTATTAGTTCGAAGTTTTCAGCTAGCATTTTCTTTGAGAAACATTTCTGTAGCAGGAGGTATATATTAAGTCTACACAAATTTCCCTGTCAAAACTACTCTTGTTTGAGTTGTGTTTCATTAAGTTGATGGTTAAAATAGAGAAGATATTCTATATAAAACTTTCTCTAAAAAGCTTAATTCCAGTTATACGATATCAACTATTGCTCTTAATGACTATAATGACTACAGTAGAAAGGAGTAACTACTTTTATGTTTTTTTTTATAGGAAGTTTTGCTAGAGTGCCTTTAAAAGTAATAGTTCACACCTTTATTTACCAAAATTTATTAATGTTCCATTCTTTTTAATCTGCTTCCATGTGGGATTAATATACTAACCCACCATAGCTCTATCTGATATATAGAAAAAATAGCCTTTTGGTACGCTAAACATTGTGGACGCTTTTTAATGAACAGTGAACACTATGGTCCATTCAGTGACAGAAGTGCTACAGAGTAGGGTGAAGTTAGAATTGGTTGTTCATTGTTTTCTGTTCAATACTTGATATTTGTTTGTGTACCTGTGTTCAATTGCAAGGAGGCAGAGCTTCTTTTCCCTCAAAGCTTTCTTTAATGGGTGGCTATGCTGTCTGTTTTTCAAGAAATGATAATGAACTTTATCTTCTCTAAATTTATTCATTTATGTTCTCTTTGTAGTGAATAAAGAAAAGATGTGTTTGCAGATGAGTTTTGACATGAATAATAATTTTGAAGCAATTGATTTGACAGGATCATTGCAACCATGTCGCCATAGATCACTCTTTACTTTGGCAAACGCAATGCTAATTTTTGCATCTAAAGCATACAATGTTACTACTCTTGTTGCATACGCCAAGACCGCAATTCAGAGTAATAGTAGAACGGTATGCTGCTAAGGATTGCTTAATGCCAACCTAGTCCTTCGACATTTTATAGATGATTTATTGTCTGCTGCTTCATCTTCATACTTGTTATCTTCCAGGTCGATCCATTCTTGTTTTTGGTTGGTGATACCAAATTACAGGCTGTACTCCAAAAGGCAGAAAGCTCAGCTGTACAATTTGCTTCCAAGGAAGACGACGCTTCAGCTTTAAGGTATCTCTCAGGGATCAATCTTTCTGGGGAGCAGAGTAGAGAAGCCTTGATCCCAATAATTGTAAAAAGTCTGGAAAACATACCAAGTGTAAGATGAAGGAATGAGTTCTTATGCTTTTGTATAACATCGTGTATTTAGTGATATAATAATGATAGTGATCTTCTTTGTGCAGTCTGAACTGGGTACAGTGATGGAGCAGTTGCTCGGTGAGTTTATACCCGATGAGGGGACCCAGTTGACTCCAAGCAAAGTATATCGGCATGACACTGGGAAGAACAAATCTGACGACGAGGTGTTTACCTAAGTCCGGTAGTTATCATTCACCGCAATGGGAATTGTCCTAGTCTTAGCTAATACTGTTTCCATTGCACAGGCCCCTCTTCCCAATGCAATAGATGAAAATACTTTGTCAGATATTCCTGCTCAGCCAAAAACAGAGCAGGAGTCAACGGCAGACACGCCTGACCTTTTGAGCGTCGATCAACTTTTGGAATCAGTATGTTCACTCTTGCTTGAGCATTTCTAAAACATTATTGTTCATTCCTTAATTGTTGCTACCTTTGAGCATGAAATATTTTCAAAGTTGTAGGTAGAATAAATGATACTGTTCTACAATCTGTCATGAAGACGGGTCTGAAAAGAATATACTCGCAAGTAGATGATGGTTTTTGTAGTTTCTTTAGTACGTCAAAGGATAAATATCGTGTTCGCTGGGTTTCTAGGAATTTGAAATTTATTTTTGTTGTATTCAGGTGCTTCAATTGGATGATCAAGCAGTAAGATTTTCTGTATCAACTGCACCCAATGTGCCATACAAGGAAATGGCCAGCCACTGTGAAGAACTTGTGACAGGGAAGCAGGATAAGATGGCAAATTTGATCAGCTCCAACACTTTCAGGGTATGTTAATTAAGTTCAACTCAAATTGGGTTTAACTGAGAACCTTGAATGAACCTTGATTCTTCATCTTGCAGGATGGAAATCCATTTGTTGACCCTGATCCGGTGAATGATTCGAGTAAGGGTCGATCTAAAACAACGGCAGCGTTTTGTGTAGTTGAATATCAGCCTCAAGGCTATAACCTACCGATCTTGAGCCCGTATGACAACTTCTTAAGAGCTGCTGCTAGTTGCTGATTCCATTGACAACCTCCTCTAGATTGATCACTCACAACCTCTACTAGTTGCGCGAATCTCGGATCAGTGAGCATAGCAGGTTTTGATAATGGATAAACCATGGAGACACCAAGTAACTTCAAACTCTCGTATGTCATTGAATGCACTGATTGATCGCAGACGGTCAAATACACCCGGTTCATGTTGTTTCATTACTGGATTGTTCGTTACCCAGCAATCTTCCGAACTGAGTCCTTCTTGTATAGGTTGAAGGTCATTGTATTGCTCCACAATATTATAATTTCATAGCTAACTCCACATTGTATAGGGAAACACACAAAAGAAGATCAAAAGAAAGTAGAAAGGAATGAACCTACAGAATATGATTTTGTTTCTTCATTCTTTGTAGATTTTGTTGTTCATATTGGGGTTGTAAGAATATAATCATGCATGAATTAGAAAATTTTTGGTGTATTTGTCGTGGATTTACCTTTTTAACGCAGGAGAGGAAACAATTGAAGGGGTTATTGTATATTCTTAATGTCCAACAAGTTCCAAAATTACGAAGCCCTAATAAAGGTCGAAAGTTTAATAAATCTCATATAAAATAGGCTTTTGAATTATCTAAAATATAATTACTCTTATTTCTCCTTGACTAGTTCCTGATTAGGGCTCAACGGAGGGTGCCAACGGAATGGGTTCATGACGAATAATATCTACCCGTCCCTATCCTTGTTTAACGAAACACTACTCGTTCTTGTACTCATCCCCTTTGAGATTGAAATCATTATCATCATTATACCTTGATGCGGGGTTGAGGCCGCGATTGCCCGATCTAGATTGAAGTCCACGAAAGCATCGACTATGGGAAATCTCAGCTGGAAATTCGGGCGAGATCAGTATTGGTAAGACCGAGATTTGCGAAAACTCAAAAAACAAGAACGTGAATTGTATGGATGATAATGGTAAGATTAATAGAAGATGGTATAGAATGAAACTGATGAAATATAGGAAGATAAGAACCAAGATATATACTTGCAAGAACCTTGATCAATTGAATCAAAACCCGAACAATGAATTACTTAACCCTTCCTTCTGCAAACTTACACGAGTCTTCAAATCGAGACAAGCACAAGGAGGGAATATAATCAACTAGTAGCACCAACCTCTAAAGAGATAAACACACACAAGAGCAACCTAGCAAGAACTCAAAATGATTCAATCAAATGTTCTCTTTTTGATTGAATACGAATGAATAAAACACAAACTTCATAAAAAAAGTAACGAGTATCTTACAATGTAACGAAATATATCAAATAACAGCCAACCGAATTTCGGCCTCCTACATGCCCTTATATATAGCCGAGATTTCTAGAAAATAAAATAATCCTACAAAATATAGGATTAAAAAAAGAAACCTTTAGAATGTTTAGAGCTTTAAAGTTAATAACTAGCTATAATCTCCTCCAAATATAATGTAAATCTCGACTAGATTAAAATAAATATCGTCTAGATTAGTGTAAATCTCGACTAGATCCTTCCTTGCTTCCTTGATCATCTTCACACATGTATGACTCCTCCACAAAGGACATCAATGTGACTAAAGAAGACTTAGACACAAATAGATTGAAGAACCGTCAGGTGAATATAAAGGATATAAATACTCTAGAAGGGGGGTTGAATAGAGTATGAGAACTTTTCGCAAAAACATATCTCAATGCTTTGAAACTGATTTCAAAGGCCTTGATGTCGATCTGAGTTCTTTGTGACACAACTTGATTCCAAGGGCTTTGAAAGTGATTTCAAGGACCTTGACTTTGTAAACCTGCAAAACAAAGTTAGTCACGATAAAGCAGGATATAGTGCGGAATTGAAAAGATCGACACGATGATATGTTTACGAAGTTCGGCTCTATACAACCTACTCTCCGTCCTAGGGTTTACCCGTAGGATCTAACTATCTATTATCATCTTCAAAGAGTCATAGATACAACCTAGAAGAAATCCCCTTCTTCTCTCACTGTAGCCAACACTACGATCTAGTTCCAACTCTTAACCTAGCTATAATAGCCTAGTTACTTCGCAGAGTAACACACACTCGAATATAACACTCTTTAGATATTCCAATCAAGCTCTCGAGTTTTTCTCTCTCTAAGGAATAAAGCTTTTGTAAACTAAGAGGAAGAAAAACTTCTTTAATCGAATGAAAATGCTTTGGATCACTTGAAGACTTTAGATATTTCCGTGTAAGCTTGTTATCCTTCTTCTTCAATTGACATCTTCATTTATAGTCTTCGAGGAGAAATCTTCTAGCCGTTGGAAAGATGACCGTTGTTGATGTTTCTTCTACTCCATAGAAAACGCTTCTTGGTTGAGATGCGATAGCCGTTGTAGATTTGTCTTATCTTCTTCATCTCCTTAAAACACGTTGATTCTTCTTCTCCATAATCTTCTCACGCTTTTGAAGATCTTTGGCGTTCGAGCATCGAGATCTTCAGGTTTGTTGAGAATCTTTTGCTGAAGATCTTTGAGATCTTTTAATATTTGTTGATAAGAAGTCTTGCGCTTTGTTGAGGATCTTTGCAAGATCCTTGTTGGGCCAAATCTTGTTGGTCGAAATCTTCTTGTTGAGCGAATCTCTTTGGAAGATCTTCTCTTGATCCTTGGTAGATTTGGTTGTTAGAGATTTGAATTTCTTCCAGCCGTCATGTCCTTTGAAACTTGTATCAAAGCTTCGGCTTTTGATCCCTTGAAATGGTTTTCAAGGTCTCCGTGTTGAACTTCTTGAATCTCTGCACTTGTCCCTTGTATCCGATTTCAAGGCCTCCATCCATCCCTTGAAATGCTTTCCAAGGCCTGCATACATTTAGACAAACACCAAAACAAACCAAGTAATCTAGAAATACAATCAATATTTTGTTAGTATAAAAACCGCTCATTTGTGTTAAGTCTTCCATCATCACATAATCAAATATATACTCAAGGTGGAGTTTTCAATCTCCCCCTTGATGGAAGACAACACAAATATCGTAATTGCATTTTTAGAGTTAGCAATGCATATGTCATAATATCAAACAAAACTTAAATGTAGAATGCAAAAATATCGAAATTTCGGATCACATAATTTCTTCCCCTTTGTCTTTCAACAAGGGAGAAAAACAGTTAAAGCACGGGAGTTTAAAAACGGTTACAGACCCATAAAAGTATTTCCAAAAACCACAAAAAGATTTTAAAACAAAAAGCCCTACAAAAATCATATGCTCAGTCTTGATCGTCCTCATAAAACTGCCTTCGTGCCTTGGATGGAGCAGTCCTATGACTCCTATGTCCATTTCAGTTGCTAAACGTCTTCTCTTCTCTTCAGCTCGTCGTTCCTTGAAAACTTTGTATTCTTCCACCGTAAGAATGGTCGGCTCAACATTCTTTCCACCTTTTCCTGTGTGTTGAGCTGCATCTTCAATTAATGGCAATATTCTTTCCATGGTGGTGAGAGTGAGAGCATTCATAAGATACATTTCATTTATCTTGGCATGCATAACAGACAACATCTCATGATTGCCATCCATTCTCCTCATTGTGTCAAACTGAAAATTAGAGAGTTCACGATTCAAACATCCCAATTCCATTTCACATCCATCTAACCTGATTTACAGAACATAAGAAGCTAATGGAGCTGCAGGGGAATGAGTTGGAATAACCCCTTTTCCTTTCAAAGTCCAAACTCCTGCAAGAGTTTTCTCTATCCATAATCTTTCCAAGCACAATTCATCAATTTTGCCAGAGGACAGCTGTCGATCTTCAGTATATGTATCAATAGAAAAATGATCAAAGATCTTGGACAATAGGTTTCCATAAGGCAAAGGGATAGCTCATTTGGAGTTGACAGTATGGACCATATGATTAAGGATTAGGTTAGGCACATCAATATCTAGTCCAGACATGATTAGGTGAATCAATTCCAAAGATTGATCTGTCAACAATTCTCTTGAATTTGCTCGAGGGATAACACATCTAACCAAAATGGTAAATACGATTTTAGCATGTAGGGTTAGGGAAGTGTGAGTGAGTTGGCGGGATGTGGAATTAGGAACCAGAAAATTTTCTTTGGCAAGGCGAACACTGTCTGAACGGGAGGGGTGTGTGAATGAAAGATCTGTAGGGATTCCTAAAAATCTTACATAAAACAGTGGGAGTAAGAAGAATTGGAGTACCTTTAACAAATGTTTCAAGGGTGAGAATCCCCTTTTCCCGTTTTGTGACAAGGTTTACATAGAATTGTCTTGTGAGTCTTGGGAATGCAGAATCTCCGGGGTTTAAGATCTTCCAAATTGTTGAGCTTTTAAGCTTTGCAATGCAGGGAATCTGAAGATTTTCCAAAAACTCAATGTCCACCATGTCACACATACAGAGAGGTCGATTGTGAAACCCGTCAAGCCAAGATCCCGTAGCTTGAAAGTTGACGAACCAAGAAGTCGGAAGGCCAGTATTCGGTGAGATCTCCATTTCTTTAGAAAATTGCTCATCTTTTGTAGCTGAGGAAATGTGAGCAGATTCCTTCTTGAACGCCGAAGCTAGACGGTGAGCAGTTTTCTTGCTCCTTGGATCCATAGATGAATTTGTGAGAGGAAATCAAGGGTTTTGGAAAAAGACAGAGTGAAGCGTTGTTGGGAGAAAGGAAGAAGATTTAGCTTTAAAAAGGGAGAATAAAAACAATTTATGGTTTTAACAAGATCTTGAAAAAATCAAGGCCTTGAGAAATGAAATTTTTTTAAAATTCTTTCCAATTTAATCTAAACTACTTTTTCAAACCAAATCTTTGAATCCAAAAATAAGGACTTTTGAAATCATTTTAAAAATCATTCTTTATAATAATTTAGAGATCAAAATATCTAAAAGACATTAACCCCTAAATAGATCCGATTTTCAATTTTGCCCTTAAATTCCGTTTCAAGGCCCTTGAATTGTATTTCAAGTCCCTTGAAATTGAAAAATGGGCTGCATACGAAGGAGAAAATAAAACGATTTACCCCCCTACGTAATGCTTCCTTGTTCAACATACCAAGCTCTAATCTGATAAAATTGAATTGATCTTCAGGTAGAGGCTTAGTAAATATATCTACAAGGTGCAAAGTCAGTTGATATAAAAGATATCAAAACATCACCTTTCTCAACATGATCACGTATGAAGTGATGTCTTACATCGATATGCTTTGTCCTTGAATGTTGTACATGATTTTTAGTAATCGAAATAACACTAGTATTATCACATTTAATCGGGATACCTTTTAAATCAAAGCCAAGATCACAGAGCTGTTGAGCTATCCATAGAATTTGTGTGCAACAGGCTTCCGCAACTATGTATTCTACTTCAACTGTGGATAGGGCGACAAGTTTTTGCTTCTTGGAGTGCCAACTGATTAGGAATGACCCTAAGAATTGGCAACATCTAGATTTGCTCTTTCTATCGACCTTATAGCCTGCAAAATCTGCATCTGAATAGCCAACGAGGTGAAACGAGCTTTGACGTGGGTATCATAATCCTAAATCCTTAGTGCCATTGAGATACCGAAATATCCTTTTCACAGCTATCAAGTGTGAATCTTTAGGATCAACTTGAAATCTTACACACATGCACACCCTAAACATAATGTCAGGTCGACTAGCAGTTAGATATAACAAAGAACCGATCATAACTCAATACTCCTTTTGTACAACACTTTTATCGTCTTTGTCATGGTCAAGTGAAAGTGTGGAACTCATAGGAGTTATTTGCGACCTTGGATTGATCCATCTTATACTTTTTAAGCAAGTCCTTGGTATACTTGCTTTGATTAAGAAAAATTCCTTTCTTTGCTTGTGTAACTTGAAGTCCAAGAAATAAATTTAACTCTCCCATTAAGCTCATTTTGAATTCCCTAATATCTGAAAATTCCTTGCATAGAGAATCGTTAGTAGCACCAAGTAATATATTATCAACATAAATTTGTACTACTAATATATCGTTGCCTCTGGTTTTGATAAATAAAGTTTTGTCAATCAAACCTCTTTTGAAATTGTTTTCAAGAAGATACTTGGACAATCTTCCATACCAAGCTCGAGGTACTTGCTTAAGACCATAAAGAGTTTTGTCCAATTTGAAAACATGATCTGGAAATTCATCATTTTCAAAACCAGGTGGTTGAGCAACGTAGACTTCTTCTTCTAAGAAGCCGTTTAGAAAAGCACATTTTACATCCATTTGAAATAACTTTATGCTCATGAAAGATGCAAAAGCAAGTAACATATGTATGACTTCTAACTTGGCAACCGGAGCAAAAGTCTCCTCATAATCAATACCTTCTTCTTGGTTATAGCCTTGAGCTACAAGTCGTGCTTTATTTCGAATGACTTTACCATTTTCATCCAACTTGTTTCGAAAAACCCATTTAGTGCCAATGACGGATTGGTGCTTTGGTCTAGACGTGAGGGTCCAAACTTTGTTTCTCTCAAACTCATTTAGTTCATTTTTCATGACAATTATCCAGTTGAGTTCTTGAAGAGCTTGAACATAATTATTGGGCTCAATAAGAGACACGAACGCTGAGAATGCACATATGTTGTTAACTCTGGATCGAGTTTGAACTCCTGCGTTTGGATCTGAGATCACATTCTCAGATGGATGGTATGAAGAATGTTGAAACTTTCTCCTTTTGTAAGATGGAAAAGATCCTGAAGATTGGGGCTCGTTTGCTTGACTAGATTTAGGTATCACTGGAGTATTGCCCTTGGATTCTGTATCAATGCCTTGAAGTTGAGTTTCAAGGCCTTGAAATGGAGTTCTGACATCGCAGTTTTTTGTATCAAGGTCGTGAAGAAGCGTTTCAAGGTCTTGAGATTGTTCTCCGGTATCTTGAATATTTTCTTGCATATTCTTTTCTTGAGCTTTAGGATCTTCTTCTCCATCAGAATTGTGATCTTCATGTTGATTCAGATTAAGATCTGCAAAACTTTCACTCAAAGTACCATCATTGCTTTCATCAAATATAACATGAATACTTTCCTCAACAATTTTGGTACGTTTATTGTATACACGATAAGCTTTGCTATTTGAAGCATATCCAATGAATATTGCTTCGTCCTACGTGCATCAAATTTACCAAGGTTGTGTTTTCCATTGTTATGGACAAAGCATGTACATCCAAAGAGTTTAAAATAGGAAATATTAGATTTTCTATACTTAAAGAGTTCGTAAGGAGTCTTTTTCAAAATAGGGCGGATTAAACATCTATTCAAGATGTAGTTAGCAATATTAGCTGCTTCAATCCAAAAACTTTTTGGTAAACTATTTTCTAAAATCATGGTCCTAGACATATCCTCTAGGGTGCGGTTCTTACGTTCCAACACCCTATTTTGTTAAGGAGTTCTAGGAGCTGAAAAGTTGTGTGAAATACCATATTTTGCCCAAAACAAATCAAACTTTAGTTGATCAAATTTTCTACCATGATCACTTCTTATCGAAACGATAGGTAGGTTTTTTAAAGTTTGCAACTCGTTATATAATTTTGAAAACTCAAACAAGGCTTCACAATTTTCCCGTAAGAATGATATCCATGTAAAACGAGAAAAATCATCCACAATGACAAGGGTGAACTACTTACCTTTGGGAGATTTGACACACATAGGACCACACAGTTCCATATGTAAAAGTTCAATGGGTCGAGAAGAACTTACAATCTTCTTTGGTTTGAATGAACCTCTTATTTTTTACCTTTTGTACAAGCCTTACATAGTTCATCTACCTTGAAGGTTAGGTTTGGCAAGCCACGTACCAAATCCTTTGAAAGTAACTTTTCATTGTATGCATACTTACATGACCAAGTCTTCTACAAAGCCTTGGATCGTCAGTCAAGGCCTTGAGGCACTTTAGCTTAGTTCCTGAAACTTGGTTAGCACTTATAGAATAAACATTGTTACATCTAGGAGCTGTAAGCAAAATATCACCCGATGTCCTGTCTTGAACTTCAAATTTTTCTGAATAAAAAATCACCTTGTTACCTCTATCACATATTTGAGAGATGCTAAGCAAGTTATACTTCAAACAGTCAGCAAGATATACATCATCAATGAAGTTAGATGAATTATAACAAATTTTACCAATACCAATAATGTTACACTTTCCTATATCACCAAGCGTAAATGTTCTAGATGATTGCTTCTTTAGATCCGCAAACAATGAGCTTTTTCCACTCATATGTCGAGAACAATCACTATCTAATATCCATTTATGCTCATTTACCTTGGTGATATCCTGCAAAACAACAAACATCAACCTTTCTGGGTCGACAAAATGACATATTTTGGTACATATTCAGGCTCAATCATGTATGGTGGTTTAGTACCTTTAGGAACCCAAATTTGCTTAACTTGTTTCCTTAGACATAGAGAATAAGTGTTTTTAATGATGTAAGGATCATTTCTTCTATATGGATATGTTGATTTTACATGACCCTTTTTACAACAATAGAAACATGTGGGCATATGAATACTTCCTTTAGCCTTGACAAAAGTGGTAGTTGTTTTTCTAGGAAAACTGACATGATAACCTATACCATTTTTGTTAAGGAAATATTGTTGCTCACCCATAATCCTTTCGAGGTTAGCTTTTGAACGAGTGAATTGAATAAGAGCAGCCTTCTGGTCTTGACACGTCACGGTTAGATCAACCTTTTCTTTCTCTAGATTGATATATTCTCGATGGAGAGAAGAGAGATTGCCCTTGAGAATCACATTTTGTGATTCCAAGGCCTTGATATTGAAATTAAGGTCTAACTTTTCAGTGTTAAGATTTTCAATTTCCAGAGACATATCACTTAATCTTTTCTCTTGTTTGAAAAGCTTTTATCTTAAGGAACTTATCCTAACCCTATGTTCTTTATCACATATGATTATGTCTTTAAGGAATTGTGTGAGATCAGATTCAGGTTGTGACATAATTGTACTTACCACGTTATCAACGTAGTGATCTGAATCTTCTTCATGATCGTTCATAAGACAAAGGTTTGCTTGTTCTTTTTCGTCTTCTTATTCATTTGTAGAATCTGAATCACTCCATGAAGCTACCATAGCTTTCTTATTTCGATCATTCTTCCTACAGTTATTCCTCTTCTTTTGTGGACAATCCTTTACGAGATGATCTGTTTTACCACATTCAAAACAAGTCAGAACTTTAGTTTTCTTGTTAGAGTTAGAAAACTTACCTCGAGGTCTTGATATTCGCGGATATTCTTTATTGTTTGCAAACTGTTTCTTCATTTGAAGAATCTTTACGAGGCCCCTAGATATCAAGGCAAATTGATCTTCCTCATCTTCATCATCACTATCTTCCTCCTCTGATGGTATCTCATCTTTTTTTGATCTTAGTGCCAGGTTCTTTGTGTTGGATGAGAGCTCTCCATATTCTTCACCAAGAACCATATCGTGAGTGATGAGTTTTCCAAGAAGGTCGTCAAGAGGAAGAGTAGTGAGATTTTGAGCTTCTTCGACTGTAGTCACGTTTGGTCCCCACTTAGCTTTAGGTAAGCTCCTTAGAACCTTCCTTACTTTCTCTTCATTTGTGAAGACTTTTCCAAGTGAGTCCAGGTTGTTCACGATCTCAGTAAATCTTGTGAACATTTCTTTGATTGGTTCACTTGGGTTCCTCATGAATAGCTCATATTGTTTGAGGAAGATGCTTATCTTTGTTTCCTTGACTTGACTTGTTCCTTCGTATGTGACAACAAGTTGTCCAATATTTCTTTAGCACTCTTGCATGATGAGACACGGTTGATTTCATTTGCGTCCAATCCACAATAGAGCAAAGTCATGGCCTTGTAGTTCTTTAAAACACTATCCAAGTCGGCTTGTGTGAAGTCAGCTTCCTTCTTTGCGACTTGGACACCCTCAACTGTGGTGATTGGGATTTTAGGGCCATTTTGAATAATGCTCCATATTTCCATGTCCTGATCAATAATGAACATTCGTATTATTGCTCTCCAGTGGGCAAAGTTGTATCCACAGATGAGTGGTGGTCGAGATGAGGATCTTCCTTAAGCAAATCCTCCATCACCTACAAAGTTCATGATTAGTCTCACTGATGGTTAAATCAATATACGTGAGTCTAGCTCTGATACCAATTGAAGAACCGTTAGGTGAATATAAAAGATATAAATACTCTATAAGGGGATTTGAATAGAGCATGAGAACTTTTTGCAAAAACCTATCTCAAGGCTTTGAAACTGATTTCAAAGGCCTTGATGTCGATTTGAGCTCTTTGTGACACAACTTGATTCCATGGGCTTTGAAAGTGATTTAAAGGACCTTGACTTTGTAAACCTGCAAAACATAGTTAGTCACGATAAAGCAGGATATAGTGCGGAATTGAAAAGATCGACACGATGATATGTTTACGAAGTTCGACTCTAAACAACCTACTCTCCGTCATAGGGTTTACCCATAGGATCTAACTATCTATTATCAGCTTTAAAGAGTCCTAGAGACAACCCAGAATAAATCCCCTTCTTCTCTCACTGTAGCCAATGCTATGATCTAGTTCCAACTCTTAACCTAGCTATAATAGCCTAGTTACTTCGCAGAGTAACACACACTCGAGTATAACACTCTTTAGATATTCCAATGAAGCTCTCTGTTTTTTCTCTCTCTAAGGAATAAAGCTTTTGTAAATTAAGAGGAAGAAAAACTTCTTTAATCGAATGAAGATGCTTTGGATCGCTTGAAGACTTTAGATAATTCCGTGTAAGCTTGTTATCCTTCTTCTTCAATCGACATCTTCATTTATAGTCTTCGATGAAGAAGTCTTCTAGTCGTTGGGAAGATGACCATTGTTGATGTTTCTTCTTCTCAATAGAAAACTCTTCTTAGTTGAGATGAGATAGCCGCTATAGATTTGTCTTATCTTCTTCATATCCTTAAAGCACGTTGATTCTTCTTCTCCATAATCTTCTCACGCTGGTGTGAAGATCTTTGTCGTTCGAGCATCGAGATCTTCAGGTTTGTTGATAATCTTTGGCTGAAGATCTTCGAGATCTTTTAATATTCGTTGAGAAGAAGTCTTGCGCTTTGTTGAAGATCTTTGAAATATCCTTGTTGGGCCAAATCTTGTTGGTCAAGATCTTCTAGTTGAGAGAATCTCTTTGGAAGATCTTCTCTTGATCCTTGGTAGATTTGGTTGTTAGAGATTTGAATTTCTTCCAGCCGTCATGTCCTTTGAAACTTGTATCAAGGCTTTGGCTTTTGATCCCTTGAAATGGTTTTCAAGGTCTCCGTGCTGAACTTCTTCAATCTCTACGCTTGTCCCTTGTATCCGATTTTAAGGTCTCCATATATCCCTTGAAATGTTTTCCAAGGCCTGCATACATTTAGAAAAACACCAAAACAAACCAAGCAATCTAGAAATACAACCGATATTTTGTTAGTATAAAAACTGCTCATTTGTGTTAAGTCTTCCATCATCACATTATCAAATATATACTCAAGGTGGAGTTTTCATAGATCATCAATGGTCTCTTTAGAGGCTAATGTTGTCACCAAGCTAGAAACCTCCTTATATAGTTCGTGTTTTAGATCTAGTATTAAATCCTTCCATGCTAGACGATGACAATGGTTGAGACTCCTTCACCTTCAATGCTCTTGCTCTTGATATAGTGACGGGTCCCCGAGTAGTAGGAGGTGTAGGGGATGAACCCTCATCATACATGATATGTTTTAGTCCCATTCAAAAACCCGTTTTTACCTAATTTTCCCTATTTATAATCACAATTAAGTTTTTCCATAAGTTTCCTCGTTGATTTCCTATCTACAAATTCTCAAGTGTGAAGTATATGAAAATATTTGTATCAATAACATACATATATAACACAATAAAAAAGATATTAATCCAAATTAATAATAGATTTGTAAAGATACATATAAATTATATTAAAAAAACAAATCATTGTTAACTTGTCTCCCTTTTAATTTTCTCATTGAGGATCCTTATGATAATCACCAATAGTGTAACACCCCAAAATTTAGGCGCGCATGCGATTTTTATTTTTTCGGCTTTTATCGATATTTTAATAGCTTAAATAATTTACGGGAATGATTTCTACTTCACAAAGTATATTTTATTTATATATTTGATCCATATATATTTTCCGTATATTTATTTTTCAAAAAAAAGTCAGAAAAGTTTTTCGATCCAGAAATCCCGTTCCGAATGCTTTCATCGAGTTTATTCATTTACGATTTTCAATTTTATTTTTATTTTATTTTTCTCCTTCCTTATTTCTTATTTCTTTCCACGCCAAGATGGCGTGTTCCTGTACCTGTGACAGTCTTGCCGCCCCTTTACCTAGCTAGCCTAGCATCCGACCCCTCGCACCCTGCGTTAGCCTGCACCTACCCCAAGAGCCTAGCCCGACCCTTAAGCGTTGGTTTCCCTTAACTCTTCACGCTCACAACCTTCCCTCACCATCCATTCCTCTCCTCTGCATCTCTCTGTCTCTCACTCCTCTTCTCCTTCAACAACCATCTCTTAGTTACCACTCTCGTCTCTCCTCACCTCTCCCCTGCTTCCCTTCACCACCACCAAGAGATCAGCCTTCGCCCCGCCGGAAGCCATTGAAGGCCGATTGCCCTGTTCCTCCTTCCTTGTCGATTGAACAACAAGAAGTGGCGGATTCATGGGGTGGGCTGGCTAGGCCATGGCCCACCCCAACTCAATTTTTCTTTTTACATAACAACTCATTTTTAAACTAGATTTTTGTTTATTCTTGACTCAACAATTGTATTAATGTAAAATATATAAATAAAAGTATGATTATACATTAAAATTTTGATATTGATAATTTTATCCGTATTTTTATTTTTATTTAAATATTTTATTTATTAACGATTAAGTATATGAATGATTTTAATTATAATTTATTAGAATTAAAAGTATTAGATTTTTTAAAAACTTTTGCCCATCCATCGAAAATTCCTGGCTCCGCCCCTGACAACAAGAGACAAGAAGCTCCCAGCAACCACCTTTGTTCATCACCTCGAGCTGAAGCCGGATTGAAGACATCACGCCTCTTCCCTCTATTTCTCTTCCCTTTGACCTTCTTTGTTGAGTGCACACTTGGAAAACAGCCGACGACGCTGGCCTCAAATCTTCACTGGGAACGCAATCAAAGAGGAGACACCACAGAGAACAGAGGGGAGCTCCGCCGTCTGCCACCACCGGAGACTTGAAGCCTCGCCTCGCCAACGCCGGAGCCACCATCGTCCGCCCGGAACCCTTGCAGAGCCATGGCCACGGCCTCCCCTTGTACTTTTGCCTTCCATTGATAGTGAAAGGGTCAAAGGGGTAATGAAACCCTTTTAAAGTTATTAAATCGGGCCCCTCAGTTTATGTGTAATTACAAGTTATACCCCATTTTCATATTTTATATTCATGGCCCAACAGTTTAGATTTTTGCATAAATGCCCCTACATATATTATTTACAACACTTTGGCCTAATGTTTAAATTGCAGAATATAACCCAAATTTTTGGAATTGTATAATTTGCCCTGGAAAATGCGTTAGCGGTTTTTAACCTTGAATTTTAACCACGGGAATATTCTTATATTTTTATATACTATATATTATGCCTTTGCTGAATTAATTTTGGTTTATGGCTTAAAGATTTATTTGCGGTTTATAACCCACATTTATGAAATTATATATTTTGCCCAAAAAATGTTTTAGCGGTTTTTAACCTTGGCTTTGAAACGAGTTTTACCTTAGAGTTATATATGTTATATTTTCTGTTCAAATTTAGCATATAAGCTAAATTTTCTTAGCTTTGGTTTTAGGTTCGGAAGCATACCGGTAAAGGCCAACGAATCCAAACTCGACATCCATAGATTGTCTTTCGTCTTTGACCTTGTGTGAGTATTTTCTTCCTCGATCTAGTTATGTTTAGTAGTATCATGCTAGGTTGGATCTAGCATAGCTTAGAGTGAATACCAAGTAGTGGTTATGGACCTTTAAGTGAGTTTTGAGGTTTGATTGTGCTAAGGCTTGAGGTGCTTGATTATCGTGTGAGGTTGTTATAAGGCTTTAAGTTATATGGTTGATCTTGTAAGCGTTTTGAGGCTTGAGGTTTGGGTTGTATGATCTTGTGGGATTATAGAATTTAGGTTTGGCTTATCCTAGTATGTTGTTATGAGTTACGATCTTGCGAGATCCTTGAGAGGGTAGATGTCCCTGTTGTTATAGTTTATAATCTTGGGTGATCATTGGTACTAGAAGTCTAAGGACTTCTAGAATGTGAAAGAGATGTTGATTGTGCGCCTTGTTTTGACTAGGCGGTGAGTGCCTTCCTACTGGAAGTTGAGAGCGGTGGTTATCGGGTTTAACTTTGTGACAGGTAAGTCTCCGGACTTACTTAGCTCGTATTCCTTGTATTGGCATTGATGTGTGTTTATTCTTTATTGTTTATAACAACTAAACCGGTAATAGGACCACCGACCTTATATTATTTTGGCCCAAGTGTAATAACGGACGGTGACATCATCTGCCTAGCTCTTGCGAGAGTCTAGGAGGTTCTCAGCAACTAGCCCGTGCGGGTAGACGGTCGGATGCATTAGTACCATTCCTTGCCGGTAAGTAGGGATTGAGGCGAGTTTCGGGAGATTCTCGTGTCACAAAAAAAGTTGAATTAGAACGGGATGTGAAATAATAATAAAAAGATAATAAACCGGATTTGTGTGTTTTGTAGTATGTTGTGTGTTATGATGATTTACGTGTGCTTGTGCCTCTCACCTTGATTATAATGCTTCGAATATTAGCTAACGGTTTTATACCGATTGTTGTAGATTGCCTCGCAGGTTAGGAATGCGGCCGAGAGATCCGGAAGAGTTGGCAGCCGGGGTTCCGTACATTTTAGGAGTGGGTTTTGGTTGGAGTCGAGTTGTGTTTTATTTTTCGTTTATTGTGTTTGTATACCGCGTGTATGGCGTTGGGTCTTTGGATTTGTATCTCAGCTGAAGTCTTTGTTTGTATGCTTTCGGGTTTCATTACATTGCATAAAAATGTATTTCAATTTTGGCCTTTGCTTGTGTCTTGTTGCAAGATCTGGTGAATTGTCAGGCTAAGGGTCGAGACCCAGTTTGAGGTCTCCGCCCGTAGCATCCCGAGTCCCGCGGAATCAGGGTGTTACAATATGGCATCAGAGCCCTAGGAAGACAACAATGACACTCACAATCTTCTAAAGGCCGGGTAGAGGGAAAGAGAACCCCCAAGGGTTCTAAATTTAAAATGATTTTGTGTTTTCAAAATCACGAGCAATAGTCAATCGGGGTAGAATGTACGAACCACCACTCTTTCCGCGGATCTCGGCATCTTAGTTTATTGGATTTATATATATATGTGTGTGTGTGTGTGTGTGTGTGTGTGTATGTGTGTGTGTGTGTATGTAGATATGTATATGTGAATTGTAGTTGCATGATGCATGTGATTTATATGTATAGTTATATATGTGGACTATAATATATGCTTTGGGCCTTGTTGTGTTGTAATGGATTTCCGGATGTGTTATATTAGTAGTAATATGGTCATAGGGATTATATAGTCATGTATACGTATACTTATTATATATAGTAGCTTATGCAGATATGAGACCTAATAGAAAAGATGATAGTATGATATCATCACCTTTAAGACGACGTTGTGGGCTTGGGATAGCATTCATACGCGGAGGAGTACGCTCAAGTATCGAGTTGAGTATCACACTCTGAAGATCACCTTGGGTTCTCGGAATCCTTTAAGAGGACGTCGAAGAGGAGGAGTAGAGATGACATGAACGAAGGACGAACAAATGGAAGGAAAACTCGAGACAACTAAAGAGGAATCGAGATGGAAGCAATGCAAGGAATCGAGATGGAAACTCGAGACAATTAAAAGACAACGAGACCAATAGAGATAACAAACTTAAGTTCTTCGAGATGACGTGTGGACAACTAAAGATGCCGATTGAGGAGGAGATGGGTACATTCTAGCATGGTTAAAGGTGGTATTCCGTCAAGATGTGAAGTTTTCTTAGGTGCTTCTAAGCATTGGAGTCAAGACGAGAAGAGTGATCGAACCATTTGCTAAAGATTTAAGTGTAATATCCGGAATTTTTATTCCGTTTAATTCCGAATCAATTCGGACATTGAGTCGTTGACGGTTTCCCATTCTATCTAGTATTTCTTTCTTCACAAATTTTATCATTTTATGTAGAATTTAATTCACATAAAATGATAGAATTATATCAAACCCTAATTCTTATAATTATTTATCATTTTATGTAGAATTTAATTCACATAAAATGATAAAATTACATCAAACCCTAATTCTTATAATTATTTATCATTTTATGTAGAATTTAATTCACATAAAATGATAGAATTATATCAAACCCTAATTTTTATAATTAATTCTTAACGACGACTTTAGACGAGATCATGACAAAGCTGTGACGAGGCCCAGACAAGCAGTTGACGAAGCCCAGACAAGCAGTTTACGAGGTCCAGACAAGCAGTTGACGAGGCCCAGACAAGCAGTTGACAAGGTCCAGACAAGCAGTTGACGAGGCCCAGACAAGCAGTTGACGAGGCCCAGACAAGCAGTTGACAAGGCCCAGACAAGGCCTGATCTCGAGTATGGCCTGCCAGCCCAGCAACGTTCAGCTGCTGTTCTTCAGCCCATTCCTTGCTGCAGCCCGTACAACAACCAGAAGCAACGCAACTCCCTCTTTCACGTCAGAAACCCTAGAAGCCTTCTCCCCCGCTGCTCACTTTGAGGGTCGTCTCATCAAGCAGTTCCAGCACCAACCACTGCCTCCTACACGCAGCTCCGAGTCTCATCCCCTCGCTAAACCCGTCTCTCCCTCACCGGCGCGATGGCGTGCCCAACCTCGCCCTTTCTTCCAACCGTAGACAACAGCAGTGAGCGGGCGAGTCTTCTCCTCTCCAACACAACGATCTTACCTCGTGGCCAACAGGGGGACCTTGCAACTCTTCTGTCCGGACAACAAGCCTCGCAACAACAACCAGAACATGAGATCCTTGTGCGTCGACAGTGAAGGACAACCGGTCTCCCCAAGACCTTGTACATCACGACAGTTGCAGCAGGGTGAGTCCTTCCTTCTCCTCTCCTACTTCCCTTCTTCCTCAGGTCCTGATCGATATTTAAACCTCCCTTAACCTGACTTGGAGTTACTATCTGTAGATCTGTGAAGTTTCAGCCTTTTTCTAAATTTTTGAAACTGTGTCGAGGATCCAACTTCTGGGCCAGATTTAGGTATGCTAAACTACTTCTTTTTGGCTGATTTTCGGATACGTTGTAGATGGTATTGCATAGTAAATCATACTAAAATTTCAGAATAATCCATGTTACGGTTTGAGAGATATGGGGTTTCAAAGTTGACTCCTCATACAGTTTTTATAAATGTGCTGAGTTGAGAAAAACAGCATGGTATGCTGTTTTGTGAGATAGTTTTGAATAGGCTTTTGATCTCTGTTGGGATTAAATTTTGGATATGATATAGTTGACATATTGTTGTAGAACATATTAAAATTTGAGAGGAATCCAGCGAGTGGTTTGGGATTTACGGTTTTTCAAAGATTGAGTCATAAGCAGTTTTTCTGTTGTGCTGAAATTCGGTTTGTGAGATAGTTTTAAATAGGATTTTGATCTCCTTTGCGGCTGAATTTTGTATATATTATAGATAAGATTTTATAGTAGAACATATCAAAATTTGGGATAAATCAAGCGAGTAGTTTAGGAGTTATGATTTTTTACAGTTAAGACAGTGTGCTGTTTGTTAAGTGTTGTAACCAACTTTAAAAATTTTTGTAGAAGTGATGGTTGAACAGTTTTAAGAAATTCTTGCTCCTAGAAGTAGATGAGATATCATAGATGATCTAGGTAATTATTTTGGAATTTTTATAAGATTATTCGAATTTTATATTTGAAGGCGAAGTTGGACCTTAACGATCTTTCCGAAAATAGGGAAATGGGTAAATTGCCAGTTTGTAACCAAACTCATCTTTAGGAGTTAGAATATGACTCTTTAGTCTCAAATAAGAGTTTAGACATAAATTATGGAATTTTAGAAGTTTCGGGACCAAGGGTAAAAGAGTCATTTTACCATAAATTAATACTGTAATCAATTCCGTTCTATTAAGACCTACTTTCTTAGAAGTCTTAGACTTCTAATTACCTAGAAAGTGTGCTGACACACTTGCCTCCTTTGACAGGCAACCGAGTTATACAGTTACAGATTGAGTTGTGATTAAGAGAATCGAGATCTGATTCAGGTAAGTCCACGGACTTACTTAGCTGGCTTCTTGCATGTGTGTGATGTGTATGAGTGGTGTTTGATAGTTAAGATAAATAACGAAACCGGAATAGGCCGACTGTAGTATATTGTATAATTGACCCAAGTGTATGATAACGGGTCGTGACATCATCTGCCTAGCTCTTGCGAGAGTCTAGGAGGTTCCCTGCGAACAGCCCAGTCCGGTAGACGGTCAGATGCATTAGTACCATTCCGTGTTGGTAAACGGGGACAGGGGCGAGGTTTGGGAATCCCTCGTGTCACAAAATAAGTATCATTAGTAATAACCTATCACCTAATTAAAGATAATAAAAGGATTGAGTGTTGCATGTTGATTGTGTATGTTGTGTGTTTGTACTTTTACCTTTTATACTTATGCATAGAATGTTAGCTAACGGTTTTATACCGCTTGTAGATGCCTTGCAGGTTAAGACAATTGTAGAGAGATCCGGAGGAAATGGTCAGCCGGGTCCACATACTCATTTAGTTGGGGACGGGGATGTCTTCTGTTCTTTATATGCATCATTTTAGTAGCTTTTCTTGTAAGGCTGATACATATTCTCCATGTATATATTGTTTACAAGTTTTAAATACTTTTGTGCCTTGTTGTAAGATCCAAGTAAAATTGTTGTCAAACTATGGTCGGGACCCATTGTGAGGTCCTAACCTGTAGCTCCCCGAGTTCTTAGAATTTGGGGTGTTACAATATGGTAACAGAGCTCTGGGTTGGCAACAATGGCACTTGAAATCTTCTGAAAGACCAAATGTATAAAATAACTAGAACCCGAAAGGGGTCTAAAATTTTCAAACCGGATTTCTGTTTTTACACATACGCATAGTAGGGTTGTTGGGTTAGTAGTACGTTGGACCACCATCGCTCTCCGTGGATCTCTACTACTTAGATCGATATGAGTTAGCATATAGACTTACTATGATGAGTATTAATGTATGCTATATATATGTATAAGTGTAGTATGTTAGTATCCTAATTGATATATTATATCCTTTAGTTGTGATATCATGAAGCGATTATCGCCTCATGATAAATCGGTAGCAAACTTGAAGAGTTTTCATCACGAGACAAAGGACTCGGACCTTGGACCAAGTATTATACTCGGGTGGGCGTCCTAGTAACCCTTGTTAACCATCCAAAGAACTAATAGGCGAAGAAGTAAAGATGTGGAGATAATTTTGACCATAAGTACAATCAAATGAAGGAGAATTCCCGAGTCAACTCAGATAGAAGAAATAGAAGGTCATACAAGGGACTTGGTTGTATGAAGCCGAGAGATGAATTATAAGAACCATGCAAGAGACTACAAGAGTGCGGAGTAGAGATAACAATATTGGAACGAGACAAGTAGAATTGAGTACAACCAAGTTTGCGGAATCAAGGACTTTTCAATCGAGGCGGATGCCCATAGACCATTATGGGAATGAGAAACCAGAAGAGACAGAGTGTCAATCCGGGTGTGAGAATCTAAGGTGCACGGAATAAAGACCTACAATTGAGTGTAAAAGCGAAAAGGCAGACCTCACAAGCGTGGGGAAGTTTCGACCTCCTCTAAGATAGAAGAAGTTGATATTACCACCAACACCAGTGAAGAAAGGGGTATGTGAGAATGTCCTTGCTGGACTCGAGAATCCAGGGTAACTCGAATTATCACGGGACCTAAGCCATCAACACAAATGGTCCATGCAAAAGGAACAGCAAGGTGATGATCATTACGGCTATAAGAATTTCAAAGACGCTTGCAAGCTATCGTGGAAACTTGAAACGACTATTTATGCTAGATGAATGACACAATCGGACTAGAGAAATGGAGTTAGCCCATAAGAAGCGGAAGGGTGGAAGGTAGAACGAACTAAAGAAGTATAAAAGGATTGTTGTGAGCAACTGTTTACCTACTAGCTAAGGAAATTTTGACAGATCACAATTAACACGGAATGGAGACTTACAACTTAATGTAAGAGCAAAAGGTAGACTTCTCAAGCCTGGAGACGTTTTGTCTTCTTCAAAGATAAGAATTCTAAGAGGAATCACAATGCCAATATCGAAAGGATCGAAGCCCTGTAACATAGTTAACAGAGATTTGGAAGGAAATATTACAAACAACGCCGATTAAGGAACTTGTGCTTTTGAGAATTGTGTGGTGGACTCAAGAGTCCAGGGTAACCCACAATTATAACAGAACATAGGTCATCAACACAGATGATCCCTGTAAAGGGACTACAATTGGAAGGTAATTAAAAGTCATCGGAACTACAAGACGCTTACCATCTATCGTGGATTGTTAGGATGACTTTTGACGTCAAGCGAATGGCACTGTGAGACTTGAGAAAGAGAGTTGTCCCAAAGGAAGCAGAAGAGTGAAAGATAAGACGAACTAAAGAAGGATAAAAGGATTAATCTAGTAGGTGACGTGCACCAAAAGTTTAATACCAGTGGAGGTATGAATTTGAGATAAGTCAATTATAGATTGACCGATGTCAACCAAGGACGTGCAAGTACTGTTTGGTATTTACGAGTTATGTGCCATTAAGAAGAGATATTTGTGACGGTGGATCTATGGAGTAGCTTTACCGACGCCTTAGAGGATTTCCTTAAGTAGGCAACGACAACCTTCTTGGATGAATTAAAGGTATAAAGAGAAACGTTTTAAGGGTTACTTCTTGGCTAGTTAATATCAAACTCCGGTCAAGTCAGGGAGTTTGGATCCGTGGTAGAAGAATTAAGAAGGTAAGCGGAAGAAGTTGTTTTTCAATCGTTGTTTTATTTTCTTAAGGCAAGTAAAGAAGGTACTTGGTACTTCATCCGTATAAGAGTCATGGTGTAATTGAAAGAAAGAGTTTTGGGTCAATCATTTTATACTTACAGAAAAGGTCCTTAGGATTAATGAGTGACAACAGGATAATCAGAGTAGCGCAGCGGAAGCGTGGTGGGTCCTAACCCACAAAGCAAGAAGCTCAAGGGTACCGATGGATGTCGTGTCGAGTTTAAGATGGTGATAGTTGGGGAAATGCATTTTAGTTGGAAGAAACTTGAGATAGGCTATGTGAGTGACTAGAAATATTGTATGGAAACTTATGTGCATGTAGAGGTAATAGAAAAAGACTGGTACCCTATTATGAATCCGAGTGAAGAGTGATGGCTTTGTTACATGTTGCCAGACAAGTAGTTTTGGAATTTTATACTAATGGAATACTCTAGAGTGAGTTTTCCCGGTTGGATTAGGAAAGAATTAATGATGTAATAAAAGTATTGTGCATGGCCTGCACTAGAAAGCTCAAATTGAGTAACTACCATCCTGAGTCAAAGATACATAAGAAAGAGAAGCGACAGGAGCATACTTGCAACCTAGTATCCGTGCTTAAAGAAAGCATAATCTCAGAGTAGACTTTATGTGTAATGTTATGTCGGAACAGAGCCTTGTTGCATTTTTATTAAAGGGATATTACTAGTCCGATAAAAGTGGAGGATACAAGAGTTCAATGTTGACGGTGTGTTAGCATTTATCGAGTATTTATGATCAAATAACGGTGATATAAGATCACTTTGTGTCTAATACCGTCATTCCGGACATATTCTAGGTCATTTAAGATCTTTGAAAAAGTGTGAGAAGCCTAAGTTTGAGCAAACGATATATTAGAGATCTATAAATAATATAATAATGCCAAGTGAACAAAGAGGAAGACCACTAGATTTGATTTTTAGTTGTCGCGAGTGTTAGACCTGAAAAAGGTAAAGGTGACGATTCCTTACCTGTGGAATAAGATGACTGAGTAATATTAAAAGACAAGACCAAGTGGGTCGTGATACGAAGAGCATTGGGCACTTGGTAAGTGTTGGTGGATGTTCAAGACCTTTGGCTGAGTGTGTAGTTAGAACCTTTTCAGAAGGCCGGAAGCAAGTGGTCATAACAAAGGGAAGAAAGTTGAATAAATCATTTTCCGTAGGGTCATCAAAGGATCTAGAAGTGAGTTGTGTAAGGCAACCATTGGAAGTTTTAAAGCGGTTTAAAAGTGACTGATGGACTAGTATTTCTCACCCTATTGGAGAGGGTAGCTTCAGTTTTCCACGGAGACTAAGTTTGGGAACTGAGTTTGAGAATTTTAGTGGAGAGATACCTACCAGACGCGAGTTAGGTCATCAGATTAGAGGATCAGACAGTTGAGCCGAATGATATCGGTGAGATAACCGGTAACCACTCTAGAATGTGGTAGTAGGCGCTTGTGATCTAAGTACCTGAAAAGATTAAAAATTCAGTGGTTTTCTGAAAAGCCGATAAGGCTACCTAAGAGTGGGGATAGTAAGAGACGTAACATTTCAAAGACCTATGTAGCTATAGTTATAACCTCGGGAGTGACGAGTTAGGGCTTGACCTTGTATGTGTGATATTGTTTGACTGCTTGTTTATTTCATGATTGAGTGTTTAGTTAGTGATGTGTGCTTTTGGTAATATTGATGTGCAGGAAACTTAGATGTGGAAACGAAGAGACTTTTGTGTAGTGATCAAACACACCCATTTGGTGCCTTAAAGGCCGATCAGGATTGTCTTACCCTAAGTTTCGGGACGAAACTTATTTTGAGGGGATCTGATGTAACAACCAGTTTTTTTTTTTTGTTTTTTGTTCGTTACGCTTTGATAGGGTTAGAGAAGTTTAGGAAAAAAAAATAAAATAAAAATAAAATAAAAATAAAAAAATAAAAATAAAAATAAAAATTTAGTGAGACTAGGACATACCAGTTTATTTATGGAAGTCGTTTAATTAAGTACCTTGTTCTAAGTTTCGGGACGAAACTTATTTTAAGGGGGTACTGATGTAATATCCGGAACTTTTATTCCGTTTAATTCCGAATCAATTCGGACTTTGAGTCGTTGACGGTTTCCCATTCTATCTAGTATTTCTTTCTTCACAAATTTTATCATTTTATGTGGAATTTAATTCACATAAAATGATAGAATTATATCAAACCCTAATTCTTATAATTAATTCTTAACGACGACTTTAGACGAGATCATGACAAAGCTGTGACGAGGCCCAGACAAGCAGTTGACGAAGCCCAGACAAGCACTTTATGAGGTCCAGACAAGCAGTTGACGAGGCCCAGACAAGCAGTTGACAAGGCCAAGACAAGCAGTTGACGAGGCCCAGACAAGCAGTTGACAAGGCCCATACAAGGCTTGATCTCGAGTATGGCCTGCCAGCCCAGTAACGTTCAGCTTCTGTTCTTTAGCCCATTCCTTGCTGCAGCCCGTACAACAGCCAGAAGCAACGCAACTCCCTCTTTCACGTTCCCTCTTTCACGTCAGAAACCCTAGAAGCCTTCTCCCCCGCTGCTCACTTTGAGGGTCGTCTCATCAAGCAGTTCCGGCAACAACCACTGCCTCCTACACGCAGCTCCGAGTCTCATCCCATCGCTAAACCCGTCTCTCCCTCACCGGCGCCATGGCATGCCCAACCTCGCCCTTTCTTCCAACCGTAGATAGCAGCAGTGAGCGGACGAGTCTTCTCCTCTCCAGCACAATGATCTTACCTCGTGGCCAACAGGGGGACCTTGCAACTCTTCTGTCCGGACAACAAGCCTCGTAACAGCAACCAGAACATGAGATCCTTGTGCGTCGACAGTGAAGGACAACCGGTCTCCCCAAGACCTTGTACATCACGGCAGTTGCAGCAGAGTGAGTCCTTCCTTCTCCTCTCCTACTTCCCTTCTTCCTCAGGTCCTGATCGAGATTTAAACCTCCCTTAACCTGACTTGGAGTTACTATCTGTAGATCTGTGAAGTTTCAGCCTTTTTCTGAATTTTTGAAACTGTGTCGAGGATCCAAATTCTGGGTCAGATTTAGGTATGCTAAACTACTTATTTTTGGCTGATTTTCGGATAAGTTGTAGATGGTATTGCATAGTAAATCATACTAAAATTTCAGAATAATCAATGTTACGGTTTGAGAGATATGGGGTTTCAAAGTTGACTCCTTATACAGTTTTTATAAATGTGCTGAGTTGAGAAAAACAGCATGGTATGCTGTTTTGTGAGATAGTTTTGAATAGGCTTTTGATCTCCGTTGGGATTGAATTTTGGATATGATATAGTTGACATATTGTTGTAGAATATATTAAAATTTGAGAGGAATCCAGCGAGTGGTTTGGGATTTACGATTTTTCAAAGATTGAGTCGTAAGCAGTTTTTCTGTTGTGCTGAAATTCGGTTTTGTGAGATAGTTTTAAATAGGATTTTGATCTCCTTTGCGGCTGAATTTTGGATATATTATAGATAAGATTTTATAGTAGAACATATCAAAATTTGGGATAAATCAAGCGAGTAGTTTAGGAGTTATGATTTTTCAAAGTTAAGACAGTGTGCTGTTTGTTAAGTGTTGTAACCAACTTTAGAAATTTTTGTAGAAGTGATGGTTGAACAGTTTTAAGAAATTCTTGCTCCTAGGAGTAGATGAGATATCATAGATGATCTAGGGAATTATTTCGGAATTTTTATAAGATTATTCGAATTTTATATTTGAAGGCGAAGTTGGACCTTAACGATCTTTCCGAAAATAGGGAAATGGGTAAATTGCCAGTTTGTAACCAAACTCATCTTTAGGAGTTAGAACATGACTCTTTAGTCTCAAATAAGAGTTTAGACATAAATTATGGATTTTTAGAAGTTTCGGAACCAAGGGTAAAAGAGTCATTTTACCATAAATTAATACTGTAATCAATTCCGTTCTATTAAGACCTACTATCTTAGAAGTCTTAGACTTCTAATTACCTAGAAAGTGTGCTGACACACTTGCCTCCTTTGATAGGCAACCGAGTTATACAATTACAGATTGAGTTGTGATTAAGAGAATCGAGATCTGATTTAGGTAAGTCCACGGACTTACTTAGCTGGCTTCTTGCATGTGTGTGATGTGTATGAGTGGTGTTTGATAGTTAAGATAAATAACGAAACCGGAATAGGCCGACTGTAGTATATTGTATAATTGACCCAAGTGTATGATAACGGGCCGTGACATCATCTGCCTAGCTCTTGCGAGAGTCTAGGAGGTTCCCTGCGACCAGCCCAGTCCGGTAGACGGTCAGATGCATTAGTACCATTCCGCGTTGGTAAACGGGGACAAGGGCGAGGTTTGGGAATCCCTCGTGTCACAAAATAAGTATCATTAGTAATAACCTATCACCTAATTAAAGATAATAAAAGGATTGAGTGTTGCATGTTGATTGTGTATGTTGTGTGTTTGTGCTTTTGCCTTTTATACTTATGCATAGAATGTTAGCTAATGGTTTTATACCGCTTGTAGATGCCTTGCAGGTTAAGACAGTTGTAGAGAGATCCGGAGGAAATGGTCAGCCGGGTCCACATACGCATTTAGTTGGGGACGGAGATGTCTTCTGTTCTTTATATGCATCATTTTAGTAGCTTTTCTTGTAAGGCTGATACATATTCTCCATGTATATATTGTTTACAGTTTTCAAATGTTTTAAATACTTTTGTGCCTTGTTGTAAGATCCAAGTAAAATTGTTGTCAAACTATGGTCGGTACCCATTGTGAGGTCCTAACCAGTAGCTCCCCGAGTTCTCAGAATTTGGGGTGTTACATTAAGATACCATAAGTTAAGTTTACAAGGTACCAATAAGTGAAGTGTCAACATTACTAGAGTTATAAGAAGAAAGACATTGTGGGGATTCACGTGGAGTTGACCGGTTTCCGTTATGATGATAAGCCTAAGAAACGCCAAGAAGGAGGAAGTGTGTATAAATGATGACCCCAAGAAGATGAAAGAGGAAACAAGGAGCTTTGATCGAAAGACTTAAGATACCAACCAATAGGAACGCGGGTGGGTGCTAACTAAGGTCAGAATATTTGAGAAGTGCATTGCAAAACATCATGAAAGAGTGCTTAAGCCTGTTAAAGTGGTAGAGTTACCTTACAAAAGAAGAAGGAAGGGTGGAGTGTAGATCGAGCTAGCAGAGTTGAAGTAGAATACAACAGGAGGGTAGCATTCATGAGTATGGTTACATGGAAAGTGTAGTAGAATGGTAAGTTGTTGACCTTGGAGAAGGTCACTTATAAGCTGACTAGCGACAACCAAGAACGCACGTGTGCGGGTTGTCTATTGATGAGCATAGATGAAAAGAGTAGACAAGACTATGGCATGAAGGGTCAGTAACGATAGCTTAGAGGATTTCCGGTGGTTCGATGTATGTTGTGAGGAAGTATGTCAACTAAGTACAATTGTCTTCATCAAGTAGTATTACATGGGATCAAAGCAAGTAAATGTAACAGACCTCCTAGGGAGTGATTGTCATGATCATGTGCGACTTTCTTAGGTCATGGGATTGGCATATAGGGGAATGTCACGGTTGATTAGGGTGAATAGAACTAGAAGAACCAAGAGGAAAGTGAGACTTCTATTGTTGTTGTGCGTAAAGGGGATGCATGATATGTTTATTCTAATGAAATTGATGGTATGTTTTCGCCAGCAAAAGCTGAGTTAGATGTTTCAAACTTACACGGAAGAGCCATGTTGGCTATGGAATGAAAGGGAGGACCTAGATTAGGACAACGCTGCAAGCTTATAGTTATGATGTTAGTACTTGGTGAAGTAATGGGTGGATCTTTCAGTGATTGTGGTTGAGGAATTTTGCCTAGCATTCTCCACGGGGCATACTAGTATGGCTGTGAAGATTGTTCATGGAATACCAAGAGATGCATAAGGTGACCAACAAGGGTAAGTGAAGACCTTTGAAGTTTGATGTCGACATGAGATGCACGAGAAGTATATGAAAGATTGAGGCTAGAACCTCTACGGTCGGATTGACGTTACATAAGGAAATGAAGTAAGTACTACACCTACTCAAAGGAATGATGCAAGATTGTGTAGAATACGAAGAGCTCCTCCCATATGTTGGGATGTGAGGGAAAGCGAAGAAGATAAGATCGATTTGTTATAAGGCTTGATTAAGTCCTGTAGTTAGGACCTTCGTCACTGAACATATGTGCGAGATCAAGAAATATTATTATCATCATTCCTTCAAAAAGAAAAAAGGGGGGGGATTAAGTTGAAATATTGCTTAACCAAGGCCCCAAGAGTTAGAAGACTCGAGCAAGTCTCTCGAGTTCAGGAGATGAGGGATCTTTGAAAGAGGACGGTCAACATTGTAGCTACAGATGGAACAATGCATGTGTTTAAAGGACGTCACTCCAACAGATCGGGGTAGATCATTAGTACCATGACCACCTGTCAAGTTTTAAGACAAGGTTGTGTCAGTCTTATTTTATGTGGCGGGAGATAAAAAGACGGAACCAAGATATCACGAATTCCAATATTTGGTGAAATTCCCAACGTCTTCCTGATGACGCACCAAGACTTCCAATACGTCAGAATGTGGAATTTTTTCACTAAGGTTGAGCTTGGCGTACCTCCGACATCCAAGGCGTCGTATAGGATGGTGAAGATACGTGAGTCGAAGAAGCATTTGAACGACCCGTTGCAAGGACTTGTTGATAAAGGTTCACTAGAACCAATGCACTGCCATAGAGAACACCAGACGTTATCTTTAACTCTTAATTTGAAGTTCATATTGAAATATATCTTGAACTCTTGCTTTGAAGTTGCTATGGAAAACACCAGTTTGCGAAAAAAGAGACAGTTATCTTCGTTTGTACATCGATTACCGTGAGCTAAACAAGATAACAATGAATAAGAAGTATATCTTACCACGGATAGATAATCTACCCGATCGGTTACAAGGGTTAGTAGTCTTTTACGAGAATGATTTAAGGTCTGATTTTCAGCAATTGAGAATTCGAGTATGGGATATTGCAAATACGGCATTCCAAACGAACCATAGTCACGACAAGTTGCAGTTAATCCATAAGGGCTTACTAATTCCCGGGTAAGATATTTTTGTCTACTCTCAAGAAGAGAGTAGTTGTGTGACCAGTTTTCTCGGGATGGAAACCCCCAAAGGATGTGGAAGAAGTTACAAGATTTGTAGGATGTGTTGGTCATTACCGGAATTGTGAAGAGATTCTCCAAGTAACACAATCTATGGCTAACCTACTCCAGATGGCCATGAAATATTTAATGGGACGAAAATTGACAATGGAGTTGTTGAGAGTTAAGAGGAGATTCATTGGTGAACTATTTGAAATTGCCTCGAAGTATGATGGGTTTGAAGAGGACAAATGATTCTCCAAGACAAGTCTTGATTGAGTATTGAGGAACGAGGTAAAGGTAATATCATATGTGCCTCGTTAGTAGTAGCAGTGTGAAGTAAAGTACTTCCTTCGTTACCTGGAACTTGGAACAAGAATGGAGGGAACGTAACATCATAGTTTGGTTTGACAAGGACCAAAGCCAAGGTGTAAATGGGAAGATTTGATATTCTTAGCCGATCAAAGAGAAATATAATGGAAATGTTGCATTGAGAAAAACCCGAGAGGGAAGTTGAGTTTCCGATATATCAGACCTTTTTGAGTTCTTAGCGCTAGTTGGGAAAGTGGTTTACTGGATGGCATGGTCGCCGAGATTAGAGGGTGTTCACCCGATATTTCATGTGTATCAATCGAGAGAGTACATACATGATTCGAGACATGTTGTCAGTCATGAGGATCTAGTGGCAAATGAGGAACCGATGAGACTAACTGGAAGACGGAGGATAGTATCTTTGGTTGAGTTTTACGCTGAGCTAGTGACATCAATAGAATCGACGGGTTAGACTTAGTTCTTTCCTAGGTTGAGTTACTTGCTTGTGTGATGTTATGTGTAGTTTGTGCCCTGTGCGGGAATGTGCTATATGACCTGATATATCTTGTGGTGTTAGTTTGAGTAGATTGTGTGTATAGATTACAAGGTTTAAGCCTTGTTAGTTTGAGAGTTCATACCTCGGTCTTAGGGACCGAGAAGTTCGTCGCATAACAAGTTTCGGGACGAAACTTATTTTTAGGGGATCTGATGTAACGCCCAAAAATTTAGGCGCGTTTGCGATTTTTATCTTTCCGGCTTTTATCGATATTTTAATAGCTTAAATAATTTACGAGAATGATTTCTACATCGCAAAGTATATTTTATTTATATATTTGATCCATATATATTTTCCGTATATTTATTTCGAAAAAAAAATCGGAAAAGTTTTCCGATTCGGAAATCCCGTTCCGAATGCTTTCATCGAGTTTATTCATTTACGATTTTGAATTAATTAGGGAAATAGGACCCCTTAAAATTGTCTTTTGTAAACTAGACCTCTATATAAAAGAAAGAAAAAGTAGGTATGAAAACTAGCAAATAGGACAATAATTTCATTAGTTGAAATGATGGTGATTAGATGTTTACTTTTTGTTTAGATATCTTTTTTACATGTTTATCTTTTATTTTTGGTTAATGTAGCTAGTTTGATGAAATTTTCAAGTCCATGAATGTTTAATTTTTTTGGGTGACATTGTTTTCGTTACCCAAATATGAATTATAGTATTTTTCTCATTATTCGGTATATGTTTATTGTTTTTGTGGTATGTTTCTTATTGTTGAATATGTTTAAAGTGAAATTTTTGGGTATGTTTTATAGTTATACAAACTGTGTTACAAGGACCAAATATCATTTGATATTGATGTTTGTGTACAATATCGATTTGTGTAAATTTTGGTTATGGCAAATTCAAAATGGGTATGCTTTTATACGTGTATTGGCTTTGTAGTATATTTCTTATTATTAAGTATATTTAAAGTGATGTCGTGGGTATGTTTTATGGTTAACCAAAATGTGTTATAATGATCAAATGTCAAGCGAATTCTTGGGTAATGACCAAATGTCATTTGATATTGATGTTTGTGTACAATATCGAGTTTTGAAAATTTTGGGTATGACAAATTTAAATTGGGTATGAATTTTGTATTAAGTGATGTTGAAATTGGGTATAAATATAAAATATTATCCAATTTATGGATATTATTTTATTTTGATATTTGATTTATTGGGTATATTGTTTTCGGGTATGTTTTTGTACTTTGAGAAATTTATTTTTGGGTATGATTGTTGCATTAATTGGGTAAGCGAATTTTTGGGTAAGCGGATTTTTTCTGGGTAGAGGGCTGCGTTTTTTTTTGCCTCAAATTCCCTCCAAATGTCAATCAAAGGTCACAATCAACACTCACATCAGTCATCACTCATTAGTCATCACTTTTGTCAACTTTTTGTGTTATTTATGAATTAGTCTAGTAAAGTAGGAGTCCTATTTTTCAATTTGTAATTGGTAGGGTCCTAAATTTTAACTCTATAGTGTAAAAGGTACTAAGTGCCAATTTAGTCTTTTCAATTTTATAATTTTTTTTCCTCCTTATATCTTATTTCTTTCCACACCAGGATGGCGTGTTCCTGTACCTGTGGCAGTCTTGCCGCCCCTTTACCTAGCTAGCCTAGCATCCGACCCCTCGTACCCTGCGTTAGCCTGCACCTACCCCATGAGCCTAGCCCGACCCTTGAGCGCTGGTTGCCCTCAACACTTCACACTCGCAGCCTTCCCTCACCATCCATTCCTCTCCTCTGCATCTCTCTGTCTCTCACTCCCCTCTCCTCCTTCAACAACCATGTCTCAGTTACCACTCTTGTCTCTCCTCACTTCTCCCCTGCTTCCCTTCATCACCACCAGGAGATCTACCTTCGCCCTGCTGGAAGCCATTGAAGGCCGATTGCCCTGTTCCTCCTTCCTTGTCGATTGATCAACAGGAGACAAGAAGCTCCCAGCAACCACCTCTGTTCATCACCTCGAGCCGACGCCGGATTGAAGGCATCACGCCTATTCCCTCTATTTCTCTTCCCTCCGACCTTCTCTGTCGACTGCACACCTGGAAACCGGCCGACTACGCTGGCCTCAAATCTTCACTGGGAATGCAATCAAAGAGGAGACACCGCAGAGAAAAGAGGGGAGCTCCGCCGTCTGCCACCACCGGGGACTTGGAGCCTCGCCTCATCTCGCCAACACCGGAGCCACCATCGTCCGCCTGGAGCCCTTGCAGAGCCATGGCCGCCGCCGCCCCCTGTGCTTCTGCCTTCCGCTGACATTGAAAGGGTCAAAGGCGTTAAGAAAGCCTTTTAAAGTTATTAAATCGGCCCCCCTCAGTTTATGTGTAATTACAAGTTATACCCCATATTCATATTTTATATTCATGGCCCAACAATTTAGATTTTTGCATAAATGCCCCTACATATATTATTTACAACATTTTGGCCTAATGTTTAATTTGCAGAATATAACCCAAGTTTCTGGAATTGTATAATTTACCCCGGAAAATTTGTTAGCGGTTTTTAACCTTGAATTTTAACCAAAGAGATATTCTTATATTTTTATATACTATATATTATGCCTTTGTTGAATTAATATCGGTTTATAACTCAAACATTTATTTTCCGTTTATAACCCACATTTATGAAATTATATACTTTGCTTGGAAAATGTTTTAGAGGTTTATAACCTTGGCTTTGAAGAGTTTTACCTTAGAGTTATATAAGTTATATTTTCCGTTCAAATTTAACATATAAGCTAAATTTGCTTAGCTTTGGTTTTAGGTCCGGAAGCGTCCCCGTAAAGGCCAACAAATCCAAACTCGACATCCATAGATCGTCTTTCGCCTTTGACCTCGTGTGAGTATCTTCTTCCTCGATCGAGTTATGTTTAGTAGTATCATGCTAGGTTGGATCTAGCATAACTTAGAGTGAATACTAAGTAGTGGTTATGAACCTTTAGGTGAGTTTTGAGGTTTGATTGTGTTAAGGCTTGAGGTGCTTGGTTATCTTGTGAGGTTGTTATAAGGCTTTAAGTTATATGGTTGATCTTGTGAGCGTTTTGAGGCTCGAGGTTGGGGTTGTATGATCTTGTGGGATTTTGGAGTTTAGGTTTGGCTTATCCTAGTATGTTGTTATGAGTTACAATCTTGCGAGATTCTTGGGAGGGTAGATGTCCATGTTGTTATAGTTTATGATCTTGCGAGATCATTGGTACTAGAAGTCTAAGGACTCCTAGAATGTGAGAGCGATGTTGATTGTGTGCCTTATTTTGACCAGGCGTTGATTTCCTTCCTACGGGAATTTGAGAGCGGTGGTTATCGGGTTTAGCTTTGTGACAGGTAAGTCTCCGGACTTACTTAGCTCGCATTCCTTGTATTAACATTGATGTGTGTTTGGTGGTGTGTGTTTATTCTTTATTGTTTATAACAACTAAACCGATAATAGGACCACCAACCTTATATTATTTTGGCCCAAGTGTATGATAACGGGCGGTGACATCATCTGCCTAGCTCTTGCGAGAGTCTAGGAGGTTCTCGGCGACTAGCCCGTGCGGGTAGACGGTCGGATGCATCAGTACCATTCCTTGCCAGTAAGTAAGGACCGAGGCGAGTTTCGGGAGATTCTCGTGTCACAAAAGAAGTTGAATTAGAACGGGATATGACTTAATAATAAAAAGATAATAAACCGGATTTGTGTGCTTTGTAGTATGTTGTGTGCTATGATGACTTACGTTTGTTTGTGCCTCTCACCTTGATTATAATGCTTTGAATATTAGCTAACGGTTTTATACTGATTGTTGTAGATTGTCTTACATGTTAGGAATGCGGCCGAGAGATCCGGAAGAGTGGGCAGCCGGGGTTCCGTACATTTTAGGAGTGAGGTTTGGTTGGAGTCGGATTGTGTTTTATTCTTCGTTTATTGTGTTTGCATGCCGCGTGTATGGCGTTAGGTCTTTGAAATTATATCACGGCTGAAGTCTTTGTTTGTATGCTTTCGGGTTTCATTACATTGCATAAAAATGTATTTCGATTTTGGCCTTTGCTTGTGTCTTGTTTCAAGATTCGGTGAAATTGTTGTTAAGTTGAGGGTCGGGACCCATTGTGAGGTCTCCGTCCGTAGCATCTCGAGTCCCGTGGAATCGGGGTGTTAAAAATGGGAATGGAGTGGAGTGACGGTCCGGGCAAAGACCAATCAACCCGTTCCTTTCCCATGAGAGAAATGATGTTCGACCATAACCCATCCCCATGTATTTTCCAATTCCTTTCCACCTCTAACTACTCGTTGCGACTCTTTGACTACTTTACCTTTACTTTGTTTATTTATTCGCGACTCTTCAAGTAAAACACTGTAATATCTCTTTAATGTTATTCGGTAATGCATTATTTTGCACGTGTATTTACATTCATTTCCCATCCATTTAGTATATATTACATGGTTTTAGTGCACAATTTATATCTTTCACTGTACGAATGTCTACGCTATGTTGTGTAACTTGTATTTCAGACGTTCAATGCCTCATTTAGCGTTGACTTTGAACTACTTGGAGAAATGCCTTAAATCTACATGGATTTCTCCTAGTGATCGAGGAGGTTGGTGCAAAAACCGGATCAATTGAGAACTTGTTGAAGAAGCAAAAGTCACAACTAAGTGGTGATGTCGAGTCAATCATCATCCTAGTTGAATCGATTGGCTTACTATCAAGATGTGGGTGCTCTAAGAGCACCCACATCTAAGAACACCCAAGATTAATCTTAACTCACTTTTTCTCACTTTTCAGCTTTTCTCTCTCCGCCACATCAGCTTAAGAACACAACCCAAATTTATACCCACATCAATAAGAACATATTACTTGTTCTTAACATACATATTATATATTATCTACTTGAATTTCTTTAATAAATAAAACCATAAACGAATTATATTCAACATTAAATTTTAAATAAGAGAAATTAAAAATTCATAAAATTTTAATTTTTCACTTAAAAACTTTTTTTACATAAATTAATAATAAAAATAACATTGCACTAATAATATTCAAGTAGATTAAATAGTCAACAATACAAAATAGAACAATATCTGAGTAGATGATAGTCATCTACAAAAACTAGCAGACATTACATAAATTAAAAATTACACGTTAGATGAAATATTGCAAATTTTCAAATTTAGACTAAGTAACAAGCGACTAATTATCTATAGTTCCAAACTTTTGCCATATATGCTCAACTAAGTCCGCTTTAAGTTGGTGATGAATGCCCGTGTCTCTTATTCGAACCCGATTTTGAATGAACGTTTGCATCTCGATTGGTGGAGTAGTTTGCGGGTTGTCATGCTCCTCTACCTGATCAAATTGAGAACTATCGTAGTAAAGACGATATGTATCTCTTTCATCTTCGACTATCATATTATGCAATATGACACACGCTCTCATAATCCTTCCAATCAAACCTATATCCCACACAAGTGTCGGATGACGAATTATAGCAAACCGAGCTTGAAGAACGCCAAAAGCTCGCTCCACGTCTTTACGAGTAGACTCTTGATGTTTAACAAACAACGTGTCTTTATCCCCGTAAGAATGTCGAATTGATTGGATAAAAGATGTCCATTGTGGGTAGATGCCATCGGCAAGGTAATATCCCATGTTGTATTGATGTCCATTTACCACAAAATTTACCTTTGGGGCTCTACCATTCATAACGTCATCAAATACAGGAGAACGATCGAGAACATTAATATCATTGCACGTACCTGGTGTCCCAAAAAAGGCATGCCAAATCCATAGATCGTATGATGCAACTGCTTCTAACACAATTGTTGGTTTTCCGCTCCCACGTGCATATTGACCTTGCCATTCAACTGGACAATTTTTCCACTCCCAATGCATGCAATCGATGCTTCCTATCATGCCCGGAAAACCTCTATCCTCTCCAGCGCGCAATAGTCGTTGCAAATCGGTTGCATTAGGCCTTCTTAAGTACTCATTTTCGAACAATGAAATGATCCCATCAACAAAGTGGGACAAGCATTTTCTTGTTGTTGTTTCACCAATGCGAACATAATCATCGACAATACTAGCACCAACTCCATATGCAAGCATGCGTATAGCAGCAGTGCACTTCTGTAATGTTGATAGGCCCAACCTTCCAGTTGCATCTGGGTGTTGTTGAAAGTATCTATCCGAGCCTGACAAGGCTTCAACGATGCGTAAAAATAAAGGACGTCTCATTCTAAATCGGCTCCGAAATTGTTCGTCGGTGTAGGTGGGAATCTCAGAGAAATAATCTTTGTATAGCCGATCATGACCTCCTTCACGATCTCGCTCTATGTAGCGTCGTCGTCGACGTGGATTTGAGTTTGAAACACTTGATTGAGGTTGGAGGATATTATCTAAAAGATATTGATCAAGCATATCATTGGTTTCATTACGGTGTTGAATAGTATGTGGACTTGGGGGTGAAGGGGAAGAACTAGAAGATGAAAAAGAAATTGGATACTTTGACATTTTTTGTGTGAAAGAAATTGAATCTTACAAATGAGTAGATGAAAAAGAAGATTGAAGCATATGAAATTTTAGTATGTGATTGTGTATATATAGTAGTTCATGAAATTTAAAATCATGAATTTTGAGATCTTTTGAATTTGAAATCTTGAAGTTTGGTGGAATCTTTTCAAAAAAAAAGACATTGATTGATAGAAGATGGTGGAAGCTTTTCAGAGAGTTAAAGTTGATTGAAATAAATTGGTGGAATCTTTTCAGAAAAAGACATTGATTGATTTAAGATGGTGTAAGCTTTTCAGAAAATTAAAATTGATTGGTTGGTAAAAGTATTTGAAAACTTTAAAGAAACATTGAAAACACAAATTATATCACACACATACATATATATATATATATATATATAATATCCGAGTAGATGATACACATCTACAATACAAACGAGAATAATAGTCGAGTAGATGATAAACATCTACGATACAAACGAGAATAATAGCCGAGTAGATGATAAACATCTACGATACAAACGAGAATAATAGCCGATAGAGTAGATGATACACATCTACTATACAAACAAAAATAATATCCGAGTAGATGATACACATCTACTATACTAATTTCATAAATAAAACTAGTTGTTACCAGGGTACAATTCCGCAAGTAGTTCATCTCTCAACATTGCTTCCGCCGGTGTTAGTTCTCGTCGTGAGGTTAATTCAACAAACATTTTTTTCTTCTCCAACATTATGTATTCCTCATGCATCCTTTTCTTTTCAAGAGCAACCAATGCCTTTCTCTCTGCCTCTCTTGCCTTTCTTTCTTCATATGCGACTTTAAGATTTAGTTCTTTGGTCCTGATATGCATTTCTTCTTCTCTAGCAGCAAGAACAGAGGCAAGACTAACTTCCCGATCTTCTACATCATTCGAAGACGTTGACTTTCCCTTTCCCTTCCCCTTCCCTTTATTGGTCATCTTTCCAGAAGCACGAGAAGGACGAGGAGGACGAGAAGGACGAGAAGTGTTAGACTCGTACATACCTGGATTTGGAGATTCAGGGTTTGAGCTTGAGTAATATGTTCCATCTTCATTCACCTTAGACCTTTTGGATCCTTCTGAGCTTTCATCCCCTACATGAATGTTTGTCATATTCAAGGAGCTTCTCCACTTTTCTTCCATTCTGAGCATTTGCCAAGCATGATCAAGCTTAAATTCGCCTCCAGTGTCACTTGTGTAGAGTCTACGAGCAAAAGCAAGGACATCATCTTCCGATTCACCGCTAGCTTTTCTTTTCGAAGCATGCTCATAACACCCTGCAAATTTCGAAACAGAGTAATTTATCTTTTGCCAACGACCCCTACATGCTGTTTCTTTTCTCATATGCCATGATCCTCTCCTTTCACCGTAGTATTTAACAATTCTATTCCAAAATGTTTTGCTTTTTTGATCATTTCCGACATGTGCATCTTTGCTAGTGTTGAGCCATGCACTAATTAGTAACCTGTCTTCTTCTTGGGACCATTTTACCCTATCACCCATTGAATGAGGTTGAGTTTCATTCAAAGAACAATGCACATCATCTCCAAGGTTTATCACACCATGTTGTGTGTTAAACTCCGGAAGATCCAGTGGTGGAGACATGTTTCCTTGAGTACTTGGAGTAATGGGAGCATTTGAATTTTGTGGAGAAAAGTTTGGTGGAGTTATGAAAGGATATTGACCATAAGGATACCCTTGACCTTGGAAGTTTGGACGATTTCCTTGACCATGGAAGTTTGGATGATTTTCTTGAATGTTTGGAATATTTCCTTGACCTTGAAGGTATTGAACATATTGAAGATATTGAAGATATTGAGGGTTTAGATTTTGGTTAGGATCCATATGAAGTGGATAAGAAACTTTGTTTGGGGTAAAGAAGAGATGAATATGTGAGAGTGAGGTGAATGTTGTGTAAACTTTGATCATTTATATAGGCAAAAAATAATAATAAACTAGTTCGAAAAGAAAATTAGTTGAAATAGAAAGTTAGTTCGAATAGAAAGTTAGTTCGAATAGAAAGTTAGTTTGAATATAAACAATTAATTTAAATTATTTAAACTTTAAATTGAAATTTTTTAATATATATATATATATATATATATATATATATATATATATATATATATATATATATATATATATATATATTGGAAGTCTAAAATACATAAAATAATTTTATTTGACATATGTTTTTTAATTTCATAGTTTATTGTTATTTATAAATATTTATATCATATATATTTCTAATATTTATCAATAATCTTGGTTCCAACATAAAAATAATTTTATTTTACATATTTTTTTTAATTTCATAGTTTATTGTTATTTGTAAATATTTTATATTATATATATTACTAATATTTATCTTTAACATTGAAATAAGAACATAAATAAATGCATATAAATTTATTTAGTACATCTCAAATTAAGAAACAGAAAAAAAACAAAATTGAAATAAAAATAAAATTGAAGACAAGAGCCGTTGAAAAAAAAAACATTGAAGAAATTGATCTTAAAAAACTATAAAGTTGAACTAAAAAATTAAAATATATTATGTGGGCTCCACTTAAGATCAATCTTCTGCAAGATCAAAATACATTGGTTCTCACAAAATTGTGGTGGGTCCCATCTAAGATCAGAAGAAGATTTGTTAAGAACTTGCCGATGTGGGTACTCTTACATATTTAACGAAGTTGTGCATTTCACACTACTTGATTGAGTCAAGAAGCCTAAGCGTTTGAGTCGACAAGCCCATCCACTTGGACACATTTTTCTCTCTTTCTAATAGGTTGACCAAAAGTGTCGTTGAATGTATATTACGATGTTTAGGTCATTGTTTTAACAAAGGGAAATATTTTTATTGGAGAGCTTTCTCAATTCTAGCTGTCCCTCTATAGTTTTGATGAAATCATATCTTAAATATAACGTGTGTTTGAGTTTATGTTTTATGAATAGCGAGATGTCCACCTCTAAGACAAACATACACATTAAGTGTTCGCAGCTTGCGTAGGAGAACTAAGTTTGTGAGTGTATGTGGCAAGGATATCAAGGTTCGAAGGAATGCAGTTCGAGTATACGGTATGACCGAGATATATCAATAAACTTGCATTAATATCCGACCTAATAAAGCTAGGAAGGGATCGAGTGGTTTTTATCTTAATTTAGTAATTGGTAAATCTGGTTGTCATAATAAATTCTTGTGTTAATCTACTTAATTTTTATTTGTTTTCATTTTTTGGGAAGATGTCCCTCTTCGGTACTACTAAGATATACGTGATCAAACAATTTTATTGTATTTGGGAAGGAATAATAAAAGAATTGAGATTTCCCAATGGTGAGATAGTATTAGTGGAAGGCGAGATTACTAAGTCACGAGAATCGGGGATAGGCATATTATAGAGAAACGGATTGGTTAAGGAGGTGGAGAAATTTGGTTGAGGTTTCACTCGGAAGGCAACCGAATACAAGGTTGAATTGAATCGGAAAGTTTCGGTTTCCTAGGATAGACAAATGCGGAAGGTGACGATAGTTGTGTGGAATCCGGATTAATTAAGGAAGGAGGGCTTTGATTGATAGCATCGAAACATACATGTTTTCTACCCTTTTGTCCATGTATATTTCACCTCTTTTGGCAAGATATATGTTCTTATAATGTAGAATTCATTCATATTGTATTTTCGGTATTTACTTCCAATTGTTTCACATTTCAAGCGTTCAAGGCTTACTTTGAGACGTTTTTGATCCATACACCAAACACAAGTATGAGAGCTCGATCTTCCCTAAAGTCAAGTGTCACAATTCAACATTATATGTGACTAAGGATTGATTTCTCTAGAAGCTAAGGAACCACTTTGGATGCAAGCCAAGAACTAAGTTGCAAAGGAGCATAAAATCATACAAGATGGCATCCCATACATGATGATACGGCTTGTGAGACGAGATCTATGCCATCTCGGTCCATCTCCTAATCCGTATGGGTTGACCCATATAATCAACACCAAATTCAACCCATAAGAGGAAGAGCCGAATCCCAGACCATATGAGACGACTTGCTAGGCCGTCTTTGGCCGTTTTCCTATGTCATTTGGAATTCGGTAGTATTTGTGGTATGTGATCTATTCTCTTGTCTTTTGATGGGCCTTTTTGTATATATTTTGGCCCGATATTTTCTCTATATATTTTCCGTTTATAGGCCTATAGGGCAACCAATCAAACTCGAGATTTTGAACCCTAGTACGATTAGACTTTATTTACCGCGTTGCTATTTTCTTGCTTTGAGTTTTATTATATGGAAAGACTATTCTTTTCATCTGATTTCTCTTATCGATCTATGTTTGGATAAGTCTCTTTTGATCTAAGGGGTTTGTTGAGCCTTTTGATGGATCAATGGTGAATGTTTATGTGAATTACTCAATGAATGCCAACATGTATATGTTTCTTTTAAAAGTGTTTTATTTTAATCTTTTATTTACCTTCAAAAAAATTTCCGTTCATAAAGGATTTAGATAAAAGAACATGCGTCACAAGTGAGGTTGTTTTATTGGATTTATTGAAAAGAACTTCGTTTTGAGAGTATCGCTTTATCTTTGCTCGAGGATTTCTAACTGTCGTAGAAAACTCCGGTCTTTTTTTACCTTCTCTAACTTGTCCCAAAAACAAGGTTTTTCTTGGTCTTTTTTGGATTTCTAAGTTCTTAAAGGAATCTTCTTTTTACTTGACACAACCACCTAAGTTCGTTCAAACAGTCATTGTTTATCTTTGCCAAATGATATTTTAAGATGGTTACCTACATAGTTGCTTAATTAAGTTCATGTTATTTACATAGGTGGTTGTTTTTTTAATTCATTATAGTGGGGATACTCACTTCCTTAGATTACTCATCTCTGAAATATATTCTCACACATCTTGCTACTTATGATACCAATTGTTTTGTTCGCAAAGTGATTTTTTCAACCAGGTATTCTCCATTCCTTTCTCTCTTTAGCTTAGTATATTTGTTTATTTATGTAACAAATACAAATATAGTCTCAATGAATTCAACACTCGATTTACTACAACTGACCCCGCCATCCATGCGAGTAGGATTTAGGACCATCAAGTTTTTGGCACCATTGTCGGGGACTGCACATAGTTTTGATCGTTTCTATTAGCCGGGTTTCCTTCTACTTTGATTCGCAGGTTTCTTTTTGTTTTTGTTCCACAGGTTGAATTAAATTACAGGGTTGATCAACCGCGCACACTAGAAGCAAGGATGGATCCTAAACAATATGTTCCCACCCATGTCTAGATGCTTCCAAACAATGAAATTGAAGAATTTTCTTTGAGTGTTGGTGCTATAAACTTGATTCAGGGAAGCAAATTCAGTGGTGGACATGATGAAAGTCCACACCAACACTTAAGGAATTTTAAAGATATTATGAATACGATCAAATTCCTCAGTGTTTCGGAAGATGCCATGAAAATACAAATATTTGTATTGTCCCTGGATAATAGAGCTCACACCTATTTTGGAAGAGAACCAACAAGTAAGTACACTACATGAGACCAAATCACTACTGAATTTATGAGTGTGTTCTCCCTCCCCCCCACCTTGTAGAACTAGCATTTATAGGAAAAATCCATCTAACTTTGAAGCGGAGGATCATGTAGATATCCAACATGCTTGAGAGAGATTCAAAGAAATGCTATATATTTGTCCACATCACTTTGACAAGAGCATTTCACTTGAATACTTTTACAATGACTTAGATGATGTGACTAGAGATATGGTAGACGTTGCTAATTGTCACAAGTTCACCAAGTTACAAGTATATGACGTTTGGGATTACCTCATAGATGTAGTTGAACACATCGGAAGATTTCCTTCACAAAAGAAGGCTTGCGAAGAAAAGATAAATTTAGAACCAAGATCTTGCTATTGCTGAACTAACTAGTGTATATCAACTATGTTGTAAGGCAAGACACAAATCTCTTCAATGCCCCATTCTCGCTGGCCAAAACAACTATCTCTCCACCGAAGGTCAACCCTCCTCCCATGGAACCATCTCTACCTACGATGACCCACGTGGTTTCCATGATAGATAACATGATGCTCACTATGAAGACCATATCATCACGTGTAGAACCAACTGAAGCTAAATTCAAAATGTTGAAGAAAGAATCGATCGAGCAAGTAGTGTCGCTTGCTACTCATATCTATTCCAAAAAGGTCGAAGCTATCACCTTAAGAAGCGGGAAGGTAACTAAGGAGCCAACTGCTATCATTCCTTCTTCCTCTGAAGTGTTGAAACCCGTGGAAGAGCCGATTAAAAAAGAAGCACCCTACATCCCTCCTCACCATAAAGTCACCTCTTCTTTTTCCGCAAATAAGTTATAAATCCATCTTGGATGACCAATTTGGGAAGTTTCTTGCATTAATGAACAAAATGGCCAATAAACGGGAATATCTAGGGACAATCTTCAAATCATTTCACACATTAGAAGTATTTAAGGTTGATATAATAGAAGATCCGGATATCCAAGAAGGGGTTTGAGGGCACATTGATAGAGTGAAAGAGATCAACATGACAGATAAGCCAAGTCTTGAGGAAGCAGGGCCTAGACGGGATGGATACGACATCAAGAAGGACAAAGACGACATCCAGACAGCATGGCAAGCCGTCTCAATGCCGTTCCACAAGCCGTCTGGGACGAATTTATAGAAATTCCCGGAATTAGTTGTAAAAGTCGTCGCCACCAAAACAATTCACGCGACATCAATATAACACCCCGAATCCGCCGGACTCGGAACGCTATGGGTGGAAAGCTAACAATAGGTCCCGACCCTTACCTTGACAACAATTTCACTAGACCTTTCCAACAAGGCACACATAAAGGCAAATACAGAAAACGTTTTAATGCATGCGCGAGAATTCTGAAATGTAAAATACAAAGTGGAAACTCTGCCGAGTCCTCAAAACGACAACAAACTCCATAACATAAGTATACAAGTCCACAACATAATCATAGAAATCCCATCCCCGTCCTATAATGTACGGAGACCCCGGTTGTCCACTCCTCTACCTCACTTGGTGGCATCCCTAACCTGTAGGGCATCTAAAATAACCGGTTTAAAACCGTTAGCTAACATTCCGAATATTAGAAGAAACAATTAAGGCACAAACACATGCAATAGAGTAAAACACACAAACATGCTCACACGGAAACCGGTTATTATCTTTCCTTTTACGTTATTCCCTTACTATTTCCAATTATGGTGTGACTCGAGAATCACAAGGATCTCGCCCTTGTCCCCTTTCACCAAACAGTTTTGGTCCAGATGCGAATCAACATCACTTGGTGGACTGGTCGCAAGGCACCTCCCAATCGCCCCATTTTGGACTGGACAAGCGGTCAGCGCCCGTTATCATACACTTGGGCCAAAACAATAATCACATCCACATCTTAATCCGGTTAATAGTTATAACATAATCACAATAGCATCAACCACCCTCACATAACAACTAATATACGGAAGCTAGCTAACATGGATCAACCTCACGATGAAGGAAGGAAAGAGAAGAAGAAGAAGAGAGAAGAAGAGCCTACTGTTGAAGAAACACAGCCGCCGAAACAAAATGGCACGACTGCGGGCTGAAGGTCACTGCCCCGTGGGTCCAGGCACCGCCTCTGCGGCTGCTGGTGGTCCTGGTGCTGCCCCTGCGATTGTCTGGGCCTGCCCCCGCGGCACTATGCAGCCGCGCGGCGGTCGAAATCCCGAACACGATTCGTCGATCTTCGTTGGTGCAGTTGGGCTTCAATGGCTTCCTTTCCTGAATGAGTCAACTCCGACCTTCTTCCAACTGATCTTAACTCTCCTCCAAGACCTAAACAAGCCTAAGGAAACACACATGCATAAGGAGACTATTCATTAGTCTTCCACCATAGCTTCCTCCATGAAAATGCAACGGAGAGGAAGAAGAGGGATATGGAAGCAAGGAAGAAGAAGAAAGAGAGGAGGAAGAGACTTATCAAGGTGGATCTACACCTTCTTCACTACTGGCCACACACAAGAGGATCCAAGAAGGATATGGAGAAGAAGAGAGCAAGCAAGGTGATGGAGGGGAAATGAAACACGTGAATGAGCAAGAGTAAGGAGGGAGAGAGAGAGAGAGAGAGAGAGAGAGAGAGAGAGAGAGAGAGAGAGAGAGAGAGAGAGAGAGAGATGGTTGATACATGGGGGAGAGAACAAGGGGTCAGCATCCTTCATTGGCTCCTTTTTGGCTAGGTAACGATGGCTCAAAAGCAAAGGCGGGGAAATGAAGGGTCGGAACGGGATTTGGGATGAAATTCCGTCACTCAACACATCGTGCCTGCGGAAAGACCTAGCCGCGTTTGCTGGAAGGCCACTAAACTACCCCCTAACTAGAATTAAAATTCCGGGCATTACATCACATCCGGCTAAAAACAAGTTTCGTCCCAAAACTTGCTAACACAGCACTCTCGGTCAAACACGCCTCGATAACCGCTCAGAAAACATAAACGTGCCAACTATCGGTCCTCTAATCCAAAGCCTACTTGTATAACCACATCAAGACCTCGCAAGGTATACACACATATTCATATGAAACAAATATAGCATACCACATCGCAATAATCATATAAACACAATCAAGGAAAGATCTCGGGACTAACCCGACGGTCCTATAGACACCACTAGATCCGCGTAAAACTCTGGATAGTTGCTCCGGACACTATCCTCGGTCTCCCTTGTAGCCTCATCGGCTCCTCGTCTCGACCACTACACTCTCAGCATCGGTATATCCTTCGACCGAAGTCGTCTCGTACTACGCTCCAAAACTGCTACCGGATGCTTCGCAAAAGTGTGGTCCAGCTCGACCACTAGATCCTCATGGCTAATGATGTGTCTCGGGTCGTGTATATACTCTCTCAGTTGAGATACATGAAACACCGGGTGAATACCCTCCAACCTCGGTGGAAATGCTGACATGTATGCCACCTTTCCAACTCTCTCCAGAATCTCGAATGATCCGATACCGCGCGTCGGTGATACCCTCAAGCAAACCTAAGCTCCAACCCAGAACTCTAGAGGCCTACGTCTCCTATCCGCATATGACCTTTGGCTGATCTGTACAGCCAACATCCACTCTCGGATCAAAGCAACTCTGGCCATGTCGTCCTGTACGCGCTCCGGAGCTACAACGCTGAAACTCCCCAGCTTGTCCCAACATAACGGAGTACGGAATCTCCGTCCATACAATGCCTCATACGGTGCCATCCCAATCGACGTGTGTCTACTATTATTATATGAGAACTCCACCAAAGGGAGGTGGTTTGGCCATACCTGCCCCCAATTTAGCACACACGCTCGCAACATGTCGTCCAAGGTCTGGATAGTCCGCTCAAACTGGCCGTCCGTTTGTGGATGATACGCGGTCGTGAAATGAAGGCTCGTACCTAGGGCGGCGTGTACCTACTGCTAGAACCTCGAGGTCAATCAACCATCTCTATCCAAGATTATGGTCCTCGGTACCCCATGCAATCTCACTATCTGTCAGGTGAACTCCTCGGCCAAACGACTCACCGGCCACGTTTCCCTACAGAGATGAAATGCGCGGTCTTTGTGAGCCGATCTACTACCACCCATATAGCATCAAAGCTCCTACTTGGTTTCAAACCGGTAACAAAATCCATGGATACGTCCTCCCACTTCCACTGAGGCACCGATAGTGGGTGAAGCTCTTCTTCGGGTCTTTGGTGCTTAATCTTGACCTACTTGCAGGTCGCACATTGAGAAACGTATCTAGCTACATCGGGCTTGATCCCGCCCCACCAATAAGATCTCTTAATATCCTGGTACATCTTACTCGTGTCTGGGTGCACCGAGTAAGGTGTAGAATGGGCCTCATGCAAAATCCGCTCCCTCAACTCTCTATCCGACGGTACACATATATGCCCTTGGCATCTCAATAACCCTTCTACCCCCATGGTAAACTATGGTGCCTCACCTCGGGACATCCTATCCCGGATCCTCATCAAAACGGGACAACCCTCCTGCTTCTACCAGATCTCTCCTGACAAATCAGATGACGCCTCTAAAGCGGACAAGTGAGTACCCGAGTCCGGAAACCGGATGTCTACCTCCAACCATAATAAGTCCCTCTGCAATTGAGGTTGAACCGTAAGACGAGCTATCACCTCCTCTTAAGGTGTCCTCCTACTAAGAGCATTAGCGACTACGCTCGCCTTTCCCGGATGGTACAAAATCTCCAAGTCAAAGGCCTTAATCAACTCTAACCATCTCCTCTGGCGGTTATTCAACTCCCGCTGAGTGAATATATACTTCAGACTCTTATGGTCTGTGAAGATCTTATACGTGACCCCTTACAAGTAATGTCGCCAAATCTTCAGTGAATATATACTTCAGTTGCCGAGATGCGTACACAATAATCCTACACCTCTGCATAAAAACATAACCCAAGCCGAGCTTGGAGGCGTCACTGTACACTATAAAATACTCAACGCCCTCAATAAAACAGGAGCGGAGGTCAACCTCCTCTTTAGCTTCTTGAAGCTCCGATGGCATGGCTCAAACCAGACAAATCTAATAGACTTCCTCAACAAGGAAGTGAGTGGCCGGGCAATCACTAGCAAGCCCTCAACAAACCGGAGGTAGTACCGCCAAACCCAAGAAGCTATGCACCTCCTTGACCGTCATGGGAGGCGGCCACGAAGAAACGGACTCTATCTTTGCCGGGTCTACCATGACACCCTCGGCAATAACTATGTGACCAAGGACTGCCACCTCAGATATCCAGAACTCGCACTTAGAGAGCTTAGCGTAAAGCTTTCTGTCCCGTAGGACTCAAAGCACCATCCTCTGGTGTCCCGCATGCTCCTCCTTACTCCGGGAGTAAACTAAGACGTCATCAATAAACACTACCACGAACTGTTCCAAGAAGTCGATGAAGATGTCGTTCATCAACTCCATGAAGATGGCGGGTGCATTCGTGAGCCCGAATGACATCACGACAAACTCATAATGACCGTATCTAGTCCTGAATACCGTCTTCAGCACGTCCTCCTCTCTCACCCTCAACTGGTGATATCCCGACCTCAAATCAATACGTGAAAGCACCGTGGCTCCCTGGAAATGGTCCAACAGATCGTCCCGGTAATCTATGCATAGTCTTAAAGATCCGTCCTTCTTCGTGACGAAGAGGACCGGTGCACCCCAAGGGGAAACGCTTGGGCATATGAAACCCCTCTTGGATAACTCCTCGAGCTGATTCTTCAGCTCCAACATCTTGATCGGCGCCATAGGTGTTAGCATGAAATATGACTATGTTTTAGGCACTTGTTTTAGTTGTTTTTCCCTCTTTATTGTGTTCTTAGATATGAGTTTGATGCAATTGTGAGCTAGTTTACCCACTTTGTCGATATAGAGATCTACACTAGCTTTGTTTTGGTTTTAGGTGAATAAAGACTTGCATTGGAGCAAAATGTGGAAGGAAAGGAGTGTTTGATCATGCTTGATGGCAAGGAGATGCATTGAAGAGGCTAAGGAAGGAGCATGGATGAAGGATGTCACGAAACAAAGGCAAAAACAAGGAGTTTGAAGAACCACACCCTGAATTACGGTCGTGGAAAAGGAATTTCAAGTCCACGCTCTAAACCACGACCGTGGATTTGACAACATGATCGTAGACGTGAGTTTGGAGCACAACAGAGAGTTACACGGCCAAAACCACGGCCGTGGAAATCATATTGATACCGTAATTGGGTTCCACGCTCTAAACCACGGTCGTGGAAAGTTGTTCATGACCGTGATTTTGGTGATTTTGTGACGTATCATTATTGCCACGTCAGCCACGTCATTGGGCTTTCTCGTAACCCTATCTCGCCCTATATAAAGGCTTGAGAAAGCAGTTTTCGGGATCCCTGCTTACAGTTTTCGCTTAGAGATTTGGAGACGGCCTTAGGGTTACATTTCGACCTTGAGGATTGGAGATTTGAGAATGACGTGTTTTCGAAGATTGTGTACTTTTGGAATATTCTAGGGTTTTCATTTAAGAACGGATTGACATCCCGTTCTTTGTGGTTTCTCTAGATCTTTGTGAGGATTTCTATTCCTACTTTTCTGAATTCATAAACATACTACTTTGTGTTCGGATTTCGAGATTGACTTTGAGTTATTATTGAGTATTCGAGGGTTTTTATCTTTCATTCTTCTTAATTTGATTATTGATATCATAATGATGGTTATTGGCTAAAACCCTTTAGCAATTCTAAGGTGAAGGGTTGATAGTTGTGGCTTAGATAATGATAGATCGATCGTAACTTTATTGGACCCTGAGAGTGTGAGAAACATCATCGAGACCCTAAATCACGGTCTATTCTTGAGTTCCACAGCCGTGGTTCTCAAGATCTAGCCGTGATTTTCCATGGTTTACGACCCTTGCTTTTGCTTTAAACCAAAGTTAGAGATTTGCTTTAACCTAGCCTTGGCTTGCTTTTTCTAGGTAGTAGTGAGACTCAACATCCTCTATTTCGGTTTCGAGTATCACAACCTTAACCGTTTTGGCTTGTCTTTGATTCCTTGGATTTGGGTATGGGTATTTGAGATTAATTCTTGTCTTTAGATCATTTCTATACTGCAGCCTCAACAACCTTTATAGAGAGAGTCTTTGGGTTAGACATATAGGGTTTTGGAACTTCACCGTACATTACCTTGCTTTAGTATACCTTTGCAATTCTCAACTATGTCCTTATATATATAGTATGTCTTGAATCGATTGCCACAATTAGATACCTGGATTTTTAGGGTTGCTGTTTTCCCCAATATTTGCAAAGATTCTACACTTTTGATTGCTCGATTACTTGAAACTGATTTTGTTTCACCAAATCCCTGAGTTCGATACTCTGGAATACTTGCTTATCTATGTCAATCCGTACACTGCGGGTTCGCTTGCTTTTATTCTAGTTTTATAAGTAAAACTTATTTGCACGCACGCTTTGAGGCGAACAGTAGGCCGGGTGGCTCACCGAACACGTCATCAAACTCTCATGCTATGGGGATCTCCTCCAGCGATGGACCCGCCTCCTCCTTCATGGCATAACACCAGAAGACCTTGCATCCCTTCCTGATAAGTCTCATGGCTCAGACCGTGCTGATGACTATACCGGTCTTTCCGAGATCCCAACCTCGGAAAATCACCTCACGTTTTGTCTTTGTGGTGACCATCACGGTCCTCCGGCTGATGTCTAAAACGGCTCGATGGTGGTCAGTCCAATCCATTCCTAAGATTACTTTGTTCGCTCCAAAAGGTGTGTACGCAAATAAGCTTTAAATTTATATCCAAGAATTAAGCCTAATGATAGTGAACCCACATTGTACAGATCAATCGTAGTATGGGCTGGTATTCCGAAGTTGATCTCAAGGAATCGGTGAGAACAAAGCAGTAAAGGTAATCCAACTTGGGTGACAAGCAATGCAATGATCACAATAAAGAATAAAGAAGCAAGAATAATGGGAATAGAGATTCTAAAGATCCAAGTATTCGGTTGCGGTTTTCGATTCAAGGTGTCTAAGGATGTGTAGGGACAGAGCTGGATAGCAAGGTATGTATATCTTCGGTAGGTTGTCACCCGGTTTAAGATCTGACTTCCCTTTATGTCCCAACCAAAGGATTCTACTTAACGGATGCTGAGTCTCGTCAAGAAGAGGACACAACGATAGGATTTAACTCTCATACCAACCAAAACCCAAGGAAAAGAAAGATAAAGGGTTCAGGAAATGACACTCCTCTCACCTAATAGAGGGTTTTGAATCCTGTATCACCTAGAGATCATAAACACTCACAATCGGCAAAGCAAAGGCCAAAAAAGGTTAACAGAGGTAGGATTTAAGCAATCTTGAACTTTGGATAAAGGCAAAAACGAAACGTGCAAGATAAAGGAAACCATGGGCGGATCTTGGGAAACCACAGTCGTGGTACCTTAAGAACAGGCCGTAGAAATCCTCATTCAAGGATTTCGTTTCACCACTCTTAGGGTGCGATCTATTAAAGCTCAATCTATCATCATCTATACCACAACCATCAACCCTTCACCCTAGAATCGCAGGGGGTTTAGCCAACAATCGTCATCGAAATCAAATGAATATTAAGAAAAGAAATCAAGAAGAACATGCAATCAAGAACACAAAGATTAAATAAAACCAATCTTAAAAGATTCAATAACTCAATCAATCAAACAATATAATCCCAGAATGTGTTCTCAAAGACAATAATCAAAGACTAGAACAATCTCACAAATCTCTAAGGTAGAACCAAGAACTTCTTCAATCTCCTCCAGTGATAAGGAAATCCTATGTACGGAAAATGGAATCCAATAACGCCGTCCTTCCGGCCTAAAGCGTGATCTTCGTCTATGACGTGATAAAGCGCGGTCCTCTGAAATGCAGCCGTCAAGCCCCTTTTATAAAATAAAATTAGGTTAAGAGACTCCTTCCTTTCTTGCTGACGTGGCAATTCACATAACGGACTTTCCCGAAGAAAACCACGGGTGACATCACAAAACCATGGACGTGGTTCCTCCCGTGGCGACTCTCAACCTTCGTTTCCACATGTGAAATTCAATTAATTATCAAAACCCCGGCCGTGGAACTTCTTTCTTGACTGTGGTTCTCCCTTTTCAACGTTTTTCACCTTGGCTTCACTTCATACTTCTTCCAATGACGTTCCAATGCCCAATGTAATCCTCATTGACCAACACTCAATGAACGGCTCCTCTCCACTCCATTTCAACTCCAATTCACCTAAAATCACAATAAAACTTGTGTAGATCTCGATTCCAAGACAATAGGTGAATATACTCGATAAATGCCATGAATGCATGTCCTTGTACTCAAAAGAAGGGGAAAAACTACCTATATGCACATCTAAACTACGTCATATTTCAGGCCATCAGACTTCTTCATGCACTAGGTGCTAACATAGAAGTCTGCTAACCAATCACAATTTCCCAAACAAATGGGACAACCGTGAACCTCCCGGGTACCACTAACCTTACCCCCGTTGGGTAACCCTATAATAAAGGGTCTTCCCTCTATCGTATCTAAGGAAAACCTAGCTACACTGTTCGCTCCAAACGGTGTGTGCAAGCTTTAAATTTATATCCCAAGAAATATGCTTAAAACAAGGATGTGAACCCGCAGTGTACGGATCAATTATAGTAAAATGCAAGAATTCCTGGGTGTCGATCTCAGGGATTTAGGTGAAACTAAGCAAGTATAGGTTGTCAATGCAACTAATAACCACAAAAGCGATTAAAGCAATCAAAAGATGATAATAAGGTCAAATAAGGGGAAATGCGGATTCTACGGATTAAAGCATCTAGTTGTGGTTCCGACTCAAGATCTCAAAATAAAGCGGACAAAGCTGAGGTTTTGCAAAGGGAAGGTGTTTCTAAAGTGGAAATAGATTACCAGGTAAGTTTCACTACTCACTATCCCAAACCAAAGCTCCTATTACCGGGTAAGTCTCAAGGTACTAAGGAAAGGAACTATAATCTCAAACCAACACTCCACCTAAGGGAATAGAATCAACCTTTACCGGGTGAGTCTCAGGCTAACTCACAAAGATGGGATGAAGGCACACTCAAACCCCAATAAAGGATAAACCTTTATTACCTACACTTATGATCTTGGGTAAACAAACTAAGGTCGGGTAAGTCTCATCCAGGCTTGCATTGAACCAGGAAAGGTGTAATAAGAATAGGATTTGACAAACTAGAACACTTAACTCTCAGTTTCGGATCAGAAAAGGTCACCTCGGTCAGTCAAGTTCCACCCCGGCCGAAATGTTCATCAACTGAGCGAGGGACTCTAGGGTTAAGATTAAAGACTCGAGCTTTCAGGGTCCTACTGGGATTAAGATCATTCTATCATCGTCTTTCCCACAACTTTCAGCCAATCACCCTAGAATCGCACAAGAAATTTAACCACTCATCATCATGATAACAATAATCAAATATATGAGAAGGGAATGAATATTTGATCACAAAAACCTTAAGAACAAGGCTTCAATAACTGAATTAAATAATTCACAAATCAGCGTTCCTTAAATCATAAATCAAAAAAGACAATAAACCAAAGGGAATCTAAGAGAACTTACAAACTCCCTCAAAAGCTATCTCAAAACTATGAATCTTCCTTCCTTCAATCTTCAAAGCTTCCTTCAAACTTCCAGAAAATCTCCTAACTGCTGTGTAATCTCTGCTTCCAAGCCTGCGACGATGTTGAATTATGGAAAATCCATCCCTTTTTATAGGAGAATTATCTTCCAAAGATAATAACATCTTAAAAAGATAATTTTTTATAAAATATATTATCTCTAAAATAGATCTCCCAAATATAAGATCTTCCTTTCTGAAATCCAGCCCAAAAATATAAGATATCTTCTTTCCAAAAATAAAAGATCTCAGCCAAAAAAATATCATCTCGTCGGCGCCAGGGTGTTCGCCTCGGTCGGGACGCTCCTCAAGATCACCTCGGTCGAGGTGATACTGTAGCTGACCGAGGTGAATCTCAACTGAATGTGAAATCTCTCAAATCTTGTCCAAAGTAAATCTTCTTCATTAATTCCATGCTTCGTGAGTTCTCTTTTAAGCTTCAGAATGTAGCTCCTATGACTCCTTAGCTCCATTTTGATCCAAAACGTGCCATTTTACCTACGATTTCAATGAAACTTGGTATAGACCTCGATTCCCGTAAAGGAAGATGAAACAATAATATACAACCATACATGTAGATTATTGAAGATAAAACGTCTAAACAAGTCCCAAAAATATAGACATAATACATGCTATCATATACAATCACCGGAAATAAAAGAGTGCGTAGTACATGTATCAAATAATACCGTGCTAGGGAAGCCGTAAATCTGAATGGTATTTGTGGCTGCCGGCACCGCTAGATCAATTACGCTCCTCAACTCGAAAACCCTGCCGTGAGTGCCTTTTGGTCTCCGTGGTGCCTCCACCACGTCTCCTACCTCTACCTTGTCCTTGGGCAGAACCCTGTGAATGTGGATAGCATGGGGCTCTCTGCTGGGGCGGGCCCTGTGTTTGACGATGAGGTGGCCTCTTTCCACCACTAAGAATGCTAACAGGTGAAGAACCCTGCTGGGACGGTGCCGGGCCCTGACGGAAAAAGGTGGCTTGGTGTCCAGGTCTGCCACAAACATAATAAGTCATAGTAGTCCTTAGGAACGTAGCTCGCTTATGCCCGTACCCTCTGCATTTGAAACACTATCGTCCCTTATCTGATACATGCATCAACTGCTAGGGACCGGAACGCCCTTGAGTCTGACTATGTCCCACCCCTACCGCTCCATCTCCAGTACAGGCAGACCCGGTCCTCTGCCTCTTATCCGGCCCTCCGTACTATGCCACTCTCCTAAACCCTAGTCAGTCTCTCTCGTATGCCAAAGGTCGGTCGTGGTACTCCGCTAGGGAGTCACAGCGGAATCCCGCAAGATAAGAACGGGTGGACTTGTTTGCTTCAAAAGGTGTGTTCAGACAAAGCTATAAATTTATAATCCGAATAATAAACCTAATGATAAGCGAACCCGCAGTGTACGGATCAATCGTAGTAAGGGCTTATATTCCGAAGTCGGTCTCAAGGAATCGGTGAGAACAATCACAGTAAAGCAATCTAACTTCAGAAGCATGCAATAATATTGAAGCAAAAGACAAGATGCATATCAAGATGGGGAAATGCAGATTCTAATGATCATAGTATCCAGTTGTGGCTTCGACTCAAGATTTGTACAAGTAAGGTGGACAAAACTGACGTTTGCTGAGGTAAGGTGTTGTAACTATGGGATAGATCACCGGGTAAGTCTCACTACCCACTTTTCCAAACCAAAACTCCTATCACCGGGTAAGTCTCAAGGAACTAAGGAAACGTAAAGGCACTCAAACCAACATCACTCACCTAAGGGTACAGAACTAACCATCACCGGGTAAGTCTCAGGTTAAATCTCAAAGGTAGGATAAAGGCACACGCAAACCCTAATAAAGGATAAACCTTTATTACCAAACACACATCATCATCGGTATACAAGCAAAGGAATCACCGGGTAAGTCTCATCCTAGGCTTGTGTATAAACTAGAAAAGGTGAAACAAGGATAGGATTTGGCGAACTATAGCCTAAACTCAAGATAGGCAATGCAATGGGCGATCTCGTTCTGTGCTATATCGATCTCGGTCGAGATGCTCAACGAACAACCTAAGACGGGTTGCAGATTAGGGTTAACTCGAGCTTTCAGGGTCCACTCAGATAAAGGTCTATTCTTTCATCGTCTATACCACAACCTTCAACTAATCACCCTAGAATCGCAGGGGTATTTATCCAACAATCATCATATTAATGCAATATCAATTATGTAAAGATTATCAAGAATGTCAAGAAAAGGGAATAAAGCAAGCAACAAAGATGACTCAATTATCAAAGCAAACAACTCAATAATAGTATTAATAATGTGTTCCAAAAAGGGATGATAATAACTCACTAGCAATCCCCAAAGAAATCTTCACAATCTAGGGTTCCTTCAACCCTAAGCAATCCTTTCTTCAAATCTTCTTCCCTTCAATCCTTCAAATCAGCTGTCCAAGAAAGCCCTTGACTTCTCTGCCGTAGAGAGTGTCTAACTCAATGTTCACCTTCTCTTTTTATAGAAGAAATTTAGGTCAAAAAATATATCTTGTCTCTTTGGGATGTGCACCGTCGACCTCGATCCAGGCCCAGTGGGCCATCTCGGTCGAGATGTATCACTGTGTCCATCCGAGATGAGCAGTGATCTACGTGCATGAAATCGTATCTTCATCTAGATCTTTCTTCCTTCTTTCCAGCATGGTTCTTGTCCTTCTCCTTGTCCTTCCTAATGCTCCTAAATGTAGCTCCATAGATTCCTTAGCTCTTTATGCTCCATTTCCACCCAAAACGTGCCATATTCCCTACATTAAGTTGTAGGTTAATTCATATATATGGAGAAAATATGCCTACTCTCATGCAAATACACGATTTCAACTACAAAGCTCAAGCACAAAACAAATGAGCACCCTCCCTGGAGCTACATCACTCCAAACATGAAAGAAAGAAAGCCATAAAAGACCCCCTAATGGCATACAAACATCCATAAACCGTCTACTAAACTCTACGAACAACGTCCCCTATATAGTCCGTAAAGGCTTTATGTAAAAGCCTAGAAACACGAATCTTAATAAGACGAATGGTCACTTCCTCCGGGATCCTATTGTTCTCAAAGATAAGAGCATTACGTGCATGCCAAACGTAGTAAATCGTTATCACCAATGCAAACCGCATAACTACTGTCTTACGGTGCTTCTTCCTCCTCCTATGATGAAGCCACCACAACGTAAGGTCCAAGGTGTTGAGCCCGGATTACATACCAAACAAACTCCGTACCTCTCTCCAGATTTTGTTAAAATATCGACACCTAAAAAAGAGATGGTCATGCGATTCTTCATCTCTTTTACAAAGGTGGCATATGGGATCAATCTCTAAGAAACTCATCCGATCATGTGTTGGTAGATGTTTTAACGTGGCCATCCATGCCATACATGCATGCCTAGGGGTTAATCTTGAGTCCCAAATACTGTCATGCCAATGGACTTTAGCCTTTTTCTTTCAAATAAGATGGTAGGCTTCCGTGACTTTGAACCTTCCACCTGGTGATACTTGCTTCAGAATCTTCTCCATATCCACACCTTCCCCAACCATGCTCTTCATGAGGTCCCTTCCAAACAAAATTGCTTTGATCAAGCCCGAGTATCTTCTATGGGTTCCCAATCCTGAGGCTCTGTGACTGATAAGTAACGATGGCGTATGTAATAGCCTTAGTCCTTGGAGCCTTGGAGCCTTTCCTGAGTCTAAATGATCCAAACAGCCACCCATGCGGAACTAGAGGGCCGCACCAGCGGCTGGCCGCCCCTACGCTTCACAGGGTCCTCCCTTGCGGCTTTGTGTGGCTATAGCGACCTTTGACCCGTGCTTTGCAGCTGGCTTCTTTATAAGCCTATCATTTTTTATGAATGAGGGTTTCCTCATCTTCTTCAGCTTCATTTCCTTCTGTACGCTCTTCTTCTCCTCTCCTCTTCCTTGATCTTCTGTGTGAGTTTGAGAGAGTTTTGTTGTGGCTTTGACCTTGGATGATGATGAGTGTTGTTGCTAATGTGCTTAGGTGTTGTAGGGTGATGTTGGTGTTGTTCTTGTTTGTTTCTTATGGTTCTGGTTGTGGTAAGCCAGCTCTCCTTCCTTCCTTTCATTCTTTATTCTTTCCTTGCTTCTTCCTCTTTTCTTTAGCTAGGATTCACAAGCATGAGCTTGTGTGGATCTTTCTTGGACATTTTGATGTTCATACATATGTATATATGTATGTGGTATGTTGTTGTGTGGTAAAGAAGTGAAGAGAGTCGATAAATGGATCGAAAAGAATCCGGGATCAGCTCACTGTTGTCCAACCGCCCATGCGCCTTACTATGAGCCGCCCCTGCACCTTGAGCCATCCGCCCCTTTGCCTCACTGGTTCAGTCCCTGCGTCTCTTGTTTCCTTTGGTGCGTCCAGGATATACCTAGTTGGTATGATTATTTCTTCCCTTTCCTTTGGCCTTGGCTTTAGTTGATGGCTATACTAGCATGGTTAGGATGGGCATGATGAGTTGTATTATGGATATGTGCCTTAGGCACTTATGTTTATGTTGAGGATATGCTTTAGGCATTTATAACCATGTTATGATCTCGAGGTTTAGATTATGGTCATAGGTTGGTTGTGGTTATAGAGACGAGTCTCCTAACCTTTGCAGTATGTGATTGTGTGTGCCTTGCTATTGCAGGCGTTGATTACTTCCCCAAGGGAAAGCAGTGACGTGGTACAGGTTATGCGTATTATAGGTAAGTCCATAGGATTTACTTAGCATTCAGTTGTGGATTTGCGTGATTGTGATGGTTGTGTATGTTCATATGGTTGTGCATTTATAACCTAAACCGGACTAGGATGACCATTTATTACCTTAAATGGCCCAAGTGTATTATAACGGGTCGTGACCACTTGCCGCCACTTGAGGGTAGGAGGAGGTGCCCGAAAGCCAGCAAGACAGGGGGGACGAGGGATGATCACCCTCATGCAAAACCCTTGTGTTAACGGGGGAAGGGACGAGGTTCTTTAGGCTCCTCGTGTCACAAAATAAGTTGAATTAGTAATGGAATAACGTAATTGAAGATAATAAATGAATGTGTGTGGCATTGCATGTGTGGTGTGTGGATATGTGTTTGTGCTATTGCTTCATTCTTATTCATTACTGTAGCTAACGGTGTATACCGTGTTGTAGATGATCTGCAGGTTAGGAAGACTGCAGAGTGAGACAGACATGGTGACCAGCCGAGGACTTCTATACATTAGGTTGCTCGTGGCATATGGGATATTTTGTATCTGATGTTGTGGATGTTGTTTTGTACTCGGCTTTGATGTTCTAAACCCTTTTGATGTATCTTATAAAGTTTTATGTATTTTGGATTTAATATATGTGTGCCTTGTTGTAAGATCCAGTGAACTTGTTGTTTGGCTAGGGTCAGGATCCATTGTGAGATCCTAGCCCAATGTGGCACTCCGAGTCCCGCGGATTTGGGGTGTTATAGAGTTGGTATTAGAGCCTTAGGTTGACAATAATGACACTTGCTATATGCAATAAAGATAGAGTGGATAAATAAACAAAACCCGGAAGGGGTTTGACTTTTGAAAAGGTTTTGGTTTTAAAGCGAGTACAAATGTTTTGGGATAGTATGTACAAAAGTTGTCACCCTTCTGAGGATCTCGACAATATATATATATATATATATATATATATATATATATATATATATATATATATATATATATATATCTATACATATGGCCTATATAGAGCCTTATAAGTTAGGTGTGCATACCCCGCAGATGGCTCGGAGTAGAGCAACTTCTTTTATGGGACGAGGTAGGGGCAGATCACCTCTTCCTCCAGGAGTGATAGGATAGGGACCAGCTCCTGCTGCTGATCCACCAGTGGTGGAGGAGGCTCCTAAGGAGGTTGCTGAGAGTGTCATCCCGGAGACGAGGATCGGTGGATCCAGGAGACAGCAGTCACATCGAGTCCAGTCAGATGACTCAGATCGTGTCTCCATGGGAGGAGCAGAGTTTCGTGATTACATCAGACGGGTAGAGGAGGCCGCCAGAGCAGGAAGACGAGCCCCAAATCTACCAGTGCATGAGGGATCATCTGAGAGATCCGAGGGAGCCACTCAGGTGCCAGTTATGCAGGCACGTGCTGCTAAGACTGTTAGAGCTCCAGAGGAGTACCGAGGGCCTCGACTAGATACCTGGTTGAAGGCGTTCCATCAGTAGGGAGTACCACTCTTCTCGGGGAAGATTGGGTTAAAGACGGAGGTCTGGATAGGACATGTTGACTCAACTTTAGAGTCCATCAGATGTTCTGAGGACAGACGGATAGAGCTAGTACAGTCTCTATTCCGTGACCTTGCTCACAGTGGTGGAGGATTGTACAAGCACGAGTTATGAGCTACGATCGGATGAGGACTTTGATTAGGGAACAATTCTGCCTTGCCTCACCGAGGACGGAGAAGCTGCAGGACTTCGTGGAGGCAAGATTTGAGGACGTACCTATTGCAGATGCCATTAGCCGATTCCACACTGAGTTAGCTTTGCTGGGTCCAACTACACCTTCTGAGGACCAGCATGTGTACTTGTTCTCCCGTCGACTGAGGGAGAGCACACGTGCGTACATGTCGGGATTCCACTGTGAGTCCCTAGGAGATTACCAGGATTGAGCCTCTGCTTATGAGCGAGAGAAAGCCAGCCAGAGGAGGACTTTTCAGACGGGACGGTCGGAGAAGAGGCAACGTACAGGACATACTGGTGTAGGAGCATCTGGATACGGGCGAGGCCAATCTCAGGGCCGCTTGAGTGGTCTAGTGTGTTACAATTGTGGGGCCTATGGACATTTGATTACTGAGTGCCCGAGAGCACCCTTGACTTTCTTCTCGTGCGGGAAGCCAGGACATAGAGCTACATTTTTCCGTCAAGGCAAGACGTCATCATAGTAGGGTTCTTCCTCTGCAGGTGCAACAAGAGGTGGGCAGAGACCGCCTCAGCACTAGGCACATGGACAACAAAGAGTCCTAGGCACACTTGCTACTCAGGGTTCAGCTCTAGGACCGAGTAGAGGCAGAGGGAGAGATGCTAGTACTAGCGATGCCCGAGGAGCTCGAGGCCACGTTTTTGAGTTGAGGAGTATTGAGGAGCTTCCAGCACCAGTTGCTACATGTACCATTCTGTTACATGGTTTACCTATTAGAGTTTTGTTTGATACGGGTGCTAGCATTCCTTTATTTCTGATGTGTGTGTTGAGCGTCTGAGTTTAGCTGCTATATAGGGGACACCCTTTACTATAGGGTTACTAATAGCATGTATTATAGTCTACATTTGGGACTTGTTTAGACGTTTTATCTTCATAAATCTGCATGTATGGGTGTATATTATGTGATTATATTGTTGTTTCATCTATCTTTACGGGAATCGAGGTCTACACCTAGTTTTGTTGTAATCGTAGGTAAAATGGCACGTTTTGGATTAAAATGGAGCTAAGGAGCTAAAGAGTCATTGGAGCTACATTCCGGAGCTTAAAGAAGAACTCAGGAAACATGGAATTAATGAAGAAGATTTACTTTGGACCATATTTGAGAGATTTCACATTCAGCTGATATTCACCTAGGTCGGCTACAATGTCACCTAGACCGAGGTGTCACCTAGACCGAGGTATCACCTCGACCGAGGTGATCTTGAGGAGCGTCCCGACCGAGGCGAACAGCCTGCCGCCAACGAGATCATATTTTTTTTGGCTCAGATCTTTTATTTTTGGAAAGAAGATATCTTATATTTTTGGGCTGGATTTCTGGAAGGAAGATCTTATTTTTGGGAGATCTATTTTAGAGATATGGATATATTTTATAAGAAATTATCTTTTTAAGATATTATTATTTTTGGAAGATAATTCTCCTATATAAAGGGTTGGATTTTCCACAATTCAACCATCATCGGATCTTTGGATCATCAGATTTTTTGGATCAAAGCAGCATTTAGGAGATTTTCTGGAAGTTTGAAGGTAGCTTTGAAGATTGAAGGAAGGAGGATTCATAGTTTTGAAATAGCTTTTGAGGGAGTTTGTAAGATTTTCTTAGACTCCCTTTGGTTCATTGTCTTGTGTGATTTGTGATTGAGGAACGCTGATTTGTGATTATTTGATTCAGTTATGGAAGCCTTGTTCTTAAGGTTTTTGTGTTCAAATATTCATTCCTTTCCCTTTTATTCGATTATTGTTATCATGATGATGAGTGGCTAAATTTCTTGTGCGATTCTAGGGTGATTGGCTGAAATTTGTGGGAAAAACAATGATAGAATGATCTTAATCCCAGTAGGATCTTGAAAGCTCTAGTCTTTAACCTTAACCCTTGAGTACCTCGCTTAGTCGATGAACATCTCGGCCGAGGTGGAACTTGACTGACCGAGGTGGCCTTTTTCTGATCCGAAACTGAGAGTTAAGTGTTCTAAGTTTGCCAAATCCTATTCTTATTACACCTTTCCTGGTTCAATGCAAGCCTAGGATGAGACTTACCCGGTAATTCCTTAGTTTGTTTACCCATGATAATAAGTGTAGGTTTATGCTTTATTGGGGTTTGAGTGTGCCTTCATCCCATCTTTGTGAGTTAGCCTGAGACTTACCCGGTAAAGGTTGATTCTATTCCTTTAGTTGGTGTGTTGGTTTGAGATTATAGTTCCTTTCCTTAGTACCTTGAGACTTACCTGGTAATAGGAACTTTGGTTTGGGATAGTGAGTAGTGAGACTTACCCGGTAATCTATTCACACTTTAGAAACACCTTCCCTTTGCAAAATCTCAGCTTTGTCTGCTTATCTTTAGATCTTGAGTTGGAACCACAACTAGATGCTTTAATCCCTAGAATTTACATTTTCCCTTTATTTGACCTTATTATCATCTTTGATTGCTTTAATTGCTTTTGTGGTTATTTGCAATATTTGACAACCTATTCTTGCTTAGTTTCACCTAAGTCCTTGAGATCGACACTCCAGAATTCTTGCTTTTTACTATAATTGATCCGTACACTGCGGGTTCGCTTCCTTGTTTTAAGCATATTTCTTGGGATATAAATTTAAAGCTTACACACACCGTTTGGAGCGAACAATTACCTGATGACAGTAGTGTCAGAGGTACCCGTGAGATACGTAGTTGTCCCCTTCGTTTAGGGACTCGTGTGTTGCTTGTTGACTTCTTAGTCATGCCATTGATGCATGAAGAAGTCATATTAGGTATGGATTGGATGTGTAGACACCGTGCGGTATCAGATGTTGGTAAGAGAACTATTACAGTCTCTACCGACATTGGTCCGATAGAGGTATTCCGAGGTTGGGACTGTTCGCTCCAAACGGTGTGTGCAAGCTTTAAATTTATAACCCTAGACTTAAGCTTAAAACAAGGATGCGAACCCGCAGTGTACGGGTCAATCGTAGTAAAAGCAAGAAAATTCCAGGGGTCGATCACAGGGACTCGGTGAAACAGAGTCAATACGGTGTGCTTATGTCAATACTAACCACAAGAGCGATTAACACAATCAAAGATGAATAAGAAGTCAATAAAGCAAACATGCAATTCTAGGGATTAAAGCATCTAGTTGTGGTTCCAACTCAAGATCTATAGATAAGCGGACAAAGCTGAGATTTTTGCGTGGGGAAGGTGTTTCTAAAGTGGAGTAGATCACCGGGTAAGTCTCACTACACACTAATCCTAAACCGTAACTCCTATTACCGGGTAAGTCTCAAGGAATCAAGATAAAGAACTATAACCTCAAACTAACACACCATCTAAGGGAATAGAATCAACCTTTACCGGGTAAGTCTCAGGCTAACTCACAAAGATGGGATGGAAGCACACTCAAACCCCAATAAAGGATAAACCTTTATTACCTACACTTATGATCGTTGGCACACAAACTAAGGAATTACCGGGTAAGTCTCATCCTAAGCTTGCTTTGAACCAGGAAAGGTATAATAAGAATAGGATTTGGCAAACTCTAACACTTAACTCTCAGTTATGGATAAGATAAGTAATCTCGGTCAACCAGTTTCCACCCCGGCCGAGATGTTCATCGACTGAACGAGATGCTTAGGGTTAAGGTTAAAGACTCGAACTTTCAGGGTCCTACTGGAATCTAAGATTATTCTATCATTGTTTTTCCCACAACCTTCAGCTAATCACCCTAGAATCACACAAGGAAATTAGCCACTCATCATCATTATGAAAGTATTAAAATATATGGGAAGAAGGTGAATATTTGAACAAGAAGAATTTAATGAAAAGACTTCAATAACTTAATCAAATATCACAACAAAGCGTTCCTTGGATAGCAATCCAACAAGACAAGACAACAAGTGAGGGAATTGAAGATAATCTTACAAAACCCTTCAAAAAGCTATAAAAGCTATAATCTTTAATCTTCCTTCAACCTTCAAAAAGGTTCTTCAATTCTCTCCCAACTGGAGTATGCTCCTGCTGCGTGATCTTCTGAATGATAGCGGATCGTGTGCCGTCTTGATTTTTAGGTCTAAGCCGCCTCCGGAATTGTGGAAATCCAACCCTTTTTATAGGAAAATAACCCTCCAAAGATAATAAATCTTAGAAAGATATTTTCCCATAAATATAGGTAAAATATATGATTCTGTATATCTCCTTCCTTCCAAGAGCCAAGCCCAAAAATATAAGATCTCTTTCCAATCTTAAAAGATCTCATCCAAGAATAAAATATTCCCGCCGCGTCCTAGGTGTTCGCCTCGGTCGAGTCGGCGTCTCTGGATCACCTCGGTCGAGATGAATCTCTGGTCAACCGAGGTGAGTCATAACTGAATGTGAAATCTCTCAAAACTGGTCCAAAGTAAATCTTTAATCCATGGCTATGCTCCCTAGATGTAGCTCCAAATGACTCATGACTCCTTTCGCTCCTTTTTGATGCAAAAACGTACCAAATTACCTGCAATTACAACAAAACTAGGTGTAGACCTTGATTCCCGCAAAGGTAGATGAAATGGTAGTGAAATCACATAATGCACATACAAACATGCAGATTATGAAAGATAAAACGTCAAAACAAACCCCAAAATATAGACTATAATTCATGCTATCAAAATACCCCATACTTAGCCCTTGCTTGTCCCCAAGCAAGTTCTGCATATAGAAGACTAGATAAAATGGATTATAAGTCAAGAAAATCAATGAAAAAGTCTTCCAAAAACATTTTATGGTGTGCAACTATCATAGATCACTCTAAGAGAGTACTTCCTAGAATTTAAAAACTCAACATGATCAAAACATTTTATAAATATAGGAAAGTTGTTCATCTTTGCATAAAATCATAGAATGCATAATAAATCATAATTATCAAAATTAATCATGTATAATCCGATTTAAACCGCTAAGTCAATCAACAAGCTCAAGGTCTCAAGGGCTTCCCAAAAGAAAAGGTCAAGAAACGTGTAGGGTAGGGATGTATGTAAGGTAATGTGGTGCTAGAATCCGGGAAAAGGGATGAACTTCACTTCCACTTTGACTTGCAACATCTTCCACCAATAAGCTTTGCTTATTTCGCACTTTTCTTTTACTTTACTTTTTGGGATGCATGGACAGAGGTGCACAATAACCGAAGCCTGGGAGATTAGCAATCATCAATTTCTTGAGATGCATCAAACCCTTGATGCACATACCATGACCCGTTAGGAATATCGCTCAATCCGACTTTGGCAAGACACAAACACCCGGCTATGTGAATGGTGCCGAGTTACTCATCTTCATGATTGACTTCCCCAAACCTATTATTACTTTCTAACACTTTCACTTCCACCCTACTTCTCAAACTTTACTTCACTTGCTTTCACCACTTCGCTTGCTTCCAAATTCCCGGATAGGTAAAGGGAGGCAAAATGTATATGAGGGGCTAAGCATGATCAAGAAGAAGAAGAAGAAGAGAATGAATTGCCTTGGTCTTTCCAAGAAGAAAGTGAGAGAACTTAACCTGCGGTGTCAACCTTCAAATTCAACATAATTTAGATAAAAACAAAGTATTAAACATGCCAACAATTTCAAACAAAGCATTTAGCAACTTAAACATATTATAAAACCTTTCAAACACATAAAGAATTTAAAACCAGTAGGTAAACAGAATCTTCACTGAGATCATATCCAGATAAGTAACACAAAAAATCGTTTTCGAAAACTCTCAATTAACACACCTCGGTCGAGGTGTTCTTGGTTCAACCGAGGTGAAATGCCTCGTTTGGCCAAGAACCTCCCCGGTCGAGGTCAAAAAATTTTTTTTTTAAAACCAGTTTTATTTCAGTTTCGACGTTTTTCTCAATCAAATAACCTGTAGGTATGCATGTAATATCAGATAATCATATAAATGCAGAAGTGAAGCATAAATAGAATATCCGATGAAATGTAATACATCAAAAGTAGTCGAATACATCAAGTAGTCATATAACTGCAAACACCCCATACTTGGGACACACTGTCCCAGTGGGTCAAATAAAAAAGTCTAAACATGAGTGAACTCACCGGATAAATAGCTGAACTGCATAAAAATATAATAAGGAAAATCCCGCAGCTCCTCAATAATCCTGATCCGGTGGTGGTGGTGGTGGCGCATACGGATACTGAGCCGGGTAGAATGGATAGCCCATAGTCTGCTGGAACTGTAGCTCCATCATCCTGCGCTGATAGTGCTGCTCCTCAAACATCTGGTGAGTCCAGTGGTCGATGCGTCGGTCCTGGGCAGCAAATCTCTCATGCATGTCCACTGTAAGGGCAGCATAAGAGTCTATCATCTGATCTGTCAGGTCGTCGATCCGGCGATGAACCTCAGAATCTCTATGGCGGCGTGTCCGACGCCTAGCAGATCTAGCAGGAGGTGCAGCAGGTGCTGGCTCAGTATCCTCCTCATCATCCAAATCGATGATCGGTGGTGCGCTCGTGCCTGCAGTATCCGTCCCTGTATCCATCGGGACTCCGCCATCTCTCTCGTCCATCGTCTCCTCATCGTCGTCGTCATCCTCCTCAGCCTCAGCAGGGGCAGCTGCTGCCTCTCTGTGATCCTCCATCAGTGGAGCCCATGCTGTCTGCCAATAATGCGGATCAAAGACCGTGAACTGAGCAGACCAGCGGATCCCCTGAGGTGCAGTCCGCTCCCAAGGCATGGCGACGTATGGAGTGGTCAAACCACGGGGAACTAGAATCCTCCGTGTGATCATCTCCTGTAATCCCAGCGGCTTCGGAGCCGCCGCCATCGTGCAAACACTGAGGTCCATCCCGTGGTAGGTAGCGATGTGGGTGACTAGACCTCTGCAGCAAATGTCTCCCTTCGCCTTGGCCTTGATCCTGTGCAGATCCTCTGCCAAGAGCAAGCCAAAGTCTGGGAAACCTCCTGTAACCATGCAGTAGAGGCTGAAGAGCTCGCCCTGTCTGATCTTCTGGGGCGTCTCAGTACGCGCCAGAAGTGTCTCACTGAAAATCCTGTGGGCTAGTCTGAAAGCCGGATGAAAGATGACCTTCTCCCTGGAGTCTCCAGGGCGCCATCTGTCTGCATGCTTAGTAATATGGGCAATCTGCCCCCAGAACTCCCTAGCTACGGATCGGGAGGGGAAATCAGTGGCGGTGGGCTCAGAGAAACCAAAAATCTCTCTCCATATCTCTAAAGGAACTATGAAGTTCCGGCTCATAAACCGGTACTTCACAGAACGGTCTGTGGGGAGGTAGGAGAAGGAGCTAACAAACTCCAAGGTGGGCTCCAAGTAAGCTGGGACTCGGATCTCAGTAAACTGATCCAGCCCGACAGTAGCAATCATCCTCCTAAGGTCAGCATCTAACCCTAGGCAATCAAAAGCCGACACGTCCAGAAATCGAGGTGCGATAACTGGACGGCTAGCTATCCGCTCATAGTCTACCCGGCACCTCTCGTGGATAACCGGGCGGTGAGGACGGGAAGAAGAAGAGGAAGGGGAGGGGGAGGATCTGTCTCTCAGGGCTAAACGACGATCTGAACTCATTTTCACTTCAACTCTGTCAGACTACCTCGGTCACTGACAATCTCCAAGAATCACCTCGGTCGAGATGCAGTTCGACTGGACCGAGGCGCAGCAGTTTCGATTCCAAATCTCAGATTTTCAGTTCTTTTCCCCCTAAAATCACTACAATTGCTTCCTAAGGGGTACTTATGCCTTTCCTCAACAGATTCAAGGGCAACCAAAGCCCAAATCGAAGTAAACGAACGAGTTAGGGTTTCGATCGTTTTTACCTCGTTCCGGCCGATTCACTCGAATTTCTTGCAGATCTACAGTTGCAATATGATCCTCTACTCTTTAATTGCAGTTTGGAAGCGGAAATCTTCGAAAACGAGCGAGGAACGAAGGAGGCGAGGTAGATCTGTCGCCGCGGTCGAGGAAGGTGAATAAAAAGTGAAAAGTAATTTTTTCCCCTTTTATACTTTTACTGGATCTGCTGTCACCTCGGTCGAGATGGTCTCGACTGGACCGAGGTGGTACGGACCGAGGTGGTTCTGCAGAAACCCTAGTCGCCTCGGTTGCTCAGGAATCAACTCGGTCGAGATGCTCTGACAGTGACCGAGATGCTTCTGTCTTCAAAATCTCGAACTTCAGTCCTTCCAGTTGTCCATCCTTCCTTAGATATTCCCTGTTGTCTGTCCAGAACGCCAAAAACAAAGCAAAGCAAAGGAAAAACAAAAACTATCTAAGCTAGACTAGAAAACGGGAAAAGAAAGCAATACCTTGGGTTGCCTCCCAAGAAGCGCTTGATTTAAGGTCGCTAGCTGGACCATAAAGCGTCTCAAATGAGGTATATTGGTGCAACCTCCTCAACCGGCGTTTCCGGTTGGTATTTCTTAAGTCTATGACCGTTGACCTTGAAGCTTCCGCTAGTTTCGCCCCATATCTCAACTGCACCATGAGGGAAAACATGTTTCACAACATAAGGCCCGGTCCATCTAGATTTCAACTTACCTGGAAAAAGGCGGAGGCGGGAGTTGAAGAGTAGAACTAAGTCTCCTTCATTAAGCTCCTTTGGGACGATACGCTTGTCATGCCATCTCTTCGTCCTTTCCTTGTAGATTTTGGCATTCTCATAAGCGTTCAAACGCAGCTCCTCCAGCTCGTTGAGTTCCAATAGTCGCTTTTCACCAGCCTCTTTGATGTCGAAATTCAACCATTTGATCGCCCAATATGCCTTGTGTTCCAATTCAACGGGCAGATGGCAAGACTTCCCATATACCAAATTATAAGGAGTGGTACCTATGGGAGTCTTGAATGCGGTCCTGTACGCCCAAAGAGCATCGTCCAACTTCATGGACCAATCCTTCCTCGTTCTAGAGACGGTCTTCTCCAAAATTGCCTTGATTTCTCTATTCGAGATCTCGACCTGCCCACTAGTTTGAGGGTGATAAGCAGTTGATACCTTGTGGGTTACCCCATACTTCGATAGAAGTGCCTTGAACTTCCGGTTGATGAAATGCGTTCCTCCATCACTAATGATGATGCGTGGAGTTCCAAACCGTGGAAAGATAGTTCTATTCAAGAACTTCACAACCACTTTGGCGTCGTTAGTGGGAGAAGCAATGGCTTCAACCCATCTAGAGACGTAATCAACTGCAAGGAGAATGTAGAGGTTTCCTCCGGAGGATGGGAAAGGTCCCATGAAGTCAATCCCCCATACATCAAAAATTTCCACTTCTTGGATGTTATTAAGTGGCATCTCATTCCTCCTTGATAAGTTCCCTGTTCTTTGGCATGCATCACAAGAGACAACAAAAGATTGCACATCCTTAAATAATGTAGGCCAAAAGACCGGAACGCAATACCTTAGCGCATGTTTTATCGGTGCTAGCATGCCCCCCACAAGGGAGTGAATGATAATGCCTTATGACTCTATTAACTTCATCCTCCGGAACGCACCTTCGAAGCATCCCATCCGGTCCGCGCTTGAATAGTAGTGGCTCATCCCAATAATAATGTCGTACTTCCTTGAAGAATCTTTTCTTTTGAGAGTACGTCAATCCGGGCGGTATCTCCTGGCAAACAAGATAGTTCACAATATCAGCGTACCAAGGACCTTTATTGTCAGAAAGTTTGTGGATGGAATGTTCCACTAATAGTGGATGAATATCAGAGGAGGGAGTAAGAAATTTGTTATTCTCAGTAATCTCAGTTGACGTCATCTCGCCATCGACCTCGGTCGAGGCGCATAAGCGTTGACCGAGATGTTCTTCGGTCGCCTCGCTCAGTCCAGAAAGTGCCTCGGTCGAGGTACTGCTACTGGGTCCGAGACTGGAGATCTTTGTCTCCTGGATTAGCTTCTCAGTTTTAGCTCCTGGATCCTCTTCCAGTGCCTTCAAGCTCCGTATATCTGCATCATAAGAAACATCTATACCTTCGTCTATTAAACTGAAGCTAATAACTCTTTCGAGTGGATCGTTAATAAGGATAGAGCTCACCAATTCTCTTGATTCTTCTTCATCGTAGATGTTGAAGATATCATCAGTTAGTTGCTCCCCTTTCATGGCTGCAAGTAGCGCGAACTCCACCTCATCCCCACCAACGTTGAATTTCAACTTGGCGTTCTTGCAATCCACGTTGCAACCCGAAGTTGCTAGAAATGGTCTCCCGAGAATAATAGGAACAGGATAATCTGCGGGAATGTCAAGTACAACAAAATCTATAGGAAGATAGAAGTTACCTAACTTGACCGGAACGTCTTCCAAAATGCCCACGGGATGGGTAATGGAGCGATCCGCCATGTAAAGTCGAATCTTGACCGGCTTGGGCTCTCCAAGACCGATCTTCGTGCATAGCTCCAGCGGGATGATGCTCACGCTGGCTCCTAGATCACAAAGGGCTTCACAAGTGACATCCCCAACTTGAATGGGAATACAAAATGAGCCGGGATCTCTCAACTTGGGTGGCATCTTTTCCTTCATGATTTTGATAAGCTCCGAAGATTTAGATGTCATCCTAACTTCACCAACATCCTCCAGCTTCCTCTTCCTTGATAAGATTTCTTTTAAGAACTTCCCATAGGCAGGCATACCTAAAATAGCATCAAGGAAAGGAATATTAATATGTAGCTTATTCATCAAGTCAAGAAACTTACCGAAGTGCTTGTCTAGATGTGCTCTGGCTCTGGACTGAGGGAATGGAAGTGGTGGTTTGTATACAGGAGGTGGAACATAAGTTTATGTCGTCCCTCCTGCTTTTTGTTGCTCCGCCTCGGTTGGCATCTCGGTCGAGGTGTTCTTCGACTGGATCTGGACCGAGGTGGTCTGCGTCGAGCGAGGTACTGGATCTGCAGTTTTGAGTCCACTCCTCGTCGTTATGGCCATGCATTGGCCCTTAGGGTTAGTTTCCGTCTTTGCTGGAAGCTTCCCTGGATCTCTTGGCGCTTCATTCGCCTTATTAGCAAGTTGTTGTTCGAAGGACTTTTGGGCCCTCGAAAATGAAGTCATGGAATTCTCCATAGCGCTAAGCTTGATCAAGATTGCCTCCAGAACTGCGTCTTTCTTTTCTGGCTGAGACGAACTTGATCCTTGCCCTTGGCTTTTCAATGGAGTAGAAGAAGAAGAAGGGGAAGAGAGGAAAGGGTTAGAGGAATCATTAGAGGTGGAGTTTGAATGATTGTTACCGTAGTTTTGGTTATTCGCCCTCCAGTTGTTGCTATTGGATCCTCTATTGTTGTTGTTGTAGTTGTTGTTTCGGGGACCGTTGTTGTTGTTACGGTACCCGTTATTGTTGTTGTTCCTTTGCCCTTGCTCTTCCTTTTGAGCCATCAAGAGCTCCTTCAATTGCTTCACGTCATTCGTCAAAGACGTGAGTTGATTGTTGTTGGATTGAGTCTCTTGAAAGTTGACTCTTTTAACTCCACCTTCAACTCCTTGGTGGGTGTATTTCTCCATGTGCAAGGCTTGCTTCTCAATGAAGTCCCAAGCCTCATCAATCGCCATGTCCATGAAGGTACCGGCGGAGAGTAGTTGGAGATTGAACTGGGTGCTTCCATCCAGCCCTTTGAAATAGATCTCCAGCAACTCGATCTTTGGAATCCCATGATGTGTGCAATCCAAGAGGATATCCTTGAAACGCTCCCAAGATTTGGACAAGCTCTCCTTGTCCTTCATAATGAAAGCGTTGATCTTCCCTCTCATTTCAGCGGTCTTTGAGGGGGGAAAGAATTTGGTCAAGAATTCCGTAGTCATCTCCTCCCATGTGCTAATTTTTCCTGGAGGAAGAGATTGATACCAAGTAAGAGCTCTATCTTTTAAAGAAAAGTAAAAAGGTCTTAGCTTGTAGTTGTTATTCTCAATTCTGGGAGGTTGCAAGGTTTCCATCAAGATCTCGTAGTTTTGAAGATGTTGATGCGGCGACTCCTTCTCTAGCCCTCCGAACTGGCATTGGCGAATCATGGCTAGAACTTGCGGTCGAAGTTCGTAGTCATGATCTGCTGGATCTCCTAGGTTCACTCCTGGACGCCTCAGCTGTTGATTAGGGTCCATCCTTTGACCTAGGGTTTGTGGGATTCCTGCAAGAAGGACATCTCGGACTGGCATCCGAGGTAGAGGTACATCGGCCGGGGCGTCAGGTACTGGAATCTGCCTCGGTCGAGGATCAACAGGAGGATCTTCCCTCGGTCGAAGTGGAATCTGGTCTCGTATGACTGCTATCTCAGCTTCGATTGCTGCAGTCCTGGTGCGATTCTCTTCTTTCTCTTGCCTGAGTTCTTCCTTGCTGAGGCGTAGCAGCTCTAGCGCCTCTTTCAATTGGGCCGCAAGATCACGATCGTCTTGTTGGGCCATCTTCGCTTCTCTTAAGCGTCGCTTATATGTCTTTTCTGGTTCGGGATCGTAAGGAACGATTTCCTTCCCAGCGCGGGTTCTTCGCATATACCTAAGAAAGAACCTGCAAAAGTCACTCAAGTAGAGTGGTTAGATGAAACGGGGCAATCGCCCCAAGAGCAAACCGTACCGGCTCGGTCTAGACCAAGTCCCCGGCAACGGCGCCAAAAACTTGTTCGCTCCAAACGGTGTGTGCAAGCTTTAAATTTATAACCCCAGACTTAAGCTTAAAACAAGGATGCGAACCCGCAGTGTACGGGTCAATCGTAGTAAAAGCAAGAAAATTCCAGGGGTCGATCACAGGGACTCGGTGAAACAGAGTCAATACGGTGTGCTTATGTCAATACTAACCACAAGAGCGATTAACACAATCAAAGATGAATAAGAAGTCAATAAAGCAAACATGCAATTCTAGGGATTAAAGCATCTAGTTGTGGTTCCAACTCAAGATCTATAGATAAGCGGACAAAGCTGAGATTTTTGCGTGGGGAAGGTGTTTCTAAAGTGGAGTAGATCACCGGGTAAGTCTCACTACACACTAATCGTAAACCGTAACTCCTATTACCGGGTAAGTCTCAAGGAATCAAGATAAAGAACTATAACCTCAAACTAACACACCATCTAAGGGAATAGAATCAACCTTTACCGGGTAAGTCTCAGGCTAACTCACAAAGATGGGATGGAAGCACACTCAAACCCCAATAAAGGATAAACCTTTATTACCTACACTTATGATCGTTGGCACACAAACTAAGGAATTACCGGGTAAGTCTCATCCTAAGCTTGCTTTGAACCAGGAAAGGTATAATAAGAATAGGATTTGGCAAACTCTAACACTTAACTCTCAGTTATGGATCAGATAAGTCACCTCGGTCAGCCAGTTTCCACCCCGGCCGAGATGTTCATCGACTGAACGAGATGCTTAGGGTTAAGGTTAAAGACTCGAACTTTCAGGGTCCTACTGGAATCTAAGATTATTCTATCATTGTTTTTTCCACAACCTTCAGCTAATCACCCTAGAATCACACAAGGAAATTAGCCACTCATCATCATTATGAAAGTATTAAAATATATGGGAAGAAGGTGAATATTTGAACAAGAAGAATTTAATGAAAAGACTTCAATAACTGAATCAAATATCACAACAAAGCGTTCCTTGGATAGCAATCCAACAAGACAAGACAACAAGTGAGGGAATTGAAGATAATCTTACAAAACCCTTCAAAAAGCTATAAAAGCTATAATCTTTAATCTTCCTTCAACCTTCAAAAAGGTTCTTCAATTCTCTCCCAACTGGAGTATGCTGCTGCTGCGTGATCTTCTGAATGATAGCGGATCGTGTGCCTTCTTGATTTTTAGGTCTAAGCCGCCTCCGGAATTGTGGAAATCCAACCCTTTTTATAGGAAAATAACCCTCCAAAGATAATAAATCTTAGAAAGATATTTTCCCATAAATATAGGTAAAATATATGATTCTGCATATCTCCTTCCTTCCAGGAGCCAAGCCCAAAAATATAAGATCTCTTTCCAATCTTAAAAGATCTCATCCAAGAATAAAATATTCCCGCCGCGTCCTAGGTGTTCGCCTCGGTCGAGTCGGCGTCTCTGGATCACCTCGGTCGAGATGAATCTCTGGTCAACCGAGGTGAGTCATAACTGAATGTGAAATCTCTCAAAACTGGTCCAAAGTAAATCTTTAATCCATGGCTATGCTCCCTGGATGTAGCTCCAAATGACTCATGACTCCTTTCGCTCCTTTTTGATGCAAAAACGTACCAAATTACCTGCAATTACAACAAAACTAGGTGTAGACCTCGATTCCCGCAAAGGTAGATGAAATGGTAGTGAAATCACATAATGCACATACAAACATGCAGATTATGAAAGATAAAACGTCAAAACAAACCCCAAAATATAGACTATAATTCATGCTATCAGGGACCTTGGGAAGACGGGTTTTTTCATCAGTGCTTTACGAGCAGCGAGGCTGATAGGACAGTATGTGATGCCTTCTGGTGTTATGCCGTGAAGGAAGGAGATAGCCCAATCTTGGAGGAGATACTAGTAGTCTTCGAGTTTACAAACGTGTTTGCTGAGCCGTCTAGTTTGCCGCCTCAGAGGAGTGTGAACTTCGGGATCGAGTTGGAGCCTGACACGAGACCGATCTTGAAGGCCCCATATCGTATGGTGCCTGTCGAGATGTTGGAGCCGAAGAAGCAAATCAAGGAGTTGGCTGAGAAGGGCTTTATCCACCCTAGCGTATCCTCGTGGGGAGCACCTTGCCTCTTCGTGCAGAAGAAGGACGGATCGTTGAGACTCTGCATTGACTACAAAGAGTTGAACAAGGTGACCATCAAGAACAAGTATCCACTGCCTCGTATTGATGATCTACTTGATCAGCTTCAGGGAGCGACGGTATTCTCCCGGATTGACTTACGCTCAAGATATCACCAGTTTAGAGTGAGAGAACAAGACGTGCATAGGACGGCATTTCGTACCCGTTATGGACACTACGAGTTTGTAGTGATGTCATTTGGGCTGAAGAATGCCCCAACTGTCTTCATGGAGTTGATGAACAGTATCTTCATCAACTTCCTTGATCAGTTTGTGGTAGTCTTCATTGATGACATTTTGGTGTACTCTCATAGCAGAGAGGATCATGCTGGTCATCTGAGGACGGCTTTGCAGATTTTAAGGGATAGAGAGTTGTATGTCAAGCTCTCTAAGTGTGAGTTTCGGATGTTTGAGATTGCGTTTCTTGGAGACATCGTCTCCGCCAATGGGATTATGGTTTATCCGGTGAAGATTGAGTTTGTTGCTACATGGACGACACCGACGAACGTCAAGGAAATGCGTAGCTTTCTTGGCCTAGCCGGTTATTACCGACGCTTTGTGGAGGGATTTTTCGTGATTGCCCGTCCACTTATGAGTCTACTGAGGAAAGACTACCAGATTTGTGTGGTCTGATTAGTGTGCCTAGAGTTTTGAGGAGTTGAAGAGGCGTTTGACTTCTGCTCCTGTCTTGGCACAACCAGAGGTTTCTGAGGATTTCGTGGTTTACAGTGATGCATCCAAGCTAGCCTTGGGATGTGTATTGATGCAGAGAGGCAGAGTTATTGCATTTGCGTCTCGACAACAGAAGACGTATGAGGAGAACTACCCGACTCATGATTTGGAGTTGGCAGCGGTAGTTCATGCTTTGAAGATCTAGAGACATTACTTGTATGGTGCCACATGTCAGATCTTCATAGACCATAAGAGTCTGAAGTACATTTTCACGCAGTGGGAATTGAATAACCGCCAGCGTTGATGGCTTGAGTTGTTCAAGGACTTTAACCTTGAGATTTTGTATCATCCAGGGAAGGCGAACGTTGTCACCGACGCCTTGAGCAGGAAGACGCCTCGAGAGAAGGAGATTGCTAGATTGACAGTACATCCTCAGCTTCAGAAGGATCTAGCTTGGCCAGAGATGGACATCCAGTTTCCTGATGAGAATGCCCAGTTGTTTGGTATAGAGGTTCTACCTGGTCTGTTGGATGAGATCCAACGGAAGCAGGGGACCTGCCCAACTTTCATTAGGATTAGGGAGAGGATATCTCGTGGAGAGGCACCACAGTTCTCCATAGGAGCTGATGGAGTTATGAGACGCCGCGACCGCGTCTATGTACCCGCTGATGCGGAGCTGAGACAGAGGATTTTACAGGAGGCTCACTATACACCTTACTCAGTACATCCAAGTACGAGTAAGATGTGCCATGATGTGAGACGCTCATATTGGTGGGGAGGGTTGAAGCCCGATGTAGCCAGATTCATGGCTCAGTGTGCGACCTGCCAACAGGTCAAGATAGAACATTGCAGACATGAAGATAAGCTCCATCCATTGCCATTACCGTAGTTGAAGTGGGAAGATGTCTCCATGGACTTTGTGACTAGATTGAGGCCTAGTAGGAGTTTTGACGCTATTTGGGTTTCTGTTGATAGACTGAAATGGACGACACGTTTCATTCCTATTAGAGAGACGTGACCTGTGAGCAAATTGGTTGAGGAGTACACTAGACAGAGAGTGAGACTCCATGGTGTACCTAGGACGATCGTCTCTGATCGAGATGGACGGTTTACCTCGAGGTTTTGGCAGCAAATTTAGACTACTTTGGGGAAGAGTCTACACTTCACGACCACGTTTCACCCCCAGACAGATGGTCAGTTAGAGAGGACCATCCAGACCCTTGAGGCTATGCTGCGAGCTTGTGTGTTGGATTGGGGACAGGGATGGTCAGATTACCTCCCATTAGTTGAGTTCTCATACAACAACAGTTGGTATGCATCTATTGGGATGACTCCTTATAAGGCACTGTATGGACATAGGTGTCGTACACCTTTATGATGGGATGAGTCTAGCAGTATCAATGGGATAGTGTCAGAGCATATTCAAGATGATATGGCTCGAGTAGCGCTGATCAGAGAGAGGATGTTGGTTGTACAGAGTCGCCAGAAGTCATATGCGGACAAGAGGCGTCAACCTCTAGAGTTCAAGGTAGGAGCTCATGTTTGGTTGAGAGTATCTCCGACGCGAGGCGCCAGACATTTTGGTATAAAGGGGAAGTTGAGTCCTCGATATGTCGGTCCTTTTGAGATACTGGATAGAGTTGGGAGGGCAGCATACAGATTAGCATTGGCTCCGAGGTTAGAGGGTGTTCACCTTGTGTTTCACGTGTCTCGGATGAGGGAGTACATACCCGATCCGAGGCACATTGTGAGTTATGAAGATTTAGTGGTTGAGCCGGACCACACCTTTGCAGAGCACCCTATTACAATCCTAGAACGAGGTGTGAGACGCCTGCGTTTGAAGGACATTCCGATACTGAGGATGTAGTGGTCTAGATGAGGACTTGATGAGGCCACATGGGAGACTGAGGATAGTATCCAGAGGAGCTATCTAGAGTTCTACGCCGAGATAGATGCACCTGTAGGATCCACGAGTAGATCTTAGTGCTATCTTGGTGAGTATAAGTTATGCTACGTGTTTATGTGATATGTTGTGCTTTCGTGCTAGCTGTGATGTGTGCATATGATCTTTTAGATCTTGTTGCTAGCGCGAGATAGGTATAGCTGGAGATGGTTCTTTCCTCCATGCTATTATGCATGTGTTTAGGATTAACTGGAGATAGTTCTTTCCTCCATGCTATCATTGATGTACATAGTGTGAGTGGAGACGGTTTTCATCCACGTAGTTATGTTATGTGTACGTTTTGGTTAGAGACGGCTTTCCTCCATGCCAGTGTGACGTGGTTAGTGTTTGGCTAGAGATGATCTTCCTCTAGGCCTTGGTTAGAGCTTATGATGGTTGCTGGAGTGATGATTCCTCCATGCTATGTTTGAGGATATAGAATGTTATAGGTTGTTATGTAATACTTCTGAGGGAGAGCTACACCTCGGCATATGGGTCAGAGAGGATTTGGGATCATGCAAGTTTCGGGACGAAACTTGTTTTTAGGGGAGTGTGATGTAAGAGCGTTAGTCCTTGGAGCCTTTGCTGAGTCTAGATGATCTAGACAGCCTCCATTGCAGACCTAGAGGGCCGCACTAGCGGCTGGCCGCCCCTACGGCTCTGTGTGGCTGTAGCCGATTTCGTTGACCTTTGACCCGTGCTTTGCGGCTGGCTTCCTTTATAAGCCTCCCATTGCTTCTGAATGAGGGTTTCCTCATCTTCCTCAGCTTCATTTCCTTCTGAACGCTCTTCTTCTCCTCTCCTCTTCCTTTATCTTCTTTTGATCTCTCCTTGATCTTGTGTGTGAGTTTGAGAGAGTTTTATTGTGGCTTTGACCTTGGATGATGCTGAGTGTTGTTGCTGATGTGTTGAGGTGTTGTAGAGTGATGTTGGTGTTGTTCTTCTTTGCTGCTTAGGGTTTTGGTTGTGGTAAGCCAGCTCTCCTTTCTTCCTTTCATTCTTTCTTCTTTCCTTGCTTCTTTCTCTCTTCTTTAGCAAGGATTCACAAGCATGAGCTTGTATGGATCTTTCCTGGACATTTTGATGTTCATACATGTGTGTATATGTATGTGGTATGTTGTTGTGTGGTAAAGAAGTGAAGAGAGTCGAGAATAGGTTCTAAGAGAAGCCGGGATCAGCTCACTGCTATCTAGCCGCACTTGTGTCTGTGTCAGGCCGCCCCTGCGCCTCACTGTGAGCCGCCCCTGCGCCTCACTGTGAGCCGCCCCTGCACCTTGAGCCATCTGCCCCTGCGCCTCACTGGTTCAGTCCCTGCGTCTCTTGTTTCCGCTGGTGCGTCCAGGACATACCTAGTTTGTATGATTCCTTTTTCCCTTTCCTTTGGCCTTGGCTTTAGTTGATGGCTAGGTCAGCATAGTTAGGATGGGCATGATGAGTTGTATTATGGATATGTACCTTAGGCACCTATGTTTATGTTGAGGATATGCCTTAGGCATTTGTGAGCATGTTATGATCTCGAGGTTTAGATTGGGGTCATAGATTGGTTGTGGTTATGGAAACGAGTCTCCTAACATTTGCAGTATGTGATTGTGTGTGCCTTGCTACTGCAGGCGTTGATTACTTCCCCAAGGGGAAGCTGTGATGTGGTACATGTTACGAGTATTACAGGTAAGTCCATAGGACTTACTTAGCGTTCAGTTGTGGATTTGCGTGATTGTGATGGTTGTGTATGTTCATATGGTTGTGCATTTATAACCTAAACCGGACTAGGATGACCATTTATTACCTTAAATGGTCCAAGTGTATTATAACGGATCGTGACCACTTGTCTCCGCTTGAGGGTAGGAGGAGGTGCCCAGAATCCAGTAACACAAGGGGGACGAGTGATGATCACCCCCATGCAAAACCCTTGTGTTAACGGGGGAAGGGACGAGGTTCTTTAGGCTCCTCGTGTCACAAAATAAGTTGAATTAGTAATGAAATAACGTAATTGAAGATACCAAATGAATGTGTGTGGCATTACATGTGTGGTGTGTGGATATGTGGTTGTGTTATTGCTTCATTCTTATTCATTACTTTAGTTAACGGTGTATACCGTGTTGTAGATGATTTGCGGGTTAGAAAGACTGCAGAGCAAGACAGACAGGGTGACCATCCGAGGACTTCCGTACATTAGGTTGCTCGTGGGATATGGGATATTTTGTATCTGATGTTGTGGATGCTGTTTTGTACTTGGCTTTGATGTTGTAAACCCTTTTGATGTATCTTATATAGTTTTATGTATTTTGGTTTTAATCTATTTGTGTCTTGTTGTAAGATCAAGTAAACTTATTGTCAAGCTAGGGTCAGGATCCATTGTGAGATCCTAGCTCAATGTGGCACTCCGAGTCCCGCGGATTTGGGGTGTTATAGTGTATCCATTTAATCCAAAGGCTTTCCCTTCCCTCGTGTATATGGCTATAATGTTTACACATGAAAGCTACATTCCATGCCCTTAGATCAAGTATCCTTAGACCACCTTCATCTTTAGGTTTACAAAGTTCCTTATATGCTACCCTTGGCCTCCTCCATAGAAATTGCCGGGTCATTCAATCACCCTATCCAAAACTACCCCTAGAATAGGTAACATGGATAGCCAAAAACTATCCACTCCTTAAACCAATGAGGTGATGATTTCCACTCGTCCCGCAAAGGATAAATTCCTCTTGTTCCATGTTGATATATGCTTGGCAATCTTATCCAACAACGGAGTATATTTTGACGCTCGCAACGTATGTGGTGCCATCGGTATCCCAAGATATCAAAAAGGAAATCTACCCAGTGAAAAGCCCGTAATAGCTTTGAGCTCTTCAATCTCCTTATTAGGAATAGATGCAACATACATGGATGACTTATCCATGCTCAACCTTAACCCAGAAAGAGATCCAAACCGTTGTAAGGCATGCGTTAACACCCCCACCGAGTCTTTGTCCCCTCGGAAAAAAAGAACAATGTCGTCTGCATAAGCTAGATGGGCCAACCGGAACTCACCACAGTGTTGATGAAATCGAAAGAAAGATCTAATCATTTCAGCCTTGAGAAGTCGAGAAAATATTTCCATACAACAAATGAACAAGAGTGGTGACAAGGGATCCTCTTGACGGAGCCCTCGCTTCCCCAAAAAGAAGCCATGAATCTCTATATTGACCTTGATTGAGTATGAGGTTGTTGAGACACATTCCATGATCCAAGAGATCATTCTTAATGGGAACCCAAGAGTGACAAAGGAAAATCTAAGAAAGCTCCAAGAGACGGTATTGTATGCTTTGGCAAGATCAATATTAAGGAAGCAACGTCTAGTGTCCCTCTTAACATTATACCTACGTAAGAACTCTTAAACAAGGAATACATTGTCGGACATCAACCTTCCCGGCACAAACGCTGCTTGTGAAGAATCAATGAGGTACTCCAAGCATGGCCCTAACCTTGTCGTCATGATCTTTGAGATTATCTTATACACCACATTGCAGCAAGAGATTGATCAGAAATGCTCAACCCATGTAGAATTATCATTCTTTGGAACTAGAGAGACAATCGTGTGGTTAAGTTTGCGGAGCAACTTGCCATTCACAAAGAACTCCTTTACCGCTACACAAACCTCACTCCCGACTAACTCCCAAGCTGACTTGAAGAAACAAGACGTAAAACCGTCTAGCCCTGGTGCCTTTTCCTTTGTTATGCTCCACAGTGCTGCTTTGATCTCGGCATTAGACACCGGCATTACAAGGCTTACCTTGTCCAACCTCTTCATATTTGGCCCAATAGCAAACTCACTATCCAAAGGCACCTCTACCATCTCTTCAGTAACAAAGAGACCTTGATAAAAGAATATAAACGCCTGCACAACTTCATCATTAGAGCTGGTACTTTCCCTATTAGCACCCACAATGGATGCCACGTGACATCCCATTGACCTCACCTTCATAAGTCCATGAAAGAACCTAGTTGACTTCTCACCATGCAAAATAAACTTCGACTTTGCTTGTTATGAAAGGAAGGAAAATTTCTACTTCATTCAATCTTTTCATCCTCGCTTTTGTACATATCATCCTCTCCCTTATACTTATAGACGTCGGATTCATTCACAACTCCTCTAACACTCGACTATACTCCTCATTTGCATGCTTAGCTCGTTCCACGATATGTCCAAAATGCAGTCGATTCAGGGTACGCAAAGGCCCCTTTATACCTCTCAATAGCATGCAAAGCCTATATTGGTATGTTCCCCGAAGATGACACACCCATCTCTCTTGCACTAACTCAATGAAGTTCTCATGTTTGGACCACATATTGAAGAACTTGAAAATCCTCCTTTTACCACAAACTTGTCGATGTAGGTGAGCAATGCCCGGTTTGTGATCCGAGTATTGCCACTTATCCGCAAGCATTGCTCGGCAATGTATACCCTGATCCATCCAAGCTCCATTTACCATGATCCTATCAGTTTTGCTCCAAATCGTACCATTAGTCAAAGTAAGCTTAGACTCACTATGTAAGGGACATCCATCAAGCCTAGATCCTTGCAAACCTCATACAAGGGTCTACATTCATATAATTTAACCCGTTCTCCATGGATACGTTCATCCGAGTACATAACATTATTGAGATCCCCAAGAAAAAGCCAAGGCAAGCTGCTTTCCCCTATGGTGTCTCGCATTCCTTGCCATGTCTCCCTCCGAGTAGACACTCTATGCTCCCCAAGAACAAAGAAGGCACCAAAGACAACTCCGGTGGCCTTGCATGTCATCATGCACGAAATAAATTGTACATGCACACGTAAAACTTGAATGTTGATAGCATGTATAATAGTCTATATTTTTTCATAAATCTGCATGTATGGATGTATATTCTTTGATTATATTTTTGTTTTGTCTACCTTTGCGGGAATCGAGGTCTACACCTAGTTTCGTTGTGATTGTAGGGAAAATTGCACGTTTTGCATCGAAATGGAGCTAAGGAGCTTTTGGAGCTACATTCTGGAGCTTTGAGGAGTTATAAGAAGATCTCAGGAAGCATGGAAATGATTAAGAGGATTGATTTTGGACCAGATTCGAGATGATTCACATTCAGCTGAGAATCACCTCGGTCACCTATAGTACCACCTCGACGGAGGTGATCTTGAGGAGCGTCCCGACCGAGACGAACAACCTGCCGCCGGCGAGATCTTTATTTTTGGCTGAGATCTTTTATTTTTGGAAGGAGAATATCATATATTTTTGGCTGGATTTCTGGAAGGAAGATATTATATTTGGCTGATTTATTTTGAGAGATATGGATATATTTTCTGGGAAATTATCTTTTTAAGATATTTTATCTTTGTAAGATAATTCTCTCATATAAAGGGTTGGATTTTCTACAATTCAGAGATGCTTGGAGCATCTGGAATATCTGGTGTTTTGAAGGCAAGTTGAAGGAAGAGTTGAAGGAAGTTTGAAGGATTGAAGTTCAAGGAAGGAAGGAATCATAGTTGCAGTTGGCTTTTGAAGGAGTTTGTAAGATCTTATTAGATTGCTTTTGGTTTGTTGTCTTTTCTGATTGTGATTTGAGGAACGCTGATTTGTTACTTGTTTGATTAAGTTATTGAGACCTTTTTGTGTTAAGGTTTTCTTATTCGAATATTGATTTCATTCTCAGAAATTTGATTATTGTTATCATGATGATTGTTGGCTAAGTTCTTTATGCGATTCTAGGGTGATTTGCTGAAAATTGTGGGAAAGACGATGATAAAATGATCTTAATCCCAGCAGGACCCTGAAAGCTCGAGTCTTTACCTTAACTGTAGAACACCTCGGTCAGTCATTGAACATCTCGGCCGGGATGGAATATAACTAAGCGAGGTGAACCTTTCCTGAACCTTATCTGAGTTAAGAATTTCAGTTTGCCAAATCATATCCTTATTATACCTTTCGTGGTTCAACGCAAGCCTAGGATTAGACTTACCCGGTGATTCCTTTGCTTGTTAACCCAAGATCATGAGCGTAGGTAATAAAGGTTTATCCTTTATTGGGGTTTGAGTGTGTCTTCATCCCATCTTTGAGAGTTAGCCTGTGACTTACCCGGTAAAGGTTGATTCTATTCCCTTGGGTGGTGTGTTGGTTTGAGCTTATAGTTCCTTTCCTTAGTACCTTGAGACTTACCCGGTGATAGGATCTTTGGTTTGGTATAGTGAGTAGTGAGACTTACCCGGTGATCTATTCTCACCTTAGAAACACCTTCCCTTTGCAAACCTCAGCTTTGTCCACGTTATCCCTAGAGATCTTGAGTCGGAACCACAACTGGATGCTTTAATCTCTAGAATCCGCATTCCCTTTATCTGACTTTTCTATCATCTTTGATTGCTTTAATTCGTGGCCATTAGTTATTTGACAACCTGATTTCCGTGTTTTGTTTCACCATAGTCCTTGTGTTCAACCCCTGGAATTCTTGCTTTTATTACAATTGATCCGTACATTGCGGGTTCGCATATTGTTCAAGCATACTTTTTGGGTAATAAATTTTAAAGCTTGCACACACCTTTTGGAGCGAAGAAGTTTTTGGCGCCGTTGCCGGGGACTTGGTCTAGACCAAGCCAGTTTCGGTTGTCTTTCGGGGCTATTGCCCATGTTGCTATTGACTACTTTACTAGAGTGTTTTCGCAGGATCTTTCCTTAGGTTTATGAAAAGAACTCGTGATGGAAAGGAAATCGTTCCCTACGATCCCGAACTAAAAAAGACCTACAAGAAAAGATTGAAAGAATCTAAGATGGCCAATCAAGACAATCGCGATCTTGAAGCCGAATTAAAGGAGGCATTGGAACAGCTACGCCTCAGTAAGGAAGAACTGCAGCAAGAGAAGGACGATACTCGCGCCAGAACAGAAGGAATTGAAGCAAATATGGCTGCTCTAAGGGCCCATTTTCTGCCTCGACCGATCCCAGATCCTCGACCGAGGCAAGACCCAGTTCAAGTTTCCCCGGCCGAGATACACTTACCACCTCGGATGCCTATCCGAGATGTTCTTTTTGCTGGAGTTCCAAAAACCCTAGGACAGAGGTCAGCAAGTTAGGCGTCCAGGAGTCAACCTAGGTGATCCAGCTGAGCATGATTATGAACTTAGACCGTAAGTTCTAACTATGATCCGACAATGTCAATTTGGAGGTTTGGAGAGAGAGTATCCGCATCAGCATTTGCAAAACTATGAGATTCTGATGGAGACATTGAGACCTTCAAGAGTGGAGAATAACAACTACAAGTTGAGGCCTTTCTATTTCTCTTTGAAAGACAAGGCGCTTGCTTGGTATCAATCTCTTCCGGCCGGAAAAATCAACACTTGGGAAGAGATGACAACGGAGTTTCTTACTAAGTTATTTCCTCCCTCTAAGACCGCTGAATTGAGGGGAAAGATCAATGCTTTTACTATGAAGGACAAGGAGAGTTTGTCCAAGTCATGGGAAAGATTCAAGGATCTTCTATTGGATTGCCACATCATGAGATTCCAAAGATCGAGTTGTTGGAAATTTATTTCAAAGGTTTGGATGGAGCTACTCAATTCAATCTCAAACTACTTTCCGCCGGCATATTCATGGACATGCAAATAGATGAAGCTTGGGATTTCATTGAAAATCAAGCTTTACACATGGAGAAGTACTCCCATCAAGGAACTGAAAATGGAGCAAGGAGAGTTAGCTTCCAAGACACATCACCAAATGGAGCTCAACTTACCTCGCTTAGCAACGAGGTAAAAGCATTAAAGGGGCTTTTAGTAGCTCAAACAAAGAAGGAGCAAGATGGAGGATATCAAGGAAGAAACAACTATCAAGGGCCGCGGAACAACAAGTACAACAACAATAGAAACTCCAACAACAAAATCCCGGTAACCCTTATCCTCATGCTAATAATGCTTTTAACGCCCCCTCTTCTTCTTCTACTCCATTGAGAAGCCAGGAGCCTGGATCGAGTTCGTCCTAGCCAGAAAAGAAGGATGTTGTATTGGAGGTAATTTTGATCAAGCTCAACGCTATGAAAACATCGATGAATTCATTCTCGAAGGCACAAAAAGCCTTAGAGCAACAATTCTTCAACAAGGCGAATGAAGCGCCAAGAGATCCAGGGAAGCTCCCATCAAGGACAGAGAGCAACCCTAAGGGACAAATTATGGCAATAACAACACGTAGTGGATTGAAAGTTGCAGATCTAGTACCTCGGTCAAGCCACGACCAGACAAACACTTCCGTCGAGGTGCCAACCGAGGAGGAGCCCCAGAAAGCAAAAGATAAATCTGAAGTTTATGTTCCACCTCTGATACGCCCCCGGATGGCGATGCCATCCGTGTTCCGGCTAGAAGGACCCGCACATTTTAGAAGACCGTTATTATTATTCGGCTATTTAATAATAAGTCTTTTTATATTCGGAACTTTAATTCCGGAACTTAATTTCGTGAATTAAATTCCGACCTTTCATATTTTAGGCCTTTCGTTTACCGGAACTTAATTCCGGCTTTTAACTCCGTCATTTATGTTTTGACCTTTGGTTAGCCCTCATCCACTATATAAGGATGGCTTGACTCATTTGTAATGGCATGTCTAAGTTGAAATCTAAGTATTGAGAAGGAAAACCCTCTTACTTAGTTTAGGCATCACCTTCTTCTCCCACCCTCTTAAAGTTCTTGCTTGGATCTAGTCTTTGATCCAAGCCTCCACATTCGAGGATCCTTGTGAAGGATCAACCAAACGCTTCCGCCACCCCAAACTCATAGTTTGATCCGATTCAAACAATCAAGAAGGAGTAGTTGAAGTTTCTCCTCGATCTAGAACCCCCATATTTGTATCAACCTCCTGCTTATAAACCACCACTTCCATTCCCTCAGTCAAGGGCTAGGGCACATCTAGACAAGTATTTTGGTAAGTTTCTAGACCTTATGAATAAATTACATATTAACATCCCTTTCCTTGATGCCATTTTAGGGATGCCCTCCTATGGGAAGTTTCTGAAAGAGATTCTATCAAGGAAGAGGAAGCTGGAGGATTTTGGGGAAGTAAGGATGACATATAAGTCTTCGGAGCTTATTTAAATCATGAAGGAGAAGATGCCACCTAAATTTGGAGATCCTGGTTCCTTTTGCATGTTGGGGATGTAACCTATGATGTATTGTGTGATCTAGGAGCCAGCGTGAGTATCATTCCGCTGGAACTATGTGAGAAGGTCGGACTTGGAGAGCCGAAGCCAGTGAAGATGACGCTATACATGGCGGTTCGCTCCATTACCTATCCTGTGGGAATTTTGGAAGACGTTCCCATCAAGTTAGGTACTTTCTACTTACCTATAGATTTTGTTGTACTCAACATTCCCGCAGATTATCCCGTTCCTATCATTCTCCAGAGACCATTTATAGCATCTTCAGGTTGCAGTGTGGATTGTAAGAACGCCAAGTTGAAATTCAACATTGGTGGAGACCATGTGGAGTTTGCATTGCTCGCTGCAATGAAGGGAGAGCCGCTAGAGGATGATATCTTCAACATCTATGATGAAGAAGAATCAAGAGAATTGGTGAGCTCTATCCTTATTAACGATCCTCTTGAAAAAGTTCTTAGTTTTAGTTTAATGGAGGAAGGTATAGATGTCTCTTGTGATGCAGATATACGGAGCTTAAAAGCATTGAAAGCAGATCCATAAGCTAAGATTGAGAAACTAATCTAGGAGAAGAAAAGCAATTTAGGTTTCGGTCCCAGTTCCAGTACCTCGACCGAGGCACTTCCTGGACCAAGCGAGGTGTTCTTATCTGAAGAACATTTTGGTCACCCACCTTGGGCCTCGACCGAGGTCGCAAGCGAGATGATGTCAATTGAGACTTCTGAAAGTCCAGTTCTTCGATCTAAGTCCACTTCACTGGAAGGAGGAAGCACAAATCCACCTCAGAAAGCACTCCTAGTCGTGGAACTTAAACCACTTCCTAGTCACTTGAGGTATGCTTTCCTTGGTCTGGATTCTACTTATCCCGTTATCGTTAGTGCTTCTCTTTCTGAAACTGAATTGTCCAGACCGATGCATGTTCTGAGGATAAATCGAAAGGCTTTGGGTTATACTATTGATGATCTTGTTGGTGTTAAGCCTTCTTTTTGCATGCATAAGATACTAATAGAAGACGATCATAAGACTTCACGGGAACTTCAAAGATAGTTAAATCCGATCATGAAAGAGGTTGTGAAGAAAGAGATTCTTAAATTGTTGGATGCAGGTATCATATTTTCCATATCGGATAGCAAGTGGGTGAGCCCGGTGCATGTAGTTCCGAAGAAAGGAGGGATGATCGTTGTGACGAATAAGAACAACGAGTTGATTCCAACTAGAACCGTTACGGGCTGGAGGATGTGCATTGATTATAGGAAGTTGAACGTGACCACTCGGAATGACCACTTCCCGCTTCCTTTCATCGATCAAATGCTTGAACGGTTAGCTCAACACTCCCATTTTTGATATTTAGATGGTTATAGTGGCTTCTTTCAGATTCCTATCCATCCGTATGATCAAGAGAAGACCACTTTCACTTGTCCATGGGGGACATTCGCTTATAGGAAGATGCCATTCGGATTGTGTAACGCACCTGCTACCTTACAGCGTGTTATGATGGCTATCTTTTCCGAGTACATTGAGGAGATCATGGAGGTATTCATGGATGACTTTTTAGTATATGGTTCTTCTTTTGATAATTGTTTGGCTAATCTTTCTCTAGTGCTTCAACTTTGTGAAGACACTAATCTTGTTCTAAATTGGGAGAAGTGTCACTTTATGGTTAGTGAAGGAATTGTTCTAGGACACCTCGTTTCCAACCGAGGTATTAAGGTCGATCGAGCTAAGATCGAGACTATTAAGAAACTTCCTCCCCCTTGTTATGTTAAGGGTGTGCGGAGTTTTCTCGGGCATGCAGGTTTCTACAAGAGGTTCATCAAGGATTTCTCTAAAATCTCTAAACCACTCACTAATCTCTTGAATAAGGATGTTGTTTTTGAGTTTTCGCAGGAATGCCTTGATGCTTTTTACAAGATAAAGGAAGCATTGATCACCGCTCCCATCATTCAACCTCCCGATTGGAGTTTGCCCTTTGAGATCATGTGTGATGCTAGTGACGTGGCCGTAGGAGCGGTTCTTGGACAAAAGAAGGATGGCCGGACCAACGCCATTTACTATGCTAGCAAGACGCTAGATGAAGCTAAACTAAACTACGCCACCACCGAAAAAGAGCTCTTGGTAGTTGTATATGCTTTTGAGAAGTTTCGCTCTTACTTAGTGGGAGCGAAAGTTATTGTTTACACTGACCATGAATCTATTCGTAACTTGCTCGCTACGAAAGATGTGAAGCCGCGTCTTATTCGTTGGATTCTCTTGCTTCAAGAGTTTGACCTAGAGATTCGCGATAAGAAGGGATCCGAGAATCTGTTGCGGATCACCTCAGCCGGCTGCCTTCCTCCTCGCTCGAGAAGGATGACCTACCCATAGATGATTCGTTTCCCGATGAGCACTTGCATTTGTTGGAACGTTGGATAGAGTCCTTTGTTTCACCCCATGATGAAGGTAAAGTATGGGGTGAGGACACCTTCTAGCTTATTTAAAGATGATGTACGGTCCAGCTAGCGACCTTAAACCAAGCGCTTCTTGGGAGGCAACCCAAGGTATTGCTTTATTTTCCCTTTTCCAAGCTTAGTTTTAGATAGTTTGGTTCGTTTTGTTTTTGCGTCTTCTAGACAGGAACCAAGAACTTTCTAAGGGAGGATTGCAGCTCAGGAGCTACACTGGAAGGACAGAAGTTCTAGAAATTGAGAAGACGAAGCTTGACTGAGACACATCTCGGTTGCTGTAACAACACCTCGACCGAGATGTTCTTGGGGCAACCGAGGCGACTAGGTATGACATCCAGTCAGACACCTTGGTCCGGTCGGGACCACCTCGACCGAGGTGAAATCAAAATAAGCGAGGGGTATAAAAGGCAAGACAATTTTCTCTCTCTTCACTTTTTCCCTCCCAACAGCGCATCTCGACCGCGGCGGTTCCAAGCCCTCAAATCTTTGTTTCTTGCTCGTTTTCCACGATTCTTGGCTCGATTACACCGGAGGAAGCAAGAGAATCAGTTTCCAAGCATCAAACAGCAAGGAAAACGCTCCAAATCTGCAAAATTTGGGTATTTCATTCCAAAACCCTAACCTCTTCTTCTTTTCCTGATTTCGCACAGATCTGGCTTTGGGTACCACTGTTTGTTGTTGAAAAGGATATAAGTACCTCTTAGGAAGCCTTTGGTAGTGATTTGGGGGAAAAGAACTTACAAATTCAGAGAGTGAATACGAATAGTCCTTTGCCTCGGTCCAGTCGGTTGTGTCTCGGCCGAGGTGTTCTTGAGGCAACCGAGGTGACCTTGTCAGAAATCATGAGTAGCAGATTTGATCGCCAGTTGGTCTTGAGAGATAGACCTAGTAGTTCCCACCAGTCTTCTCCTTCTTCTTCTTCACAGTATTCGATTCCGGTGATCCACGAGCGACACCAGAGTGACTATGACCGTATTTGCGGGCGTACTATCGTTGCCCTGTGTTTTCTTCACATTTCTGCCTTCGAGTGCCTCCATGTGGCGGAGGACTTGAGGAAGATGATCTCCATGGTAAGGCTGGAGGAGTTCATGAAGATTAGAGCGCTGGCTTATCTGGAGCCAACTATGGAGTTTGTGAGTTCCATCACTTACGTGCCGGAGCGCAGTGAGATCAAGTACCGGTTGTTGAACCGGAATTATGTGGTGCCTATGGATCAGTTCAGGGAGATTTTCGGCTTCCCTACCCCGACAGTTTCTGATTTTCCTTCTCGAGATGTAGCTCGAGATTTTTGGGGCGAGATAGCCCACGTGACTGAGCATAGTGATAGATGGAGACCTGGAGATTCCCGGGAACGCATCATATTCCACCTTGCCTTCCGCCTAGCTCACAGGATTTTTAGTGAGACTCTTCTGGCGCGTACTGAGATGCCCCAGAAGGTTTGACAGGGGAGTTGTTGAGCCTATTATGTATGGTCACAAGGGGAGTTCCTGATTTTGCTGGTATGCTAGCGGAGGACTTGCATAAGATCAAGGCCAAGTCTAGAGGAGATATCTGTTGTGGAGGGCTGGTGACCCACATTGCTACTGCTATGGGTCTGGATCTTTCTGCGTGTACACTGGTTGCGGCTGCGAAGCCGCTAGGATTGCAGGAGATGATCACTAGACGTATCCTCGTTCCTCGTGGTCTTGGCACGCCTTATGTTGCCATGCCATGGAGGACGACAACTCCACAAGGTATTTTGTGGTCATCTCAGTTCTCTGTCTTTGACCGTCAGTACTGGTATGTTGCCTGGTTTTCTTACATGCAGGATGCCAAAGACGCTGCTGCTAATGATGAGGACGAGTATGATGGAGGAGCTACCATGGAGACTGGTACTGATACCAGCGGCCCCATTTTCCCGTTGTCGATCTAGATGATGAGGCGGTGGAGGAGGAGACAACACCACCACCACCACCACCTCAGTGATGACATGAATTATGACCTATTTTTAGGCATTGATTTATATAGATTTTCCCTTTATGTTACATGTATAGACATACATTCATTGCATTTATGGTTATATTCACCTACTTTGCAAGAATAGAGGTCTACACAGAGTTTTATTGCATTTGTAGATAATTTGGCGAATTATGGAGCGAAATAGCATATTTAAGGATTAAGCCTTGAAGCGGGACAAAAAGGAGCAATAAAAGGAAGTTAGGACGCGCCCAAAGTATCTTCCGATATTGTCAGACGCGCCAAAGTATCTTTTGATTCCGTCAGACGCGCCAAAGTATTCTCTGATACCTTATGACAAGGCCCAGAGTATTTACTGATACCAGCAACTCGACTTCTTTTCAGCCCAAATATTTATGGTTTCATCGTTAAATCCTAGTTTTATCCCTACAAATATTCGAGAGTCTTCAACGTTAAAAGGGAGCCAAAATCTCCAAAAGACTTGGGACGGTGACAGCCCCGGGACTTGGAGCCCCGACGTTAGGGACGCTTGCATGACATTCACTTACTTTCTCAACGGACACTTAGCCGCTGCTTAGAGATTCGCTTGAGGATTGAGAATTGTGAAGGACGTAATTTCGGAAGATTGTGTACTTTGGATATTCTAGGGTTTTCATTCGAGAACGGATTGACATCCCGTTCTTTGTGACTTCTCTAGATTTTTGTAAGGATTTATGTTCCTATTCTTTTGAATTCATAAACATATTACCTTTGTGTTTGGATTTTGAGATTGACTTTGAGTTTTATTTGAGTTTTCGAGGGTTTTCATCTTTTATTCTTCTTAATTTGAATATTGATATCATGACAATGATTGTTGGATAAAACCTCTTAGCAATTCTAAGGTGAAGGGTTGATAGTTGTGGTTTAGATGATGATAGATCGATCGTAAATTGATTGGACCCTGAGAGTGTGAGAAACATCGTCGATACCCTAAATCACGGGTTGTTCTTGGTTTCTACGGCCGTGGTTCTCAAGATCTAGCCGTGATTTCCCCTGGTTTACGAACTTTGCTTTTGCTTTGATCCAACGTTAAAGATTAGCTTTAGCCTAGTCTTGGCTTGCCTCTCCTAGGTAGTAGTGAGACTCAACATCCTCTATTTCGGTTTCGAGTGTCACAACCTTAACCGTTTTGGCTTATCTTTGATTCCTTGGGTTCGGGCATGGGTATTTGAGATCAATTTTTACCTTTAGATCCTTTCTATACTGCAGCCTCAACAAGCTTTATAGAGAGAGTCTTTTGGTTAGACATATAGGGTTATGGAACTTCACAGTGCATTACCTTACCTTAGTATAGCTTTGCAAATCTCAACTCTGTCCTTATATATATAGTATATCTTGAATCGATTGCCACAATTAGATACCTAGATCTGTAGGATTATTTTTCCCAATATTTGCAAAGCTTCTACACTTTTCATTGCTCGATTACTTGAAACTGATTTTGTTTCACCAATTCCCTGAGTTCGATAATCTGGAATACTTGCTAATCTACACCTATCCATACACTGCGGGTTCGCTTGCTCTTATTCTAGTTTTATAAATTTAAAACTTATATGCACGCACGTTTTAGGGCGAAAAAGTTTTTGGCGCCGTTGCCGGGGAGTTGGTCAAGACCAATTTCGGTTTTCGGTTGTCGGGCTTGGAAGCTTTTGCTTTTTCTTTTAATCTTTTTTATGAGTTTTTAAGTTTTCAGATTTTCCAATGGATGGAAGCAGCTATCAGACGGTGAGGAACGAAATATGGAGCCTCAGAGGTGAACTTAAAAAATCTTTGGAGCAACATAGACTTAGGAACAAATCCTTGGAAAGAGAGAGATGGAGAAAGAAAGAAGTAGCTAAATGGAAGGAGTATAGATATTTGCTGGATTATTTTTCATTTTTTTCAGCGATGAAAATGAAATGGAGGAAGCCATTAAGAAGGAGCTTGAAATATAGGAGGAGCTCTATACCGCTCGCGAGGTATATGAACAACCTCCTGAATATCAACTTGAATCAAAGATCAGGCAATCAATAAAGGATCTCGATGACCGTGAAAAAAAATTGATCCTTGCTGAAATTGCTCGACTGGAGGAGAAGTGCGACAAAGAACTCCAAGTTTTGAGCATTCTTCCTATCGAACCTGAAGCTCCTCTTGAAGTCCTCATTGAAGAAGAGGAAGAAGTGGAAGAAGTGGAGAACCTTGGCCAAATTACTGAAACTGTGGCCAAGGTTGAAGAGGATCCAGCTGAGTTGGGAGATATTTCATGTTTGCATCATCATCATCCCAACATGAAACTTGCCCCAAGCCTTGAAGAACTTTACAAGGTACATTCTCTTACTTCATTTGAAATTCCTATTAAAATTTCTGATTTTTTTCAGGAATGCACCGGAGAGTTGGAGGTCTCTTCCAAAAGAACTGATAGGTGATGGAATCACTATCATTTAGGGTAGTTTTTAGAGTCTTTTTATTGCATTAGTGTCGGTTTATGCTACTAACTCCTTGGTCCAGAAGAAGAAGATCAAAAGAAGCTAAGGAAAGAGTTATAAGCACTTAGGAGTAAAGATGGATCAAGAAGCAAAGTTTTTGTTGCTCCACCGCCCCCACGGGCCCTTGCAGCCGCCCCTGCGGTGACTTGCTTTGACGAGACGAAGACCAGCTCCCCTGCGCCTCCAACTGCGCCCTGTCTACGCCTCGCCTTGGGAGCTGGAAGGCGAAGAGTCTGTGTCACCGCCCCTGTGTTGCCCTTAAGGCGCCCCTCCACCTTGACATCAGAAATGTCAGGAAGGTAAAAGGTCAGACGTTGAAGTGCATTAAAGATCCGCCCCAGCGAAGTTGTGTAGCCGCCCCGGCGGTTTTGAAGAAGATCAACCGATTTTTCCTAAACCGCCCCTGCGGTTCCTGAAGGCCGCCCCTGTGGTGAAACGCCAGAAGCTTTACTCCGGCTATTTACACCACCTTTATGGCATTAAAGGTGGCTGTTTTAGGCTGGCTATTTACTCCTAATTAAGTGTCTTTTGTAGTATAAATAGTCAATGGCTGATTGCTAGAATCATCCATGCTTTTCCTCACAAAATCCATTTTTCGACTTGAGTTTTCCATTGTAATGAGTTGCTAACTCCCTTGCTACATTGGGTTGGTTTGAAGATGCTTTGTTACTTTGGTTGTAAGTTCTTTTAATATAAGTTTTTATCCAGTAATGCTTTGTGTTTTCTTGATCTCCATTGTTTAATTGCATGTTAACTATTACTTGAGATTGATCACCTTAGGTTCTAAAGTGCATGTAAACAACTAGGATTAATAGGTTGCGGGTTCGGGTCTTTAATCTATTACTTGAGATTGATCACCTTACGTCGAGCCAACGACGTAAAACAAAGGCGCTAATTCGGGAGGCAACCCGAAGGAATAAGAAGAGGAGCTTATGTCAAGAAAACCGCCCCTGCGGCTCTAAAAACACGCCCCTGCGGCGACACCTCTGGCCAGCGCCACCCCCGGCGCTGGGCCTACGTCTGCTCACGTAGGTCACTGCCCCCGCGGTGCCAACCCTACGCCCCTGCGGCGGCCACCCTTGACACGCACCCTCAGCTCCGCCCCGGCGCTGAGGCTGCGTGCCCCCTCTCTCTTGTCACCGCCCCCGCGGCGACACACACCGCCCCTACGGTACAGTTAAGGAAAGAAAAAAAAATACACTTCCCAAAAATAACCTACATCTACCACCTTCTCCACTCCCTCTCCATTCACTCTGCGAAACCTAGCCGCCTCATCCCCCTACGCCCTTGCGCCCTCCAGCAACTCATCGCCACCACCTCGTCGCGCCCCCTGCGCCACCTCTGGCAACCTAGTGGCGCCACACCCTTACCAACACGAACAACCTCCACCACACACAACCCCTCCACTCTCGCTCGACTGCTCCACCTCCGGCGACAGCCGCGGGAACCAAAGAAAGCGCCGGAAAAAGCCCCATCACCACCACCTTCGTCGAAACGACCAAATCGCCTTCTACTCTTCGACCGCACCTGCGCCTGCAAGCTCCCGCCCCTACGTCGACCCGCCCCTGCGCCTGTTTCAACCGCCCCTGCGGATTTTACGACAAAAGGTTTGTCTTTTGATCAAATTTCTGAACTTTCTAACTCTCTTACTTGATCAATTGCAAGAGATGGAACCACAAAGGAAATACAAGTTGACGGAAGGTGAGAAGGATCGATATAGGATTGCTCAAATCCGGGAGGTGCATGCAACCCGATTCCTTGATGTTTCCACCTTGGAAAATTTAGGGATGTTGGAGAGTATGCAGGAATTTCTAAACAATGCCGGGTTGGGAGATTTTCTGATAAAGACCGCTTCAACACACCCCGATCTCAGCAGACAATTTATAGCAACATTCAAAATGGAGACAGTAGACCAAATGTGTGTTGGGCTTTCATTCAAGTACAACAAGAGGAAGTACACATTGGATTACACCCAAATATCGGAGGCTTTAGGGGTGACAATAGCAGCTTCTGATGACAGGTGGGAACCCATTCCGACACCAGATTTGCTTGAGTTTTGGCAGGCCGCCACTAGGTCAGAGTTCCATGCAGGTGGTGAGTACTCCAACAAATTCACTCACCCCTGCTTGAGGCTCATATCAAAGGTCTTCATGAGTGTCTTCTGTGGACACAAGGAGGAGTATAAGGTCGCTCTCAAGGACCTTCCATTGTTATATACATGCCTCTCCACTAATGATTGGGTACCGGATTGGACATATCTCTTCCTTACCGCTCTTAAGCGGATTACGAAGAATGAGCCTCGTGACAGTGGGAGGAGGTATCATTCTATTACTTGTTGCGCGGGTTATGGATCTTCCTCCATTGAAAGAAGGTTTGGAGGCACCCTTATACAATGAAGGGTTATTGAGGAGGTGCAGGCTCCTCAGGAGAGACGGGGAGCATCGGTTCTGGATCTCCCTTGCAGATGAGAGTCACATCACATATCTTCCCCGACGACTCCCCTTGGGAGAAGAGCTCTCCGACCTATATGTACCGGCTGACCCTGCCCCTCCGAGACGACCTCATGTTGATATTGTTAGGAGGTACGTAGCTGGCTCTAGCAGGGCCCACACCACTGATGAGGAGATTCCGACAGCGGGACACGACAGTCAGACCATGGAGAGTCTGTAGGCTCAGATGACTTCTTTGACTACACAGCACCAGGCATGACAGACAGAGTATCAGCGATCCATGCTTGAGCAGTAGCAGGCGTGGCAGTCCATCTTTGCCTCCTCCATGACCACCCACTTTGACCGCCGTCAAGATGCTTGGCAGGCGGCTCATCGGCAGCAGTTGGAGACTCAGCAGCTAGCTTGGCAGGCTAGCTATGAGACTTCATTTCGAGAGAGGATGGAGGCTGAGGAGGACCGGATTGACACCCTTCACCGGCGCCAGGAGCATTTCTTCCGCCACTTCCCTTACCCACCGGAGGAGGGTCCTGGTGGTCCATCCGGACCACCTCAGTGAGGGGTACATTTCTTTCCCTTCTCCCACATTTATCTTTGACTCATTTTCACTTTGAGGACAAAGTGCACTTCAAGTATGGGGGAGGGATATATATCATTACTTGTACAGTTTGTTAGTTGTTTTTGGCATTTGTTTTGCATTATTGAAATCAGTTTGAAAAAAAAAGCCAAAGAAGTGAAAAAAGGCATGAAAATCCTTGGATAAACCGAAAACCCGAAAGGGCGGTTTAGGTAAAAAGAAGGTAGTCCGACCAACCTTAGGTTGGTGCAAAATTGGACATGAGGGATGTGAGTTTACGTGAGAAAAGAAGAAGAGTGGCAAGGTGAAAACCCGAAAGGGCGCCTTGGCAAGATGAGCGACACCGAGTTTAGGTTTCCCTTCCGGCGTTTTGGCGACATAAGAAGGGGAGTCATAAGGAGGTTGTCCGGGTAGGCCACTCTTGAAGCGATAAGGATAGTAGTTTCTCTTTTTCTCACATTTCCTCTCTTTTCCTTCTTTCTTTCTTGGCTTTTCTCTTGTTTTCCATTATTTTTCTGCTCACTCATGCTTCCTGAGGCCTTTGAGTTTAGTTGATGACATTTGTTTTTACTCGAGACGAGTAAAAGGTCTAAGTATGGGGGAGTTTGATAGGTGATGGAATCACTATAATTTAGGGTAGTTTTTAGAGTCTTTTTATTGCATTAGTGTCGGTTTATGCTACTAACTCCTTGGTCCAGAAGAAGAAGATCAAAAGAAGCTAAGGAAGGAGTTATAAGCACTTAGGAGTAAAGATCGATGAAGAAGAAAAGTTTATGTTGCTCCGCCGCCCCGCGGGCCCTTGCAGCCACCCATGCGGTGACTTGCTTTGACGAGACGAAGAACAGCTCCCCTGCGCCTCCCACTGCGCCCTGCCTGCACCTCGCCTTGGGAGTTGGAAGGCGAAGAGTCTATGTCACCGCCCCTGCGTTGGCCTTAAGGCGCCCCTGCGTCTTGACATCAGAAATGTCCGGAAGGCGAAAGGTCAAACGTTGAAGTGCATTAAAGATCCGCCCCAACGGAGTTGTGTAGCCGCCCCGACGGTTCTGAAGAAGATCAACCGATTTTGCCTAAACCGCCCCTGCGGTTCCTGAAGGCCGCCCCTGCGGTGAAACGCCAAAAGCTTTACTCCGGCTGTTTACACCACCTTTATGGCATTAAAGGTGGCTGTTTTAGGCCGTCTATTTACTCCTAATTAAGTGTCTTTTGTAGTATAAATAGTCCATGGCTGATTGCTAGAATCATCCATGCTTTTCCTCACAAAATCCATTTTTAGACTTGAGTTTTCCATTGTAATGAGTTGCTAACTCCCTTGTTACATTGGGTTGGTTTGAAGCTGCTTTGTTACTTTGGTTGTAAGTTCTTTTAATATAAGTTTTAATCCAGTAATGATTTGTGTTTCCTTGATCTCCATTGTTTAATTGCATGTTAACTATTACTTGAGATTGATCACCTTAGGTTCTAAAGTGCATGTAAACAACTAGGATTAATAGGTTCCGGGTTCGGGTCTTTAATCTAGTAGTAACTTTAAGTAATAACGGGTTGTAATTACTTAAAGAAAAGGAAGACAAATATAAAGATAAGTTTAACGGTTTTAATCTTCTCTTTATATCCCTTAGTCTTTGTTTGAATGCTAACTTGTTATTTGTTCTTGTAGGTTTACGGAACTTTAATAGGTTAAGTTCTGTTGATGCCGGTTGGCTCAACACATATGTATGATCGAGACGGGAGATTACTTAAAAACTTGTAAAAGGAATTCACCAAAGTAGCAATTACATGCTTAGAATCAACCTAGTGTAGATTCATCCATTATTGTCTTACTTGTCGCATTTATCGCTTTCATAAGTTTTTGTACATCAATTCAACCAACCCCCCCCCCTTTGTGTCACTTGTCATTATAATCGATAATTGCATCTAAAACACCTTAACTCTCTTGGGTTCGACCCTTACTTAATCACTATACTTGTTCTTAGTGCTAAGTCAGGATTTACTTTTGATTGGATATAGACGACCATAGAAATACCTTCGGTCAAGAACCTCCTAAAGTGAAGATGAAACCTCCATTAAAATTGCTGAAAGAAGATGCTCCTTGGACTACAAGGAGTGGAGTTAGCAAGCACTTCACCGTTAAGGCGATGAAGTGTCTTTTGTTCAAGTATGGGGTCATTCACATGACGAAGACCATACATCATCCCCAAGCAGGAGTTGGGGAAGCTAGGAGGATTCCGGTGAGAATCAAACCGTACAAGCTTGTACGTGAGAGATCTTACCATTTGTCGGTGAAATTAGGAACCGGAGATTTCTTGGAAGAGTTTAATTATTGATTTAAAGAGCAATCCAAGATGTTCAAGGTGCATTGAGTCATCTATGGAGATTGGTCTAGCTAAGGACCTAAAACAAAGCGCTTCTTGGGAGGCAACCCAAGGTAATGCATCATTTTTCCCTTTTTTTTCTTAGATTAGATTAGAGTAGTTGTTTTTGTTAGTTTTTTGTAGATACCTTCCGGTAAGTTCGTGTTTTTGGATGTCACAAATAAGGAATAAGCAAGAGAAGATGAGAAAATCCGAAAAGAATGACAAAAATTGGACTTTTGGCACAGATCAGAGAGTTCCACGACCTAAACCACTACCGTGGTTATGCATTGAGTCATGGAAAGTGATTTTGGAGAGCAATAGAAAGTTCCACGGCCAAAACCACGGCCGTGGAAATAACCAACCGAAAAAAAAAAATTCGGAAAAAAAAAAATTTCGGCCGAGAGACGTTTCTTTTTTTCATTCAGAAACGCTCTTTGACGTCGATTAGAGTATTCAGAGTTTTCTATTGAGCTTCTATAGATTTCCATCACCACCGCCCGATTGATGATTCGCCTTGCCTGATTTGCCATCTTACATTGTGAGTATCCTTTTCCATCTTTTCTTTTCTTCACATTGGGGACAATGTGAGTTTTAAGTATGGGGTGGAGGTATTTGCAATATCATTCGCATGTTTTATGTCTTGCATTATATGATTTTGAAAATTTTTAAAATTTTTGTGCTTCTAGGATGGATATGATCTCTATGATAACAATTCTTTAGTGGAATAGCTATGATGATTCTTATATGTTTGAATTGATTAATGACATATGTGGGATTTGAATACTTTGTTAGAATTTCATGCATGTTTGATAATTCTCTTTCATTCTAAATCATTTTGAGTGTTGAAGGTTGAAACCTCATATAAGTTCTTACACTTCTTATTGAAATGATTAAGGTACCTCAATTTTCTTACCTCTTTCCTTGTTCATTTATCCCCTCAATGAAATAATTGTCCCCCTTACCTATCCGGGAACTAGGAAGAGTTGAATTTTGGCATATTTGATGTGGGAGGGCCATGAAAGCAATCGTTTTCAAAGTGTAGGAAAATTCTAGTTTTGGGGAAGTCAATCATGACGATGAGTAACTCGACACCATTCACATAGCCGGGTGTTTGTGTCTTGCCAAAGTCGGATTGAGCGATATTCCTAACGGATTATGGTATGTGCATCAAGGGTTTGAGGCATCTCAAAATTGAGAAACGCCGATCTCCTAGGATTTGGTTTTTGTGCACCGCTGTCTATATTTCCAAAAGTAAAGTCAAAAAATTTTGTACAAAAAGTAAAGAGCAAAGCTCTAAATTGGTGGTTAGTTCAAATAGTAAAAAGAAAAAGAGTTTGTGTTGTTCCTTTTTCCCGAATTCATACACCACATTCCTTTATAAGTTTCCCACCTATTCACGTTTCTTGACCTTTGCTTGAAATACCTTAAGATCTTTGAGTATGTTGTTTGGCTTTGTGGTATAAACTGGATTCCTCATGATTGATTTTGATATATTGCAAGTTATAATGCATGTTATGATTTTCTTCCAAAGTGTGATTATCCTTTTCATGATATAATTCATTTTGATCATATGATGATTTTCATTAGCTATGAAGCAACCATTTGAGGGTGATCTATAAATAGAAGCACAACCAAAATATTATGGGTTTTCTTTATTTTTGCATATTCATAATCCATATCATCTTTTATTTTAAGTTTGAACCTTGCTTGGGGACAAGCAATAGACAAGTATGGGGTATATTGATGACATGAATTATGACCTATTTTTAGGCATGAATTTATATAGATTTTCCCTTTATTTTGCATGCATAGACATACATTCATGGCATTTATGGTTATATTCACCTACTTTGCGAGAATAGAGGTCTACACAGAGTTTTATTGCATTTGTATGTAATTTGGCGAATTATGGAGCGAAATAACATATTTAAGGATTAACCTTTGAAGCGGGACAAAAAGGAGCAATAAAAGGAAGTTAGGACGCGCCCAAAGTATCTTCTGGTACTGTCAGACGTGCCAAAGTATTATCTGATACCTTATAACACGGCCCAGAGTATTTTTTGATGCCAGCGGCTCGACTTCTTTTCTGCCCAAATATTTATGGTTTCATCGTTAAACCCTAGTTTTATCCCTACAAATATTCGAGAGCCTTCAACGTTGAAAGGGAGCCAAAATCTCCAAAAGACTTGGGACGGTGATAGCCCCGGGACTTGGAGCCCCGACGTTAGGGACGCTTGCATGACCTTCGCTTACTTTCACATACGGACGTCTAGCCGCTGCTTAGAGATTCACTTGAGGATTGAAAATTGTGAAGGACGTAATTTCGGAAGATTGTGTACTTTGGATATTCTAGGGTTTTCATTCGAGAACGGATTGACATCCCGTTCTTTGTGACTTCTCTAGATCTTTGTAAGGATTTCTGTTCCTATTCTTTTGAATTCATAAACATATTACCTTTGTGTTTGGATTTCGACATTTGACTTTGAGTTTTATTTGAGTTTTCGAGGGTTTTCATCTTTTATTCTTCTTAATTTGAATATTGATATCATGACAATGATTGTTGGCTAAAACCCCTTAGTAATTCTAAGGTGAAGGGTTGATAGTTGTGGCTTAGATGATGATAGATCGATCGTAAATTGATTGGACCCTGAGAGTGTGAGAAACATCGTCGACACCCTAAATCACGGGTTGTACTTGGTTTCCACGGCCGTGGTTCTCATGATCTAGTCGTGATTTCCCTTGGTTTACGAACTTTGTTTTTGCTTTGATCCAAAGTTAAAGATTAGCTTTATCCTAGCCTTGGCTTGCCTTTCCTAGGTAGTAGTGAGACTCAACATCCTCTATTTCGGTTTCGAGTGTCACAACCTTAACCGTTTTGGCTTATCTTTGATTCATTGGGTTCGGGCATGGGTATTTGAGATCAATTCTTACCTTTAGATCCTTTCTATATTGCAGCCTCAACAACCTTTACAGAGAGAGTCTTTGGGTTAGACATATAGGGTTATGGAACTTCACCGTACATTACCTTACCTTAGTATACCTTTGCAATTCTCAACTTTGTCCTTATATATATAGTATATCTTGAATCGATTGCCACAATTAGATACTTGGATCTTTAGGATTGTTGTTTTCCTAATATTTGCAAAGCTTCTACACTTTTTATTGCTCGATTACTTGAAACTGATTTTGTTTCACCAATTCCCTGAGTTCGATACTGTGGAATACTTGCTAATCTACGCCGATCCGTACATTGCGGGTTCGTTTTCTCTTATTCTAGTTTTATAAATTTAAAACTTATTTGCACGCACGTTTTAGGGCGAACTGTTAGCATAAAATATTGTGATATTTTAGGCACGTTTTCTAGATGTTTTTCATCCATTATAGTGTTCATTGATAAAGCATTGAAGCAATTATTAGCTAGTTCGTCTATATTGTCAATATAAAGGTCTACATAAGCTTTGTGTTGATTGTAGGCGAATAAGAGCTAAAACCGAACGAATTAAGAGAGGATGGAGATGAATTGAGCACATCCAAGGATTGAGGACACCACAAAGAAGCCAAGGAAGATGCTATGATGAGGAATGGCACGAAACAAGAGGAATTACGAGCAATCTATGCTAAAATACGGCCGTAATGAAGTCCACGCTCTAAACCACGGCCGTGGAACTTGGCAACATGAGCATGGAGCATTCCAGAGAGTTACACGGTATAAAGTACGGTCGTGGAAGTTGTGAAGAACCGTAATCCACTTCCACGCTCTAAACCACGGCCGTGGATCTCCATGAAACCGTGATTTAGGCAATCTTTTGACGAATAAAATATAGACATATTGTCTACACACATGGGCCGGACGGTTATTCTATCTTTCCTTATAAAAAGACTGAAGGAGGGAGAATTCGGCACCTTCGCTTACGCTTGCTTGCACGTGCCTAGGGTTTCATTGGACGTGCGGAGGATTGCAATTTTGCAACGGAGATTTACGAAGGCTTGAAGATTTGGAAGCTGCGCTTTTGTTCCTAGGTTTGATTAGAAGATGGATTGACATCCCGCTCTTCGTTCTTATCAAGGATTGTGATTGGTTTGTGTTATTCCAAATCTGATATACATTATACCCTTGTTGTGGATTTGAGATTGATTTAAAGTTTATTGAAGGTTTTCGAAGGTTTCATCTTTCATTCTTCTTAACCTTGAATTTGATATCATAATGACTGTTGTTGGCTAAAACCCTTTAGCAATTCTAAGGTGAAGGGTTGATAGTTGTGGCTTAGATAATGATAGATCGATCGTAAATTGATTGGACCTTGAGAGTTAGAGAGAGTTCGCCGACGAACCAAAATCACGGCCTGTTCTTGAGGTTCCACGGCCGTGGAACTCAAGATCCACCCGTAATTTACATCAGTTTATGAACCTTGCTTTTACTTTAATCCAAAGTTAAAGATTTGCTTTAACTTAGTCTTGGCTTGCCTTTTCTAGGTAGTAGTGACGCCTCAACAACCTCTACTTCGATTTCGAGTGTCACAACCTTAATCGGTTTAGTTAGTCTTGATCCTTGGATTACAAGTTTGGGTATTTGATATTAATTCTTGTCTTTAGATCCTTTCTATACTGAAGCCTCAACAACCTTTATAGAGAGTGTCTTTAGATAAGTCATATAAGGTTTTGGAACTTCACCGTACATTGCTTTACATTCGTATACCTTTGCAACTCTTAACTATGTCCTTAGTTCTTTAGTATATCTTGAATCGATTGCCACAATTAGACACATGGATCTTTAGGGTTGCTGTTTTCCCAATATTTGCAAAGCTCATACATTTACTTGCTTGACGATTTATAACTGAATTTGTTCCCCCCAAATCCCTGTGTTCGATACTCTAGAATTCTTGCTAATCTACGCCGATCCGTACACTGCGGGTTCGCTTGCTTGATTCTAGTTTTATAAATTTAAAGCTTATTTGCACGCACGCTAAGTGGCGAACAAGTTTTTGGCGCCGTTGCCGGGGATTTAGTCTAGGCCGAATTCGGTTGCCGGTTGTCAAACTTGGGAGCTTAGCTCTTGTTATTTGATATCTCTTGTGAGTGATATTTGCAGGTTACTTTAGGTTTATGCGCAGGTCTAGGAACAACACGGACCTCTTACCTCTTGATCAAGAACTTGAGAAGACTTTGAGGAAAAAGCTCAAGGAAAGAAAGATGGCTGAAGAAACAGAACGAGATTACCAAATGGAGTTAGCGGAATCCAAAGATCAACTCAGATGGAGCGAGAGGACTCGCAAGGAGGAATCGGAGTGTCATCAATCGAAAGTTGATGATCTAACGGATATGATATTTCAAATGAGGGTGGAATTAAGCGATCTTAAGAAGAAGAAGAACAGGAAACCGTCAAGATCGGTTAGAACCCATTCATCCGACGAGGATAGCGACTCTTCCATGCCACCACTAGAAGACATTGATCCAACGATCAATGTGAACCCATTTGTTCCACGGGCAGCCGCCAATCGTCGTGCTCCAGCTGCGGACGCCGTTTAGGTGTGAACTTTGATGCTGATGATATGCTAGGGTTTAGCTTTAACCCACAAGTTATTACCATCGTTCGCCAAAATTAGTTTGGAGGAACGAGTGCTGAATCTCCACATCAACATTTACAAAATTTTGAGATCATGATGGAGACAATGAAGCCAAAGAATGCAACCACTAACAACTACAAGATCAAGCCATTATTCTTCTCTTTGAAAGGGAAAGCTTTATCTTGGTATCAAGCTCTTCCAAATGGGAGACTTAACACATGGGAGGATCTTTCCGCGGAATTCCTCACCAAATTTTTTCCGCCATCCAAGACGGCGGAGTTGAGAGGTAAGATTAATGCGTTTTCTATGAGATCTAACGAAAGTTTGTTTCAATCTTGGGAAAGATTTCATGACTTATTATTGGATTGCACACACCATGGCATTTCAAAACTGGGTTTATTGGAGATATACTATAAAGGGCTGGATGTGGAAACACAATTCAAGCTCCAATCCCTTTCATGTGGTACATTCATGGACATGAGGGAAGATGACGCTTGGGACTTCATTGAGAAGCAAGCCCGAGTCATAGAAAAATATTCTCATCGGAAAGTAGAAGCAAATCAAGTGGAGCAAGGAGCAAAATTATCACAAGCTGCTCAAACTCAAATCTTTTCTCTCAATACCGAGATTAAAGAGTTGAAGGAAGCCATTAAAACCAATTTCCCAAAGCAAAAGGGACAAGATGTGGGTTATTTGGGAAACAACAATAACCACAATGGGAATGAGAATACAAATCGCAACAACCGGAACAACAACCGGAACAATTGGAACAACAACAACAACCGGAATAACGGCTGGAACAACAATAGGGGTTCAAACAACAACAATTGGCGGTCCAACCAACAACACAATTCCGGTAATTCTTATCCCAATTCAGGAAATTCACTAACTCCACCTTCTTCTTCTTCCATTCCCTTGAAAAGCCAGGAACAAGCATCTAATAGCGGAAGCACTTCGGGGAAAGAAAAGTCCGATCCCATGTTGGAAACAATCTTGGGAAAGCTTCAAGGATTGGAGACTCGCATCATTAAGGTCGATGATCACATTACTAAGGTTGATAAAGCCCAAAAGGTTTTAGAAAACCAAATGTTTAGTCAAGTTGAAGAAGTTCCTAGGAATTAAGGAAAACTTCCAGGAAAGACGGAGGACAACCCAAAGGGAAGGGTGATGGCAATCACAACTAGGAGCAGAGCAACAACCACCGACCCGCAGCCTAAGTTTGTAGAAGTTCCCGTCGAGAAGGAGAAAGAAAAGGGGAAAGAGAAGGAAGATGTCTACGTTCCTCCTCCAGCTTTCAAACCTCCCCTACCATTCCCGCAATCTAGAGCAAGAGCGCGTCTAAACAAGCAATTCGGTAAGTTTATTGAACTCATGAGCAAACTGCATATTAATATACCTTTCATTGATGCAATTGTAGGTATGCCAGCTTATGGAAAGTTCCTAAAGGAGATCCTCTCTAACAAAAGAAAATTAGAGGATTTTGGAGAGGTTAAGATGAGTTCGGATTCATCGAATCTCATCAAGACAATGAAGGAGAAGATGCCCCCAAAGCTGAAGGATCCGGGGTCATTTTGTATTCCCATAGGAGTGGGAGATGTCACATATGATGCATTATGTGATTTAGGAGCAAGCGTGAGCATCATTCCGCTTGCCTTATGCAGGAAGATCAGTTTAGGTGAACCTAAACCGGTGAAGATGACGTTGTACATGGTGGATCGATCCATAACTCGTCCCGTCGGTATAGTTGAAGACGTCCCGGTCAAGCTTGGTAAGTTCTATGTTCCTATAGATTTTGTTGTGCTTGACATTCCTGTAGATAGTCCGGTCCCGATCATACTCGGAAGACCGTTTCTTGCAACATCCGGTTGCATAGTTGATTGCAAGAATGCTAGACTCGCCTTCGACATAGGAGAAGAAAAGGTAGAGTTCGTTCTCTCCACTTTGGTGAAGGAACCAGTTTTCGATGAGGATATATTCAACATCCATGACGAAGAGCTATCTAGAGAGGAGGTAAGTTTGATTCTCTTCAAAGATCCCTTGCAAAAAGTTATTTCTATGAGCATTATGGATATAGGGGAAGAAGAGGAATGCAATGAAGAAATTGAAGCTTTAGAGAAGCAAAAAGAAGTGTATGAAGAAGAATTTGAGAAACTCTACGATGGGTCAGAAAGCGTAAGAAATCACGGTCAGTCGTGCTATTCCACGGCCGTGGAATCTACCAACATGACCGTAATCAGCTATTCAGAGGACTCCAGTAAGTTACACGGCCAAAACCACGGCCGTGGAACAAACAGAGGCACCGTAATTGATTTCCACGCCCAAAACAACGGCCGTGGAGGAAACAGGGGAGCCGTAATTTTGGGTGAATCTGAAGGAAATTGTATCTTCTCCGCCACTTCTCTTGATTCTTATCCAACATCTTCTACACCCTTAGACACTTCTAAGGAAGCATCGGATACTCCTCAAGAGACATTAAAGACTCCTATAGTGATGGAATTGAAGCCACTTCCTACAGATCTAAGGTATGCATTTCTAGGACCTAATTCTACCTTTCCGGTAATTGTTAGTTCCGATTTGATTATTCATGAACATAGTAAGTTCATGGTTGTTCTTAAGAAACATAGGAAAGCCTTAGGGTATACTATAGAGGATCTAGTAGGAATCAAACCTTCACTATGCATGCATAAGATACTAATGGAAGAAGACTTTAGAACTTCACGACAACCTCAAAGGCGGTTAAATCCGACCATGAAGGAGGTTGTCAAGAAGGAAATTCTTAAACTACTTGATGCAGGTATCATCTACCCTATCTCCGATAGCAATTGGGTGAGTCCCGTACAGGTGGTTCCAAAGAAGGGAGGAATGACGGTCATCACCAATAAAAACAATGAACTCATTCCCACACGAACCGTAACAGGATGGAGGATGTGTATAGACTACCGCAAGCTAAACAACGCAACGAGGAAGGATCACTTCCCACTACCCTTCATCGACCAAATGCTTGAGAGGTTAGCACAACACTCACACTTTTGCTATCTTGACGGTTATAGTGGTTTCTTTCAAATCCCGATACATCCGGACGATCAAGAGAAGACCACATTCACATGTCCGTGGGGAATGTTTGCTTATAGGAGAATGCCGTTTGGGCTTTGCAACGCTCCAGCCACCTTCCAAAGATGCATGATGGCTATCTTCTCGGAGTACATAGAAGAGATCATGGAGGTCTTTATGGATGATTTCTCCGTTTATGGTTCTTCTTTTGATAATTGTCTTTCTAACCTTGCTCTTGTGTTACAAAGGTGTGAAGACACTAACCTAGTTCTTAATTGGGAGAAGTGTCAATTTATGGTGAAAGAGGGCATTGTATTAGGACACTTAATCTCTAGTAGAGGGATTGAAGTGGATAAGGCTAAGATAGAGACTATAAAAAAAGCTTCCTCCCCCAACTTCGGTGAAAGGGATAAGAAGTTTTCTAGGACATGCTGGATTCTATAGACGTTTTATAAAGGATTTCTCCAAGATATCAAAACCGCTTACTAATTTATTGATGAAGGATGCAGTTTTTGATTTCTCGCAAGAATGCTTAGATGCGTTTAATATGATTCGGGAGGCTCTAATCTCAGCCCCGATTATTCAACCTCCGGATTGGAATCTTCCATTTGAGGTTATGTGTGATGCAAGTGACGTAGCCATAGAGGTTGTGCTTGGGCAAAGAAAGGAAGGACGAACCCATGCTATTTACTACGCTAGCAAGACGCTAGATGAAGCGCAGCTCAACTACGCCACTACCGAGAAGGAATTTTTAGCAATTTTATATGCATTTGAAAAGTTTCGCTCTTATCTTGTAGGTGCTAAGGTGATTGTGTACACGGATCATGCTGCGATCCGGTATTTGCTTGCGAAGAAAGATGCGAAACCAAGGCTGATTAGATGGATTCTTCTCCTACAAGAATTCGATCTAGAGATCCGTGACAAGAAGGGTTCGGAAAATTCTGTTGCGGATCATTTGAGTCGTCTACCACATCTAGAGGACGACAATCTACCTATAGATAACTCCTTTCCGGACGAGCATTTACATCTCATAGAGGAGTGCATCGACGTGATCACCAAAGGTAACGAACCATGGTTTGCTGATTTTGTTAACTATTTGGTTTGCCAAGAATTACCACCCGGATTATCCTACGCACAAAGAAAGAAGTTCTTTAAGGATGTTCGGGAATACTTTTGGAACAAACCTCTCCTCTTTAAGAGAGGTCCGGATGGCATCATTCAGTGATGTGTGTCGGAAGATGAGATGCAAAGTGTCATCCGTCATTGTCATTCACTACCTTGTGGAGGACACGCTAGTTCGAACAAGACTAGCGCTAAGGTATTGCAATCTGGATTCTTTTGGCCTACTTTATTTAAAGATGTGCAAACCTTTGTTTCCTGCTGCGATGCTTGTCAAAGAACAGGGAACATATCTAGGAGAAACGAGATGCCTCTTAACAACATTCAAGAGGTGGAGATCTTTGACGTTTGGGGAGTAGACTTCATGGGACCTTTCCCATCATCTTGTGGAAACCAATACATACTTTTAGCCGTGGATTATGTCTCGAGATGGGTTGAAGCAATTGCCTCTCCCACTAATGATGCCATGGTTGTGGTCAAGTTCTTTAACAAAACCATATTCCCACGATTTGGGACACCACGGACTATCATTAGTGATGGAGGTTCTCACTTCATTGCCCGACGATTCAAGGATCTTTTAGCTAAGTATGGGGTGACTCACAAGATCGCCACCCCTTATCATCCACAAACTAGTGGACAAGTGGAGATCTCGAACCGGGAAATTAAAGGGATCCTTGAGAAGACGGTTTCAAGGACAAGGAAGGATTGGTCTTTGAAGCTAGATAACGCATTATGGGCATACCAGACTGCATATAAGACTCCCATCGGAACAACACCATATAACCTTGTATATGGGAAGTCTTGTCACTTGCCGGTAGAATTGGAGCATAAGGTGTATTGGGCAATAAAGTGGTTGAACTTCAGCATGAGGGAAGCGGGAGAGAAGCGTCTCTTGGACCTTAACGAGCTTGAAGAACTTCGCTTGAACGCATACGAAAACGCCAAGATCTATAAAGAAAGAGCGAAGCGTTGGCATGATAAGCATATCATCCCGAAGGACCTCAAAGAAGGAGATCAAGTTCTCCTCTTCAATTCAAGGCTTCGCCTCTTTCCAGGTAAGCTTAAATCTCGTTGGACTGGACCTTATCTAATCAAACGTGTTTTCCCCATGGTGCAGTTGAAGTATGGGGTGAAAAGGGCGGAAGCTTTAAGGTGAACGGTCAACGACTCAAGAAGTATTCACCGGAACTCCAAGCTGAAGAGTTCGCGCCCACCACACTCGAATAAGTGCGAATATGGTCTAGCTACGGACCTTAAACAAGCGCTTCTTGGGAGGCAACCCAAGGTATTGCACTTACGTTTTTATTTTTTATTCATATATTAGAATAGCTTAGACGTTTTTGTTTTGTTTTTGCCTTCGATGCCTTCCGGTATGCTCGTGTTTTTGGATGTAGGATCAGTGGAAAAAGAAAAGGGAAGGAAAGGTTGGAAGAAAAATTGACGAAACTTGGACTTTGGCACATTACAGAGAGTTCCACGGCCAAAACCACGGCCGTGACAGCTACAGTGACCGTAATTTGCAAAAGCCTGAGAAAAATCACCAAAACCACGAGGTTCTGTACATTTCCAAGGCCGTGAAAACACCCGAGTGACCGTCATTTTCGAAAAAATTTACGGCCACTATAAAAACCACGTTTCTTCACAAACACAACCAAATTACCCAATTTCCACGCCCTTACACGCCGAATCAATCCCCTCTCTCTCAAATTCCCGTTCGTTAATCGTTTCGAACGATTCTTTGACCAAAAGTTAAGCAAATTCAATCACCTACAAGATCAAAGCAACGATTCGAGCGGCAAATCACCGGAGAAGACAGAATTCGGATTTCAAAATCCGAAAACATAGGTTTTTTATTTCTTCTCTCACTTTGTCGATTTGCCTCAGTTTTTGCAAGAATTTTTAGGAGAACTGATTGGAATTGGAATGCTATTAGTCTAGGGCTGCCTTCTGTTGAACTTGGTGTGAATCTGTTGAGTTTTGAGAAATTCAAAGCCGAATCACGGTCTCTGGAAAAACCACGGCCGTGGAATTGTTAGAACAGGTCGTAATTTTTGAACTGAGATGGATTTGGTTAGGAGAATGTCAGCTAGGAACAAGAAGAGGAAAGGTAATGCTTCCTCCTCCCGGGCACCCCCTACTGAGCCACCATCACCACCATCACCACCATCCCCTAGGGTCCCTAAGATTCATGAGGACTATCTCGATGCCTTAGAAAGGATCGAGTAGAGAGCGGTCATAGGACCAAGATATTTACTACTTGAGGACTTAGAGCCACTGAATGTGGTAGGGGATCTTACTTGGCTGTTGGATAGAGCAGGATTGATCATCTTCTCCGCTATTCGGGAAGATGCATATGAGGAGATCACTAGAGAGTTTGTGATCTCATTTGAGCATAGTCATGTCGATAGGACGGTTTCTTTCCGGCTGATGGATAGTAACTATGAGTTCTCGATTCGAGAGTTTGGAGCCTTCTTTGGGTTCCATGAGACCTTCAATGGTCGATTTCCTAGTGGCGTGTGCGCCAAAGATTTTTGGGAGGATATTGCTATGGTGTACGCCAGCGAGGACCGCTGGCAACCTGTTGATACCAAGGCTAAGTTGATCTATCACTTAGCCTTGAAGATTGCCCACCGAGTGCTTTCTAAGTAAATCTTCCCTAGGACAGAGACTCCTCAGAAAATCAAGACTGATGAGTTATTTCTACTTTACTGTATGTTGCATGGTAGGCCGGCTGACTGTGCCACACTCTTAGCTTCTACTATGAGTAAGCTAAAGAATAAGAGGGCCGGCAATATTGGATACGGTGGGATGGTCACCCACCTTGCTAGACAGCTAGGTATCGACTTCTCCGCATGCACCAAGATAGCTGCTAGACCTCTAGGACTTCAGAGCCTAATGACTAGAGGCATTATCTTTCCTAGACATAGAGGTCCACCTACCGCTGCCATGCCTTAGGAGGGTAGAGGAGGTAGAGGGGTTACATGGCTTCCCGAGTATTCCATTATGGCTGGACGCCATAATTGGAAGGAGACATTCGCTGCTATGCACACGAATAGATTAGTAACACCCCCTTACGTCCCCCTTGAGCCACCCGTTGTAGATGAGGAGGAGATGAGAGGAGATGATGAGTTTGAGGGAGGAGGAGAGGAGCATGATTTTGGTAACTTTCCGGATCAGCTGGATACAGTCCCCGACCTCCCTAGACTGATAGCATGAATTATAATCTATATTTTGAGGTTTGTTTGGACGTTTTATCTTCAATAATCTGCATGTTAGCATGTATAATATGTGATTATATTACCATTTCATCTACCTTTGCGGGAATCGAGGTCTACACCTAGTTTTGCTGTAATTGTAGGTAAAATGGCACGTTTTGCATCAAAAAGGAACAAAAGGAGCTATGGAGTCATCGGAGCTACGTTGAGGAACATAAGGAACCATCCAGGAAGCATAGCCATGGATTAAAGATTTACTTTGGACCAGTTTTGAGAGATTTCACATTCAGTTATGACTCACCTCGGTTGACCAGAGATTCATCTCGACCGAGGTGATCCAGAGACGCCGACTCGACCGAGGCGAACACCTAGGACGCGGCGAGAATATTTTATTCTTGGCTGAGATCTTTTATCTTTGGAAGGTGATCTTATATTTTTGGGCTTGGCTCCTGGAAGGAAGAAGATCTTATATTTTACCTATTTTTATGGGAAAAGATCTTTCTAAGATATTTTATCTTTGGAGGGTTATTTTCCTATAAAAAGGGTTGGATTTCCACAAATCCAACATCCCGCTTAGCACGTTATACACCATTGAAGGCTGCGAGATCCAGCATACATCGCCGCAGCCGTACTCCAGTTGGGAGTTTTGAAGAACCTTTTTGAAGGTTGAAGGAAGATTGAAGATTATAGCTTTTATAGCTTTTGGAGGGTTTTGTAAGATTGTCTTCAATTCCCCTTCCTTGTTGTCTTATCTTGTTGGATTTATATCCAAGGAACACTTTTGTTGTGATATTTGATTCAGTTATTGAAGTCTTTTTCATTAAATTCTTCTTGTTCAAATATTCACCTTCTTCCCATATATTTAATACTTTCATAATGATGATGAGTGGCTAATTTCCTTGTGTGATTCTAGGGTGATTGGCTGAAGGTTGTGGGGAAAACAATGATAGAATAATCTTAGATTCCAGTAGGATCCTGAAAGTTCGAGTCTTTAACCTTAATCCTAAGCATCTCGTTTAGTCGATGAACATCTCGGCCGGGGTGGAATTCGTCTGACCGAGGTGACTTATCTGATCCTAAACTGATAGTTAAGTGTTAGAGTTTGCCAAATCCTATTCTTATTACACATTTCCTAGTTCAAAGCAAGCTTAGGATGAGACTTACCCGGTAATTCCTTAGTTTGTGTACCAACGATCATAAGTGTAGGTAATAAAGGTTTATCCTTTATTGGGGTTTGAGTGTGCTTCCATCCCATCTTTGTGAGTTAGCCTGAGACTTACCCGGTAAAGGTTGATTCTATTCCCTTAGATGGTGTGTTAGTTTGAGGTAATAGTTCTTTATCTTAATTCCTTGAGACTTACCCGGTAATAGGAGTTACGGTTTTGGATTAGTGAGTAGTGAGACTTACCCGGTGATCTACTCCACTTTAGTAACACCTTCCCCTTGCAAAAATCTCAGCTTTGTCCGCTTATCTTTAGATCTTGAGTTGGAACCACAACTAGATGCTTTAATCCCTAGAATTGCATGTTTGCTTATTGACTTCTTATTCATCTTTGATTGTGTTAATTGCTCTTTGTGGTTAGTATTCACGAAGCTTACCGTTATTGACTTTGTTTCACCGAGTCCCTGTGATCGACCCCTGAAATTTCTTGCTTTTTACTACGATTGACCCGTACACTGCGGGTTCGCATCCTTGTTTTAAGCTTAAGTCTAGGGTTATAAATTTAAAGCTTGCACACACCGTTTGGAGCGAACAAGTTTTTGGCGCCGTTGCCGGGGACTTGGTCTAGACCGAGCCGGTACGGTTTGCTCTTGGGGCGCTTGCCCCCGTGTCATCTAACCACTCTACTTGAGTGACTTTTGCAGGTTCTTTCTTAGGTATATGCGAAGAACCCGCACTGGGAAGGAAATCGTTCCTTACGATCCCGAACCAGAAAAGACATACAAGCGACGCTTAAGAGAAGCAAAGATGGCCCAACAAGACGACCGTGATCTTGCGGCCGAATTGAAAGAGGCGCTAGAGCTGCTACGCCTCAGCAAGGAAGAACTAAGGCAAGAGAAAGAAGAGAATCGCACCAAGACTGCCGCAATCGAAGCGGAGATAGCAGTCATACGAAATCAGATTCTACTTCGACCGAGGGAAGATCCCCCTGTTGATCCTCGACCGATGCAGGATCCAGTAGCTGACCCTCGACCGAGGCAGGTTCCAGTACCTGACGCCCCGGCCGATGTACCTCCACCTCGGAGACCAGTCCGAGATGTTCTTCTTGCAGGAATCCCGCAAACCCTAGGTCAAAGGATGGACCCTAATCAACAACTGAGGCGTCCAGGAGTGAACCTAGGAGATCCAGCAGATCATGACTACGAACTTCGACCGCAAGTTCTATCCATGATTCGCCAATGCCAATTCGGAGGGATGGAGAAGGAATCACCACATCAACATCTTCAAAACTACGAGATCTTGATGGAAACCTTGCGACCTTCCAGGATTGAAAATAACAACTACAAGCTAAGACCTTTTTACTTTTCTTTAAAAGATAGAGCTCTTACTTGGTATCAATCTCTTCCTCCAGGAAAAATTAGCACATGGGAGGAGATGACGACGGAATTCTTAACCAAATTCTTTCCCCCCTCAAAGACAGCTGAAATGAGAGGGAAGATCAATGCTTTCATTATGAAGGACAAAGAGAGCTTGTCCAAGTCATGGAAGCGGTTCAAGGACATCCTTTTGGATTGCCCACATCATGAGATTCCAAAGATCGAGTTGTTGGAGATCTACTTCAAAGGACTGAACGGAAGCACCCAGTTCAATCTCCAACTACTCTCCGCCGGTACCTTCATGGACATGGCGATTGATGAGGCTTGGGACTTCATTGAGAAGCAAGCCTTGCATATGGAGAAGTACACCCACCAAGGAGCTGAAGGTGGAGTTAAAAGAGTCAACTTTCAAGAGACTCAATCCCACAACAATCAACTCACGTCTTTGAAGAATGACGTGAAGCAATTAAAGGAACTCTTAGTTGCTCAAACCAAGAAGGAAGATCAAGGACAAAGGAACAACAACAATGGATACCGTAACAACAACAACGGTTCCCGGAACAATAACAACAACTACAACAACAACAATAGAGGATCCAATAGCAACAATTGGAGGACGAACAATCAAAACAACCAGAATCCTGGTAACAATTATTCTAACTCCAACTCTAATAATTCCTCTAACCCTTTCCTCTCTTCTCCTCCTTCTTCTTCTTCTACTCCATTAAAGAGCCAAGGGCAAGGATCAAGTTCGTCTCAGCCAAAAAAGAAAGACGCAGTTCTGGAAGCCATCTTGATCAAGCTTAGCGCTATGGAGAATTCTATGACTTCATTTTCTAGGGCCCAAAAATCCTTCGAACAACAACTTGCAAATAGAGAGAATGAAGAGCCAAGAGATCCAGGGAAACTTCCAGCAAAGACGGAAAGCAACCCTAAGGGCCAATGCATGGCCATAACGATGAGGAGTGGACTTAAAACTGCAGATCCAGTACCTCGTTCGACGCAGACCACCTCGGTCCAGATCCAGTCGAAGAACACCTCGACCGAGATGCCAACCGAGGCGGAGCAACATAAAGCGGAGGGGAAAACTGAAGTTTATGTTCCACCTCCTGCATACAAACCACCACTTCCATTCCCTCAGTCCAGAGCCAGAGCACATCTAGACAAGCACTTTGGTAAGTTCCTTGACTTGATGAACAAGCTGCATATTAACATTCCTTTTCTTGATGTTATTCTAGGAATGCCCGCCTATGGGAAATTCTTAAAGGAGATCCTATCAAGGAAAAGGAAATTGGAAGACTTTGGTGAAGTTAGGATGACATCTAAATCCTCGGAGCTTATTAAGATCATGAAGGAGAAGATGCCACCTAAGTTGAGAGATCCCGGCTCATTTAGCATTCCCATTCAAGTTGGGGATGTCACTTGTGAAGCCCTTTGTGATCTAGGAGCCAGCGTGAGCATCATTCCGCTAGAGCTATGTACGAAGATCGGACTTGGAGAGCCCAAGCCGGTCAAGATTCGACTTTATATGGCAGATCGCTCCATCACCCATCCCGTGGGAATCTTGGAGGACGTTCCGGTCAAGTTAGGTAACTTCTATCTACCTATAGATTTTGTCGTGCTTGACATTCCCGCAGATTATCCTGTTCCTATTATTCTCGGGAGGCCATTTCTAGCAACTTCGGGTTGCAATGTGGATTGCAAGAACGCCAAGTTGAAATTCAACATTGGTGGCGATGAGGTGGAGTTCGCACTACTTGCAGCCATGAAAGGGGAGCAGCTAACTGATGATATCTTCAACATCTACGATGAAGACGAATCAAGAGAATTGGTGAGCTCTATCCTTATTAACGATCCACTCGAAAGAGTTCTAAGTTTTAGTTTAATAGAGGAAGGTATAGATGCTTCTTGTGATGCAGATATACGAGGCTTGAAGGCACTGGAAGAAGATCCAGGAGCTAAAACTGAGAAGCTAATCCAGGAGACGAAGATCTCCAGTTTCGGTTCCAGTTGCAGTACCTCGACCGAGGCACTTCCTGGACTGAGCGAGGCGACTGAAGAACATCTCGGTCAACGCCTCTGCGCCTCGACCGAGGTCGATGGTGAGATAATGTCAACTGAGACTTCCGAAAGTCCAGTTTCTGAATCCACTCGACCGGAAGGAGGAAGCAAGGATCCCCCTCAGAAGACACCCCCAGTTGTGGAGCTTAAACAACTCCCTAGTCACTTGAGGTATGTCTTTCTTGGGCCGGATTCCACTTATCCTGTTATTGTTAGTGCTTCCCTTTCTGAATCTGAATTGTCTAAGTTAATGCATGTCCTGAGAAAGCATCGAAAAGCTATAGGTTACACCACGGATGATCTTATTGGCATTAAACCTTCTTTCTGCATGCATAGAATTCTAATGGAAGATAATCATAAGACTTCACGGGAACCTCAAAGACGGTTAAATCCGATCATGAAGGAGGTTGTGAAGAAGGAAGTCCTTAAGTTGTTAGATGCAGGTATTATTTATCCTATCTCGGACAGCAAGTGGGTTAGCCCGGTGCATGTCGTTCCGAAGAAAGGAGGGATGACCGTTGTGACGAATAAGAACAACGAGTTGATCCCAACTAGGACCGTTACGGGCTGGAGGGTTTGCATCGATTACAGGAAACTGAACACGGCCACACGGAAGGACCACTTTCCACTTCCCTTCATCGATCAGATGCTCGAGCGGTTGGCCCAGCATTCACACTTTTGTTACTTGGACGGCTATAGTGGATTTTTCCAGATTCCTATCCATCCGGATGATCAGGAGAAGACCACTTTCACTTGTCCATGGGGGACATTTGCCTATCGAAGGATGCCATTTGGATTGTGCAATGCACCCGCTACCTTCCAGCGATGCATGATGGCCATCTTTTTCGAATACATAGAGGAGATCATGGAGGTATTCATGGACGATTTTTCTGTATATGGCTCCTCTTTTGATGATTGCCTATCTAACCTCTCTCTAGTGCTTAAAAGATGTGAAGATACTAACCTTGTTCTGAATTGGGAAAAAGTGTCATTTTATGGTTAATGAAGGCATTGTGCTAGGACACCTCGTTTCTAATCGAGGTATTGAGGTCGATCGAGCTAAGATCGAGACTATTGAGAAGCTCCCTCCTCCTTGTTCTGTTAAAGGTGTGAGGAGTTTTCTCGGGCATGCAGGTTTCTACAGGAGATTCATCAAGGACTTCTCTAAGATTTCTAAACCTCTAACTAACCTCTTGAATAAAGATGTTGTTTTTGAGTTTTCGCAGGAGTGTCTTGATGCTTTTTACAAGATTAAGGAGGCGTTGATCTCCGCTCCCATTATCCAACCTCCTGACTGGACCTTGCCCTTTGAGGTCATGTGTGACGCTAGTGATGTAGCCGTAGGAGCGATGCTTGGACAGAAGAAGGATGGACGGACCACCGCCATTTATTATGCTAGCAGGACGCTAGATGAAGCACAACGCAACTACGCTACCACCGAGAAGGAGTTATTGGCGGTTGTATATGCTTTCGAGAATTTTCGTTCCTATCTAGTGGGGGCGAAAGTCATTGTCTACACCGACCATGCAGCCATTCGTTACTTGTTGGCTAAGAAAGATGCCAAGTCACGCCTTATTCGATGGATTCTCTTGCTTCAAGAGTTTGACCTAAAGATCCGCGATAAGAAGGGATCCGAGAACTCCGTTGCGGATCACCTCAGCCGGCTACCAGAATCTTCCCGCGAGACGGATGACCCACCCATAGACGATTCATTCCCCGATGAGCACTTACACTTGTTGGAGCGTTTGATGGATTTACTTACTTCACCCCACGATGGAGGTGAAGTATGGGGTGAGGGCACCTCCCATCACATTTGAGGCGCATTATGGTCCAGCTAGCGACCTTAAACCAAGCGCTTCTTGGGAGGCAACCCAAGGTATTGCTTTCTTTTCCCGTTTTCTAGTCTAGCTTAGATAGTTTGCTTTTGCTTTGTTTTGTTTCTTTTTGGCGTCCTAGACAGATAACAGGAGATATCTAAGGAAGGAGCATAACTGGAAGTTCAGAAGTTCGAGAATTCGAGAAGACGAAGTTAGACAGAAGCATCTCGGTTACTGTCAGACCATCTCGACCGAGTTGATTCTTGAGCAACCGAGGCGACTAGGGTTTCTGCAGAACCACCTCGGTCCGTACCACCTCGATCTAGTCGAGACCATCTCGACCGAGGTGACAGCAGATCTAGGAACAGTATAAAAGGGGGAAAATTTACTTTTTACCTTTTTACTCTCTTCGACTCGACCGCGGCGCTCCTCACCTCGCTTCCTCTGTTTTTGCTTGTTTTCGAAGATTTCCGCTTCCAAACTGCGATTGAAGAGTAGAGGATCCTATTGCAAGTGCAGATCTGCGAAGAAATCGAACGAATCGACCGAAACGAGGTAAAAACAGTCGAAACCCTAACTCGTTCATTCGTTTCGATTTGGGCTTTGGTTGCCATTGAATCTGCTGAGAAAAGGCTTAAGTACCCCATAGGAAGCAATTGTAGTGATTTTTGGGGGAAAAGAACTGGAATTCTGAGATTGGAATCATACACTGCTGCGCCTCGGTCCAGTCGAACTGCATCTCGACCGAGGTGATTCTTGAGGGCTGTTAGCGACCGAGGTGATCTGACAGTAGTTGAGAGAAAATGAGTTCCGATCGTCGCCTTGCCCTCAAAGATAGATCCTCACCCTCCCCTCCTTCTTCTTCTTCCCGACCTTACCGCCCGGTAATCCACGAGAGATGCCGGGTAAATTATGAGCGTATAGCTAACCGTCCAGTGATTGCACCACGTTTTCTGGACGTGTCGGCTTTTGATTTCCTAGGGGTAGATGGAGACCTTAGGCGGATGATCACCACAGTCGGGCTGGATCAGTTTACTAAGATCCGAGCCCCAGCTTACTTGGAGCCGACCCTAGAGTTCGTTAGCTCCTTTTCCTACCTTCCCACAGAGAAGTCTGTGAAGTACCGGTTGATGAACCGGAACTTCATAGTTCCCTTAGAGGTTTGGAGAGAGATTTTCGGCTTTCCTGAGCCCACCGCCACTGACTTCCCCTCCCGATCTGTAGCTAGGGAGTTCTGGGGGCAGATTGCCCATATTACTGAGCATGCAGATAGATGGCGCCCTGGAGATTCCAGGGAGAAGGTCATCTTCCACCTTGCCTTCAGATTAGCCCATAGGATATTCAGCGAGACACTTCTGGCGCGTACTGAGACGCCCCAGAAGATCCGACAGGGCGAGCTCTTCAGCCTTTATTGTATGGTCACGGGGGGTTTCCTAGACTTTGGCTTGATCTTGGCAGAGGACCTGCACAAGATCAAGGCTAAAGCGAAGGGAGATATCTGCTGCGGCGGTCTAGTCACCCACATAGCTGCTTTTCATGGGATGGACCTTAGTGTGTGTACGATGGTGGCGGCTCCGAAGCCGCTTGGATTGCAGGAGATGATCACTCGGAGGATTCTAGTTCCCCGAGGTCTGACCACTCCATATGTTGCTATGCCGTGGGAGCGGACTGCGCCACAGGGGATCCGTTGGTCTGCTTAGTTTACAGTCTTCGATCCACATTATTGGCAGACAGCTTGGGCTCCACTGATGGAGGATCATAGGGAGGCAGCAGCCGCCCCAGCTGAGGATGAGGAGGAGGAGGCTGACGATGATGAGGACACTGTAGACGAGAGAGATGGTGGAGTCCCGATGGATACAGGGACAGATACTGCAGGGACGAGCGCACCGCCGATCATAGACTTGGATGATGAGGAGGATACTGAGCCTGCACCTGTTGCACCTCCCGCTAGATCTGCTAGGCGTCGGACACGCCGTCATAGAGATTCTGAGGTTCATCGTCGGATCGACGACCTGACAGATCAGATGATAGATTCTTATGCTGCCCTTACTGTGGACATGCATGAGAGATTTGCTGCCCAGCACCGACACATTAACAGCTGGACTCATCAGATGTTAGAGGGGCAGCACTATCAGCGCAGGATGTTGGAGCTACAGTTCCATCAGACTATGGGCTATCAGTTCGACCCGACGCAATATCCGTATGTGCCACCACCACCACCACCGGATCAGGACTATTGATGAGCTGCAGGATTTTCTTTATTATATTTTTTATGTAGTTCAGCTATTTATCCGCTGAGTACTCTTGTCTCTAGACCTATATTGACCCACTGGGACAGTGTGTCCCAAGTATGGGGTATTTGTATTTATGTGATGACTTTTGATGTACTTATTTGACTATTTTGATGTATGACATTTCATCGGATAATTTATTTATGCTTCACTTCTGCATTTATATGTTTATCTGATATTACATGCATACTTACAGGTTATTTGATTGAGAAAAACGTCGAAACTGAAAAAAAAATGGTTTTTAAAAAAAAAAATTTTTTTGACCTCGACCGAGTCAGTCTTGGCCAAACGAGGCGTTTCACCTCGGTTGACCAAGAACACCTCGACCGAGGTGGGTTAACTGAGAGTTTTCGAAAATTATTTTTGTGTTGCTTATCTGGATATGATCTCAGTGAAGATCTTGTTTACTGACTGGTTTTAAGTTCTTTATATGTTTGAAAGGTTTTATAATATGTTGAAGTTGCTAAATGCTTTGTTTGAAATTATTGGCATGTTTAATACTTTGTTTTTATCCAAATTATGTTGAATTTGAAGGTTGACACCACAAGATAAGTTCTCTCACTTTCTTCCTGGAAAGACCAAGGCAATTCATTCTTTTCTCTTCTTCTTCTTGATCATGCTTAACCCCTCATATACATTTTGCCTCCTTTACCTATCCGGGAATTTGGAAGCAAGCGAAGTGGTGAAAGCAAGTGAAGTTAAAGTTGAGAAGTTGGCTGGAAGTGAAAGTGCTAGAAAGTAATAATAGGTTTGGGGAAGTCAATCATGAAGATGAGTAACTCGGCACCATTCACATAGTCGGGTGTTTGTGTCTTGCCAAAGTCGGATTGAGCGATATTCCTAACGGGTCATGGTATGTGCATCAAGGGTTTGATGCATCTCAAGAAATTGATGACTGTTGATTTCCTAGGCTTCGGTTATTGTGCACCTCTGTCCATGCATCCCAAAAAGTAAAGTAAAAAGAAAAAAGTGTGAAATAAGCAAAGCTTATTGGTGGAAGATGTTGCAAGTCAAAATGAAAGTGAAGTTCATCCTTTTCCCGGATCCTAGCACCATATTACCTTACATACATCCCCACCCTACACGTTTCTTGACCTTTTCTTTTGGGAAGCCCTTGAGACCTTGAGCTTGTTGATTGACTTAGTGGTTTAAACTGGATTATACATGATTAATTTTGATAATTATGACTTATTATGCATTCTATGGTTTTATGCAAAGATGAACAACTTTCCTATATTTAAAAAATGTTTTGAGCATATTGAGTTTTTAATTCCATGAAGTATTCTCTTAGAGTGATCTATGATTGTAACACACCATAAAAATGTTTTTGAAAGACTTTACATTGATTTTCTTGACTTATAATCCATTCTATCTTGTCTTCTATATGCGGAACTTGCTTGGGGACAAGCAAGGGCTAAGTATGGGGTATTTTGATAGCATGAATTATAGTCTATATTTTGAGGTTTGTTTGGACGTTTTATCTTCAATAATCTGCATGTTAGCATGTATAATATGTGATTATATTACCATTTCATCTACCTTTGCGGGAATCGAGGTCTACACCTAGTTTTGCTGTAATTGTAGGTAAAATGGCACGTTTTGCATCAAAAAGGAACAAAAGGAGCTATGGAGTCATCGGAGCTACGTTGAGGAACATAAGGAACCATCCAGGAAGCATAGCCATGGATTAAAGATTTACTTTAGACCAGTTTTGAGAGATTTCACATTCAGTTATGACTCACCTCGGTTGACCAGAGATTCATCTCAACCGAGGTGATCCAGAGACGCCGACTCGACCGAGGCGAACACCTAGGACGCGGCGAGAATATTTTATTCTTGGCTGAGATTTTTTATCTTTGGAAGGTGATCTTATATTTTTGGGCTTGGCTCCTGGAAGGAAGAAGATCTTATATTTTACCTATTTTTATGGGAAAAGATCTTTCTAAGATATTTTATCTTTGGAGGGTTATTTTCCTATAAAAAGGGTTGGATTTCCACAAATCCAACATCCCGCTTAGCACGTTATACACCATTGAAGGCTGCGAGATCCAGCATACATCGCCGCAGCCGTACTCCAGTTGAGAGTTTTGAAGAACCTTTTTGAAGGTTGAAGGAAGATTGAAGATTATAGCTTTTATAGCTTTTGGAGGGTTTATATCCAAGGAACGCTTTTGTTGTGATATTTGATTCAGTTATTGAAGTCTTTTTCATTAAATTCTTCTTGTTCAAATATTCACCTTCTTCCCATATATTTAATACTTTCATAATGATGATGAGTGGCTAATTTCCTTGTGTGATTCTAGGGTGATTGGCTGAAGGTTATGGGGAAAACAATGATAGAATAATCTTAGATTCCAGTAGGATCCTGAAAGTTCGAGTCTTTAACCTTAACCCTAAGCATCTCGTTCAGTCGATGAACATCTCGGCCGGGGTGGAATTCGTCTGACCGAGGTGACTTATCTGATCCTAAACTGATAGTTAAGTGTTAGAGTTTGCCAAATCCTATTCTTATTACACCTTTCCTGGTTCAAAGCAAGCTTAGGATGAGACTTACCCGGTAATTCCTTAGTTTGTGTACCAACGATCATAAGTGTAGGTAATAAAGGTTTATCCTTTATTGGGGTTTGAGTGTGCTTCCATCCCATCTTTGTGAGTTAGCCTGAGACTTACCCGGTAAAGGTTGATTCTATTCCCTTAGATGGTGTGTTAGTTTGAGGTAATAGTTCTTTATCTTAATTCCTTGAGACTTACCCGGTAATAGGAGTTACGGTTTTGGATTAGTGAGTAGTGAGACTTACCCGGTGATCTACTCCACTTTAGTAACACCTTCCCCTTGCAAAAATCTCAGCTTTGTCCGCTTGTCTTTAGATCTTGAGTTGGAACCACAACTAGATGCTTTAATCCCTAGAATTGCATGTTTGCTTATTGACTTCTTATTCATCTTTGATTGTGTTAATTGCTCTTTGTGGTTAGTATTCACAAAGCTTACCGTTATTGACTTTGTTTCACCGAGTCCCTATGATCGACCCCTGGAATTTCTTGCTTTTTACTACGATTGACCCGTACACTGCGGGTTCGCATCCTTGTTTTAAGCTTAAGTCTAGGGTTATAAATTTAAAGCTTGCACACACCGTTTGGAGCGAACATAGACACTCTCCCGCCCCGCTAGAGCTTCTGGTTCTTCCTCTCGCCGCGCCAGCGTGAGTGAGAGGCCGACATGGATGGCGACTCCTCCTCAGTGGTATAGCACACAGCCGGATTGGATGGGAGCTCCACCAGCTTGGCATGCCCAGCCACCACCTGCACCAGCACCGTCAGATGCACCAGCTTGGTATAGCCAGCCGCCGGGATGGTACGAGCAGCTGCCGGAGTGGGCCACCGACCTTTCCAGTAGGGTCGGAGCCTTGGAGATCTGCACAGATGCTAGGGATGCACGAGCCGATGCACATGACCGGATGATGAGAGACATATACCGCCAGCAGTTTGGGCGGAACTATGACCCCGGTTTCTTCCCGTTTCCACCACCACCGGCACCCTAGTGAGGATGATGATGATCTACCACTTTAGCCACTCCACCACCGTCTTGTGAGTTTATTTTCTTTCTTTCTTTTCTTTATTTCTTTTTTAACATTAGGGACAATGTTTGTCTCAAGTATGGGGTGGGGTGTGACTATTCGTTTGTAATAACTCTACTCACTTTTGCTTGCTTTGATCGAGAACACCTTGCATGTTTCATTCCATTGTCACACGTTTCATTATCGCATTGCATGAAAAAGCTTTTGAAAAAACCATAAAAATCGATAAGGATTGAGATGATTTCTATGATAATCACTACTTGTGAATTGATTTTTGATGACAATTGTATGCTTAAACAAATAGTGAATTGAAAAGAAATTGAATGAGTTAATTATTCCTCTTTTGCAAGTTTCATAATGTGAAGAGTGTTACCTAAATCATATTGAGAAATCAAGGTTGAAATCACATGATGAGTTCTTATACTTCTTGTTGAAATGATTAAGGCAATTCGATTTTCTTTCTTCTTTCTTTGATCATTTAACCCCTCAATGAAATAATGGTCTCCCTTACCTATCCGGGAATTTGGAGGAGTTGATATTTGGCATGTTTGATGTGGGAGGGCCATGAAAGCAAAATTTTGCATTCAAAGAATAGAAAGAACTTATAGGTTTGGGGAAGTCAATCATGACGATGAGTAACTCGGCACCATTCACATATCCGGGTGTTTGTGTCTTGCCAAAGTCGGATTGAGCGATATTCCTAACGGATTATGTTATGTGCATCAAGGGTTTGAGGCATCTCGCAAAATTGAGATTCGCCAATCTCCTAGGCTTCGGTTTTTGTGCACCTCTGTCCATAACTCCAAAAGTAAAGTCGAAAAATTATGTGCAAAAGAAGAGAGCAAAGCTCTAAGTTGAAAGTGTTGCAAAACCGCAACAGAAAAAGAAAAGAGTTAGTTATCCACTTTCCCGGATTTATGCACCACACTCCTTATAAATTCCTCTCCCTTTCCGCATTCTAGACCTTATTTGAAAGTCCTTAAGATCAAGAGAATGTTATATGACTTGGTGATCTAAATTGAAGTTTCTTATGATTGATTTTGATAATGTTTGAAGGTTATGATGCTTACATTGAAGTTTGATCAATTCATGAGTTTTCTTTCCTCTTTATTCTTTGGTTATGTATATGAGAGTCTTATGAATGAATGAAGCAAGGTTTGAGAATGATCTATTGACTAGAAGCACATTTACTTAAAAGATGTTTTGTTTTTGAGATTACGTACATATTTCATCCTAACTTGAGTTCTAAAACTTTTGAAAGACCTTGCTTGGGGACAAGCAAGTGGCAAGTATGAGGTATTTTGTTAGCATGAAATATTGTGATATTTTAGGCACGTTTTCTAGATGTTTTTCATCCATTATAGTGTTCATTGATAAAGCATTGAAGCAATTGTTAGCTAGTTCGTCTATATTGTCGATATAGAGGTCTACATAAGCTTTGTGTTGATTGTAGGCGAATAAGAGATAAAACCGAACGAATTAAGAGAGGATGCAGATGAATTGAGCACATCCAAGGATTGAGGACCACAAAGAAGCCAAGGAAGATGCTAGGATGAGGAATGGCACGAAACAAGAGGAATTACGAGCAATCTATGTTTCCACGCTCTAAAATGCGGCCGTAATGAAGTCCACGCTCTAAACCACGGCCGTGGAACTTGGCATCATGAGCGTGGAGCATTCCAGAGAGTTACACGGTATAAAGTACGGTCGTGGAAGTTGTGAAGAACCGTAATCCATTTCTACGCTCTAAACCACGGCCGTGGATCTCCATGAAACCGTGATTTAGGCAATCTTTTGACGAATAAAATATAGACATATTGTCTACGCACATGGGCCGGACGGTTATTCTATCTTTCCTTATAAAAAGACTGAAGGAGGGAGAATTCGGTACCTTCGCTTACGCTTGCTTGCACGTGCCTAGGGTTTCATTGGACGTGCGGAGGATTGCAATTTTGCAACGGAGATTTACGAAGGCTTGAATTTTTGGAAGTTGCGCTTTTGTTCCTAGGTTTGATTAGAAGACAGATTGACATCCCGCTCTTCGTTCTTATCAAGGATTGTGATTGGTTTGTGTTATTCCAAATCTGATATACATTATACCCTTGTTGTGGATTTGAGATTGATTTGAAGTTTATTGAAGGTTTTCGAAGGTTTCATCTTTCATTCTTCTTAACCTTGAATTTGATATCATAATGACTGTTGTTGGCTAAAGTCCTTTAGTAATTCTAAGGTGAAGGGTTGATAGATGTGGCTTAGATAATGATAGATCGATCGTAAATTGATTGGACCTTGAGAGTTACAGATATTTCGCCGACGAACCAAAATCACGGCCTGTTCTTGAGGTTCCACGGCCGTGGAACTTAAGATCCACCCGTAATTTACATCCGTTTACGAACCTTGCTTTTACTTTAATCCAAAGTTAAAGATTTGCTTTAACTTAGTCTTGGCTTGCCTTTTCTAGGTAGTAGTGAAGCCTCAACAACCTCTACTTCGATTTCGAGTGTCACAACCTTAATCGGTTTAGTTAGTCTTGATCCTTGGATTACAAGTTTAGGTATTTGATATTAATTCTTGTCTTTAGATCCTTTCTATACTGAAGCCTCAACAACCTTTATAGAGAGTGTCTTTAGATAAGTCATATAAGGTTTTGGAACTTCACCGTACATTGCTTTACATTCGTATACCTTTGCAACTCTTAACTCTGTTCTTAGTTCTTTAGTATATCTTGAATCGATTGCCACAATTAGACACTTGGATCTTTAGGGTTGTTGTTTTCCCAATATTTGCAAAGCTCATACATTTACTTGCTTGACGATTTATAGCTGAATTTGTTCCCCCCAAATCCCTGTGTTCGATACTTTGGAATTCTTGCTAATCTACGCCGATCCGTACACTGCAGGTTCGCTTGCTTGATTCTAGTTTTATAAATTTAAAGCTTATTTGCACGCACGCTAAGTGGCGAACACGAACACTCAGTGCAGATTTAGCCGCAGGTTTAGAGATCCCGAGGCACACCAGAGGATTGATGATCTCACTGATCAGATGATCGACGCTTACGCAGCCCTGACCGTTGACATTCATGAGCGTTTCGAGGACCAGCGCCGAGGTATTGAGGGTTGGACGCATCAGATGTTGGAGAGCCAGCATTATCAGTGTCGGATGATGGAGATCCAGCATCAACAGATCATGGGTTATCCTTTTGACCCGACCCAGCACCCCTACATTCCACATCCTCCACCGGCTGACGAGGATTAGAGTTGCATGGATTTTCTTTTTTTATATCTATTATGCAGTACAGCTAGGTCCGGTGAGTATTCTGTTTCTTAGACTTATATTTGACCCATTGGGACAATGTGTTCCAAGTATGGGGTATTTGGATGTACTTTATGTGACTTATGTGTATGACTCCCTCGGATACTTATGATCTTATTTTGTTTACTTGGCTCTATGTGTTTATCTGTCATTACATGCATACATACAGGTTTTTGTTTGAAAAAAAATGTCAAAAAATGGTTTGGAAAAAAAAATTATGACCTCGGACGGGATGTTAATGGCCGATCGAGGATGAACACCTCGGATGACACCAAAACACCTCGGCCGAGGTGGGTTTTTAACTGAGAGTTTTCGAAACGTTTTTTGCTTCTTCTCTGGATATGACCTTAATGATGATTATATTTGCAGATTGGTTTTGAAATCTTTATATGCTCGAAAGGTTTTTATGATATGTTTAACTTACAAAATGCTTTGTTTGAAGTTTTAGCATGTTTAATACTTTGTTTTTATCAAAATTATGTTGGATTTAAAGGTTGACACCACATGATGAGTTCTATCACATTCTTCCTAGGATGATTAAGGCAATTCATTCTCTTCTCTTCTTCTTCTTGACCATGCTTTAGCCCCTCATATACTTATTTGCCTCCCTTTACCTATCCGGAAATTTGGAAGCAAGTGAAGAAAAGCAAGTGAAAGTGAAGTTGAGATGTTAGTTGAAAGTGTTAGAAAGAAACAATTAGGTTTGGGGAAGTCAATCATGATGATGAGTAACTCGGCACCATTCACATAGTTGGGTGTTTGTGTCATGACAAAGTCGGATTGAGCGATATTCCTAATGGGTCATGGTATGTGCATCAAGGGTTTGAGGCATCTCGAAAAATTGATGATTGCTGATCTCCTAGACTTCGGTTATTGTGCGCCTCTGACCATGCATCCCAAAAAGTAAAATAAAATAAGCAAAGCTTATTGGTGGAAGATGTTGAGTTTCAAAGAAAGTAAAGTAAGATCCTTTTCCCAGATTCTAGCACCACATACCCTATATACATCCCACCCTGACGCATTTTTTGACCTCTTTTTGAAGCCTTGACACCTCGAGCTTGTTGATTGACTTTGTGGTTTAAACTGGATTATACATGATTGATTTCGAAAAATATGATTTATTATACATTCTATGATTTTATGCAAAGATGAACAGCTTTCCTATATTTATAAAATATTTTGATCATATCTTGATTTTATTTGCCATGAAGCATTCTCTTAGAGTGATCTATGAGTGGAGCACACCACAAAAGGTTTTGAAATGTTTTTCATTGATCTTTCTGACTTATAATCCATTCTATCTTGTATCTAAGATTTGGAACTTGCTTGGGGACAAGTAAGGGACAAATATGGGGTATTTTGATAGCATGTATTATAGTTTATATTTTGGGATTGGTTTAGACGTTTTATCTTCATAAATGTGCATGTATGGATGTATATTCTTTGATTATATTGTTGTTTTGTCTACCTTTGCGGGAATCGAGGTCTACACCTAGTTTCGTTGTAATTGTAGGGAAAATGGCACGTTTTGCATCGAAATGGAGCTAAGGAGCCATTGAAGCTACATCTTGTAGTGAAGCTACATCTTGTAGCTTTGAGGAGTTATAAGAAGATCTCAGGAAGCATGGAAATGATTAAGAGGATTGATTTTGGACCAGATTCGAGACGATTTACATTCAGCTGAGAATCACCTCGGTCAGCTACAGTACCACCTCGACCGAGGTGATCTTGAAGAGCGTCCCGACCGAGGCGAACACCCTGCCGCCGGCAAGATCTTTATTTTTTGCTGAGATCATCTATTTTTGGAAGGAAAATATCATATTTTTGGCTGGATTTCTGGAAGGAAGATATTATATTTGGTTGATTTATTTTGAGAGATATGGATATATTTTCTAGGAAATTATCTTTCTAAGATATTTTATATTTGGAAGATAATTCTCCTATATAAAGGGTTGGATTTTCTACAACTTAGCGATGCTTGGAGCATCTGGAATTTCTGGAGTTTTGAACACAAGTTGAAGGAAGAGTTGGAGGAAGTTTGAAGGATTGAAGTTCAAGGAAGGAAGGAATCATAGTTGGAGTTGGCTTTTGAATGAGTTTGTAAGATCTTTTTAGATTGCTTTTGGTTTGTTGTCTTTTCTGATTTTGATTTGAGGAACGCTGATTTGTTACTTGTTTGATTCAGCTATTGAGACCTTTTTGTGTTAAGGTTTTCTTATTCGAATATTGATTCCTTTCTCAAAAATTTGATTATTGTTATCATGATGATTGTTGGCTAAGTTCTTTATGTGATTCTAGGGTGATTGGCTGAAAGTTGTGGGAAAGACGATGATAGAATGCTCTTAATCCCAGCAAGACCCTGAAAGCTCGAGTCTTTACCTTAACTGTAGAACACCTCGGTCAGTCATTGAACATCTCGGCCGGGAAGGAATATAACTGAGCGAGGTGAACCTTTCTTGAACCTTATCTGAGTTAAGAATTTTAGTTTGCCAAATCTTATCCTTATTATACCTTTCCTGGTTCAACGCAAGCCTAGGATGAGACTTCCCCGGTGATTCCTTTGCTTGTTTACCCAAGATCATGAGTGTAGGTAATAAAGGTTTATCCTTTATTGGAGTTTGAGTGTGCCTTCACCCCATCTTTCAGAGTTAGCCTGAGACTTACCCGGTAAAGGTTGATTCTATTCCCTTGGGTGGTGTGTTGGTTTGAGCTTAAAGTTCCTTTCCTTAGTACCTTGAGACTTACCCGGTGATAGGATCTTTAATTTGGGATAGTGAGTAGTGAGACTTACCCGGTGATCTATTCCCACCTTAAAAACACCTTCCCTTTGCAAACCTTATCTTTGTCCACGTTATCCCTAGAGATCTTGAGTTGGAACCACAACTGGATGCTTTAATCCATAGAATTCGCATTCCCTTCATCTGACTTTTATATCATCTTTGATTGCTTTAATTCGTGGTCATTAGTTATTTGACAACCTGATTTCCGTGTTTTATTTCACCATAGTCCCTGTGTTCGACCCCAGGAATTCTTGCTTTTATTACAATTGATCCTTACACTGCGGGTTTGCATATTGTTCAAGCATACTTCTTGGGTTATAAATTTTAAAGCTTGCACACACCTTTTGGAGCGAACAAATGTCCATGTGCCTTTGATCCCACATCACTATCATCCGGCACCGTCTATCCAGCTCGAAGTTGTGCATGTACTTCTACCTATGAAACCTCCTCCTCATGATGACCTGCACATCCGTAATAGATGAGTTAATACGAGTTTCCAAAACTCCACACAAACGTACCTGAAATTGACTGATCAATGTTTTGACGCCATTTTGTTTCTGAGGATGGTCTAACCTCTGTATATTCCATGCCATGACACTTATGTTGGCCCTTGTTGAGCCCCTTTAGACTTCTCACTCGTCCTCTATTGTAGCTTCAAAGTTCCATCCACATGTGATGATGCAAGACGAGTTAACCGTCTACCAGCATCCCCAATGTTCTGAGTCCAACCCCTTTTTTCCCTTACTTCTACAGTAAGGCGTTAAGCCTCCTAATTATTCGCCTCTTTACTCTTCACAAGGTTGGGGTGAAGACCTCCTCCGAGTCCTCCTCCTCACTATTATCACGTTCATCTTGTTCCTTTCCTGAAGAGTTATCATCCTCGGAATGAACAACTAGGTCGTCAGATGCTTCATCATCATCCGTACCATCCCTAGAATTGATGTCTTCCATATCATCACTACCAGCCTTATCTTCATTCCTTACGTCCGTCATATTGTTGTCAAAAATGACTCCTTCGGTAATCTTTTCTTTTCCTTTATCCTTCATTCTATCCTTATCACTTCACCGTGTATCCTTCACACTCTTATCCTTTGTCTCAACATGTTCCCCTTCAACCAAACCAGCCTTACGTGGGTTATTAACATGCTCAGTCCCTTTGCTAACACCAGCCTGAGTGATCATGACATTACCACCCTCTGAGCCTGGCTTACCCTTCGAGACATTCATCCTCCTTTCACCGCTAGTAGCAGCTCCTTGTGCACCTCCAATACCATCCCTAACGACATATCGCCGCCTACCTTGTGGAGGTCATATGCCAGTTTCCTTTGATTTCTCAATGAACGCACATTCAACGTCCTTGTGACCAAACTGAAGACATCGACGACAATATTACAATGCATTCTCATACAACAACTTACAATCCATGCTAACACCATCATCAAAGTCCAAAGACACTTCCCTCAATATGTCCTTAGCAAAATTTACCTTAACTAGCACCCTAGCATATGACCCTCGCTTTCGATCTTCCGTCACATGATCCATGAATAATGGTTTGCCAATCAAGGATCCTATTCTTCCAAGTATTGTAGGAGTCCAAAATTCATTTGGAAGTCCCGTAACTCTAACCCATTGTAACATCCTGATTCCGCGGGACTCGGAGTGTCACATTGGGCTAGGATCTCACAATGGATCTTGACCCTAGCCTAACAACAAGTTCACTGGACCTTACAACATGACACTGACAGATATAAAGCAAATACATAAAATTGTATAAACTGTACAACCAAAAGGTAGAACAACATAGCCAAGTATAAACAACAACGTCCTCACACAAGAGGTAACAAAAGATCATCCTCACGCAAGAGGGAAAAGGTAAGCAAACCCAAAAGACATAACCATCCTATGTACGAGAGGTCCTCGGCTTGCCACTCTGCTAGATCACCCAGCAGCATGCCTATCCTGTGGGGAAACTACAATATGGTAATAAACCATTAGCTATCCATACATATATCGAGTAATGCATAAGCACAAACACAACCATATAAAGATAAACACATTAGCTTGATATCACACATTTACCCATTTTATCATCTTTATATTATAGTCATTCACTCAAGTCATATATATATATATAGATATAGATAAATAAATGAAAGTATGTGACACGAGGACCGATACATCCTCGCCTCTGAGTGCTATATCTAGTTGTACGAGTATCGGTCACACGATTCGTGTACCGTATGGGAGTGGATTGCACCCTTCCTGTAAACTAGTCTGGCCTGACGTTAGAGAACCTCCCAGACTCCACTACGGGATGAAAGGGAAAGGTTATCACAGCCACGCAACGGGACAGTCAATAAAACATAGGTCGGTATAAATGACAACTCATGCTATCATAGCAAACATATAAAGCACGCACCACTCATGCAAACACCCAATATAAGGATGGTACCTAAGTAAGTCCTACGGACTTACCTCAACCTCGTACAAAGATCAACTAAAAGCAACCTCCTATCCAGGGAAAGGGGCATTGCCTAACAACAAGGCATAAAACAATATCAACCCTCTATACATCAAGGGGTCACACCTAGGCCCAAGGGATCCATAGGATCATCCTCAACCTAACCTCACAACCTCAACCAACATCAACCTAAGTCCTTAAGATCGTACAAGACATATATCAATCATAACCTCATCTAAACACATCCTTATACATCTAGCATGATCATATACACTCATACTAGGAAAGGAGGGAACAAAAGACATCCTAAGATAAGACTAGAAGCAACACACACATGCAGAACCAAGAGACGAACCTAGCTGATGTAGGTAGGCGCAGGGGCGGATCACAGGTGGCGCAGGGCAGGTCCTAGCCGGCGCTGGGGCGGCTGCAAGGTGGGGCAGGGGCGGCTGGACAGCAGAGGCACCACTTCTGCCCCTTTTCTTCACTTCTTCCTTCGATCCTTTCACTTTTTCTTCACTCCAACATCAACATACATACAGAACATACATATATATACATCAACACAAGCCAATCAAGGCTGGAACAAGATCCAAACCTAAAGAATCTAATCTAGACTAAGGAAAGGGAGAAAAAGATGAAGAAAAGAAGAAAGAAAGGAAGGAAGCCATGAAAGCTTACCAAGCTGGACTTCCAGAGATCAAACATAACAGCACTACAACCTCAAGCTGGCTCAACAAGGCTCAGCAACATCATCATCCATAATCCACAAGCAAAGCCAAACACAAGGCTCACAAAACTCACAAAAACTCAAAGAAGATCAAAGATGATCCAAGGGAGAAGAGAGGAGAAGAAAATGTATGCAAGAGAGAGAGATGAAGCTGAAATGATAAACCCTCAATAGAAGGAAAGAGATGAAGGTTATAAAGGGTAAAAAGAGGAAGCACGGGTCAAAGGGTCAAAGAAGACGGTTGTAGCACATAGATCCGCAGGGGCGGTGATAACATGAATTATAGTCTATATTTTGGGACTTGTTTAGACGTTTTATCTTCAATAATCTGCATGTTTGAATGTATATTATATGATTATATTATCGTTTTATCTACCTTGGCGGGAATCGAGGTCTACACCAAGTTTCGTTGTAATCGTAGGTAAAAGGGCACGTTTTACATCAAAATGGAGCTAAAGGAGCTAAGGAGTCATTGGAGCTACATTCAGGAGCTTAAGGAAGAATCCAGGAAGCAAGGAATTAATGAAGAAGATTTACTTTGGACCAGATTTGAGAGATTTCACTTTCAGCTGAGAGTCACCTCGGTCAGCTACAGTACCATCTCGACCGAGGTGATCTTGAGGAGCGCACCGACCGAGGCGAATACCCTGACGCGGCGAGATCATATATTCTTGGCTGAGATCTTTTATTTTTGGAAGGAGAGATCTTATATTTTTGGGCTGGATTTCTGGAAGGAATGTCATATATTTTGGAGATCTATTTTAGAGATATGGATATATTTTTATTAGGATAATATCTTTTCAAGATATTTTATCTTTGGAAGATAATTTTCCTATAAAAAGGGCTTGATTTTCCACAATTCAGCATCGGCGCATCACCGAAAATCCCGCTATCATTATAGTGGTTGAAGGAAGGAAGGAAGATTGTTGAAGATCAATCTAGGAAGGATCGATAGCTTGTCATAGCTTTTTGAGGGGATTTGTAAGACTTTCTTAGATTCCCTTTTGTTGATTGTCTTGTTGGATTTGTTATCCAAGGAACGCCTATATTTGTGATATTTGATTCAGTTATTGAAGCCTTGTTCTTAAGGTTTTTGTGTTCAAATATTCACTTTCTTCCCATATATTTGATTGTTGCTTTCATGATGATGAGTGGCTAATTTTTTTGTGTGATTCTAGGGTGATTGGCTGAAAGTTGTGGGAAAGATGATGATAGAATGATCTTAATCACAGTAGGACCCTGAAAGTTCGAGTCTTTATCCTTAACCCTAGAACACCTCGCTCAGTCGATGAACATCTCGGCCGGGGTGGGATTTGTCTGACCGAGGTGACTTACCTGATCCGTAACTGAGAGTTAAGTGTTAGAGTTTGCCAAATCCAATTCTTATTACACCTTTCCTGGTTCAATGCAAGCCTAGGATGAGACTTACCTGGTAATTCCTTTGTTTGTTTACCCATGATCATAAGTGTAGGTAATAAAGGTTTATCCTTTATTGGGGTTTGAGTGTGCCTTCATTCCATCTTTGTGAGTTAGCCTGAGACTTACCCGGTAAAGGTTGATTCTATTCCCTTAGTTGGTATGTTGGTTTGAGATTATAGTTCCTTTCCTTAGTACCTTGAGACTTACCCAGTGATAGGTTCTTTGGCTTGGAGTTAGTGAGTAGTGAGACTTACCCGGTGATCTATTCAACTTTAGTAACACCTTCCCTTTACAAAACCTCACCTTTGTCCGCTTATCTTTAGATCTTGAGTTTGCCAAGTCCCTGTGATCGACCCCTGGAATTCTTGCTTTTTACTATAATTGACCCGTACACTACGGGTTTGCATCCTTGTTTTAATCATATTTCCTCGGTTATAAATTTAAAGCTTGCATATACCATTTGGAGCGAACAAGTTTTTGGCGCCGTTGCCGGGGACTTGGTCTAGACCAAGCCGGTTGCGGTAGTCTTTCGGGGCACTTGCCCCTGTTGCTACTAACCACTCTACTTGAGTGACGTTCGCAGGTTCTTTTTCTTAGGTTTATGCGAAGAACCCGCGCTGGGAAGGAAATCGTTCCTTACGATCCCGAACCAGAAAAGACATACAAAAGACGCTTGAAAGAAGCTAAGATGGTCAATCAAGAGAATCGCGATCTTGAGGCAGAATTGAAGGACGCATTGGAACAACTACGCCTCAGTAAAGAAGAACTACGAGTGGAAAAGGAAGAAACTTGATCAAGGACGGAAGCGATCGAAGCAGATATGGCGACTTTATGGGACCAATATCTACCTCGAACAGATCCAGCTCCTCGACCGAGGAAAGACCCAGTTCCAGATCCTCGACCGAGGCAGGACTCAGCTCCAACTGCCCCGGCCGAGATACTTCCACCTCGGATGCCAATCCGAGATGCTCTTTTTTGAAGGTATTCCACAGACCCTAGGGCAGAGGATGGACCCTAACCAGCAACTGAGGCGTCCAGGAGTCAACCTAGGTGATCCAGCGGAGCATGACTATGAGCTTCGACCGCAAGTTCTTTCTATGATTCGCCAATGCTAGTTTGGAAGGTTAGAGAGGGAATCTCCGCATCAACATCTGCAAAACTATGAGATCTTGATGGAGACCTTGAGACCTTCATGGCTGGAAAACAACAATTACAAGCTAAGGCCTTTCTATTTCTCTTTGAAAGATAGGGCGCTTACTTGGTATCAATCTCTCCCTCCCGGAAAAATCAACACTTGGGAGGAGATGACGACGGAGTTCTTGACTAAATTCTTTCCCCCCTCCCCCTCAAAGACCGCTGAAATGAGAGGGAAAATCAATGCATTCATCATGAAGGACAAGGAGAGTTTGTCCAAGTCATGGGAGATATTTAAAGACATCCTTTTGGATTGCCCACATCATGGGATTCCAAAGATAGAGTTGTTGGAGATATACTTCAAGGGACTGGACGGAAACACCCAGTTCAACCTTCAACTACTATCCGCCGGCATGTTCATGGACATGCCGATTGACGAAGCTTGGGAGTTCATAGAGAAACAAGCTTTGCACATGGAGAAATACTCCCACCAAGGAGCTGAAGGTGGAGTTAAAAGAGTCAACTTCCAAGAAGCTCGATCAAACAATGATCAACTCACTTATTTAAAGAATGAAGTGAAGCAATTGAAAGACCTTTTGGTTGCTCAAACCAAAAAGGAAGAGGGAGGATATCAAGGGTCAAGGAACAACAATCAAGGTTCCTGAAACAACAACTACAATAACAATAGAGGATCCAACAGCAACAATTGGAGATCCAACAATCAAAAACCGGGTAACTCTTACTCTAACTCCAATTCAAACAATTCTTCTAATCCTTTCCTCTCTTCTTCTTCTTCTTCTACTCCATTGAAGAGCCAAGAGCCTGGATCAAGCTCGTCCCAGCCAGAAAAGAAAGATGCAGTGGTGGAGGCTATCTTGATCAAGCTCAATGCTATGGAGACGTCCATGACTTCATTTTCGAAGGCACAAAAAGCCTTAGAACAACAATTCTTTAATAAGGCAAATGAAGCGCCAAGAGATCCAGGGAAGCTTCCAGCAAGGACAGAGAGCAACCCTAAAGGACAGATCATGGCAATAACGACGAGAAGTGGACTAAAAGCTGCAGATTCAGTGTCTCGGTCGATGCCAGTGAAGAACACCTCGGTCCAGGTACAGACGAAGAACACTTCGGCCGAGGTACCAACCGAGGTGGAGCCTCAGAAAGCGTCGGACAAAACTGAAGTTTACGTCCCACCTCCTGCATATAAACCACCACTTCCATTCTCCCAGTCAAGGGCTAGAGCACATCTAGACAAGCACTTTGGTAAGTTCCTTGACTTGATGAATAAACTACATATTAATATCCCTTTCCTTGATGCTATTCTAGGGATGCCCGCCTATGGGAAGTTCTTGAAAGAAATTCTATCAAGGAAGAGGAAGTTGGAAGACTTTGGCGAAGGAAGGATGATATCTAAATCCTCGGAACTTATTCAAATCATGAAGGAGAAGATGTCACCCAAGTTGAGAGATCCCGGCTCATTTTGCATTCCCATACAAGTTGGAGATGTAACTTGCAAAGCCTTGTGTGATCTAGGGGCCAGCGTGAGCATCATCCCGCTGGAGCTATGCGTGAAGATCGGCCTTGGAGAGCCCAAGCCGGTGAAGATACGGTTATACATGGTGGACCGCTCCATTACCCATCTCGTGGGCATTTTGGAAGACGTTCCAGTTAAGTTAGGTAACTTCTACTTACCTATAGACTTTGTTGTGCTTGATATTCCCACAGATAATCTTGTTCCTATCATTCTCGGGAGACCATTTCTAGCAACTTCGGGTTGCAATGTGGATTGTAAGAACGCCAAGCTGCAGTTCAACATTGGTGGTGATCAAGTTGAGTTTGCATTGCTCGCTGCAATGAAGGGAGAGCCGCTGGGAGATGATATCTTCAACATCTATGATGAAGAAGAATCAAGAGAATTGATGAGCTCTATCCTTATTAATGATCCACTTGAGAGAGTTATTAGTTTTAGATTAATGGAGGAAGGTATAGATGTTTCTTGTGATGCAGATATACGGAGCTTAAAGGCACTGGAAGAAGATCCAGGAGCTAAGATTGAAAAATTAATCCAGGAGAAGAGAATCTCTAGTTTCGGTCCCAGTTCCAGTACCTCGACCGAGGTACCTTCTGGACCAAGCGAGGTGTTCTTGACTGAAGAACATCTCGGTCACCCTCTCTGGACCTCGACCGAGGTCGAAAGCGAGATGATGTCCACTGAGAATAAACAACTTCTTACTCTCTTTTCTGAAATTCATCCTCAATTGGTGGAACACTTTCTCCACCAAACATCTGATAATAAAGGGCCTTGGTATGCTGACATTGTTAATTATCTTGTTTGCTAGGAAATACCACCAGGATTGACATACGCTCAAAGGAAGAAATTCTTTAAGGATGTACGCCATTACTATTGGGATGAACCTCTACTATTTAAGAGAGGTCCGGATGGGATGCTTCGAAGATGCATTCCGGAAGATGAAGTTACTAGTGTCATACGGCATTGTGAGGGCATGCTAGCGCTCACAAAACGTGCGCCAAGGTATTACGTTCCGGAATCTTTTGGCCTACATTATTTAAGGATGTGCAAACGTTTGTCATCTCTTGTGATGCATGCCAAAGAACAGGGAACTTATCTAGGAGGAACGAGATGCCACTCAATAACATACAGGAGGTTGAGATCTTTGATGTATGGAGAGTAGATTTCATGGGACCTTTCCCATCATCCGGAGGAAACCTCTACATTCTCCTAGTTGTCGACTACGTCTCTAGATGGGTTGAAGCCATTGCCTCTCCCACTAATGATGCCATGGTGGTAGTGAAGTTCTTTAATAAGACTATCTTTCCACATTTTGGGACTCCACGCATCATCATCAGCGATGGAGGGACGCATTTCATCAACCGGAAGTTTAAGGCACTTCTATCAAAGTATGGGGTAATCCACAAGGTAGCAACCCCTTATCACCCTCAAACTAGTGGACAGGTTGAGATCTCTAATAGAGAAGTTAAATCAATCTTGGAGAAAACCGTCTCTAGGACGAGGAAGGATTGGGCCATGAAGTTAGACGACGATCTTTGGGCCTACAGGACCGCATTCAAGACTCCCATAGGAACCACCCCTTATAATTTGGTATATGAGAAGTCTTGTCATTTGCCCGTTGAGCTGGAACACAAAGCATATTGGGCGATCAAATGGTTGAACTTCGACATCAAAGAAGCCGGTGAGAAGCGGCTATTGGACATCAACGAGCTGAAGGAGCTGCGTTTGAACGCTTATGAGAATGTCAAGATCTATAAAGAAAGGACGAAGAAATGGCATGACAAGCGTATCATTCCTAAGGAGTTCAAAGAAGGAGACTTAGTTCTACTCTTCAACTCCCGCCTTCTGCCTCTTTCCACGTAAGTTGAAATCTAGATGGACAGGACCTTATGTTGTGAAACATGTTTTCCCTTATGGTGCAGTTGAGATTTGGGGAGAAACAAGTGGAAACTTCAAGGTCAATGGTCATAGACTAAAGAAATACCAACCGGAAGTTCAGGTTGAAGAGATTGCACCACTATACCTTGTTTAGGGATGCCGTACGGTCTAACTAGCGACCTTAAATCAAGCGCTTCTTGGGAGGCCACCCAAGGTATTGCTTTCTTTTCCCTTTTCTAGTCTAGCTTTAAATAGTTTGCTTTGCTTTGCTTGTTTTTGACGTCCTAGACAGAAACCAGGTACTCTCTAAGGAAGGAATACAACCCAGGAGCAACACTAGAAGGACTGAAGTTCGAGAAATCGAGAAGACGGAGTTTGACTGAGACACATCTCGGTTGCTGTCACAGCATCTCGACCGAGATGATTCTTGAACAACCGAGGCGACTAGGGCTTATGACAATTCACCTCAGTCCGTATCACCTCGGTCCAGTCGGGACCACCTCAACCGAGGTGACAGCAGTTTCAGAAAAGGGTATAAAAGGGGGATCGATTTCTCTCTTTTCCCTCTCTCACCTTCTCGACCGCGGCGTACAAAATCATCTCGCTCCCTGATTCTCGTTCGTTTTTGACGATTCTTGCTCCCAATCTGCAAGGAAAGAGTAGAGGATCAGTTTGCAAGCGACATTCAGCAACAAAAATGCTCCAAATCGGCCGAATCTGGGGTAACAAAACCGAAAACCCTAACTTCTCGTCTTTTACTGATTTAAGAAGAAATTGGCTTTGGTTGCCAATCATTCTTGTTGAAAAAGGCTTAAGTACCCCATAGGAACAATTGATAGTGATATCAGGGGAAAATAACTGGATTTTTGAGAGTTGGAATCAAACAGCGCATCACCTCGGTTCAGTCGACCTGCATCTCGACCGAGGTGTTCTTGAGGATTGTCAGGACAACCGAGGTGATCTGACAGAGAGAGAATGAGTTCTAGATCTGATAGACAGCTTGTACTAAGGGATAGATCTTCCCCTTCACCTTCTTCTTCTTCCCGACATTCCATACCAGTGATCCATGAGCGTCACCGGGTAGATTATGACCACATTGCTGCACGCCCAGTGATTGTGCCGCGGTTCCTAGATGTTGCTACCTTTGACTGCCTCTATGTGGATGATGACTTGAGGCGGATGATTTCTATGGTAGGGCGGGAGCAGTTTATGGAGATTAGAGCTCCAGCCTACCTCGAGCCCACATTGGAGTTTGTGAGCTCCGTGACCTACTTGCCTGCAGAGCAGGCCATCAAGTACCGGTTGCTGAACCGGAATTATCTAGTGCCGATGGATCAGTGGAGAGACATCTTCGGTTTCCCGACCCCGACAGTTACTGATTTCCCCTCTCGAGTTGTAGCTCGCCAGTTCTGGGGACAAATAGCTCACGTAGTTGAGCATGTCGATAGGTGGAGACCTAGAGATTCCAGTGAGCGGATCATCTTCCACCTTGCCTTCAGACTCGCTCACCGTATCTTTAGCGAGACACTTCTGGCGCGTACTGAGACGCCCCAGAAGATTAGACAGGGGGAGTTGCTGAGTCTATATTGTATGGTTACTAGAGGAGTTCCCGACTTCGGAGTGATGCTGGCTGAGGATCTTCACAGGATCAAGGCGAAGGGGAAGGGAGACATCTGTTGTAGAGGGTTAGTGACTCATTTAGCTATTGAGATGGGATTGGATCTGAGTGCTTGTACCTTAGTGGCGGCTTCCAAGCCGCTTGGTCTGCAGGAGATGATCACGAGGAGGATCTTAGTTCCTCGTGGACTTACTACGCCATATGTGGTGATGCCTTGGGAGCAGACTGCCCCTCAAGGTATTAGATGGTCATCTCAGTTCTCAGTGTTTGACCCTCAGTACTGGTCCACTACGTGGATTCCTCTTATTGAGGACGCTAGAGACGCAGCAGCAGCAGCAGCCCAGGAGCAGGATGAGGAGGAGGCTGATGAGGAGGATGATGGCGGTGCCACTATAGAGACAGGGACAGATACAGCTAGTCCCAGTATACTAGTCGTCGATCTAGACGACGAGGAGACAGAGGATGAGCCAGTTGCAGCACCACCACGTCTTGCCAGGTGTAGAGTTCGCAGGTAGAGGGATCTCATAGCTCACCGCCGGATTGACGATCTGACGGATCAGATGATTGACTCCTACGCAGCCCTGACCGTCGATCTAGGCGGACGTTTGGATGACCATCGCCGAGAGATGGATAGCCGGACTCATCAGATGCGGGAGAGTCAGCACTACCAGCGCCGGATGATGGAGATCCAGTTCCAGCACATGATGGGATATCCATTCGACCCGTCCCAGCATCCGTACATACCATATCCACCACCGCCAGCAGATCAGGACTAGAGCTTGCAGGGATTTCTTTTCTTTATTTATTATGCAGCTCAGCTTATATCCGGTGAGTTCTTCCTGTTTCCTTAGACTTATTTTGACCCATTGGGACAATGTGCCCCAAGTATGGGGTATTTATGTGTATTATCCGACATTATGTATGCTTGTATGACTTGATTCGGATATTTATGATTTTCTTATGCTCTATGTGCTTATCTGAGACTACATCCATGCATACAGGTTATTTGATTGAGAAAAATGTCAAAAACTGGTTTAAAAAAAAAAAATTTGACCTCGACCGGGATGATTCTGGCCGAACGAGGTGATTCACCTTGGTTGACTTAGAACACCTCGACCGAGGAGGATTTCTAACTGAAAGTTTTTCGAAACGATTTTTGTGCTTCTTTTCTGGATATGACCTCAGTGAAGATCTTGTTTGCAGACTAGTTTTGAAATCTTTATATGTTTGAAAGGGTTTATAATATGTTTAAGTTGCTAAATGCTTTGTTTGAAATTTGTGGCATGTTTAATACTTTGTTTTTATCAAAATTATGTTGAATTTGAAGGTTGACACCACATGATGAGTTCTCTCACTTTCTTCCTGGGATGATTAAGGCAATTCATTCTCTTCTCCTCTTCTTCTTGATCATGTTTAGCCCCTCATATACATATTTGCCTCCCTTTACCTATCCGGGAATTTGGAAGCAAGCAAAAGTGAAAAGCAAGTGAAAGAAAAGTTGAGATGTTGGCTGGAAGTTAGAAAGAAACAAAATAGGTTTGGGGAAGTCAATCATGATGATAAGTAACTCGGCACCATTCACATATCCGGGTGTTTGTGTCTTGCCAAAGTCGGATTGAGCGATATTCCTAACGGGTCATGGTATGTGCATCAAGGGTTTGAGGCATCTCGAGAAATTGATGATTGCTGATTTCCTAGGCTTCGGTTATTGTGCACCTCTGTCCATGCATCCCAAAAAGTAAAAAAAGAAAGTAAAATAAGCAAATCTTATTGTGGAAGATGTTGAAGTTCAAAAGCAAAGTGAAGATCCTTTTCCCAGGATTCTAGCACCACATTCCCTATATACATCCCACCTTCACACGTTTCTTGACCTTCTCTTGAAAAGCCTTTGAGACCTCGAGCTTGTTGATTGACTTGGTGGTTTAAACTGGATTATACATGATTAATTTCGATAATTATGATTTATTATGCATTCTATGATTTTATACAAAGATGAACAACTTTCTTATATTTATAAAATGTTTTGATCATGTTTTGATTTTATTTGCCATGAAGCATTCTTTTAGAGTGATCTATGAGTGGAGCACACCACCAAAAATGTTTTGAAATACTTTTCATTGATATTAATGACTTATAATACATTCTATCTTGTATCTAAGATTTGGAACCTCCTTGGGGACAAGCAAGGGACAAGTATGGGGTATTTTGATAGCATGAATTATAGTCTATATTTTGGGACTTGTTTAGACGTTTTATCTTCAATAATCTGCATGTTTGAATGTATATTATATGATTATATTATCGTTTTATCTACCTTTGCGGGAATAGAGGTCTACACCAAGTTTCGTTGTAATCGTAGGTAAAATGGCACGTTTTACATCAAAATGGAGCTAAAGGAGCTAAGGAGTCATTGGAGCTACATTTAGGAGCTTAAGGAAGAATCCAGGAAGCAAGGAATTAATGAAGAAGATTTACTTTGAACCAGATTTGAGAGATTTCACTCTCAACTGAGAGTCACCTCGGTCAGCTACAGTACCATCTCGACCGAGGTGATCTTGAGGAGCGCCCCGACCGAGGCGAATACCCTAACGCGGCGAGATCATATATTCTTGGCTGAGATCTTTTATTTTTGGAATGAGAGATCTTATATTTTTGGGCTGGATTTCTGGAAGGAATGTCATATATTTTGGAGATCTATTTTAGAGATATGGATATATTTTTATTAGGATAATATCTTTTCAAGATATTTTATCTTTGGAAGATAGTTTTCCTATAAAAAGGGCTTGATTTTCCACAATTCAGCATCGGCGCATCACCGAAAATCCCGCTATCATTATAGTGGTTGAAGGAAGGAAGGAAGATTGAAGATCAACTTAGGAAGGATTGATAGCTTGTCATAGCTTTTTGAGGGAATTTGTAAGACTTTCTTAGATTCCCTTTTGTTGATTGTCATGTTGGATTTGTTATCCAAAGAACGCTTATATTTGTGATATTTAATTCAGTTATTAAAGCCTTGTCCTTAAGGTTTTTGTGTTCAAATATTCACTTTCTTCCCATATATTTGATTATTGCTTTCATGATGATGAGTGGCTAATTTCTTTGTGTGATTCTAGGGTGATTGGCTGAAAGTTGTGGGAAAGACGATGATAGAATGATCTTAATCACAGTAGGACCTTGAAAGTTCGAGTCTTTATCCTTAACCCTAGAACACCTCGCTCAGTCGATGAACATCTCGGCCGGGGTGGGATTTGTCTGACCGAGGTGACTTACCTGATCCGTAACTGAGAGTTAAGTGTTAGAGTTTGCCAAATCCTATTCTTATTACACCTTTCCTGGTTCAATGCAAGCCTAGGATGAGACTTACCCGGTAATTCTTTTGTTTGTTTACCCATGATCATAAGTGTAGGTAATAAAGGTTTATCCTTTATTGGGGTTTGAGTGTGCCTTCATTCCATCTTTGTGAGTTAGCCTGAGACTTACCCGGTAAAGGTTGATTCTATTCTCATAGTTGGTATGTTGGTTTGAGTTTATAGTTCCTTTCCTTAGTACCTTGAGACTTACCCGGTGATAGGTTCTTTGGCTTGGAGTTAGTGAGTAGTGAGACTTACCCGGTGATCTATTCCACTTTAGTAACACCTTCCGTTTGCAAAACCTCATCTTTGTCCGCTTATCTTTAGATCTTGAGTTGGAACCACAACTAGATGTTTTAATCCCTAGAATTGCATATTTCCTTAATTGACTTTTTATCATCTTTGATTGCTTTAATCGCTTTTGTGGTTAGTAATTACATTGATTACTTATACTTGCTTAGGTTTCACCCAAGTCCCTGTGATCGACCCCTGGAATTCTTGCTTTTTACTATAATTGACCCGTACACTGCGGGTTCGCATCCTTGTTTTAAGCATATTTCCTCGGTTATAAATTTAAAGCTTGCACACACCATTTGGAGCGAACAGGCGGACTCTGTGAACCGCAGGTGCGGCCTAGGCAAACCGCAGGGGCGCCTACTGGCTCACGCAGGGGCGGATCATGCCAAATCTAGGCCCACAGCTCACTCTCTCAGCAACTCATCAACTAGGCTCTTACACCCACAATGGCATTGTAGCCACACCTTTTTGGTTGAAAGCGAACTTATCCGGAATGTGTTTGAGTAAAAGTGGCCGGTTGAAGATGAAGGGGCACCTCTAAGCACCCTATCCGTATCTTCATCATTCAAAAACCCGAAAATCATCCATCCTGCCTCCATTCTAAATTTACCCTTAACTCCCCAAGTCTTTATCATGCTGTTAATGGCAAAAAACCCCGGATAGAACCCCTTATATTGACCCAATAGAGTACTTCCCCAAACCTGGATTTTAGGCATCCCTTCCAAGCATTTGATAGCAATTTTAGTCGAGGTTGGTGGTGTAAAATCAAGCCTTCCTCCCAACCGTGAATTCTTGAAGATTTGTGACGAATTTCCTTGCCAAGCTTGCCGTTTCCATCGCTAGGGCCTGCTGTGCCTAGCACCGGAAACTCTGACGCTGGTTGGCCAACAATTAGAGGTTCTCCACCCCTAGGGGCAACTTCATCCATCTCCGTATCACCATCAGATAACAAATCATGGTCATCCACAACCACCTCCATAACGTCCTCACCCAATTCTTCATTACTGTTCAAAACAAATTGTTCATGAGCCTGACCATTCTTTCGGCCATTCGATGGAGAAGCCTCTACTTGACTAATATCCAAAGGGATGGACGATGAAGACAATTTTTTATCCATTTTTGAATTTCCTTGATTTGCCGATGACAAAGCGGATGTCCCCTTTGTGGGTACCGGCGGAAGCGCAGAGTTTTTCACCAAGCGGACATCCCCTTTGCTAGCGGCGACAGTGGTCGTGGGCAAAGCGGACATGCCCTTCGCATGTGTGGTTGAAACAAGAACTTTTGACCCGATAGTTTGGCTCGTTTGTTTGCCGGCGATCCTTCCGACGGTGGTCTGCCCGGTTCCGGCGCCAGACCCACTTGACTCAGCGGTTAATGACGTACCCCCAGTGGCCTTGGTAGGTTCAAAGCTAGCGTTCTTGGTTCGATTCCCACCCTCTTTTTGATTTTCTTGGGTTGTTAGCTCCGCCACAACCATTTCTTGATCTTGAGCATTCATTCCAACATCAACGTCTTTGCCCATTGCAATGCCTTGCCTTGTCAATTTTGTCTCAGAACTGACACCTCCATCCCCCGCTTCTGAATCTGCGATGGGTTTCTTCTTTTTGTCCATGGTGAATTGTCACCAAGGCTGCCACCAAGTGGCCGCAATCACAGCGAAACACACAACGCCCACCAAACCAACCAACTTTGAACGTTAAAAGATGGCAAAATCAATTAATCAAACGTAAAACACCAAGTGAATGAGAGATTCACACAATCCGTGAGATGAAGTAGTTTTGTGACACAGCCAAACAAGAGAGAACTTGAGATCATAGTCTTATATATATATATATATATATATATATATATATATATATATATATATAAGACTATGATCTCGATACGGTGTAAAAACTGTAGAAGCATAATAATAAGCAAGGTCCATATACATAGCTAAGGTACATCAAGTCCAAAAAAATTATATATATATATATACATATCAAAATCCACTAACCTAAGTCGCCGACGTCTGGTGAAGGAGTGGCGGTCCCGTATATTCTATCCCAAACCGACTCATGCACGTGATTTTGAAAACGAAATTCCTTTAAAAAGTCAGACCCCTTGCGGGTTCTATTTATTTTGTCCATTCGGCCTTTAGAAGATTGTGAGTGTCATTGTTGGCAATCTAGGGCTCTGATACCATATTGTAACACCCCTAATTAGCGGGACTCGGGGCGCTAAGGGCGGAGACCTCACAATGGGTCCCGACCCTTAGCTTGACAACAATTTTACCGGACCTTTCCAACAAGGCACAAATAAAGGCAAATACGGAAAACGTTTTAATTCATGCGCGAGAATTCTGAAATGTAAAATACAAAGTGGAAACTCAGTCGAGTCCTCAAAACGACAAAAAACTCCATAACATAAGTATACAAGTCCACAACATAATAATAGAAATCCCATCCCCGTCTTGTAATTTACGGAGACCCCGGTTGTCCACTCCTCCACCTCACTCGACGGCATCCCTAACATGTAGGGCATCTACAACAACCGATTTAAAACCTTTAGCTAACATTCCGAATATTAGAAGAAACGATTAAGGCACAAACACATACAATAGAGTAAAGCACAAAAACATACTCACACGGAAACCGGTTATTATCGTTCCTTTTACGTTATTCCCTTACTTATTAAATCTCAACCACTTTTCAAAAAAGATTTGAATTTTAAATCAAAATCTTTTGAAATCATTTTTAAAAATCCTTATTTAAAATAATTTAATAATCAAATATTTAAAAGGATATAAATCATTAAACCGATCCATGAAATTCAATATAGCCCTTGAATTCCGTTTCAAAGACCTTGAATTACATTTCAAGGTCTTGAAATGGAAAAGTGGGTTGAATTATAATGAGAAAATAAAACGATTTACTCCCCCTAAATTAATGCTTCCTTGTTCAATATACCAAGCTCTAATCTAATAAAATTGAATCGATCTACATGTAGAGGCTTAGTAAATATATCTACAAGCTGCAAGTTAGTCGATATAAAAGAAATCGAAACATCACATTTCTCAACATGATCACGTATGAAGTGTTGTCTTACATCGATATGCTTTGTTCTTGAATGTTGCATAGGATTTTTAGTAATTGAAATAGCACTAGTATTATCACATTTAATAGGTATACCTTTAAGATCAACACCAAGATCACGAAGTTGTTGAGCTATCAATAAGATTTGTGCACAACAGGCTCCAACAGCTATATATTTAGCTTTAGTTGTGGATAGAGTGACAAAGTTTTGCTTCTTGGAGTGTCAACTGATTAGGGATGACCCTGTGAATTGGCGACATCCAGAAGTACTCTTTCTATCAACCTTATAGCCTGCAAAGTCAGCATCTAAATAGCCAACGAGGTGAAACGAGTTTTGACGTGGATACCATAACCCTAAATCCTTAGTACCATTGAGATACCGAAATATCTTTTTTACAGCTATCAAGTGTGACTCTTTGGGATCAGATTGAAATCTCGCACACATGCAAACACTAAATATAATTTCAGGTCGACTAGAGGTTAGATATAACAAAGAACCGATCATACCTCGATACTCCTTTTGAACAACACATTTACTGTCCTTGTCTTGATCAAGTGAAAGTGTGGAACTCATAGGAGTTTTTGCTACCTTGGATTATCCATTTTATACTTCTTGAGCAATTCCTTGGTATACTTGCTTTGATTAAGGAAAATTTCTTTCTTTGCTTGTGTGACTTGAAGTCCAAGAAATAAATTTAACTCTCCCATTAAGCTCTTCTCAAATTCCCTACACATAATATCTGAAAATTCCTTGCATAGAGAATCGTTAGTAGCACCAAATAGTATATCATCAACATAGATTTGCACTACTAAAGTATCGTTGCCTCTCGGTTTGATAAATAAAGTCTTGTCAATCAAACCTCTTTTAAAATTGTTTTCAAGGAGATACTTGGACAATCTTTCATACCAAGCTCGAGGAGCTTGCTTAAGACCATAAAGAGCTTTGTCCAATTTAAAAACATAATCCGGAAATTTATCATTTTCAAAACCAAGAGGTTGAGCAACGTAGACTTATTCTTCTAAGAATCCATTTAGAAAAGCACATTTAACATCCATTTGAAAGAGCTTTATATTCATGAAGGATGCAAAAGCAAGTAGCATACGTATGGCTTCTAATCTGGCAACCGGAGCAAAAGTCTCCTCGTAATCAATACCTTCTTCTTGGTTATAGCCTTGAGCTACAAGTCGTGCTTTGTTTCGAATAACTTTTCCATTTTCATCCAACTTGTTTCGAAATACCCATTTTGTGACGATGACGAATTGTTTCTTAGGTCTAGACTTGAGTGTCCAAACTTTGTTTCTCTTGAACTCATTTAGTTCATTTTGCATGACCATGATCCAGTCGGGTTCTTGTATAGCTTGAACATAGTTATTGGGCTCTATAAGAGACACGAACGCCGAGAAAGGACACAAGTTGTTAACCCTTGATATTGGTTTGAACTCCTGCGTTTGGATCTGAGATCACATTCTCTGGTGGATGGTATGAAGAATGTTGAAACTTTCTTCTATTGTATGATGGAACAGATCCTGAAGATTGTGGCTCATTAGCTCGACTAGATTCAGGTACCGTTGGAGTATCGCCTTTGGATCCTATATCAAGGCCTTGAAGTTGGGTTTCAAGGCCTTGAAACTGACTTCTAGCATCACCGTTTGTCGTATCAAGGTCTTGAAGATGCGTTTCAAGGTCTTGAGATTGTTCTCCGGTATCTTGAATCTTTTCTTTCATATTCGTTTCCTGGGCTTTAGGATCTTCTTCTCCATCCGAATTATGATCTCTATGTTGATTTAGATTTAGATCTGCAAAACTTTCACTCAAAGTACCATCATTGCATTCATCAAATATAACATGAATACTTTCCTCAAGGATTTTGGTACGCCTATTATAAACACGATAAGCTTTGCTATTTGAAGCATATCCAACGAAGATAGCTTCATCGCTACGTGCATCAAATTTACCAAGGTTGTCATTGCCATAATATGACAAAGCACGTACATCCAAAGGGTTTACAATAGGAAATATTAGGTTTTCTACCCTTGAAGAGTTCATAAGAAGTATTTTTCAAAATAGGGGGAATTAAGTATCTATTCAAGATGTAATTAGCCGTGTTAACGGCTTCAACCCCAAAACTTTTTGGCAAACTATTTTCTAAAAGCATAGTCCTAGACATATCCTCTAGGGTGCGGTTCTTGCGTTCCACAACCCCATTTTGTTGAGGTGTTCTAGGAGCTGAAAAGTTGTGTGAAATACCATATTTTGCACAAAACAAATCAAACTTGAGTTGGTCAAATTCTCTACCATGATCGCTTCTAATAGAGACGATAGGTAGGTTTTTCACAGTTTGCAACTCCTTACAAAGTTTTGTAAACTCAAACAAAGCTTCAGATTTTTCCCGTAAGAATGAGATCCATGTAAAACGAGAACAATCATCCACAATGACAAGAATGTTATGTTTTCCGTTAGGAGATTTGACACGCATAGGACCACATAAATCCATATGTAAAAGTTCAATGGAACAAGAAGAACTTACAACCTTTTTTGGTTTGAATGAACCTCTTGTTTGTTTACCTTGTGTACAAGTTTTACATAGTTCATCTACGTTGAAGTTTAGGTTTGGCAAACCACGTACCGAATCCTTTGAAAGTAGTTTCTTCATCGTATGCATGCTTACGTGACCAAGTCGTCTATGCCAAAGCATTGGATCGTTAGTCAAGACCTTGAGACATGTTAGATTAGTTCCTGAAACTTGATTAGTGCTCATTGAATAAACATTATTACATCTAGGAGTAATAAGCACAACATCACCCAATATTTTATCTTGAACTTCACATTTATCTGAATCAAAAACCACCTTGTTGCCTCTATCACATATTTAAGAGATACTAAGCAAGTTATACCTTAAATTGTCTAAAAAATAGACATCATCAATAAAGTTAGATAAATTATAACCAACTTTACCAATGCCAATGATGTTACACTTTCCTCTATCACCAAGCGTAATGGTTTCAAATGATTGCTTCTTTTAGATCAGAGAACAGTGAGTTTTTTCCACTCATATGCCTTGAGAAACCACTATCTAATGTCCATTTATGCTCCTTAACCTTGGTGATATCTTGCAAAATAGCAAACATCAACCTTTTCGGGTCGACCAAATGGCATATTTTGGTCCATATTCAGGCTCAATCATGTTAGGTGGTCTAGTACCTTTAGGAACCCATATTTTCTTAACTTGTTTCCTTAGACATAGAGGATAAGTGTTTCTTATGATGTAAGGGTCATTTCTTAACTTTACGTGACCCTTTTTACAACAATAGAAACATGTGGGCATATGAATACTTCTTTAAGCTTTAACAAACGTTGTTTTTCTAGGAAAATATACGTGATAGCCTATACCATTCTTGTTAAGAGAAGATTGTTGCTCACCCATGGTCCTTTCGAGATTGGCTTTCGAATGAGTGAATTGAATAAGTGCAGCCTTCTGGTCTTGACACGTCACAATCAGATCAACCTTCTCTTTCTCTAGATCGATATAATCTCGATGGAGAGAAGAGAGATTAACCATGAGAATCGCATAATCTGATTTCAAGGCCTTAATATTGTCATCAAGGTCTAACTTTTCAATGTTAAGATTTTCAATTTCCAAAGACATCTCACTTAGTCTTTTCTCTTGTTTGAGAAGCTTTTCTCTTAAGAAACTTATCATTACCCTATGTTCTTTATCACATATGACAATGTTTTTAAATAATTGTGTGAGTTCAAGGTTAGATTGTGACATAATCGTACTTACCACACCATCAATATAGTGATTTGGCTCTTCTTCATGATCGGCCATTAAGCACAAATTGTAACATCCGGAATTTTAATTCCGGATTGTTAGCGAGTTATCTACCTTCCCGCGTTAGCGGCTCAGTTTGCCCGTAGGCACGATATGCTGAGTGACGTGTTTGATTCCAAAATCCCACACCGACCCTTTGTTGGAGAGCGTGACCCTTTGTTTTGGGGAACCGACCCCTCGTTCCCCTAAGTTGACCCCTCATTGCCCTCCCTTTGGCTTATCCCTTTAGCTGAACTTCTCTCTCTCCTCTCATTCTTGCTTCCACGTGAAAACTCTCTCACCCTTTTTCTCCTTCTTCTCTCTTTGGCTTGGAAGCACTTGGAAGCCCTTCTTGATGATCTTCCCACTCTTCTTCTTGTTTGGATGTTCGGTAGTGTGGTTCCACAGATCCGGATTTGTAAGTTTAAGCCCTTCTCTCCCTCTTCATTTCTTCATCTTCATCTCCTTCCTTGAGCTTCAATGGTGGAAGCCATGGATTCATCTTGTTTTCTTCCCCTTTGGCTTGCATGTTCTTGGATCGAGCTTGGATAGAGATGTATGATGATGATTATATGTGTGGATGTTCTGGAGCCAAGCAAGGAAGCTAGGAGGCCATGGCACATCAAGGAATCGTCGAAGAAGCCATCGCAGATAGCCCACTGGAGCTCGACCGCACCTGCGGCTAGACAGCACTGTGGAGGCGGCCAAGGCACTGAGCCGCAGGGGCGGCCAGCCCAGGACGCAGGGGCGGCTACTGGCTCTGTCAGCCCTCCCTTGCGGTCTTCTTCTCCCTTTCACGACTGCTCTTCCTTCTTCCGCACCCGTGTCTTTGCTTGGTGAGTTGCCTCCCTTGAGTATGTGTTCATTGATGACCTTAGAGAGTGTTGATGATTAGAAGTATCTAGGTTGGATCTAGGATAGTTTGAATGCCATGTAGTGGCTTGTGGACCTTAGGCAAAGATGGAGAGGTTGTTGGAATGTTCTAAGGGTTAAGGGTTGTATATTTCTAAGTGGTACATGGGATGAGTGTTGGGCTATCCTTGTGAGGCTTGTGAGGTTGAGATTGTAAGTTTATAGTTGTGAGCTTATGGTTGTTGAGATTATGGGATAGGATATGTGTATCCTAGCATAGTGTTGTTACCAATGTGATCGTAGGGACTAGGCATGTTATCCTAGTCGTGTTGTGAGTTATGATCTTGCGAGATCCGAGAGTTTAGAAGTCTTAGGACTTCTAGCTTCTGTTGAGTGTGATGTGAGCATGAGGGAGTCTAGGATGCGGTCCTAGAATTGAGAGTCAAATGGTCTTGCGTAGAACATTTGTATAGAAGTCTAAGACTTCTATTGTGAGTGGGTTGTTATTGATATAGTTATCTTCTTGTGAGCAGGTTATGGGCTTCCTCCCTAAGGAAGAGAGAGTGTTGTAAGTTGAGTGTAGTGACGAGGTAAGTCTCCAGGCATACTTAGCTCGTATTCTATGTATTAGACTCGATGTGTGTTTGGTGGTATGTATTTTATTGCTTTCATTATAACTTATAAAACCGGAAATAGGATTACCGACCTTTATATATTATTTGGCCCAAGTGTATGATAACGGGCGGTGACAACTTGTCTAGCTCTTGCATAGAGTTAGGAGGTTCTTAGCGACTAGCCCGTGTGGTTAGACGGTCGGATGCATCCGTACCGTTCCATGCGGTAAGTGGGGACCGAGGCGAGTTTTGGGAGATTCTCGTGTCACAAAAGAAGTTGAATTAGAACGGGATATGACCTAATAAATAATGATAAATAAACCGGACTTGTTTGTTGAGCATGATTATGTGATGTTATGATGTATGAGTGTTTATGTGCCTTCACCTTGATTTTAATGCTTCGAATATTAGCTAACGGTTTTGTACCGATTGTTGTAGATTGCCTTGCAGGTTAGGAATGCGGCCGAGGGATCCGGAAGAGTGGGCAGCCGAGGTTTCGTACATTTTAGGAGGGGGTTTTGGGTGGAGTCGTGTTGGAGTATTGTATGTTTTGTATTTTTGTATGCCGCATGTATGGCGTTTGGCCTTTGGTGTTGTTTATCGGCTGAAGTCGTTTGTTTGTTTGCTTCCGGGTTTCATTACAATGCATAAAATCGTATTTTTGTTTTGACCTTTATTTGTGTCTTGTTGCAAGATCCGGTGAAATTGTTGTCAGGCTAAGGGTCAGGACCCATTGTGAGGTCCCAACCCGAGCGCTCCGAGTCCTGCGAATTCGGGATGTTTCACAAATTGCTTGTTCTTTCTCGTCTTCTAATTCATTAGTAGAATCTGAATCACTCCATGATGCTACCGTAGCTTTCTTCTTTCAATCATTCTTCCTAAAGTTGTTCTTCTTCTTTTGTGGGCAATCCTTTACGAGATGATCTGCTTCACAACATTCATAACAAGTTAGTGATTTAGTTTTCTTATTAGGGTTAGAAAACTTACCTCGAGGTCTTGATGATCGCGGATATTCCTTGTTGTTTGAGAATTGCTTCTTCCTTTGAAGAATTTTTGCAAGACCCCTTGAGATCAAGGCGAAAGGGTCTTCCTCATCTTCATCATCACTATCTTCCTCCTCTGATAGAATATCATCCTTCTTGGACCTTAGTGTTAGATTCTTTGTGTTAGATGGAAGCTCTTCATCTTCTTCACCAAGAACCATCTCATGGGTGATTAGCTTTCCAAGAAGATCGTCTAGAGGTAGAGTAGTGAGGTTTTGAGCTTCTTCGATGGCTGTCACTTTTGGTCCCCACTTTGCTTTAGGTAAGCTCCTTAGAACCTTCCTAACTTTTTCTTTATTTGTGAAGACTTTTCCAAGTGAATCAAGATTGTTCACAATCTCGGTGAATTGAGTGAACATCTCCTTAACCGACTCATTTGAATTCATCTTCAATAGCTTGTATTGTCTGAGGAAGATGCTTATTTTTTATCTCTTTAACTTGACTCGTTCTTTCGTATGTGACAATTAGCTTATCCCATATTTCCTTTGCACTCTTGCATGATGAGACACGGTTGAATTCATTTGCATCCAATTTACAATAGAGCAAGTTCATGGCCTTGTAGTTCTTTGAAACACTATCCAAGTCGGTTTGAGTAAAGTCGGGTTCCTTCTTCGCAACTTGGACTCCTTCAACCATGGTGGTTGGGATTTTAGGGCCTGTTTGAATGATGCTCCAGAGTTCCATGTTCTGATCAATAACAAACATTTGTATTAGTGCTCTCCAATGGGCAAAGTTGTTGTCGTAGAAGAGTGGTGGTCGAGATGTGGATCTTCCTTGAGAAAATCCTCCATCACCTACAAAGTTCATGATTAGTCTCACTGATGGTTAAATCAATATACGTGAGTCTAACTCGGATACCAGTTGAAGAACCGTATAGGTGAATATAAAGGATATAAATACTCTAGAAGGGGGTTGAATAGAGTATGAGAACTTTTCGCAAAAACCTATTTCAAGGCTTTGAAACTGATTTCAATGCCTTGAAGTCGATTTGTGCTCTTTGTGACAAAACTGGTTTTTAAGGGCTTTGAAAGTGATTTTAAGGCCTTGACTCCGAAAACATGCAAAACAACGTTAGTCACAATAAAGCGAGATATAGTGAGGAGTTAAAAGATCGACACGGTGATATGTTTACAAAGTTCAGCTCTAACAGTCTACGTCTCCGTCCTAGGGTTTTTTTACTCGTAGGATCTAACTATCTATTATCTACTCAAAGAGTCCTAAATATAACCTAGAAGAAATCCCCTTCTTCTCTCACTGTAGTCAATGCTACGATCTAGTTCCAACCTAGCAATAGTAGCTTAGTTACTTCGCAGAGTAACACACACTCGAGTATAACACTCTCTAGATATTCCAATGTAGTTCTCGTGTTTTTCTCTCTCTAGGGATGTAAACTTTTGTAAGCTAAGAGGAAGAAAAACTTTTGGAATGAATGAAGATGCTTTGATCGCTTGAAGACTTAGATGTTTCCGTGTAAGCTTGTTGTTGTTCTCATTGTGATGTTCTTCTTTCTCCATGGAAAACGGTGTTTGGTTGAGATAAAGTAGCCGTTGGAAGATCTTCTATCGTCTTCATCTACTTCCTCTCCTTGACGCATGTTTGAGAATCTTCATCTTCGAGATCTTCTCCTTGATAGAGTCGTTGAAGATCTTTTTCGTTGAAGTCCTTAGTCCACGATCCAAGATCTTCTAAGTTGTTGAAGATCTTTGTTTGTTGAAGATCATCTTTGCGTAAAATCTTCTTGGAAGATCTTTTATGCCGTTGGAGATCTTCGGTTAAGATCTTTGTTGTTGTGATCGAGATTTTCTCTTGAAGATTTCCTTGTTGTCTTGTTGAGATCTTCTTGTTGGCTGGTCGAGATCCTCTCTTTCAAAAATTCGTTTGAAGATCTTCTTGTAATCCTTGGTAGGTTTGGTTGTTGGGATTTGATTTTTGAATTAGAAAAGCCTTCATCCGAATCCTCCCTTGTATAGTTTTTCAAGGCCTCCACTTTTATCACTTGAAATGCTTTTCAAGGCCTTCGCGTACAACCCTTGAACTGTGTTTCAAGATCTTCGTGCTTGTCCCTTGGAATGAGTTTCAAGGCTTGCGTTCATCCTTTGAAATGTTTTTTAAGGCTTACACACATTTAACAAACACAAAATCAAACCATGCAATTTAGAAATACAATCGATAGTTGTTAGTTTATAAAACCGCTTATAATGTTAAGTTTTTCATCATGCACATATACAAATTATACAAGGTGGAGTTATTTAAAAAGTTATCTTTCAGAATATGATTATTATTACAATAAGGTGTGTTTTATTTTTATAATATTGTCTTTCCTATTTTGTAGCATTAATTGTCTTTTATTTTCATAGATTAACTTTTTCTATATGTTAGCATTAATTAGTGAGATGATCTTAACGTTTAATTTAGTTAACGGTTTAGAGCTATTGAACTTCAGCATGAAGCTACTTACGAACTGCACCGGAGCTGACCGCGTATCGGACTTATTTACATTGAGTTTTTTTGGGTTCATGAAGTAAGAAGTGGTCTTTTATGGATTGAATTCGACGAAAATTATATATCTTTATTCGTAAATACTTGTTATGTAAATGGTTTTTTTATGATTATAATTTTACAGAGGTGAAATTGTTGTCATTCTAAATAATTCGCACGAGAATAGAACCAAAAAAGTTGTACGAAGTATTTTGGCCCCCTTGAAAAAAAATGGCCCTCGCTCTGCCACCGTGTATATGTGTATTAGTTTTTGTAGTATACAAGTATAGAGCACTACCATGTTAACACAGGAATGAGGTCATTCTGTTAGTGATCTATTATATTGTTACAGGTTACAGCTCTTGATCAAGCAGCTGGTGATGAAACGGTAAAAATATCATTTAGCAAGAAATATTCCATGAAAGCAGTCCAGTAATGAAATATATATATTTGCTATGAATCTCCTGTTTGTTAAGAAGATAAGACTTCAAATTCCTGGGAAGTCGTAATTGCTCAAAACTATTTGGATGATGTACCGCTTATGCCTGTCTGGAGATTTCTCTCAGCTGACCGTATACTATACACGTTATTTGACCCTACTAATTATACAAAATATATTGTCAATAATAGCTAGCGAACTTACTGCGAAAGAAGAATGTGCCTGAACTAATGTGAAGTTGATTCTGTGCATAGAGCAATTTTCAAAAGTCAGCTTGAAGAAAGTGAAGATGACACTAACTGAAGTAATCAATCCTAGCGCTTCAGCTTGGTCTTTCCTGTGCCTCAGCTGATATCTGCACTCATATTAAATTGCCAGACATACATCAATAATGGAAGATACATGTCCAATTTTATAGCAGAACTGGGTATGGATTAGGTTTCCGTTCAAGTGATAAATTACCCTGTAAATATAAGGATCTGAACGTCCTCCTGCCCCAGTCCTTTTGATTTCAGCCCTCTTCAACAATCTGTAGAAGAAAAGTTGCCAAAGATCAATGGTGTTAGCATTCCTTCTATTACGTTTCTCTCTACACATTAAAGGCCCTGCAGTCTTTGGTACTTTATAACGTTTCACAAAATGTAATTCATCACATTAGCAATATTGAGTTGGTAATTTTCTCATCTCAATGGTAAGGGGTTAGCAATTAGATGTCACATTTTAATCTTATCTCAATCTTCTGTGTAAGTTATATATGCTTCACATACTATTTTGTTTGTTCTATGGAAGGCATATTTTCAGATGAATAGACTAAATAATATTATGATCATCACCAATTGTTTGCTGAGTTGACTGCCAAGAATAGTATATCGGACTTTATATGGAAAGTGCATTTGGAACATGAAAATGTACTTTGTGAGTGACTCTGCAAACTTACATTCTCAGAGCTTTGCTGGTATCAGGACTGTCACCAAGCACTTGCCGGATTCGGACTTCAGAAGAACAGCCCACAGACAAGAAATTCAGAATGGCTTCTGCTCGGAGGCATATGTTATATGAGATAGTTCTTTTCCCCTTTAGCTCTTCACCAGTCGTGGCCTGTTTCTTCTCTCGTTTCCTTCGGCTTCGTGAGCTGGAGAGATCACTTGTACCACTGGATATGCACGAAACCTCAGATGTTGTCTCGGATACGTTCTGGATTCTCACTGGCTTTCTTGAAGCCACTAGACACCCATGGACGCTCCGGTGGAGTTTCGACCGCCTTCTGCGGAGTTCCTGCAAAAGCAATTTACAAAAGAAAGATTGAAGAGTTTCGAATCTGTAAGACATAGCAGATTCTCAAACTTTGAGATAACAAATTTCCTTTGTCATATCCATTTCACATATTCGGAAATAGAGATAAAAATGAAGCTGACGGCTGTCAACTGTCAATCATTTATTTCTAGAAGCTGGAGAAGTGGTTGTCCAAAAGCCCTAAACAATCGTACTACGAACTTAAAATAATATCAAGAGCCTGTAAATAGGATTGTGAGAGGATGAATTTTTACAGAGAGTTTCCAACACTGACGCAAAAAATACACTATCTCGGCGTTTGTTGGAGCTCAGTTCTCGGAAGAAAGATGAAACAAACATATCCTTGATATTAATGAGCTAGATATCCATTACAATATCGTTACCAAGAACATCCAGAAAATCGTCAACAAAACTACTAGAATTCAGATCAATACAAAAGCAGTAGTAGATAATCGATCAGTTCAAAAACCGTAAGGAATTACGAGCATCAACGTCATCGAAAACAGTGAATAATCTGTTATGAATTTGCAGCGTGAACGAATCACGGGAAGAATCGTAATAAAAAAAAATACGCAGCCTAAAAGTAGAGGAAACGACCTTAAGCTTAGCAGTAAAAGCAGACATGAGTTTCATCCGGCGAGCTTGAACAGCACCAGAGGTAGCTTCGCTCGTCATCCATGAATTATCACTCGATATTGAATCACTCGTGATGGAATTGTCTCTCTTAGTTCCAGATTGCTCGCATTTACTTGCTACTTGGATCGCATTGTCGCTGAAATCAGTCCTCCTGAGTAATTGCATCAATATAAAGAAAAGTAGAGATTCAGAAAACGAAAAAAGTTAATTTCAGAAACAAACAGAGATCATCATCCCGGACTGAAACTCTACAAAGAGAGAGAAATAGAAAGAGACGATCGTACTGAGAAATTTGCTTCTCATAGAATACTGCGACGGGAAGGAGGAGAAGAGCGGAGGCCGCAATGAGCTCAAGCTGAGTTGGGAAGTCTGTCATGTCTCGAGGTGGAAGCTTGGTCGTTCTCATTCTCTCCCGGCGGGTTGTTACAGTACAATTTGAATTTTGGAGAGGGTTGTGATTGGTTAGTCCCTCTTGACAGCTGTTTTCATGAGCTCCTTTTCTTTCTTTCTTTTTTCGACGATAGAAAGATTTTATTCTACCTCATGAATTCAGACTTCAGAACTCACTTGTGTTTAAGTCGGTCGGCTATAAAACAAATCTGGAATGAGTGTTGTGTGCTTAAAAAGCTCTAAAATATAATCTGAGTGTTTATTATTCGCATATTATTCAATATAAATGTGGTTATCAGCTCGTTGTCCGCCTACCTTTTACGTTGACGTAAATATTATAATTTTTATTAATAAATACATTAACATTAGTCAACGTTTTCTTTTAAAAAAAATATATTTCAAATCTTTAAAATCGACTCTACACAAGGCTTTGACTATAGCTCAAACAATGCGTTAAAAGAACCACTTTCCCGCACTTCAAATGGCTCATCCCCGTGTGTGTCGTGTTCTACCCGACCAATGGCTTCCAAATTCAATCCAAAAGATTCCAATTTAATGTTTTCTAAAAAATTTCGATATTGCAATTTAATTTCTAATATTTATAATGTTCTTTATCTACTCATGGATACAGATATCGTATATATTCAGAATAATAATTTTTATCCAAAGTATATATTTTATGTACAAATATAAGTGTTTGAAGTAATTGAAATAGAGTCTGATTACTTTTGATACCCTATAGGGTAATAAAATGTGAGGAATCAAGTTCATTTTGCCTTAAAGCACTACCTTAATGCATTTAAATTCGAGGACGTGTTGAGTTTTAAAATATCAATCACATAGTTATCATATAAATATAGGGCTTTTTTGTATATGCAATTAGAAATGAAACCATGAATGTTAAAGATGAAGCTAAAAACAGGTGACGGAAAAAATCAAAAATGAGGAATACGAACAAACATTAGAATGGTTTTTTACATGGATTCACTGACAGAAAGTATTACATAGCGAGCTTTTGAGTTACTGCTTCCTACAATACAACCATAGGAAACCAAGCAAGTAGGCTGTAAATCGCACTACCACTTACACTCCAATGTAGGTTTCCACCGATTGCTCTTAAGACTAACAAGTAAAGGAACACATTTAGCCTTCGTTCAAAATTTTCTGGAGCATCACACCCAAGAATATATCGCAAGTACATGCACAACTTCACCTCATCCAAACAAAGTTAACAAACTACTCGACTTCCATATCCGACAAAGCTTCATCTAAAATTGACCTCACCTCTTTCGCCCTTTCCCTTGTTATCGCAACACAATCCTGCAAAAACCCATTATCATATTTAAGAGTTGTGAGAGAGAAATTAGCGGAAACACAGACCATCTCTAATTTATAATTTCTGTCAACTTATCAAATCAAAGGTAGTCACAAACATAGACTCGCCTGAACAGTCCATGTGTAGAGTAGAATAGATCCACCAGACTTGTATACTGAAACAAGTTCACCAGATGAATTCAAAACAACAGTTACTGAAGTTTCCATGACAGACTCTTCCTCCGAGGTGGGGTCAGCTAAAATGTATTTTTTGTGTAATATGCATGTTAGTGAAAATGGTATGTTGTTTAGTCTCAGCTTTCTCTTCTCTTTGTTGACTGGTTCTTCTCCCATTTTCTGTTCCTTCTCATCCTCAGGCAAAATAACAACTCTTCCCTCGTCATTCAAGGATACCACTGGGATTCTCACTGCAAATTAAAATAAACTATGTAAGAGCAAAACAACTTGTATTAATCTAGTGGAAAAAGATGAGCCATCTTGATCATGAACAAAAAGCTGAGCCTTCTCGCTGCACATTTAAAATTAAATAACAACTCTTCCCACATGTATAAATTATAATTGTTTGTGCTTCCTACAGAAAGTGACTCCATTGAGCAAAAATCCACGATGGATACAAGAATTTACCATGGACAAAGGCATTTAGTCATTTATGCAACTTTTTTTTAACTTTCTGTTCTTAACACTCAATAGTTCACTTTTTACTCACCCAGTCCCCCAGAATCACCAAAATAGATTTATGAATCTACAAAATTCAGTGGAATTCAAATAGAGTGACTTGTAGGCCAGTACTCTAAAGCATCCTTCAGAACACAAATGCTAAACTCGAGTATTTCGGCATATTGACCAAGACCCAGAACTTGTTCTTCTGTTCAAAAATAAAAACATAGCATTTGGATGCCACTAACCAATATTGATCATTGCTCGTTCAGCAACTAGCACAAGACTCACATTACCTTCATTTTTATTTGGCAGTTAAAAACATATGAAGGTAAACTGTAGCTGTGATAAAGCCCAAAAGTGAATTTTGATAGCCCAGAAGTTGGTAGTTGCCTTGAAGCATCATATGTAATCAGTGTTGTTCAATGGACTAGACCACGGAGGTCAGCAATTTGTCAAAATTTTGGATCAGGATATTGCAATATAGAAAGAGTACAACCCAAGACCAGCCACAGGTACAAAACAGGTCAAAGAGAAGGTAGATGTAATTACAAGTTCAATGAAATTTAAGGTTGATCAAATTAGAGGTCGTTTGGTATGACCACAGGAATGGGGTCAGAATCAAGAATTAGTTTGCCATAAAGAAATGGATAGGCCATTCTTGATACCTGGTATTGGTGTGGCGTTGGAACGAAAGATGACTGAAACATGATATTTGATTTAATATGAAATATGGAATGGAGAATCATATCCTATCTGTGTTTGCCAAGAGTTTTTGGGCAAAAATCACCTTTTATAATACGTTTTTCTAACAAACACCTTTTATTTTTGTAAAATAAAAATCATCTCAAAAAATCTATTTTGTTAAACTGAACCACTTCTGGTATTATATTCCAGAATCTTGACCAAAATATCCTTGTTATAGTTGATTATTCATTTTAATAGTGTTTGTAAAATATATTGCTTTTACAAAATAATAAAAAAGATATTTCAATTATTGATGTGTAAATGTTTTTATAGAGAAAACTAATATTTTTTAATTTTGTTTATTTAAATAATTAAGGACAACAAAGGTATAATAAAAAAACAAAGGTGGTAATATCTTAGAACAGATTAAACACTCCTTTTATATCTGGAATCAAGGTCATCATAAGAGTTGGAATGAAGTATTTCATGGAATTATTTCCATTGTATTTTAGGTCTTACCAAACACAAGGTATAGGTATGACTTATTTCGATATTGATTCTTAATTCCATGTGAATAGTACCAAACGAGCCCATACAGCATTTGAACAAGTTTTCCACTTTAAGATACAAAATCAACATAAAGATGATACGCAATCCTGAGATGAATGAATAAATACAAAGGCTTACAGTGTGAGAAAGCAGCAACTGCTGAGAGCAATGCAGCATCAAAAAGTGCACCATCAGCATCCAAACAATATATGTCCTACAAGAACAAATACAGTGTCCAAAAAACTACACATACAAAACATTCAATCTCTCTCCCCCTTACAAATGCAGCATCCCTATTAGATAGGGAACTAAGAAATACGAAAAGAAAAAATTAAACAAGACATTACCAGGTAAGCCATCCAAGCAGCTTTTCCACTGACCAAGGATAGCTCCTTCAAGCTAATCATTCCAGAACTACATTTTGAAAGCATACTTGACATAAGATATTTTACATGTGCCTTTAGTCACCCAAGAAAATGAAAAATATATTGTGCATAAAGAAAACACCCAAAAAAAGTAGGTATTATGAAGTGCAAATGAACAAATTTCATGATACATTGGACCCAAAAGTGGACAAAAGAAACAAGTATAAGCATCACCAAACATATAAAAGAAGCTATCTAGTAATTACATGCCTTAAAATGGTATCAGTCAACTGCTTTGAAATAACAGGGGCAACTTCAGCTGGTCTACCAGGCCTAACAATGGGAGAACAAATAGGCGGCATGTGGAACTCAATGGCTGTCAAATAACACAAGCAAGACATTCTCAAAAACTACTCTCAGGCTCGAATAATGAAATATCAACGAGAAGAGTAATACACGGTATTAGTGTAAGAATAGAGAATAGTAAGGGACCTATATTGCCTTCTTCTGGCAACTCTGCTGTAGGGGTCATAATCTCCATTTTAATGGCAGCTAACATTGACTGGATTAAGATAAAACAGGAGCATACCAGAAATGGGTAACAGAGAACAGAAAACTTCAACACAAACATTACACTGTGCATTTAAACCCAACGCCATCATTTTCAATAAGCATATTTGCATCAATATTATGGAAAAAATACAGCACAAAAAGCATCCATTTGGGGTAATTATCACTTACAGTGGAACCAATCTTTACAAGCGCAGAGCCATTAGCAGATCCAACAACCCCTACATATAATAATAATAATAATAGTAAAATGATCTTACAAAAAAGCATCACATACACTTAAAATAACCAATATTAACACCACAAAGTATTTTTGACGTACCAAGGGCCAATGTGGTTTCTCTGGCCTGTCGAAGTTTTCTGGCATCAGGCCTTATGGAGTCCGTTAGAAAGCGTTCAAAGTACTGAAGGGGAAAGAGGCGCCTATAGGCTTCAAGGTCCACTTCTGCTGACAAATCCCCAGAAACACCAAGAGAAACCATATTCCTATGAAGAAAAAGTATAATAGTATATATAAATAAAACATAACAGATCCAACTACTAACAAAAGAATATAAGAAACGAGAATAACTTCCAGAATTCACATATGAACAACATTACTGAGAGGCCAAGAGAAAAGGCTGAAAACCCCATTTAAAGATGTGGCCAATTGGCCGAAAGGAAGATATAACAAAAACAAAAAGTATGCGCAGATTGGGGTGTACACTAGTCCACACCACTAGGAACAGAATACACTGAAAGTAGTATAGTGCCACATGGGAAACCCAAACTGGACAGGTTTTGTTACTGATTCTGAGTCAGGCCAAACAAGAAATTTTCAGTTCGAACCAAATCCAGAACTGAACAAAGAAGTGCCTTTTGAAATATACTAAGCAGAGATTGGCTGTTGCCTGTACCAAGGGGAGGGGGCAGGCAAATAAAAAAAATGTAGCATAAATTTTCTTCAAATAAATAACAACTATTGGTAGAAAATTGTTACAAAAGAAATGCAAAGGTATGATAGTTTGCGAACAATAAACACATCGACATATTAAACATGGTAAATAACACATTAACTTGAACGAAACACATGCCAATGCAATTCCACTACTGGTAGAAAATTACAAATAAATAAGAACTAAGAAGGAAGCAAACATCAGTGTTCCAAAAAGTCAGCACATTCAATAAAAAAAATCAACACAATGGGGCAACAATACACAATGAGTCTGCGAGATCCTCATATTCTATTGGAATAAAGAAAAGTTCAAAAAAAATCAACATGTTCAACACTACACATTAGGCTAGAGGAGAAGTGAAGTCGGGAGAGAAATCAACGAGAAGAAGCGAGAGAGGGTTGAGGAGAAGCGAAGTCGAAAGAGAAATCGGAGAGAAGAAGTAAGAGAGGTCGCCGGAGAAAAGAAACGGGAGATGCAGAAAAGAAGCAAAGTCGACAGAGGCTGCTAAAGAAGGAAGAGAGTAATCAAAGAATACCCGGAGGAGAGACGTCGCCGGACAAAAGACGGTAGGAGAAAGGTCGCTGGAGGGACTGAGGTAGAGTCGAAGGAGCAAGGCTTTTTTGAAACTGAAATTCGGAATGAGAAACCCTAAAATCAGACACAAAGAAACTTATTTACCCGCCCGTTATACTCGTCCAAAAACCCGTCTAGCCCGTCCGTCCCGTCCAGAAACCGTCTCACCCGTCCCACGTGTCCAGAAAACCGTCCTGAAGCCGTTTTTCACCAAAAACGTCCTGCTTGACTTCGGGACGGCCAACCAACGTTCAACCACCCGACTCCGTCTAGACGGACCTGGACGGCGGATTTTAGAACACTGTTTTAGCCAACAACTAGTTTAGTGCCCGCACCTTGTGCGGATTGTCTAAATAAATATTATATTTTCACTTTCATGCATCATATATTTGATATCAATTTATAGTAAAAATTATTTTTATTAATTAATATGACTAACATATGAGAATTAATTTTTTTTAAATAAATAAAAGAACATAATTAAAATTATATTACAAAGATTATTATTCGAGTATTATATTTATACCTTAATATATTATCACTTTTACTTAGATTTAGATAGAGGAGCAAAATTTAATTTAGTTTTAAATTAAACAAATGCGTCAAATCTTGATAGATAGGTAGTTTTAAATTAAACAAATGACTGTTTACAAATTCTAATAAAAAATTTTCTCATAAAATAATTAATGGCAAATCTGTAAATACGTTGTGGCAAATCTGTAAATAAATTGGTAAAAAGCTTACGTGGACAGCCTTAGAGGTTGACACGTGGACAAAATGGGTGCTGCTTTAGTAATATATATAGATTATTGTCATCAAATCAATAACCAAGATCTAGAAGAAAGAAAAGATAGAGCCTTGAAAACTCAATAATAAATATAAAACCAAACTCGAATAATGCAAAATCCGTACTTGCGTTCAATGAATATAGAACAAAGTCAGAAATCTCAGACAATGTTAAAGAACAAGAAGAACGGGATATCTTAAATCCTTCAAAGTGAAACCCTAAGATCTTCAAATCTCCAAATAGCATAAGTACGTATTTCTCTAAATCTTCCTTCAAATCTCCTTTCCAATGTGATATCTTTGCAAATCATCTTCCCTCTATTGTGGTGTAGCAAAGTCCCCGTTTTTCCCTTTCTTCAGCCTTTTTATAGGAGAAAAAAGGGTTACGAAAGCCCGTAACAAATGATGACGTGGCAAATATGACACGTGGCAGCCGTTAGGAGAATCACGGCCATGACCAATTTTCCACGCCTATGGAAACCACCGTGGGAAGGCATATTGCTCTCGACATATATTCTCACAATCTTAATTAAATTAAATACCAAAACCACGGTTGTGGTTCCTTGTACTTGACCGTGGAATCCCTAAAACGTGCGTACAATCCCTTGTTTTCTAAAGCTTTCTACTCATACTCCTTCCTTAGCTACTACAATGCATCTCCTTGATGTCTAGCATGATCAAAAGTGCTCACATGCTTTATTTATGCTCCAATCCAAGCCTTTAATCACCTATAAACACAACAAAACTTGTGTAGATCTCAATACCAACATAATAGGTGAATGTGCTCGTATATGCTTCAAACTCGTATCGATGTACATGAAAGAAGGGGAAAAACAACCAAAACATGTGCCTAAAATAACGTCATATTTCATGCTATCAAAATACCTCATATTGTCACTTGCTTGTCCCCAAGCAAGGTTTTCAAAATCTAGAACATAAGGTAGGATGAAATATGAATGCAAAACAAGGGAACACAAATCTTTTTGATATTGTGCTTCTACTCAATAGATCACTCTCAAATCTTGTTTCATGTTTCTTTGAGAACTCCTATGTACACAAAAACGAATCATGTCATGAAAAAGAAACATCATACATCGCAAAAGCTTCAAGACAAATAATCATAACCCAAAGTAATGTCAAAATCAATCATGTGGAAATCCAATTTAGATCACTAAGCCAAACAACAATCAAAAGATCTTAAGGACTTTCAAGTAAAGGTCAAGAAACGTGAATAGGTGGGATGCATATAGGATATGTGGTGCAAAAAAAATCCGGGAAAAAGGAACAAACAACAACCAAAAGATCTTAAGGACTTTCAAGTAAAGGTCAAGAAACGTGAATAGGTGGGATGCATATAGGATATGTGGTGCAAAAAAAATCCGGGAAAAAGGAACAAACTCCACAACATCAAGCTTGAAGAACATTGCTTCCCAAACATGCTTTGCATGTGAACTTTTCTTTTACTTTACTTTTTGGAAGTATGGACAGCGGTGCACAAAAACCGAAGCCTAGGAGATCGGCGATTCTCAATTTCGAGATGCCTCAAACCCTTGATGTACATACCATATGCCGTTAAGACTGTCGTTCATTCGGACTTTGGCAAGACACAAACATCCGGCTATGTGAATGGTGCCGAGTTACTCATCCTCGTGTTCAACGTCCCCAAACTTAATTTTCTATACTTTGAATGAATGCTTTCCATAGCCCTCCCACATCAATTATGCCAAATATTACTCAACTCCTAATTCCCGGATAGGTAAAGGAGGCAAAAATTTCATAGAGGAGCTAAATGGATTAAGAAGAAGCAAGAAAATCGATGCGCCTTAATCATTTCAAAACGAAGAGCAAGAACTTGTAGTGTGATTTCAACTTTCATTCTTCAACATGATTTAGATAAGAATTTTTACATTATGAAACTTGCAAGAAGATTCAAACAATATACTCAATTTCTCCACAATTCATAACTCAAATCATGGAGATAAATGTTATCAAAAATTCAATCCACAAGAATTATTTTTATTGGGGTCTTTTTCAATCCTAGAAGTACAATATTTTTCAAAATTTTTCAAATTTTTATGGGTTTTTCAAAGCTTAAAATGCAAGACAAATATTGAAACGTGTGACAAGAAATAAAAGATGCAAATGTTCATGGATAAGAAGCAAAGCATAATGTAGAGTTATTACATCACATGAGAATCATACTCCACCCCATACTTGAGTTACACATTGTCCCTAATGTGCGAAAAAGGAAAAAAGAAAAAGAATAAAGAAACTCACAAAGTCATAAAGCAACTCAAATCGATTCAGCTATCACATAGGTGGCGGTGGTGGAGGAAATGGGAAGAAGTTTGGGTCGTATGGACGCCCAAACTGCTGCCGGTAAACATCTCGGAGGATCCTTGTGTTGTCACGACGCTCATCCTCATGTTTATCAAAGTGGGTCTCAAGTGTATCCATCCTCTGTGTAAGTCCGGTAACCCATCCAGGCTGCTCGTCCATCCATGCTGGCCTCTGCGCCATCCACTCCGGCGGTGCTCCCATCCAAGCTGGTGGAGCTTCCATCCATGCCGGCGGTGCGTCCATCCAAGTCGGCCTCTCACTCACGCTAGCACGCCGGGAAGAAGAAGAAGAAGCAGAAGGTCGTTGCTGGTAGGTAGACCTCCTAGGTGGCTCTTGGAAGTCCGCTGGCTGATCTGGAAAATCTCCAAAAGCCTGCTCAGCAATTCCATCGTCCTGGTAATCATCTCCACCCATCTCCTCATCACCATCCTCATCAGCTGCTGCACGTACCTCCTCGGAATAATAGGAAGGAGGAGCTTCAAGGAGATTGGCATGCATCGAGACAAATGTTGCTTTCTAGTTCTGCCGGTTCCGGATGGAGTAGTTAGCGCTCCAAGGAATGCCCCGCCCTCCCTTGTCTTTCCAAGGCATGGAAACATATGGAGGACCTCGGTGGCGGGGAATCAAGAGTCCCCTAGTCATGAAACCCTGAAGCCCTAGAGGCCTCGCAGATGCCACTAACTCACAAGCCAAATAATCAATTCCCAAATGTTTTGCAATGTAAGTAACCATTCCTCCATATCCAATATTCCCTTTTGCTTTGTTTTTGATTTTGCAATGTATGTACACTAGTCCACACCACTAGGAACAAAATACACTGAAAGTAGTATAGTGCCACATGGGAAACCCAAATTGGACAGGTTTTGTTACTGATTTTGAGTCAGGCCAAACAAGAAATTTTCAGTTCGAACCAAATCCAGAACTGAACACAGATTTTTTTAGAAGTACCTTTTTAAATATACTAAGTAGAGATTGGTTGTTTCCTGTACCAAGGGGAGGGGGCAGGCAAATAAAAAAAATGTAGCATAAATTTACTTCAAATAAATAAGAACTACTAGTAGAAAATTGCTACAAAAGAAATGCAAAGGTATGATAGTTTGCGAACAATAAACACATCGAAATACTAAACACGGAAAATAACACATCAACTTGAACGAAACACATGCCAATGCAATTCCCACTACTGGTAGAAAATTTTTTAAAAAAAAGAACTGAGAAGGAAGCAAACATACAAGAGAAGGAACTCAAAATGCAAAGGTATGATAGTTTGTTGAAACTTTGCCAAATAACTCACTTAATAAGCAAGCAATATCAAGTATATGAAACAAATACTCCTATAGTGCTTTGAGGGTGATTAATGCCTTCAGGTAGATCAAAATCACAAAAAATGAAAGCAACGTGATAGTTCAACGTGAACATAACACAGGGTGTGAGATATCTGTAGTTTTGAAATTCAAAATCAACATCACGACAAATAGCTTGTGAAAAACAAACCATATTCTATCATTTCCAAATAAACTATTTTCCAGACTCCTAACTAGCACATAATATGCTTATAATATTTAAATGTTCATGCTTATTTGAGGACTGAAAGGAATGAAACAAGAAGGGATGATTTAACATGTTAATGAATCTAGTTACAGGTGCCAATCTTGTTACAAAAGAAATGAGACCGGTAACTTGAGTCTAAAATATCAATATTCGCCCACAATCCAATCAGGTCATATGAAAGAGAAAGAAGCCAAAGAACAATTAGGAAAGTAGAAAAAGCAGTCAAAATTCAAATAGTCACCGGTATCAATACCTTGACAGCACCTCTGAGAAGAGAAATCGAGTTACAGGCGAGAGAAGAGAAATCGAGTTACAGACAAGAGAAGAGAGAGAAGGCTGAGAAGTGAGAAATCGAGCAAAACTACAACAGAACTAGAGAAGAGGAGAAGGTTGAGAAGTGAGAAGTTGTACCGTGTTCTGCACACACGAGAGAAAAGATCGAGAAGTCGAAGAGCACTCAGCGACGGCTATCGGAAAGCACTCGGCGGCGACTGTCGGAGAAAAGAGAGAAGAGAGAAGTTCGTTCTTCGTAGTCACCTTCGCATGTCGCCAGTGTGGGGTTCGTAGCTGCGAGTTTGGGAGAAGCCCGTAAAACCTAAAATCGGGTGTAAAACGTTTCATCGTCCCGCTCCATTTCACTTGTCCCACCCCGTGTCGCCCCGTCTTAACCCATCCCGACTTCAAATTCAACCCAAAACGTCCAAATAACCCAGTTTTGGCCAAATACGGGACGTTCACCCGCCGTCCAGCGTCTAGACGGCCGTCTAGACGCCTTGTGTAACACCCCGAATCCGCGGGACTCGGAGTGCCACATTGGGCTAGGATCTCACAATGGATCCTGACCCTAGCCTAACAACAAGTTCACTGGACCTTACAACATGGCACTGACAGATATAAAAACAAATACATAAAATTATATAAAATTGTACAACCCAAAAAGGTAAGACAACATAGCCGAGTATAAAACATAGCACCCTCACACAGGAGGTAACAAAAGACCATCCTCACACAAGAGGGAAAGATAACAAACCCAAAATCCCACACAACCTATGTACGAGACGTCCTCGGCTTGCCACTCTACTAGATCACCCAACAACATGCCTATCCTGTGGGGCATCTACAACATGGTAATAAACCATTAGCTATTCATACACATATATAGAGTAATGCATAAGCACAATCACAAGTAAGGGAAGATAAACACATCAGCATGCTTCCACTCATTTACCCATTTAAACATCTCAATATAATGGTCATTCACTCCAAACGTATGTATACAATATATATGAAACTATGTGACATGAGGACCGATACATCCTCGCCTCTGAGCCTGCTAGCCAGCGGTACTAGTATCGGTCACACAATCTGTGTACCCTATGAGAGTGAATTGCGCCCTTCCTATAAACCGGTATGGCCTGACCCAAGAGAACCTCCCAGGCTCCATGGCAGGATGAAAGGGAAAGGTTATCACAGCCACGCATACGGGGCAATCAATAAAATATAGGTCGGTATATACGACATCACATGTTATCATAGCAAACATACAAAGCACACACCACTCATGCAAACACCCAATATAAGGATGACAACTAAGTAAGTCCTACAAACTTACCTCAACCTCGATCACAACTCAACCATGATCACCTCTATACTAAAGGGACAACACAACCTATAAACAAGGCATAAGGAGATATATCAAACTCCTAACAACACAAGGGTCACACGTAGACCCAAAGGGATCCTAAGGATCAACCTCAACCTCACTCACAACCTAAAGAACCTCAAAAGCCATACAAGACATAAACCGATCATAACCTCATCAAAACTCAACCTCACACATCTAGCATGATCCTAAGCACTCACACTAGGAAAGGAGGGAACAAAGGCACCCTAAGAAAGGCCTAAAAGCAACACACACCTGCAGAACCAAGGGAAACACCAAGCTGATGCAGGTGGGCGCAGAGGCGGCTCACTGGTGGCGCAGGGGCGGTGCACTGGCCGGCGCAGGGGCGGCTGTAAGGTGGCACAGGGGCAGCTGGTGTGCAGAAGACACCACCTCAACTCTTTCTTCACTTCTTCCTTCGATTCTCTACCCTTCTTCACTTCCACAACAACATATATACAAAACATACACATATATACATGTTCGCCCCTAGAGGTGTGTGCAAATAAGTTTTAAATTTATAAAACTAGAATCAAGCAGCGAACCCGCAGTGTACGGATCGATATAGTTAAGCAAGAATTCCAGAGTATCGAACACAGGGATTTGGGGGAAACGAACTCGATTGCAGATTATCAAGCAAGTAAATGTGAGAGTTTTGCAAATTATTGGGAAAACAACAATCCTAAAGATCCAGGTATCTAATTGTGGCAATCGATTCAAGATATACTAAATGATATAAAGACAGAGTTGAGATATGCAAAGGTATACTAATGTAAGGTAATCGTACGGTGAAGTTCCAAAAACCTTATATAACTCACCTACAAGACACTCTCTATACAGGTTGTTGAGGCTCAATATAGAAGGGTTCTAGAGGCGAGAATTAGTGTCAAATACCCAAACTTATAATCCAAGGATCAAGACTAACTTAACCGATTGAGGTTGTTGAGGCTCACAATCGAGGTAGAGGTTGTTGAGGCTTCACTACCACCTAGAAAAGACAAGTCTAAACTAAGCTAAAGCAAATCTTTAACTTTAGATTAAAGTAAAAGCAGATTCGTAGACTTAAGGGAAATCACGGTTAGTTCTTGAGGTTCCACGGCCGTGGACTCAAGAACAGACCGTAATTTAGGGCTGTCGGCGACAATTCTCTAACTCTCAGGGTCTAGTCTATTTGCGATCGATCTATCATCATCTAAGCCACAACTATCAACCCTTCACCTTAGAATTGTTTAGAGCTTTTAGCCAATAACAGTCATATTGATATCAATTCAAGAATTAAAAGATAAAAAGGTGAAAACTTTCAAGAACTTTCAATAATCTTCAATTCAATCTCAAAGTCACAAAGAGAATAAGCAATGTCAAAAGATTCACAATAGAACAAATAATCGTAACCCTAGGAAAGAAAAGAAAACGGGATGTCAATCCGTTTTCCAAATCGAACCTAATCAAGAAGAGAGATCTTCTTGCAAAATCTTCCAAGAACTACGATCTTCCGCAAATCCGGAGATCTCCACAGCAATCTCCACCAAAAGTGCGAGATTTGATGAATTCCAAAAACGAACTTCGATCTCTTCAAAGAGATGTCAATTGCTTCCAAGCAAGCTAAGCAAAACGTCTTCGTGTCTAAGCGGCGAAGAATGAGGGCAAACGGGTAGCGAAGGTCGTAAGCGAGGTCGTAGCCAAGGTCGTAAGCGAGGTCGTAGCCAAGGTCGTAAGCGAGGTGACGGAATCTTGCTTCGTCCGTCTTTTTATAGTGTAGGGCAAAATGTCGGCCCGGCCCAATCTTTAAAAGATCGTGGCTTCAAAGTGTGGCGAAAAGATTCGCCAAGATCACGGTCGTGGAAGTGTTCCACGACCGTAATTTAGGGCGTGGAAACAATTACGGTTTGCAACATATGTTCCACGGCCGTGTAATCCCCTGGAATGAACATGGATTTCTGACTCCAAATCCACGGCCGTAATTCTGAACGTGGTTTGTGATACGGCCGTATTTTAGGGCGTAATTTAGGGCAAGAACGTGATTCTTCCCTAAACTCGTGCATTCCTCAAACTAAGACTCCAAATTGCTTCCAAAGAGTGTCCTCAATCTATGGACATATCAACTCAACTCTCCTTTGCTCGTTTCCGTTCGGAAATAGCTCCAAATCACCTATAATCAACATAGAACTAGTGTAGACATCCATATCGACAATATAGGTAATACTAGCTCTCATATGCACAAAGTTCAATCAAAGACTATCAATATGAATCAAATACGTTTAGAAAACGTGCCTAAAATATCACAATATTTCATGCTAACAAATAACCCCATACTTAACACTTGCTTGTCCCTAAGCAAGGTCTTTCAAAAAGTTTTAAACAAGAGTTAGGATGAAATATGTGTACCTTCTTTTGGATGAATGTGACTTCTAAAGAATAGATCATTCTCAAACCTTGCTTCAATCGTTTTTCAAACTTTCACACACTTAATCAAAGAGTAAAAAGTAAAGAAAATTCATGAACCAACTTAACTTCTAAACAGGCATTATAACCTTCAAACATTAACAAAATCAACCTCAAGAAACTTCAATTTAGATCACCAAGTCATATAACATTCTTTTGATCTTAAGGACTTCCAAAGAAAAGGTCTAGAATATGGAAGGAAAGGGAAAACTTTAAGGGGAAGTGGTGCATAAATCCGGGAAAGTGGACAACTACCTTCTTCTTCTTATGCGGTTCCCGCAACACTTCAACTTAGAGCTTCGCTCTCTTCTTTTTCGACTTTACTTTTGGAGTTATGGATAGAGGTGCACAAAAACCGAAGCCTAGGAGATCGGCGTTTCTCAAATTTGTCAAGAGATGCCTCAAACCCTTAGCGCACATACCATAATCCGCTAGGAATATCACTCAATCCGACTTTGGCAAGACACAAACACCCGGCTATGTGAATGGTGCCGAGTTACTCATCGTCATGATTGACTTCCCCAAACTTACAATTTCTTTCTATTCAATTGATTGCAAATATTTGCTCTCATGGCCCTCCCACATCAAACATGCCTTTTTCTCATTCACTTCTCCAAATTCCCGGATAGGTAAAGGAGGTTAATATTTCAATGAGGAGCTAGATGATCAAAGAAAGAAGAAAGAAAGTATCGAATTGCCTTAATCATTTCAACAAGAAGTATAGGAACTTATGATGTGATTTCAACTTCAGTTTTCTAGCATGATTTAGGTAACATCTTCACATTATAAAACTTGCAAAAGAGGTAAAATTCATTCATTCAAGTTCTTTTCAATTCACAATCCTTTTAAGCATGCAATTGTCATCAAACTCAATTCACAAGTAGTGATTATCATGGAAATCATCTCAATTCATTAGAAGCACAAAATTTTTCAAAATTTTTCAATTTTTATGGGTTTTTCAAGTCATTTTTCATGCAATGCAATAAGGAAACGTGTAACACATAATGAAGATGCAACGATAGTCTCGAATGAAAGCAAACATAGAGAGTAGAGTTATTACAAACTTTTAGTACATCCCACCCCATACTTAGGACGAACATTGTCCCTAATGTTCAAAAGAAAGAACAAAAGAAAGAAAAGAAAAAGAAACTCACAAGTGGTGGCGGGAATGTCTAAAACAACGATCATGCATCAATCACTGCGGCGCCGGTGGAGGTGGGAATGGAGAGAAACTCGGATCATAGTACCGCCCGAACTGCTGGCGGTAGACGTCCCTCATCATATGGTCAAGGTCGTCCAAGCGTCTATCTCTAGCATCCGCCCGGATCTCTAGCGCTCCGACTCTCTCCGAAAGTCCGGTAGCCCAATCCGGCATCTGCTCGTACCATCCCGGGGCGTGACTGTACCATGATGGAGCATCGGATGGTGCTGGTGCTGGTGGCGGTGGTGGTGCTGCTGGCTGCGCCGTGGACCAAGGAGGGGGTGTGTCATACCAAGTGGGAGGTGTAGTCATCCACGTGGGCCTCTCACTCACGCTAGCGCGGCGAGATGACGAGCCTGAAGCTCTAGCTGGACGTGGAGAGCGCCTAGGTACATCCGGGGCCGCCTCCGGCTGATCCGGAAACGTGCCGAACTCCTGCTCCGCTCCTCCACCACTCTCGTACTGATCTCCCATGTCCTCCTCATCCACAACCGGTGGTGGAACGTAAGGGGGAGCCACTAGCCTGTTCGCATGCATCGCAGCGAACGTCTCCTTCCAATTGTGGCGTCCTGCCACAATGGAATACTCCAGCAGCCACTCAATCCCTCTACCCGTCCTAGTCTCCCAAGGCATGCCCGCATAAGGCGGACCTCTATGTGTGGGGAAGATGAGTCCCCTAACCATAAAAGCATGTAGCCCTAAGGGAACCGCCGGTATACGGGTGCAAGCAGAAAAGTCAACACCGAACGTCCTAGCAATGTGGTTCACTATCCCACCATATCCAATGTTCCCCTTCTTCTTGTTCTTCAGTTTACTCATCGTAGCCGCCAAAAGAGTGGCACAATCTGCACGGCGACCGTAAAGCATACAATAGAGCAAGAATAGCTCATCCGTCTTGATCTTTTGGGGCGTCTCCGTCCTAGGAAAGAGACACTCCGAAAGAACACGGTGAGCTATCTTCAAGGCTAGATGGTACATCAATCTAGCCTTGGTATCGGCGGGTTGCCAACGGTCCTCGTCGGCGTAAATCATGGCTACTTCCTCCCAAAAATCCTTGGGGTAAACTCCGCTCGGAAATCGACCGTTATAGGTTTCATGGAACCCGAAAATGGTCCCAAACTCGACAATGCTCAAATGATAGTCTCGTTCCATGAGACGGAAGGAGACGGTCCTATCTACGTGGCTGTGCTCGAAGGACGTCACAACCTCCCGGGTGATCTCCTCGTAGGCGTCTTCACGAATGTTCGTGAAGACAAGCAACCCGGCTCTATCCAAGAGCCATGTAAGATCATCTACTATGTTGAGAGGATGTAGATCCTCCAACAACAAGTACCTAGGACCTATCACTGTCCTCTTTGTGATCCTCTCAAATGCATCAAGGTGGTTCTCATGTATGGTAGGGATGCTAGGGTGAGGGGGTGAAGATGGAGGTGAAGGTGAGGATGGTAGTGAGGGAGATGAGGGTGGTGGTGCCCTAGAGGTGGAGGGATTTCCTTTCCTTTTCTTATTTTGCTCTCCTTTCTTCTCCTTTATCCTTCCCGACATTCTCCTTACAAAGTCCATTTTTCAGCAAAAATTACGGTCTGTTCTTGGATTCCACGGCCGTGGTTTACCCAGAGACCGTGATTCGTCTCAGAACTTTGTGAATCTCAGCATATTCACCAACAATCACCACAACAAGCAGCCCTAATCTAATTCCTTCCAGTCTTTGTCAGTTCTTCCTAAAAAACTATAGCAAAAACGAACCAAATCCGCGAAAATCAAGAAGAAAGAAATAACCTCTTTTTCGGATTGAAAAATCCAAAATGCGTGTTTGTTGATCGAATTCCACTCGATTTGTTGCTTGGATTCTGTTCGTGGTTGGATTTGCTGTAGTTTAGGACGAAGAATCGTTGAAAACGATTAGAAAACGAGGAATTGAGAGAGGTGGAGGGTTTTCGGTTTCTAGGTCGTGGAAATGGGGAAAATTTTGGTTAAGTTTGTGAAGAATGTGGGTTTTATAGTGGCCGGCAAAATTTCCAAAAATTACGGTCTGTCGGGGTGTTCCACGGCCGTGGAAGTGTACGGACCCGTGGTTTTGGTGATTTTTCAAAGGCTTTTGAGAATTACGGCCACTGTAGCTATGACGACCGTAATTTAGACCGTGGAACCTTCTGTAAAGCTTCAAAGTCCGAATTTCGTCACTTTTCTTTGACATTATCTTCCCTTTCTCCTTTTCCATCGATCCTACAACCAAAAACACGAACATACCGGAAGAAATCGAGGCAAAATAAAGCAAAAACATCTACTCTAAACTAGTCTATGAATTGAAGACAAAAATAAAAATGCAATACCTTGGGTTGCCTCCCAAGAAGCGCTTTGTTTAAGGTCCGTAGCTAGACCAATCTCGCACTTATTCGAGTGCGGTAGGCGCAAACTCCTCAGCTTGGAGTTCCGGCGTGTACTTCTTGAGTCGTTGGCCGTTCACCTTAAAACTTCCGCTAGCTTCACCCCATACTTCAACTGCACCATGGGGGAAAATGCGCTTAATTAGAAAAGGTCCGGTCCAACGGGATTTAAGCTTACCTGGAAAGAGGCGAAGTCTTGAATTGAAGAGGAGAACTTGATCTCCTTCTTTGAAGTCCTTTGGAATGATATGCTTATCATGCCAACGCTTTGCCCTTTCCTTGTAGATCTTAGCGTTCTCATAGGCGTTCAAGCGAAGTTCATCCAGCTTGTTGATGTCTAGGAGACGCTTCTCTCCCGCTTCTTTCATGCCGAAATTCAACCATTTGATAGCCCAAAACGCTTTGTGCTCCAGCTCTACCGGCAAATGACAAGACTTCCCATACACAAGGTTGTATGGTGTGGTTCCTATGGGAGTCTTGTATGCAGTCCGGTACGCCCATAATGCATCATCTAGCTTCAAGGACCAATCCTTCCTAGTCCTTGAAACCGTCTTCTCTAGAATTCCCTTGATCTCCCTATTTGAGATCTCAACTTGTCCACTCGTTTGTGGATGGTAAGGGGTGGCGATCTTGTGAGTAACCCCATACTTAGCTAGAAGAGCTTCAAAGCGACGGGCTATGAAGTGAGAACCTCCATCACTAATGATTGTCCTTGGCGTTCCAAATCGCGGAAAGATGGTCTTGTTGAAGAACTTAACCACCACCATGGCATCATTTGTGGGAGAGGCAATTGCTTCCACCCATCTAGAAACGTAGTCCACCGCCAATAGTATGTATTGGTTTCCACAAGAAGATGGGAATGGTCCCATGAAATCGACTCCCCAAACGTCGAAAATCTCCACCTCTTGGATGTTGTTGAGGGGCATCTCGTTCCTTCTAGAAATATTGCCTGTTCTTTGACAAGCATCGCAGCAAGAAACAAAGGATTGCACATCTCTAAATAAAGTAGGCCAATAGAATCCAGATTGCAATACCTTTGCGCTAGTCTTGTTCGAACTAGCGTGTCCTCCACAAGGTAGTGAATGACAATGGCGGATGACACTTTGCATCTCATCTTCCGGCACACATCGCCGAATGATGCCATCCGGACCTCTCTTGAAGAGGAGAGGCTCGTTCCAATAGTATTCCCGGACGTCCTTAAAGAACTTCTTCCTTTGTGCGTAGGATAGTCCGGGCGGTATCTCCTGGCAAACCAAATAGTTAACAAAGTCAGCAAACCATGGTTCGTTACCTTTGGAGATCTCGTTGATGCACTCCTCTATGATGTGTAGATGTTCGTCTGGAAAGGAGTCATCAATGGGTAGATGGTCGTCCTCTAGATGTGTGAGGCGACTCAAATGATCCGCAACAGAATTTTCTGAACCTTTCTTGTCGCGGATCTCAAGATCGAATTCTTGTAGGAGAAGAATCCATCTAATTAGCCTTGGCTTCGCGTCTTTCTTTGCAAGGAGGTACCGGATCGCGGCATGATCCGTGTAGACAATCACCTTTGCACCTACAAGATAAGAGCGAAACTTGTCAATAGCGTAGACAATGGCTAGAAACTCTTTTTCTGTAGTGGCGTAGTTGAGCTGAGCTTCGTCTAGCGTCTTGCTAGCGTAGTATATGGCATGGGTTCGCCCTTCCTTTCGTTGCCCAAGAACAGCTCCAATAGCTACGTCACTAGCATCACACATAATCTCGAAGGGGAGAGTCCAATCCGGGGGTTGGATAATAGGTGCTAAAATTAGAGCTTGCCGAATGGTGTTGAACGCATCTAAACATTCCTGCGAAAACTCAAAAACCGCATCCTTCATCAATAGATTAGTGAGAGGTTTTGATATCTTAGAAAAGTCTTTAATGAAACGTCTATAAAATCCAGCATGTCCTAGGAAACTTCTTATCCCTTTCACCGAAATTGGGGGAGGAAGTTTCTCTATGGTCTCTATCTTAGCTTTGTCTACCTCTATCCCTCTACTAGAGACTAAGTGACCTAATACGATTCCTTCCTTAACCATGAATTGACACTTCTCCCAATTAAGAACTAGGTTAGTGTCTTCACAACTTTGTAAAACAAGAGAAAGGTTAGAAAGGCAATCGTTAAAAGAGGAACCGTATACAGAGAAGTCGTCCATGAAGACTTCCATGATTTCCTCTACGTACTCGGAGAATATGGCCATCATGCACCGTTGAAAGGTGGCTGGGGCGTTGCAAAGCCCGAACGGCATTCTCCTATAAGCGAACGTACCCCAAGGGCACGTGAACGTGGTCTTCTCCTGATCGTCTGGGTGTATCGGAATCTGAAAGAATCCACTATAGCCGTCAAGGTAGCAAAAATGTGAATGTTGTGCTAACCTTTCAAGCATTTGATCGATGAATGGCAATGGAAAGTGGTCCTTCCGCGTCGCGTTGTTGAGCTTGCGGTAGTCTATACACATTCGCCATCCAGTCACGGTTCGGGTAGGAATGAGTTCATTGTTCTTGTTGGTGATGACCGTCATTCCTCCCTTCTTCGGAACTACTTGAACTGGACTCACCCATTTGCTATCGGAGATAGGATAGATGATACCTGCATCAAGAAGTTTAAGGATTTCCTTCTTGACAACCTCCTTCATGGTCGGATTCAACCGCCTTTGAGGTTGTCTTGAAGTTCTAAAATCCTCCTCCATTAGTATCTTATGCATACATAGGGAGGGTTTAATTCCTACTAAGTCCTCGATAGTGTAACCTATGGCTTTTCTATGTTTCCTAAGGACTGTCATGAGTTGTTCATGTTCATCTATGCTTAGTTCGGAACTAACAATGACCGGAAAGGTAGAATTAGATCCAAGAAAAGCGTACCTTAGATGAGTAGGAAGTGGTTTGAGATCCATCGCTTTCGGAGCTTCCAATGGTCCTTGAGGAGCATCCGACGTTTCCTTAGAAGTTTCTAAGGTTGTGGAGTGGTTTGGAGAAGAATCAGAAGAAGTTGAAGGAGTAAGCCGATCGCTCTTTTCCACGGTCATAATTACGGCCTCTCCATGTATTCCACGGCCGTGTAATCCTCTGGAATGGAGGTCGATTTTGGTTGTGAAATCCACGGTCGTGGAATACAGGGTATGACCGTGGATTCTTACATTCTCAGCCTCATCGTGGAGTTTTTCAAATTCCACTTCATGCATCTCTTCTTGTGCTTCTAAGGCTTCAATTTCCTCTTTGCACTCTTCTTCTTCCCCTACATTGGTTAGACTCATAGTGATAACTTTTTGTAAAGGATCGTTGAAGAGAATCGCACTTACCTCCTCCCTAGACAAACCTTCCTCATCTTGGATATCGTAAATATCCTCATCAAAGATTGGCTCCTTTACTAGAGTGGAAAGAACGAACTCTACTTTCTCTTCTCCAATATCAAAAGCGAGTCTCCCATTCTTGCAATCGACCATGCAGCCGGAAGTTGCAAGAAACGGTCTTCCGAGTATAATCGGGACCGGACTATCTGCAGGAATGTCAAGCATGACAAAATCAATGGGGACAAAGAATTTACCTAACTTGACCGGGACGTCTTCTACAATACCGACGGGGCGAGTGATGGATCGATCCGCCATGTATAACGTCATCTTGACCGGTTTAGGATCGCCTAAACCGATCTTCCTACATAATGCAAGTGGTATGATGCTCACACTTGCTCCCAAGTCACATAAAGCGTCGTATGTGACATCTCCCACTCCAATGGGAATGCAAAATGACCCCGGATCTTTCAACTTTGGGGGCATTTTCTCCTTCATAGTCTTGATGAGATCCGAAGAATCCGAACTCATCTTGACCTCACCGAAATCTTCTAGCTTCCTCTTGTTAGAGAGGAGCTCCTTCAAGAACTTGCCATAAGCCGGCATACCTACAATAGCATCAATGAAGGGTATATTAATATGCAGCTTGCTCATGAGTTCTATGAACTTACCGAATTGTTTATCTAGGCGTGCTCGCGCTCTAGATTGAGGAAATGGTAGGGGAGGTTTGTAAGCTGGAGGAGGAACATAGACATCTTCCTTCTCCTTCCCCTTTCCTTTGTCCTTCTCTACGGGGACTTCAACGAACGTAGGCTGCGGATCGGTGGTGGTCACTCCGCTCCTAGTTGTAATCGCCATTACCCTTCCCTTAGGGTTGTCCTCCGTCTTTCCTGGAAGTTTCCCTTGATTTCTAGGGACTTCCTCCGCGTGGTTGAACAATTGGTTTTCCAAAACTTTTTGAGCTTTGTCAACCTTAGAGACTTGATCATCAACCTTGATGAGGCGGTTCTCCAACCCTTGAAGCTTTCCCAAGATTGTTTCCAACATGGGATCGGACTTCTCCTTTCCCGCATTGTTTCCTCCATTTGATGATTGCCCCTGGCTTTTCAAAGGAGTAGAGGAAGAGGAGGGTGGAGTTAGTGAATTAGAATTGGAAGGATAGGAGTTACCGGAATTTTGTTGATTGGAGCGCCAATTGTTGTTGTTTGAACTTCGATTGTTGTTCCAATTGTTGTTGTTCCGGTTGTTGTTGTTTCCATTCCAGTTGTTATTCCGGTTATTGTTCCGGTTATTGTTGTTGCGGTTGGAGTTATCACCGCCATTGTTGTTGCCCAAATAGCCAACATCCTTCTCTTGTTGCTTTGGGAAGTTGGTCTTGATGGTCTCCTTCAACTCTTTGATCTCATTGTTGAGGGAGAAAATCTGATTTTGAGCTTCATGTGTGAGCTTCGCTCCTTGCTCCACACGATTTCCCTCCGCTTTCCGGTGGGAATACTTCTCTATGACTCTTGCTTGCTTCTCAATGAAGTCCCAAGCGTCATCTTCTCTCATGTCCATGAACGTTCCGCATGAGAGGGATTGGAGGTTGAATTGCGTTCCCGCATCCAGCCCTTTGTAGTAGATTTCCAACAAGGCAAGTTTGGATATGCCATGATGAGGGCAATCCAAGAGTAAATCCTGAAACCTTTCCCAAGATTGAAACAAACTTTCGTTAGGTCTCATAGAAAAAGCATTAATCTTACCTCTAAGTTCCGCCGTTTTGGATGGCGGAAAGAATTTGGTGAGAAACTCCGCGGAAAGGTCTTCCCACGTGTCTAGTTTCCCATTTGGAAGAGCTTGATACCATGACAACGCTTTCCCTTTCAAAGAGAAAAAGAAAGGTTTGAGCTTATAGCTGTTGGTAGTAGCGTTCTTCGGTCTCATCGTCTCCATCATACACTCAAAGTTTTGTAAGTGTTGGTGTGGAGATTCAGCACTTGTACCGCCAAATTGGCTTTGGCGAACAAGAGTGATAACTTGAGGGTTAAAGCTGAACCCTTGCACATCTTCAGCGTCAAATTTCACACCCAAGCGGCGTGGTTGTTGTGTTGGGTCCATCCGCTGGCCAAGAGTTCTTGGCTCATTATCCACACGTTCGACTCTCACATTCCTAGGTGGAATGCGGCGATTAGTAGCTCCTTGTGGATGGAAAGGATTCATATTGATCGTGGGATCAATCTCTTCTAACGGCGGCATGGAAGAGTCACTATCATCAGCGGATGAGTGGCTTTTTCTTCTAGACCTTGATCTCCTTTTTGAGGACTTCTTGCTTACCTTATTCTCAAGGTCGCTCATCTTTATCCTCATTTGGACGATCATGTCTTGTAGACCGTTAACTTGAGATCGATGACGATCCATCTCATCTTGGCGGAGAGTTTCATTCCATCGGAGTTGAGATTCCTTCTCCGCCAACTCCGTTTGAAGGTCACGTTCGTGTTCTTCGGCCATCTTCTTTTCCTTGCGCTTTTGCCTCAAGGTTTTCTCTAGCTCTTGGTCAAGAGGTAAGAGATCTTCGGTGTTCCTAGACCTGCGCATGCACTCAAAGAGATATCAAATAACGAGAGCAAGCTCCCAAGCTTGACAACCGGCTACCGGATTCGGTCTAAACCAAATCCCCGGCAACGGCGCCAAAAACTTGTTCGCCCCTAGAGGTGTGTGCAAATAAGTTTTAAATTTATAAAACTAGAATCAAGCAGCGAACCCGCAGTGTACGGATCGATATAGTTAAGCAAGAATTCCAGAGTATCGAACACAGGGATTTGGGGGAAACGAACTCGATTGCAGATTATCAAGCAAGTAAATGTGAGAGTTTTGCAAATTATTGGGAAAACAACAATCCTAAAGATCCAGGTATCTAATTGTGGCAATCGATTCAAGATATACTAAATGATATAAAGACAGAGTTGAGATATGCAAAGGTATACTAATGTAAGGTAATCGTACGGTGAAGTTCCAAAAACCTTATATAACTCACCTACAAGACACTCTCTATACAGGTTGTTGAGGCTCAATATAGAAGGGTTCTAGAGGCGAGAATTAGTGTCAAATACCCAAACTTATAATCCAAGGATCAAGACTAACTTAACCGATTGAGGTTGTTGAGGCTCACAATCGAGGTAGAGGTTGTTGAGGCTTCACTACCACCTAGAAAAGACAAGTCTAAACTAAGCTAAAGCAAATCTTTAACTTTAGATTAAAGTAAAAGCAGATTCGTAGACTTAAGGGAAATCACGGTTAGTTCTTGAGGTTCCACGGCCGTGGACTCAAGAACAGACCGTAATTTAGGGCTGTCGGCGACAATTCTCTAACTCTCAGGGTCTAGTCTATTTGCGATCGATCTATCATCATCTAAGCCACAACTATCAACCCTTCACCTTAGAATTGTTTAGAGCTTTTAGCCAATAACAGTCATATTGATATCAATTCAAGAATTAAAAGATAAAAAGGTGAAAACTTTCAAGAACTTTCAATAATCTTCAATTCAATCTCAAAGTCACAAAGAGAATAAGCAATGTCAAAAGATTCACAATAGAACAAATAATCGTAACCCTAGGAAAGAAAAGAAAACGGGATGTCAATCCGTTTTCCAAATCGAACCTAATCAAGAAGAGAGATCTTCTTGCAAAATCTTCCAAGAACTACGATCTTCCGCAAATCCGGAGATCTCCACAGCAATCTCCACCAAAAGTGCGAGATTTGATGAATTCCAAAAACGAACTTCGATCTCTTCAAAGAGATGTCAATTGCTTCCAAGCAAGCTAAGCAAAACGTCTTCGTGTCTAAGCGGCGAAGAATGAGGGCAAACGGGTAGCGAAGGTCGTAAGCGAGGTCGTAGCCAAGGTCGTAAGCGAGGTCGTAGCCAAGGTCGTAAGCGAGGTGACGGAATCTTGCTTCGTCCGTCTTTTTATAGTGTAGGGCAAAATGTCGGCCCGGCCCAATCTTTAAAAGATCGTGGCTTCAAAGTGTGGCGAAAAGATTCGCCAAGATCACGGTCGTGGAAGTGTTCCACGACCGTAATTTAGGGCGTGGAAACAATTACGGTTTGCAACATATGTTCCACGGCCGTGTAATCCCCTGGAATGAACATGGATTTCTGACTCCAAATCCACGGCCGTAATTCTGAACGTGGTTTGTGATACGGCCGTATTTTAGGGCGTAATTTAGGGCAAGAACGTGATTCTTCCCTAAACTCGTGCATTCCTCAAACTAAGACTCCAAATTGCTTCCAAAGAGTGTCCTCAATCTATGGACATATCAACTCAACTCTCCTTTGCTCGTTTCCGTTCGGAAATAGCTCCAAATCACCTATAATCAACATAGAACTAGTGTAGACATCCATATCGACAATATAGGTAATACTAGCTCTCATATGCACAAAGTTCAATCAAAGACTATCAATATGAATCAAATACGTTTAGAAAACGTGCCTAAAATATCACAATATTTCATGCTAACAATACATCAACATAAGCCAAACTTGGCTAAAACAAGATCCAATCCTAAGGAGTCAATGCTAAGTAAGGAAAGGAAGGAAAAAGAGACAAGAAGATGTAAAGAAGAAGAAGAAGGAGATGAAAGCCATGAAAGCTTACCAAGCTGAAGATCCAGAAGCTCACAAACTTCCCAAACGTCCTCCAGCTGGCTCACAAGGCTCAGCAACCATAAACATCATCAAAGCCAAGCAAAAACTCACTATCTCACACACAAACTCAAAGAAGATCAAGCAAAGTGATCCAAGGAGAAGAGAGAAGAAGATGTGCGTATGGAGAGAGAGAGAAGTCTGAGAATGGTAACCCTCATCAAAGAGGAGAAGAAGAAGTATAAATAGTAGGTAAAAGGGTAAAGCACGGGTCAAAGGGACAAAGAAGACGGCTGCAGCACACAGAGCCGCAGGGGCGGACCCTGTGAACCGCAGGGGCGGTCCAGGCTAGGCGAAGGGGCGCCCTCTGGGTCACGCAGGGGCGACTCTGGCATAATCCTGGCCCTCTACACACTCTCTCAGCAACTCAGCAACTAGGCCCTTACATCTCACCCCCTAAAAATAAGTTTCGTCCCGAAACTTGCAAGATCCCAAAGCCTCTCGGACCCATAACCCAAGGTATAACTCACTCTCTCTATCGGAGGTATCACATCTTCGCTCAGAAGGTCATAACCTATAACTTATCTATAACCATAAACATCAACATGGAGGAATCATCAACTCCAGATAACAGGGCCATAACGCTACCCAAAGGCGTAGAGGAATCACATCTCTCGCCATAACACAACACAAGGTATAGAGAAAGCACATCTCTAGCCGAAACATAACACAGGCATAGAGGAAATAGGTCTCTAGCCAATCCATAAATATATACATCGCATGGAGGAATCACATCTCCACTAAAACTATGTCCATCAAAGTGGCATAGAGGGAAGAACCATCTCCAACTGAATCCTAATCAACTCAGATAACATGGAGGAAAGAACCATCTCCAGCTATAAACATAAGTCATACTCAAATAGCATAGAGGGAATAATCATCTCCAACTATAACATACATCATGCTAGTATAGTAGGATCGAACAAGATCATAAGGCATAACATCACTAGCATGAAATAAACACATCAAGGCATGAAAGCACATAAGCACATAATCACCTACTCACCAAGATAGCGCTAAGATCTACTCATCAATCCTAGATGCATCCATCTCGGCATAAAACTCTGGATAGCTCCTTTGGATACTATCCTCAGTCTCCCATGTAGCCTCCTCAGGTCCACGTCTCGACCATTGTATCCTTATCATGGGGATGTCCTTCGAACGCAGGCGTCTCATACCCCGCTCTAGGACTGCAATAGGATGCTCAACAAAGGTGTGATCCAGCTCTACCACCAAATCATCATAACTCACGATGTGCCTCGGATCTGGTATGTACTCTCTCAGCTGAGACACATGCAACACAGGGTGAACACCCTCTAATCTCGGAGGCAAAGCTAATCTGTAGGATGCCCTCCCAACTCTGTCCAATATCTCAAAAGGACCGACATATCGGGGACTCAACTTCCCCTTTATGCCAAAACATCTGACGCCACGCATCGGGGATACTCTCAACCAGACATGAGCTCTTACACTGAACTATAGAGGCCGACGCCTCTTGTCTGCATATGACTTCTAGCGACTCTATGCAGCCAACATCCTCTCTCTAATTAGCGCTACTCGAGCCATATCATCCTGAATCTGCTCTGACGCTATCCCACTGATACTGCTAGGCTCATCCCAGCATAAAGGTGTATGGCACCTACGTCCATACAATGCCTCATAAGGAGCCATCCCAATAGATGCATGTCAGTTGTTGTTGTTTGAGAACTCAACAAGTGGGAGGTAATCAAACCATCCTTGTCTCTAATCCAACACACAAGCTCGCAGCATATCCTCAAAAGTCTGGATGGTCCTCTTTGACTGTCCGTCTGTCTAGGGTGAAACGCAGTCGTGAAGTGTAGACTCGTCCCCAAAGCAGTCTGAATCTGCTGCCAAAACCTCGAGGTGAATCGTCCATCTCGATCAGAGACGATCGTCCTCGGTACACCATGGAGCCTCACTATCTGTCTAGTGTACTCCTCAGCCAACCTACTCACTGGCCACGTCTCTCTGATAGGGATGAAACGTGTTGTCTTCGTCAGTCTATCAACAACAACCCAGATAGCATCAAAACTCCTACTGGGTCTCAAACTAGTCACAAAATCCATGGAGACGTCCTCTCACTTCCACTGCGGCATTGATAGTGGATGGAGCTCACCTCCAGGTCTACAATGCTCTATCTTGACCTACTGATAGGTCGCACACTGAGCCACAAATCTGGCTTCAACCCTCCCCACCAATATGAGCGTCTCACATCATGGTACATCTTACTCGTACCTAGATGTATAGAGTAAGTTGTACAGTGAGCCTCCTATAAGATCTTCTGTCTTAACTCTACATCAGCAGGAACACAAATGCGATCATGTCGCCTCATCAATCCATCAGCTCCAATGGAAAACTGTGGTGCCTCTTCACGAGAAATCCTCTCTCTGATCCTCATCAAGGTCGGGCAGGTCCCTTGCTTCTGTTGGATCTCATCCAACAGGCCAGGTAAAACCTCTAAAGCATACAACTGGGCATCCTCATCAAGAAACTGGATGTCCATCTCTAGCCAAGCTAGATCCCTCTGAAGTTGAGGCTGTATAGTCAATCTCGCAATCGCCTTCTCTCAAGGCGTCTTCATACTCAGCAACCACATTCCCCTTTCCAGGATGATACAAAATCTCAAGGTCAAAGTCCTTGATCAACTCAAGCCATCGACGCTAGCAGTTGTTCAACTTCCGCTGCGTAAAAATATACTTCAGACTCTTATAGTCTGTGAAGATCTGACATGTAGCACCATACACGTAATGTCTCCAGATCTTCAAAGCATGAACTACCGCTGTCAACTCCAGATCATGAGTTGGGTAGTTCTCCTCATACTTCTTTAGCTGTCTAGATGCATAAACAATCACTTTGCCTCTCTGCATCAACACACATCCCAAGCTGATAGCATGAATTATAGTCTATATTTTGGGGTTTTATTTGGACGTTTTATCTTCAATAATCTGCAGGTTTGTATGTATAATATGTGATTATATTACCATTTCATCTACCTTTGCAGGAATCGAGGTCTACACCTAGTTTTGTTGTAATCGTAGGTAAAATGACACGTTTTGAATCAAAAAGGAGCAAAAGGAGCTATGGAGTCATTGGAGCTACATTCAGGAACATAAGGAACCATCCAGGAAGCATAGCCATGGATTAGAGATTCACTTTGGACCAGATTTGAAAGATTTCACATTCAGTTGTGACTCACCTCGGTTGACCACAGATTCACCTCGACCGAGGTGATCCAGAGAAGTCGACTCGACCGAGGCGAACACTTGGGACGCGGCGAGAATATTTTATTCTTGGCTGAGATCTTTTATCTTTGGAAAGAGATCTTATATTTTTGGGCTTGGCTCCTGGAAGGAAGAAGATATGCTAGATCATATATTTTACCTATTTTTATGGGAAGAGATCTTTCTAAGATATCTTATCTTTGGAGAGTAATTTTCCTATAAAAAGGGTCGGATTTCCCACAAATCCGACATCCGCTATCAGCGCAAGATCAGGGTTTATACACCGCAGCAGCCATACTCCAGTTGGGAGATTTGAAGAACCTTTTTGAAGGTTGAAGAATAGCTTTTGAAGGGTTTTGTAAGATCATCTTAGATTCCCTTCCTTGTTGTCTTGCCTTGTTGGATTTCTATCCAAGGAACGCTTTTGTTGTGATATTTGATTGAGTTATTGAAGTCTTTTCATTAAATTCTTCTTGTTCAAATATTCACCTTCTTCCCATATACTTGATTAATACTTTCATGATGATGAGTGACTAATTTCCTTGTGTGATTCTAGGGTGATTGGCTGAAGGTTGTGGGAAAAACAATGATAGAATAATCTTAGATTCCAGTAGAACCCTGAAAGTTCGAGTTTTTACCTTAACCCTAAGCATCTCGTTCAATCGATGAACATCTCGGCCGGGGTGGAATTCTTCTGACCGAGGTGACTTATCTGATCCTAAACTGAGAGTTAAGTGTTAGAGTTTGCCAAATCCTATTCTTATTACACCTTTCCTGGTTCAATGCAAGCTTAGGATGAGACTTACCCGGTAATTCCTTAGTTTGTGTACCTAAGATCATAAGTGTAGGTAATAAAGGTTTATCCTTTATTGGGGTTTGAGTGTGCTTTTATCCCTTCTTTGTGAGTTAGCCTGAGACTTACCCGGTAAAGGTTGGTTCTATTCCCTTAGATGGTGTGTTAGTTTGAGGTTATAGTTCTTTATCTTAATTCCTTGAGACTTACCCGGCAATAGGAGTTACGGTTTAGGATTAGTGAGTAGTGAGACTTACCCGGTGATCTATTCCATTTTAGTAACACCTTCCCCATGCAAAAACCTCAGCTTTGTCCGCTTATCTTTAGATCTTGAGTTGGAACCATAACTAGATGCTTTAATCCCTAGAATTGCATGTTTCCTTTATTGACTTCTATATCATCTTTGATTGTTTTAATTACCTTTTGTGGTTAGTATTTACACATAAGCATACCGTAATTGGACTTTGTTTCACTAAGTCCCTGTGATCGACCCCTGGAATTCCTTGCTTTTTACTACGATTGACCCGTACACTGCGGGTTCGCATCCTTGTTTTAAGCTTACGTCTAGGGTTATAAATTTAAAGCTTGCACACACCGTTTGGAGCGAACAAGTTTTTGGCGCCGTTGCCGGGGACTTGGTCTAGACCGAGCCGGTTACGGTTTGCTCTTGGGGCACTGCCCCCGTGTCTACTAACCACTCTACTTGAGTGACTTTTGCAGGTTCTTTCTTAGGTTTATGCGAAGAACCCGCACTGGGAAGGAAATCGTTCCTTACGATCCCGAACTAGAAAAGACATACAAGCGACGCTTAAGAGAAGCGAAGATGGCCCACCAAGACAATCGGGATCTTGAGGCCGAGTTGAAAGAGGCGCTAGAGCTGCTACGCCTCAGCAGGGAAGAATTGAGGCAAGAAAGAGAAGAAACTCGCACCAGGACTGAAGCGATCAAAGCTGACATGGCAGCTTTACGAGACTAGTTTCTACCTCGACCGAGAGAAGATCCTGTTCCAGATCCTCGACCGATCCAAGTTCCAGTCGCTGACCCTCGACCGAGGCAGGTCCCAGTACCTGACGCCCCGGCTGAGGTACTTCCACCTCGGATGCCAGTCCGAGATGTTCTTCTTGCAGGAATCCCACAAACCCTAGGTCAAAGGATGGACCCCAATCAACAATTGAGGCGTCCAGGAGTTAACCTAGGAGATCCAGCGGACCATGACTACGAACTTCGACCGCAAGTTCTATCCATGATTCGCCAATGCCAGTTCGGAGGGCTGGAGAAGGAATCACCACATCAACATCTTCAAAACTATGAGATCTTGATGGAGACCTTGAGACCCTCAAGGATTGAAAATAACAACTACAAGCTAAGACCTTTTTACTTTTCTTTAAAAGATAGAGCTCTTACTTAGTATCAATCTCTTCCTCCAGGAAAAATTAGCACATGAGAGGAGATTACTACGAAATTCTTGACCAAATTCTTTCCTCCCTCAAAGACAGCTGAAATGAGAGGGAAGATCAATGCTTTCATTATGAAGGATAAGGAGAGCTTGTCCAAGTCATGGGAGCGGTTCAAGGACATTCTTTTGGATTGCCCACATCATGGGATTCCAAAGTTAGAGTTATTGGAGATATACTTCAAGGGACTGGACGGAAGCACCCAGTTCAACCTCCAACTACTCTCCGCCGGTACCTTTATGGACATGGCGATTGACGAAGCTTGGGAATTCATCGAGAAGCAAGCTTTGCATATGGAGAAGTACACCCATCAAGGAGCTGAAGGTGGAGTTAAACGAGTTAACTTCCAAGAAACTCAGCCCAACAACAATCAACTCACGTCTTTGAAGAATGACGTGAAGCAATTGAAAGAACTCTTGGTTGCTCAAACCAAGAAGGAAGAGCAAGGACAAAGGAACAACAACAATGGATACCGTAACAACAACAACGGTTCCCCGAACAATAACTACAACAACAACAATAGAGGATCCAATAGCAACAACTAGAGGGCGAACAACCAAAATTCTGGTAACAATCATTCAAACTCCAACTCTAACGATTCCTCTAACCCTTTCCTCTCTTCCCCTTCTTCTTCTTCTACTCCATTAAAGAGCCAAGGGCAAGGATCAAGTTCGTCTCAGCCAGAAAAGAAAGACACAGTTTTGGAGGCTATCTTGATCAAGCTTAATGCTATGGAGACTTCTATGACTTCATTTTCGAAGGCCCAAAAAGCCTTTGAACAACAACTTGCAAGTAGGGCGAATGAAGCGCCAAGAGATCCAGGGAAGCTTCCTGCAAGGACGGAGAGCAACCCTAAGGGCCAGATCATGGCCATAACTACGAGGAGTGGACTGGAAGCTGCAGATCCAGTGCCTCGGTCGGTGCCAGTCAAGGGCCAGAGCACATCTAGACAACCACTTTGGTAAGTTCCTTGACTTGATGAATAAACTGCACATTAACATTCCTTTTCTTGATGCTATTCTAGGAATGCCCACCTATGGGAAGTTCTTGAAGGAGATCCTATCAAGGAAGAGGAAACTGGAAGATTTTGGTGAAGTTAGGATGACATCTAAATCCTCGGAGCTCATTCAAATCATGAAGGAGAAGATGCCACATAAATTGAGAGATCCCGGCTCATTTTGTATTTCCATTCAAGTTGGGGATGTCACTTGTGAAGCCCTTTGTGATCTAGGAGCCAGCGTGAGTATCATTCCGCTGGAGTTATGTGTGAAGATTGGACTTGGAGAGCCCAAGCCGGTCAAGATTCGACTTTATATGGCGGATCGCTCCATCACCCATCCCGTGGGCATCTTGGAGGACGTTCCGGTCAAGTTAGGTAACTTCTATTTACCAATAGATTTTGTTGTACTTGACATTCCCGCAGATTATCCTGTTCCTATTATTCTCGGGAGGCCATTTCTAGCAACTTCGGGTTGCAACGTGGATTGCAAGAACGCCAAGTTGAAATTCAAGATTGGCGGCGATGAGGTGGAGTTCGCATTACTTGCAGCCATGAAAGGGGATCAGCTGAGCGATGATATCTTCAACATCTACGATGAAGAAGAATCAAGAGAATTGGTGAGCTCTATCCTTATTAACGATCCACTCGAAAGAGTTATTTGCTTTAGTTTAATGGAGGAAGGTATAGATGCTTCTTATGATGCAGATATACGGAGCTTAAAAGCACTGGAAGAAGATCCAGGAGCTAAAACTGAGAAGCTAATCTAGGAGACGGAAATTTCCAGTTTCGGTTCCAGTTGCAGTACCTCGACCGAGGCACTTTCTGAACTGAGCGAGGCGACTGAATAACATCTCGGTCAACGCCTCTACGCCTCGACCGAGGTCGATGGCGAGACGATTTCAACTGAGACTTCCGGAAGTCCAGTTTCTGGATCTACTCCACTGGAAGAAGGAAGCAAGGATCCCCCTCAGAAAGCACCCCCACTTGTGGAGCTTAAACAACTCCCAAATCACTTGAGGTATGTCTTTCTTGGACCGGATTCCACTTATCCCGTTATTGTTAGTGCTTCCCTTTCCTAAACTGAATTGTCTAAACTCATGCATGTCCTGAGAAAGCATCAAAAGGCTTTGGGTTATACTATAGATGATCTTATTGGCATTAAGCCCTCTTTCTGCATGCATAGAATTTTAATGGAGGATGATCATAAGACTTCACGGGAACCTCAAAGACGGTTAAATCCGATCATGAAAGAGGTTGTGAAGAAGGAAATTCTTAAGTTGTTGGATGCAGGTATCATATATCCTATCTCGGACAGCAAATGGGTTAGCCCGGTGCATGTAGTTCCAAAGAAAGGAGGGATGACCGTTGTGACAAATAAGAACAACGAGTTGATCCCAACCCTGACCGTTACGGGCTGGAGGGTTTGCATCGATTATCGGAAGCTGAACACGGCCACACGGAAGGACCATTTTCCGCTTCCCTTCATTGATCAAATGCTCGAGCGGTTGGCCCAGCATTCACACTTTTGCTACTTAGACGGTTATAGTGGATTCTTCCAGATTCCTATCCATCCGGATGATCAGGAGAAGACCACTTTCACTTGTCCGTGGGGGACATTTGCTTATAGGAGGATGCCATTTGGATTGTGCAATACACCCGCTACCTTCCAGCGATGCATGATGGCTATCTTTTCTGAGTACATAGAGGAGATCATGGAGGTATTTATGGATGATTTTTCTGTATATAGTTCCTCTTTTGATGATTGCCTATCTAACCTTTCTCTAGTGCTTAAAAGATGTGAAGACACTAATCTCGTTTTGAATTGGGAGAAGTGTCATTTTATGGTTAATGAAGGCATTGTGCTAGGACACCTCGTTTCTAAACGAGGCATTGAGGTCGATCACGCTAAGATCGAGACTATTGAGAAACTCCCTCCCCCTTGTTCTGTTAAAGGTGTGAGGAGTTTTCTCGGGCATGCAGGTTTCTACAAGAGATTCATCAAGGACTTCTCTAAGATTTCTAAACCTCTAACTAACCTCTTGAATAAAGATGTTGTTTTTGAGTTTTCGCATGAGTGTCTTGATGCTTTTTACAGGATTAAGGAAGCGTTGATCTCCGCTCCCATTATCCAGCCTCCGGATTGGACCTTGCCCTTTGAGATCATGTGCGACGCTAGTGATGTAGCCGTAGGAGCGGTGCTTGGACAGAAGAAAGATGGACGGACCACCGCCATTTACTATGCTAGCAAGACGCTAGATGTAACACAACGCAACTACGCTACCACCGAGAAGGAATTATTGGCGGTTGTATATGCTTTCGAGAAGTTTCGTTCCTATTTAGTAGGGGCGAAAGTCATTGTCTACACCGACCATGCAGCCATCCGTTACTTGTTGGCTAAGAAAGATGCCAAACCACGCCTTATTCGATGGATTCTCTTACTTCAAGAGTTTGATCTAGAGATCCGCGATAAGAAGGGATCCGAAAATTCTGTTGCGGATCACCTCAACCGGCTACCTGCATCTTCACGCGAGAAGGACGACCCACCCAGAGACGATTCATTCCCCGATGAGCATTTACACTTGTTGGAGCGTTTGATAGACTTACTTACTTCACCCCACGATGGAGGTGAAGTATGGGGTGAGGACACCTCCCATCACATTTGAGAGACGCATCATGGTCCAGCTAGCGACCTTAAACCAAGCGCTTCTTGGGAGGCAACCCAAGGTATTGCTTTCTTTTCCCTTTTTCTAGTCTAGCTTAGATAGTTTTTGCTTTTGCTATGCTTTGTTTTGTTTTTGGCGTTCTAGACAGATAACAGGAGACATTTAAGGAAGGAGCATAACTGGAAGGACAGAAGATCGAGAATTTGAGAAGACGAAGTTTGACTGAGGCATCTCGGTTGCTGTCAGAGCACCTCGACCGAGATGATTCATGAGCAACCGAGGCGACTAGGGTTTCTAAAGAACCACCTCGGTCCGTACCACCTCGGTCCAGTCGAGACCATCTCGACCTAGGTGACAGCAGTTCCACAAAAGGGTATAAAAGGGATGAAGATTTCTTTCTCCTCACTTTACCCTCTTCCTCGACCGCGGCGACAGTTTGCACCTCGCTCCTTCGATTCTCGCTCATTTTCGAAGATTTTCGCTTCCAAACTGCGATTAAGGCATAGAGGATCCCAGTGCATCATCGATCTGCAAGAAAATCGAACCGATGCCGAACGAGGTAAAACAAAACCGAAACCCTAACTCGCTGATTTCATTTCGATTTGGGCTTTGGTTGCCCTTGCATTTGCTGAGGAAAGGATTAAGTACCCCATAGGAAGCAGTTGTAGTGATTTTGGGGGAAAAGAACTGAATTTTCAGAAGAAATTAGAATCCAGTTTTCCGCCTCGGTCCAGACGAGCTATGCCTCGGCCGAGGTGATTCTTGAGTGTTGTCAGTCGACCGAGGTGACCTGACAGTGACAGATCTGAAAATGAGTTCCGACAGACGCCTTGCCCTTAGAGATAGATCCTCACCTTCCCCTTCTTCCTCTTCTTCCCGACCCTATCGACCGGTGATCCACGAGCGACACCAAGTCGATTATGACCGTATTTTCGGCCGTCCAGTGATTGCACCCTGCTTCCTGGACGTGTCTGCTTTTGACTGTCTCCAGGTAGACGGAGACCTTAGATGGATGATATCTACAATAGGGCTGGATCAGTTTACTGAGATCCGAGCCCCAACCTATTTGGAGCCCACCTTAGAGTTCATTAGCTCCTTCATCTACCTCCCCACAGAGCGTTCTGTGAAGTACTAGTTGATGAACCGGAACTTCATAGTTCCACTAGAGTACTGGAGAGAGATTTTTGGTTTTCCTGAGCCGACAACTGTTGACTTCCCTTCCCGATCTGTAGCTAGGGAGGGAGTTTTGGGGGCAGATTGCCCATATTGTTGAGCACGCAGACAGATGGCGCCCTGGAGACTCCAGGGAGAAGGTCATCTTCCACTTAGCCTTTAGGTTAGCTCACCGCATCTTCAGTGAGACACTTCTGGCGCGTACTGAGACGCCCCAGAAGGTCCGACAGGGGGAGCTATTCAGTTTATACTGCATGGTGACTGGGGGTATCCCTGACTTTGGCTTGATGTTGGCAGAGGATCTGCACAAGATCAAGGCCAAGGCGAAGAGAGACATTTGCTGTGGAGGACTTGTCATCCACATTGCCAGCTACCAGGACATGGATCTCAGCGCTTGCACGATGGTGGCGGCTGCCAAGCCGCTTGGACTGCACGAGATGATCACTCGGCGGATTCTGGTTCCCCGAGGTTTGACTACACCATACGTGGCTATGCCGTGGGAGCTGACTGCACCACAAGAGATTAGGTGGTCTGCCCAGTTCACTGTTTATGACCCTCATTATTGGCAGACCGCTTGGGCTCCATTGATGGAGGATTACAAAGAGGCAGCAACTGCCCCAGCTGAGGAGGAGGCAGATGATGAGGAGACTGCTGATGACAGAGATGGTGGAGTCCCGATGGATACAAGGAAAGATACTGCAGGGACGAGCGCACCAGTTATAGATTTGGATGATGAGGATACTGAGCCTGCACTTGCTACTTCTCCAGTGAGACCTGCTAGGCGTAGGACACGCCGACACAGAGATCCAGAGGCTCACAGTCGGATCGACGATCTGACAGATCAGGTTATTGATTCATATGCCGCCTTGTCACTGGATATCCGCGAGATGCAGGAGCGGCAGCATTACCAGCACATGATGGCCCAGATTCAGTTTGAGCACGTCATGGGCTATCTGTTCGACCCGCCCCAGTATCCGTATATGCCACCACCACCACCACCGGATCGTGACTACTGAGAGCTGCAGAATTTTCTTTTTTATTTTTTATGCAGTTCAGCTTATTATCCGGTGAGTACTTTTTTTTCCTTAGACTTATTTTGACCCACTAGGACAATGTGTCCCAAGTATGGGGTATTTGTGTATTACTTGACATTTATTTGATGTATGACTCTATTTGACCGGATATCTATATTTATGCTTCACTTTTGCATCTATGTGTTTATCTGAGACTACATGCATACTTACAGGTTATTTGATTGAGAAAAACGTCGAAACTGAAAAAAAAACTGGTTTTTTTTTAAAAAAATTTTTGACCTCGACCGGTGGAGTTCTGGCCGAACGAGATGTTTCACCTCGGTTGACTTAAGAACACCTCGACCGAGGTGTGTTAACTGAGAGTTTTCGGAACGATTTTTGTGCTTCTTATCTGGATATGATCTCAGTGAAGATCTTGCTTACTGACTGGTTTTTAAATCTTTATGTGTTTGAAAGGTTTTATAATATGTTTAAGTTGCTAAATGCTTTGTTTGAAATTATTGGCATGTTTAATACTTTGTTTTATCCAAATTATGTTGAATTTGAAGGTTGACACCACATTATGAGTTCTCTCACTTTCTTCCTGGAAAGACCAAGGCAATTCATTCTTCTCTCGTCTTCTTCTTAATCATGCTTAGCCCCTCATATACATTTTGCCTCCTTTACCTATCTGGGAATTTGGAAGCAAGCGAAGTGGCGAAAGCAAGTGAAGTTAAAGTTGAGAAGTTGGCTGGAAGTGAAAGTGTTAGAAAGTAATAATAGGTTTGGGGAAGTCAATCATGAAGATGAGTAACTCGGCACCATTCACATAGCCGGGTGTTTGTGTCTTGCCAAAGTCGGATTGAGCGATATTCCTAACGGGTCATGGTATGTGCATCAAGGGTTTGATGCATCTCAAGAAATTGATGATTGCTGATTTCCTAGGCTTCGGTTATTGTGCACCTCTGTCCATGCATCCTAAAAAGTAAAGTAAAAAGAAAAAGTGTGAAATAAGCAAAGCTTATTGGTGGAAGATGTTGCAAGTCGAAGTGAAAGTGAAGTATATCCTTTTCCCGGATTCTAGCACCACATTACCTTACATACATCCCTACCCTACACGTTTCTTGACCTTTCTTTTGGGAAGACCTTGAGACCTCGAGCTTGTTGATTGACTTAGTGGTTTAAACTGGATTATGCATGATTAATTTCGATAATTATGACTTATTATGCATTCTATGATTTTATGCAAAGATGAACGACTTTCTTATATTTATAAAATGTTTTGATCATACATTGATTTTAAATTCCATGAAGTATTCTCTTAGAGTGATCTATGATTGTTGCACACCATAAAAATGTTTTTGAAAGACTTTTCGTTGATTTTATTGACTTATAATCCATTCTATCTTGTCTTTTATATGCGGAACTTGCTTGGGGACAAGCAAGGGCTGAGTATGGGGTATTTTGATAGCATGAATTATAGTCTATATTTTGGGGTTTGTTTGGACGTTTTATCTTCAATAATCTGCAGGTTTGTATGTATAATATGTGATTATATTACCATTTCATCTACCTTTGCGGGAATCGAGGTCTACACCTAGTTTTGTTGTAATCGTAGGTAAAATGGTACGTTTTGCATCAAAAAGGAGCAAAAGGAGCTATGGAGTCATTGGAGCTACATTCAGAAACATAAGGAACCATCCAGGAAGCATAGCCATGGATTAGAGATTCACTTTGGACCAGATTTGAAAGATTTCACATTCAGTTGTGACTCACCTCGGTTGACCACAGATTCACCTCGACCGAGGTGATCCAGAGAAGTCGACTCGACCGAGGCGAACACCTGGGACGCGACGAGAATATTTTATTCTTGGCTAAGATCTTTTATCTTTGGAAAGAGATCTTATATATTTGGGCTTGGCTCCTGGAAGGAAGAAGATATGCTAGATCATATATTTTACCTATTTTTATGGGAAGAGATCTTTCTAAGATATCTTATCTTTGAAGAGTAATTTTCCTATAAAAAGGGTCAAATTTCCCACAAATCTGACATCCGCTATCAGCGCAAGATCAGGGTTTATACACCGCAGCAGCCATACTCCAGTTGGGAGATTTGAAGAACCTTTTTGAAGGTTAAAGAATAGCTTTTGAAGGGTTTTGTAAGATCATCTTAGATTCCCTTCCTTGTTGTCTTGCCTTGTTGGATTTCTATCCAAGGAACGCTTTTGTTGTGATATTTGATTCAGTTATTGAAGTCTTTTCATTAAATTCTTCTTGTTCAAATATTCACCTTCTTCCCATATACTTGATTAATACTTTCATGATGATGAGTGGCTAATTTCCTTGTGTGATTCTAGGGTGATTGGCTGAAGGTTGTGGGATAAACAATGATAGAATAATCTTAGATTCCAGTAGGACCCTGAAAGTTCGAGTCTTTACCTTAACCCTAAGCATCTCGCTCAGTCGATGAACATCTCGGCCGGGGTGGAATTCTTCTGACCGAGGTGACTTATCTGATCCTAAACTGAGAGTTAAGTGTTAGAGTTTGCCAAATCCTATTCTTATTACACCTTTTCTGGTTCAATGCAAGCTTAGGATGAGACTTACCCGGTAATTCCGTAGTTTGTGTACCTAAGATCATAAGTGTAGGTAATAAAGGTTTATCCTTTATTGGGGTTTGAGTGTGCTTTCATCCCTTCTTTGTGAGTTAGCTTGAGACTTACCCGGTAAAGGTTGATTCTATTCCCTTAGATGGTGTGTTAGTTTGAGGTTATAGTTCTTTATCTTAATTCCTTGAGACTTACCCGGTAATAGGAGTTACGGTTTAGGATTAGTGAGTAGTGAGACTTACCCGGTGATCTATTCCATTTTAGTAACACCTTCCCCATGCAAAAACCTCAGCTTTGTCCGCTTATCTTTAGATCTTGAGTTGGAACCACAACTAGATGCTTTAATCCTTAGAATTGCATGTTTCCTTTATTGACTTCTATATCATCTTTGATTGTTTTAATTACCTTTTGTGGTTAGTATTTACACATAAGCATACCGTAATTGGACATTGTTTCACTAAGTCCTTGTGATCGACCCCTGGAATTCCTTGCTTTTTACTACGATTGACCCGTACACTGCGGGTTCGCATCCTTGTTTTAAGCTTACGTCTAGGGTTATAAATTTAAAGCTTGCACACACCGTTTGGAGCGAACACAAGCCTAGCTTGGATGCATCACTGTAGACCACGAATTATCTGAACCCTCTAGCTGTGCTAGGACAGGAGCAGAAGTCAAACGCCTCTTCAACTCCTCAAAGCTCCGAGCAAACTGGTCGGTCCACGCAAACCGGGTAGTCTTCCTCAGAAGGCTCGTCAGTGGACGGGTGTTCGCCCTAAAACATGCGTGAAAATAAGTTTTAAATTTATAAAACTAGAATAAAAGCAAGCGAACCCGCAGTATACGGATCGGCGTAGATTAGCAAGTATTACAGAGTATCGATCTCAGGAAATTGGTAAAACAAAATCAGTTTCAAGTAATCGAGCAAGTAAGAATGTAGAAGCTTTGCAAATATTGGGGAAAACAACAACACTAAAGATCCAAGTATCAAATTGTGGCAATCGATTCAAGATATAATATATATATAAGGACAGAGTTGAGAATTGCAAAGGTATATTAAAGCAAGGTAATGTACGGTGAAGTTCCAAAACCCTATATGTCTAACCCAAAGGCACTCTCTATAAAGGTTGTTGAGGCTGCAATATAGAAAGGATCTAAAGATAACAATTAATCTCAAATACCCATGCCCAAACCCAAGGAATCAAAGACAAGCCAAAACGGTTAAGGTTGTGACACTCGAAACCAAAAGAGGATGTTGAGTCTCACTACTACCTAGAAAAGGCAAGCCAAGCTAGGTTAAAGCTAATCTTTAACTTTGGATCAAAGCAAAGAAAAGTTTGTAAACCAGGGGAAATCACGGCTAGATCTTGAGAATCACGGCCGTGGAAACCAAGAATAACCCGTGATTTAGGGCGTTGACGAAGTTTCTCACACTCTTAGGGTCCAATCAAGTTACGATCGATCTATCATCATCTAAGCCACAACTATCAACCCTTCACCTTAGAATTGCTAAAGGGTTTTAGCCAACAATCAGTGTCATGATATCAATATTCAAATTAAGAACAATACAAAGATGAAAACCCTCAAAAACTCAAATAAAACTCAAAGTCAATCTCGAAATCCAAACACAAAGGTAGTATGTTTATAAATTCAAAAGAATAGGAATTGAAATCCTCACAAAGATCTAGAGAAGTCACAAAGAATGGGATGTCAATCCGTTCTTCAATGAAAACTCTAAGATATCTCCAAAAGTACACAATCTCCGAAAATACGTTCTTCGCGAATCTCCAATCCTTAAGGTTCAAATGAAACCTTAAGCTCGTCTCCAAACTCCAAGCGGAATTCTAAACAGCGGCTAAGCGTCCGTATGCGAAGGTCCCAAAAACTCTCTTCTCAAGTCTTTTTATAAGGCAAGGTAGGGTTACGAGAAAGCCCAATGATGTGGTTGACGTGGCTGACGTGGCAAAATATGACACGTCACAAAATCACCAAAATCATGGCCAAGAACAACTTTCCACGACCGTGGTTTAGGGCGTGGAACCAGATTACGGTGCCATATGATTTCCACGACCGTAATTTAGACCGTGTAACTCTCTGGAGTGCTCCAAACTCACTTCCACGTTCATGTTGCCAAATCCACGACCGTGGTTTAGAGCGTGATTCTTCAAATCCTCTTCCACGACCGTATTTCAGGGCGTGGTTATTCCAAATCCTCGTTTTTGCCTTAGTTTCATGACATCCTTCATCCATGCTCCCTCCTTAGCCTCTCCAATGCATCTCCTTGCCATCAAATGTGATCAAACACTCCTTTCCTTCCACATTTTGCTCCAATCCAAGCTTTATTCACCTAAAAACACAATGAAGCTAGTGTAGATCTCTATATCGAAAAAGTGGGTGAACTAGCTCACTATTGCTTCAAACACATATCTAAGAACACTATAAAGAGGGAAAAACAACTAAAACAAGTGCCTAGAATACAGTCATATTTCATGCTAACAAAATACCCCATACTTGCCACTTGCTTGTCCCCAAGCAAGGTTTTTAAAAGCTTAGAACATAAGGTAGAATGAAATATGAATGCAAAATAAAACAAAACAATCTTTTTGGTTGGTGTGCTTCTAGTCAATAGATCATCCTCAAACTTTGCTTCATTCATCCTTGAAAACGCACATATTCATAAACCAAAGTGTGCAAAGCAAAGAAACTTCATAAATTACAAATACTTCAAGACAAACATCATAACCTTCAAGTATTGTCAAAATCAAGCATGTGAAACTTCAATTTAGATCACCAAGTCAAATAACACTCTTATGATCTCAAGGACTTTCAAATAAGGTCAAGAATGCGGAAAAAGGTGGGAAACTTGTCAAGGAATATGGTGTATGAATTCGGGAAGAAGGAAAACACAAACTCTTTTCTTTTTACCATTTGAACTTCCACCAATTTAGAGCTTTGCTCTAGACTTTTTGCACGTAATTTTTCGACTTTACTTTTGGAGTTATGGACAGCGGTGCACAATAACCGAAGCCTAGGAGATTGGCGTTTCTCAGTTTCGATATGCCTCAAACCCTTGATGCACATACCACAATCCGTTAGGAATATCGCTCAATCCGACTTTGGCAAGACACAAACACCCGGCTATGTGAATGGTTCCGAGTTACTCATCGTCATGATTGACTTCCCCAAACCTAGAATTTTCCTACACTTTGAAAACAATTGCTTTCATGGCCCTCCCACATCAAACATGCCAAATTCAACTCTTCCTAAATCCCGGATAGGTAAATGAGACAATTATTTCATTGAGGAGCTAAATGATCAAAGAAAGAAGTAAGAAATTCGAGGTGCCTTAATCATTTCATAAAGAAGTGACCGACGGTATTTCTATGGTCGTCTATACCCAATCAAAAGTACATCCCGACTTAGCACTAAGAACAAGTATAGTGATTAAGTAAGGGTCGAACCCAAGAGAGTTAAGGTGTTTTAGATGCAATTATCGATTATAATGACAGGTGACATAAAGGGGGGGGTTGGTTTAGTTGATACACAAAAACTTATGAAAACGATTAATGCGACAAATAAGACAATAATGGATGAATCTACACTAGGTTGATTCTAAGCATGCAATTGCTACTTTGGTGCATTCCTTTTACAAGTTTTTAAGTAATCTCCCGTCTCGATCATACATATGTGTTGAGCCAACCGGCATCAACACAACTTAACCTATTAAAGTTCCGTAAACCTACAAGAACAAATAACAAGTTAGCATTCAAACAAAGACTAAGGGATATAAAGAGAAGATTACAACCGTCAAACTTATCTTTATATTTGTGTTCCTTTTCTTTAAGTAATTACAACCCATTATTACTTAAAATTGCTACTAGATTAAAGACCCGAACCCGGAACCTATTAATCCTAGTTGTTTACATGCACTTTAGAACCTAAGGTGATCAATCTCAAGTAATAGTTAACATGCAATTAAACAATGGAGATCAAGGAAACACAAAGCATTACTGAATAAAAACTTATATTAAAAGAACTTACAACCAAAGTAACAAAGCAGCTTCAAACCAACCCAATGTAGCAAGGGAGTTAGTAACTCATTACAATGGAAAACTCAAGTCTAAAAATGGATTTTGTGAGGAAAAGCATGGATGATTCTAGTAATCAGCCATGGACTATTTATACTGCAAAAGACACTTAATTAGGAGTAAATAGCTGGCCTAAAACAGGCACCTTTAATGCCATAAAGGTGGTGTAAACAGACGGAGTAAAGCTTCTGGCGTTAAACCGCAGGGGCGGCCTTGAGGACCCGCAGGGGCGGTTTAGGCAGAATCGGTTGATCTTCTTCATAACCGCTGGGGCGGCTACACAACTCCGCTGGGGCGGATCTTTAATGCACTTCAACGTCTGACCTTTCATCTTTCTGACGTTTCTGATGTCAAGGCGCAGGGGCGCCTTAAGGCCAACGCAGGGGCGGTGACTTAGACTCTTCGCCATCCAGCTCCCAAGGCGAGGCGCAGGCAGGGCGCAGTGGGAGGTGCAGGGGAGCTGGTCTTCGTCTTGTCCGGGCAAGTCACCGCAGGGGCGCCGATGGGTGGCGCAGGGGCGGTGATCTACATCTTGGACGGTGCTGGTGAAGGTGCTGAGAGCGCTTCAGTGGGAAGTGTCACCCGCTGGGGCGGCTGCAAGGGCCCGCGGGGGCGGTGGAGCAACAGAAACTTTGCTTCTTGATCGATCTTTACTCCTAAGTGCTTATAACTCCTTCCTTAGCTTCTTTTGATCTTCTTCTTCTGGACCAAGGAGTTAGTAGCATAAACCGACACTAATGCAATAAAAAGACTCTAAAAATTACTCTAAATGATAATGATTCCATCACCTATCAAACTTCCCCATACTTAGACCTTTTACTCGTCCCGAGTAAAACAAATGACAACCATTAGACTCAAGGTCTCAGGAAGCAAGGGAAAGAAAGAGAAATAATGGAAAACAAGAGAAAAACCAAGAAAGAAAGAAAGGAAAAGAGAGGAAATGTGAGAGAAAGAAGATATTACCATCCTTATCGCTCCAAGAGTGGCCTACCCGGACAACCTCCTTATGACTCCCCTTCTTATGTCACCAAAACACCGGAAGGGAAACCTACACTCGGTGTCGCTCATCTTGCCAAGGCGCCCTTTCGGGTTTTCACCTTGCCACTCTTCTTCTTTTCTCACTTAAGCTCACATCCCTCAAGTGCAATTTTGCATCAACCTAAGGTTGGTCGGATTACCTTCTTTTTACCTAAACCGCCCTTTCGGGTTTTTGGTTTATCCAAGGATTTTCATGCCTTTTTTCACTTCTTTGGCTTTTTTCTCTTTTTTTTTTCAAACTGATTTCAATAATGCAAAATAAAATTCCAAAAACAACTAACAAACTGTACAGCAATGATATATATCCCTCCCCCATACTTGAAGTGCACTTTGTCCTCAAAGTGAAGATGAGTCAAAGATAAATGTGGGAGAAGGGAAAGAAATGTACCCCTTACTAGGGTGGTCCAGATGGACCACCAGGACCCTCCTCCGGCGGGTAAGGGAAATGGTTGAAGAAGTGCTCCTGCCGGCGGTAGATATCATCGATGCGGTCCTGCTGGGCAGTCATCCGGCGACCAAAAGAGGTCTCAAAACTGGCCTGCCAAGCCAGCTGCTGAGCCTCCAACTGCTGCTGCTGCTGGGCAGCCTGCCATGCCTCTTGCCTCTGGTCGAAGTGTGAGGTCATTGAGGTGGCAAAGGTGTCCTGCCAGCTCTGTTGCTGCTCCAGCATAGTCCGCTGGTAGTCGGACTGCCAAGCCCGGTGCTGGGTCGTCATGGCCGCCATCTGAGCCTAAAGGCTCGCAAGGGCCGGGTCCTCCTCTGGTGCTACTGTGGGCATCTCCTCGTCATCTAGGACGGGCAGGTGCTCCTCCTGATGGACCCGGCTGGAGCTGGCGGCATGTCTCTCCACAATGGCCACTAGTGGCCTTCTCGACACGAAAGGATCTGCCGGTATGTAAAGCTCGGAGAGCTCACTTCCTAGTGGTAAAGGTCGGGGGAGGTAGGTGAGGTGGCTTCTATCTGCAAGAGAGATCCAAAACAGGTTCTCCCTGTCCCTTCGGAGGAGCTTGCACCTCCTAAGCATCCCCTCAGTGTAGAGAGGAGCTGCCATCCCATTCTCTAACTCGGACAGGTCCATCACTTGTGAGGCAATCAAAGAGATCACCCTACCACCGGCAATATCCCTCGGCTCATTCCTCCTAATCCGCTTCAAAGCGGCGAGGAAGAGAGAGGGTCAATCCATCAGCTGCGGGCTATGTGGAAGGCAGGAGTAGAGCAGTGGAAGGTCCTTGAGAGCGACCTTGTTTTCCTCTTTGTGTCCACAGAAGACACTCATGAGGATCTTGGAAATCAACCTCAAACTGGGGTGAGTGAGTTTGTTGGAGTACTCACCCCCAACATGGAACTCCAACCCGGTAGCTGCTCGCCAAAACTCACATAGGTCCGGGGCCGGGACTGGATCCCACCAGTTCTAAGAGGGGTTTAGAGTCACCCCAAAAGCTTCCCGTAAATCATTGTAGTCGAGCGTGTACTTCACCTTGTTGAACTTGAAGGTGAGGCCGGTACACACGTGATCCTCCTTCTGCATTGAAAAAGTGGCGATGAACTGTCTACTGAGCTCCGGATATGTCGGAGCACTCTTTTGGAGGAAGTCTCCGAGCCCAGCGTTCGCCAAAAAAGTTTGCATGCTCTCTAGCATGCCCAGTTTCTCCAAGGTCGGAATATGCAGAAAACGAGTTGCATACACAACTCGGTCCTGCACAATCCTATATCTGTCCTTCTCTGTTTCCGTCATTTTGTATTTCCTTGGGGCTTCCATTCTTGCAAAGGTTCGAGCAAAGGATTAGTAAACTTTTGGAAAAAAAAGAAGAGAATCGACCTTTCTATTGGTTTTTCCGCAGGGGCGGCTGTGCAGGCGCAGGGGCGGTGAGGCGCAGGGGCGGATGCTTGCAGGCGCAGGGGCGGTGAGGCGCAGGGGCGGATGCTTGCAGGCGCAAGGGCGGGAGAACAACATAAGGCGATTTTGCGAGTGTTTCGAAGGTGGTGGCACCTTGGAGTGGCTCCGGTGGTTGGTTCGTTGGTGCAGGCGACTTTGAAGGTGGCGCAGGAGTGGAGAATAGTTACAATTGAAGGGAGGTAGCGTTTGGCACGAGGCTGGTGGCGCAAGGGCGTTGGGGGTGTGCGTCCTTGGTGTTGGTGGCGCAGGGGCGTCGGAGAGGGTGGTTGGGTGGTTGCTCTGAGGGCGCAGGGGCATTCGCAGCTTTGAGAGAGAGAGGGTGCGAGGAGATGTGGTTGTGTTTGGTGAGGAGGGTTGGTGGGTGGTGCGTGGTAGGTATAGGTGTTTTTTTGAGATCCTATTTTTTTTCTTTTCTGGGTAAACCCGCAAGGGCGGGGGTTTGATACCGCAGGGGCGGCGACAAGGGAGAGGAGCACGCAGGCCCAACGTCGGGGGCAGCGCTGGGAATTTGTGTCAAGGATGGCCGCCACAGGGGCGTGGGGATGTCACCACGGGGGCGGTGACAAGCGTGTTGCAGGCACAGGCCAAGCGCCGGGGGCGGTGTTGGCCTGAGTGTCGCCGTAGGGGCGGTGTATTAAACCGCAGGGGCGGGTTTCTTGACAGTAGCTCCACTTCTTATTCCTTCGGGTTGCCTCCCAAGAAGCGCCTTTGTTTTACGTCGTTGGCTGGACGTAGGATCTCTACTTCTCTGATTATGCCTCCTCTAGTACCATCTCGTCAATCAGATCGTCCTTGACTCCTTCAACGTAAAGCTTTAGCCTTTGGCCGTTCACCTTAAACACCTTGTGCGTCTGCGGGTCATAGAGATCTACAACCCTGTGAGGATATACTTCGGCTACTATGAACGGCCCTGTCCATCTTGAACGTAGCTTACCAGCAAAGAGTTTCAAACGGGAATGGAAGAGAAGTACCTTATTACCTACCTTGAAGTCCTTCCGGAGGATGTTCCGGTCATGCCATGCTTTGGTATTTTCTTTGTATGTGGTAGCATGGTCATATGCATCTAGCCTTAGTTCCTCCAACTCTTGCAATTGGAGTTTCCGGAATTCTCCTACTTCTTCTATGTTCATGTTGTACTTCTTTACCGCCCACCAAGCCTTGTGCTCTAACTCCACCGGTAGGTGACAAGCTTTCCCAAACACGAGCCTAAAAGAAGACATTCCGATGGGATTTTTGTAGGCTGTCCGATATGCCCATAGGGCGTCATTTAGCCTTGCACTCCAATCCTTCCGCCCGGGGGAAACCGTCTTTTCAAGGATGGTCTTTATTTCCCGGTTGGATACCTCTGCTTGGCCGTTTGTTTGAGGATGATAGGTTGTTGATACTCGTTGGTGAACATGGTACTTCTTAAGGAGAGTCGTGATCGTCTTGTTGTAAAAGTGGGTACCCCTATCACTGATTAAGGCTTTCGGAATTCCAAATCTAGCAAAGATATTTTCCTTAAGAAATGCTGCAACCACTTTTGAATCATCAGTTTTGGTGGCCTTTGCTTCCACCCACTTGGAAACATAGTCCACCGCAAGCAAAATATATGTGTTCCCGAATGACGTAGGAAATGGCCCCATGAAATCAATTCCCCAAACGTCAAATATTTCACAAAATATAAGAGAGGTTTGGGGCATTTCATGTCTCCTTGAAAGATTTCCCACTCTTTGGCATCCATCACACACTTTACAAAACGCAAAAGCGTCTCGAAAAATGTGTGGCCAAAAGAAACCGGCATCCAAAACTTTTCTTGCAGTTTTGTTTGCTCCAAAGTGCCCTCCACATGCTTCAGAATGACAGAAAGTTAGGACGGATTGTACCTCATTGTCCAGAATGCAACGCCGGATCACTTGATCACTACAATGTTTCCAAAGGTAAGGATCGTCCCAAACGTAGTGTCGAGCCTCAACTTTGACTTTCTCTCGTTGTGCCTTGGTGAAGTATGGAGGATACTCTTTCCTGACAATGAAGTTCTCAATGTCAGCAAACCAAGGATTAAAAGATTGAAGCTTAAGACAAACCTCTGTCGACAATTCCGCAGGGGCGCCTAGACAGAGCCGTAGGGGCGGCTGGCCGCTGGGGTGGCTGGTGTGAGGCGCGGGGGCAGTTACACAACAGAGAGTTGTGTAGAATGTATCGTCTAGGAAGCTTCCAGCTATCTCTCTTTCTTTTCCTAGTTCTTCCTCCTCCTGCACTAGTTTGCTCAAATGATATGCCACCAGGTTCTCAGCTCCCTTTTTGTCCCTTATTTCTAGGTTAAATTCGCTTAGAAGGAGCACCCAACGGATTAATCGTGGTTTCGCCTCCTTCTTTGCCATCAGGTACCTAAGGGCTGCATGGTCAGTGAAAATAATTACCTTTACCCCAAGTAAGTATTGCCTGAACTTTTCAAGGGCAAAAACTACTGCCAACATCTCCTTCTCGGTGGTGGAGTAATTCCTTTGTGCTCCATTTAGTGTCATAGACGCATAATGGATCACATGAGAGACCCTTCCGTCTTTTTGTCCTAAGACAGCTCCGACAACATAGTCACTGGCGTCACACATGATTTCAAGGTTTCTCCCAATCCGGAGAACGGATGATCGGAGCGGTGGTGAGACATGACTTCAGCGTGTCGAAAGCCTTCTTGCAATCCTCATCCACTATGAAGGTTATATCTTTCTTGAGCAATTCACACAGGGGAGCTGAGATCTTTGAGAAGTCTTTGATGAATCGTCGGTAGAAACCTGCATGACCAAGAAAAGATCGGATTTCCCGAACATTAGTAGGATAAGGTAAATTTTGAATAACATCAACCTTTGCCTTATCTACCTCTATCCATTTTTAGGATATTACATGTCCTAGCACGATTCCTTGTTCGACTATGAAATGACATTTTTTTGAATTATGACCTAAGTTGGTTTCAACACATTTTTCAAGAACAAGTTTTAAATGCCCTAAACATGCGTCAAAACTGTCTCCATGGACGGTAAAATCGTCCATGAAGACTTTAATGAAATTTTCTATGTATTCGGAGAAAATACTTATCATGCACCGTTGGAAAGTGCCCGGCGCGTTGCAAAGTCCAAAGGGCATTCTGCGATATGCAAAAGTGCCAAATGGGCAAGTGAACGTCGTCTTCTCTTGATCTTCTGGTGTGATGGCTATTTGGAAACAGTAGTATTTATGACCTGCAAGACATTCCAACATTTGATTAATAAAAGGTAATGGGAAATGGTCTTTTCGTGTTACCTTATTGAGCTTGCGGTAGTCAATGCAAACTCTCCATCTAGTTTGTGTTTTGCTCGGGACCATCTCTCCATGTTGGTTTTCCACCAAAGTGATGCCCCCCTTTTTTGTAACTACTTGGGTTGGACTAACCCAAGTGCTATCTGAGATACGAAAGATCATGTCCGCTTGGAGGAGTTTCAACACTTCCTTTTTGATCACATCCATCATTGGTGGGTTCAACCTCCTTTGAGGTTGCCTAGAGGGCTTGGCCTCGTCCTCAAGTAAAATCCTATGCATGCAAGTGGAAGGACTTATCCCCTTGATGTCCGCAATAGTCCATCCGAGGGCCGTTTTGTGCTCCTTTAGTACGTTTTCCAACTTATCTTCTTGTCCGGTGGTCAGCTTATTTGAGATGATCACTGGCAAGGTATTGTGTGCTCCAAAGAAAACATACTTGAGGTGTGACGGAAGATCCTTCAATTCTATTTCTGGTGCCTGCACTATGGACGGAACAAGCTTTTCGCTTGGGATTAGTAAGGTAGGACCAATGGCCAAATTGGAGATAGGTAGCCTTTTATGCCCATCTAGTTGGGCTAGGACCTCTTTCATGCTAGATGTTAACACATAATCTGATTTGAAACCATCAATGTCATGCTCAATCATATTTCTCAATTCATCCACATCAGAGTTATCAAAAACATCTTGCACAAAAGGTTCAACAGCGTCAATAACACATAGAGAATGATCATCGCTAGGAAATTTCATTGCATCATAAATGTCAAATTCCACTACTTCTCCATCAAACTCCATGGTCAATTTACCACTAACATAATCAATTTTTGTCCTAGCCGTTTTTAGAAATGGCCTTCCTAACAGAATCGGTGCAGCATGCGAGTCATTTTTCATATCCATTACAAAGAAATCAACAGGAAAAATTAGGTTGTCTACCATCACTAATACATCTTCAATTATCCCTTTCGGGTACACATTAGATCTATCAACAAGTTGTACTACAATCCTAGTTTCCATTAGTGGCCCAAGGCCAAGTGATTTGCAAATTGAATATGGCAAAACATTAATAGAAGCACCGAGATCAAGCATTGCTTTGTCAAAGCGGGTTTCCCCTATAACACAAGGAATGCTTACCATGCCCGGATCGCTGCATTTCTTGGGCATTCTCCTTTGAAAAACTGCCGACACATGCTCACTCACTTGCACTTTCTGTTTCCCCTTTAGCTTTTGATTTCTTTTGATAGTGCAAAGTTCCTTCAAAAAACGAGCATACTTAGGGATGCTTTTCACCAGTTTAAGGAGAGGAATGTTTACCTCGCATTTAGAGAAAGTCTCAAAAAGGTCTTTGTCCTCTATGATTCTTCGCTCCTTTAATGCTTCAGGAAAAGGAGCTGGCGGCTTTTCGGAATACAGCGGCGGAAAGTTAGGCCGGACGTAAGTATCCTTTTCAGTAGGACCTTCTGTTGTGTTTTCCGCAGGGGCGTCAGCTTGAAGGCGCAGGGGCGGCTCAGGGGCTGTCACCGCAGGGGCGGGGGCAGCCAGCCGCAGGGGCGTCCTTCCTTCGGGGCTCGGCGCAGCTGCAGCCGCAGGGGCGGCTGTGGGTGCGGAAATAACGACAAAGAGTTCGCTTTGTGGCTCTTTTGTTGGTTCTTGTCGAATTTGCTTCTCACTCCTTAATGTTAGGGCACTAACATTCTCCTTGGGGTTTATAAATATCTAGGAAGGCGATCCCCTGGAAAGCCTTGATTCGGTCCTTGAAATAGCTTCCACCATTTGACCAACTTGCTTCTCAAGGTTCTTGATGCTTGATTCTGTTGTTTGGACATGAGTAGCAAAGTGTTTAGTCAAAACCTGCAACATATCTTCAGTTGAGTGATACTTACCTTGGCGGGGCTGCTGTTGTTGGTTTTGTTGATCCCTCCAACGAAAATTCTATTGGTCACGCCAATTTGGCATGAAATTCTGTGCATAGGGATCATTCCTAGGCCTTTGCTGCTGTGGTTGTCCATAACCCATTGCGTTTACTTCAGCATCGTCATCTTGAACTTGTGGACACATGTCATTGGATGATATGGGTCAGCACAAACTCCACAAGCTTTTAGCCGTTGCGGTGTTCCCATAAGTGTTAGCCTCTTCACCATTTCCTTCAGTTCTGCTAGCTCGGTGGAAATCTCGCTCTTCCCGGAACTCACGGCATGAACTCCTTTCTTAGCCGGGGTTCTTCCAAAGTTCCGAGTTCCTTCCGCTAGTTCCTGTATCTTTTCCAAAGCAAGGTCAGGAGTAGAGTTAAGAATATTACCTCCGCAAGCCGCATCGACGATCCTCCTTTCATTGTCTAGCAAGCCATTGTACAAATACAAGACTAGATCTTGAGTTGAATATCCGTGGAAAGGACAGCCGGATTGGAGGCGTGCAAACCTTTCGAAATACTCGTAGAGAGTTTCGGTTGCCTCTTGCTCGATGTTGCTTATAGCTTTCTTCAAGCTATTGGCCTTCTTAGTTGGAAAGTATTTCTTCAAAAATGCTTTGTGAAGGTTTTTCCCAAGTGTCGATGCTCCCGGATGAAAGGTGGTAATACCAATCATCCGCCGAATCCTTGAGTGTGAAGCCGAATGCCCTCATCTTGATCTGTTCTTCGGTAATGTTGGCCGGCTTCATGCTCATACAAACGGTGTGGAACTTCCCAAGGTGCTTGATGGGGTCTTCACCACTTAGCCCATGGAAGGATGGAAGTAAGTGAATAAGGCCTAATTTGAGCTCAAAGTTGACTCCTTCCCCTAGTGCCGGTATAGCTACCGCAAGAGGGTTTTGAGCCAAAGTGGGCTGCGTAAGTTGACGAACAGTACGGTCAACCATCTCTTGTTGTAGTTGTTGTTGTCTTCGTTGCTGGATGTGCGTCCTCTCAATTTCTGGATCAAAAGAAGCAAAGACGGAATTAGTAGCACGGGTTTGAACCATAAAAATGGTTCAAACCAATAATCAATAATAACAATAAAACACAAAAACTCCCCAACAGCGGCGCCAAAATTTGACCGACGGTATTTCTATGGTCGTCTATACCCAATCAAAAGTAAATCCCGACTTACCACTAAGAACAAGTATAGTGATTAAGTAAGGGTCGAACCCAAGAGAGTTAAGGTGTTTTAGATGCAATTATCGATTATAATGACAGGTGACACAAGGGGGGGGGGTTGGTTGAATTAATGCACAAAAACTTATGAAAACGATTAATACGACAAATAAGACAATAATGGATGAATCTACACTAGGTTGATTCTAAGCATGCAATTGCTACTTTGGTGCATTCCTTTTACAAGTTTTTAAGTAATCTCCTGTCTCGATCATACATATGTGTTGAGCCAACCGGCATCAACACAACTTAACCTATTAAAGTTCCGTAAACCTACAAGAACAAATAACAAGTTAGCATTCAAACAAAGATAAGGGATATAAAGAGAAGATTAAAACCGTTAAACTTATCTTTATATTTGTGTTCCTTTTCTTTAAGTAATTACAACCCGTTATTACTTAAAGTTGCTACTAGATTAAAGACCCGAACCCGGAACCTATTAATCCTAGTTGTTTACATGCAATTTAGAACCTAAGGTGATCAATCTCAAGTAATAGTTAACATGCAACTAACAATGGAGATCAAGAAAACACAAAGCATTACTGAATAAAAACTTATATTAAAAGAACTTACAACCAAAGTAACAAAGCAGCTTCAAACCAACCCAATGTAGCAAGGGAGTTAGCAACTCATTACAATGGAAAACTCAAGTCTAAAAATGGATTTTGTGAGGAAAAGCATGGATGATTCTAGCAATCAGCCATGAACTATTTATACTACAAAAGACACTTAATTAGGAGTAAATAGCCGGCCTAAAACAGCCACCTTTAATGCCATAAAGGTGGTGTAAACAGCCGAAGTAAAGCTTCTGGCGTTAAACCGCAGGGGCGGCCTTCAGGACCCGCAGGGGCAGTTTAGGCAAAATCGGTTGATCTTCTTCATAACCGCTGGGGCGGCTACACAACTCCGCTAGGGCGGATCTTTAATGCACTTCAACGTCTGACCTTTCGCCTTCCTGACGTTTCTGATGTCAAGGCGTAGGGGCGCCTTAAGGCCAACGCAGGGGCGGTGACACAGACTCTTCGCCTTCCAGCTCCCAAGGCGAGGCGCAGGCATGGCGCATTGGGAGGCGCAGGGGAGCTGTTCTTCGTCTTGTCCAGGCAAGTCACCGCAGGGGCGCCGATGGGTGGCGCAGGGGCTGAGATCTGCATCTTGGCCGGCGCTGGTGAAGGTGTTGGGAGCGCTTCAGTGGGAAGTGTCACCCGCTGGGGCGGCTGCAAGGGCCCGCGGGGGCGGTGGAGCAACAAAAACTTTGCTTCTTGATCGATCTTTACTCCTAAGGCTTATAACTCCTTCCTTAGCTTCTTTTGATCTTCTTCTTCTGGACCAAGGAGTTAGTAGCATAAACCGACACTAATGCAATAAAAAGACTCTAAAAACTACTCTAAATGATAGTGATTCCATCACCTATTAAGAAGTATAAGAACTTATATTGTAATTTCAACCTTTGTTTCTCAATATGATTTAAATAAAACCTTCACATTATGAAATTTGCAAGAAAGGATAAACAACATACTCAATCTCTTCACAATTCATAATTCAATTTAAGCATACAATTGTCATCAAAAACTCATTCCACAAGTAGTTTTCATCATAGAAATCATCTCTAATCTTAGAAGCACAAGTATTTTCAAATTTTTCAAATTTTTGTGGATTTTTCCAAGCCTTTTTTCATGCAAAGCAATAATGAAACGTGTGACAATGAAAGGAAACATGCAAGTGTTCATAGAATCATCAAAGAAAAGTAAGTAGAGTTATTACAAACCATAGTCACACACCATCCCATACTTGAAACATACATTGTCCTCAATGTTCAAAAGAAATAAAGAAAAGAAAGGAAAACAAAAAAACTCACTAGACGGTGGTGGGGCGGCTCAAACCGGCAATCATCTCATGTCATCACTGGGAAGGCGGTGGAGGAAATGGACGGAAATCGGAGCTGTAGTTCCACCCAAACTGTTGGCGGTAAATGCCTCTCATCATATCATCATGCTCCTGGAGCCGTGTGTCCTGAGTCTCCTGGTGGATCTCTAGGTCTCCCACTCTCCTTGATAGATCGGTGGCCCACACCGGTAGCTGCTCATACCAAGCTGGTGGTTGTTCATACCAAGCTGGAACGTCCTGAGGTGGGAGAGCTGTCAGTGCCTGCTCGTACCATGGTGGAGGAGCTCCCATCCAGTCCGGCTGCGCTCCATACCAAGTGGGAGGAACGTCCACCCAAGTCGGCCTCTCACTCACGCTAGCACAGCGTGAAGAAGAGGGACCGGAAGGTCTAGAAGGGCGGGGGGAACGTCTAGGTGGCTTCGGAAAGGTGTCCGGCTGATCCGGAAATGTACCAAATGTGTGCTCATCACCTCCTACCTCATGATCATCATCATCCCCAACTGGGATATTATCCGGCACATACGGAGGAGCTACAAGTTTGTTGGCATGCATAGCCACAAAGGTCACCTTCCAATTATGGCGTCCGGCCATAATGGAGTACTCGGGAAGCCAAGGGATACCTTTACTACCTCTCTCCTCCCATGGCATGGCTGCGGTAGGTGGAGCTTGGTGGCGGGGAAAGATGATGCCTCTAGTCATAAGGTTGTTGAGACCCAAAGGTCTCGCCGCTATCCTAGTACAGGCGGAGTAGTCTATCCCTAGTTGGTTGGCTATATGAGTAACCATGCCACCATAACCAATGTTCCCGGCCTTTTTGTTTTCCAGTTTACTCATAGTGGAGGCAAATAGGGTAGCACAATCAGCGGATCTACCATAGAGCATGCAATAAAGGAGAAAGAGCTCATCGATCTCGGTCCTAGGGAAGAGACACTCGGAAAGGACCCTATGAGCTATCTTCAAGGCTAAGTGATAGATGAACTTAGCCTTGGTGTCGGCCGGTTGCTAACGATCCTCACTAGCATAAATCATTGCAATCTCCTCCCAAAAGGCCTTAGGGTACACACCGCTAGGAAATCTCCCATTGAAACTCTCATGGGACCCAAAAAAGGCTCCAAACTGAATAATGGAGAACTCATATTCTTGCTCCATTAGCCTAAAAGATACGGTTCGGTTCATGTGGCTATGCTCAAAGGAGGTGACAAACTCCCTAGTGATCTCCTCATAAGCATCCGCTCTAATAGCGGAGAAGACTATCAAACCAACTCTATCCAAGAGCCACGCCAAATCATTGACAACATTGAGCGGCTCAAGCTCCTCAAGGACTAAGTAACGAGGTCCTATGACCGGCCTCTTTTTGATCCTCTCTAAAGCTCCTAAGTAGTCTTCATGGATGGTTGGAATTCTAGGAGGTGGTAGTGATGGTGGTTCACTAGGGGGGAGGTTGAGAGGAGGAGAAACTACCATCCTTTCTCAGCTTGGATGTTTCTTTCGTTGTTTTCGGCCATCTTTTTCTCTTTCAACTTTCTTCTTAAAGTTCTCTCAAGTTCTAGATCGAAAGGAACTAGATCTTTGGTAGATCTACTCTTTCGCATATACCTAAAGAATTTGGAAAAAGCACTCACAAAAAGATATCAAATAACAAGAGCAAAAGCTCCCAAGCTCGACAACCGAAAACCGGAATTGGTCTTGACCAATTCCCCGGCAACGGCGCCAAAAACTTGTTCGCCCTAAAACGTGCATGCAAATAAGTTTTTTGGCGCCGTTGTAGTATAGTGGTAAGTATTCCCGCCTGTCACGCGGGTGACCCGGGTTTGATCCCCGACAACGGCGCCAAAAACTTGTTCGCCCTAAAACGTGTGTGCAAATAAGTTTTAAATTTATAAAACTAGAATAAAAGCAAGCGAACCCGCAATGTACGGATCGGCGTAGATTAGCAAGTATTCCAGAGTATCTATCTCAGGGAATTGGTGAAACAAAATCAGTTTCAAGTAAACGAGCAAGTAAGAATGTAGAAGCTTTGCAAATATTGGGAAAAACAGCAACCCTAAAGATCCAAGTATCAAATTGTTACAATCGATTCAAGATATACTATATATATAAGGACAAAGTTGAGAATTGCAAAGGTATACTAAAGCAAGGTAATGTACGGTGAAGTTCCAAAACCCTATATGTCTAACCCAAAGGCACTCTCTATAAAGGTTGTTGAGACTGTAGTATAGAAAGGATCTAAAGATATGAATTAATCTCAAATACCCATGCCCAAACCTAAGGAATCAAAGACAAGCCAAAACAGTTAAGGTTGTGACACTCGAAACCAAAATAGAGGATGTTGAGTCTCACTACTACCTAGAAAAGGCAAGCCAATACTAGGTTAAACCTAATCTTTAACTTTGGATCAAAGCAAAGCAAAGTTTGTAAACTAGGGGAAATCACGGCTAGATCTAGAGAATCACGGCCGTGGAAACCAAGAACAACCCGTGATTTAGGGCGTCGACGAAGTTTCTCACACTCTCAGGGTCCAATCAAGTTACGATCGATCTATCATCATCTAAGCCACAACTATCAACCCTTCACCTTAGAATTGCTAAAGGGTTTTAGCCAACAATAATTTTCATGATATCAATATTCAAATTAAGAAGAATAAAAGATTAAAACCCTCAAAAACTCAAATAAAACTCAAAGTCAATCTCGAAATCCAAACACAAAGGTAATATGTTTATGAATTCAAAAGAATAGGAATAGAAATCCTCACAAAGATCTAGAGAAGTCACAAAGAACGGGATGTCAATCCATCCTTCAATGAAAACCCTAAGATATCTCCAAAAGTACACAATCTCCGAAAATACGTCCTTCGCGAATCTCCAATCCTTAAGGTTCAAATGAAACCTTAAGCTCGTCTCAAAACTCCAAGCGGAACTCTAAATAGCGGCTAAGCGTCTGTTTGCGAAGGTCCCGAAAACTCTCTTCTCAAGCCTTTTTATAAGGCAAGGTAGGGTTACGAGAAAGCCCAATGACGTGGCTGACGTGGCAAAATATGACACATCACAAAATCACCAAAATCACGGCCAAGAACAACTTTCCACGACCGTGGTTTAGGGCGTGGAACCAGATTACGGTGCCATATGATTTCCACGACCGTAATTTAGACCGTGTAACTCTCTAGAGTGCTCCAAACTCACGTCCACGTTCATGTTGCCAAATCCACGGCCGTAGTTTAGAGCGTGATTCTTCAAATCCTCTTCCACGACCGTATTTCAAGGCGTGGTTCTTCCAAATCCTCGTTTTTGCCTTAGTTTCGTGACATCCTTCATCCATGCTCCCTCCTTAGCCTCTCCAATGCATCTCCTTGCCATCAAATGTGATCAAACACTCCTTTCCTTCCACATTTTGCTCCAATCCAAGCTTTATTCACCTAGAAACACAATGAAGCTAGTGTAGATCTCTATATCGACAAAGTGGGTGAACTAGCTCACTATTGCTTCAAACACATATCTAAGAACACTATAAAGAGGGAAAAACAACTAAAACAAGTGCCTAAAATATAGTCATATTTCATGCTAACAACGGGCAATCACAGAAAATCCCTCCATAAAGCGTTTGTAGTAACCGGCTAGGCCAAAAAAAGCTACGCACTTCCTTGACGTTCGTCGGTGTCGTCCATGCAGCAACAGACTCAATCTTCGTCGGGTCAACCATAACCCCATCGGCGGAGACAATGTGTCCAAGGAAAGCAACCTCAGACATCCAGAACTCACACTTAGAGAGCTTAGCATACAACTCTCTATCCCTCAAAATCTGCAAAACCGTCCTCAGATGACCGGCATGCTCCTCTCTACTACAAGAGTATACCAAAATATCATCAATAAAGACCACCACAAACTGATCAAGGAAGTCGATGAATATACTGTTCATCAACTCCATCAAGACTGTTGGGGCATTCGTCAGCCCGAATGGCATCACCACAAACTCGTAGTGTCCATAGCGGGTACGAAATGTCGTCCTGTGTACGTCCTGCTCTCTCACTCTCAGCTGGTGATATCCTGAGTGCAAATCAATCCGGGAGAAAACTGTAGCTCCCTGAAGCTGATCAAGTAGATCATCAATACGAGGCAATGAATACATGTTCTTGATGGTCATCTTGTTCAACTCTCTGTAATCTATGCATAACCTCAAAGATCCGTCCTTCCGCACGAAGAGAACAGGTGCACCCCATGGTGGAACGCTAGGGCGTATGAAGCCCTTCTCAGCCAACTCCTCGAGTTGCTTCTTCAACTCCAACATCTCGACAGGTGCCATACGGTATGGGGCCTTCGAGATGGGTCGCGTGCCAGGCTCTAACTCTTTGCTGAAGTCGACACTCCGCTAAGGCGGCAAACTCGACAGCTCAACAAACACATCTGTAAACTCACAAACCACTAGAATAACCTCCAGAGCTGGACTCTCTCCATCCTTCATGGCGTAGCACCAGAAGGCATCACAACCTTGTGTAATCAATCTAGCTGCTCGTACGGCACTAATAACCGAACATGTCTTCCCAAGGTCCCAACCCCGGAAGACCTGAATCTGACCAACCTTGGTAGAGACTGTAACAGTCCGTCTACCAACATCCAAAACTGCATGGTGTCTACGCATCCAGTCCCTACCTAATATGACTTCTTCATGCATCAATGGCATGACTAAGAAGTCAACAAGTAAAACACGAGCCCCTAAACGAAGGGGACAACTACGTATCTCACGGGTACCTTTGACCCGACTACTATCAGGTAACCCTATAGTAAAGGGTATACCCTCTATGGTATCTAAACTCAGACGCTCAACACATGTATCAGAAATAAATGAATACGTAGCACCAGTATCAAACAAAACTCTAACAGGTAAACCATGAAGCAGAATGGTACTTGTAGCAGCCGGTGCTGGTGAATCCTCTGCACTCCTCAACTCAAAAGCTCGCCCTCGGGCTCCTTTGGCATTACTGATGCCAACATCTCTACCTCTACCTCTACTCGGTCCTGGAGCAAAACCCTGAGTAGATGGACGCTTTGGGACCCTCAGCTGTCCCTGTGTTTGCTGCAGAGGTGTCCTCTGACCACCTCCTACTACACTTGCAGGGGAAGAACCCTGCTGAGATGCTACTGTTCGCTCCAAATGGTGTGTGCAAGCTTTAAATTTATAACCCTAGATGTATGCCTAAAACAAGGATGCGAACCCGCAGTGTACGGGTCAATCGTAGTAAAAGCAAGAATTCCGGGGTATCGATCTCAGGGACTTAGGTGAAACAAAACCAATATAGGTAGTCAATGCAACTAATAACCACAAAAGCGATTAAAGCAATCAAAGATGATAAAAAGTCAATTAAAGGAATATGCAATTCTAGGGATTAAAGCATCTAGTTGTGGTTCCAACTCAAGATCTAAAGATAAGCGGACAAAGCTGAGGTTTTGCAAAGGGAAGGTGTTTCTAAAGTGGAATAGATCACCGGGTAAGTCTCACTACTCACTAATCCCAAGCCAAAGAACTTATTACCGGGTAAGTCTCAAGGTACTAAGGAAAGGAACTATAATCTCAAACCAACAAACCAACTAAGGGAATAGAATCAACCTTTACCGGGTAAGTCTCGGGCTAACTCACAAAGATGGAATAAAGACACACTCAAACCCCAATAAAGGATAAACTTTTATTACCTACACTTATGATCATGGGTAAACAAACAAAGGAATTACCGGGTAAGTCTCATCCTAGGCTTGCATTGAACCAGGAAAGGTGTAATAAGAATAGGATTTGGCAAACTCTAACACTTAACTCTCAGTTTCGGATCAGATTGGGTCACCTCGGTCAGTCAAGTTCCACCCCGGCCGAGATGTTCATTGACTGAACGAGATGTTCTAAAGTTAAGGGAAAAGACTCGAGCTTTCAGGGTCCTATTGGAATTTAAGATTATTCTATTATTGTTTTTCCCATAACTTTCAGCCAATCACCCTAGAATCACACAAAGAAATTAGCCACTCATCATCATGAAAGCGATAATCAAATATATGGGAAGAGAATGAATATTTGAACACAAAAAAAACCTTAATAACAAGGCTTCAATAACTGAATCAAATATCAAATCAGCGTTCCTTGGATTACAAATCCAACAAGACAAATCAACAAGAAGGGAATCTAAGAGAATCTTACAAAACCCTTCACAAAATCTATAATAAGCTATGAATCCTTCCTTAAATCTTCCTTTCTTCCTTCCTTCAACCAATATAATGATAGCGGGATTTTCGGTGATGTGCCGATACTGAATTGTGGAAAATTCAGCCCTTTATATAGGAAAACTATCTTCCAAAGATAAAATATCTTGAAAAGATATTACCCTAATAAAATATATCCATATCTCATAAATAGATCTCCAAAATATATAATCTTCCTTCCAGAAATCCAGCCCAAAAATATAAGATCTCCTTTCAAAAATAAAAGATCTCAGCCAAGAATAAACGATCTCGCCGCGTCAGAGTATTCGCCTCGGTCGGGACACTCCTCAAGATCACTTCGGTCGAGGTGACATTGTTGCTGACCGAGGTGAATCTGAGCTGAATGTGAAATCTCTTAAATCTGGTCCAAAGTGAATCTTCTTTATTAACTCCATGCTTCCTGAGTTCTTCCTTAAGCTCCAAAATGTAGCTCCTATGACTCCTTAGCTCCATAGCTCCATTTTTAGTCCAAAATGTGTCATTTTACCTACGATTATAACGAAACTTGGTGTAGACCTCGATTCTCGCAAAGGTAGATAAAACGACGATATAATCACATAATATACATTCAAACATGTAGATTATTGAAGATAAAACGTCTAAACAGGTCCCAAAGTATAGACAATAATTCATGCTATCAACTACTCCACCCTGCCTACAGAAGGCAGCTCGATGTCCCTGTCTACCACAAGTAAAGCAAGTCACAATTGGTCTGGGACACGCTGGCCTCAAATGACCAAGGTCACCACAGTTGTAACACTGATGTCCCTTATCTGCAGTCTGTGCAAACGAGGGGTAAATCTGACGCCTCTGGTCTCGTCTAGACCCAGATGCTCCTCCAACTCCATTGGTCTGCCCAGTGCACTGCCTCTTCTCAGACCGTCCCATCTGAGAAGCTCTCCTTTGACTGGCTCGCTCCCTCTCAAAAGTAGAAGCCCGGTCCTGGTAATCATATAGGGACTCACAATGGAATCCCGCCATGTATGAACGTGTGTTCTCTCTCAAACGACAAGAGAACAAATACACATGTTGATCCTCAAATGGTGCAGTTGGACCCAACAAAGCTAACTCGGTTTGGAAGCGACGGATGGCATCAGTAATAGGCACGTCCTCAAAGCCAACCTCCATAAAATCCTGCAGCTTCTCCCTCCTCAGTGAGGCAGGGCAGAACTGCTCTCTAATCATGCGCCTCATGTGGTCATAACTAGTAGCTCTGGTCCGGACAATCCTCCACCACTAGTGTGCAAGGTCACGGAATAGAGACTAGACTAGCTCTATCCGTCTGTCCTCAAGAAATCTGATAGACTCCAAAGCTGAGTCTACATGTCCAATCCACACCTCAATCTCTAACCCAATCTCTCTTGAGAAGTGTGACACTCCCTAATGATGAAATACCTTCAACCAAGCATCTAGTTGAGGCCCTCTGGTCTCCACTGGAACTCGAACTGGATTAGTAACACCTACAGGTGCAACTGGCACCTGTGTCGTTCCCTGAGATCTCTTAGAAGATCCCTCAAGCACTGGTAGATCTGGGGCCCGCCTTCTTGCCCTAATATCCTCCTCAAAACATCGGAGGTACTCTCTGAACTCCGGTCCTCCCATGGAGACATGGTCAGCGTCATCAGACTGAGCTCGATGTGAATGATGCCTCACAAATCCACCGCTCCTCGTCTCTGGGATGACGCTCTTTGCAACCTCCTCATGTATCTCCTCCACTACTGGTGGGTTAGCAGCGGGAACTGGTCCCTCACCTACCACACCCGGAGGACGGGGTGACCTACCTATACCTTTGCCTACAACGGCAGTAGCTCTAGTCCGAGCCATCTGCGGGGTATGCACACCTAACTTATAAGGCTCTATATAGGTCATAAGTATATATATATATATATATATATATATATATATATATATATATATATATATATACTCAACACAAACATATACATAATCCATAATACATATATACATATCTATACTACAGAGATCCATAGCAGGAGTGGCGACTTCTTGTACATCTAACCCAAAACCATATTTAAAACCAAAACCTTTAAAATGTCAAATCCCATGTGGGTTCTGTTTATTTTACCTATCAGACCTCATTGCAGGTAGCAAGTGTCATTGTTGTCAACCTATGCTCTGATACCAACTCTGTAACACCCCGAATCCGCGGGACTCGGAATACCACATTGGGCTAGGATCTCACAATTGATCCTGACCCTAGCCTGACAACAAGTTCACTGGACTTTACAACATGGCACTGACAGATATAAAAACAAATACATAAAATGTATATAACTGTACAACCCAAAAAGGTAAGACAACATAGCCGAGTATGAAACATAGCACCCTCACACAGGAGGTAACAAAAGACCATCCTCATGCATGAGGGAAAGATAACAAACCCAAAAGCCCTCACAACCTATGTACGAGACGTCCTCGGCCTGCCACTCTGCTAGATCACCCAGCAGCATGCCTATCCTCTAGGACATCTACAACATGGTAATAAACCCTTAGCTATCCATACACATATATAGAGTAATGCATAAGCACAATCACAAGTAAGGGAAGATAAACACATCAGCATGCTTCCACTCATTTACCCATTTAAACATCTCAATATAATGGTCATTCACTCCAAACATATGCATACAATATATATGAAACTACGTGACACGAGGACCGATACATCCTCGCCTCTGAGCCTGCTAGCCAGCCGTACTAGTATCGGTCACACAATCCGTGTACCCTATGGGAGTGGATTGCGCCCTTCTTGTAAACCGATATGGCCTGACCCAAGAGAACCTCCCAGACTCCATGGCGGGATGAAAGGGAAAGGTTATCACAGTCACGCATACAGAGCAATCAATAAAACATAAGTCGGTATATATGACATCACATGCTATCATAGCAAACATACAAAGCGCACATCACTCATGTAAACACCCAATATAAGGATGGCAGCTAAGTAAGTCCTACGGACTTACCTCAACCTTGATCACAACTCAACCACGATCATACTAGAGGGACAACACAACCTATAAATAAGGCATGAAAAGATATATCAAACTCCTAACAACACAAGGGTCACACCTAGACCCAAAGGGATCCAAAGGATCAACCTCAACCTCACTCACAACCTAAAGAACCTCAAAAGCCATACAAGGCATAAACCGATCATAACCTCATCAAAACTCAACCTCACACATCTAACATGATCCTAAGCACTGACACTAGGAAAGGAGGGAACAAAGGTACCCTAAGGAAGGCCTAAAAGCAACACACACCTGCAGAACCAAAGAAAACACCAAGATGATGCAGGTGGGCGCAGGAACGGATCACTGGTGGCCCAGGGGCGGTGCACTGGCCGGCGCAGGGGAGGCTGTAAGGTGGCGCAGGGGCGGCTGGTGTGCAAAAGACACCACCTCATCTCTTTCTTCACTTCTTCCTTCGATTCTCTACCCTTCTTCACTCCCACAACAACATATATACACAACATACACATATATATATATCAACATAAGCTAAACTTGGCTAAAACAAGATCCAATCCTAAGGAGTCTATGTTAGACTAAGGAAAGGAAGGAAAAAGAGACAAGAAGATGCAAAGAAGAAGAAGGAGATGAAAGTCATGACATCTTACCAAGCTGAAGATCCAGAAGTTCAAAAACTCCACAAACATCCTCCAGCTGGCTCGCAAGGCTCAGCAACCATAAACATCATCAAAGCCAAGAAAAAACTCACTATCTCACACACAAACTTAAAGAAGATCAAGCAAAGTGATCCAAGGAGAAGAGAGAAGAAGATGTGCGTATGGAGAGAGAGAGAGAAGTGTGAGAATAGTAACCCTCATCAAAAAGGAGAAAAAGTATAAATAGGAGGTAAAAGGGTAAAGCACGGTCAAATGGACAAAGAAGACGGCTGCAGCACACAGAGCCGCAAGGGCGGACCCTGTGAGCCGCAGGGGCGGTCCAGGCTAGGCGTAGGGGCGCCCTCTAGAAAACGCAGGGGCGACTTTGGCATAATCCTTGCCCTCTGCACACTCTCTCAGCAACTCAGCAACTAGGCTCTTACACCTTGACGACGTATTTTAGAACACTGCCTTGACAACACCTTTGAAAAGAGAAATTGAGTTACAAACGAGAGAAGAGAAATCGAGTTACAGACGAGAGAAGAGAGAGAAGGTTGAGAAGTGAGAAATTGAGCAAAACTGCATCAGAACTGGAGAAGAGGAGAAGGTTGAGAAGTGAGAAGTTGTACCGTGTTCTGCACACATGAGAGACGAGATTGAGAAGTCGAAGAGCACTCGGTGGCGGCTATAGGAAAGCACTCGGCGGCGACTGTCGGAGAAAAGAGAGATGAGAGAAGTTCGTTCTTCGTAGTCGTCTTCGCTTGTGGCTAGTGTGGGGTTCGTAGCTGCGAGTTTTGGAGAATCCCGTAAAACCTAAAGTCGGATGTAAAACGATTCACCGTCCCGCTCCATTTCACCCCGTCTCGCCCCGTTTCACCCCGTGCCGCCCCGTCTTAACCCGTCCCTACTTCAAATTCTACCCAAAACGGTCATACAACCCAGTTTTGGCCAAATACGGGACGTCCACCCGCCGTCCAACGTCTAGACACCCTAGACGGCATATTCTAGAACACTGCCTTGATAGCACCTCTGAGAAGAGAAATCGAGTTACAGACGAGAGAAGAGAAATCGAGTTACAGACGAGAGAAGAGAAATTGAGTTACAGACGAGAGAAGAGAGAGAAGGCTGAGAAGTGAGAAATCGAGCAAAACTACAACAGAACTAGAAAAGAGGAGAAGGTTGAGAAGTGAGAAGTTATACCGTGTTCTACACACACGAGAGACGAGATCGAGAAGTCGAAGAGCACTCGGCGGAGGCTATCGGAAAGCACTCGGTGGCGAATGTCGGAGAAAAAAGAGAAGAGAGAAGTTCGTTCATCGAAATCGCCTTCGTCTGTCGCCAATGTGGGGTTCGTAGCTGCGAGTTTTGGAGAAGCCCGTAAAACCTAAAATCGGGTGTAAAACGTTTCACCGTCCCGCTCCATTTCACCCTGTTTCACCCCGTTTCACCCCGTGCCGCCCCGTCTTAACCCGTACCGACTTCAAATTCTACCCAAAACGGCCAAACAACCCAGTTTTGCCAAATACGGGACGTCCACCCGCCGTCCAGCGGCTAGACGCCCTGGACGGCGTATTTTAGAAGACTGCCTTGACAACACCTTTGAGAAGAGAAATCGAGTTACAGACGAGAGAAAAGAAATCGAGTTACAGAGGAGAGAAGAGAGAGAAGGGTGAGAAGTGAGAAATCGAGCAAAACTGCAACAGAACTAGAGAAGAGAAAAAGGTTGAGAATTGAGAAGTTGTACCGTGTTCTGCACACACGAGAGACGAGATCGAGAAGTCAAAGAGCACTCGGCAGCGACTGTCGGAGAAAAGAGAAAAGAGAGAAGTTCGTTCTTCGTAGTCGCCTTCGCCTGTCGCCATTGTGGGGTTTGTAGCTACGAGTTTGGGAGAAGCCCGTAAAACCTAAAATTGGGTGTAAAACGTTTCACCGTCCCGCTCAATTTCACCCCGTCCCACCCCGTTTCACCCCGTGCCGCCCCGTCTTAACCTGTCCCGACTTCAAATTCAACCCAAAACGTCCAGACAACCCAAATTTTGGCCAAATACGGGACATCCACCCGCCGTCCTACATTTAGACGGCCGTCTAGACACCCTAGACGGCGTATTTTAAAACGCTGCCTTGACAACACCTCTGAGAAGAGAAATCGAGTTACAAACGAGAAGAGAAATCGAGTTACAGACGAGAGAAGAGTGAGAATGCTGAGAAGTGAGAAATCGAGCAAAACTTCAACATAACTAGAGAAGAGGAGAAGGTTGAGAAGTGAGAAGTTGTACTACATTCTGCACACACGAGAGACGAGATCGAGAAGTCTTAGAGCACTCGGCGGCGACAGTCGGAGAAAAGAGAGAAGAGAGAAGTTCGTTCATCGTAGTCATCTACGCTTGTCGCCAGTATAGGATTCGTAGCTGCGAGTTTGGGAGAAGCCCGAAAAACATAAAATCGGGTGTAAAACGTTTCACCGTCCCGCTCCATTTCACCCCGTCCCGCCCCGTTTCACCCCGTGCCGCCCCGTCTTAACCCGTCCCGGCTTCAAATTCTACCCAAAACGGCCAGACAACCCAGTTTTGAACAAATACGGGACGCCACCCTCCGTCCAGCGTCTAGACGCCCTACACGGCGTATTTTAGAACACTGCCTTGACAGCACCTCTTAGAAGAGAAATCGAGTTACAAACGAGTGAAGAGAAGTCGAGTTACAGACGAGAGAAGAGAGAGAAGGTTGAGAAGTGAGAAATCGCGCAAAACCACAACAGAACTAGAGAAGAGGAGAAGGTTGAGAAGTGAGAAGTTGTACCGTGTTCTATACACACGAGAGACGAGATCAAGAAGTCGAAGAGCACTCGGCGGCGGCTATCGGACAACACTCGGCAGCAAATGTCGGAGAAAAAAAAAGAAGAGAGAAGTTCGTTCATCGTAGTCGCCTTCGTCTGTCGCCAGTGTGGGGTTCGTAGCTCCGAGTTCGGGAGAAGCCCATAAAACCTAAAATCGGGTGTAAAAAGTTTCACCGTCCCGCTCCATTTCACCCCGACTCACCCTGTTTCACCCCGTGCCGCCCCGTCTTAACCCGTCCCGACTTAAAATTCTACCCAAAACGTCCAGACAACCTAGTTTTGGCCAAATACGGGACGTCTACCCACCGTCCAGCGTCTAGACGGCCATCTAAATGCTATAGACGGCGTATTTTAGAACACTTCCTTTAACAGCATCTCTGAGAAGAGAAATCGAGTTATAAACGAGAGAAGAGAAACCGAGTTACAGACGAGAGAAGAGTGAGAAGGCTGAGAAGTTAGAAATTGAGCAAAACTGCAACAGAACTAGAGAAGAGGAGAAGGTTGAGAAGTGAGAAGTTGTACCGTGTTCTGCACACACGAGAGACAAGATCGAGAAGTCGAAGAGCACTCGGCGGCGGCTATCGGAAATCACTCGGCTGCTACTGTCAGAGAAAAGAGAGAAGAGAGAAGTTCGTTCTTCGTAGTCGCCTTCGCCTATCGCTAGTGTGGGGTTCGTATCTGCGAGTTTGGGAGAAGCCCATAAAACCTAAAATCAGATGTAAAACATTTCATCGTCCCGCTCCATTTCACCCCGTCCCGCCCCGTTTCACCCCGTGCCGCCCGTCTTAACTTGTCCCAACTTCAAATTCTACCCAAAACGTTCAGACAACCAGTTTTGGTCAAATACGGGATGTCCACCCGCCGTCCAGCGTCTAGACGGCCGTCTAGACGCCATGGACGGCGTATTTTAGAACACTGCCTTGATAACAACTCGGACAAGAGAAATCGAGTTACAGACGAGGGAAGAGAGAGAAGGCTGAGAAGTGAGAAATCGAGCAAAACTACAACAAAACTAGAGAAGAGGAGAAGGTTTAGAAGTGAGAAGTTGTACCGTGTTCTGCACACACGAGAGACAAGATCGAGAAGTCGAAGAGCACTCAACGGCGGCTATCGGAGAGCACTCAGCGGCGACTGTCGGAGAAAAGAGAGAAGAGAGAAGTTCGTTCATCGTTGTCGCCTTCGTCCTGTTGCCAGTATGGGGTTCGTAGCTGCGAGTTTGGGAGAAGCCCGAAAAACCTAAAATCGGGTGTAAAACGTTTCACCGTCCCGCTCCATTTCACCTCGTCCCGCTCCGTTTCACCCCTTGCCGCCCCGTATTAACCCATCCCGACTTCAAATTCAACCCAAAACATCCAAACAACCTAGTTTGGCCAAATACAGGACGTCCACCTACCGTCCAGGGCGTCTAGACGGCCATCTAGACCTCTTGGACGGCGTATTTTAGAACACTGCCTTGATAACACCTCTGAGAAGAGAAATCGAGTTACAGATGACAGAAAAGAAATCGAGTTAGAGACGTGAGAAGAGAAAGAAGGGTGAGAAGTGAGAAATCAAGCAAAACTACAACAGAACTAGAGAAGAGGAAAAGGTTGAGAATTGAAAAGTTGTACCGTGTTCTGCACACACGAGAGACGAGATCGAGAAGTCAAAGAGCACTCGGCGGCGGCTATCGGAAAGCACTCGGCGGCGACTGTCGGAGAAAAGAGAGAAGAGAGAAGTTCGTTCTTCGTAGTCGCCTTCGCCTGTCGCCAGTGTGGGGTTCGTAGCTGCGAGTTTGGGAGAAGCCCGTAAAACCTAAAATTGGGTGTAAAACGTTTCACCGTCCTGCTCCATTTCACCCCGTCCCGCCCCGTTTCACCCCGTGCCGCTCCTTCTTAACCCGTCCCGACTTCAAATTCTATCCAAAACGTCCAGACAACCTAGTTTTGGCAAAATTTGGGACGTCCACCCATCGTCCAGCGTCTAGACGGCCGTCTAAACGCCCTGGACGGCGTATTTTAGAACACTGCCTTTGACAACACCTCTTAGAAGAGAAATCGAGTTACAGACGAGAGAAGAGAAATCGAGTTACAGACGAGAGAAGAGTGAGAAGGTTGAGAAGTGAGAAGTCGAACAAAACTTCAATAGAACTAGAGAAGAGGAAAAGGTTGAGAAGTGAGAAGTTGTACCGTGTTCTGCACACACGAGAGACGAGATCGAGAAGTCGAAGAGCACTCGGCGGCGGCTATCGGACAACACTCGGCAGCAAATGTCGGAGAAAAAAAAAGAAGAGAGAAGTTCGTTCATCGTAGTCGCCTTCGTCTGTCGCCAGTGTGGGGTTCGTAGCTCCGAGTTCGGGAGAAGCCCATAAAACCTAAAATCGGGTGTAAAAAGTTTCACCGTCCCGCTCCATTTCACCCCGACTCACACTGTTTCACCCCGTGCCGCCCCGTCTTAACCCGTCCCGACTTAAAATTCTACCCAAAACGTCCAGACAACCTAGTTTTGGCCAAATACGGGACGTCTACCCACCGTCCAGCGTCTAGACGGCCGTCTAAATGCTATAGACGGCGTATTTTAGAACACTTCCTTTAACAACATCTCTAAGAAGAGAAATCGAGTTATAAACGAGAGAAGAGAAACCGAGTTACAGACGAGAGAAGAGAGAGAAGGCTGAGTAGTGAGAAAACAAGCAAAACTGCAACAGAACTAGAGAAGAGGAGAAGGTTGAGAAGTGAGAAGTTGTACCGTGTTCTGCACACACGAGAGACGAGATCGAGAAGTCGAAGAGCACTCTGCGGCGGCTATCGAAAAACACTCGGCGGTGACTGTCGGAGAAAAGAGAGAAGAGAGAAGTTCGTTCTTCGTAGTCACCTTCACATGTCGCTAGTATGGGGTTCATAGCTGCGAGTTTGGGAGAAGCCCGTAGAACCTAAAATCGGGTGTAAAACGTTTCACCGTCCCGCTCCATTTCACCCCGTGCCGCCCCGTTTCACCCCGTGCCACCCCGTCTTAACCCGTCCCGACTTCAAATTCTACCCAAAACGTCCAGACAACCCAATTTTGGCCAAATACGGGATGTCCACCCGCCGTCCAGCATCTAGACGGCCGTCTAGACGCCTTGGACGGCGTATTTTAGAAAACTACCTTGACAACACCTCTGAGAAGAGAAATCGAGTTATAGACGAGAGAAGAGAAATCGAGTTACAGACGAGAGAAGAGAGAGAAGGCTGAAAAGTGAGAAATCGAGCAAAACTGCAACAGGACTAGAGAAGAGGAGAAGGTTTAGAAGTTAAAAGTTGTACCGTGTTCTGCACACACGAGAGAGGGGATCGAGAAGTCGAAGAGCACTCGGCGGCGACTTTAGGAGAAAAGAGAGAAGAGAGAAGTTCGTTCTTTGTAGTCGCCTTCGCCTGTCGCAAGTGTGGGGTTCGTAGCTGCGAGTTTGGGAGAAGCCCGTAAAACCTAAAATCGGGTGTAAAACGTTTCATCGTCCCGCTCCATTTCACCCGTGCTGCCCCGTTTCACCCTGTGCCGTCCCGTCTTAACCCGTCCAACTTCAAATTCTACCCAAAACGTCCAGACAACTCAGTTTTGGCCAAATACGGGACGTCCACCCGCCGTTCAGCGTCTAGACGCCCTGGATGGCGTATTTTAGAATACTGGGTAACATTAATAAATTCTAACAGTAAAGCACAAAGTATAGCCGTTCCAAACACACATGAGCACGAGAGAGAACTAAACGTGAATGCTCAACGGAAAAGAGCGTGGAAGAATCATGGAATGCGACACATACTAGTTAACAGGTTCGTGAACGGGGAATCGGCAACGTGACCTGCGGTTGGTGGATGAAATACGAAGAAGAGAGCGGGTTGCCGGAGGAGGAAGAGTGGAAGATATTCCGCTGGCCGCCAACGACTCCCTGGTTGAGATAGAGCCACGAACTAGCGAACCAAGCCTACGTGACTGCTGGTGGTCAGCGTGAAGAAGAAGATATGTGCGTCTAAATGACTCGGGGGAAGAAAAAGGGGGGTGTGGACTGCCTAATAAAACTAGGGTTAATTGGGAGGACGGACAAGATTGCTAGTTCCTGTCAGCTGCACACAAATCCCCTCTCAAGACCGATGGTTTATTGAGTCCGTTTAGGTTTTGGTTTGGTAAAATATCTAGACCGTCGGTTTAGTTACTTTTTTTTTCTTAATGGACAAATCGGCGGGTACAACGGCTCTTTGTTGTTTGCGCCAACGACTCTTTTAAAGAGTCGTTAGGTTGGGCCCACTGGTGCAACAGTTACTTTGTACTTTCTTCCTACATTTTCAACCCTCTCTACTTTCTACTATCAATATCGTATTCTCATAATTCTCATATTTCTTCCCTAGCATTCTAGAAAGTGAACCCAAATGCCCAAAAATACCGAAATGCCACACCAACAAGTACCCCCACCGAAAATGCTTACATCCAAGATTTTTACGAAGCATTACAAGAAGGGTGAGCCGCTGAAAGATTATTGTCAAGTTTCATGCAACTATTGTACAAAGACGTACAAGTGGAAGGTGAAGGGTGGCTACGGGACTTTGTAAACGCACATGCATAAAATTCATCCCGAAAAGTTAGGGATATCACAAGGACAATCACAATTGTCCCGCGGGTTTGCATCTTCTTCCTCTTAATCTCCTCTATTTATGTATAACCATAATAAAGAAAGTTTAAGATTAACCGATGTTAAATATTCTCATGCATTTCCATTTTCTTATTCAGAATATGAAGAAGTTCGAGCATATAACACTAAATATCTTCAACCTTCTTTTAAACCAACTTCTCGAAAAAACTTTTCCAATTTATTTTTCAAATCTTACTTGCAAAAAAAGAAAAAATCATTTCGATTTTGACATCTTTTTCGTATCAAGTTTCAATTTGTAATGATATTTGGAGTACACAATCGTAAAATATGTTTACATGGGCATTACTTTACATGTTACTGATAACTATATGTTTTTGCATAAATATGTTATTGCATTTTTCTATTTCAACCAAAGACATGACGCAACAAACATTTCAACCATGATAACAACGGTTTTACGAGAATTTAATTTACAAGGTCGAGTTTTTTCCTATTTTTTTGATAATGCATCCGCTAACACCACCGCCGTAAACCATTTGGGTGAGGAGGCGGGACAACATTTGCAAACTTCTTTTACTCATCAAAAATGTGCATGTCATATTTTAAACTGATGTGTTCAAAATGGACTTAAGATTTTAACGATTATGTTAGCCCCATCACCAACGTTATTGATCATATATGGCACTACTAAGAATTGAGAAAAAAATGGAGAACATTAGGTTTAGCTAATAATGTCCATCCAATCGCTTTTTCAAAAGACATTCGAACTCCACTAGTACAAATAACTCCCTTAGACCTCGCTTATGTTGGAGCGGTTTGAAAGAAATCAAATGTATTTTCGGACCACGGATAAATGTATAACCGAGTTTAATCAATTTTTATTTTTTAAAAAAAAATTTTGGACCCCGGTTATATGATTTAATCGGGATATTAAAATTTCAGACCCCGGTTATATTATTACCTGGTGCCAGAAAGATCCCGGACCCCAATTTTTTTAATAACCGTGGTAAAAACTAAAAACCCTAATTCAACGCGCTTAGGAAAACAACACGCTTGCCTCTCTGCAGTTAGCCCTAACCTATCCATCGATCAATCCCAACGTAACTCTCCTTCGTGTTCAAGGGCAACATCGATCCCAACCATCCGCGGACTAGAGGCGGCGACTGCTGGCGGTGACTGGAGACTGCGAGCCTCAACCCCGATACTCCACCTCGCGATCGACCTTGACTCTCCAACAAGTGACCGGCGATGCGAGCTGATGTGAATTCAATCACATTGTAACCGTACGGTATGAAATCCCTATTTGGAGCACTTGTACATGATTTACCAAAAAGATTGTTAATCTATAATTTATCAAGACCTTCGTTGTGATGGCCGAAAAAGACTGACTTATCGACATATTGATGTTGAAACTGATTGTATTTCTCAGGTATAATTATTTGTTAAAATTACATGTAGGTTGTAGAGCATAACTTAGCGGGAATTTTCAGGTTATTTCAATGGTGTAATTGAGACTGTTTATGACAAGCTAATGGTTCTGTCAGGGTGACCATGGATGGTACAGATGTAATTGCTAGAGTGAAGGTATAATGACAAATATATCAAATTCCTTCCGTTGGATTCATTTTTGTAAGGGGCTCCTACTACATGATGGCTCTTCAAGAGAATATAAGTATCGCTTTCCTATTGTATGACTTCATATTGCAGGCTGAACTAGGAAAACCGAGTTCATCTCGACCAGACAAGGGGAAGATATTTATCTATGTTGATTGCAGCCCAACTGCATCGCCTATTTTTGAGGTTGTGCATCTGTCTATGTTGTAATAAATATCCTTTTGTGAAAGACTGAAATACTTTTTAAGATCTTTTTTGTGAGCTAGACAAACACGTTCCTTATGATGCAACAACAACTAGCTTTATGATGCTTAAACAAACATGAAAATTTTCAAATTCTTCTAGTACTTGATAAATTCATACAGCTTGATTGCCATGTAACTAAACAACCTCATCTCACAATGGCCTTGAATGTAGGGCAGAGGGGGTGAAGAATAGTCGGCGAATCTGTCAACTTCCCTTGAGCGATGTCTTTTAGGAGGTAGTAGTGGAGGAGGTAAGAAATGTGTATTGGATATACTTAGATTGTCAAACTGATTTCCTTCTTGTCGTGTTTGCTTGTCCTTATATCCATTATCTAGAAATGTGTAAGAGGTAAAAAAATGTGTAAGAGATAAATATTATACTCTAGAATGTTAGTATATTTCCGTTGGTTTCTCTCTTGTTATTGAGTATATTATCATGTGTATTATAGGTGTTGGCATTGATGCATCGTCCCTGGGCATTATGAAAGGGATGATCTGTTGGGATCTTTATATCATGGTCTTATAATTAGTTCAGATGAAAATCATCTAGACGCATTACGTGCTTCCATCAAGGTATCAAATCCATTTTTGGGATACTAGTATTTCTCTTCTAACTTTGTATAGATACTTAGCATTTACTGATTCATCTTATGCGCATCCACTTTTTTAGTCGATGCTAGAGGATAGTTTATACAACAAAGTCATTCTGCAACCAGATTCTCATTGTTGCTTATTTGCTACCCATACGATTATTTAAACATTATGTGCATTGTCTGAATTTTCTTTGCCATTTATCCATCAAGAAGCATTCTGCCCATACAGATCAGGCATATCATGACAGTTTAGGGTTCTTTAATCTTCATAAGATGTGGCATAGTCATCACTCATCAGCAAAGTGAAAGAAGATTTTTTATAGCACTTTCGAAGCATTGTTGTATGCCCTAGATAAAGCATTACTCGATAGCAATTTGAACATCATATGTTGTTATATTAATTGTATCAAAGAGCCAAAGAGGTAACGCTTAAGTTTAATTGATTTGAAATACGTATCAGTTGATTTATCTCTTATTTATTAAGGCTGTTTTGAGCAATACTGGTATTCCAAAATTCAATGTTGTTGTTGCCGCCGCTGTTGGTAGTGGTTCGGCTGACGAGGAGCCTAAAGTTGACGTGAGTGATGAGGAATTTCTGCAATTTGACACGTTAGGAGTCCCAGTCATAGTTACCCTTACAAAGGTAGTTTTTTCCATCTTACAAATTGCAGCTAGTTGCTTCTTCGTGAATATATTGTTGTTTGATTTCTTGCTGATCAAATTTTTTAGATTCAAACCAGTGAACCTTAGGTCTAGTTACATCAAACCACTTTTACGAGGGTCCTAGATTTAAATCTGGCTAGATAGAAACGGGTTTTGGTTGTTGTTGAATAGTGCCCCCGAGTTCATCATTTTGATATATATTGTTGCTTACTTTCGTTGTTTAATATTTTATTTATCTATGATTTTTGTTGATCCGGTGTACTTTTCATTAAGACATAAACAAAGCTCTTGAGGTATCTAACTAATTAGAATACCAACATTAAGAACGCTGATTTTTGTTATCCGGTGCACTTTCCATTAATGTAAATCTTTGGTTTGCTCATTTGATGTTGCCGTCTTTGGTTTGGTCTTGTCTGTTTTTATCTATGCCTTTTAGTGTCTCAACTCTCAAGTGTTCAACTTGATTATTTCTAACAGATTAAACTTGATAACTTTTATCCTAACCAAATTTCTTCCTCTTGGTTATATATTATTCATTCTTCTATAGATCTTCTCTTCATATTCTTTTTCTTCTTTGGGTGTATCCCTGTTTGTATATAAACTAATGTGGATGAGTCCAAAAATGTGCAGGAAATTGATGGAAGTTACTTGCTTGATGCTGAGAACGCTGAGACAGGATTCTCGCTTCACCACATGCCAATGAAAACAAATCCGCCAACACATATGACAGTTAGGCATCATTTGTGAGACAAAAGGTTTCATAATCTTACACCCCCTTTATTTCCTTTATTAGTCATTACCCATTCATATTATATGCTAATCTATATGGTAAGATTGGTAGGAATCTGTAGCTTTATTTTTTGTCACTGTCATGAAAATAGCGTATAAGAAACATTGGATAATGATAACTTCACTTTGGTGATTACTTTGCTTCCAAATAAGAAAATAAAATAAGAATATCTTGATTTGGAAGAGTTAGAAGGATTCATGAGATCTGAATAGCATTTTCCTTGCACATGAATATTTATGTCCCTTTTGGAGTCCAAGGATGGCATATCTGTAATACTTGGGTTGTCATTACTCTAATTCCTTTCCATTCATATGTCAAAGATGCCTCCTTTTTCTTGACTCTACAAGTAGACTGTCCTTAATTTGATTTTTGATTCTTCTCTAGCATTGTTACCGTCACTTGATTACTCTAAGCATAATCTTCTGACCTGTTTTTTTAGCTTTCCGACATGTGCAATCTTCCTTTTCTTTTCTTTTGTTTAAATGTTCAGAGAATGGGGATGCCATTTAGATGCTTTAACTTTGCATAATCTGAAGCAAGTTAACTTGCAGCCTATATCATGCATCAATGGTGGATCACTCTCATCATTACCACTTCCACCAAGTGTTGATTATGCGTATACAGTCAGAAACTAAGAGTTTTAAAACACGTATCTTATTGTTAGGTCAAAGCTCTTGATATAAAATTCAGTTGAAGAAAAATTTTATGGAGTCAACTTCATTCTATTTTTTTTTATTATATTATATGCTTAAAGTTCTTTATATAATTAGATAATTCTCATAATTAATTTTGAAACAGAAAGTACACAAATGAAATAGAAGGAATGTCTCAAGAAGAGATGAGAGGGAGAGAAGAAGAAACACAAACTGTGTATTATTTCATCTTGTATATCTACTTAAACTTACAGGTCACAAACGTGTGTGGACTGAAAAATGTTGATTTAACCCATGTCTTGTCAAAGATTGAAACGGAGGCATTCAACATGTGCAAGAGTATGATGGAAAGAGGGGAATGGCCTCCTCTCCTAGTCGTATATGATCCTAAAGAAGGGTAAGCTGAGTTTTCCTCTAACATTGACTTGTTGAATAAAATCCTCATTGGTTACCCTTTGAAGTTAGAAATGAGTGTCATTTTAGATCATTCTGGAAATAGGTTTACTGTTGATAGGTGATGGAATCACTATCATTTAGGTTAGTTTTTAGAGTCTTTTTATTACATTTGTGTCGGTTTATGCTACTAACTCTTGGTCCAGAAGAACAAGACTAAAAGAAGATAAAGGAGTTATAAGCACTTAGGAGTGAAGACCGTTCACGAAGCAAAGCTTCTGTTGCTTCACCGCCCCGCGGAGCAGTGTCACCGCCCCTGCGGGTGACACCATACTCCGGAGCGCAGCCTGCACCTTCGCCAGCGCCAGGAACGAAGACTGTCACCACACCTGCGTCAACTCTTGGCGCCCTTACGGTGACTTGCCCTGAAGAAGTGAAGAACAGCGCCCCCGCACCTCTGCCTATGCCTCAAATTGGGAGCGGGAAGATGAAGAGTCGGTGTCACTGCCCCCGCGTTGACACTGAGATGCCCCGGCGGCTCGGCATCAGAAACGACAAGAAGTTGAAGAGTCAGACGTTTGAAGAGCATTAAAGATCCGCCCCTACAGAATGGCCTGGCCGCCCCTGCGGGCTGCGGCCATGAAGAAGATCAAGCATTTTCGCCTGCACCACCCCTGCGGATCTGAAGGCCGCCCCTGCGGTTCAACGATAGAAGCTTTACTCTGATTGTTTACACCACCTTTATGGCATTAAAGGTGGCTGTTTTGGGCCGGCCATTTACTCCTATTTAGTGTCATTTGTAGTATAAATAGTCCTTGGCTAATTGCTAGAATCAAGCACTTTTCATCCAATTTAGAATCCACTTTTTCCATTAAAACTATCTTGCTACCTTTGTAATGAGTTGCTAACTACCTTGCTACATTGGGTTGGTTTGAAGTTGCATTGTTACTTTGGTTGTAAGTTCTTTCTAATATAAGTTTTCATTCAGTAATACTTTGTGTTTCCTTGATCTTCATTGTCAAATTGCATGTTTTACTATCACTTGAGATTGATCGTCTTGGGTTCTAAAGTGCATGCAAAGAACTAGGATTAATAGATTCCGGGTTCGGGTCTTTAATCTAGTAGTAAACTTTAAGTAATAACGGGTTGTAATTGCTTAAAAGAAAGGAGCACAAATATAAAGATATGTTTAACGGTTTTAATCTTTTCTTTATATCCCTTAGTCTTTGTTTGAAAGCTAACTTGTTAATTATTCTTGTAGGTTTACGGAACACTAACGTGTTAAGTTGTGTTGATGCCGGTTGGCTCAACACATATATATGATCGAGACGGGAGATTACTTGAAAACTTGTAAAAAGGAACTCACCAAAGCTAGCAATCGCATGCTAAGAATCAACCTAGTGTAGATTCACCCATTATTGTCTTACTTGTTGCGTTACTTGTTTTCATAAGTTTTGTGTGCATCAATTCAACCAACCCCCCCTTGGTTACTTGTTTCTATAATCAATAACTGAATTTAATAAAAGTACTAAACTCTCTTGGGTTCGACCCCTACTTAACCACTATACTCATTTTAGTGCTAAGTCGGGATTAATTTTGATAAGATAAAAACGACCATAGATAAAAGGTCTTGTCAACTGTACAGGCAGATAAACCCATAAAGGACTGGACAATCATCACAAAATGTGTGGGAGATGTTGATTACCTAAAGAACAAAGAGAATGACAATGGAGATAGCATAATGACATTGCTTTGTGCCAGAGATCCTTCTAACAGTCTTGTTATCTACCTTGATAAGCGAAGCATTATTGCCCGTTTCATCAATGGAATCAACAATTATACACCGTAAGTTCTCTTGCTGAAATGATTTATGGCTTTTAAGTTACCCTTATTATTTTCAATTGTTTCAGCAATTGTCACAATGAGGAGCAACAATCAGTAGTTTTGACACTATTAAAATGATTTCTGGCTTTTGTTGTCATTATGACTTTGTTGTCTATGTGTTTATAGATGAGGGGATCTGGAAGATAGGCTTGAATTCTCTTACATGAAGTTTGATGAACATATGAAATCACAATGTTGTTGGAGATGTTGGGGCATATATTGATAAAACATCACAGGCTGATATTTACACATAGAAGAAGAGAAATATTGGTTCATGAGAGTTAGAGCTACTGATTTGATGCAAGGAGATAAAAAAAATACTTAATATTGGTTTTACCTACTTTTGTTGGGAGATAAAAAAAAAAAAACAAGTAAAATTCGAATAGAAGCTGATAAAAAAAAATCGGGGTCCGATATATATATAGTTGATAATGAAACCGGGAAGAGTGTAGCTAGCAATGCCTAGACAAGCTCGGGCATGTTTCTGCATAAATCCCAGGTTCAATATATATATATATATATATATATATATATATATATATATATGTATGTATCCCTCACGGTTTTGGTTTTGGTTTTGATTTTATATAGATGTTACTTATGCATATAAATATTGAAAAGGATGAGGCGGTGTCTAGAATTGAGGAAAGAATAGCAGCGTGGACATTTCTTCCTAGAAAAAATGGAGAGACTATGCAAGTACTTCGTTACGAGGTTGGTGAGAAGTATGAGCCACATGTTGACTACTTCAGTGACATGAAGAACCAGAAGCAAGGGGGCCATAGAGCTACCACAGTTCTCATCTACTTGTCAAATGTTCACAAGGGCGGGGAAACCGTTTTTCTTGAAGCACTAGTATACAATTCCCTTAATTAAATCTCTCTCTCCATGTAATAGTATATATATATATATATATATATATATATATATATATATATATATATATATATATATATATATATATATATATATATATATATGAACGTATAGGATGCGAAGGAGCAAGCCAAGGATGATGATGATAGCTGGTTCTAGTGTGCAGAAGGTACATTTTGTGGAGCCTCCTAGAATGCACAAAGAGTGGCTCGAGTTTGTGGTGATCCACAAAGACTATCTTCATGAACTAGACAAGGAGTGGCTCGAGTTTGTGGAGCCTCTCATTCAAGAATGCATCGACATTGACTGACTTGTCTATCTTAGTTTTCCATGTAGAGACAATTGGTAAAAAGGGTTTGTTATCTTTTGTGAAGATACATAAGCTACTTTCGGAACGATAGAAACTTGGTTTTTTGATGTTACTATCGGATTATATAATTGGAATATTAATTACATGATGATCTTGCTGAAGCAATTTAGCTTAATTTGTTTATTTTTTGATGAATAATTTTGGTTACGTACAATACGTATTGTGTAATTTAAGCAGTTGCAAAATTACCTATTTTCATTTTAAAAAAACTAGATTACAGTTAAAAAATTACCACGTTTTATGTAGAAACCGGGGAATAAAATTTTAAAAACTGGTAAAAAATACCCCGGTTATTATACTAAAATCGAGGTCCGAAAATTACTAATCTTTTCTGAAAGTTACCCTGGTTTTTTAAAATAACCGGGGTAAAAGTCGGACTCCAGTTTTTTTTATAATAACGGGGTCCGAATTTTACCCCTGTTTTTTAAAATAATTGGGGTCCGACTTTTACCCCGGTTATTAAAAAGCCAGGGTCCGAAAATATTAACTCGGTGACATATACCGGGGTGCGAACGCTCGGACCTCGCTCCCTTTAACCACGCTTCCTTAACCGGGTTCCCATGTACAAAATAACCGGGGTGTAGGGGGGTATTTGTACTAGAGCTCGTAGGAATTATACTTACAAATTACTTGGTCAAGCCCTTCTTTACAAGGACTTTTTACAAGATTTTTTCACACAAAACATTCCTTGGTCAGTTCTTTTTGATGAAAATGTTTGGAAAACTTGCATTGATATTCGTAATTGATGACATGAATTATATGCCATTATAATTATGCATATTGTGGATGTTTTACCTCAGTTTCTCTTGCATTCGAAGAGATTTGTGTACCTTTACGGTTTGTTTCATATATATTTCGGAAATAGAGGTCTACATGAGTTTTGGTTGAATTGTAGGTGAATTCGATGGAATGGAACACAAAAATGGAGCAAGGAGTAGCTAAGGTCAATAAGGAAGCATAAGGAACCTTTGAAGAATCATGAGAAGCAAGGAAAGTGCGTGGAAGAGTCACACAAAGAAGATGGAAAACAAGTCAAGAGACGAGCACTTTCTGTTGTGGAAAATCGGGTGATTTATTGCCTGGATCGGACGATTTTTCTGTAGGAAAAATCGGACGAGTTATGTGATAGATCGGTTGATTTTCTCTTGTGACCGTCTAAAAATATAACATTCGAAAGCCCAAAGCTATTGGGCCTAAAGAGGGAGATTATTTGCAACCCATTAGCGAGTAGGGTTATGTTGGAACCCTAGGAGACGAAAAACAAAAGTCGCACAAAACGTGATTGACGGCATACGATAGAGATTGGAGATTCTTGGAGAGAAAGATTTGCGGAAGGGAGATAGAGTTCAAGATTCAAGAAAGTTGTGAGATCTTTGATTATTGTTCATTATTATGATTTGTGAACACATATTTCTAAATGTTTTGAGAGACTCTATTGAAGTTTTGAAGGATTGATTACAAATTTTGGAGATTTATTGAGTTTTATGCAAAGTTTGGTTTTTATTTGGTTTCCTTTATTCAATCTTGATTTTGATTCAATTATGAAAATGGTTGGCTAAAAACCTTGTGATTCTGGGGAGAATAGTTGATGATTGAGGTTTAGATGATGATAGACTGAACTCATTTAACCATTTGGACCCTAAGAGTTGAGATTTAATTAGTGCTATTGCGAAAAATCGCGGTGTTCTTGAGAAAATCGGTTGATTTTCCCTAGAATAGTCCGATTTTTCTCTCTAACGTTCCTTAATTAATTTATCCTTTAACCTTGCCTAAAACCTAGCCTAAAACCTAGCCCTGCTTAACCTTTATAACCCTTGTCCAAGTGTAAGAAGAGACTTCATCATTGATTCTTCACGTGGTAACCAAAGTTTGCAAGATTCGGGTAATAGAGAGACTCAACATCCTCTATTAAGGTTTGAGTGTGCCTTTCACCTCTACCTTCGAGAGTCATATCCTTGGGTTTTAGTGAGTGGTTTGAGTGTTAATCCTTACCTTGAGTACTCTTCTTGACGAGACTCAACATCCTTCGGGTTGAGAGCTTCTAAGTTGGGATAAGTGAGTAGTGAAACTTCACCATACAATATTCCTTTCTTCGAAACACATAACCTTGGCAATACCAACTTTGTCCTATGATCTTTAGAATGTCTTGAATCGAAAGCCGCGGTCAGATACTTGAATCCTTGGAATCATTTGTCTCTTACATCTTTACAAAAGCTTTTACATCTTGCCAGACAGTATTTGAATCGATTTTATTCTCACCAAATCCCTGAGTTCGACTATGGAATTTCTTGCTTTACTACAGTTGATCCGTACACTGCGGTTTTCGGGTGTCTGGCTTGGGAGCTTTTGCTCTTGTTATTTGATATATCTACCTTATTGTTCTTGCAAATTTCTCTTTAGGTACATGCGAAGGCTCGATCTGAGAAAGACCTCGTTCCTGTTGACCCTGAACCGGAGAAGACTCTCAAGAGACGGTTAAGGGAGAAAAAAATGGCTGAACACAATGAAAAGAACCTTCAAGATGAGTTGGACGAAACTCGAGCTCTCCTTAATGCAAGTGAAAGAAGACTTCTTGAGGAGAAAGCTATAACTCGCGCTGATAGAGAGCGTTTTCAAGCTGAATTGGATGGAATCCAGGCGATGGTACGACAAGCAAACTTGGAGAAAGCCGCCAAGGATGAGAAAGGCGAATCATCCGATGATGATATGCCTGAGCTCGAAGATATACCACCTAATCCACCACTTAATCCTCGCACACCTGTTAGAGAGGCGAGAGTTGCTCCTATCGTGGCTGAACCACGAACTCTTGGGCAACATATGGATCCGAATCAACAGCCACGCCGTTTGGGTGTGAATCTCGGAGATCCAGATGAGCATGGCTATGTATTTCGCCCTCAAGTCATTACTATGATCCGTCAAAGTCAGTTTGGTGGAATGGAAACAGAATCTCCGCACCAACAATTGCAGTATTACGAGATTCTTATGGAGACTTTGAAGCCCTCCAAGAGCAATCAACAACAACTATAAGTTGAGACCCTTCTTTTTCTCTTTGAAGGACAAGGCCTTAGCTTGGTATCAATCTCTTCCAACTGGAAGAGTTAACACATGGGAGGAGATGACTTCAGAATTCCTCACCAAGTTCTTTCCGCCATCCAAGACGGCGGAGTTGAGAGGTAAAATAAATGCTTTTTCTATGAAACCTAATGAAAGTTTGTTTAAATCTTGGGAAATGTTCAAGGATCTTCTATTAGATTGCCCTCACCATGGCATTTCAAAGCTAGAGTTGTTGGAGATTTACTACAAGGGATTGGATGTGGAAACTCAATTCAAACTTCAATCTATTTCTTGTGGAACTTTTATGGAAATGACGGATGATGATGCTTGGGACTTTATTGAGAAGCAAGCTCTAGTGATTGAGAAGTATTCCATAGGAAGATTGAGAGTGAGAATTGAGATTCCGGAGAACCGGGAGCAAGGTTGAATCCAACAGCCCAAGCTCAAATCTTCTCCTTTAACAATGAGATTAAGGAGCTAAAGGAAGTTTTGAAGTCCATCATTCAATCGAAAAAGGAGCAGGATGTTGGCTATCTAGGATGAGAGAACAATCAAGGGAATAGGAATAACAACCGGAACAACCATTGGAACAATAACAACAACAACAACAACAATAGGAACTTCAACAAAAATTGGAGATCCAATCAGCAAAATTCCGGTAATCCTTATTCCCATGCTGAAAATTCACTAACACCTCCTTCTTCTTCTACCCCTTTGAAAAGTCAGTGACAAGCTTCATCGAGTTTGAACCAGCCGGAGAAGGACAAACTTGAAGCGATGATGGAAACAATCTTGGGGAAGATGCAAGGAATAAAGAATTCCATCACTTCGATTTCTAAAGCTCAAAAAGCTTTGGAGAATCAAGTGTTTAGCAAAGCCGGAGAAGTTCTTAAGGGCAATCCGAAGGGAAGGGTGATGGCAATTACTATAAGAAGTGATGTAACAACCACCGATCCACGACCCGCACTCGTCGAAGTCCCCGTCGAGAAGGAGAAAGAAAAGAAGAAGGACGATGTCTATGTTCCTCCTCCAGCTTACAAGCCATCACTACCTTTTCCTTAATCTAGAGCGAGAGCGCGTCTAGACAAGCATTTCGGTAAGTTTATTGATATCATGAGCAAACTGCATATTAACATACCTTTTATGGATGCAATTTTAGGTATGTCGGCTTATGGGAAGTTCCTAAAGGAGATCCTCTCCAGCAAGAGGAAACTAGAAGATTTCGGTGAAGTTAAGATGAGTTCGGAGTCATTCGAACTTATCAAGACTATGACGGAGAATATGCCACCTAAACTGCGTGATCCATGATCATTTTGCATACCTATTGGAGTAGGAGAAGTCACATACGATGCACTTTGTGACCTTGGAGCAAGTGTGAGCATCATTCCACTTGCTTTATGCAAGAAAGTTGGTTTAGGAGAGCCTAGACCGGTGAAGATGACACTCTACATGGCTGGTCGTTCCATCACTAGACCTGTTGGAATCATAGAGGACATTCCCATAAAACTTGGTAAGTCTTACATTACTATAGATCTCATTGTGCTTGACATTCCTGCAGATTGTCCAGCTCCCATCATATTTGGGAAACCATTCCTTGCAACCTCCGTGCATGGTAGATTGCAAGAATGGGCAGCTATCATTCAACATAGGAAAAGAGAAGGTGGAATTTGTACTCTCCTTCTTGATCAAAGGGCCAGCTATACGAGAAGATGTTTTTAACATCTTTGATGAAGAAGAGTCTAGAGAAGTGGTGAGTTCGATCTTGATCAAAGATCCACTTAAAAAGGTTCTAACCATAAGCATCGTTGAGGAAGGTATGGAACATGATTGTGATGATGTGATTCAGGCATTGGAAGATGCAGAGAAAGAGCCAGAAGCAAGATTTGAAGAGCTGAAGGAAATCCCGAAAGAAGCTGAAAAAATCGACCTACACAAAGGAAATCGGGCACTTTTTGACGATGCAACCCGATTTTTAACAATAGAAAGAAAAATCGGGACAAAAATCGACCGATTTGACTCAGGGGAAGTCATTTTTTCTGCTATTTCTCCGACTTCTACAAATTCAATCGCAAGTGTTCTTGGCTGTAGCAGCACACTTCCTCAACCTTCAGAGACTTCTCCAATTACAACCCTTGGATCAAGATTCATCCATCAAAGCCCCACCATCATTGGAGTTGAAACCACTCCCTACACATCTAAGGTACGCATTTCTTGGACCTAACTCAACATATCCTGTGATAGTTAGTGCGAACTTGAATGATGATGAACAGTAATATTTTACGTTTACACCCCAACTTGTTTTAGCTTTTTAGAGATAGCCGTAAATGTTTATGAGGCTTTTCAAAATGGTACAACTTTTCGAACCCTATTACATGCTATCAATGACATGAAATCGAAATGGCTAAAATATTATAACGAAATTCCCCTGATTTATCTTATAACCGCCGTTTTTTTTATCTTAGACTTAAAATTGATAGTGTTTCCAATGTGTTGGTTATTTATTATGATTATTTTGGGTTTAGATGTCATAGTTAATAACATTATATCTTTAAAATTCCTCAAGTGACGGTGAGGGTTTTCACTTGTTTCACCGATGAACTTGCCTCCCCATATCATTTTTGTAGTGGAGGCACTCACGACAAATTCTTCAGCATCGTTGTTTGGAAACACCCAAGTGTGGGTAGGGGTGGACTGTTTAAGGTCATCCTTGCTTACAACATGTGTGGTGGATTAGCGTCGTCCATATATTGTCTTTCAAGATTCCAAAATGGGGTAAAAAAACAAAAAGAAAGCCGCAAATCAAAGTAACAAGAAAACTTATGATGTAGGTCTATTGGAGACAGCCAAACTATATGTCGTCCCCGGTGATGGCGCCAAAACTTGATCGTGAAAGTTTTAACATAAATAGTTAACAAAAACCTTCCCCACAAGGATACGAGATTTGATGTAGTATATTCCGGTATTAAATTCACAAGGACACATTTGTATTGGTTGAAACAAATAAACAAATATGTTAAGCTAAAGAGAGATAATGAATGGGTAAAATCAAGTTTGTAGGAATTAATTCGTGAACATAAAGCAATAGGAAACAAGATGCGAAATGGTATAATTGGGATGAGTAAATTAAGGAAGTGAGTATCCCACTATGGTGAATCAAATAGCAATGATGTATGTGAATAATATGAACTTCAATCCGCAATAATGTAGGTAATTGATAGCATCAAAACATACATGTTTTCTACCCTATTACTCATGATGTTTTACACATCTACTTATAATGAATAATGCGTTCATATTGTGTTTTCGGTATCTACTTCCAGCCCTATTTCACATTTCATGCATTCAAGGCTCATTCTGAGGCATTTACTGATGAATTCACCAAACCATGCATAAGAGATTGATCTTCCTTGAAGTCAAGTGTCGCAATAACAACATCTCATATGACTAAGGATCAACTGTTCAAGAAGCTAAAGAACCACCTTGGATTAAAGTGAAGAACCTACCTTCAAAGGAGCATAAGATCATACAAGACGACATTTCCAAACGAGCTTAAACCACATGTGAAACAATCTATAAGTCGTATGATGGTCGTTTCATTTGGCCGTTTGGATCAGCCCATTGCTCTCATGCAAGATCAACCCAAATATTGAAGGTTCGCAACTCAGACGGTGTCCTTACAAGAAGTCCTACTGCTTCCATGTCAGTCCATGGTTGTTTGATGGTTATTTCACCTAGCAGTTTGGACTACGGCGACAACATTGCTATTTGACCTATTTTCATATCAGTTTTCTAGGCTTTCTATATCAGTTTTAGCTTGTGAATTTTTCTATATATTTACCTTTATAGACTTGATGCGGGGTTGATGCCACAGTTTCACGATCTAGATTAGAATTCCACGAAACAGCAACAGAAGCAAATCTCGGTCAATACTCTCGGGTGAGATTATTATTGGTGGGGCCGAGATTTATGATAATCGAACACAAAGAACGTGAGTTGATGGAATGAGAATGTAAAGATAAGAAGATGATATATGGACTGAATGATGGAAATATAGAAAGATATGAACCAAGTTATTCTTGCAAAGAACCTTGACCAATTGGATCAAAACCCCTTAACAAATAGCTTATCTTAACCCTCCCTTCTTCAACCTTACACAAGTCTTCTAAATAAGACAAGCACAAGGAGGGACTAGAATTGGCTAGGAGCACCAATCTTTAAGAAGATTAACGCACATAAGTACATCCTAGCAAGGACTCACAACGATTCAATCAAAGGTTATCTTTTTGATTGAATAGGAATGAATAAAATGCAAACTTCATAAACGAAGTCACATGTCTCACAATATGTGTGGAAATCAATAATCAAATTCAACTAACTATAATCTCGTCCTTCTAAGGCTATTTATAGTCGAGATTCCTCTAAAAGATAAAATAAAAGATAATCCTAAAAGATAGGATCAATAGCAAAAGGCTATTTAAAGATATTAAAATAAAATAACTAACAACTAAGAAGATCTCAACTGGATCTTTGTGATTCTCGACAGAAGCAAATCTTGATTGGGATCTAAGGCGAGATTTCGTTCTGAGGGTTGAGATTTTGACTGGCTTGCTCAAGTCTCGATTTAGCCATATTTCTCGACTCCTTGATCATCTTCACTCTTGTAAGGTCCTTCCACAATAGACACTAATGTTACTAAAGAAGGCTTAGACACAAGTAGAGTCTCTTTAGATGTACATGTTGTCAATAAGCTAGCAACCACTTCTTGGATGGACCTTGCTCTTAATCTAGTGGTAGATCCTTCTATGCCATGACTTGAAGATGATGTAGCCTCCTTCTACTTCAATGCTTTTGCTCTAACTCTAGTGATTGGTCCTTGTATAGTTGGTTTTGGGGATGGTCCCTCATCATACTCCCCCTCTTGAAAAAGACTTGTCCTCAAATCATTACCATGCTCATCATTAGACACAAAAGGACTCAAATCTCCTACATTGAAGGTAGGGCTCACGCCATACTCCTCCGGAAGCTCCAAAACATAAGCGTTGTTGTCAACCTTACGTTTACTCAAAATGGTCCATCTCCTCTTGGAAACAAGTTAGACTTCATCTTCTCCGGAAATCACTCTTTCCTTAAATGCAACCAAACTAGATCTCTTGGCTTGAATAGCATTTCCTTGCGATTCCTATTGGCCTTGGTAGCCACGGCCTTGCCCTTCTCCTCTAGCCTTATGTGTGTCTTCTCATGCAACTCCTTGATGAACTCAACCTGTTTTTCTGCATTTAAAATCTACTTGCTCCTTAATTGGAAACGATATAAGATCAAAATGGGTCAAATAATTCAACTCATAGACACACTCAAAGGGCGTTAGGTTAGTAGATAAATGTAAGGTTCGATTATATGTGAATTCAACATGTGGTAACACGTCTTCCCAAGCATTCAAATTATCCTTTAAAACAACCTGCAAAATAGTAGTTAAGGTCCTATTAGTAACCTCCGTTTGACCATCCGTTTGAGGATGACTAGAGCTTGAAAATAAGAACCTAGTTCCTAGCTTTTCCCAAAGAGTCTTCCAAAAGAAACTAAGAAACTTAACATCTTTATCACACACAATAGTCTTATGTACTCCATGTAATCTAATAACTTCCCTAAAGAACAAGTTAACAACATTATAAGCATCATTGCTCTTATGACAAGCAATAAAATGAGCCATTTTAGAAAAACGATCAACAACTACAAAAATAGAATTTCTCTCCTTCTCAGTCCTAGTTAACCCTACAACAAACTCCATACTAATGTCAAGTCATGTTGAGGTAGGTGTAGGAAAGGGGGTGTACAAACCATGTGGTTTCAGTCTAGCCTTAGCTTTCAAGCACCAATACATCTCTTAATCATGGTCTCTACATATTTAAGCATATAAGACCAATAAAAGTGTGAATGCAGCATATAAAATGTCTTATCCCTACAAAAATGTCCCATTAAACCTCCCATATGAGCTTCCTCAACAAGTATAAGTCTAAGAGAACATCTAGGAATGCACACTTTATCCATACGAAACAAAAATCCTTTAAATAAATAGAATTTATCATGGGAATTTCGTGTACTACAATGCTCATAGATGTCACCAAAGTCGAAATCACCTACATATAGATCCTTAATATCATGGAAACTTGAAACCTTAGAATCCATAGTAAAGATCAAAGAATGTCTACTAAAAAGGGCATCAACAACAACATTATCTTTTCCTTTCTTATACTTAATGACATATGGACAAATTTCTATAAACTCCATCCATCTACCATGCCTACTATCCAACTTATGTTGACTCCTAAAATGCTTTAAAGAATCATGATCAGTCCTAAGGATGAATTCATTAGGCCATAGATAATGCCTCCATGTCTTGAAAACTCGAAATAATGCTTACAGTTCTTTATCATATGTCGAATAATTCAAGCATGCTTCTTTAACTTTCTCACTAAAGAATGCAAGTGGTTTACCTTCTTGCATAAGCACGCCTCCTATACCAATTCTTGACTCATCACACTCGAATTCAAAGGGTTTGGTGAAGTCCGGAAGTGCTAGAATAGGTGCATGTGATAGTTGCCACTTCAACTCCTTAAATGCCTTCTCTTGCACATCTCCCCACTCGGATTGTACTTGCTTCTTCGTGAGAGACGTGAGGGGGGATGAAATAGTACTAAAATCTCTTACAAAACTCTATATAAGGTAGTCAATCCATGGAAGCTTTTGAGCATGTCCTATAGTCGTGGGTGTGGCCACTCTTGGATTGCTTTAATCTTCTTTTCATCCACTTCTAGACCTCTTGTACTCACTACAAAGCCAAGGAAGATAACTTGCTTAGTATTAAACTCAAATTTCTTAATATTAACATATGAAGATTCATTTCTAAGAGTTCCAAGTACTTCCCTTAAGTGCTCCTCATGTTCCTCAAGTGATTTGATGCATATGAGGATGTTATCAAAGTAAACCACCAAAAAAATTTCAATGTAGTGACGTAGCACATGATTCATCAAGCTCATGAATGTGTTAGGAGCATTAGTCAAACCAAAAGGCATAACAACCACTCGTATAGGCCGAATTTTGTCTTAAAGGCCATCTTTCACTCATCTCCTTTCCGCATCATGATTTGATGATATCTACTTTTAAGATCAATCGAGAATATGGTGGATCAGCTAAGCTCATCTAACATATCGTCCAAACGGGGAATGAGATATCGATACTTGATAGTAATGTTATTGATTGCTCTACAATCAACACACATCCTCCTAATATTATTTTTCTTAGGTACTAAAAGGAAGGGAACTGCACACGGACTCAAGCTCTCTCTTACATAGTCTTTATTCAAAAGCTCTTGAATCTCTTGACTTTCTTGAGGACTCATCCTATAAGTGGGTTGATTAAGGAGTGTAGCTCCTGGAATCAAGTCAATTTGATGATCAATGCCTTGAAAAGGTGGAAGTCCTGCAAGAATATCATCCGGAAATACATCACAAAACTCCTGCAAAATAGTTAGGATGGTTTGGGGTAAGGTATCTTTGACTTCATCACTTAGAGTCATAAGGCTTTTACATAGACTCATAAGAACAACATCCAAAGGAATGAAATCATCGATGTACTCTTTCTTGGATACTAAAAGAGTTCTTGAGGGCGAGATTTCTACACTAGGGCAAGATTTTGAGGCACTAGGGCGAGAATCTGCACTGGATTGAGAAGCTACTGCACTAGGGTGAGATTTTGATGATCTCAGGCAAGATTATGCATTTCTAGGGCTAGATTCGTCAATAGGGCGAGGTTTTAATAATCTCGGGCGAGATTCTGCATCTATGGGTCGAGACTCTTCACTGGAGCGCCTTTCTCGTTCCTTTCCTTTGCCAAAATCTTGCTCCTTGCGTTTGTCCTTCTTCTTCTTATAATGTTCAAAAACCTTCAATGGAGTCATGGGCTTGAGGGTGATTTTGTGTCCATTAAACTCAAATGAATGCTTATTAGTAAATTCATCATGCTTGACTCTCCTATCGAATTTTCATGTATGTCCTAATAGAACATGACATGCTTGCATGGGAACAATATCACACACAATAGTATCCTCATATTTACCTAAAGTGATGGTGACTCTAGCTTGCATATTCAACTTCATTTCACCACAATCATTCATCCAATGCAAATTATATGGTCTAGGATGATAGAAAGTAGTAATTTGCAATTTATTGATCAATTCATCACTAGAAATATTGTAACAACTACCACTATCAATAATCATGTTACGCACCTTTCCTTGAACAAGACATCTAATATTAAAAAGGTTCTCCTTTTAGTTATCCTCACATGGGGCTATCTTAGAATGCAAAGTTCTATCAATCAATGATTCTCCATGCTCATAGTCGATGCCCCGTCACTATCACTAGCACTATCATGTTCTTGTAATGCATTAAGGTGGGTATGATCATGTTCTTCTTTACTTTCATATTGTCCTTGTTGATTTATGAATAAAACCCTTTTATTAGGACAATATCTTATATAATAGACTCTAACTTGACATTTTAAACATACGATATCTCTACAACGTAGAGTTAAAAGTGCTCCCTTTAGGATCCTTTGAAGGCTCATTCAAAGGGCGAGATGGTTTAGCACTCGGCGAGATTTTTGAAGCACCTTGGTCGAGATTTCGATCCCTTTTCTCGTCCTTGGTCGAGGTTGAATCTTGGTCTTGGGCTCATTGGGTCCTATTATTTTGTTGCTTCCATGAACAAGTAGAGCCATAATTCGTCGTGGTTTCTTGGCTCATTCCTTAGAATTTCTTTTCTACCTTGATGGCCAAATGCAACAAAATAGTCATGGTAGCATAGGGATATAAATCAATTTCATTAGCTAAGGATGAATGCAAAATTCTTAAAAATCAAGCCATAGTAGACTCCTCATCCTCTATAACAATAGCTTTCACCATCGCCATTTGCATGAATGTGTAGTCTTCTTCTACACTCATAGAACCTTGCTTGAGGTTCTCCAATCGTTGCATTACTTACTTAGCATGATGTTCAGGTAAAAATCTTGCTCTCATCAATGCTTTCATTTGCTCCCAAGTGTTGATGTCCAGATCTAGCGTTCTCCTTTCTTTGTCAAGATGATCCCACCACGTACACTAAGGCATAACCTTGGAATTCCAATGCAAAAAGTTGGATCTTCCTTTGCTCACTAAAGTTATGGCAAATTGACAAGACAAAATTTGTTCAATTTTAGTCCCCCGCCCCATAAAAATGTCCGGATCACACTTGCCTTCAAAGCTTGGAATTTTGACCTTCACTTTCCCAATTTCGTGGCTCTCTTGGGGAGGTCTATAAGGACATTGGTGACGTCTAGGATAGTCTCTCCAAATGCCCTCTTCATCTTCTTCCTCGAATTCCTGAAAATTGTCAAAAAATCCTGGAATATTAGGTGCATTAAAATGAGGGTTATAGGGGTGCATACTTGGCCCATGTGGGGCTCTTGAGGAGGTTTTAGGGCTGGAACATTGGTTGGGCATTGAGAGCTCCCACCAACCTTGAACATAGATATCGGCTGGAATCTTGGCTGACTTTGGCCAAGATTATTAGGGCGAGATTCCTCGTTGGGGAGAGATTCTAGTGAACCGATTCATCGACTAATCTCACAACTATTTCTATGAGTTGTTTCAATTTATCTATGGCTTCGGGACTCAATTGTGTGCCCCTTTGTGATCTTCGATGACTATTAGACATCCTACATAATGACATAAAGTAACAATAAACTTCTGAAGTTAGTGAAAACGAAAGTTCCTTACTTGTTTTCTCTCACACTCACACTCTGTTGTGATATCGCAAGCTAATTTGATGTAATTGTCTTGGATGGATTAATACTCCTCTAAGTTCGATGAAATAGTATCAACTAGAATCTCCTTGGATGATTTAAGAAGTCAAATTGGTTTGGAAAAGGTTCTTGTATTGGAAGATAGTTAAGGAACTCTTGCTAGAAGTCTCTTCGCACAATTGACACAAAGTAGAAAGAATATTGCAAGTAGACACAACTAGTTTAATAGAAAGTATATATATTATCTAACACACCCAAAGAAATAGTCTCAATGTGTTTAGAGTAGAAAAGAGGCAAGAAATAGGCACAAAAGAGATTAAGAAGAAAGTTTGACGTACCTTGAACTTATGAAATTAGAGAGAGATAGCCGGGATTTGTTTCGATCTTGACTGAGGCAAAACTTAGTCAAAATCTCGGCTGAGATTATCTCAAGGGGGAGATCAATTAGTGAGGTGTGTTTAGGCTATGAACTGGATCAAGGTTATTATAGAACTTCTTCTCTAGATGTCCTCTTGAACTTAGCACACTTGAATTTCTCAACTTTTGCCTCAATATTTTCGATAAAATCACAATAGTAGTGAATCTCGACCTAAATCTCGGACGAGATTTTGGACTAGGGGTCGAGTTTATCGAATCGGAAACTATTTTACGGCCACCACTGAATATGCTTGTAGTATACTCATCCCTTATTGCCTTGATGATCCCTTCTTAGTTGGATCGCAACAACTCGTACTCGAAAGGCTCTTCCAAAACTTTAGGGGATAATTGATGATATGAAAGGGCGTTGGGAATATGGTATGGAGCTTTTCACCTTTGGCTTTCTTGTGGAGCTATGGGATGGGTAGATCGAATAATAAGGCTACCGTAGATGGTTATAGGAAGAGATTTTGGGATATATATTCGATTAGGATTTGAAAGACATGATAAGATCTCACCTACTAGATAAGATCTCAACAATAAGATTGCTTGTCAATCTCTTTCCTCCTTGGATTTAACAATTGGATATAATTAGATTTGACTCAAATCTAATTTGGATATTGATTGGATAAATACAAAATTACAAAACTTGTTTTCCAAGTAAAGCAATAATCTCGGCGTTGTGGACCACAATTCTCGAGCGAGATTTTGCTAAGGGCCGACGAGGTTTGAGTTTAGGTTTTCGTATGTCTTGTGTTTGGGATATGGCTTTTCTCTTTTCTCCCATAGACACAAGACAAAGCACATTAAACTTAAATAATCTCACAAAATATTTGCAACAAGAAAGGACTCAATTTTTATATGACTCAAATAAGACTCAAAATAAAAATTACTCAAACCGTAGGTGTGGCTGAGTTGGACTTCAATCGACTGTGCTCTGAGAAACACTTTGATGCAGGGTTGCTGCCATAGTTTCCCGATCTAGATTGGAATTCCACAAAACAGTAACGATTGCAAATTTCGGTTAATAATCTCGGGCGAGATTATTATTGGTGGGGTCGAGATTTGTGAAACTCGAACACAAAGAACGTGAGTTGATGGAATGACAATGTAAAGATAAGAAGATGATATATGGACTGAATTGAGGGAAATATAGGAAGATACGAACCAAGGTATACTTGCAAAGAACCTTGACCAATTGGGTCAAAACCCCTTAACAAAGAGCTTATCTTAACCCTCCCTTCTTCAACCTTACACAAGTCTTCTAAGGCGCCGGGCCCGGATGGGTTTTCGGCTAAGTTCTTCAAGGCTGCTTGGGAGGTTGTTGGGGCTGAGTTATGTGTTGCAGTGAAGGAATTCTTCATCAATGGTAAACTTTTGACACAGTTGAATCATACAATTGTATCATTAGTGCCTAAGAGAGAGATGCCGAGTAGTGTAGACCATTACCGACCAATTTCTTGTTGTAATGTGGTCTACAAAGTGATATATAAGGTGATGACTATGAGGTTGAGAAAGTGTTTACCATACCTCATTGATCCAGCCCATACGGCTTTTGTGCCCGGCCGGCTCATGTCCGACAATATCTTCCTTGTGCAAGAGTTGTTAAGGCGCTACAATGTGAAAAGGGACACAAGAAGTTGCTTCCTCAATGTGAATCTTGCAAAGGCTTATGATACCGTATCATGAGAGTTCTTGGAATTGACATTAAGGAAGCTTGGCTTCCCGGATCAGTTTGTTGGTTGGGTCATGGAGTGTGTTACGATGGCTTCTTACTCAATTAAGGTCAACAAGGAGATACATGGATTCTTTCCGGGGAAGAGAGGGTTACGTCAAGGTGATCCTTTGTCTCCATTGTTATTTGTGTGTTGTATGGAATTCTTCTCAAGAATGCTTAAATCCGAGACAAGTAAACCGCACTTTCGGTTTCACCAACATTGTGAGGAACTCGGATCTCTCACCTTGCATTCTCTAATGACATTGTGTTATTTAGTAGAGGGGATGGGGACTCAGTTGGTACACTTATGAGCTGCTTGCACAGATTTGGAGAGGTTAGTGGATTGAGGGTGAGCCTGCCGAAGTCCTCAATGTACCTTGCTTCGGTTCTGGATGAGGAAGCTAGCCGGTTGCATGGTATAATTGGGTTTGCATTGGGCACTTTCCCTTTCCAGTACCTTGGCATCCCGATGGCTCCACATATATTACGGGCTGCAGATTATACACCCTTTATTGACAAGTTTGCTAACCATGTCAATGCTTGGAATAAGAAGCATATTTCATTTGCCGAAAGATTGGAACTTATCTCATCGGTTCTCCAAGGTATTGAAAGTTTTTGGCTTTCTTTACTACCGGTTCCGAGGCTTGTGATGGACCGAGTTATCAAGTTATGCCGTAGCTTCTTGTGGTCTCGGCCTAGAGTTGCGTGGGATAAGGTATGTAAGCCTAAGAGAGAAGGTGGACTTGGCCTTCTTGATTTGAAGCCTTGGAATGATGCTTTCATGTGCAAGCATTTTTGGCATATTCATGATCAACGGGATTGTTTGTGGGTCAAGTGGGTTCATTATCGATACTTGCAAGTTGCGAACCCTAGAGATTGGCAAGCCCATCGACGTGACTCACCATTGATTAAGGCAATCATCGTTGTTAAGGATATGATGGTTGCATTGGAGATGGATGATGAGGGACTTGGTGGTGTCATGTCATCATTATGCCGAGGAGGGAGATTTAAGGTGACTTTGGCCTATAATCTGTTACGGGCTGTTTGCGACCATGTACCATGGCATCGGGAGGTTTGGGACACAAGACACACACCAAGACATGCTTTTATTGTTTGGATGGGGGTGCTTGGCCGGCTGTCCACTCATGATCGAATGAGATTCCTTGATATTGACCCAAATTTCCACTTATGCAAGTGATGACATGAATTATATACCATTATAATCATGCATATTGTAGAGGTTTACCTCGATTTACCTTACATTTAGAGAGAATTTGTGTACCTTTTGATCTTATTTCATTTATATTCCAAAAATAGAGGTCTATACGAGTTTTGGTTGAATTATAGGTAAATTCGGTGGATTTGGAAGCAAAAGTGGAGCAAGGAGCATCTAAGGCTATTAAGGAAGCTTAAGGAGTCTTAGAGGAGTCACAAAGAGCAAAGGAGTTGTGTAAAAGAGTCACAAAAGGGAGGAAGGAAACAAGCTAAGAGACGAGCATTCTCTGTTGAAGAAAATTGTGCCACTTACTATAAAAATCGGACGATTTATGTACATATAAATCGAACGGTTTCCTTCAATTATTTGACAACACGATTTTCTTAACTTTTGGCCAAAGAAATATCACGACCCAAAGCCCATCATTTTTGGGCTTGAGACAAGTTTTGCCAAGCGGCCCATTAGCAAGGAACTATACATTGGAACCCTACGAACGAAAATCGGGATCTGGCAGTGGGAAATATTTACACAATTTGGAGAGATTGAAGATTCTTGGAAGGAGATTGAAGGGAAGTGTCGAGAAGTCAATCTTTACCATTAGTGTGAGATCCTTTGTGTCCCTTTCCGATTCTTGTGGTTTGTGAACACATTACTGAGTGTTTTAAGAGATATTTTGATTAGATTTGAGAATTGTTTACAGATTTGGAGATTATTGAGTTTATATTCAAAGTTCGGGTTTATTTGATTTAATTCATTCAATCTCAAATTTGATTTGATTTTGTAAATGGTTGGCTAAAACCCTTGTGATTCTAGGGAGAATAGTTGATGATTGAGGCTTAGATGATGATAGACTGGACTCATTTAACCATTTGGACCCTGAGAGTTTAGATTTTAACTTTGCGACAAACAAGAAAATCGCCTTGTTCTTGGGAAAAATCGGATGATTTATTCAAGAACAGGTCGATTTATTCCCCTGGCGATCTTTAATTGATTTATTCTTTAACCAAAGTTAATCCTTGCCTAAATCTCAACCTTACTTAACCCTTTTAACCTCTATTTAAGTGTGTGAACAGACTTTGTCATTGATTCTACATTTAATAGATTAAGATTACAAGATTTGGGTAATAGAGAGACTCAACATCCTTATTAAAGGTTTAAGTGTACTTTCTATCTTTACCTTGGAGAGTCATATCCTGGGGTTTTGGGTAGTTAGTTTGAGTATAATTCATGTCCTTAGATCTTTCTATATTGCAGCCTCAACAACCCTTATAGAGAGAACCTTTGGATTAGACATATAGGTTTTGGAACTTCGCCGTACGATTCCTACCTTTGAAACACGTAACCTTGGCAACATCAACTCTATCCTTTAATCTTTAGAAGTGTCTTGAATCGGAAGCCGCAGTCGGATACTTGAATCCTTGAAATCATTTACCTCCTTTATTAATCACAAAAGCTTTTGCACTTTGTTAGATAATTGAAATCGATTGTATTCTGACCAAGTCCCTGAGTTCGACTCTGGAATTTCTTGCCTTACTACAGCTGATCCGTACACAGCGGGTTCGCTTTTGCTTAAGTTCTAGATATAAATTTAAGACTTTGACGCAAACACTTTTGAGCGAACAAGTTTTTGGTGCCGTTGCCGGGGATTTGGTCTAGACCAAATTCGGTTTTCGGTTGTCTGGCTTGGGAGCTTTTTCTCTTGTGATTTGATTTGTCTACTTGAGAGATATTTTGATTAGATTTGAGAATTGTTTACAGATTTGGAGATTATTGAGTTTTTATTCAAAGTTCGGGTTTATTTGATTTTATTCATTCAATCTCAAATTTGATTTGATTTTGTAAATGGTTGGCTAAAACCCTTGTGATTCTAGGGAGAATAGTTGATGATTGAGGCTGAGATGATGATAGACTGGACTCATTTAACCATTTGGACCCTGAGAGTTTAGATTTTAACTTTGCGACAAACAAGAAAATCGCCTTGTTCTTGGGAAAAATCGGATGATTTATTCAAGAACAGGTCGATTTATTCCCCTGTCGATCTTTAATTGATTTATTCTTTAACCAAAGTTAATCCTTGCCTAAATCCCAACCTTGCTTAACCCTTTTAAACTCTATTTAAGTGTGTGAACAGACTTCGTCATTGATTCTACATTTAATAGATTAAGATTGCAAGATTTGGGTAATAAAGAGACTCAACATCCTTTATTAAGGTTTAAGTGTGCTTTCTATCTTTACCTTGGAGAGTCATATCCTAGGGTTTTGGGTAGTTAGTTTGAGTATAACTCATGTCCTTAGATCTTTCGATATTGCAGCCTCAACAACCCTTATAGAGAGAACCTTTGGATTAGACATATAGGTTTTGGAACTTCACCGTACGATTCCTACCTTTGAAACACGTAACCTTGGCAACATCAACTCTGTCCTTTGATCTTTAGAAGTGTCTTGAATCGGAAGCCGCAGTCGGATACTTGAATCCTTGAAATCATTTACCTCCTTTATTAATCACAAAAGCTTTTGCACTTTGTTAGATAATTGAAATCGATTGTATTCTGACCAAATCCCTGAGTTCGACTCTGGAATTTCTTGTCTTACTACAACTGATCCGTACACTGCGGGTTCGCTTTTTCTTAAGTTCTAGATATAAATTTAAGACTTTGACGCAAATACTTTTGAGCGAACAAGTTTTTGGTGCCGTTGCTGGGGATTTGGTCTAGACCAAATTCGGTTTTCGGTTATCTGGCTTGGGAGCTTTTGCTCTTGTGATTTGATTTGTCTACTTGAGTGATTTTTGCAGAATCTTTAGGTGTATGCAAAAGACTAGATCTACCAAAGATCTAGTTCCTTTTGATCCCGAATTGGAGAAAACTTTGAGAAGAAAGTTGATAGAGAAAAAGATGGCTGAAAACAATGAGAGAAACATCCAAGCGGAGTTAGATGAAGCTCAACTTTAACTCAAGTTGAGTGAGAAGGCTCGTATGGAAGAATTGGAGCATCATCAATTCCAAATGGATGAGCTCAAGGCTATGATGTTGGACATGAAGTTGGAGATGAATGATGCTAAGAAGAAGAAGGTCAAGAAACCTAAGTCCACTAGAGTTGAATCATCCAACGATGAGGATGAGGATATGCCGCCACTAGAAGACATTGATCCGGTGATCCATCCCGTTCGTAACAACCCTAGACCACCGGTTGTTCCTCGCATTCCCGTTGGAGATGTGAGAGTTGCTCATGAAGGGGATGGACCACGGACTCTTGGGCAAAGAATGGATCCAATTCATCAACCGCGCCGTCTAGATGTAAATTTCAGAGTTGAGGATATCCAGGAATTCAGTTTTAGCCCACAAGTTATCACCATGGTTTGCCAAAGTCAATTTGGTTGAACGAGTGCTGAATCTCCACACCAACATTTGCAGAATTTCGAGATTCTCATGGAGACATTGAAGCCGAAGAGGGCTACCAACAACAACTACAAGATCAAGCCGTTCTTCTTCTCTTTGAAGGACAAGGCTCTATCTTGGTATCAAGCTCTTCTAGCTGGAAGGCTTAACACATGGAAGGATCTATCTTCGGAGTTCCTCACCAAATTTTTTCCGCCATCCAAAACGGCGGAGTTGAAAGGTAAGATTAATGCATTTTCTATGAAACCTAACGAAAGTCTGTTTCAATCTTGGGAAAGGTTTCAGGATCTCTTATTGGATTGCCCATACCATGGCATTTTAAAGCTGGAATTATTGGAGATCTACTACAAGGGGTTGGATGTGGAAACACAATTCAATCTCCAATCTCTCTCTTGTGGTACATTTATGGACATGAGAGAAGATGACGCTTGGGACTTCATTGAGAAGCAAGCCCAAGTGATTGAGAAGTATTCCCACCGGAAGGTGGATCCTAATAACCGGAATCAAGGGGATCCGGGAGCTAAGCTGAATCAAGATGCGCAAACTCAAATATTCTCCCTCAACAATGAGATCAAAGAGTTGAAGAAAGTCATAAAAACTTGCCTTCAAAAGGCGAAGGAGCAAGAGGCCAACTATATGGGGAGAGATAACAACCAAGGGAATAGGAATGACTACCGGATCAACAACCGGAACAACAACTGGAATAATAACAATAGGAACTCCAACAACAACAATTGGAGATCCAACCAACAAAATCCAGGTAATCCCTATTAACATGCTGAAAAAGCTTTAGCATCTCCATCTTCTTCTACTCCTTTGAAAAGCCAAGGGCAAACATCAAATGGTTCAAACCAGATGGAGAAGGAGAAGCCCGATCTCATGTTGGATACAATCTTAGGAAAGCTACAAGGTTTGGAGAGCTACATAACTTCAATATAGGGGAAGAGAAAGTGGAGTTTGTACTCTCCTCCTTAATCAAAGAGCCAGCTTTGAGAGAAGAAGTTTTTAACATTTTCGATGAAGAAGAGTCTAGAGAAGTGGTGAGTTCGATCTTGATGAAAGATCCACTTCAAAAGGTTCTTAGCATGAGTATCATGAAGGAAGGAGTGGAGCATGATTGTGATGATGAAGTGAAAGCATTGAAAGATGCAAAGGAAGAGTCAGGGGTAGAATTTGAAGAGCTGGAAATAACCCTGGAATCTGTGAAAAAAATCGACCTACACAAAGAAAATCACACGATTTCTGAAGAGGTGAGTCGATTTTTGACAACAGGAAGAAAAATTGCCCCAAAAATCGGACGATTTTCTACAGAGGGGGTTGATTTATCGGTGAATACTCCGGTTTCTACGAACTTGACTGCAGTTGTTCTTAACTCTAATAGTACACTTCCCTCACCTTCAGAGGCTTCTCCCATGACATTAGATGATCATCAATCATCAATCAAGGCACCTCCTTCACTGGAATTGAAACCACTCCCTACACACTTAAGGTATGCATTCCTTGGGCCTATTTCTACATATCCTGTTATAGTTAGTGCAAATCTGAATGTTGAGGAACTTGAGAAGCTTATGAATGTTCTAAGACAACATAGGAAAGCATTAGGCTATACTATTAATGACTTGGTAGGCATTAAACCTTCTCTATGTATGCATAAAATCTTAATGGAAGAGGATTACAAACCTTCACGTCAACCTCAAAGACGGTTAAATCCGATCACTAAAGAGGTCGTGAAGAAAGAAATCCTTAAGCTACTTGATGCAGGTATCATCTTCCTTATTTCTGATAGCAAGTGGGTGAGTCCTGTGCAGGTGGTACCAAAGAAAGGAGGCATTACCGTTGTTGCAAATAAGAACAACGAGCTTATTCCCACAAGGACAGTTACGGGATGGAGAATGTGCATCGACTACCGTAAACTGAATGTGGCCACCGGGAAGGATCATTTTTCCCTTCCTTTTATTGATCAAATGTTGGAAAGGTTAGCCCAACACTCTTACTTTTGTTATCTAGATGGATATAGCGATTTCTTTCAGAATCCCATTCACCCGGATGATCAAGAGAAGACGACTTTCACGTGCCCTTGGGGTACGTTTGCCTATAGAAGGATGTCATTCGGCTTATGCAACGCTCCAGCCACCTTTCAAAGGTGTATGATGGCAATCTTTTTGGAGTATGTATAGAACATCATGGAAGTATTCATGGACGACTTTTCGGTATATGGTTCTTCCTTCGAAAACAGTCTCTCTAACCTTTCCCTAGTCCTTAAGAGATGTGAAGACACTAACTTAGTTTTAAATTGGGAGAAGTGTCATTTTATGGTCACCGAAGGAATTGTGTTAGGTCATTTCATTTCGAATAGAGGAATAGAGGTTGATAGAGCCAAGACAAAAACTATAGAGAAACTACCTCCTCCATCCTCAGTGAAAGGAGTTAGAAGCTTTTTAGGACATGTAGGCTTCTATAGGAGATTCATAAAGGATTTTTCTAAGATTTCAAAACCCTTAACTAATCTTTTGATGAAAGACATAACTTTCGAGTTTTCGAAAGAATGTTTAGATGTGTTTTGCAGGATCAAAGAAGCTTTGATTTCAGCACCCATCATCCAACCACCCGATTAGACTCTTCCTTTCGAGATTATGTGCGACGCAAGTGACATCGCCATAGGAGTTGTACTTGGACAGAAGAAATCTGGTCGTACACACGCCATCTACTATGCTAGCAAGACGCTAGACGAAGCCCAATTAAATTATGCTACTACGGAGAAAGAACTTCTAGTTGTAGTTTATGCTTTCGAAAAATTTCGTTCCTATCGTGTAGGTGCGAAGATGATAGTCTATACGGATCATTCAGCAATCCGTTACTTGTTCACAAAGAAGGATGTGAAGTCTAGGCTTCTAAGATGGATCTTACTCTTCCAAGAGTTCGATCTAGAGATCCGTGACAAGAAGTGCTCGGAAAACTCAGTTGCTGACCACCTTAGTCGTCTTCCACAACTCACCAATGAGGCGGATGAACTCCCTATCGACGACTCATTCCTTGACGAACAGCTCCACGAGATTGAAGAATGTCTTCAACAAATCTCGAAAGGTAATGACCCATGGTTTGCTGACATTGTAAATTACCTTGTTTGTCAGGAGATTCCCCCCGGACTTTCGTATACTCAAAGAAAGAAGTTCTTCAAGGACGTCCGGCATTTCTATTGGAACGAACCTCTTCTCTTCAAGAGAGGTCCCGATGGCATATATAGGAGATGCATTCCGGAGGATGAGGTGGAAAGCGTCACCCGTCACTGCCATTCTTTACCTTGTGGAGGACATGCTAGTTCCCACAAGACATGTGCTAAGGTACTCCGATCCGGTTTCTTTTGGCCTACCTTATTTAAAGATGTGTAGAAATATGTTGTTGCTTGTGATGCTTGTCAAAGAACAGGTAATACTTCAAGAAGAAATGAGATGCCCATCAACAACATACAAGAAGTAGAGATATTCGACGTATGGGGAGTAGACTTTATGGGACCATTCCCATCCTCTTGTGGAAACCAATACATACTTCTAGACGTAGACTATGTCTCAAGATGGGTAGAAGCAATCGCTTCTCCTACTAATGATGCAATGGTTGTGGTGAAGTTCTTTAATAGAACGATCTTCCCAAGGTTCGGGACTCCCCGAACCATCATTAGTGATGGAGGAACGCACTTCACAGCCCGCCAATTTGAGACTCTATTGGCTAAGTATGGGGTGACCCATAAGATAGCTACACCATACCATCCGCAAACCAGCGGACAAGTTGAGATATCCAATAGAAAGATTAAGGGAATTCTGAAGAAGACTATTTCTAGAACACGAAAGGATTGGTCAATGAAGCTCGATGATGCGCTATGGGCGTACAAGACCGCCTTTAAGACACCTATAGGTACAACTCCATATAACCTTGTTTATGGAAAATCTTGTCATCTTCCTGTAGAGCTAGAACATAAAGCATATTGGGCTATCAAGTTGATCAACTTCGACATAAAAGAAGCCGGACAAAAGCGGCTATTGGACATCAACGAGCTAGAAGAGATCCGGCTGAATGCGTATGAGAACGCAAAGATTTACAAGGAAGGAACGAAGCGGTGGCATGATAAGCACATCATTCCAAATGAATTGAAGGAAGGAGATCAAGTTCTTCTATTCAACTCAAGGCTTTGACTCTTCCCAGGTAAGTTTAAATCCCGTTGGACAGGACCTTATGTAATTAAACGTGTTTTTCCCCATGGTGCAGTTGAAGTATGGGGTGAACAAAGCGGAAGTTTTTAGGTCAATGGCCAATGATTGAAGAAGTACATACCGGAAGTTCCGGTTGAGGAGATAGCTCATATCCTCCTCCATTGAACATCAAAACAAACAATGTCCAGCTAAAGATGATAAATCAAGCGCTTCTTGGGAGGCAACCCATGGTAGTATAATTCTTTCCTTTCTTTTCACCTTAGAATAGTTTAGTTTAGTTGTTTTGCTTTCTTTTGTTTTGTTTTGTTTTTGTTTGTTCCTCGATGCACACTTGGTTTGTTTGTGTCAAAAATCGCTGGAACTAGGTCCAAATTTGGGAAACCAATGAAGCAAAGGGACACAAAATAGTTCAATTGCAATCTTCAAAGAGAAGAAGGAAGGAAATCAGGCTACACAAAATAAATCAAACGATTCAGGAACAGAGCAAGACGATTTTTGGCAACAGGGGGAAAAATCGCCTAAAAAATCGACCATCCCTTAAAAATCTGACGATTTTTGTACTTGAGCTGAGAAAGTGAAGAAAAATCGGGCCAAATAAATCGACCCAATAAATCGTCCGATTTTCTTTGCAAAACCTCCGTCCTATATAAAGCCTTCTCCACTCCATTCTTTCATTCCACACTTCTCCATTCCCGATTTCCATTCGTCCCAAAGAGCTGAAAATCGCCTACCCACTCATCTCCTCATTTCTTAATCGTTTTGAACGATTCTTGAGCCTAAACTGAAGTACTTTCGACAAGGAACAAGGATCTAGCAACAACAAGCTTGGCAAACTGCTCATTCACCCGGAATTCAGGTTTTTCAATTCGAAACCTAAGTTTTTCTCTCGATTTCGATTATTGCTTTGAAGTTGTTGTATTGCTGAAATTGATTGAGGGATCTGCTTAGAATTACCTCTAGAAGACTGTGTGAGGTGATAGATTGATCAAAGCTTTACAGAATTGTGAATTGTGTTGAAATCGAGAAAAAAATCAACCCACCCAGATAAATCGGACGATTTTTTAGGAAGAACAGGGCGATTTTCTTTAGGAGAATGGAGACTTTGAAGAGAATCACTAGAAATGCGGAGAAGAAGAAGGGATCTTTTTCCAAAGCCCCTCCCTCACCACCACCATCTCCCAAGCTAAACCAAAACTCCCTCCTCCCCTTTCCAAGCATAAGAAGAGATACGAACGTCTCTTAGATCGTCCCTTTATCCCTCCTCGATACATTGTCCTAGAAGACTTAGATGCTTTGTTTGTTCGAGAGGATGTGGACATGATGCTAGATAGAGTGGGGCTAAGTCAGTTTGCTTTGATTAGGGAGGATGCCTACACCGAGATCACGCTAGAATTCTTAAGTACATTTGAGCATGATCCGAGAGAGAGGACGGTCTCTTTCCGTCTCATGAACCAAAACCATGCCATGTCCATTGATGATTTCGGAGACTTGTTTGGCTTTCCCTATTCTTCTGCAAGCACATTCGCAAGAGGAGTGAGTGCTATTGCCTTTTGGGAAACCATTTCAGTTGGAGAATATGGAGGAGATAAGTGGAGACTCGGGAACTCCAAAGAGACAAGTATGTACAACCTTTCCTTTAAGGTAGTTCATAGGATCCTTAGTGAGAGCTTGTTTGCACGGACGGAGACTCCACAGAAGCTCAAGGCCGATGAGCTCTTTATTCTGTATTGTATGACTAGTAGCACCATTCCCGACATCACCTCCATGCTTGCTGACTATCTTAGAAAGATAGCCAACAAGGCGAAGGGTGACTTATGTGCTAGAGGCCTTGTCACTCACGTGGCAAAGGCATTGGAGCTAGAGTTTTCAGATTGTGCTTTAGCTGAGAGTGCCCAGCCTTTAGGCTCACAGAGATTAGTAACGAGACAGGTTTTGATTCCTCGAGGTAGAGGACCTCTTCACGTGACCATGCCGTGGGCCAAGGATCCATCAAAGAAACCATCCGAGATAGTGCGGAAGTCCGAATACACCATTCAGAATAAGAGGAACTGGAATGAGACATTTGTACTTATGTTTGAGGAGGTAGCTCCTCCTTCTGGTTATTATGATGATGCAGGTGACACTGAGGACGAGGAGGATCATGAGGATGGAGCGTACTAGGGGAACATGTTGGAGTTCGAGAGTGACACCTATAGTGGACATGCCACGGATGCCATGGATACCGATACACATGGTGTTGGACCTAGCCGGACTAGTCGATAAACTGAGGAGACGGAGGATGAGATGCAGCCACCCCGTCATTCTTTTGCACACACTCCTAGCCACGGTCGAGGACATGAGCACGGACATAGACTCCCCCGACACTTTGGAGACTTCGTTTCTAGCTTCCAGGGTCTACGCACCGACTATTAGGGTCTTCGCTCAGATTATCAGGCCCTCCACACCAACTACAACGTCCTGAACACTCTGTTCACGGTGTACCTCCAGGAGACGGATGCTAGACACTCCTCCTACGATGGTCAGATGAGGGACATGTACTACCATCAGTTTGGCCACTTCTACATTCCCAGCGCACCGAGATAGCCATATCCACCACCACCACCACCACCGACCGAGGATTGAGTTTCCACTCCATTTTACATTGTAAGTATTTTTCTCCATCTTATGCTTGATTTTTCACATTGGGGACAATGTGAAGGTTAAGTATGGGGTGGGGGTACTTACAATCTCTTTTACTTCTTTTTCACACTTTATGTACTTTGTGTCGCACTTGACGAATTGGCTTGTAATAACTCTTGCACTACTTGCATTCCACTATGACATTCGCATTTTCATGCTTTCATTTGAAATATATGAGTTTTTCAAAAAAAAAATTGTGCTTCTTATGATGGAAATGACCTCTATGATGAGAATTGTGATGTGGAAAAGGCAAAAAGATGACATGGTTATGTTGAGATATTAACTATATCATGAATGAGCTTGCTTTTCTTACTTGAATGCATGAATAATTCATATGATTTTGATGTCTTGATAAGAGAATGAAATAATGATCGAAGCTATATTATAAGTTATTTTGCATCATATAGGAATGACCAAGGCAATTCACTTCTTTTCTATATCATATCTTGTTCATGCTAGCTCATCAATGAAATATTTGACCTCCTTTTTACCATCCGGGAATTAAGATAAGTAATTGTAAAAGGCATGCTTGATGTGGGAGAGCCAATATGAATGTGTTGAGTGAAAGTTTAGCAAAAATATAGGTTCGGGGACGTTGAACATGAGGATGAGTAACTCGGCACCATTCACATAGCCGGGTGTTTGTGTCTTGCCAAAGTCCGATTGAACAACAAGTCATAACGGGATATGGTATGTGCATTAAGGGTTTGAGGCATCTCGGAAATTGAGAAACGCCAATCTCCTAGGCTTCGGTTATTGTGCACCGCTGTCCATACTCTCAAAAAGTAAAGTACAAAGAAAGCGAAAATTTTACATGCAGAGCATGTGTGGTGAAGTTAAGTTCTTGAAAATATTGTGTTGTTCCTCTTTCCCAGATTAGCATCACATTTCCTTAAAAGATTTCCCACCCTTGACACGTTTCTTAGACCTTTTTCTTTGATTGGAAGACCTTGAGACTTTTATGTATATGTTTAAGAGTTCATGGCTTAGATTTGTTTGACTTTGATTGTCTCTACATCTTTATCATGTCCTTTATTTGTGTCTTTGAGAAGGAAAAGAGAGTTAGTTCATATTGTAATTATTATTGATACATGCTTTGTCTTCCTGTGTCTTGAAACATCACTTTGAGGATGATCCAATAAGAAGAAGCACTTCCTAAACAAAAGGTTTTTGATTTTTTCATATATACAATCCATGACATCTTGTATTCTAGGTTTAAATATTGTTTGGGGACAAGCAAGGGGCAAGAATGGGGTATTTTGATGACATGAATTATGTACCATTATAATCATGCATATTGTAGAGGTTTACCTCGATTTACCGTGCATTTAGAAAGAATTTGTGTACCTTTTGATCTTATTTCATTTATATTCTGAAAATAGATGTCTACACGAGTTTTGGTTGAATTATAGGTAAATTCGGTGGATTTGGAAGCAAAAGTGGAGCAAGGAGCATCTAAGGCTATTAAGGAAGCTTAAGGAGTCTTAGAGGAGTCACAAAGAGCAAAGGAGTTGTGTAAAAGAGTCACAAAAGGGAGGAAGGAAACAAGCCAAGAAACGAGCATTCTCTGTTGAAGAAAATCGTGCCATTTACTATAAAAGTCGGACGATTTATGTACATATAAATCGAACGGTTTCCTTCAATTATTTGACAACACGATTTTCTTAACTTTCGGCCAAAGAAATATCACGACCCAAAGCCCATCACTTTTGGGGTTGAGACGTGTTTTGCCAAGCGGCCTATTAGCAAGGAACTATACATTGGAACCCTAGGAACAAAAATCGGGATCAGGCAGCGGGAAATATTTATACAATTTGGAGAGATTGAAGATTCTTGGAAGGAGATTGAAGGAAAGTGCCGAGAAGTCAATCTTTACCATTAGTGTGAGATCCTTTGTTTCCCTTTCCGATTCTTGTGGTTTGTGAACACATTACTGAGTGTTTTGAGAGATATTTTGATTAGATTTGAGAATTGTTTACAGATTTGGAGATTATTGAGTTTTTATTCAAAGTTCGGGTTTATTTGATTTCATTCATTCAATCTCAATTTTGATTTGATTTTGAAAATGGTTGGTTAAAACCCTTGTGGTTCTAGGGAGAATGGTTGATGATTGAGGCTTAGATGATGATAGACTGGACTCATTTAACCATTTGGACTCTGAGAGTTTAGATTTTAACTTTGCGACAAACAGGATAATCGTCTTGTTCTTAGGAAAAATCGGATGATTTATTCAAGAACAGGTCGATTTATTCCCCTGACGATCTTTAATTGATTTATTCTTTAACCAAAGTTAATCCTTGCCTAAATCCCAACCTTGCTTAACCCTTTTAACCTCTATTTAAGTGTGTGAAGAGACTTCGTCATTGATTCTACATTTAATAGATTAAGATTACAAGATTTGGGTAATAGAGAGATTCAACATCCTTTATTAAGGTTTAAGTGTGCTTTCTATCTTTACCTTGGAGAGTCATATCCTGGGGTTTTGGGTAGTTAGTTTGAGTATAACTTTTGTCCTTAGATCTTTCTATATTGCAGCCTCACCAACCCTTATAGAGAGAACCTTTGGATTAGACATATAGGTTTTGGAACTTCACCGTACGATTCCTACCTTTGAAACACGTAACCTTGGCAACATCAACTCTGTCCTTTGATCTTTAGAAGTGTCTTGAATCGGAAGCCGCAGTCGGATACTTGAATCCTTGAAATTATTTACCTCCTTTATTAATCACAAAAGCTTTTGCACTTTGTTAGATAATTGAAATTGATTGTATTCTCACCAAATCCCTGAGTTCGACTCTGGAATTTCTTGTCTTACCACAGCTGATCCGTACACTGCGGGTTCGCTTTTGCTTAAGTTCTAGATATAAATTTAAGACTTTGACGCACACACTTTTGAGCGAACAGCAAGCAAGAGGATGGGTCACATGAGCACTTATTCTTCCGTTGTCGGCACTCTAGGACCATTTGGAGATCGGTGAGACAAGAGTTTCGCATGGCTGCTGGACTAGGTAAAGTTGGAGTTGACACTCAGATGGTTGCGCAAGCATGCTCGACGAAGAGATAGACAATCCAGTGCACGGTTATTTGCTTTTGTTACCACTGCGTACTACATATCGCATTCCCGGAATAGTCTCATATTTGATGGTAATCGCCTTCCGGAGGATGTTGTTGTGAGGCCCATTAAGACACATGTCTACCGGCTCCTGCGGACTTATTGTTCCAGTGAAGACGTTACTACTAGTAATACCTTGCAAGGCTTTGCATGGCCATAGTTTCTGTTATTGCTTGTAATTTATGTTTTTGCGTCTTTTGCATGCCATATTTTATTTATGGACATTCGGGATCTAGTTGATTACTTGCTACCACTATGGTATGCTGGATACTTGGTTTGTAAGCCTATCCTATAAGGATATGGCTCCTTTTTTTCTTATCTATGAATTTACCACTATCACATACACAAGTCTTCTGAATAAGACAAGCACAAGGAGGGACTAGAACTGACTAGGAGCACGAACCTTTAAGAAGACTAACACACACAAGCACATCCTAGCAAAGACTCGCAACGATTCAATCAAAAACTCTCTTTTTTTATCGAATAGGAATGAATAAAATGCAAACTTTATAAACAAAGTCACAAGTCTCACAGTATATGTGGAAATCAATAATCAAATTCAACTAACTATAATCTTTTCCTTCTAAGGCTATTTATAGGTGAGATTCCTCTAAAAGATAAAATAAAAGATAATCTTAAAAGATAGGATCAAAACCAAAAGGTACCTTTAAAATGTTTAGAGCTTTAAAGATATTAAAATAAAATAACTAACAACTAAGAAGATCTCGACTGGATCTTTGTGATTCTCGATAGAAGCAAATCTCGATTGGGATCTCGGGCGAGATTTCGTTCTGAGGGTTGAGATTTTGACTGGTTTGCTCAAGTCTCAATTTAACCACATTTCTCGACTCCTTGATCATCTTCACTCTTGTAGGGTCCTTCCACAATAGACACTAATGTCACTAAAGAAGACTTAGACATAAGTAGAGTCTCTTTAGATGTACATGTTGTCAATAAGCTAGCAACCTCTTCTTGGATGGACCTTGCGATCTAGTGATAAATCCTTCTATGTCATGACTTGAAGGTGATGTAGCCTCCTTCTCCTTCAATGGTTTTGCGCTAACTCTAGTGATTGGTCCTTGTACAGATGGTGTTGGGGATGGTCCCTCATTAAGACTTTTAGGGCTATCATCGTTTTTAGGTCTTTGACTACGACACATGGATTTGACAGTCAAACTTCACCTTGGAACTTTGGTTGTGGTTATACTTATTTGTTATTCTCTTGTTTTGAGTTTTATTAAATGTAAAGACTTTTCTTTTCATCTGATTTCTCTTTGCTCTATATTTGTTAAGCCTCCTTCGATCTAAGGGGTTTGTTGAACCCTATGATGGATCGATGATGACTATTTATGTGAATCACTGAATTGATATCGGTAGGTTTATGTTTCCTTTCAAAGTGTTTCGTTTTCACCTTTTATTTACCTTCGCTAGAAGTGGTGTTTATAACTGGCTTAGATAAAAAAACTGAAGAGGCAAAAACGAAGACTATTTTATTGGATTTATTGAAAAGAATTTGTCTTCTTTGATCGCACCGGGCAAGGTATGATCATATGCCTATATGTTTATGACATGTTGATCTTTGACACTAAACAAAGACAAGTAGGCCTCACTAAATACTTCTTATTTGGTAAACTTTCAATGAAAGAAATAGGTGAGACGGATGTGATTCTTATTGGTATAACAATCACGTGTGATGGTCAAGGCATTAGACTCATGCAATCACACTAAATTGAGAAGGTCGTCAAACACTTTCATTGGGATAAGAATATGACATTTAGTACTTCTATGGACTCGAGTGAGAAGTTGATGTCATACCAAGGTTATGTGATTAGTTTATAAGGGTTTAAAATACGCCAAAATTTAACCCCTTTCAACCAGGGTTATTGGAGATTAATCCAATTTCATAAATTTATCATGTCAGTGATGTCCCAAAAACATTTTCTCATTCGTTACTCAACACAGACTCTTTTTCCTATTCCTATTCTCACACAAAAAAAACTCAGCCCTAACCTTAACATTGATATCTAAATCATTCAACTAATGATTTCCAAATCTCGATCCCTTCATCCCTTTGAGGTTCGATTTTGATTGATCACTTACCCCCCCCCCCTTCAAGCCCGATCTCCCCAAGTCTCATGTCCAAATTTCACTCTGAATCTGCGCCACCAACGAAATATAACTTTATATTTTCTCCGCCGATTTCGATCGACGGCGGAGACAACTTCCGTTTTCCAACGACTTCACATGGTTCGTAAAATACAGTATCTACTCAACATACTCTCCATTAGAGCACTCTTCTATGTCCTTGTATTTTTCCTCGTCAAGCTACACAACGACTATCGTTGCATTTTTTACCCTTGCCGCCCTTATTTTAAAGCTTCTCGCTGTCTAGCATGCCACGGGACGTGAGATCACCTGCCAGACGTTGCTCAATTTCTCGTCATCGAAGGTGGAAAGTTCATTGTAATATTCGGTACCTCATTCATCACAATTCTATTGATATTGGTTGAGAATCTTTATGTCGGAGCAACGAAGATGGAAAATCAGTTCTCCAAGGCAACGATTACTCACATTGTGAAAGGTTCGAAGTTAGAGTGAATACACAAATCACGTGACAAAAACGTAAAATTTTTTTAACATAGTATTGTAATTTGTTATAAAAAATAAACCCATTAAGAAAAACTTTTACTAAACGTTGTATCACAATTTTTTTAAATTCTATAATTTACAATAATCTCAATCAATCTAGATTAACCTTCCGAAGATCGTCCATCCTTTGCCGAACTGACCCCCACAAGTCTTTAAACATTTTTTTGGACAAGTTTCGAGTTGAATATCAAACACAATAGTAACGATCTGAAAGTCGATTTTTAGGGTTTGTTTTGGGCTTCTTATTTTCTTGTTCGACCGGGGAAAAGAGGAGGAGCATACATAGGCGCGTTCATTGCTGGTACTTTGTGGATGAAGATCCACACTATTAAATTTGTGCTCAAGCACTCTGTCTCGAATTGAAAGTTCAAAGTTAATATTTTAGTCTGCAGCATTGGTTGGTTAAAACGAATTGTTTTCGGAGAGGTAGATGGAATCGGAGGCTGACATTTTCACTAGCTTGGACTTAGCCGGCCTGGACGAAGCTGGTGGCGGCGGCAGCGATAGTCGGCGAGTTTGCAGCGGTGGATGCGGCCGGCCGGTGAGTGTTTGCTTGTGCGATGAAATACCTGTGGAGCCGATCTCCACCAGCACCAAGATCGTCATCTTACAACACCCCCACGAGCAGCGCCACCGCCTCGCCACCGTCCCCGTGCTCGCCAGATGTCTGAATAATTGTCAAATTTTAATCGGCAGGAGGCTTCGTCGAGGCTCGTCTTCGCTTCTGGATTCTATCCACTCGGAGTCGGTCGATAATCCAAACTTTTCACCCCGAGCAGTCTTTCTCTTCCCAGGTAACTCGAAGTTTAGGGTTCATACTTGTAGAATAAGCGATTAAGTGGTAGGAAATGATGAGATTGTAGTGAAATTTGCGAGCAAGTTGACGATATCTTGCAGAAACTGTTGTTGTATGTCGACATTAGGGACAAATTCGATGCCTTGGACGGAAATCAACCAGTGGAAATCATCCATAAGCGAGAGGTCTAACAAGGGCTATGTATTGATTATGTTCGATGGCACATGGAAGCACGCCAAGGAGATGGTAATGGCTAGCCTTCCATTTATATCCACATTTGCTTCTTGTGTGTGTTTGAATTACGATGTGGAGGTTTGTGGCGGGAACATATATGATTCGGAGCTGCTTCTGAGGAAGGAGCCATTTGGAGGGTGCATGAGCACCATGGAGGCTGTTGCTCGAGCTTTGAGAGTTGTTGAACCTGATGGAGCTGAGATTGAGAGGAAGCTGGTTGGTGTTCTGAAGGCGATGGTTAGATTGCAGGCTTGTCATTTGAAGCCTATAAACCCAAGGCCGAAGCTGTTGAAGAAAAAGAAGAGTGAGGGGGAGAAAAACATCAAGAGCTGACAGGTTACCTGAACTTCTTCCCTTTCAGGCCTCTTAGATTGATAAATACTGCTTGGTGCTTGAGTAGAGTTTGGTTCCCGAATGTCCATTGTTGAAGTTATTCTGGGTATTATATGCATTTGCTACTGAGTAAGTTTAATGAAGAGTCTTCCTTCACGCCCCATTCCTGCAGATGTGAATAGAGTATGCATTGTGCAAATGTTGCCAATGAGCCTGCAGTAATACAGGAAGGTTTATATTGGCATATATGTAAGTACAAATAAAAAAAAATGGGGAAAGTTAAGATGGTCGGCAGTGGACGGTGTGACCGGACACCTTGTCTTGGGAGGCAAAGCGGTGTGGGGGCTGGCCGCTGCTACCTGTTAGGATGGGTACACCTTGTCTTGGGAGGCAAAGCGGTGTGGGGGCTGGCCGCTGCTACCTGTTAGGAAGGGTACACGGTCGATTGTAAATTGTGAAGCTATCACTCTATTACTTCTTTTACTATTTTAGAGTGAGTTTGGTAAGACCCTAAAAGTAAATTGTAAGTGAAATTATTAAAATGAATAAAAATAATCTCTTATAATCTAACAAAGTAATCCGAGATTAATCTTCTTAAAAAATCTACATTTCTTACAAACACACATTAGTGGATCAATCTAATATAAGTTTGTTTGTAAAAATGAAGTCATGTATTTTAATCTTACTAGATAAAATCGAAAATTTCATGTCGCATATCAAATCGGGATTCGTTCATTTTATAATAATTCGCTACATATACATGTTATTCCATTTATTTTGTAATAATCAAAGAAAGTAAGATGTGCGTACAAATCAACCAAAAACGACAATTAAGAGACAAGATCTAAAGCCAAATATTCACAAGAGTAACTACTCTTAAATTTACAAGCCTTTATTCCAAGTCTTCAACCCGTGTCACTAATTTACAAATTTACATTTCAGTCTCGATATCTCTAGTGGTGTTGGTGTATTATGTGCTCTCACCTCCACCGAAACCCTTGCTGTCTTCACCCTTGCTGTCTGTCGTGAGAACGTGCATCATTGGTGTGAAAAATATAGAGGCATAAATTATTGTAGAAAAGAATTCAAGGTCCAAATGATTGACAACTAAAATGCAATTTGAATGTTACATCACTTTTACTAAATCCTAGGAACATGTTCGGTACCCATGGCTGAGCTATGGGGTGTCGTTCATGGGCTTAGAATTGTTTGGGAGTATGGCTACCGATCTGTCATCTTGGAAACAGATTCACAGTTGGTAACGGTACTCCTTAGTAAAACTCTACCCCGGCACCACCCTCTCTCTAGTCTGATAGGGTCATTAAGATTCAACACCAATGAAACCTTGTCCTTAATAACTTAATCAACCAAATCTAGAAACCACTATGAGAAGTAGACATCGATATTTCTGACATTTCCATTTTGATTTCAAGGTGTACAAAGATTGGAGCTCAACATGTTTTTAAGAAAATCAACGTTGCTGCAAATAAACTCACATATCTTGAGCATAACAGGATCCGGATGACGGAAACCTTCCGCGGGATATTAAAGGCTTCATCCGAAAATATGCTATGAGACAATCAACTTCTAGATGTTGACCCTCCTTATTCACTTGATTTGTATATAAAAAACCTTCCATCGAAAATACTACCGAATTTAATTGATGCATTTGAAGTTTCGTTGAAGCTACAAAGAAGTTAGTCGGATGGAAAAAAGAAAATAATTTAAAAGTAAATATTTATGTGGGTTTTTTTTTTCTTCTAAAAATAATAAGAAAATGAAAATATTGTCCAAGATTAGGTACGGTGTAAACATATTCCAAGAAGGAAGAATTAACAAAGTAGGTCTTTTACACTATTAAGTTTAGAATTAAGGCCTCCCAATTTTTTTGTTTAGAAAATGTGCTCCTATATTGTAGATAAAATAAAAAAAAATAAAAAAAAGTGGGTATTCATGTGATTTGATGAGGAACATTGTTGATGGATGTAATTAACATCCCAATTTCAGCCCTACTTTTTCCCTATTTATAAACAAAATCATGTCCCTTCTTCTCTTCAAACGTAAAAAAAAAAAAAAAAAAGTGGGTAATGTATGCATGTCCCTTCTTCTTCCCTTCAAACGCAGGTCCCCTCTTGTTGAGTTTCTTCTTCACCGATCCTAATACTTGGATAACAATATATACCTACCCAAAAAACATACCCAATTAGAAAAAATGCGGACTCCAATTATTACTTGTATAAACTACATAACCAATTAATAAATAAATACATACCCAAAAAAACATATTCAATTACCTATTTGGGTAAAATACATACCCAATTAATGTAGAAATACCTACTCAAAAATATCATACCCAACAAATAAATACATACCAGTTCACTGTTGGGTAAACTACATACTCAATCAACATAGAGATACATACCTGAAAAATATCATATTTGGGTAATAGTATATATGTAATATCATACTTACTTGATTAACAAAGAAACACATACACAAAATACATACCCAAATAAATACTTGGATAAAATGCATACCTAATTAATATAGAAATACATACCCAAAATATATAGTCTTTTCTTTTTTTGGTAATAGTATACATGTAATATCATACTTTCTCAATTAACAAATGATGTGACTGCTCTGATTGAATAAGAAAGTGACCACCCTGCAACAAAAAAAGAGAACAGTAAATACTGCGTGATATGACGTAGCCTTTGCCCTTTTCCTTTTTTTTTTTTTTGCCTGCAAATATGGATAGAAAAGTTGGGGCCCTATATACAAAGAGCATAAATATAAGACCCTATTCCTCCAATTATTTCTTCCAAGAATAGGAAGGATTTTCGGGTCCGAGTCGACCCGCAGTTATAAATTGTGGGTTAACATGAATAACCCGCAATTTTAAATTGCGTGTTTCTATTTTTCTTGTGTTCTAGTAACGGTTATTGCTATTCGTACCACGGAAACGTGCTATTCATACCCCGACTACGGTTACGCAGTACGTAGCTGTTGTCTTAGTTTTTCGAACTAAATGTTTGCTATGGACTACTACGCATGACGTATGCGTAGTATGGCTACGCATCCTCCATGCGTAGTCGTAGCCATTCTCCTTTATTTTTCGAGCGAAATGAGCTTGTTGCTATGCCTCCGCAATACGTAGTTGTAGTCGGGGTATGAATAACACGCTTCATGTGGTACGAATAGCAATCTCGTCTAGTAACCCACATTTTAAAACCGCGGGTTTTCATTTTTTTTAAATGGCAACCTACAGCTTGAAACTGCGGGTTTTGACCCATAATTAATTGGGCCGAACGTGCAAAAACAAGGATTCTATTAAAAAAATAGAAAAAAAAACTAGAAACTCGCAGTTTAAAACTGCGGGTTATTCATGTTAACTAACAGTTTTAAAGGACGGGTATACTTCGATCCAAAATGCTTCCTATTCTCGGAATATATTTTAGTCTGTATCTAATCTTAAAAAATAATTTTATTTTGTTATTATTTTTAGAAAAAAAATCCATTAATGTGGTGGCAAATTTTAAAAAAGTGGAAGTTATTTTTTAAATACAAACAAAGTCCATGGTAGTAGCCGTCAATGCCAAAAAGTCGGCGGACGGCAGCCACGTCGGTGGATTATCCGGCTCAACCAGTCTGCTAAATTTGTCGCTTTTTTCTTTGTCCAAACAACTTCTTTTTCTTTAATTCCCTTTCATTGTCTTTTATCTCCCTTTACGTCAAACACTTCTCTCTCTATTTTTATATATTACAAATCTAAGAGAAATTAGTCACCCGAATATCCATCCCATCCCATCCCACTTTTTACTCTGTAATTTTCCCTCCATCGCCTTCTCTCTCAGCAATTCTAATAATTTGCATTCTACTCCAAAGACAGTCAGTGCAAGCATCTCGGGTGGGTTGACCCTCCTCATTCAATTAGTTTCTACTTTGCTTGCAATTTCACTGTTCGGATCGATGATCCGTGATCCGTGATCGTTTTTTTCCTTGATCCCTCTCGATTCTATCATTCTTGTATCAGTTTCGATGTGGGTTTTTTCTTTTCTTTCTTTCTTTCGGGCTGGACTGTCTTAAGTATTATCTGTTTGGAGTAAATGGGTTTTGATCTGCTGTTGTTGGTGTCTTTTGATTGTCAATTCTGATATTTTCTCTTATTTTCCGCTTGAAGCTGTTAATTGATTGCCTATATATCTGGGATCCTATTGGGTTGACTTTATAGATTTTGAAGCAAAATTATGCTTTTGCTACTGCATCTGAGTATTTGGTCATGTTTCTGATCTATAGAAATGGATCCTGTAGGGTATTTTTGATTTTGATAGTGTTTCTGGGTTAAATTTTATCAACCTTATATTCATGTACTATTGGGAGTTGCAAATTCTTGATATGCAGACTTATTTACACTGAAGTTGTCGTTGTTGAAGTCATTCTATTCAATCAGCTTGTTTGCACTTGTCAGTGAAATGAGATGATGGATTAACATGGATTGTAATCTTGTAGCTAATGACACAATGCTGAGTGCGTAGGTTCTTGGTTGCATTGGTCTCTTTTCCCGATTTTGTTTTTTCATCTTCGATGTTCAGAGTTGTTTAATCCACTCCAGTCACCCATTTTGTGATTGGCCTTCTTAATGCTCAGTTTTAATGTCGCATGTCTTCTTAGGATGTAGGAATTGTACAATAGCTCTAGGTTCTACTGTGTCTATGGCACATTGACCGAACCGTGTTTGTACTCCTTTTCTTCCCATGCAGCGCAGGTGCCGTGCATCTAGCTTCTTTGCAACAACGGGTTATTAGCTTGCAGCCATTTTTCACCATTGCATAAAATAAAACAACTGCAAATATGTCTAGCTCAACAAAGACCATAGACCCAGCATTTCAGGGAGCTGGCCAAAAGATGTATCCTTTTGTTTATTACTACAACCAAAAATTGTAACTGTTTCTGTTTATTTCTACATTTGCACAACTCTTTCAAACCTAATCAATTCCGAAAGTGTTGAATACTCATTTTTAGAATAAATTTGTGTATGCAAAAGCTTGTTTTAAATAAGCTGTTGATCATTGATGAATAGCTGTGTCAGTTACACCATGTGTAGTATGCAGTCATAAGCTTAACTCTTTGTAGTGGGACTGAAATATGGAGAATTGAAGATTTTCAACCAGTTCCCTTGCCAAAGTCTGATTATGGTAAATTCTACACAGGAGATTCTTATATCATCTTGCAGGTTTGTGTTTGGTAAACTAACCTCTGCTTGAGCCTTGCTTTCAATTTTTTTTTGTCATCATCAAGTTTTATATTAACTTTATCTTCATGATGGCCAAACATATCAATAAGTAGATGAAAAAGGATGACCACACGAGTAGTGGACTGGTAGTTTATGTTTTCCATCAAAATCAAATAACTTCTCTTATATTGAATTTTAGTAGTGCTCTCGTCCTATTATTCAGAGTTTGCACTTGAAGCAATCTCTATTACTATCATTTCTGTAGAGATTACTGTTTAAGTCTCTCTTTCACTGGGTTGCTTATTTTATAGTTAATGCAACTTTGATGATCATGACGAAGTCTTGTAAACCCAGGGAAGAAATGAACGGCTCCATATTATTTAGCATCATAATATCACAGATAAAAAACTCTGGAAGTAATTCTTATCTATAGCGGAAAACATTTCTAGGTTGTTTTTCAATTAGTCTGGAGGAGTTAGCATGTAGAAATTTGTCATAGCTAATTTTCCATGTGTTTATGCAGACAAGCCCTGGCAAGGGAGGTGCTTATTTATATGATATACATTTCTGGCTGGGAAAGGATACTAGTCAAGTAAGTATCTATAAAACTCGGTTGCTTTTTAGATGAATTTATTTTAATCATTGGTGGGTTCTAATATTCTTCCCTATAACATAGGATGAGGCTGGTACTGCAGCGATCAAGACAGTTGAGCTAGATGATTGTCTTGGAGGAAAGGCTGTGCAGCATAGAGAATTACAAGGGCATGAGTCTGATAAATTCTTGTCATATTTTAAGCCATGTATTATACCTTTGGAAGGAGGAGTTGCTTCTGGATTCAAGAAACCAGAGGAAGAGCAGTTTGAAACGAGGTTATATATCTGCAATGGGAAAAGGGCTGTTAAAGTGAAGCAGGTATTTCTGGTGCAGGCTGGCTATACTTCTACTGTAAGGTCAACTGAAATCTGCTGCAGTTTCAAACGATATGCATTACTTGTCCATGCAGGTTCCTTTTGCAAGATCGTCATTAAATCATGATGACGTTTTTATTCTGGACACTAAGGATAAGATCTATCAATTTAATGGTGCAACCTCCAACATCCAAGAAAGAGCTAAAGCATTGGAAGTCATTCAATTCCTCAAGGATACATATCATGAAGGAACATGTGATGTTGCAATTGTTGGTAAGGAAACATGTCCTTTACAGCGTGTTGTCTCTGCAGTTGCTGACATTTTTATTTTACACGATCTCGTTGTTTGTGACCGGTGCTTATTGAACACTAGATGATGGTAAGCTACAAATGGAGTCGGATTCTGGTGAGTTCTGGCTCCTTTTTGGTGGTTTTGCTCCTATTGGAAAAAGGGTTGTCAGTGAAGATGATGTTATTCCAGAGGCTACACCTGCCAAGCTTTACAGGTATGATCACATACTTGTGTAAGAATTGTGATACTATATCAGATAAGGCTATTGTTTGTATGAAGTAGACGGTGAGGTTTTCCTTCTCACTTGTTTGTTCTGGGGAGTCGATGGTTTAATTAATTCAATCAGCTATAATTATCTGTATGCTCATTTACTTAGAAGTTTCACATTTGAAGCTCGGAAATTCTTTTCACCTGTTTAATTCATTTGCATCAGATGATTCTACTCTTTGAAAAATATAATGCATTTGGCTAAAAGTGAAAATTGAACATAATGTGTTACCATAAGGTATTATATAACATGTATTGCTGGTCTTGATTCTTTCCTATGACTTTTGTAGCGTTGCTAATGGCCAAATAGATCCTTTAGAAGGTGAACTTTCCAAAGGGATGCTGGAAAATAACAAATGCTACTTACTAGACTGTGGTGACGAGATATATGTTTGGTTTGGACGAGCTACACAAGTGGAGGAAAGAAAAGCAGCATCTCGTGCTGCGGATGTATGTTCAAATGACTTCTCTTTCATATTTGTTGCGTCATTCCATAATCTTATTTAAAAAAACAATCTTCTTGTAGGATCTTCTCTCTGGCCAAAACAGGCCAAAAGCAACCCGTATAACTCGCGTAATTCAAGGCTATGAGTCACACTCATTTAAATCTCACTTTGACTCATGGACAGCGGGATCAGTTTCAGCTGTCGCTGAAGAAGGAAGAGGGAAAGTAGCAGGTAATGGATCCTCTATCGTGAGATTATGTGTAGCATCTTGTGTGCTTCTGACAAAGGAATTATTTCTTTCCTCTTTTAGCTTTTCTGAAGCAGCAAGGTGTTGCTGTCAAAGGTGCAACAAAAGGTACTCCTGTAAACGAGGAGGTTCCCCCATTACTTGCAGCTGGTGGGAAAATTGAGGTACTAACACTAATTACTAATTTATTATTTATCAGCATTTTAGACATTATCAATATACTAATTTGTTTGTTCCTAAGGTATGGCGTGTTGATGGAAGTGCCAAGAATTCAGTGCGGAAAGAGGATATTGGCAAGTTTCATAGTGGTGATTGCTACATTATTTTGTATACTTATCACTCTAGTGATAAGAAGGAGGACTACTACTTGTGCTGGTGGATTGGGAGGGATAGTGTTGAGGTGAGACTTCAATCGGCTGTCTCATTGCTGTAGAAACTTCAGCATATGTATTTATTCTACAGTGCATGAAAAATCAGCGGTATTCTTAGAAATAATATAGTGCACTAAATAAACAAAGAAAATGAAACAATACTCTTTCTACGCGTCTTTGCCTCCCAAAGAAGCCCATCATATGCTATCTCCACTAATTTTTTCCTCGTGCTTCACATTGCATTATGTAAACATGTTGTATATATGGAATTTTCTCTTGCGAATTCATTTCTTTTCAAAAATTCAACCCTCATCAGTGCAAATTGTCTGTCATACAGCAGGCAATATCTGTTCTTATATCCTTTTTATTTTTCTTGATATTGCTATGATTTACTTGTGGTTATCTAGATCATTGTAGAGCTTTGCATATGTAATATGATCCTGATGATATTACTCTTCTTTAGGAGGAGCAAGTGATGGCAGCTCAATTTGCTAAAACTATGTCCAACTCGTTGAAAGGAAGACCTGTTCAGGTATCAGTATTCGTTAAGACAAAGTTGACAGACCGCACTTGGTACTTTTCTATAATGGTACATGTTTCTGCAGGGCCGAATATTCCAAGAAAAAGAACCACCTCAATTTCTTGCACTTTTTGAGCCTATGATTGTGCTTAAGGTAATTTGTTTTACATGAAAGCAAATCTTACTTTATGGGATTTGTCTTACCTATGTGCGTGGCTTTGAATAAGACTAACTACCTTGTTTCTGCTTAAAATTACAATGCTAAACAGGGGGGCTTGAGTCAGGGCTATAAAAACTCGCTGGGAGAAGCATCGGATGATGGAACTTATACCAGTGACAGTGATGCTCTTTTCCAGCTATCTGGAACGTCTTTACATAACAGTAGAGCTGTTCAAGTTGATGCGGTATAAGTTCATTTTTATTTTGTGGAATGCGGTATAAGTTTATTTATCACTAGCTGTATTGTGCTTCATGTTCGAAGGGTATCTAATCTGCTCAACCATACAATTAATTGTTACTCCCTCTCTTTTACAATAAGTGTCATTTTAGCCTTTTGAATTTGTTTGAATTCTAGACTTTTTAGCATCTAATTTACATCAATGCCCTTTAATCATTGCTAGATTGTTAGTTGTAGTTTAGAATGAAGTAAAAAAGTAGAGCAATGATTAGGGGTGTGATGGTTTTTTAGTTGTTTCCTAAAAATATGTGAAATTTGCTTTAATGACATTTATTATGAATCAAAGAGAGTATAGAAGAATCCCAAGATAATCAAAATCTAGTTCATCTTCCCCCTACTTTGGTCTTTCTTGTTGGAGTTATTGTAATTTGCAAGTACTATGTAACAACTCTTTTGTCTTATCTCATTTAATACTGAGAGTATCTGTGTTCTAAGAGTTGCTTTGATCCAACAGTGGACCACTTCCTTCCCAGCCCAGAGTGAGATCTCGCGTGGCTTCTTCCTAATATATTTGCTTTTGTTTTGATACGATTCCAGCTCCACAGAACTATTCTAAATACATATTCAATACTTCTGCTGCCTAGGACATGTCCTTTGGACCAAGTCAAACTATCTAGTTGCGAAATTCTTCACGCTTTAGTCCTTTTGGTTATATAATAGTTGTCATATTCGCTTTCTTTGGTAGCTGTGATGCACTAGGTTATACATTTATATCTAGTATTGATTGATTATGCATATAAAAAATATATCATATGAATTAATAGACCAATATTTCGGTTACTTACTACTCGTGGGTCATACAACCTTTCACTGGTTTATTCTGCTTTTTGATCTAATTCTTGTTGGATTATAATCAGATGTATACCTCCAACAGCATTGGGTTCTTGTATTTGTGAGAACTGGCCGTCAAGCTCATTTTTCTTAGTCTGACTATGTGTTACATCGTCAGGTGGCGGCATCGTTGAATTCATGTGCATGCTTTGTCTTACAAACTGGAAGTTCAATTTTCTCATGGCAAGGAAACCAAAGTCCTTTTGAGCAGCAACAACTGGCAGTTAAGGTGGCTGAGATTCTGAAGGTAGAGTTTCTACGTGACTTTTAACACTAAATATTCTTCTAAACTGTATCTTCCAATGATCTTAAGTAGAAAGCATATAGTTCTTTGCATGAATTCATAATGGAGGTGTGAAAAAGGAGAAAGCTGGTCATGACAGAAAATTAGGACGCTGTTTGAAGCCAGGATTTGTAATAATGAAGATAATGGTATAGCTCACATCGTTGAAACAACTACTTTCTTGCATCACATACCTCCATCTCGCTTACAATGGAAATACACAAGAATGCTTGTATTGAAAGTTTACCATTACCTTAATCCAGTTGATTAATGGCCTGCTCATGAAACCCTGTAAACCAGAAGTAATATGCATATATTATTGATAACTTAGGGTCTAGAAATTTATTTGTCCCCTTTATAATTGTTGTAGGGTTTCAGACAAAGTCAACTTCTAGGATACAACAAAACCCTCAAGAAATCAAACAGCAAATCTGATTTCTTGTGTTTTCCTGTGAAGAAACAATTCTCTATACATAGAGAATTTCCTCTGACAACAGTTAAATTTAGTTTTACAGTTAGGAATTTGGTTGAGAGCAGCTAGGAAGTTATTTAACTGATCTGATCCATCATGGGAAAGATCACAACCATTGATCTCTCAAAGAGATCAACTTTTAATCTCAGTCACAGATTTTATATAAATCTGTTTACTCTCTTTTAATTTCAAAAATATTAATATTTACTTGACATGAAATCAGTCTTATTAATAGACTTTTACCAGCACCAGATGGGTAAGAGAAAATAATAATAAAACACCAGATGGATATGAGAAAATCATCATGCATTTTTTTTACATTTTGGAAAAATTATCATGCAGAGTAAATAAATAAACAAATAAATTTTGTCAAGTCAGAAGGTATTAGACATTAAATTGGAATATGACATAATATGATTGGTCAATATTTTTTGGACAAGAAAATTTGCACCAGAATTTGACTTGTATACATGGTTTATTGTTTCTTTTGTTTATAGATAGATGATTATACATAAGGCTTAAGCTTCATCGTATGTTCTTATTTTTTCTTCTAGCCTGGAGGACATCTGAAGCACGCGAAAGAAGGAACTGAAAATGCTATCTTCTGGGGCGCACTTGGAGGAAAACAAATATATACAAGCACAAACGAGTCTCAAAGCATCACGAGAGATCCTCATCTATATTCATACACATTCAACAGAGGTTTCAGTCATTTATATTTCCTTGGCTTTGTTGAGGTATATAAATGGTCAAATTTTATTCCAATCCTTACATGCTAACTCTTCTACATCTTGGATTCCCAGGGAAGTTTCAGGTTGAAGAGATATACAAGTTCACACAAGATGATTTGTTGACTGAAGATATGTTGATACTTGATACGCATGCTGAGGTTTTTGTTTGGGTTGGTCAGTCAGTGGACCCAAAAGAGAAGCAGAGTGCTTTTGAAATTGGACAGGTATGTATGATCTTTGCAGTGCTATTACAATTTGTTTGCACAAGCATTCTTAACATGCTTATGAACTTGCAGAAATACGTTGCACTAGCTACTTCACTGGATGGGATATCCCCAAAAGTGCCTTTATATAAGATTACTGAAGGACATGAACCATGCTTCTTCACCACATATTTCTCCTGGGACCTGGCTAAAGCGACTGTATGAATATTAATGTTTCTTATTTTGTGAAGTCATTATATGTTGCAACTTCTAGACTTGCTTCTGTGAATATCCTGAGACACGTCTGTGGAATGAATGTGGATAGATTAACGAGTAAAAAGCAAAATGTGTATGTTAAAGTAAAAAACGTGAGCAGCATTTTACGTTCATCAATCTGTTGAAGACTCGAAGACTCTTGCAACACTTGTTTTAGTGTTTGTTTTTTGATTTATGGTAATAATTTCCTTACAAGAGTTTTCATGACAGATTCAAGGAAACTCGTTTCAGAAAAAGGTCATCTTATTATTGGGTGTAGGCCATGCTGTAGAGGTATGTGAGCAAAATACTATCCTAGTCTTCCTTCATTTCTGATTGACCAAGTTGAATATGATGTTTGTTGCTTCAAGTTCATTTCTATTGAATTTCATTTTTAAAACTTAGTCTTATTCTCATAAGCTCTTTCGCTTCCTCACTCTACCCAAAAACAATCAAAGCTCAGATAGATACCATTTTGTTTGTTCTTCAGCTTCTCAATGCCAAATGCAAGTACCTATCACCTCACCTCCCCATACCCTTTTTCTCTTTTCATCTGCTCAAGTTTGGGCATGAATAATGTTCTCTCATTTTTTGGGCAGATGATCTATACTTGTTCGCTGTAATTTTGTTTGTGTACATTTGAATTAGTTGACAAGCAAGAATAGCGATTTATTACAGAGTGCAGTGTCAAACCAAGGAGGGCCTACACAGAGGGCTTCAGCTTTAGCTGCTTTGTCGTCTGCTTTCAACCCCTCATCTGATGATAAACCTGTTAGTGTAGCCTCTCTTTGTTATTCCAACATGTCATTTCTATCAAATTTCAGTGCAGTTTGCGATGTTAAATTCTGTGCATTCAATTTTTTCAGGGATCAAGCAAACCAAATGGATCAAATCAAGATGGAGCAACACAAAGGGCTGCAGCTTTAGCTGCTTTATCATCTGCCTTCAACACATCTTCAGAGAAGAAACCTGCCATTACTAGGACAGGAACTAATAGTCAGGCATCACAAAGGGCTGCTGCTTTGGCAGCTCTTTCATCATCCCTCACCGCTGAAAAGAAGGCGGGGACACCTGATGCATCTCCTGTTCGGAGTTCTTCACCACCTGAAAGTATTCCTCCTGGTGCGATATCAACATAGAAAAAAACTCATATCTAGTGTTTGATATATGATTATATGGATATCGGATTGATATCTAGTGTTTGATATCCTGAGATACTCCTAATACACTTTTTCTCCCATTTTGATATACTAAAATAAACTAGAAGTATCACATTTCTTATATTTGTCCTTCCTCGTTCATATACTAAAGCCTACGAAACAACGAAATCGGATATCAATTTCATATCCATATCTTGAGTCAGACCAATCTAACAAGAAAAATATACTTTCCTTGCAGCTCAAGTAGAAGACGACAACCTGCCTTTGGAAGAAGCGGGAGAATCTGAAGAAGCTCCCGAAAGTGGAGATAATATAGAGCCTACAACAGAAGGGCATGAAGCCAAAGAGCAGGCGGAAGCAGAAGAAAATGCTTCTGAAGGTGATCAGAGTATATTCACTTATGAGCAACTCAGGGCTAGATCTGATAATCCTGTCACTGGAATCGATTTCAAACGTAGAGAGGTTGGTCTTAGTCACCGTTATATATCCCTCATTTGAAGGAAGTGAATGTACTGATCTGTTTGTTACGCTTTTTCCAGGCCTATCTGTCCGATGAGGAATTTAAGACAGTTTTCGGAGTGACGAAGGAAGAGTTTTACAAGTTACCCAGATGGAAGCAAGACGTGCAAAAGAAGAAGTTTGATCTGTTCTAAATTCCTTGTCATGGTAAGCAAAGAATGAAGTGCTATATGGTTTGATTATTTTGTACCCTCACCATTGTGTTACTATCACAGATTTGTTAGCTTAGATCATTATTTTCTCAAGAGGACATCATCATATTCCCATTCTTTCTAAAAAGAAATACGTGAGTTGTAAAAGGGGTTGTTGTTACTGGTTTGTTAATTTGTCATGTGTAAAGAGTAACTGTGTCATGTCCTGTATTGTTGTACTTACAACAAGCCATTTGAAACATTTGTCTGAAACTTGAGTGGAATTTCTATTTATTCCGCCCTTTTATGTCATATATAAGTTGTGAAAGTTGTTAGGATTAGAATGCAATCGAGAGAGAGAAATAAGACACAATAATTGGTTACTCAGTTGGTCACGAATTTGTGATCACATTTGTGGGTACACCAAAGCAAGGTTTTACACTATGTTTTGTACTGACAATTACAATATCAATGTGAGAATTAGAATATCTTATTATATTAGGATTATAATAAGAAAAAAGAATAGTAGGATAACCAATCTAACTAACCTCACTGCAAAATCATTTATCCCTATTCTCTTTCTCACCGGTGGCAAAAGTTTGTGTGATCTATTGAATTTGCTTCAAATTCATTCATCAAATTGATCTTATGGCTCAAATTAAGGTTTGCTTTCTAAATTCGATTTAGTTTATGTATTTTCTTTTTACGTGCAGGCTATTTAGCGCATTTGTTTTTACTACGTAATGCCCATTTGTCCGTTACGGACAAATGGGCATTACGTAGTCAATTTATTAAACGGACAAATGGGCATTACGTAGTCAATTTATTAAATTTGTCCGTCACGGACAAATTTAATAAATTGACTATGTAATATAACTATTTTGTTGATTAAAGTTCTAAAATTTGGTTTGTTTGAAAGAAATTTGTAATCCTTTGAATAACAAAAGTTTGACGGACAAATTTAATAAATTGACTATGTAATATGACTATTTTGTTGATTAAAGTTCTAAAATTTGGTTTGTTTGAAAGAAATTTGTAATCCTTTGAATAACAAAAGTAAACTATGTAATATGACTATTTTGTTGATTAAAGTTCTAAAATTTGGTTTGTTGAAAGAAATTTGTAATCCTTTGAATAACAAAAATTTGATTTGATCGTCTTTTGTTAACAGAAAGTTTAAATCTTTTCAATAACGTTATTTTGATTTGATCGTATTTATGTTTGAAGGTCAACGTCAAATTTAAAAACGTAATATTGATCTTGAAACTTTGATTTCTTTGTAATTGTTATGTTTGTAAGCAACTTTGGTTTCTTTGTTGAAAGAAAGTGTTAATCCTTTGAATAAAATATCTTTGATTTAATCGTCTTTTGTAAAAGAAAGTTTAAATCCTTTCAATAACATAACTTTGATTTGATCATAGATATGTATGATATGAAGTTACGTTTATTTCTTGAAACTTTATATGTTCGATATCAAATCTTAAAACTTTGAATGATAGTAACGTTTTATTTATTGAACATTTATATGTTCGTTACGAAATCTATAAATTTTGAAAACAGTAACGTTTATTTCTTGAAACTTGATATGTTCGTTATAAAATCGTAATACTTTGAACAAAAGTAACGTTTATTTCTTGAAACTTTATATGGCTTTCAATAACGTAATTTTAATTTGATCATATTTTTGTTTGAAAGGAATTTTTAATCCTCTCAATAACGTTAAGTTGATATTTTTATCTCATTATGTTCGTTATAACTCGTTATGTTCATTCAAAGATCTTACTAAATTAAAATTTGACGAAAATATTACTAAAGTAAAATAAACTCATTAATTTAATAAAGGTGTATAATAGGTCGTACACATTATTGGTTGATTTAAAAGATACAAATATTTGTTGTAAATCTCAAGTTTTAATGTATGAGATGTCCGTGACGGACAACAAAGAACTGTCCGTAACGGACATACACCATCTGTCCGTCACGGACAAACACCATCCGTCCGTGACGGACAAATCTAAAATGCCCTATAAGATGCACGCTCATTTTCTTTCCTTTCTTCATCTTCCCTTCTTCGCCGCCACGAACATGAAAAAATCCGTCTTCGTTCTCTTCGCTTGATCTCTCTCTCTCTCTCTCGACATTTCTCCTAATTTCAACTGCAATCTAAGGTAAACACTTCATTTTCTCGCTTTAGTTTTGTTTAAATTTGATTGTTTTAGTTAGGTTTAGGTTTAGGGTTTAATTTGTGCGATTTAGGGTGTTGTAGATATATTTAGGGGTTTATATGTTACAAAAATGGATGAATATGAGTTAGGGTTGATAGTTGATTATTTATTTTGGGGTTTATTGTAGGTTTAACGAGTTTAGGGTTTGTGTTATGAACGAACGCCATTGTTGGCGTTCGCGAGTTTGAGGTGGTAGAAGACACTTGTCCGTCAACGGACAAGTGTCTTCTGTCCGTGACGGACAAAATGTGTTTGTCCGCGACGGATAACTTGTTTCTGTTTCTGTATTTTTTTTGTAACATTGATTGTCTTTTGTTTGTAGATGGAAATAAACACCAACAAAGACGGTAAAAAATTCACCGAATTGGGGTACTTCAGGAAGGTTTTCCACAGCGGTATGCGTTCTCTCAGGGGATAGCGAGAGGTCCACTCGAGACACGAGGCCCGACAACCGGTTCCATATGCTAAAGGTGCTTCGGTTGAGGAGCAGTTCACAACACAAGAGTCGGGAGTCACGCGTCATAGTATATCTGGCATCCCGCGTGACATTACTCCACCCAACCCTCCTCACCAGGTTTCTGCTGGAGGCAAACATAACATCTCTTATGTTGGACCTCCACACTAGACGCATTCATCAGTTCATGGAGAGCAGACCCCCTTACAAAGGGGGTTATTCTTAGGTGGAGGACCTGTATGCTCCTTACCAACAGGAGCACTAGTATGCTCCTTACCAGCAGGAGCATCAATCTGCTCTTTCTTCTTCCCAGCAGGAGCAGGAGCAGGATGAGTAGCCTACTCCTTCCCAGCAGCAGCAGCCTGCTGCGAGGAGACGCCGAGCGAGGAAGCCACCTTCGCCAGCTCTGGTGGAGGATGCCATTGAGGAGGTACTTCCTCGTGCTCCGGAAGATCGTCCTAGACCAGTAGCTCTTACTCGGCAGGCCTTTCATCCCGATCTTCGAGGTCCTTGTGGAGGGGGACCTCGTATCCCAAAAATTCTTAGGAGCTTTCAGGCTCACACCGCTCTCCACGTCTAGCATGACATGGTGAGTACGTAATAGTTATGTTTAATGAATGCATTTTTAATGTTATAATCTTTTTAGTAATTTATTAAATTTGTTTTTCTATATAGGATCGGGATACGCTACACTACCATACCAAAGCCAGTCAGCTGGATGCTTGGCAGCTGAATGAGGAGGTGTTGTCGGGTTTAGCTCACGACAATGGACTGACCCATCTTCAGGTTCTTATGTACAAACACCTCAATGTGCGTCTACTGGACACATTCATTGAGAGATGGCAGCCAGAGGTGAACCAACTGCGCATGCCTTGGGGTGAGATGACGATTGCTCTCCATGATGTCCATCTCATCATGGGTATACCCATCTCCGGGACGCCTGTTACTCATGTGATCGCCAGACCTGATGTTGCCGTCCGTGTGTAGGAGTTTTTTGGATTTACTGATGATCAGATGACTGATGGAGGTGTGCGTCGTCGCGGGCTGTCACATGTCTTCTTACTGGATCAGTGCGACGGCTATGCCCATCTGTATCCGATGACTGCAGCATTTTCTATTGGGATTGACGCTCTTCACCGACAAATCTCAGCACAAGATTTCACCAGATTTGCTGATACTGGTGGAGGATCTGGATTGGGTGATGAGCATATCTTGGGGTACAACGACACTCGCCTATTGTATAGGCGTATGGGCGAGGCCACTCGGGTCGACTGTCGCCAGATGTGTGGTTGTCTGACACTGCTGCAGGTATAATATATCCTCTATACTCATATTATTTATCTCGCAACTTAATTTGTAATGTTTGTCTAAGTTTTATTTCTTTTTTGTTCAAAGGCATGGATATATCTGTATTTTCCATCCTGCCCCGGAGATTAGTGAAGAGTGGGAGCCTGGGATGCCTTGGGCAGCGAGGTTTGACATCAGGCCTGTTAGGAGGAACATCCGTGATTACAGACGGATGCTTGATGAGATGAGTGTAGATCAGGCAAGTCCAATACATATGCAATATTGTAATGTTTTTGTCAACTTACGTGTTTATTTTCTAACAATGTTGTTTGTTTGTTAAACAGGTGAATTGGCAGCCATACGGCCAGTTGGACTTCACTCAGGGGGAGTTACAACGTTCGTTGTTTCACGGGTTGTTGATGTTTATGGACGTGTCAGAGCCCTACGATCCATGCAGGAACATGAGGGTTTTTGACTACATTCAGATGATACCGCCTACGCCCATACAACCTGAGTACGCTATTAGGTCGAGGATCCCAAGAGCTACAAAGTTGGCTATCCTCGAGGTAGCTGGACGTGGGATAGATGAGAGCACCATCACATCACGGTTAGGAAGATGGCTGCACGTTACGACCCTGGGTTTACCTCCAACGACGATTATATGGCGTGGTATATAGACCGATCGCACCGGTTTATACGCTCAAGTGCTCAGCAGATCCCTCCACCTTCACCTCCACCTCCACCTCCACCTCCACCTCCACCTCCGGCATATGGTGGACTCGACCCGTATGATTATGCTGCACAGTTTAGGCCGTACATTGGTGATCCTTTTGTCCCTCCTTCTCTGCATCAGGACCTCCGTACTTATGTAGATTTTTTTCCTGATCCGCGAGATCATTCATACGGTTCTTACGATCATGGATAGGGTAGTGGTACTCGTCACGACGATGACGAGTAGAGTTGTGTTATTTTTGTGGGTTTTGTATTGTATGTTCAAACTTTTGTATGTTATGTCTACATTTTTATGTATGTTTAAACTTCGTACTTAACTTGTTGCGTTATATTTAACAAAATATTAACAATGACTATATAAATGACTAAACCTTAACATAAGTGAAATAAGTAGTAACTGAAGAATTATTTTGAGAAATTGTACATAATTCTTAAGAGCACTCTGATTCGATCCACAAATACAAAGTTGATCCTCAACAGCTAGTGAATACTCATCCCACAACTTCTTTAGACAAGTGAAATAAGCAGTAACTGAAGAATTATTTTGAGAAATTGAACATAATTCTTTCTGGTTTTGGTAGAGATTAGTTCTGTTTGATTTTCCATAGCAAGAACTCAATTCCTTTCATATTTGAGTTGCAGTTTTACAAAATAGCACAAATTTAGCTATGTATTTCTCAACTGAGTGTAATAACCAAGAAATCAACATATTATTACACTGCTCCCATTTAGCCATCAGTTTAAAATCTGAAATCGGTTTCTTGCAATCTCCATTAATAAATCCAAGTTTGTTTTTAGCAAGAAGAGATACCTCCACTGATCGTTTCCATCGACTGTAATTGGTTTCATTGAGCAGCGTGGTGGTGAGCCGGAGAGAAGGAGGATCTGAGTGATGCAGATGCATTTGATTGTAAGGATCTGCACCATCAGGATCCGATTCTGGAGCTAACACTTCTCTGAAAGGATTTTTCGTCTCATCATCAGAATGATGATTGCTTGTTTCAGATAGATCCATGGAAGAATGAACTTAGGAAAAAATGAGGAGGATTCTAGTGTCAATGGTTGTCCGTCACGGACAAAGCAATTTTGTCCGTGACGGACATTATTATGTTGTCCATGACGGACAAATAGAAGACATTTACTAAATAACGCACATTTGTCCGTTACGGACAAATGTGCGTTATTTAGTAAAAAAAATGTGCTAAATAACACCGGCCTTTTTTTATTGTTTTGTTTTCTCTTTGTTGCAGAAATCAATTCAGTTTTTCCTATTGTCGTTACTTGCACTTTTTTCTGTTTTGTATTGATCAATCTATCATATCGAGTTGTTGTTCTTATGTTTTGATTAGTTTTATTTTGATATTTGTCTGTTTGTGTTTTTCGTTCTATTGAACTGATTAATTTCATATTCTCCATTGGTGAAAATGTTATGCATTGTCAACCATATCATGTTAAGTATCAAACAATTGTATTCTTGATGTTGTCAACCGCATTTTTGGTATGGAAACTTTATGTTTTTTTTGTCAACAACAACAATTGTGTTTTTTATGTTGTCAACCACATTTACAACGTGAAAGCTTATATTTTCTTGTCAATAACAACAAATAAATATTTTTCACTATCACAAACAATCTGGTGTTGTCAAAAAGGCATTGATTAACACATATATTTTATTTATTTGTCAACAACACATCAACTACATAAGTTGTGGGTAATTTTTTTATCTGTCATTCCACAATAATTTAACAATAAATTGCTTATTTGTGTTGTCAATAATAACTTATCTTAAGAAAAAATATTTTTCTACATTGTAAAAACACATTAAACAATAGAATTTTGTGTTGTCAACAACATAATAAACACCAAAATAGTTTTTACTATGTCAACAACACGTTTAAACACTATTATGTGCTTTTTCTTGTCACCACTACATTAACCAAAACAAATGCTCTAATTCTGTTGTTAAAAACATATTACACAACGAAAAATTGTTTTTATAATGTTAATAACATATTAAATAACAAAAATTGATTATTAGTGTTGTCAATATCAAATTAAATTTCAAACAGAGGGATCTTGTGCAATAAAATTTATTTTTACTATGAACAACATTAATTTGAGTGTTCTCAACAACATGTTATCAATGAGTTGTCCCTTGTTAACAAGGGTTAAATATATAAAGAACAATAGTTTTAGCGTTGTCAACAAGACAAAGAAGACCATACAATCATTTAAACATATATGAATGATCTTTGTTATACAATTTTCTTTTTGTTTTTTCAAAGTTACGAGTCAACAACAATACAATAATGTAAACATTAAACTTTTTTAAAAACTTTTCTACCAAAACATACAAACATTTAGTTTTCTATTGTCAGCAAAACCCCAATCATCAACCCTACGTGCTTTAGCATTGTCAACAAAGACTACAAACATCAAAACAAAACTATTTTTGTTGTAAAAAAACACCTAAAGTACCAAAAATGTTTTTTTACTTTCACCAACACTCCACACGTTTATTTTTTTATTTTTTTTTGTTATCAGCAAGACCCCAAACATCATAATATTATTTTTAGTGTTATATTCACTATATTAGAGTTCCTTTTTTTTGATGTCAACATATATGAATTATCTTTGTTTAACATTGTTTACATGTTCTTTTATTATCGTGTATTCGTGTCATCTCAAATTAACATTTTTGATTGTTCTTTTTGTTTTGTAGAATGAATTAATTGATTTACATATTATCTCAACAACTCCAAGTAGATTATTTTTGTCTTTGGAGTTACCAATGAGAAGTAGCTATCAATTGTAGAGTCACCAATGAGGAGTAGCTATCAAGTGTTATATTCACTATAATACCCGGAAAGTATATTTATAATCTAGACATCATTCATTCATGCATGATAGAATACTAAAAGGGATCAATTTAAACTAATTATAGCCTACACCTCCAAAATTTAGATAAAATCAACATGAATGAATGAAAATTGAGATTCAATCCCTCTTGTCACTAAACATGCTTAGTTCCCCTTCAAATCCTAAACACAACACAAAAGCAATACTAGGCTAGCATAATTTGAGTATTTTTCACCCCGAAACCTAGCAAGGAACTACTCACACATCATAAATGTGGTCAGTTCCGACTTCTATTGCCCCGACCACGCCCTGCTGTAGCTGGTCCGCCGCTGCCGGAGATGAGCCGACCGAAGACTAGGCCGGTGATCCGGTGGCCGGACTGCGAGTGGCGGTCGTGAGAGCGGTTTTTGGCAACTCGGAAGCGGATTGAGACGCCATCCGGGTCTCCTCGAGTTGCAACTGAGACCGGGTCTTGGTGAAAGACGGGAGCGGATCGGTTTGTTGAATAAAACTTGCCGCGGCATTGTATACAACGGATAGTCCCGAAATGAGTTGAAGATCAAGTCGGGTTTCAGGAACCAGTGAACCAACGCCTTTGAGTTGATCGGCTAGAGACTTGAGTTGCAAACAGTAAGCGTTGATGGAAGAAAAGCCAGATAACTTACAATTGGAGAACTCATGTTCAAGGTAGACGACACGAGTATTTTTGTTATCTTGAAAGATGTCTTTGACTCGATTCCATGCCTGAAGCGCAATATCATCGGAGTCAAGGATTTGCAATAGGATATCCCAAGAGACCGTAATCCATTGAAGAACCGCATCGTTGACTTGGAACCATAACGAATCATCAATATTCGTTGGTTTGGGAACCTTCTCATCGATATAATCGAGTACGTTTGTGAGCTATCCCGGTGACGCGAAAGAGGGTAACCCAAGAAGCATACAGAGTGTCATGGCCAAGGACAAGGGCAATATTGTTCTTGACGTTGGAGATTCCGAGAGCGGAGTGGAAAGAAGGTTTCCGTTCGGCAGCCATCGATGAACCTTGATGAAGGGGAGGAACGGCGGTGATTGGGGCGGCCATAGGGTTAGAAAGAGCGGAAGAGGGTTAGAGGAACGAGAATCTATGATACCATGTGAGAATATGATGAATTTCCCTTAGAGTTTCTGTCAACAGACGACTCATATTGATAAGAATACGGGTTTACATAATTACATAGGGCAACCCTCTATTTACAATAATTACATAATCTATCATAAACAGTAGAAACAAATATTATGGCTTAAAAATAGAGAAGAAATAAGAAATGTAGGAAGAAGAATGGAGGGATTTGGCCTTACAAATCAAAAGAAATGAGCAAAACAAGTTGGAGATGTGAAGAACAACTAAAGAACACAAAAACTTCTCTCGATTGATCCAAAATTCCAGCCAAGTTTCTTCCAAAATGTGTTTATAGCTCCAAACTACTAACTAAGAGAGTATTTATCAGTACGGAGACTTGATGCAATTCCATTCAAACAATATTGTTATATAGGCATCTAAAGTTGCAGTCTCCTCCTTGGAAGCAAATTGAGCAAGTTGCATATTTTGTTAGGATGGAGATCCTAGAAGGAGCTGATGCAGGAACTCGGACAAGTTTACCTCGAATGGAGTTTCTTCTTTGACTTTGTTTTCTTCTTCCGAGCATTGATTTGTTCCACCGACTTAACATTGTCTTCCTTGCTCGGTGCTTTGTCTTATTCTCTCGAGTTTTCTTCTCTTCTATGCTCGAGTGATGATTTAAACTCGAGAGACATTGAAAATTGTGGATTCTGGGCTTCTTTGCTCGAGTGAAGGTTTACTCTTAGTTCGACTGAAGTGTCACTCGGGGTATGATAACATGTTTTGATGCTATCTTTATATATGTATTTTTTGTGTTTTTCCTTAGCTTTGTATGGGATAAGACATATGCATATTTTCTTATGCTTAAATTGTCAAAGATGTCTACTCCCCTTGTGTTTTGTGTTTATAGGTGATTTTGGTAAAAATGGAGCATAAATGATAAAATTAAGCAATCCAAGGAACACTCATCAAGACATCACTTTCATCATCAAGTAAAAAAAGAAAGAAATCAAGATATCAACATATTCAAGTAGCTAAAGGAGCAAAGGAACCTCAAGGAGGAACCTCGGGTGAACTAAAAAGAATCCAAAGTGAATGGTCAACTAAGGTCGGGTTCATCCAAAAACTCAAGTGAAGAAGATAGAAAACCAGACCAAAGAAGAGAAGAAACCCAAGTGAATAAGACAAAGCGTCCACATAACAGAGGTGTACCTCGAGCTCGACTGAAGAAGGCAAGAAAACCCGGATAAAGAAGCCTTTTGAGCAACGGTATCAACGTACCTCAGGTGAAATGTGCAACCCTAAAGAGGACGAAACACCCGAGTGAAGTGTAAATTTGTAAGGCGGTGGAAGAACTCGACCCAAATTGAAACCTTCACCCGACCTTAGGCCAAGCTTAACCCGGGGTTGCCAAGGCTGGTATGTACCACTTTTCTAACTAACTCATGCTAGTTGCATGTATGCTATTTGGATGATTCTAGAATGGGGAGACTATGATTTTTCGCCTATATATATGGCCCTTGGATCTTGCAAATGTATCAAGTCATTCACTAACAATTCTCTCATTATTTGTAGCTTTGCCGATTTGAAGATAGTAAAGAAGTTCGTGGTGTTCTTGATATTTCTCTTCTCTAGATCTTTATTCCAACTTGTTTTGATCATAACTTTGGATTGGAATGTCCAATTGATTCCATTCGTTTTTGTACATTCCTTATTTTTAGTCTATTTTGTCATTATGCTATTCATTTCTACTTGTGTTCTTGTACTTTCAGTCATGAGTGAGTATACCTCTGTGAGTATACCTCTTGCTAGGATTTGGGGTAAAAACTCCAAATCATACTAGACTAGTGTGTTCTATGTTGTGTTTACAATTGATGGAAATCAAATGCATCTTTAGTAGCATATAGGATGCCTTTAATTTATGATAAACTCATCCAGGCTTGGACTTATTTTGAATGCCGGATGATTATAAATAGTCTTGATTGCTCCCTTTGCACATTGTATATTTTCAAGCATGAATGAGTGATTTAAGAATTAATCATCCTAGATGAGACCTATAAGTAATTCGAACATAATTGTGCAATGTTTGAAGCCTATATTGCTTGAGTAGTCCTTGTTACTTGTTTACTTGTTACCCCCCTGAAACCAACGCATTTCATCACTTGATCATCCCCTTTTCCTCTCATTTTACACACTCTTGCTCTACTAGTTGAACTTGAGACAAAGTTTGGATATACATAGTCTCTTGGGTTTATGTGATTTTTTGTATTATCTACGCACACATCAGGCAACGCCGAATCCTCTACACCTCAATGTCTTCCTTGGTCGAGTATATCGTCTTCCTTGCTTGAGTTTTTCTAGCTTCTTTGCTCGAGTGATGATGTAAACCCGAACTAAGTTGACAACTCCCTCTCCAATGCTTCTTTGCTCGAGTGAAACCTTCATCTTTGCTAGAGTTTGGCTTCACCCGATGGCCATCCTTAGTGTTTCCTTAGCTCTATTGGCTTCATGTATGGATCCTATCTTGTCTTTCCTCCTTCCTTTGCTCCATGAGGTCGATGATTGGTTGATATATGACCCTTGGAATGGTTGAGCGATTGAATATCTCCATTTGAGCTCCTTTTTAGGTCAAAGTACCTACAAAGACATGAAAGAAAAGGAAGTAAACATTTTTTATTATATATTTTAAGCTCTAGAAACATAGCATGAAAACATGCAAAACATAGGTAAAATCACACAAAAACGCATCTAAAAACATACATAAAAACATGCTATCAACAAGCAAAGAAGAATTAACACATAAACCAAAGACAAGGAGACTAGGTTGGCCGAATTGGACCTGGTCAACCAGGAAAAAACAATTTAAATAATTAGAAGATAAGCAAGACACAACCATAAATAAAATCGGAATAAAATCCTAAACTTAGGTAGGATAGGTCGTCCGATTTCTTTCAAAGAAATATTCTGATTACTTTGTAAAATAGTTTATAAATCATAGGGGGAAGAGAGGGGAACATTTGGATCTTTTGAATGCTCAAAACAGAATCGGATGAGAGGTTTAGTAAAACAACAAGTATCAAGAAGATAAAGCTTTCTAGAATTTGAATCACCACAACATGCATAAGATAAATATCAATTGACAATTCCACAACATTTAACGTAGTGAGAGTTATGTAAAAGACAACTCCATTGGTTGTGCCACATATAGTCAGGATTTATTGCTCGCGGTACATCAATTGTCACTATCGATGCTCACAAACCCAAGATGTTACCAAATCATCACATCAAACGAAGCATGGAAGGAAGTGGACTATACTTTTACCAAAAGCCAACCGTCTTGAAGAAAATATATTATATCTAATACTACCATAAATTACATATACACAATCAATACGTAGACTCAATCCAATATTATAGATCATTGCAAATCGGGCTCACTAGACCCTAGAATAAAGAGGGATTACTCACACATACCTCGGAGCAAGAAAACAAGATTTATGAATGATCGAGGAAGGTATAGGTCGGCCGACCTAGGTCTCATCGAACGCCTTCTGAAGACAAAAGGCGGTGAATACTCAATAAGAATGTAGAAAAGAAGATAACTAACCTAATGGATGAAAAATTTTATTTATAGGGTTTGAGAGAAGCCCGAAAACCCTAGATCTCCTTGATCCTATCTTCTAATAAGATAAGACTGAATCTACATGATTCTATCTTTTAATAAGATAATACCAAACTAAAGATAAAAATGCAAAACAAACGGGCTAACAAACCAACCCAACTAAAAGGGAAACAAAATATGACGTTGAGGCAAGCAGGTTAAGCGGGTCGTCGAACGACCTTATGGGACAAAGACACGGGCTTGGTCTAGAGATGCTCCAGTATCTCCCTTGCAACAACAAAAGGTGATTTCGGGGTCCAATACAAAAGAGTGAGAGGCAGGTCATTGGAACTAAGTGTCATCGAGCACTTCTGCACGTTCCCTTATGTTCTTCACTACACTCTCAGATTTTAGTCAAATCCGTCATGACCTTGACTTATTTGACCACATGGAAGCCCTTAGTGTATATCAGGACATTCAACATGCTCTGCAAATGCCTATAATGCCTAAAACTTCATAAACTAACATGTAGATCTCCAAAACACGTATATCAAAGAAATAGACCAATATGATATATATGTTATATAACCCAAAAAAGTAGAAAAAGGAGTAAAATGATGATGAAAAAAGATGATAGTTTAAGTGCTATCAACCACATACTTGAACCTTACTTGTTCTCAAGTAAAATTTGTGGACATCTCTAAATCGGATTAATATACATGGGTCTTAGATGCTCCAAAGTCAAGCACTCAAACCCTATCATCATAGCACATATCACAATAAAGAATATAACTCATAGCTCATGAGTTTCGTGATCATTTGGAAAATGTGTATAACTCTTTCACTTGTGTTTAAAGGATGTATATAATAACGCTCAATCTCAACTCATATGTAAAGACCATTAACCATAATCTAATCAAAGCGTTCTAGATTTGCTTTGCGTAGCTTTTCCTATAAATACACTTATAAATCAAGAGAAATTTTATAGGTTGTAACTTGGGCAGGTAATGAACAAGAGTGAGGAGTTTTATTTGGCTATGTGGTGCAAAAAGATCCGGGAGCCAAGACGTCTTGAGTTTCTCGGTGGATAATCTTCATGCAAGCCGGATTCATCACTCTTACTAAACACACATTACTTTTCTTCATTTAAGCCCTTTTGTACTTGTTAGACTTCATTCCTTAATTTATTCTTTTTCAACAAGATCCAAGTGGTGCACAATTGTATTTCTTGATTTGACTTTTGTTCTTCTTCACTTTATGCACTGTGCTATTAAATATACACAACTGATAGCATGAATTATTGTCTATATTTCGGGCTTGATTTTGTTGTTTTATCATCATAATTCTGTATGCATGTATACATATTTGCACCATTTATGCCATTATTCAGTTACTTTGCAAGAATCGAGGTCTACACCATGTTTTGTTGTATTTGTAGGAAATATGGCACATTTTGGGTGGAAATGGAGCATAAACAGCTAAGGAGGCTATGGAGCTACATCTAGGAGTATTAGGAAGGACAAAAAGAAGAACAAGAACAAAGTTGGAAAGATAGAAGAAAGATCCAGACATGACATGGATTTCGACCAAGATGGCCCACTGGGCCTGGATCGAAGTCGACGTCCAAAAAGACCAAGAAGACAAGGCATATTTTTGACCTAAAATTCTTCTATAAGAATGGATGGTGACGACTGAATTAGAAAGGTTGGACGCTCGAGATAGAGACGTCATAAGGGTTTTGAAGGATTGAAGGAAGGGAAGAGTTGAAGGAATGATTGCTTAAGGTTTGAGGAACCCTAGTTTGTGAGTATTTCTTGGAGATTGCTTTGATAATTGAGATACCTTTGTTGCTTGCTTTATTCCCTTTTCTTGATATTCTTAATATTTTTGATATTGCTTGATTATGATGATTGTTGGCTAAACACCCTTGCGATTCTAGGGTGATTAGTTGAAAGTTGTGGTATAGATGATGAAAGACTAAACCTTTATCCTAGTGGGCCCTGAATGCTTGAGTTGACCCTAATCTGAAACCCGTCTCGGGCTGTTCATTGAGCATCTCGTCCGAGATCGATATAGAACACAACGAGATTGCCCACTACTTTGCCTATTTCGAGTTTAGGTTATAGTTTGCCAAATCCTATCCTTGTTCAACCTTTCCTGGTTTATACGCAAGCCTAGGATGAGACTTACCCGGTGATTTCTTTGCTTGTATACCTATGATGATGAGTGTTAGATAATAAAGGTTTATCCTTTATTAGGGTTTGAGTGTGCCTTCATCCTACCTTTGAGAGTTGACCTAAGACTTACCCAGTGATGGTTAGTTTTGTACCCTTAGGTGAGTGATATTGGTTTGAGCGCCTTTACCTTTCCCTATTTCCTTGAGACTTAGACACACTAAATTGGTTAAATCGAAGGAAACAACATATCCAAACCTCAAGCAAAATCCAGAATCCTTCAAACAAAAACTCTGAGGGAAACCCTTGCAGCAGCAATCTGACAAAAAAGATTGGTCATGGAGAGAAGAGAATGACCGAAATCGACAAAGCAGAGAAGGAGAGCAGGCTACTACATAACGAGCACTACCTCTCAAGCACGGAGCAACACTCTCGGCGGCTTCAATGGGGGAGCATCGGAGGCGAATGTTGTTCGCGCATCTGGAATCGACCCTACAGGAAACCCTAGGTATGCACCAGCTGACCAGCCAAGCCTCCATTAGCGCCGGGAATACGAGCGATAAAGCCTCTATTATCGCCAGGAATACGAGCCTCCATTAGCATCGGGAAGGTTATTTGCGATTCGGGAAGATGAGCAGTTGCAGGCGCGTCGCGAAGGTTGTTCGCGATTCGGGAAGACGAGTAGTTGCAAGCGGTTCTGAAGCAACAATCCTGGCGGCTTCAATGGGGGAGCCTCGGAGGCGGAGGTCTGGAATCGACCAACAAGAAAGCCTAGGTCTACAACAGAAGACCAGAGGAGCCTGCATTACCACCGGGAAGGTTGTTCGTGTAATAACCGGATATTTTACTTCCGGTTATTTTCGAGACAAACCGGAAGTCGACCGGTTTGAAACTTCTTCCATCACCTTATCTTTTTTTTTCTTTAAACTCCGAGTTGGTTTATGTAAGATCCGGAATTTTTTATTTCCGTTTAATTCCGAATCAATTCGGACTTCGAGCCGTTGACGGTTCCCATTCTATCTAGTATTTATTTCTTCACAAATTTTATCATTTTATGTAGAATTTAATTCACATAAAATGATAGAATTATATCAAACCCTAATTCTTAAAATTATTTATCATTTTATGTAGAATTTAATTCACATAAAATGATAGAATTATATCAAACCCTAATTCTTATAATTAATCCTTAACGACTTAAGACGAGATCATGACAAGGCTGATACGAGACTGTGACAGATCTGTGACGAGACCATGACAGAGCTTAGACGAGGTCATGACGAAGCCCGACAACTCTGTGACAAAGCCATGCATGGGTTGGACAAAACCATGACACGTTTTGACAAGGCTGTGACAAAGCCTTGACAAACTCAGCTTATATTTTTATTCCTCTTGTTTCAGCCCATCTCTTTTAATTTCCTTGCAGCAGCCCAGACAAATGCCAGCCCACCTCTCTTCCTTGCATCCAACCGGACTACTTGTACACTCCAGCCAGTAGGCCCGTCGAGAGTCGGCCCAACAAACCTGCTGCTTCTCCCTTATGTACGTTGAGATGGAACAAAAGAAGATCCCTGCGTAACGCTCCCACCAATCGCTCTTCCCCTTTCATCCACAGGAACCCTAGCCGGCGCCTTTAGCCATCTCTACCCCTCCCCTTTGGACATAGCCCGGCGGAAGTGCAGCCAGTGAAAATCTCTGGCCCTCCCTTCTTCTCTTTGGTCGCGCACAGCAAGCAGAAGCCGGGAGAGAGTGCTCCTCTTCGTGCACAACAAACGCCCTCCCTCTGCACGCCTTGCACGCATCAACTGTTCAGGCCATCTGTAGACACGGAGCGTGCCAACACTTCTCCTCTTCGGCATAGACAGTGGTGCAGGGTCGTCTTCATCAACAGCAGAAGCAGCATGTTCTACCTACTCACGAACAACAACCAGGATATCTATGGCGGCTCCTCCTTCCGTCGACCCAAATAGGCACCCAGGAATGGCGGCTCCTCTTTCTGGCGACCTCAAACACAGCACCAGCGGGCTGCTTCTCTTCTATCGATCTAGCAGACCTTGGATACTGAGCAGCCAAGATCCGATCTGCAGCAGCCTTGGTGTTGTATTTCCCGTGCCTTCGAGTCTCGGAATCGGGTAAGGCTTGTACCCTTGCTACACTATACTTTAGTCCACCTTTCCTTGCCTAACATGGACCAGTTTTCCTCTTTAAACCTACTCAGAACAACTATACGAGAGCTGTACAGATTCATGCATTTTTCTGAGTTTTCGGAAGTGAAAAACAGTCAACTTCGGGTCAAGATTTGAGTAAGTTATACTCCTCCTTTGTTGCTGAATTTTGGATATGTTGTAGTCAGTAGTACATAGTAGATCATACTAAAATTTGGGAAGAATCGGAGTTACGGTTTGAGAGTTATGATGTTGCAAAGTTGACTCCTCATGCAGTTTTTATAAGTGTGCTGAGTGTTGATACAAACAGCATGTGATGCAGTTTTGTGGGATGGTTTTGAATAGGCTTTTGATCTCCTTTGCTGCTGAATTTTGGATATAGTATAGATAAGATTTTATAGTAGAACATATCAAAATTTGGGATAAATTCAGCGAACGGTTTAGGAGTTATGATTTTTTTTAAAGTTAAGGCAATGTGTTGTTTGTTAAGTGTTGTAACCAACTTTGGAAATTTCTGTAGAAGTGATGGTTGAACAGTTTTAAAAAATTCTTGCTCCTAGTAGTAGATGAGATATCATAGATGATCTAGGGAATTATTTTGGAATTTTTATAAGATTATTCGAATTTTATATTTGAAGCCAAAGTTAGACCTTAACGATCTTTCCAAAAATAGGGAAATGGGTAAATTGTCAGTTTGTAACCAAACTCATCTTTAGGAGTTAGAATATGACTCTTTAGTCTCAGATAAGAGTTTAGGCACGAATAAGGGAATTTTTGGAAGTTTTGAGACCAAGGGTAAAATAGTCATTTTACCATAAATTAATACTGTAATCAATTATGTTCTATTAAGACCTACTATCTTAGAAGTCTTAGACTTCTAATCACCTAGAAAGTGTGTTGACACACTTGCCTCCTTTGACAGGCCACTGATTTCCTACTGTACAGATCGATTTGCGAATTAGAAAGTCGAGATCTGATTCAGGTAAGTCCACAGACTTACTTAGCTGGCTTCTTGTATGAGTGTGATGTGTATGAGTGGTGTTTGTTAGTTATGATAAATAACGAAACCGGATTAGGCCGACTTTATTATTTACGTAATTGACCCAAGTGTATGACAACGGGTCGTGACATCATCTGCCTAGCTCTTGCGAGAGTCTAGGAGGTTCCCTGCGACCAGCCCAGTCAGGTAGACGGTCAAATGCATTAGTACCATTCTGCGTTGGTAAACGGGGACAGGGGCGAGGTTTGGGAATCTCTCGTGTCACAAAATAAGTATCATTAGTAATAACCTATCGCCTAATTAAAGATAATAAAAGGATTCAGTGTTGCATGTTGATTGTGTATGTGTGTGTTTGTGCTTTTACCTTTATACTTATGCATAGAATGTTAGCTAACGGTTTTATACCGCTTGTAGATGCCTTGCAGGTTAAGACAATTGTAGAGAGATCCGGAGGGAATGGTCAGCCGGGTCCACGTACTCATTTAGTTGGGGACGGGGATGTCTTCTATTCTTCATATGCGTCGTTTAATTACCTTTGCTTTGTAAGGCTGATACATATTCTTCATGTATATATTGTTTAAAGTTTTTGAATGTTTTAAGTTCTTTTGTGCCTTGTTGTAAGATCCTAGTAAAATTGTTGTCAAACTAAGGTCGGGACTCATTGTGAGGTCCTAACCAGTAGCTCCCCGAGTTCTCCGAATTTGGGGTGTTACAATATGGTATCAGAGCTCTAGGTTGGCAACAATGGCACTTGAAATCTTCTGAAAGACCGAATGTATAAAATAACTAGAACCCGAAAGGGGTCTAAAATTTTCAAAACAGATTTCTGTTTTTACACACACGCATAGTCGGGTTGTTGGGTTAGTAGTACGTTGGACCACCATCGCTCTCCGTGGATTTCTGCAACTTGGATCGATAGGAGTTAGTATATAGACTTTTTATGATGTTTCTTATTATATGTTATATACGTGTGTATGCTTAGTTTGTTAGTATCCTAAAGGATATTTTATATCCTTTAGTCGTGATATCACGAAGCGATTATCGCCTCATGATAAATCAACTGTGGACTTGAAGAATCTCCAACACGGGGCAATGGAATCGGACCTTGAAATGAGTATTATACTCGGGTAGGCTGCTTGGTGATCCTTACAAATTATCCAAAGAACAATCAGATGAGGAAGAAATCCTTGAGTCAGTTCAGTTAGAAGGAATAGAAGGTCGTACAAGGAACTCGGGCATACGAGGCCGAAAGACGGAATTAGAAGAACCATGCAAGAGACTACTAGAGTGCGGAGTAGAGATAACAATATTGGAACAAGACAAGTAGAATTGAGTACAACCAAGATTACGGAATCAAGGACATTATAATTGAGGCGGATGCCCCATAGACCATTAGGGGCATGAGAAACCAGAAGAGACAAAGTGTCAATCCGGGGGTGAGAATCTAAGGTGCACAGAATGAAGACCTACAATTGAGTGTAAAAGCGAAAAGGCATACCCCACAAACGTGGGGAGGTTTTGACCTCCTCAAAGATATAAGAAGTTTGAAAGAAATCGCGACGCCAATATCCAAAGAACGGAAGCCTGTAGCAGGGTCAACGGAGTTTCAAGAAGGCGATATTACCACCAACACCAGTGAAGAATCTGTATGAGAGAACGGCCTTGCTAGACTCGAGAGTCCAGGGTAACCCGAATTATCACGGGACCTAAGCCATCAACACAGATGGTTCATGCAAAAGGAACTGTAAGTGGATGATCATTACGGCCATACGAATTTCAAAGACGCTTGCAAGCTATCGTGGAAACTTGAAACAACTATTTGTGCCAGATGAATGACACAATCGGACTAGAGAAAATGGAGTTAATCTATAAGAAGCGGAAGGGTGGAAGGTAGAACGAACTAAAGAAGTATAAAAGGATTGTTGTGAGCGACTGCTTACCTACTAGCTAAGGATATTTTGACAGATCACAATTTACACGGAATGGAGACTTACAACTTAATGTAAGAGCGAAGGGTAGACTTCACAAGCCTGGAGACATTTTGTCTTCTTTAAAGATAAGAATTCTAAGAGGAATCACAACGCCAGTATCGAAAGGATCGAAGCCCGTAACATAGTCAATAGATATTTGGAAGGAAATATTACAAACAACGCCGATTAAGGAACCTATGCTTGTGAGAATCGTGTGGTGGACTCAAGAGTCCAGGGTAACCCCCATTTATAACAGAACATAGGTCATCAACACAGACGGTCCCTGTAAAAGGACTATAATTGGGAGGTAATTAAAAGTCATCGGAACTACAAGACGCTTACCATCTATCGTGGAGTGCTAGGAATAACTTTTGACGGCAGGCGAATGGCACAGTGAGACTTGAGAAAGAGAGTTGTTCCAAAGGAAGCAGAAGAGTGAAAGATAAGACGAACTATAAGAAGGATAAAAGGATTAATCTAGTAGGTGATGTGCACCAAAAGTTTAATACCAGTAAAGGTATGAAATTGAGATAAGTCAATTATAGACTGACCGATGTCAACCAAGGACGTGCAAGTATTGTTGAGTATTGACGAGTTATGTGCCGTTAAGAAGAGATATTTGTGAATGTGGATCTATGGAGTAGCTTTACCGACGCCTTAGAGGTTTCCCTCAAGTAGGCAACTACAACTTTCTTGGATGAATTAAAGGTATAAAGAAAAACGTTTTAAGGGTTACTTCTTGGCCAGTTAAGATCAAAATCCGGTCAAGTCAGGGAGTTTGGATCCGTGGTAGAAGAATTAAGAAAGTAAGCGAAAGAAGTTGTTTTTCAATCGTTGTTTTATTTTCTTAAGGCAAGTAAAGAAGGTACTTGGTACTTCATCCGTATACGACTCATGGTGTAATTGGAAGAAAGAGTTTTGAGGTCAATCATTTTATACTTACAGAAAAGGTCCTTAGGATTAATGAGTGACAATAGGATAAGCAGAGTAGCGCACCAGAAGTGTGGTGGGTCCTAATCCACAAACAAGAAGCTCAAGGGTATTGATGGATGTCGTGTCGAGTTTAAGATGGTGATAGTTGGAGAAATGCATTCTAGTTGGAAGAAACGTGAGATAGGCTATGTGAGTGATTGGAAATGTTGTACGGAAACTTATGGGCATGTAGAGGTAATAGAAGGAGACTGGTACCCTATTATGGATCCGAGTGAAGAGTGACAGCTTTGCTACATGTTGCCAGACAAGTAGTTTTGGAATTTCATACTAATGGAATACTCTAGAGTGAGTTTTCTGGATGGATTAGGAAAGAATTAATGATGTAATAAAAGTATTGTGCATGTCTTGCACTAGAAAGCTCCAAGTGAGTAACTACCATCCTGAGTCGAAGATACATAAGAAAGAGAAGCGACAGGAGCATACTTGCAACCTAGTAACAGTGCTTAAAGAAAGCATAATCTCAGAGTAGATTTTATGTGTAATGTTATGTCGGAACAGAGCCTAGTTGCGTTTTGAGTTAGAGGGATACTATCGGGCAGGTAACAATGGTGGATAAAAGAGCGCACTGCTGATGGTATGTTAACATTTATTGAGTAGTTATTAACAAATACCGGTGATATGAGATCACTTTGTGTCGAATACCGTCATTTCGGACTTATTCTATTTCATTTAATATCTTAGAAAATGTGTGAGAAGCCTAAGTTTGAGCAAACGATATATTAGAGATCTATAAATAATATAATAAAGCCAAGTGAACAAAGAGGATGACCACTAGATTTGATTTTTAGTTGTCTTGAGTATTAGACCTGAAAAGGGTAAGGGTGACGATTCCGTACCTGAGGAACATGATGACTGAGTAATATTAAAAGAAAAGACCACGTGGATCGTGATACGAAGAGCATTGGGAACTTGGTAAGTGTTGGTGGATGTCAAAGACCTTTGGCCTTAGTGGGTAGTCAGAACCTTTTCAGAAGGCCGGAAGCAAGTGGTCATAACGAAGGGAAGAAAGTTGAATAGATTAGTTTCAGTAGGGTCATCAAAGGATTTGGAAGTGAGTGGTGTAAGGCAACCATTTGAAGTTTTAAAGCGGGTTAGAAGTGACTGATGGACTAGTATTCCTCAGCCTATTGGAGAGTGTAGCTTCAGTTTTCCACGGAGACTAAGTTTGGGAACTGAGTTTGAAAATTTCAGTTGGAGAGATACCTACCAGACACGAGTTAGGTCATTAGATTAGAGGATCAGATAGTTGAGCCGGATAGTCGGTGAGATATCCTGAAAATATTTAAGATTCAGTGGTTTTAAGAAAAGCCGATAAGGCTACCTAAGATATTGGGGATAGTAAGAGACGTAACATTTCAAAGACCTATGTAGCGATAGTTGTAACCTCGGGAGTGAAGAGTTAGGGCTTGACCTTGTATGTGTGATATTGTTTGACTGCTTGTTTATTTCATGATTGAGTGTTTAGTTAGTGATGTGTGTTTTTGGTAATCGTGATGTGCAGGAAACTTAGATGTGGAAACGACGAGACTTTTGTGTAGTGATCAAACACACCCATATGGTGCCTTAAAGGCCGATCATGATTGTCTTACCCTAAGTTTCGGGACGAAACTTATTTTGAGGGGGATCTGATGTAACGACCAGTTTTTTTTTATGGAAGTAGGACATACCAGCTTATTTATGGAAGTTTCGGAAACGAATAAAAATTTAGTGAGACTAGGACATACCGGCTTATTTATGGAAGTAGTTTAATTAAGTACCTTGTTCTAAGTTTCGGGACGAAACTTATTTTAAGGGGGTACTGATGTAAGATCCGAAATTTTTTATTTTCGTTTAATTCCGAATCAATTCGGACTTCAAGCCGTTGACGGTTCCCATTCTATCTAGTATTTATTTCTTCACAAATTTTATCATTTTATATAGAATTTAATTCACATAAAATGATAGAATTATATCAAACCCTAATTCTTAAAATTATTTATCATTTTATGTAGAATTTAATTCACATAAAATGATAGAATTATATCAAACCCTAATTCTTATAATTAATCCTTAACGACAACTTTAGACGAGATCATGACAAGGCTGAGACGAGACTGTGACAGATCTGTGACGAGACCATGACAGAGCTTAGACGAGGTCATGACGAAGCCCGACAACTCTGTGACAAAGCCATGCATGGGTTGGACAAAACCATGACACGTTTTGACAAGGCTGTGACAAAGCCTTGACAAACTCAGCTTATATTTTTATTCCTCTTGTTTCAGCCCATCTCTTTTAATTTCCTTGCTGCAACCCAGACAAATGCCAGCCCACCTCTCTTGCTTGCATCCAACCGGACTGCTTGTACACTCCAGCCAGTAGGCCCGTCGAGAGTCGGCCCAACGAACCTGCTGCTTCTCCCTTATGTACGTTGAGATGGAACAAAAGAAGATCCCTGCGTAACGCTCCCACCAATCGCTCTTCCCCTTCCATCCACAGGAACCCTAGCCGGCGCCTTTAGCCATCTCTACCCCTCCCCTTTGGACATAGCCCGGCGGAAGTGCAGCCAGTGAAGATCTCTGGCCCTCCCTTCTTCTCTTTGGTCGCGCACAGCAAGCAGAAGCCGAGAGAGAGTGCTCCTCTTCGTGCACAGCAAACGCCCTCCCTCTGCACGCCTTGCACGCATCAACTGTTCAAGCCATCTGTAGACACGGAGTGTGCCAACACTTCTCCTCTTCGGCATAGACAGTGGTGCAGGGTCGTCTTCATCAACAACAGAAGTAGCATGTTCTACCTACTCACGAACAACAACCAGGATATCTATGGCGGCTCCTCCTTCTGTCGACCCAAACAGGCAACCAGGAATGGCGGCTCCTCTTTCTGGCGACCTCAAACACAACACCAGCGGGCTGCTTCTGTTCTATCGATCCAACAGACCTTGGATACCGAGCAGCCCAGATCCGATCCGTAGCAGCCTTGGTGTTGTATTTCCCGTGCCTTCGAGTCTCGGAATCGGGTAAGGTTTGTACCCTTGCTACACTATACTTTAGTCCACCTTTCCTTGCCTAACATGGACCAGTTTTCCTCTTTAAACCTACTGAGAACAACTATACGAGAGCTGTACAGATTCATGCATTTTTCTGAGTTTTCGGAAGTGAAAAACAGTCAACTTCGGGTCAAGATTTGAGTAAGTTGTACTCCTCCTTTGTTGCTGAATTTTGGGTATGTTGTAGTCAGTAGTACATAGTAGATTATACTAAAATTTGGGAAGAATCGGAGTTACGGTTTGAGAGTTATGATGTTGCAAAGTTGACTCCTCATGCAGTTTTTATAAGTGTGCTGAGTGTTGACAAAAACAGCATGTGATGCAGTTTTGTGGGATGGTTTTGAATAGGCTTTTGATCTCCTTTGCTGCTGAATTTTGGATATAGTATAGATAAGATTTTATAGTAGAACATATCAAAATTTGGGATAAATTCAGCGAACGGTTTAGGAGTTATGATTTTTTTTAAAGTTAAGGCAATGTGCTATTTGTTAAGTGTTGTAACCAACTTTGGAAATTTTTGTAGAAGTGATGGTTGAACAGTTTTAAGAAATTCTTGCTCCTAGTAGTAGATGAGATATCATAGATGATCTAGGGAATTATTTTGGAATTTTTATAAGTTTATTCGAAATTTATATTTGAAGCCAAAGTTAGACCTTAACGATCTTTCCGAAAATAGGGAAATGGGTAAATTGTCAGTTTGTAACCAAACTCATCTTTAGGAGTTAGAATATGAATCTTTAGTCTCAAATAAGAGTTTAGGCATGAATTAGGGAATTTTTGGAAGTTTCGAGACCAAGGGTAAAATAGTCATTTTACCATAAATTAATATTGTAATCAATTCTGTTCTATTAAGACCTACTATCTTAGAAGTCTTAGACTTCTAATCACCTAGAAAGTGTGTTGACACACTTGCCTCCTTTGACAGGCCACTGATTTCCTACTGTACAGATCGATTTGCGAATTAGAAAGTCGAGATCTAATTCAGGTAAGTCCACGGACTTGCTTAGCTGGCTTCTTGTATGAGTGTAATGTGTATGAGTGGTGTTTGTTAGTTATGATAAATAACGAAACCGGATTAGGCCGACTTTATTATTTACGTAATTGACCCAAGTGTATGACAACGGGTCGTGACATCATCTGCCTAGCTCTTGCGAGAGTCTAGGAGGTTCCCTGCGACCAGCCCAGTCAGGTAGACGGTCAAATGCATTAGTACCATTCTGCGTTGGTAAACGGGGACAGGGGCGAGGTTTGGGAATCTCTCGTGTCACAAAATAAGTATCATTAGTAATAACCTATCGCCTAATTAAAGATAATAAAAGGATTCAGTGTTGCATGTTGATTGTGTATGTGTGTGTTTGTGCTTTTACCTTTATACTTATGCATATAATGTTAGCTAACGGTTTTATACCGCTTGTAGATGCCTTGCAGGTTAAGACAATTGTAGAGAGATCCGGAGGGAATGGTCAGCCGGGTCCACGTACTCATTTAGTTGGGGACGGGGATGTCTTCTATTCTTCATATGCGTCGTTTAATTACCTTTGCTTTGTAAGGCTGATACATATTCTTCATGTATATATTGTTTAAAGTTTTTGAATGTTTTAAGTTCTTTTGTGCCTTGTTGTAAGATCCTAGTAAAATTGTTGTCAAACTAAGGTCGGGACTCATTGTGAGGTCCTAACCAGTAGCTCCCCGAGTTCTCAGAATTTGGGGTGTTACAGTTTACTTTTATTTATTTTAGTTATATTTATCCTTATATTGACACGGATCTAGCCTTACCGGATCTTTTCCGATCTAGATCTAACCGGACGGGCCCAACAAGAGTTAAACCCTTCTTCTTTGAGCTTGAAGGGCCCATCAAGCTGACGAGCCCATTAGAAGAAACCCTTCCTCAACCTTTAGTCACCTTTCTTGCCCTAACTCCCCTCTCACGCAGCTGGTGCCTCGCTTCTCCTTCACACGAGCCAACAACGCTCCTCCCTTCTCCTACTCCAGTCGGCAACAGAGGGATCTGGGTTCACGCCGACGGAAGTCTGAGACCGTCCTACGGCGAGCCATGGGTGGTTGTAGTCGTAACTCCGCTTTTGACACTCCCTCATACCTCCGTCTTCACTCGATTGAACAGGAGAGACGGCTTCCCTCCAGCCATGCCGGACATTGAGTCGGATCAGACATGGAGTCGTCGTCTCGCTCTGCCTCCATTGTCGGCACGAGCAAATGAGCCGGACGTGTCCAGACGCTCAGCAACGCAACCAACCGAGTGAAGACCGTTCCTCTTCTACAACCAAACCGCGAGGGCGCCATTTCCTAACCACGAGTGAGCCTAGGCGCGGGGGAGGCAACCATTGTTGCGGGGGCGCCGTCCTTGCTGGTCCGCAGCTGTGTTAGGATATGGGTGCCGGTGCGCCTCAACGATAGTAAGCTGCACCCCTCGTGCTTCTTTCTCGGGCACGGGATCCAATGGAGTCTCGATCGTCTGGTAAGGACTTCACCTCCCTACTACGTTATCCTCTTGATGTATATACGCTGATGTGAGTACCCGTTTGTGTCTCCAAGCTGTCCCTAACAGCCTTGGAATTTAGCTTGAAGATCTGAGGCGTTTTTCAGGTTTCAAGAAGTGATGAACAACCGACTTTGAGTCTAAATTTGGGTAAGTTAAACTATTTCTTTGCTGCTGAATTTTGGATATGATATAGTCGGTATTGCACTGTAGAACATACTAAAATTTAAAGGAATCCGAGTTACAGTTTAAGAGTTATGGTGTTCCAAAGTTGGCTGCTCATGTAGTTTTTATAAGTGTGTTGAGTGTTGAAAAAAACTGCATGTGATGCAGTTTTGTGAGATAGTTTTGAATAGGCTTTTGATCTCTGTTGGACTTGAATTTCGGATATTTCATAGTTAGGACTACATAGTATATTATATCAAAATTTGAGAGGATTTCATCAAGAGGTTTAGGAGTTAGGATTTTTTAAAGTCTAGGCTAAGCAGTTTTTCTAGATGTTGCTGAAATTTTCTAAGTGCTGGAAATATTTTGTTCTGTGCAGTCATGTTTGGACTTAAGTTTAGACATCTTAGAAATATAATCAACCGTTCATTTTTTAGTATGTTATAGAGTGTCATGCATAAAGTGATGTATCACAAATTTAGGTTGATCCAACGGTTAGATGTAGATTTATGAAGATCCAAAGTTAACTGGTTGAGCAATTAAGAATTACTCAGTTTTGGCTAAGTCTGAATTTCTGGTTTTGGAACCGACTTTGGGATTTTGTGCAGAAGTAGTTATCAGGTATTTCTTAGAAATTCTTGCTTCTATGGATAGAGTGCATAGCATAGAAGACTTAGAGAGTTTGTTAGAATTTTTATATTTTTTATTCGGGGCTCACATCATTGGCTAAAGTTGGATCCTAGTGACCTTTTTGAGCAGTGAGGAGAATGTGTTTTTATACTAGTTTCTACCTAAACTCATTCTTAAAAGTTAGAATATAAAATTATGTCCCGTGGAAAAGGATAGACATATTTTTGGGGATTTTTTTGGAAGTTTCGGAACCAAGGTAAATTGGTCATTGTACCCTAGGAGGGTATTTTAGTAATTTCTCTTCTGATAGGATTTTACAACTTAGAAGTCATAGACTTCTAAGTACTTGGGAAATATTTTGATCCACTTGCCTCTTGTGACAAGCAATTGAGTATTCTACGGTTGTTGACCGAATTGGGATTTAGACAGTCGAGATTGATTCAGGTAAGTCCTTTGGGCTTACTTAGCTAGCTTCTGGATGTGAGTGTGAATAATGATAGTTGTGTTTGAATGATGTGTTTATAATCGTACTTATTATTAATTATCGACCGACCTACATATTTGGCCTAAGAGTAACGGGCGGTGGCATTCTGCTCAGTTAGCCCGAGGGCGCTGGGGTTTCTTTAGGGACTAGTTCATACTTGGTTTGTAGTGATGCTACCGGCGGAGATGTGCTAAACCTGCACCAGTTGGATAAGGAACAGAGGCGAGAAATCTTAGGATTTCTCGTGCCACAACTTTAAAAACGGAATATAGTGAATCACCTAAGCTATCAGATAATAACCGGATTGTGTGCCAGCATGATGAGTGTTTATGTTACCTTGGATGTGTTTGTACTATCTTTATTCTATTTATATTTGGATTGGTAGCTAACGATTATTCCGTGTTGTAGTTTTTCTAGAGATAGACAGTTGTAGAGAGATCCGAAAAAGATGGTCAGCCGGGTCCACGTTCTCATTAGATGGGGACGGGGGAGTCTTCCATTCGGCATGCATGTTATATATATATATATATATATATAGTTTTGTAAGGCTTTCATGTGCTGTTCATTTATACAAATACTGTTTGTTATATTTAAAGAATTTAAATACATTTGTGCCTTGTTGTAATATCCTAGTAAAGTTGTTGTCAAACTAAGGTCGGGACCCATTGTGAGGTCCTAACCGATAGCTCCCCGAATTTTGAGAATTTGAGGTGTTATAGTTCACAAGGATGCGAGTCTACTGGTGCGAGCAATTGCAGGAGGTTTTTGAGGAGTTACGAGCAGTTCCGGAGGACGGGTAGGGTTACAGGATCGATTAGGGATATAAATCAATTACAATTTATAGAGTTTTTATTTAACTTTCGTATCAAATTCCGTTTTACCCCTTTTATTAATTGAATTTTGAATTAAAATTTATTAGATAAAGATAGGGGCCTAGTTTATATTAGTGATACAAAATATACCCTACTAGCTAAATCTTCTCTTCATTCTTTTCCATCTGCCAACACTATCAGCAAAGAGGGTTCCTTTCGTTCCCCGCCCGTAGACCGCTCTCGTGCACCTTTTCAAATATGCAAGCGTACCAATCATGAAGCTATCAATTGTTATCAACAATTTAAAATCTTTGATTTTCCTCCTACATATCGTCGCCCAGCTTCCCAACAACAACATGACTCTCATGATGTTGGTCGTAGTCAAAACAACCACCAACAGAACCCTTCTCGCACTGTCTATAATGTGCAACATCCTCCTTCGACAATAGTTGATCCGGCATGGTTTGTTGACTCGAGAGCTACAAATCATGTCACCAATGACTTTGGCAATATGTTTGTAAGCTCCGATTAGGCAATGATGGTCTCCAAGTTGGCAATGGTATGTCTCTTCCCATTACAAAGTTAGGAACTTCTGTTTTACATGCACAACCTCACCCTCTCCAATTACATAATGTACTCTTTGTCCCAAAAATAACTAAAAATTTGCTCACTGTATCCCAATTAAGTCGTGATAATAATGTTTATATGATCTTTCATCCTACTTGTTTGTATGGATTTATTTATTGTCTCAGAATTCACAGGTACTACAAACTTTTCAACTATTCCAAAAGATGGTCGAAACACAATTCTCAACCAAAATGAAGCAATTTCAATCTGATTGGGGTGGGGAATATAGAAATGTCTCAACCTATCTCCAAACACAAGGTATCAATCATCGTGTCTCTTTCCCTCAGACCCAATCTCAAAATGGAGCAACCGAGCGATGACACCGTACTATAGTTGAAAAGGGTTTAGCTCTCCTTTCCCATGCAAAATTACCCTCGTATTGGAAGATTGCATTCCACACGTCTTTTTACCTTCACAATCGGACTCTTACACCTCTTCTTGCAAACAAATCGCCCTACGAATGTTTATATGGTAAGATCCCGTATTACGGATTTCTCAAGTCTTGTGGGTGTCTTTGCTATCCATTTCTTCGCCCCTATACCACTCACAAACTTGAGTTCCAATCTCTTCCTTGTATTTTTATTGGGTACAACTCTAAACACAAAGGTTACATGTGTCTCCACGTCCTAACCCAACGCCTCTACATCACCCGGCATGTCATCTTTGATGAATCCACTTATCCTTACCCTACTCATTCCATGTCACCCATCACTACGTCTATTACACCTACCACTATTCCTCTATCAATCCTACAACAAGCTGCCTCTTTCCTCCCTTCACCAACCACATACAGTCCAACAATCGAGCCATTATCTTCAAATGATCAAACCGATCATGTCAGACACACTTCCTCCAACCACTCACCTTCATCCGAACATCACAAGATGATTTGTCAAACATCCCGGCTTGCCTCGCATCTTCTCCTCAGACTTCACCAAAACAACTCGCCTCAACCTCTACTACCTCTTCTCCTTCCACATCCCCCAACAGTCCGTCCTCGCCTTCCTTGGATCGTAACAGGTCTGCATCTCCCTCTCACGACACAACTATGTCCCTCTCTATTCCTCCACACTCTACTGCAGAACACCCCTTAATTCCCACTGTCTCATCACGTCAGAGTACCCGAATTTGCCAGTCCTCTGTCCTTCTCAAAGACTTTGTATGTGATAAACCCAAAGCCTTATCAACCACCAAACACCCACTCCCTACCGAAAACCTATATCCAGATCCCAAAACATATATTCAAGCCTTCAAACATCTTGAGTGGGAACACGCCATGCAGGTTAAATATGAAGCCCTTCTTTGTAATAGGACTTAGGATATAGTCCGACGTCCACCTGGAACTAACAATGTTGGATGTAAGTGGGTCTACAGGATAAAGCACAAGGCGGATGGTTCAATTGAACGTTACAAAGCCCGTTTAGTTGCAAAAGGATTTCATCAAGAGGAAGGAGTTGACTACATTGATACTTATAGTCCGGTTATTAAACCAACTATGATCCGTCTTATTCTATGGTTGGCTATTACTGATAAATTGTCTCTATGATAAGTTGATATTATTAATGCCTTTCTTATTGGTGACTTATCAGAATAGGTTTTTATGGATCAACCTCCTGGTTTTGTTGATCAATCTCGTCCATCTCATGTATGTCGGTTACGGAAAGCCCTATATGGCCTTAAACATGCACCGTGGGCTTGGCTCACTTGTCTAAAGACCTTTCTATTAGCTCAGCAGTTTGTTGCCTTCTGATCTGACTCATCTCTTGTCATCTTCCGAGCATCTGGTTTCATTTTATACGTTCTTGTTTATGTGGATGATATCATATCATCATTGGCTCCTCTTCTTCTGGCATTGATCAATTTGTCCAGCTTTTAAATGCGGAGTTCTCTCTTCGTGATTTGGGACCTCTTCATTACTTTCTTGGTATCGAACTCACGTTACAAAATGACACTATGCTTCTGACTTAGCATAAATACATTCGGGACTTGCTTGATTGTAGCAAGATGTCTGACGCCAAACCAATCATGTCACCTGCTAAGCCTGGTTCTTGTTTGGTTCAAATTGGGGACCCAATTGCTGACCCTCAACTCCATAGAAGCATTATTGGCGCCCTCCAATACGTCACTATTAGTCGACTAGAGATTGCCTATGCAGTAAAATGTGTTTGTCAATTCATGCATAATCCCACAAATGTTCACTGGATGGCTATAAAACGAATTTTACGCTACTTAAAAGGTACAATTAAACATGGTCTATCACTTCGTCCCTCCACTGATTCACGCCTAGTCACCTTCACGGATGCTGGATGGGCTTCTGACATGGATGACTGCTGCTCTAAACATGGCTTTGCAGTCTACTACGGTGGCAATCTCATAAGCTAGTCTCTCGCAAGGAAAAGGTAGTTGTGCGCTCTAGTACTGAAGCCGAATATCGTGTCATTGCTTTCACAACTGCAGAATTGTTGTGGCTCCGCTAGCTGTTATCTCAACTTCACGTTCCCATCATTGGCCCTCCAATTGTGTTATGTGACAACCTCAGTGCTACCTACATGTTTGCTAATCCCATTCTACATCAACGCTCCAAACATATTCGCATTGACTGTTTATTTGTTCGTGAACAAGTGGAAGCCGGAGATCTAATAGTCCGTCATATTCATGCCTTAGAGAGGGGATATTTTGGTGAATTTATATTAGGTTGTGTTTTGCCGGGTTACTCCGACCACATGTCTATATTTCGCCTTATTTCTTCTTTAATAATATTCCACGAAGGTGACAAATATAACCTTGTTTGAATGGAAGTGTTTTTAGAACTCTCGTACATACATAACGTTAGTTATGAGTCCTTTAACTCGGAACATAACTCATACAAGTTCAATAAATATTACCCGACAAACATTTAGGAATAACTCCCCGAGTAAATAATAGTTCACCAAATTGTCCGGAGGTGCATAAAACATTGAAATCGAAATAAACTAGATAAACCTTTTTTTCGGGATAAAGGAGATCGAATGGATAAGTAGTATATAATAATTCATTAAAATAACTAGAAATTCTCCAGGAAAATAGTTGCAAAGCACAAGGGTGACCAATGATTAAACGATAAATTCTCATGGATAAGAGATGCATAGGAAATTTAATTATTTTGTATAAAATATTTTTATTGGTGCCTTATAAATATCTCTAATTCACACTGTCCAAATTAATAAAAACAATAAGAAAGAATGGCATCGAGTAAACTTCTCCTGCTCCTTCTCTCCTTCCTATTCATTGCTACATTTGTCACTGCAGGTAACTACTTTATCACTGCATTTTGATCACTGTATTTAAATTAGTGTGAATGAAAATGCATGGGACATGATAATATGCATTTTGTATGTGATGTAGATGTAGGAAGAAGGCAGCTAATAACGGAAGAGTACTGCAAGATCGTCGGAAAATGCATGGGACAAGCCGATTGTGCCAAACTTTGCGAGAACGAAGGCTACATTCATCGAACTGTTTATTGTGATACAAAAACATCAGACTGTTGTTGTGTCATCAAAGAATAAAACTAAGTCTTGTTGTTTCACAAAGGAATAAAAACACTCTTAACCACTTTATTTATTTCAATTTCTTACTCTATGCTCCATTCTCCATTCTCCATTGCAGAGAAGAAAATTTAAATATCATAAATTATTGATTCAATAAATTATTGCTTTTTTTAAGCGTCATTAGATTACAAATTATAAAGAACGGGAATATTAGCTTGGAGATGTTACCATACTTGCATCGGGAGATACAAGGTCTTCCACCTTCGATCATCTCCTAACACCCTAGTTATTCATGTCGTAAATCAGGTAGACTTTTCACCGTGTTTCTCAACACCATGTAATAAACTTTCCTCAACGTTTTTTAAATGCCATGGAATAGACTTTCCACGGCATTCTATAAACGTCATGGCCTAAGTGCCGTCTATAACGATACTTGTAGTAGTGTTGGGTAATCTACGAAAATTTCCGCCATTAATTTTGCTTATGAAAACTCGTAAAATACCAAAAACAAAAGTTGCAGCATACATTTACCGGAAATTTACAAAATATATCATAGGCTTCAATTAATTTTAGATAAAGTCCAATGTTAACATACATTTTAGTCAAGTGTATGACCCACACTATTTTCCTTTTTCACTTTTTCACTTGATTTCTAACGTCCAAAATATAAACCAAAAATTCAATTTGAAGATTCAAGATTTTAAAGAAATTTTATAGCATACTTTTGTAATCATGGTAAAAATTATGTAGCAACTTTTATCTTCCATTGTGGTGAGACTTTTATGTCCATTAGTTTTGTCCAATAAAATTATCCAAAATTATGGTAAAATATTAGTAATCAAAGGTGTATAAAGACTTTTCTAGTCATGCAACATACGTATTTTAAATTAAAGTATGCCAATATATAGCATACTACAATTGTATATACGGACCCTCGAACCAATAGATGGGTTAAGTATATATTGATATGTCTTGAATTGAGTTTGTCGTATTTTTGAGCCTTTATTGTTTGGCCGAGTCTTATACTTGGCGCTCAAGTATAACCTAGGTTTCGTTACTCTATATATTGTAGCGCTCTCTCTACCTCCAAATAATCTTGTTATGAACTATTTATTTGTATTCTGAAATTCCTCTAGAAAAATCTCATTGGAAAGTGGACGTAGCCATTATTGGATGAACTACTATAAATCTTTGTGTTGTCTTTCTTATTTGTTGAATTTTATTCTTTCTCATAATTCCGTATGACAAACTAGTATCAAAGCTTTGGGTGCTTTGGTTTTATGTAATTTGGGATCAAAAATATCTTCTTTCAACATTAAGATCGACAAGTTGACAAGGAGGAATAGTTTTAGACGGTGGCATATTAAGATTTGAGCGTTGTTGAAACAAGGCTTATGAGGGGTGTTGTCAAGGAAGGAATCCGGTAAATAAAAGGGCGATGTGGTTGAGATGGCCACTCAAGAGGATAAGGCGCATTCAACCATCATGTTATGTCTAACAGATGATGTCTTATGCGAGATGTCGAATCACGATACTGTAGCCAAATTGTGGTTGAACTTGGAGAGCCTTTACATGAAGAAGTCTCTCACCAACAAGTTGCTTCTAAACCAATATTTGTTCAGCTTGCGAATGTGGGAAGATACTTCTACCATAGAAGACGTCAAGTATTCCCTTCAAACAAGGGAACTTCGCCACAAGGTGAATGAAAGTATTGTAGATAAGGATAATCAGGCATTTGGCTTGTATACAAGTGCAGGCAAGAGACAAGAAAAATCAAGGAAGAAGAAGGACAAGAAGTCATCTTCTTCAAAAGATCCTAAGCCTAATGACGTCTACAACTACTGTAAGGAGAAAGGGCATTGGAAGAATGAATGTCCTAAGAAGAAGAAACTATAGGATTCTAGTTCTGCAACTATTGCAAATGATGAGTTTAAATCGGATAAGGATATAGCTTTGGTTGTTGGTGGACACACTTATCAGGTTGATGGGTAGGTTCTTGATTTCGGAGCTTCTGATCACATATCCTAACAAAGAGTGGTTTGAAACTTATAAGCAGATATATGGTGGAAGTATTTCCATGACCAACAATTCTCTCTACAAGACGGTTGGAATTGGCTCGATCAAAATCATGACACATAAAGGTAGATATTGTACATTGAACGAGGTCAAACATGTTCCACTTATTACTAAGAATTTGATATCCCTAAGTATGTTTGATAGTAAGGGTTTTCTTTCAAAGGTGAAAGTAGAGTTTTGAATGTTTGTAAGACTTATGATGTTATTCTGAAAGGTGTCAAAATGGGCACTTTATATTTCATGTAGGGTTCTCCTTTTTCTAGGTCTATTTATGTTGCATTTTTAAAGGTTCACAAGGATAATATGACTATGACATATGAGACTTGGTAATAAGGGGGAAATGGGGATGCTGATTGTGCCAAAGGTTATTGTGTCTTTGGAAATGAGACTTGGTCATAAGGGGGAAATGAGACTTGGTCACAAGCCTTGACTTCTGCGATTATTGTGTCTTTGGAAACATAAACCGCAACAAGTTTCCAAAGGGTATTCATAGGAGAAAAACGCACACTTGCTTACATCCATGCGGATTATTGGGGTCCGGCTAACATTGAGTCCCTAGAAGGTTAGATGTATTTCTTGTCTGTCATTGATGATTATTCAAGGATGAACTGGTTGTTTGCCATGAAACACAAAGGAGAAGCATTTAAGAACTTTATGGAGAGGAAAAGGTTGGTGGAGAATCAATTAGGTAAGAAGATGAAAAGGTTGCGAACTGATAATGATATGGAGTTTGACTTGTTAATTAGTTTTGCAAAGATGATGGAATTGCTCATCATCATACAATTACACATACACCAAAACAAAATGATGTAATTGAGAGGATGAATCAGACTCTACTAGAGAGGGCAAGGTACACGCTCTCTAATGCAAAATTGGATAGTAGGTTTTGGGCAACAACAACGACTACAACATGTTACTTGATAAACCGTGGACCTCACACAAGCATAAACTATACAAAACACTTTATGAGGTGTGGTTTGGTAAGCTTATTGATTGTTTTGATCTTAAGATTTTTGGTTGTACTATTTACTATAATGTCACTGACTGTAAACTAGAGTCTCGGCAAAGAAAGGAGTGTTTGCAGGCTATAGAGATGGTGTCAAGGGATACAAAGATTGGTCGTCGTCCTATAAAAGAGTTACTTTGAGCATAAATGTCGTCTTTGATGAGAGTTCTATGATAAACTTGATAGTGAAGCCGGTGGAATCAGGGGAGAGTAGCAATGATGATAAACAAGTTGAGATTTAATTGCTTCCTCAAGAAGAAGAGGAACGTCCACACTCAGAAGTTGAGTTATGCAAATCTACAACATCAAAAAATCAACCATTATAAACTATTCACTAGAGCTTAGTTGAGAGACACTCAAGAAGAGTTGGAGTAAATCCTACACAAAGGTAAGATTTTGTATATATGGTTGGTTATACTCTACATTTTATAGAGGAAATGGATAATCATGAACCATTCACATATAGAGAAGTTGTATCTGGATCTGAAGTTGCATAGTGGTTTGCAATAATGGGAGATGAGATGGAGTCACTTCATAAGAAACGGACTTGGGAGTTAGTTATACGGCCTAGAGAGAGAATGATTATTACTTACAAATGAATTTTCAAGAAGAAGGAAGTGATGCCGTCTACTGAAGGAGTTAAGTATAAGACTCGAGTAGTTGCAAGAGGGTTTCATTAGAGAGAGGAAGTGGATTACAATAAGATTTTCTCGCCGGTAGTAAGGCATAACTCCATCAGAGTGTTACTAGCAAGCACTTCAGGATCTAGAGCTCGAATAACTTGATTTAAAGACAACTTTGTTTCACGGAGAGTTAGAATAATAAATATGCATGACTCAACCATATGGTTTCTAAGTTCCAGCGAAGGAAACCTATGTTTGCAAGTTGAAGAAGTGTTTGCATGGACTTAAGTAGTCTTTGAGGTAGTGGTACAAGATATTTGGCAGTTATATGATAGAGATTAGTTACAAAAGGAGTGCTTATGTTTGTTCTGTACTACAACAAGTTGAAGGAAGTTTCTCTCATCGATTTGGTCTTGTATGTAGATGATATGCTAATAGTTACAAATAAGAAGTATGACATTTAAAAGTTGAAGGGTCTCCTAAGTGTTGAGTTTGAGATGAAGGGATTTGGGAGGAACTCGGAAAATTCTAGGAATGGAGATTCTTAGTGATAGGAGCCCATAAGAAGCTTTTCTTATTACATAAAGGCTACATTGAAAAGTTGTTATCAAGAATTATGATGTCATTGGCGAAGCCTATTAATACACTTAGTGTTGCTAACATCCATATTACATTATGGTCTTCACAAGACTAGATATGTCACAAGTTGTTAGTGCCTTTAGCAGGTTCATGGGGCAACTAGGAAAACAACACTAACAAGCTATGAAGAGGATATTTCGGTACCTTAGATGTAAATTTGACGTTGGGCTTATTTTTTGGAATGATACACATTGTTTGGTCATAGGGTACTTTGGTTCTGATTGTGTAGGAGATGTTGATACTAGAAGATCTATGACCGGTTATGTTTTCACTCTTGGTTGTTATGTTGTCAGGTGGAAGACAACCTTACAACCAATAGTCACTTTGTCTACCACAAAGACAAAGTTTATGGCATTGACATAAGCATCTAAAGAGGGAATTTGGTTGAAGGGATTGATCAGTGATCTACGTATACATCACAATCAGAGTATTGTATATTGTGACAATTTGAGTGCAATCTATTTGACCAAAGATCAGGTTCATCATGAAAATACTAAGCATATTGACGCCAAGTATTGATTTTTGAGAAGTGAAAAGAGAATCAGGATGAAGAAAGTAGGGATTATTGATAGTTTTGTTTATATATATATATATATATATATATATATATATATATATATATATGTATCCACCAAACCGGTACCCCGCAGCAAGTTCCAACATTTTATGGACTTGTTAAATGTCAAAAAATTTTAAGTGTCAAACGGGCACATCTGAATAGAGAGAGGAGTTAGTTTGGGTACTGAAGAATGCATCGGGTATAATGTGATGATTTAAGTCAAGGTGAAGATTTATTGATATGACTTGAATTAGGTTTGTCATCCGTTCATGAGCCATTACTGTTTGCTCGGTCTTATACTTGATGCTCCAATTATAACCTAGAGTTTTTTTACTCTATATATTGTAGTGTTCCCTCTACCTCCAAATAATATTGGTTTTATTTGTTTATTTCTATTATGAAACTCTTCATAAGATCTCTCTGGAATGTGGACGTAGTCATTATTGGGTGAACCACTATAATTATGTAATTATGTGTGTGTTGTCATTCTTATTTATTGAATTATGTTCTTTGTCATAAATCCGTATGACATTAAGACAAAATAGTTTTGGATGGAATCGATACGTGACCGGAAATCATCTTGTAGCTGGGCCGATTTTTACGACCGCTCCGGTCCGGCTACAAGTTGATATTTGATCTTGATCCAAGACCGGAACCGGTGATCCGGGTTGGATCATCAATTACTATATTAAAAAACTTGAAAAAAAAATAAAGAATTCCAAGAGAAAGAGCTCAGGTTTCGGGTCGATAGTTTTTGAAAATTTCGATGATCGGGTCCGATCGGTTAAAGAAGCCTATGTGAAAGATCCAAGTCAATGGACGGGTACCTTAGCCAACTATGAAAATCATGAAGTCCCTAATTTGATGGTAAAATATTGTGATTGAAATAAGCTATTTCTGGAAAAATGAAAGTGAATGAGTGCTACAAAAAAGGTCATAAATCATAAAAAACTAGTTTGAATTAACGAGAGAGAATCCAAACCAATCATGAAACGATAAATCCTGATGGACAAGAGATTCATGGAAAATCAGTCGTATAGAATCCCTATTTCTTAGCGTTTTATGCTGTATAAATTTGTCAGATTCACACTTTCTAATTAAAAAACAGAAGAAGAATAATAGTTTCTAAATAAATCATATACATCAGCAATGGCATCCAATAAGCTTCTCTTACTTCTCGTCTCCTTCATATTCATTGCTAGCTTTGTCACTGCAGGTAACATGTAGTTTGATATTCGTTTTAGAGTTGAATAAATATATTTAACATGTGTTTATGTGACGCAGAGGTAGACAGAAGGCATCTAATAAAAGAAGAGTTCTGCAAAATCGTGGGAAAATGCAGTGGAGAAGCTCAGTGTTCGTCACTTTGCGAGAGCAAAGGCTACAACCATCGCTCTTTTTTTTGCGATTTACAAACTTCTCAATGTTGTTGTGTCATAAAGGAGTAAACACTTACAATTTATGTATTAATATTTCATATATTGTTACAAACATTATTTAATATTATTACTTATTAATTGAATTCATTATTCCTTCATCTTGCTTCTTTCCTGAGGCATTTCTATTGGAAGATACGTTATATTATATCTAGAGAAGTTATCTTATTATTTTAGAATAGTTTCTATTTTATATGATCTTATGTAATCTTTATTATTATTCTCCCATAACCCTATAAATAGGGTGATAATAAACACAATAAACGTGTGGTTCTACCTCCACCATTTGTGTGGTCTCCTCCACCAAAATCCATCAATTTCATGCAGCTCGTCAACCAACTCATATGTCCTGTACGTACGATCCAATCTTGGAGATGAAAATGAAATCAAATTAAATGCCTTGCATTCATACATAGATGCATGCTCTCCCTCTACTTGTTCATCATTTTTTTTTTTGAAAATTTACTTCTATTAAAGAAAGGATGGATTTACAAGAGAGACAGAGGACTAAGAACTAAGGACCATGCAACATAGGGGGGTATACACTAGACAAGGTGAAGGCATAGCAATCTAGCTGAAGTCAAGGAGTCACTCAACCGGTCCTTCCAGTGGCAGGTGATGTGAAGCTTGGTAGCACGGATGGCCTCGTCGGCACAGTCAATGACTCTTGTGAAGGTGGTGTTGTAGACAAGGTTGTTTCTAGCCTTCCAAGTGAAATAGATGAAGGTCATGATCGATGAGATGCGAGTACTTTCCAGCAGATTACGTCACTACTACAAAATTGGATTTATATTCCATAACATATAATCCGGACGTGTAATATATGGATTATAAAATAAGAAATAGGATGAGTAAATAATTATAATCCGGATTTAATTATGATTCGGAATATAAACTTAACTAAGTTATGTGATAAGCAGTACAAATACACCCTAATATAAACGCCCGGATTATTTGATAACCCAAATAATCCGGTTTCCTGAAAACCGGATTATTTGATCTATATGTTTAGTGAAAATAAAAGTACGCCCGGATTAATAATTAAGCTCTCTGGATATCAAAAAAAAATTACTCTCCCGCTTGCTTTTCCCCTGCGCGCCCTAGCCCCCTTTTTCATCTATCATTGTCGAAATTTAGGGTTCATTCGATCAATTCGTTGGGGCTTAGAAAGACTTCGATCAATTGCTCCTTGAAGAATCTTAATCTAAGGTAAGTTTATCTCCATCTTTTCACTTCATGTGCTAATAGATCCTTTTGAGTCTAACAACTGTCCACACACATCTTTGTTTGAGGTTTGGGTTTCAATTTTTTGATTGAAACTGTGGACACTGAAGAGGGTGGCGGATTCGTGCTTGAACTGGTCATTGAAGTTTCATAAATCAGAGGTAAAGTCTTCATATGCTCTGAATTGGATGGCTTGCATTTTTGTCTACCCTAGGCTTCTATCGTTTTCTATGTACAATGTATGCCTATTAGAGCTTATTGAACTGCTTCTTGAATTGATCTTTGAAGAATCATCCTTTTTTCATCTATGTTTTTATATGTAGATGTTGGTTTATTGTATGATGAGCAGAACAACTCTCTTCAGCCGTTACAGTTGAGTCCAGAAACTATGTTTAAGTTCATCTCTTGCTAGCAGCTTGAGGATAAATTGAATTTCCTATGATTTTTATAGAGTAAAAAACTGATATTGAAGTGTCAAACAAATTCTGAACAAACAAATAAAGGTTGAGGATAAATTGAATTTCCTAGGTGATTCTTAACCAACAACAAAGAGTGATAAAATAGATATATGTGACATGTATGTAGAGTCTGATATAAACATCCTATTAGAGAGTGATAGATAGACCCATGTAGACTCACTGTGTTCGCACATACAAGATCGTCAAGCAAAGTATTCTAGCTCAAGCTGAAGATGTCTCACTAGCCAGCACCTAATTCTTACATGGTTACTGCATCTCGGATGGTTTCTTGACTTCCCTTAGCTGAACTGAATTTTTCAAACAGTGCACAAAACCAAAGTGTGGGTATTTCTGATACCATGTATCTTCAGGGACATGAGTGTCCCAGTGCTCACCGCTACTGCTTTTTCCGTACTTATGACCCATCCAGAGCTATTGTATTGCTCACCCCAAGTTCGGTTCCAAGTCTATCCACACTTGCCTTGCCACCATGTTTTACCTTGCTTAACACTGGGCAACTCTTCCCTGGTTTTTTGTCGTGCTTGTTTGTGTGTTAGATTTTAGCAGTATTGTCTCAGTTTCTGCTGCCTCCATCTTTTGATTCAAACCCGAAAGCTCCAAAGTACATGGCACTGCTAATTGAGTATCACAGATGGAGTTAACATTACTATGAGGTTCATTCTTTCTCTGCATTTTATCACATAATCCACTCATATTGCCAACAACATCCACATATGCAATCAACCCAATCACGTTTTGTTCAGCAAATACATTTTGCTGATAAGTTATCACATCACATTATGGGTCATTCTTCACAGTAGGTTTTGGTTCGTGTCCTCCATCCATAAAATCCTCGTCTTTAACTGCATTACCCACTTCTTCAGACATCCACTACGGTCAGCTTCTAATCACTACTAACCTGATTAGCCTCAAAGTGAGATTTCTCTTCTGGGTACTCAATGTCAACTTTATCTTCATTGATTAACTCGTGCAAGAGATGTGGATTGAGTAGCTTTATATCACTACTAACCTGATTATCCTGAAGGTGAGATTTCCCATCTGGATTTTCATTCTTTAATGGACTATCCAACTCGCTCTTATCCATTAAATTTGATCCAGATTCACAATGATGCTTTTGTCCAACTGGTGACTTAGCAGTTTTGTAATTAATTTCTCTTTTAGTCTTTGCTGAGGTTGTCATAGAAATATATTTACTAGCTCTGACATTTGAGTTCTTTGAAGCAGCCGATAATCTATGCAAACTAGAGCCATCCTTTGAAACACTATGCTCTTGATTAGCAATTAAAGTTGAACTCTGGAGGGGATTCTACTCTTCACAGTAACTCAACTGAATCCCCAAACCGGTTGCCTCATTTTTTGCATTATCTTTGAATATTTTGATTTTCACAAAGCATACTCCCCTTGAGTTTGATGGATATTGGTTATGAGTATCTCTCTAACATTAAAATGTAATTATTTTTGATAATTGAGATTCAATATTAAAAGGAGACGACAATGCAAAGCAGAGCCTCATACAAGCACTCTCTATTTCTAGATAAATTGATATTTAGCACATACATCTGTGATCTTAGACAAGATGAATATTTGATATTTAACATCAATTTCCACTTAAACAATCACTTCTACTTTGCAACATTTCCAAGGAGCATGGACTCTTCTGAGACTATAGATAACTTCGATCCCATGACAATCAAGGACAGATAAGGTACAAAAGCATGTCTTGGAGATCAAAGTCAATCCTAACTTGCTTGCCTCAATATTAGTATCAAATAAGAAAGAAAGAAAATAACTAAGGTGATGCAGATGCAATGTACAAATTATATGATGAAGCTCCAACAAGCTTACAGTCCTGATAATGTCTAGTAATTTCTCGAGGAAAGAGTTACATTCTGGATTTAAAGTGAAGCCAGCTTTAAAGTGACAAGAGATAAGTAAATAAAATGATACCTTTTCAAAAAGAAATGGCACTCCCAATTTTATAAATATAAGAAGAAGTAGCCCAATAATGCAGCAGACTATCAAAGCTTTTATCCACCAAAGCAAAGATCTTAATCTTGCTACATCACGTGATTGCACCCCATCAGCTTGAGATAACTTAGTCAAATTCAATGTGACAAGGCCCACGTATTCACTGTTCCCACTGACAGAAGTAGCAGCTTCCAAATCATGTTTGGTGAAATCCTTAGGAGATTCAGGCATCTCTATAAGTTCTCAAAAGCCGAAAATGACAAATATAAGTTGTTATTTCCCAGCTCCCTAATGCTGCTAGTCAGACTCGAAGCTTCTCCTAGTTGGCTTTCTTTTTGTTTTAATTTGTGCTTCTGAGAATGTTTTGGCTATTTCTTTGGAGATGTGTTCATATGGTTTCAAATTTTATTTGGTTACAATGCCTTTGTCGTTAGTTAACAGACAATAAGATGACACTTTCTGTTGTGGCTTGTGAAAGTTGACAGAAAATGTTTAGCTTATAAGTGTACTCTGAATTTGAAGACGGTAAAGTTTTCATTGCCGTATGAATTTCCCTAATATGCCTAGTGCTTCTTGTAGGATTGCTATATCGACATTTGCTCTCCAGAAGTACTCAGTTTGTTCACATACAGTTTTGATTATCAGCATCTTCGTCGACATTTTGTCAAGGCACTACTAGTTGATGATGTAAGTAGTTTCTTATTATAAATCTATTTGTCACAATACTTTTTTGTTCCATTTTACTATAGTATAAACTCGGTGAGTTTATATGGCTAGATATTGTGACCGTGAAATTTGAATTATTCAAGTGTTGTTATGTTGAGATTAAGCAATTATTATACTTCTGCTTCCACTGACATTATTCTAATCAAAGGAGAAATGAAAATTTGAAATAATAGGTTGATATGATAATGTATACAGCCACTGATATCTCTTTTTTTGCAGAAAAATTTTAAAAATTCCTTTTATCTTTTGACTTTGTTTGTAATTTAATGAAAAGCTTCAGCAAAGTTTTTTATTATGAAGTGCCGTAAGGATACTGATTGTAAAGGACTAAGATGCAAGCCTACAGTTATTATCTAAGGCCATTTGGAAAAAGGAAGTTCTTAGATTGTGACAAACTAGTTAGCGAGCATATGTTGGGAGGACCGAAGATTAATTTTCTATCTTTATTTGAGGTGTAGGTTTTAAATGTTTGCTTGAAACCGACTGTGGACACTGAAGAGGGTGGCAATTCGTGCTTGAGCATTGGTATACAAGCAAGTGGAAAGCTGCAACTCGATCCAAGAGGTAATTTTCTATCTTCTTGGTACTCCTGATATCCCTGTAATACAAGTTTGAATATGTTCTTCTGTCTTTGTGTTTTTATATTCGAAACTGCTCGAGATTTATATTGAGTGTAGTTATGACAGTTTACTAAACTTAGAATTCAATGGTGATTTACAATATTGATTATAGATCTGTGCACAAGTTGTGGTCAGTGGGCACTTTCTGATGTGGCTTGTTAAATCTTTAGTAGCTTCTCTACTTTTCATTTCTGTGTAAGGTTATTTGATTAGTTATAAGCTATTTTTACATCATGCATTGGTTTTGAAATAAAATTTAAATAGCAAGCAAAGATTTTTACATCATGCATTGGTTTTTGGTAAATATGTTAATAATTTCTAATGCTCCTAGTAATTTTTAAAGTTGATAATATTTTGGGTTGAAGGTTGTTATTTTAGGTTATTTTTCTAATTTATATGAATAACATTCTATTAATGTTCATAAACGATTAAGGTTTTTGAAAGATAAGATTTAGAGTTTCGATATTAGCCCTTTGTAAGTTGAAGGTATTTTTTTATTTCGAGTTAAATTAATTTTTATTTAGTCAATTTTATTATTAGATATCTATCTATTAAAATGTTACTGTTTGTAAAATTCTTAAACAAGGATGTACCTTGTCTCCAACTACAGCTTTATTAAGGACTACAAGTCTACTATTAACACTCCTAGGAATCCAGGAGAATTTTGTAAACAACATTCAAATTGAAAAATAATTTTAATTATAAGGTCTTCATTCTAAAAGTAATGAAGCTTGGTGCTTATAGAACCAAATCTGGTCTGTAAACCCCAATGGCACCATTTAATAGATCCAACAGAGACTTATAACTCAGTGTATCAAATCTCAATATGTCAACAACCTCAATGCTTTTCAGGGCCATTTGTTGAATAATTTTTTGAAGGAATGCTAGAGCAAAAATGTATGGGAGTGGAACAGTCATTGAACAAAAAGACATCCAAGGAAAAAACTAACAGACTCTACTAAAAAAAAAAATCAGCATGTCCAGATATCCACAATGTTCAATTCAAATTACAGAAGTTGTAGCAATGTGTCTATGGAAACCAGCCAACCAAGATGAAGCATCAAGCACTGTCCACTGGTTCTCTCACCAGTACATGATCCACAATCCTATTCAAAGTTCATCAAACTCAAAGAAAAGCCTATATACTCCAAAACTCATTTTATATATGTTCGTGTATGTATTATGCATGTCTTGTCTCTAACCACAATATATATTATATATATATGAATTGTTTCTGGTTAGCTTAGCAGTACAACAAACAAAACACTTTATTTCATTCAAATAAAGCATAATTAGATGTTTTAATTATTATAATTCATAGTAGCAACCTGCACGATATGGGCCATTTAAATTAACTTAGACTTTTCTTAGCCTAGTAGTCGTACATAAATCATTTTACAAAAACTTAATTAATTAATGTCTCTTTATAATTTGTTCTGTTATTTTTTATTTGTTCATTTTTTTTTGTCAACTTCACTTCTTTTTTTCTTCTGTTTTTATAAATTATTGTTCTGTTTTGTTTTTGGACTTAGAATGGGCGATCGATCATGGATGTTAAAAAGTCGATTATCTGATGAATATTCGGAAGGAGTGGAGGCGTTTATTACATTTGCGATAGAAAATGGGTGTAATCCTAATAGGATGATGTGTCCATGCAAAGATTGCTATTATGCTAGGTGGATTAAGGTTGACGAGGTTAAGGACCATCTTATATGTCATGACATTATTCCTGATTACACACGATGGATATGACATGGAGAGAAAACAGCTAGGCATTGTAGTATTAATGAAAATCCCCAAGACGACGTTTATAGTCATTTCGAGGATGATAGGTTGGATGATATGATAGATGACATTGAGGAGAATTTTACGGATGATCCCGAGGGGTTTCATAATTTGGTAAAAGATGCCAAAACACCGTTATATGCTGGATGTACAAAATTTACGAAGATGGCTGCGTTGTTGCGATTGTATAACCTGAAAGTGAGACATGGATGGAGCGATAAAAGTTTTACCGCGGTTCTTGAGCTAATTACGGAAATTCTACCAAAGGGTAATTGTCTTCCTGTGAGTACGTATGATGCAAAGAAAATTTTGTGTTCCATGGGCATGAATTATGAGAGAATACATGCTTGTCCAAACGATTGTATTTTGTATCGAAATGAGTATGCTTCATTGGATAAATGTCCGAATCCTAATTGCGGTACACCACCATACAAGAAGAAAAACGTTCCAGCAAAGGTGTTATGGTATTTGCCTATCATTCCAAGGTTTCGACGGTTGTTTGGCAATCCTAAAGACGCCAAGAACTTAACATGGCATGCAAATGGAAGATTGAAAGATAGTAAAATTCGGCACCCGGCAGATGCAACACAATGGAAAAAATCAATGAAATGTATCTTGAGTTTGGAAATGAAGACAGAAACCTCCGCCTTGCACTTTCTACAGATGGGATGAACCCTCATGGCAACCTAAGTGCAAGTCATAGTACATGGCCAGTACTATTGGTGATTTACAATCTACCTTCGTCATTGTGTATGAAGCGAAAATATATGATGCTAACTTTGTTGATTTCTGGGCCAAAACAACCTGGTTTTGAACTTGACATATTTTTGAAGCCCTTCGTTGAAGACCTGAATTTAATGTGGGAACAAGGTGTTCAAGTATATGATGCACATCGTGGACACAATTTTCTTCTTCGGGCCATGCTTTTCTGCACTATTAATGATTTTCCAGCGTTAGGAAATCTTGCGGGTTATACAGTGAAAGGCTATCTTGCATGTCCTATTTGTGGAAAGGATACATTCTCTTGTCGCTTGACAGAGTGTAATAAAATCATTTATGTAGGGCACCAATCATTCTTGCCTGAAAGAGACCATGCTCGTAGGTGGACGCGTTGTCCCTTTAATCTTCCAGCTCAAGGTTTAATGGCTCCCACACCACTAACAGGAGAAGAAGTGTTGGGTATTGTGGAAAAAATAGATGTGAGATTTGGAAAAAATTCAGAAAACAACACGTGTATAGATGGGTGGAAGAAGAAATCGATTTTTTTTATCTTCCTTATTGGAAAGATCTTCTTGTGAGACATTGTCTTGATGTAATGCACATTAAGAAGAATATTTGTGACAATCTCATTGGTACACTACTGAATATGCCCGGAAAAACAAAAGATGGTCTTAAAGTTAGAGAAGAGTATGCCAAGCTGAATATTAGGAATGAATTGCATCCACAAGCAAGAGGAAAACGAACTTTTTTACCACCTGCTTGTTACACATTGTCAAGGGAAGAGAAAACTATCTTTTGTAAGTTCCTTCGTGATGTCAAAGTTCCTGAAGGATACTCTTCAAATATTAGCAACCTTGTCTCAATGAAAGACTTAAAGTTAGTGGGTCTCAAATCACATGATTGTCATATACTTATGCAACAGTTGTTACCACTGGCTATCCGATCTATATTGCCCAAGGATGTGAGATATACCATAATAAGACTTTGTTTGTTTTTCAAGAAACTGTGCAGTAAGGTAATTGACCGCGATGAGTTGCCTGCTCTACAAAAAGAGATTGTCATGGTTCTTTGCAAATTGGAGATCTATTTTCCACCTTCTTTCTTTGACATCATGGTTCACTTAACTGTTCACTTGGTACGAGAGGTTGAAATTTGTGGACCGGTTTATCTGCATTGGATGTATCCATTTGAGCGAGCTATGAAGTATCTAAAAGGATATGTCATGAATCGACAGTATCTTGAAGGTTGCATTATTGAACGGTATATAGTCGAAGAATCTATTGAATTTTGTAATGACTATCTGGCAAATGTCAAAGCCATCGGTCTCCCAAAGGTGCAGGAGTTTGGAGAATTCAGCGGGAGAGGAACACTAGGATATGAGACAATAATCATTGATCGTGAAAAGTTTTGGAAACCAGCCCACTTATATGTCCTACATAACATGAATGAAGTTGATTCATATGTGGTCGAGCACATGAACTATGTAAGGAGGAATAATCCAAGAAAAGCTGAGAATTGGGTTATAAGGGAACATAACAGAACTTTTGTTGATTGGTTTAAAGATCGAGTTATTACGCTCGAAAGTTCTGGAGTAGAAATCTCAAGAACCCTGAAATGGTTGTGGCGAGGGCCAAAGTTTCAAGTGATGAGTTATTCCGGATTTGTTATTAATAATCATACTTTCTATACGAGGGCTCAATCTGATAAAAGCAAAACTCAAAATTGTGGTGTTACATTGGAATCAGAAGCGACACACATTTCTAGTGCAAAAGATAAGAACCCAAGGTATGGTAGTATGTCTTATTACGGTATTATCAAACACATATGGGTATTGATATACTCTATGGACTTCAAAATTCCGGTGTTCTGTTGCACATGGGTTGAAACCAATAATGGAGTCAAAGTTGATGAGTTTGGATTCACTTCAGTTGCTCTTGACAAAGTGGGACATAGAGATGATCCTTTTATATTGGCATCACAAGCAAAGCAAGTTTTTTATGTCCCTGAACTTCTTCAACCGGGTTGGTCTGTTGTCTTGTCTACCTCAAAGAGATACAACAATGAAGAAATTGACGATGTTTGTGAAGAAAGTAGTAGCTCAACAGTTCTGCTCACCACACCTGAGGATGCAATCGAAGAGAATATTTATGTACGGGAAGATCATCAAGAAGGCATTGGGATCAATGAAGAAAGTAACATAGAGAATGAATCATCCAGTCAAGTGCCTACAAGAAAAAATAGAAAAGATGACGAGATGTAGAAGTAGAAAAGTTTTCCAAATAAGGTTATTGGTTGATTTGTTGACATTAAGTGTTAATTTTTGATCTCCTCATACTTTGTTTTTATTTAGATGCGTTACCTTATCATTATTTTATTTTATTATAATATATCTTTTGTCATCAAATTCACCTATTTAAGATTTTTTTTGTTTTCAGATGGCTAGAAAGCGCAAGGAACCGATCACCCAAGCCACGCAACCGTCTGAGTCGCAACCGCTTGACTCTTCTCAGTCGTTTCAACCGTCTACGAAAGTCACTAGGACTAGAGGGGCTTCATTGATGAAAAACTTTACCAAGCCTATAGGGGAAGGAAAGAGGTTTGAAATACGTTTCAATAAACACGGTCAACCTGAAGGGGAACATGTATCAAAGTTGTCCACATATGTTGGCACTATAGCAAAGAGGATTGTGCCAATTACGATTGAAAGTTGGAAGCATGTATCAGATGAGGACTTAAATCATATTTGGGATGATGTTGTGGTTAGCATATATTTATTTATGTATATTTGATATTTGATTATTTTGAAATATACTTCTAAGGTTCATATAGTTATCTCATTTTCTTGTTGTAAAACATTGCAAGATCTTTTTGCAATTCCGGAAGAATATAAAAGTTGGGTTTGGAAAAAAGCAAATATCTTATGGAGTACTTTCAAAAAAGAATTGAGGAGAAATCATTTATAAGACAAGGTTAGTGGAGCTTTTCTGACTAGTCACCCAAACATTTATGACTCCTACATCAGCCAAGATGAGTGGAAGAAATTTGTTCAAATAAGTCAGTCTAATGATTTTAAGGTACTCGTGATATTCTACTGCTTTTGTGTTGCTTGGAAATTGTCTTTTTATCGCTTGTCATGAAATCATCATACTAATCGATGTTCATATTTTTCAATTAGGAAAAAAGAGAGAAGTATAAACAACTCTCTCTAATGAATGACCATACTTATAGGGCGTCCAAGTTAGGTTATAAAGGAGTGGCAGAAAGATATGTATGTAATGAATTATGTTTTTCATTTCACTAATAATTTCATAATGTTGATGAGTTTTAATATGTTTAATCATTTGCTTGATATAAATCTAGAAACGTGAACACAAATTGGACGCTTCTTTCTCTGTATCACGAGCAATCTTATACAAGGAAGCCAGAAAATGTAAAGATGGTTCATATAGTGACAAGTCAAGGGAAGTGATTCATAAAATAGTAAGTCTGCCATCAAATTTTATGACTTGTATATATTTTTCACTACAAATACTTATATTGTTATATTATAATTTTAGGATATGTACCTTGAACAAGAATCAACAGGGGAGCTTGTTACAAATGGTCGTAAGGATGTTTTGGCATTGGCCTTAGGCAAGCAAGACCACCCTGGGCGTGTTATAGGAGTTGGTCAAGATGTCCATGTCAGCGGTTTCTTTGGTATGCATCTCGTCATGTATCTACATTATCCACAGTGAATCTTGCGGAGGCTGTTGTAACTGAGGCATCAAAAAGACTTAAAGAGAGCATGAGGGCTGAAATTGAATCAATGTTTGACGAAAAGAGGCAAGCAACAAAACAATTGATCCAAACATTGCTAGATGAGAGAAAACAATACATCCTAGACAAGCCACTACCGGATTTGCCTTTCTTCTCTACTTCCATAACCAAGGATCCCGTTCATAAAAGCGGTTATGCATCTTGCTCTACCATCAAAGATAACACTTCTCCATTGAACCCGAATGTAAGTACTACTTCAACTAAAAATAAATTTATTATATTTATAAAGTATATAGAATTCTTATTAGTATTGGTGTAGGAAAAGAGTCATTGTCAGATATTTTGGCCTGACCTCACCAAAGAGGTGGCTAAAGGATTCGTGTACTCGAACGCAACAGTACTTCACAATCAGCCTCTGAAAAGTGGTGAAGTGAAGATTGAAGTAGTTACGGTTGCACAAGGTCAAGGTGAAGTTGATGTGCCATTCATTACCGAAGAAGTTCATAAATTGTCAGATTCAGTGGGCCAATACATCAAGTGGTATGATCATCTTGTGAAGCCCATCATGGTAAGTTATCATGAAAGTGTATATAATTTTACAATTAATCTTAGATTTTCTTTTTATATTTATTAATGTAATCGCTAATATGAAGGGCTCCCCGGAATCATTGACGGAAGTAAATAAGGGTAAATCCTTGACCAAAGAATCTATAATCAAACCCTTGGATATGGATTCTGTTCCGAGTCTGGTTGATGATTTCCGTTGGATGTTAGAAGAATTTGCTGATGGTAAAACTTGGGATGTCCAAATTCCGGAAAATATTTTTTTAATCATAAACATATTGGCTTCTCCATGAACGCGGAACCAGTTCAGGTCATGCTCGACAGAAAGCACATACAAATTTGTCATGTATCAATATATATGAGGTATGTTTCGACAATTTTTTTTATGCACAAAGAATGAACAGTAATATATTACGCCGGACGTTGTTGCAGATATTTGTGGGAAACTCATTGTAAATCATGTGATATGTTTGGATTTTTTTGTCCGACTTTGATATCTCCTGAAATCGGTGCTGGTACAATCAAACAACGGGCTACTTATATTGCTCATGGAATGAAAGACAATATTGAAAACAAGCTCTTTTTCGCACCATATTATTTTCGGTAAATAATTTGTATTTATTTCATCTTAAATAATATCATTTTCACAATTATAAATATAAATGTTTATATGTATACACATACTAACAAACATATGTATATAGGAATCATTGGGTGTTATTGGTCTTACATCCTCACAAAGGTGTTGCATATTGGATTGACTCATCACATGGTGAACAAAGAGAAGATGCAGAGCAATTAGTTGAACTGTAAGTATATCTTGCTTTATTTAACTAATTATAAAATAAAAGTATACATGTTACTAACCAAACTTGCTTGACTTTTTGAAGGAGTTATGCTTTCAAATATTGCAATTTGGGAAAGAAAAAGCCGAGAACACAAATTTTATGGAATGTCATAAAGGTAAAATCTATATTTTTAAATTTTACTTACAATTTGATATCAAATATGTATACTATTGTTTTTTGTAAAATAAAACTTGTCATGATATAATTTATTAAATCATGTATTTATGTTGCAGTGTCCACGTCAAACAACTTTGATTGATTGTGGGTACTATGTGTTGAGGTTTATGCGGGAGATAATACTAAGAAAAAGTGATACTATCCTAAAAATAGTATGTTCTCCAATCTTTTTAAAACAACATTCTTATTTTTCATCGTGCTATATCAATTTAACTTCTAATATAATTATATTATTTTACAGTGGTATGGTAGAAAGAGTACTTACTCCGATGGCGAGGTTGATCAAATCCGAAAAGAGTGGTTAGAATATTTGCTTTAACTCGTCTTTTAGGTATGTGAAAGTGATGTAATTTAGATAATGTTTGTTGTTACTTACTAATAAACAAATATTATAGTGGTATAGTATTGCATGATATCTCAAATAACATCACATTTCTTATGTTTTGTCTCAACAGGAATTTTGACAAGTATTTATGCTTAATTTTCTTCACATACAGTGCTTATGACATCTATATTTTTAAGTTTGTTCTTTTATAGTTTGTCTCTATGTGATGTGTTATATACCTTTGTTTATTGCAGTGCTCAAAATTTTCTGCAAAGTGGTCTTTTGCGATGGCAAAATTTTGCTTACGAGGTCCTTTAGAAGAATCAGAGTACCTTGAACAACTCATATTAGTAATTGTCTTTTGAATCTTGTAACTCATAGACTAAGTTTTTCTAGTTACGTTTGGAGTATGATTTGAAGTTTAGCAATGGCTGTAAACATGTTTTCATGGCACGTTTTAGTTTATGACAATTAATGAGCAGGTTTATTATGTTTTGGTATAATTCAAATGTCTGAAAAAATCAATTACTGGATTTAAATCAAATGTTACAGGTGGTATATTCGAAAAATAGAATGAAATATATAAAAAAAAATAGACAGAAAATAATCCGGATATATGTTGGCGGTGTATAAAGTTAAAATTATAATAATCCGGTTGTAAGTATCCGGTGTATATTAACCTCACCCAATAATCCGGATGTTTTACACAACTATATAATCCGGATGTTCCTCCGGATTATAAAAAACGAATATTACGGTGTTTTACCCAACTATATAATCCGGATGTTCCTCTGGATTATTTGACATTTTATAATCCGGATATTTGATCACTTATATAATCCGGATGTTCTAGATCCGGATTATATGTAGTCAAATATCCGGATTATAAAATGTCAAATAATCCGGGCAAACAAACAATCCAAAAAAGGGGCAAAATGAACCTAGCAAATACACCGGTGCTTGGCAAAAACACGCCCGGATTATAAAACCTGTGGGCAAATACACCCCTAAGCTTTAATCCGGTGCAGGTCCGGATTATAAACCCTCAACTAACCGGATTATAAAGTCCTTTTTGTAGTAGTGCGTTTAGAATTTGGACTTGTTGTGAGCCAATACCATAGGTTATTAATGTAAGGAGTCGGGTAGGGAACTCTAGTCCAGCGGGATATGATATCAGGAACAAGAGAGGAGTAGCGAAATCTAGTCCAAAGATGGTCATCATCCTCATGCATACAGGTGCAAAGTTTATAGGCATCACCATTGATCAGGTTCCAATAGCGCAACTTGGTAAGGGTGGGGAGCCTTCGAAGGTTAGCAATTCAGGCAATGCAACTACACTTGAAGATATTTAAGTCATACCAAATAACACTGCAATCAGGAACAATAGGTGGGAGAGAAGACATTCTGAAGATGGTGTAGCCTTTCTTAGGAGAGAAGGAGCCATTAGGGTTAGCAACGACATTAATGTGCCTCATACCATTGGAAGGCAAGGGATCCGGAAGATCATCGCGGATTCTGATGAGACGCCTCCAAAGTAGATGTGGTTAGTGTTGGTTTGGCAATCCCAAATGGACTAGCGCTTCAAGATGTTATGAGCAGCCCAAGAGCACCACAACTTATCCACATTGCGGTCAATGTCGAAGATAAGGCGAATCAGTGAGGCTTTGTTCCTCGCGTTGAGATCCTGGAAGCCAAGGCCTCCCTCTTTCTTGGGAGTGTAAACTGTATTCTAGGCAATAAGGGCACGCTTGCTGCTCTCCTTACCCGACCAATTCACGTACCTTTCATCTCTTCCTTCTTGAATCGTGGAGGAGAATCGACAAATTCTTGGATTTGATAATCCTTTAGTCAATCAGAATCCAAATCGAAACACCATCAATATTGCCGATGATCCATTATACCTTGCCAATTTATTTGCATTTGTTTTGAATCTACCTTGAATTACTAACCATAAGAAAGTGCAAATCAACGAATAAAGTTTCACATTGAGGTTGTTGATTTCTCCTCGTTCATGCAAAGCTTTGTAAGTTGAAGCCATGGAATACTAACCACTTGAATTTTGTCGCCATGTAATGCATTCTTCTATTCCCTAATCTATATATACTACTAAACTAGACTACACTAATGCTGACGTGTCATTCTCACAAATTTTGTAAGGTTAAATCTTTTTTTAATTAACTTATTAAACCATAAAAATTTTTTTATTAATCTAAAAATAAAACAAAATTTTGTAAAATTAACTAACAAGATCTCCTAAATATTTTAAAAATAATTTGGTTTACGTATTTCTTTTATTTTTAAGCCGTCGAAATTTAAGTAATTTATTTATTGGGAATATTTTTATTTTTTTCTTAATTTATTTTTGAAGGAATATAAGTTCAATCTATTTAGTTAAAAAATTTTACGGAATTCCCTATTCCACATCGATTATAATTAAGTCTAACAATTAGATAACTTGCATAAATAGATGGTTTGAAGATTAAACAAATCACATATTTCTTGGCCTTTTGGCTAAACTTAAGAATAGTTTTTATTCATAACGGATTAATATATGTTTTGTGAGTCGTTGGCCTGCTGTTTTGTGGGTCGTTGACCTACTGTTTTGTGGGTCGTTGACCTACTGTAATGTAGGTCATTGACCTACTGTTTTGTTGGTCGTTGGCCTACTGTTTTGTGGGTCCTTGGCCTACTGTTTTGGGGCTAGCTAAGTATTTTCAGCGATTTTTGACTAATCTATATATACTACTAAACTAGACTACACGAATGCTGACGTGTCATTCTCACAAATTTTGTAGGGTTAAATCTTTTTTAAATTAACTTATTAAACCATAAAAAAAATTTATTAATCTAAAAATAAAACAAAATTTTGTAAAATTAACTAACAAGATCTCCTAAATATTTTAAAAATAATTGGTTTACTTATTTCTTTTATTTTTAAGCCGTCGAAATTTAAATAATTTATTTATTGGAAAGATTTTTATTTTTTTCTTAATTTATTTTTGAAGGAATATAAGTTCAATCTATTTAGTTAAAAAATTTTACGGAATTCCTTATCCCACATCGATTATAATTAAATCTGACAGTTAGATAACTTGTATAAATAGAGGGTTTGAAGATTAAACAAATCACACATTTTTTGGCCTTTTGGTTAAACCTTAAGTATAATTTTTATTCATAACGGATTAATATCTGTTTTGTGGGTCGTTGGCCTACTGTTTTGTTGGTCTTTGGCCTACTGCTAATTATTTTCAGCGATTTTTTACTAATTTTAAGTATGGGTCGTTGACCTACTAAAAGTGATGGTTTGATAACTTGTATAAATAGAGGTTAATAACGGATATTGAAGATTAAACAAATGATACATTTTTTGGCCTTTTAGCTAAGTTGAGCTATAATTTTTTATTCATAACGGATTAATATATGTTTTATGGGTCTTTGACCTACTTTTTTATGGGTCGTTTACTTACTGTTTTCAGCGAATTTGTTATCCCACGTCGATTATCAAGTATGACTGATATTTTGAGAACTTAAAAAACGTTTATAATTGTCTAGATTAATACTAATTTATTTGTTATTGTATGAGATTTTATTTAATTTTATATTATAGAATTTTTTATCGTCATCTATATATTATTTTTAAATTTACAAATTTGTTATCCCACGTCGATTATCAAGTATGGCTGGAGCCTTATCAAGTTGACTTTTTTTAAATAAAGTTATTACTCTACGAGTATTCTTTTTTATTTAAGTATTTTGTTGTCCTATTATGTTTTTTAATCATAAAATATGGGTATTCTTTTTATATTACGTCGGTCGTTACAAGAATAAAGTTCCAGATTTTAAATTTCGTTCATCCAATAATTTGTTTTTGCTTCTTCTTGTATTTTTAAACTTTATTTCAACTTTTTGTGTATTTATTTTAAAAAAAAAAACTTTTAATTTTTATTTTATTATTTATCACACATTTCGTTTCTAATTCTTTTTTTTTTACAAAATTATATTTCGGGTTCCATTTAGATAATTACAATATATTAAAGTAATTTAGTTATAAGTCTATAACGGAGTGTGCATTGTTATTTTTTTAAAATAAATTGTGCATTGTATAAGGATTAAATTTATGAAGGGTAGAATAATAAGAAATTCTTTATTTGTAACTATTTTTTCGTTTTGAGAATAATCAAATCCGAATCATTAATATAAAATTTCATAAATATATATTATGTTCGTACAACTAATATTATAATGATACCCGCACAAAGTGCGGGCTATACACTAGTCAACGTCTAAGACAGAGCTAGCCAATTTCATCAATGCGTCCACGTCCATCTACACAGGTAGAAGACGTGGTGCCACTGGACACAAACCATATAGCATCTCCTTTTTAAAAACACACTCTTTTGCCCATGTTATACACCGGTTAGTAAATGGACAGGTCAATAAGTTCTCTAGTTCCCGCAATACCATATTTAATCTAGCCCAAGGATATTCATATTTGTGAACGAGTCGCCAACCCAATATACCTAGAGCAACTTAAATCTTCTATTTTGCCGTTCTCACCCCAAGTTCACCGATAGATTTCAGTAGGATTGGGTACAAATCCTGAGGCCGTCTTGGTCCTATCCCGATAGTTTTTCATCCAAAAAATATATATCTCATCCTGTCCCACTAAAATATTTGCAGGACTGAATATGGGTCTTACCTTCTTCATCCCGCTTGGCCCGGCCCGTCCTATATATATTAAAATTTTAAATATAAAATAATAGTTAAGTCTAAATTACAAAGGCAAAAATGCTCTAAATAACACAACCTTTACTACTATTGCGGAAGGTGACACGAACTTTTAAAATTGCGGAAAAAAACACGAATTATAGGAGAGTGTTGCACTTTTTAGCACCAGTAGTTAATCCGTTAAAAACATATTAGACATTTTATAATTTGTTATAGTTTGGTAAGATATAAATTTATAAAAAAGGGAACAAAATAATGAAAAAAAAGAAAGAAAAAAAGGAAAAACAAAATAATATACATTTTATTTTGATAGGATAAAATTTTTAAAAAGAAAAAAAAATAATAAAAATTTATAATTTATTTGCAGTAAATTACTTAAATTACATATAACTATAAATTATAAAATGAAAATATATTTTTGTGCTTTGCCTTTTTCTTTCTTTTATATGAAATATAAACATCAAAGATGGGTATTATTCAAGTAAGGCCCATTATTTCGGTACGGCCGTGCGGCCGTACCGCAGGGCGACACGTGTGCCGAAAAAAAAAAAAAAAAAAATTAATTTTTTTTTTTTTTTTAAACGAGTAAAAGTAATAGTTCAAAACTTATTATGGAATAGTTCATAACTTATAAAAGGATAGTTCATGAATTATAATAAAATAGTTCATAGTGTAAAATTTATAAAAGATTGAAAGTAATAGTTCAAAACTTATTAAGTAATAGTTCATAACTTCTAAAAGGATAGTTCATGAATTATAATAGAATAGTTCATAGTGCAAAATTTATAAAGGAGTGAAAGTAATAGTTCAAAACTTATTATGGGATAGTTCATGAATTATAATAGAATAGTTCATGAATTATAATAGAATAGTTTAAAGTGCAAAAATTTATAAAGGAGTGAAAGTAATAGTTCAAAACTTATTATGGGATAGTTCATGAATTATAATAGAATAGTTCATGGATTATATTAAAAAGTAATAGTTCATGGATTATATAGGAATAGTTCAAAGTTTATAGGATAATAGTGCATAAATTATAACATGGTAGTTCAAATAAATTTTCATTAATTTCCGTTAAAAAAAAAAAAAATCGTTTCAGAAAAGAGAAAAAAAAAAGAAAAAAATTTTTTTTTTTTTTTTTTTGGGACACGTGTCGCCCTGCGGTACGGCCGTACGGCCGTACCGCAATAAAAGGGCCGTACCTGAACATTTACCCATCAAAGATAAACAAATATTTATGACCTATAAAAAATGTTTAAAAAATATTTTTTTTCATTTTATAATTTGTAGCTTATGTAATTTAAGTAATTTATTGTAAAGAAGTATACATTTTCATTATATGTTTTCCTATTTTAAATTCTTATCCTACCAACTTATAAAACTTATACTTTTTTCCCTATAGTTCGTGTTTTTTTTCGCAATTTTGAAAGTTCGTGTCACCTTCCGCAACAGTAACAAAGGTTGTGTTATTTAGAGTATTTTTGCCAATTACAAATAGTAAACTAGATAATAAAAATAGGCTTCTAAAATTTATATTATGTAGTTGGTCAGGGTTGTTGAAAATGACGATGAACCATCAATTGAAAACTCAAAATTCTATGTTAATTTCAAATAAGATATGATTGTTGAACTATGTAAATAATTTATAGTTGGCTATCTGTTTGTTATTTACAAGTTCTTTTCTCTTTTTACTTGTACAACATGCAAACACCATTTAAAGCAAAAACAATTGTCCAAGTCCATCTATAAAGGTCAAATAAAAATTGAATTTCATTAATGCATTGTTTACGTATTATGTAATTTTATTATTAAGTTTAATTTTGGATTCTTATGATTTAGATAAGTTAATTATGTTTTGTAACCTCTCTTGTGACATTCTATTTTGATGAATTTCGTTATAAGCATGATATCAACGTATATTTTCTTGCATAAATTATTATGTTTAAAACGAAAATATTATATATAGGACATGTGAGATTGGTCTCGTCCCAACCCGGTCTCAACCGAAATAAGGCCCGGCTATTTTTAGTCTAAAAACACAAGACCATTCCCGATCCCTTCCCAAATATAATAGTTGGGATGGGACGTGGGACGAACTCAATCCGTCTCGGCCCATCCCATGCTCAACCCTAGCTTTCGGTCTACATATATCCTTTCATGCAACCAAATGCATGCTATTCCCCTCCTATGTTGTTCTACAAAAATCTACAACATATCCGTCGATTTTTGTGCAAATCGTTATCGGGAACTTCATGGTTCTCATGACATGTGTTAGAAATAATAATAATAATAATAATAATAATAATAATAATAATAATAATAATATTAATAATAAATTATTATTATTTATGTTATTTAGATTTGGTTTGTTTTAGTTTACATGTTCTTTAGGGGTGTGATGTTGGTTAAGTTCACGCCATATTATTGGGGATTTATTGTTAGTAAGTTTTGATTATTTAAGCAAGTCAGTATGTAGTTCAGTCATATTAATGAAATGGCAATTTATGTCTCACGCTTTCTATAAGTTAGCAACGGTATCAGAGTAGTTAATTGAGAGATCAAAAGTGAGAGAAAAGTGAATGTAACACAATGTCCACTTCCACACATAATGAAATTTTTTTTGCAAGCTGCAATTCCTCGCTTTGATAGTCATTATAATATTTGGAGTATGTTAATGGAGAACTTGTGGAGGTCCAAGGAGTTTTGGCAAGTTGATGATGTTGGAATAACCGAGCCATCGCATGGAGCATTCTTGACAAATGCACAAAGACAAAATTAGAGGCATCAAAACTGAAGGATCTTAAGGCTAAAATCTATTTGTTCTAAGCCATAGACCGAGCAACTTTAGAGACAATTCTTTGCAAAGATTCCTCCAAGAAAATATGAGATTCCATGAAGCAGAAGTTTCAAGGGAATGCGAGGGCAAAACGAGTGCACCTTCAAGCTCTTCGCACTGAATTTGAGACATTACGTATGAAGCCGAATGAACCTATCACTGATTTCTTTGGAAAAACAATGACCATTGTCAAAAAAATGAGGATCCATGGAGACAAGATGGAGGATGTGACCATATTGAGAAGATTCTTCGATCAATGACAGCAAAATTTAATTTTGTTGTATGCTCCATCGAAGAATCAAAAGATATTGATTCACTCACACTTGATGAGTTGCAAAGCTCTTTTCTAGTTCATGAGCACAACACTAGCCAACAAGATAAGGAGGAGCAAGCTCTAAAGGCCTCTACAAACACCGATGCTAAAAGAAGCAGAGGAAAGGGTAGAGGAAGAGGCCGATGAGGTAATGACTGTGACAATCAACATAGTTATGGTCGAGGAAACCATCAGTTTCAAGACGGTCAAGGAAGAGGGCGAGGACGAGGTGGTCATCAGGCAACAAATTCCCATCCAAAAGACAAGTCCAGTGTTGAATGCTATCGTTGCCATAGATATGGCCACTTTTAGTTTGAATGTTGAAGCAAGTTGCCTGGTTAAAATGGACAAAATACGAATTTGGTAGAGAAGGAAGAAGAAGAATCTCTCTTGATGGTATGCAATATGAGTGAAGAAACTCAACAATACTTGTGGTATTTAGACACAGGCTACAACAATCATATGTGCGGGGATAGGACGGCATTCTACGATGTTGATAAGTCATTTCATAACACCGTCAAGTTTGATGACAACTCCAAAGTGGTTGTTATGGGAAGAGGAAGTATTATATTCCAGCAAAGGGAAAAAATACTCATAAAATTTATGATGTCTACTTTGTTCCAGATTTGAAGACAAACTTACTTAGTATTGGGCAACTTCAAGAGAAAGGGGTACGAGATTCTGATCAAGAACGGAGTTTTCCAAGTTCGAGAAGAAAAATTGGGCTGAATAGCTCAAGTTACCATGACAGCAAACCGCATATTTCCGCTGAATCTCAGCAACACTTCCAACCCCCACTTCGCAGCAAAGGTGCAAGATTCAGCGTGGCTATGGAATTTCCACTATGTTCATCTAAACTTTGGGGGCTTGAAGACATTGCAGCAAAAAAATATGGTAATTGGTCTTCTTGAAATTCCACCTCTAAAAGAAGTTTGTGAAGCTTGCGTTGTTAGCAAGCAAAATCGAGACTCTTTCCTCTCCGAAAAATCCATTAGGGCCAAGAGAGTGCTAGAGGTTGTGCATTCCGACATTTGCGGGCCTTTAAATCCAATATCCAATAGAGGTAAACGCTATTTTATACCTTCATTGATAATTTGAGTCGGAAAACATAGGTGTATTTTCTACAAGAGAAGTCTGAAGCATTTGCAATTTTTAAGGCTTTTAGATTGATGGTTGAAAAAGAAAGTGGTTGCCCAATTACAATTCTGCGTACAGATCGTAGCAAAGAGTATCGTCAAATGAATTTGCGAAATTTAGTGAGGACCATGGAATCAGGAAGCAACTTACAGCAACATACATGCCTCAGTAGAATGGCGTTTCTGAGTGGAAAAATTGCACTAATTTGAATATGGTGTTAAGTTTGCTGAAGAGGAGTGGCATCTCAAAAAGTTTTTGGGCCGAAGTTGTGAGTTGGAGCGTTCATATTTTAAATAGAAGTCCTACTTTTTCTATTCAAAATATGACTTTAGAGGAAGCATGGAGTGGTAGAAAACCAGTTGTTGGTCATTTTAGAACCTTTGGGTGTGTTGCTTATGCTCATGTACCAAATCAGAGGAGAACAAAACTTGAAGACATACAAGGGAGTGAAATGTAATTTTCTTGATGTTAGCGATCAGTCAAAAGCATTCAGACTTTATAATTCTAACACTAAGAAAATTGTCATTAACTGTGATGTGGTCTTCGATGAGAAGAACTTTTGGTCAGAAAGTAATGGTGTTGTTGAACAGCAACATAACCCTGTTGATTTTGATGAAATTCAGGAAACGGTGCAGCAACAACCTACGAGACAACAAATCGTTGAATGTCCAACTACTCCAACTCATGTTCCCGGCACGCTAGCAACAACAACTACTGAAGATCGCCCTCATCGTGCTAGAAGAAGACTTGAATGGATGGCTGACTTTGAAGTAACTGAAATAATCCAATCTAAAGAAGACTCAATTACACACTTTGTTTTATTTTCAGATTGCGATCCTATGGTTTTTGAAGAAGCTGTCAAACAATAAAAGTGGAAAAAAGCAATGAATGATGAAATTGTTGTTATTGAAAGAAACAGTAATGGGAGTTGGTTGATCTTCCACAAGGTCACAGGACAATTGGTGTTAAGTGGGTACGTATATAAGACAGTTGAAGGAAGAAGGACAAGTCGACAAGTACAAGACACGCTTAGTTGCTAAGGGATATAAGCAAGAGTATGGGATGGATTATATTGAAGTATTTGCTCCTTTTTCAAGACATGATACCATCAGATTGGTAATCACATTGGCTGCACAAAAACCATGGCCCATGTTCCAATTGGATGTAAAGTTAGCTTTTTTACATGGTGATCTTCAGGAGTAGGTATTTATCGATCAACCCCCTGGTTATATTATAACTAGATGTGAAGATGAGGTTTATAAACTGAAAAGGTTATGTATAGGTTAAAACAAGCGCCACGTGTTTGGTATAGCCGCATCGAAACCTATTTCATGAAGGAAGGATTTTAGAAATGTCCGTTTGAACATACACTTTTTGTACAAAAGAGGTGAAGGAGGGAAGGTGTTGATTGTATGCTTAAATATGGATGATTTGATTTATACTGGTAATGATATTACCATGTTTGAGAGATTCAATCAATCTATAATGTTGGAATTTGACATGTCTGATCTTGAAAAGATGCACAATTTTCTTGGCATTGAGGTGGTGCAATCTACAGCCGACATATTTATTTCTCAAAAGAAGTATGTGCACGAAATTTTGGACAAGTGTCAGATGTCAAATTGAAATCTTGTAGCTACACCTACTGAAGTAGGATTAAAGCTGGTTTGAAATTCCGAAGAAAGAAAGTTTACCGTCGTCTATACAAGAAGATTGTGGGGAGCCTGATGTATTTGATAGGTACAAGACCTGACATCATGCATGATATGAGTCTTATCAGTAGATACATGGAAAGTCCAAAGGAGATTCATCTCTTGGCTGCAAAGAGAATTCTTCGGTACTTGTGTGGTACCACATGTTATGGCCTTTTTCTACAAGAGAGGTGGAAAGTCAGATTTGCTTTGCTTTACAGATAGTGATTATGCCTTAAAAATTATTAGAGATCTATTGTTAGTATGTGCTTATGCTTGGGTCCGGAGCTGTCTCATGGTCATTAAGAAAGCAAGAGATAGTCACTTTATCAACTACTAAAGCTGAATATGTCGTTGCAACAGCTTGTGCTTGTCAAGAAATTTGGTTGAGGAAAATCCTTAAGGAGCTGAATTCCAAGCAGCAAGGAGAAGTTGGAGCTACTACAATTTACTGTGACAACAGTTCAACTATCAAACTTTCTAAAAATCCTGTCCTACATGGAAGAAGCAAGCACATAGATGTGAAGTATCATTTCATAAGGAACCTCGTGAAGAATGGAGTGGTTGAATTGTTCTACTGCAGAATGTAGATCAAATTGTTGATGTAATGACAAAGTCATTGAAGCTACCGGTTTTTCACAAACTAAGGGCTTTGATGGGTGTGCGCGATAAACTAAATATTTGAAGACTTTCAGTTTAAGAAAGGATGTTAAAAATAATAATAATAATAATAATAATAATAATAATAATAATAATAATAATAAATTATTATTTTTATGTTATTAGATTTGGTTTGTTTTAATTTTACCTGTTCTTTAGGGGTATGATGTTGGTTAAGTTCATGTCAGATTATTAGAGATCTATTGTTAGTAGGTTTTGATTATTTAAGCAAGTCAGTATGTAGTTCAATCATATCAATGAAACAACAGTTTATGTCTCACGCTTTCTCTAAGTTAACAATATGTAGGAGTTGTATCTAAAACCGATTTGACTAGTGTCAGTCTCCCCCACAAAACTAAGAAGACAACCCTTCCATTTTCTTAGTCGTTAATTGGTCCTCATAATGATGAATTTCATATCCGTTTTAAGTAATCGCTTTTGAAGGATAGAAATGTCAAGGTATCTCCCAAAGTCAACTCATAGCGGAATCTGAACAACTTGTTATAGTCAAAACCGGTAACATTAGGTGAAATATAAAGATGGTACTTGCTGAAGTTCACTCTTTTCCCTTATTCATTGCAGAACTCATGTAGACAATTCCTAATTATTCAAAGTTAGGAATTGGAAGCTTCAAAAGAAAACAATATTGTCCATGAAAAATAGATGTCAGAAATTGCAAGACGACTTCTCTTAATCCTCACAACTTTTTATTGTCCGTCATCCACTAAAGCGTGAATCAATGACTTAATCGTTCCAAGTAGAGAACAAAAAGATAGGGTGACAAAAGCTTAACTTGTATCACGCCCCTTAATGGTGAAACGTTGTCTGGTATTTCTCCATTCCAAATATTCTTCATAGGCGGGGATTTCACACAACACATAATCCATCAAAACCATTCCTCTAATAACTTGGTGCATGTATTCTTCAATGAAGTTCCATTTTAACCTATCATAAACCTTTTCTAGATTGACTTTAATTGTCATTCATTGTTTTCCTTTCTTCTTTCTCATCATAAAATGAATCAATTTTTGGACCAATACAACATTATCCTAAATCATCTCCCCGAAATGAAACCTTCTCTAAAAGGGACTAATAACTCTATCCATAATTGGTTGAAGACGAGAAACCATCACCTTAGTAATGAGCATGTAGATCACATTATATAACCCAATCAGATGGAATTGAGACATGCTTTCAGGATTTTTGCACTTTTAGATAAGGTCAAGAAGTGTATTGTTTAGACTCATATGCATATTGATTGAGTAAAAACAAGTCATACTTATTGGAACATTGTTGGATCAACAGTGCTCTAGCATTGTTGGTAAAAAGTCCCTTTATTTCATCGTTATTAAAAGCAATCACTGGACGCGGAACAAGGAGGAAAAGAGAACATGAGATCTCCTGGACTGGTCGCAAAATTGATATCTTCGGTATAAAGAGACCGATAAAATTCAAGAGCATGGAGTCTCAAGGTTATATGATCTATATCCATACTCCGTCGTCATTCTTCAAACAATCAACCCTATTCTACCTTCTTTGAATCAATGTAGTTGTATAAAATAAAGTTGTTTTTCTATCCTCTCCGTAATCCATTTGTCTCTTGACTTCTGGAACCATAATAATTCCTCTTGATCAAGGATTTTGTTAAAACTCACTCTGAATTCTTGTGTGCATATCCAATAGATTTTGATTCATATCATCTTTTATCTGAGATTGTATGTTAAAAAGTCGGTCGATAAGTTCCCTTTTCTTTAATTCAATCTTACTAAAACAATCAACATTCCACCTTTGTAGTTGGATAGTGTTTCCAACGTCTACATAAAAAAAGTAGATTCATCACGATTCCAAGCCTCTACTACAATTAATTTAAACTTTGAATGCAATAATCATGTTTCCTCAAAGTCCTGTCAAAAGACCTAACCAGACAAAATTGTAAAAGGATTGCGTTATAATCCGAAGAGAGGGGGGAGGTGACGGACTGTTGCTTCGCTCTATAACCCTCCAGTTTCAACACTCATAAGAACTTTATACAGTATGCTCGATTGTTTGTAGGTTGCTTCTCTACATCTGTTCCATGTGAACCTAGAGCCATTGAAGCTCATATCCACTAATTGAGAGTCTTCCACCAATTCCTAAAAATGTTTGAATCTTGAGAAAAAGACTTAGAAATGCCTCCACATTTGGAAAGGTCCAGAACACAATTGAAATCTCCTCTACCACCACTTTAACTTTAAGTTGTTGAATAGCTCCTAGTAATTTAATTCATCTCTCCCGTCAACGGATAAAAGTTGGAGGATTAGATACCATAAATAATTCGAGAATCTTAGTTCCTAGGAAAATGTTTGCACGAATAAAGTTCTCCTCCGATTGTCTAACGATCACCATGTGGACTACTTCATTCTAGAAAAAATAGATACCGCCGTAGAAACCCACAACCTCAACTCGTATATGATCGAGAGCTAATACAATAACATGTAACATGTGTTGACGCTCCATAAATTTTGTTTCAAATAATGCTAAGAAATGAACCTTATCGCGATTAATCATGTAGTTTAAGGCTTACGGAATCATATTTTCTCCGCGTCTCTACAATTCTATTAAAACATCCCAATTGAGAACGAATGAAGTTTCGCAACCATGTGTCAAGGGTTTAGATTTTATGGACAATATATAGAAATAATAAAGTGTATAGGGCAGATTATTCAAATACAAGTGTAAGAGTTTGTTACAACCATCAATGTATATACATAAGGCATATGTAACAGATTCAATAACAAGTTCAGTTTATACATTTCCTCTCTATTTCTTACTTCATACTCTTCATATGGTACCAGAGCAATGAAGAGCATCGTACTATAGTTTACCTTTTCCTCAAAAAAAATTCCAATCATGAATGATCAAGGCGATATTGATCATCGAGATCCAGATTCTACATCAAATAATCCAAGGAATGTTGCTGGTGTTGGAGGATCGAATGTTGTTGATCAAGTTCCTGGTGTTGTTGAGTGTACCATGCCAGGGAACTCGATCGATCCTTTGTATATTGCTCATTCGGATAATCCGGAAATGCAGCTTGTTTCCACACTTTTTGATGGATCTAATTTCTCATCTTGGAAATGAGGGATTCATATCAAGCTAGGTTTCATCACAAGATCATGTATTAAGAAGGATGATGACATTGAGACTTCTGCTCGATGGATTCGAGCAAATTATATGATCCGGTGCTGGATTATTCACTCTATGAAGACAAAAATTGCTGAGCAGTTCTCATATGTTTTATTGGCTAAGGAGTTGTGGGATGAATCTTGAAGATATCAGGTATCCAATGCACCTTTGGTTTATCAGATTCACAAGAATCTTTCATCTATGAAACAGGAAAATGCAATTGTCAATGTCTATTATGGAAAGCTCAAGAAACTCTAGGATGAACTTCAGGCACATGATGCACTACCTATGTGTACATGTGTTGGCATTGTGCACTGTAAGTGTGATTATTGCAAAGAGAAGGGCCATTATTTCAAAAAAGGACCAAAGGGTTATAACCCTGACAAGACACATTATTCTTCCAAATCTTCACAATCTTTTGCTAGTAATGCTTTTGAAAATCCAGTGTACAATACACCTCTTGATGAGACAGGAGGTAGGTGTTTTGATCAAAGTGCAGTTTCTGCATTATTTCAAAAAATGCTTTGAATGATGAACAATAAATTTGGGATTGACAGCACAAGTTCAGCAACTGTTAACTTTGGGGGTACTACACAGTCCTCTATGGATCATGTATCTTCCACTTCACATCTATGAATTATAGATTTTGGTGCTACATATCATATTTTCTATTGTCATGATCTATTTTCTACACTGATTTTATTATCCAAACCTATACAGATCAGACTTATTGATGGATCTGTCAAGAGTGTGACTCACTAAGGAACTGTCTATAGCTCTCCCACTCTTACACTACAAGATGTGTTGTTCATGCCAGATTTTAAACACAATCATCTCTCTGTCCCTCGTATGGTTATCACTTCATCTTGCATTACTGCATTTAACTCTAAGAATTGCTTGTTTCAGGACCCTATCAGTGAGAACATTATTGCACAAGGATTCTTGGATGGAGGGTTATACAAGCTGCATTCACTACCTTTTGTTATGAACTCTATTACACATTCAGATAAAATTTTGTGTAATGATGTAGAAAAACCTTCTCTACATGTTTTACATGCTCGTTTAGGCCATTCATCTATCACTAAACTACAACACATTGTTGGTTCTCCTTACACACCTGACACTTCTTTTCAGTGTGACACTTGTGTTCTTTCTAAGCAACATAAACTCCCTTTCCCACGTAGCTCTTCTTATGCTTCTCATGCATTTGCTTTACTACATATTGATATATGGGGTCCATATCACACTAGAGCACATTGTGGTGTTAGATATTTTCTTAATATTGTGGATGATTTTTACCAGGTGTACTTGGACATTTCTTATGGGAGATAAATTGCAGGTTCCTAGAGTTTTGACTGTTTCATTGCTTATGCCAAAACTCAATTCAATACAGTGGTGAAGATCATTCGATCTGACAATGGCACAGAATTCTTTCAAAAACCCTTGAAGGATTTCTTTCATGATCATGGTATTCTCCATCACAGAACCATCTCATATTCACCTCAACAGAATGGTCGAGTAGGGATAAAACATCGACACCTTCTTGAGATTGCCAGAGCAATTTGCGTACATGGTCATTTACCTCTTCAATTCTGGGGAAAATGTATTCTTGTTGCCACATACTTGATTAACTTGATGCCATCTTCAGTCATTGATTGACAGATTCCCTTTGAACTTCCTCATCAAAAGAAAGTCTCTTATAGTCATCTTCATATTATTGGTTGACGTGCTACTCTTTGGTTCCCTTCAAAGACAAATTTGAAGCCTTAACCTTGTGTATTGCTTGGCTATCCTCCAGGTCAGAAAGCTTACAAAGTTTATGATCTTACCAGTCACAAAATTTTCATCTCTCGACATGGTACTTTTAGAGAAGATGTTTTTCCTTTCCAAGCTCCATCATCTCTATCTACATCTTCCAATACACAGCATCCTTTACCATTGGTATCACCTTATTCTGATACTTCTTCCCCTAATTTATTTCCTTCACTTCTTTCTTTTTCCAGTCCATCTCCATCTCCCTTCAATGATTCATCTTTGCTACCTACTACATCTACACTAGAATCTTTTATCCCTTCTTTCTCTAATCCCATCCCTGTTCCTTTTTCTTCTTCTCCTTCACCTAATCCACCACTTCTCCCTTCACGACCACATAAACAAACTATTAAACCAGCCAGGCTCCATGACTATATGTGTTCCTCTATTTCTTCCTCCTCTAATCCTTTTCTTTCTCAGTTACATACTTATTTTTTGATCCCACATATGTTCAGTCTCTTTGCAATATGATCTCACGTTTTAAGTCATTCCATTATGATCAAGCAAAAGATCATCCTCTTTGGGTTGAAGCCATGAATCGAGAGCTCACTACTCTTGAAAACAATTGTACATGGGAAATGACATCTTTACCTATTGTCTACAAACCCATAGGCTCCATGTGGGTGTACAAAGTCAAATACAAACAATATGGCACTATTGATCGATATAAAGAAACACTAGTTGCTAAGGGTTATAGTCAGGTCAAAGATAAAGAGTACAAACACACATTCTCACCTGTTTCTAAGTTCACAGCAGTCCGTATTCTACTTGCTTTGGCAGTTGCTAAGTTATGGCCTCTTCATCAATTAGACATTAACAATGCCTTTCTTCATAACTTTCTGGATGAAGAATGTAATAACTGAAAATTTTAAACTCTATTTAATACTGGATCAAACCGGATTCCGATCCGCCAACCTTAATTCTTTTAAATAAAAGAAAACGATATTAAATTCTATCATTTTATGTGACCTTGATTCACATAAAATGATAACTTAAATAATTCCGTAAATAATTTCGTACATAATTCCGTACTTTTAACGATTCCGGGCAATAACGAGTATACAGTCAGCCATTCCCTTTTCTTATAATGGGGAGCAGGCCCAAGTAACTAGGCCCATTTTAGTCTTCTGCCGGCCCACTCCTTAATTTCTCCTAATTCCCCACTAACTTATCTTAACCTAATCTAATTAAACCTAATTTACTCAGCAAACAACCATCTACGTGCAACCTCTTCCGCCTCTCTTCGCAAGGGACATCCATAGCAGCAGTACGTCTCTCTTTGCAAGTGACCTCCATAGCAGCGGTGAGCTTGCGGCGCCGGAACCGAATAGGAGACACTCGGAGCTGCTTCGTCTTCACGGATCGGTGAGTGCCGACTTCTCTTTCTTTCTTTCTGAGGCAAACCGATGTTGAGGGATTATCAGTTGTACACCCAGCGACGCTCGACCTTGCTTCTCGATCAACCTCTGCATCGCCAGCGCCGTCGGAGTCATGCGAAAGATAACGAGACCGAAGGGCCAATTTACACCTCCCCTTCTCGCCACCTTCATGTGGATCGAGTTCCGGACAAACAAACACATCCAAAGAGCTTACCTGGTGTATCCCTCCTAGCAACTCAGGCAACACCGTATGGATCGGGGTGCCTTCTCATCCTCCGGAGAACCGCCAGCCTGCTATTGTCCTCGACTTGCCATAACGGAAGGTAAGGGAGCACAGCCTCTTCGTCAAGTTTTTCACACAGATCGGGTATTTTTTTTTTGTATCGATCCTTGGTTGGATGATGCTATGCAGACCGTGTGGGCTCCATTCGCAAGGGTCTCGACCGAACCAGGCTACTGCTTTCTCCCAGGGGCGTAACGTGGTGTGAACGGGTGAGTTGCTCCCTTAGTGTAGTATATATATGTCAGTATATAGGTATAAATTAGTGTAGTATATATATGTGAGTATATAGGTATAAATTAGTGTAGTATATATATAAATATATATATATATAGATAAGTGTCCTTAATTTAGAACCTGTCAGTACGAAGGTTGTATTTATATAAGTATGTGTATATGTATATGTATGGAGTGGTGAAAGTAAGAGCCGTGAAAGTATGTACGCGGGTAGGAACGTATGTTATAGTAATAACCGAGAAGGAATAGGGTTTATAGTTAGCTAGTACGGCCGGAATAGGGTACACAAGTTTTGAGAGTTGCGGTGGATTCTAGGGGTGAGCATATACTAACGTTAGGATAACGAGTTCTACTTGTTAGATTATCCTAAGGACTCTTTATGCAGGCTTAAGCTAAAACTCGTATAGGTCCTCGGTTTCTACCTAGAATAGTTGTAAGGAAACTATCTAAACTTGGGAGTGTTATGGGAGTGGAATAACGTTGTTCTCGTCGATGAGTAAGATTATGTTTTTGACCCTAGCTTTAGTAGCTTAAGTGTAAAGGTCGGACCTTAACAACCTTTTAAAAAGTTTAGAAGCTTGTTAACCTTATAATCTCTAGTAAACTATCCTTGAGAAAACCCGATTGGAAACAAGTTCTAAAAGAAAATATTAGAAGTTAAGGATAGACTTTTGAGAGTTTCCAAGATCAAGGGTAAAATAGTCATTCTACCTTAAGAGGGCCTTTTTCCATATTTTTCCCTTCATGAGATTGTACATCTTAGAAGTTTATAACTTCTAAGAGTATGGGATGTGATTTTCATCCACATGCCTTGTTTGACAGGCGATTGAGTTACTACGGTTGCAGACCGAGTTGAGACTTTTGAGAGTTGTCAATGGATTCAGGTAAGTCCTCGCGACTTACTTAGCTGGTTTCTGGATCTTAGTTGAGTGATAATAGTTGTGTGTGTGCAATGTGTGTTATAATAAAAATAACAACTTGTTAGGACGGCCGTTGTTATTATGTGTTAAGGCCCAAGTGTTTGTATAACGGGTCGTGACATCACTGCCCAGCTCTGCCAGGAGACTGGGAGGTTCTCTATACCCAGACCATACAGGTACACGGTGAGATGCATCGGATCCACTCCTGATGGGTACACGGGGGCGGAGGCGAGGTTTGGGAATCCCTCGTGTCACAAAATAAGTATCATTAGAGTGAATGACTTAAATGAAGATATTAAATGGATTGTTTGAAAGCATGATGAGTGTTTATTATTATATGTGTGTGTGTTCTATTATTATTCTCCTAATGTTTAGATAACTAGCTAATGGTTGTTTTGTTGTGTTTTTAGATTTACCGCAGGTTAGAACAGCAGCTGAGTGATCCGGAAGTAGTGGTCAGCCGGGTCTCCGTACTCCTTAGAGTGGGGGTTGGGTTGTTGCTTTGTTGTTCTTTCCTTTTGTTAAGACAGTTAGACTTTTTCCTTTGTTTAAGTTTTATAGGCTGTTAGACCTTGTTGCATTCATCCGTTAAAACACATCTTTCTGAATTTCGGTTTTATTATTTGTGTCTTGTTGCAAGATCCTAGTAATGTTGTTGTCAAACTGAGGTCGAGACCCATTGTGAGGTCCTAACCAGTAATATCCCGGGTTCCGAGAATCCGGGGTGTTACAAAGAAGTTACATGACCCCTCCACAAGGATATACTCGATCGATATCTGGACAGGTGTATCGTCTCAAATGATCCCTTTATGGCTTAAAGCAAGCCAGTAGACAGTGAAATCTGGAACTTACTAAGTTATTACTATAACTTGGATTCATTTAATATAACCATGACTATTCTCTTTTCATAAAAAAGGAAACTTTTGGAATTACAGTGGCACTGGCTTATGTTGATGATCTTCTTCTTACTAGTGATGTTCCTTCCACCATTTCAGCAACAAAAGCAGCTCTTCATAAAGCCTTCACTATCAAGGATCTTAGCTTGGCCAAATTTTTCCTTGGCATGGAGATTTCTCAATCTTCCAGTGGTCTTTTTCTCAATCAGAAAAAATATATTCTTAACATATTATCATACTTCAATATGTTGCAGTGTAAAGCTAGTTTATTTCCCATGCAACGTAACTTGAAGTTGACTCTAGATAATGGTCCCTTGTTTGATGAACTTGAGTCCTATAGAGGTTTGGTTCGCAAGTTACTTTACCTAACTCTCACTCGTCCTGATATTACCTTTTTTGTACAGCAACTCCGCCAATTTATTTCAGCTCCTCGTGTTCCTCATTGGCATGTATCCATCCATCTTCTTAGATACCTTCAAGGTACCATTCATCATGATCTCTTTTATCCTTCATCTTCTTTCTTATCTCTGACGGCTTATAGTGATGCCGATTGGGATTCTTGTGCCTTTACTTGTCGTTCCATTACTGGATATTGTGTGCTTTTAGGATCATCTCTTGTGTCGTGGAAGAACAAGAAATAGAAAACGGTATCCAAGTCCAATGTTGAAAGTGAACACCGTGCTATGTCTGCCACAACTTCTGAGATTGTTTGGTTTGATGGACGTTTGAGAGATCTTCATGTTCATGTCCCTCTACCTATCATCATGCATTGTGATGACAAGGCAGCTCAGCATCTCGCTGCAAACCCGGTTTTTCATGAACGAATTAAACACCTTCGTTTAGATTGTCACTATGTTCGTGATGAGGTTCAACGTGGTTTCATCTCCACCTCTCATGTATGTTCATCATTACAACTTACCGACATTTTTACTAAACCTTTAGGCGAGCAACATCATGTCTTCCTCTCTGGCAAGATTGGTCTCCTCATCCCTCGTCCAGCTTGAGGGGGGTATTTGGACAATATATAGAAATAATAAAGTGTATAGGGAATATTATGCAAATACACGTGTAAGAGTTTGTTACAACCATCAATGTATATATATAAGGCATTTGTAACAGATTCAATAACAAGTTCACTATATACATTTCCTCTCTATCTTTGACTTCATACTCTTAATACATTTATCTACTAGGTCATCTACCACGATGTTATCGTTCTTATCCGGCGGCCTCGCCTTCTGGTCTGGAGTGGATTGCTACGTTTGAATATCCATCTTGGAGCTTAAATCTTTGATGGTGCCGTTGACTCTTTGTTTCTATACACTTGTTGTTGATATTTGTGTTTCTTGACGTTCAACATGAACCATACTAGACCTCTTATTCTTATTAGAGTTATTGTTTGTGAGGGCCCTAGCACCTTCTAACCTAGGTTGTTTAAAAGATACCGAATAGCTTTTCCGCATGATTGTTCTTATGAGTTATGATGGGTTATCAAGCTCAATATCCACACAAATTTCCCTTGTGTTTCATAGAGTGTGTGAAGATCGACTTTCTGTAACACCCCGAATTCTCAAAACTCGGGACATTACTGGTTAGGACCTCACAATGGGTCCCGACCTCAGTTTGACAACAATATTACTAGGATCTTACTACAAATAAGAAAAACCGAAATTTATAAAAATTAGTATATTTAAGAGATGAATGCAACAACGTCTAACAGTCTATGGTACTTAAACCACAAAAGACTAAATGTCTTTAACAAGAAGAAAGAAACCACAAGGTAAACACCCAACCTCACTCTAAAGAGTACGGAGACCCGGCTGACAACTACTTCCGGATCACTCAGCTGCTGGTCTAACCTGCGGTAAATCTAAAAACACAACAAGAGAAACCATTAGCTAGTTATCTAAACATTAGGAGAATAATAATAGCACACACACACACAAAATAATAAACACTCATCATGCTTTCAAACAATCCATTTATTATCTTCGTTTAAGTCATTCACTCTAATGATACTTATTTTGTGACACGAGGGATTCCCAAACCTCGCCTGCGCCCCCGTGTACCCATCAGGAATGGATCCGATGCATCTCACCATGTACCTGTATGGTCTGCGTATAGAGAACCTCCCAGTCTCCTGGCAGAGCTGGGCAGTGATGTCACAGCCCGTTATACATACACTTGGGCCTTAAACATAATAATAATGGTCGTCCTAGCAAGTTATTATTATTAAAACACGCACAGAGCACACACAACCACTATCACTCAACTAATATCCAGAAACTGGCTAAGTAAGTCGCAAGGACTTACCTGAGTCAAAATACACTCTAACACGTCTCAAACAGTCCGTACTCGTGGTAACTCAAACGCCTGTCAAATAAGGCATGTGTATCAAAATCACATCCAGATGTCCAACCTCATGCTAAGGAATTACGAAAAAGGTGTCTTACGGTAAAAGACCATTTTACCCTCAGCCGAAGGTTTCTCAAATTTATTCTTAAACCTTCTAATTCCTTTTAAACTTGTTTCCATACTTTGTGTCTCTCGGTTAGCTACTTATAGGTCATAAGTTCAAACTTGAATCCACTCGAAAAAGAATAACACTCTTCGTCCTTCTCGGTTACTATCTACTCTATTACATATATTATCCGTATAATATACTTTAACCTTTCTCCTCAACTCACTTATTTAATTGTGTAATTATTCGGTACTCATTTATATCTATCTACATATTTTATTTTCCATCTTGTACGGGTATAGGTACACTTACGTCATGAGTATATATTCTTATGGTTCTTTATATATATAAATCCTGAAATCCCAACTTATTTATATATATATATATGTATATATATTTATATCTCTTTTACATTTTACTCACCTTTATTAAATCTGCAAAGCATTGTAGTGCAAATAGATATACACTTATACACATATGTACCCATCTTTCTCGATCATTCTTATATACCCACATCACTGTACATCTAACTCGCTCTCATGTGAGTAGATCTATATATCTATCTATGTGTATAACCTTATAGATCACTTATGTGTACACTTTTATTTCATTATATATATATATATATATATATATATATATATATATATATATATATATATATATATATATATATATATATATATATATATATACGTATATATACAACAGCAGTCAACTCTCATGACATAAACTCACAGCTGCACATCGGTATTAAAACAGGAGCAACATGGGTCGGACTGTACAACACACTCACCTACACCTTGGATTGGCCCGGCTCAACAACGGTTCTCCGGCTGCAGCAGTGAAGAAGACCGGTTCCACCCGCACCCGGAACGACCGTGCCTTCCACGCAACAGCGGTGGTTTGCGGGTCACACTGTAGGCTCGAAGGTCAGACTCCGGATTCAGCCTACAGTCGCTTGGTTCCGAAGGTGCGGAGGTTAGTTACGCGCTGAGTAGAGGAGAAGGTGACGAAGAGGGACAACAGCAAGGCTTACCGGTATTTGGCGGTGGCTGGCGAGGCACTGGGTGGTCGACAACAGCGCTCACTGGCTCGGTGGTGGTTCTGGTGCTGCTTCAGGGCCGAAGAGAGACAACGCAGTGAAGGTTAACGAGACTGAAGCCGAGAAGAAGTGTGACGAGGAGGGAGAAGGCGGCGGGCTTACCAGGCTCCGGCAGCGGTTTGGGCGGTTGACAGAGGCGGCGCGGTGGTTCTGGTGTTGCTGCTGCTGTCTTCTTACAGAGAAGAAGAGGACGGAGGCGCGACTAGCGGCTGCTGTCGCCGGCGAAGAGGGAAGGCGGACGAGGCGTGGTGGCGGCGGCGTCTGGGCGGTCGACCGAAGGCGGCGCAAGGCGGCTCGATCCTGCGTTGCGTGTGCCTGCTGTGCATTCGTTCAGCGATGGTGAGGGGAAGGCGGCAACAGAACGTGAGGAGGTTTAGCAGTAGATTAGGTTAGCGTAATTAATTAGGTTAAGTTAGGGTTAGGATTAGTTTATGGGATGGGCTGATGGGCTTGATAATTGGGCCTAGTAATGGGTCACATCCGGCCTGCCCCCGCATAAAATAAGTATACGAAAACTCGTTACCAGTTCCGGATTTCCGGTTATGTGCGGGAATCTATATACTACAAAATTATATTTTATATTATATAAATTATTATTTTATTTAAAAGTGCGTAAACTACTTCCGGTTACGAAGTTTCATCATTTTATGCGAATTAAGGTCACATAAAATGATAGAACTTAAACTCGTTTTATTTTATTTATTTATTTATTTAAGATTAATGTATCGGAATTCGGAACTCGGTTAAATTCAGGTTTAACGGAGTTTAAAATTTTCGGTTATTACATCAGTGCCCTCTTAAAAGAAGTTTCGTCCCGAAACTTAGAATGATTCTTCAAATCATAAATTTTCGGTTATATTCTGTTTTCTCAACATTGTCAATTTCTACCATGCAACTACTCACACATCATAGTCAGATGTATATCACATAAAACGTAAACACCCAAATCAATATAAAAACATGAATGGTCAAACAACACAACATCCGAGTACTAACTCGTCAATACAGGAGTAACCTCTAATCCCGCAAGGAACTCGGGATAGTTACGTCTAATACTCTCCTCTTATAGACCACTGGATCCGCAACATAGGTATCTCCTTGGACCGCAGACGTCTAGTAATGCGCTCCAAAACAGCTACGGTACTCTACAAAGGTATGATCGGGCTCAACTATCAGATCCTCATGGCTGATGACGTGTCTCAGATCCGGGATTTACTCTCTCAACTGAGACACATGGAAGACCGGATGAACACCCTCTAGTCTCGGCGGTAAAACTAATCTGTAGGCCACCTCTCCAACTCTCTCTAAGATCTCAAAAGGTCCGACATATCGGGAACTCAGCTGCCCCTTAATGCCGACGTCTGGCTCCCTTCGTAGGTGACACTCTCAGCCACACCTGAGCACTCACTCTAAACTCCAAAGGTCGACGCCTTTTGTCAACGTAGGACTTCTGACGACTCTGAGCTGCTAACATCTGCTCTCGGACTAGGGCAATCCGAGCGATGTCATCCTGTATCTGATCTGGAGCTACTCCATCAGCTTTGATGGCTCATCTCACATAAGGGCGTACGACATCTCCGCCCGTACAAATCCTCATAGGGAGCCATCCCAACAGACGCGTGACAGCTGTTATTATACGAAAACTCTACCAGTGGGAGATGATCTGGCCATACTTGTCCCCAATCTAGTACACACGCCCGCAGCCTATCCTCTAAGGTCTGAATGGTCCTTTCAAACTGACCGTCTGTATGTGGGTGATAGGCAGTGGTAAAGTGGAGACTCGTTCCCAAAGCAGTATGCACCTGTTGCCAAAATCTCGAGGTAAAACGTCCATCTCTGTCATAGACGATAGTCCTCGGTACCCCGTGGAGTCTCACAATGTGTCTGGTGAACTCCTCAGCTAGACGACTTATCGGTCACGTTTCCTTAATCGGAATGAAACGTGCGGTCTTCGTCAGACGGTCTACTACTACCCAAATAGCATCAAAACCTCTGCTGAGCCTCAATCCGGTGACAAAGTCCATAGATATATCCTCTCACTTCCACTGTGGTACTGAAAGTGGGTGGAGCTCTCCTCCTGACCTAGGATGCTCAATCTTGACCTGCTGGCAGGTCGCAAAATGAGCTACATACCGAGTCACATCGGGCTTCAAACCACCCTACCAGAAGGACCGTCTCACATCTTTGTACATCTTATTCGCTTCAGGATGTACTGAGTATGAGGTAGCATGAGCCTCACCTAGTATCCTCTGTCTCAACTCATTGTCTGATGGCACACCAACACGATCCTGACGTCTCATCGATCCATCAGCACCAAAAGTGAACTGTGGGGCCTCATCTCGAGACATCCTGTCTCGGATCCTGGTCAAAGTCGGGCAAGTCTCCTGCTTCTGTCGGATCTCATCCAACAGATCCGGAAGTAACTCCAAGGTAGCCAACTGCCTATCAGTATCGGGAAACTGAATCTCTATCTCCAACCAAGCCAAGTCTCTCTACAATTGTGGTTGTACTGTCAACCGGGCTATCGCCCTCTCCCTGGCGTCTTCCGGCTCAAAGCATCAGCTACCACATTCGCCTCCCCGGGGTGGTAAAGAATCTCAAGGTCGAAGTCCTTGATCAACTCTAACCACCGCCTCTGGCGGTTATTCAACTCTCTCAGAGTGAATATATACTTCAGACTCTTATGGTCTGTGAAGATCTGACATGTCGCCCCATAGAGATAGTGACGCCAGATCTTAAGAGCATGGACTACTGCAGTCAACTCTAGATCGTGTCTGGGGTAGTTCTCCTCATACGTCTTCAACTGTCGAGACGCATAGGCTATGACCTTACCTCTCTACATCAAAATACACCCAAGCCCAGCTTGGATATCACGTATACCACAAAGTCATCTGTACCCTTTGTATACAACTATAAGATGTATCTGATTTTCTCAAAAGTCCAATTCTTCACATCGTATTTATTATATTTTCCTTATACTTATGTCGTTTCACCTTCTTTTAAATCTTTACCACATGTAGGATAGTTAAATCCCTTTGAGTTTCCTCGTTTACGCCTTACGGACCACGTTGGTTAGTCTTATTACTTTCCTCAGCTTATTTGTGATCAGTCGGGAATGGACTTCTAGTACACCATTTGTATGCAATCTCACTACTACTCCTCCATCTACATATTATTGTTTATCAGGGTTAACTTAAATTTTCATTGGAGTACCACCATTTCACTTTAAATTCTTTCTGATGTCTGTTCCAACAAAGATGTAGGTTCCATTTACAACCACTTCAAAACTCTATAAGACTTTTCACCACGGCATTAAATTATATTTTCTATATTTGTGCCGCCTCTATAATTCCAACTATTATGTGTCACATCTTTAGTCATAAGGGATCCTTTGTAAATCTCGAAAATTGACCCCAGCTTTTCTCGGAAATATACCATCAGTCTCATTTGAGTGGTATACTACGAGCATACCCTTTTGTCCGGACTGATGTATGACTTGGTCAAAATCATCTGCTTCTTCTTACCCCTCTGGTTCTCCTTATACGAATCCATCCATACTATCCGTGATTTGTAACATTTTCCTTAGTCAGTAGACAAGCAACTGCTCACATTAATTCTTTTTATATCATTACTGATATAAGGGGTCATTTCGGACCGTCAATTCTCTTTAGAGTTACTGACTTGAACTTATTCAGTATTACTAGCACTCGTATTGATTGACTTCACAGTTGCTGCAATTGGTCGCTTTAAGGATTCCTCCTCGTGTCAATACAGTTCTTTTGTAACTCTGTGGTTATTCTTATTACTTGGCAACTAGCCTCTACCTGTTAACCCGCACGTGTAAAGTCCCAGTTGTTGCCAAGTAGTCTACAGTTGACCTTCTACAAGATCATAGGCTTAGGTTTCTTCTATCTCTTGAAATTTGATAAACCTGGTGAAAATCTATCTTCTCTAGTTTCTCCGCTTGTACTTCTTTAACTCTTCTATAATCTACACTTCTCTTTCACACTATAAGAGCGTTATACTCTTTCCGAGTTTAGAATTATCATTCATCTACCGTCAACGGACTCGTCAATTCTCCCACGATAGCTCGTATATGCATCTTCGCGATTACTTTTACCTCAGCCATCAGCTGCTCGTGGTTCCCCGGGGTAAAGCGTTGGTGTTGAAATTTTTAAGTCCACTTGTGAGAGGGAGATTATTTTGGCATTCGGGTACGCCAAGATCCTTCTCACAAACTCCCTTCTTTGATTGGTGTTATAATGCTGCCTTTATAGTGATCCCTTTGACTCTGCTTTCAGGATTCTATGATTTTTTATATTTGTATCACGGCCCTTGCTGTCACTCACTTATCTTCTAGAAAGTCACTCCGCTTCCATGTGGGTGAAATCTATCTTTCACTTGTTGGCAACGCGTATGCTTCCATTTTACAGCTCTTTAGTTCTTCATATTTGGATGGACAATGTATTTCGTGTAGACTTCTATGCTTTTGACTGTCTTGGTTATCCATTTTGATTGTGGTGTCAATTAGACTGTTGAGGTGATCATATTTTGTTCTGTTTATGGCATCAACTTTCACCTTCTGGTCCGTCAATGAGCTTGAATTCTATATCTCTTGTCTGAGTCCTACCACCTCTCTTTGCCTTCCACACCCATGCTTGTTTCTGTCGCCATCTTCTTTGTCTGTAACGTTGCTTTCCACCACACTTAAAAGAATTTATGGGTTATCCCTCCTAATTTGTATAATTTCCGGTCAGCCAACGCCTTTCCGGAACTACTCTCATGTATAACCTTCATTTGCTTCCGTTAAGTTGACTCGGGATCCCCTGCTTGCCATGTTCGTTGATGTTATCCTTCAGTCCTCACTTTCCCGCCTCGACGTTCGTCAGCAAGCTCGAAGGAGTTGCCCGCCATTCGCCTACCCTAATGCACATAAGATGTGCATACTAATCCTCACGTTGACATCCTTCAAAACTTAGGTGTGTCAACTGAATGAGGATCTCATATGGTTATCTCCATTAAGGGTAATATAACTATAATTTCTACTAATCTTTTGTATGTACTTATCTATATCACATATCTGTATAATCAAGCTAATAAGTCCAACTAAAGTAAAACCTAAAGTCCATACTAAGCATCCTGAGATCCGCGGTAGTAGTGGTGGTCAGCCGTACTTTTCTATTCCCAACAGACTATGGATGCATTTGAAAACCAAAAGTTCCCTTTTTAAAACTCAGACCCCTTTCGGGTTCTGCTTAAAACTTATTCGGTCTTTCAGAAGATTTCAAGTGCCATTGTTGCCAACCTAGAGCTCTGATACCATGTTGTAACACCCCGAATTCTCAGAACTCGGGACATTACTGGTTAGGACCTTACAATGAGTCCCGACCTCAGTTTGACAACAATATTACTAGGATCTTACAACAAGACACAAATAAGAAAAACCAAAATTTATAAAAATTAGTATATTTAAGAGATGAATGCAACAACGTCTAACAGCCTATGGTACTTAAACCACAAAAGACTAACTGTCTTTAACAAGAAGAAAGAAACCACAAGGTAAACACCCAACCCCACTCTAAAGAGTACGGAGACCCGGCTGACCACTACTTTCGGATCACTCAGCTGCTGGTCTAACCTGTGGTAAATCTAAAAACACAACAAGAGAAACCATTAGCTAGTTACCTAAACATTAGGAGAATAATAATAGAACACACACACACAAAATAATAAACACTCATCATGCTTTCAAACAATCCATTTATTATCTTCGTTTAAGTCATTCACTCTAATGATACTTATTTTGTGACACGAGGGATTCCCAAACCTCGCCTCCGCCCCAGTGTACCCATCAGGAGTGGATCCGATGCATCTCACCGTGTACCTGTATGGTCTGGGCATAGAGAACCTCCCAGTCTCCTGGCAGAGCTGGGCAGTGATGTCACAGCCCGTTATACATACACTTGGGCCTTAAACATAATAATAACGGTCGTCCTAGCAAGTTATTATTATTAAAACACGCACATAGCACACACAACCACTATCACTCAACTAATATCCAGAAACTGGCTAAGTAAGTCGCAAGGACTTACCTGAGTCAAAATACACTCTAACACGTCTCAAACAGTCCGTACTCGTGGTAACTCAAACGCTTGTCAAATAAGGCATGTGTATCAAAATCACAGCCAGAAGTCCAACCTCATGCTAAGGAATTACGAAAAAGGTGTCTTACGGTAAAAGACCATTTTACCCTCAGCCGAAGGTTTCTCAAATTTATTCTTAAACCTTCTAATTCCTTTTAAACTTGTTTCCATACTTTGTGTCTCCCGGTTAGCTACTTATAGGCCATAAGTTCAAACTTGAATCCACTCGAAAAAGAATAACACTTTTCGTCCTTCTTGGTTACTATCTACTCTATTACATATATTATCCGTATAATATACTTTAACATTTCTCCTCAACTCACTTATTTAATTGTGTAATTATTCGGTACTCATTTATATCTATCTACATATTTTATTTTCCATCTTGTACGGGTATAGGTACACTTACGTCATGAGTATATATTCTTATGGTTCTATATATATATAAATCCTGAAATCCCAACTTATTTATATATATATATATATATATATATATATATATTTATATCTCTTTTACATTTTACTCACCTTTATTAAATCTGCAAACATTGTAGTGCAAATAGATATACACTTATACACATATGTACCCATCTTTCTCGATCATTCTTATATACCCACATCACTGTACATCTAACTCGCTCTCATGTGAGTAGATCCATATATCTATCTATGTGTATAACCTTATAGATCACTTATGTGTACACTTTTATTTCATTTTATATATATATACGTATATATACAACAGCAGTCAACTCTCATGACATAAACTCACAGCTGCACATCGGTATTAAAACAGGAGCAACATGGGTCGGACTGTACAACACACTCACCTACACCTTGGATTGGCCCGGCTCAACAACGGTTCTCCGGCTGCAGCAGTGAAGAAGACCGGTTCCACCCGCACCCGGAACGACCGTGCCTTCCACGCAACAGCAGTGGTTTGCTGGTCACACTGCAGGCTCGAAGGTCAGACTCCGGATTCAGCCTACAATCGCTTGGTTCCAAAGGTGCGGAGGTTAGTTACGCGCTGAGTAGAGGAGAAGGTGACGAAGAGGGATAACAACAAGGCTTACCGGTATCTGGCGGTGGCTGGCGAGGCACTGGGTGGTCGACAACAGCGCCCACTGGCTCGGTGGTGGTTCTGGTGCTGCTGTAGGGCCGAAGAGAGACAGCGCAGTGAAGGTTAACGAGACTGAAGCCGAGAAGAAGTGTGACGAGGAGGGAGAAGGCGGCGGGCTTACCAGGCTCTGGCGCGGTTTGGGGGGTTGACAGAGGCGGCGCGGTGGTTCTTGTAACACCCCAAATTTTACAACTTAGGGAGTTACTGGTTAGGACCGCACAGTGGGTCCCGACCTTAGTTTGACAACAACTTAACGTGATCTTACAACAAGGCACAGATAAGGAAAAACCAGAAATCATAAAATAGTTTTTTATCAATGCATGAATGTGACCAGATCAACTACAGCCGGAAAAGTAATATATCAAAGTACGAAAGGAACAATGTTCAACTGCAAAACCCACAAATGCAAAAACTGCAAAACGTCCTAAAGTACGACACCCCGGCTGACCACTACCATCTGGATCACTCGGCATCTGCTCTAACCTGTGTCAAATCTAAACAACATATCAACCGTTAGCTAACTAACCAAATATAAGCAAAATGATAACAGCACAAACACAAGTAGAAACAAAAATAAACAAACATCATGCTGGCACTCAACCAATTATTATCTATTATTTAAGTGATTCACATTATTCAATTTAAGTTGTGGCACGAGAACTATTATTAGTTCTCGCCTCCGTTCCTTATCCAACTGGTGTAGGTCTAGCTGACTTCCTTTGGTAGCATCACTACAAACCATGTGTGGACTAGTCCCGAAAGAAACCCCCAGCGCCCCGCGAGCTACTGAGCGGAATGCCACCGCCCGTTACTCTTAGGCCAAAATACAGGTCGGTATTTATATATCACAACCTATCTCTCTAACATGTCAATCACACACCACCATCATCATGTATACTCATATTTAGCAGTCAGCTAAGTAAGCCCAAAGGACTTACCTGTTATAACGCTCGACTCTTTAATAACCACTCGCTCTGTAACTGTATCCACTCAGTTGCCTGTCAAAGGCGATAAGTGTATTAGCACACTTTCACGTAGATAGAAGTCTAAAACTTCTAAGATCAAAAGTATTAAGACGTACTAGTTACAGTATTAGTTTTAGGGTAAAATGACCATTTTACCCTTGGTTCCGACTTTCTCGAAAACCCTAAAATTCATGTCCAACTCTTATTTGAAGTTCTAAAATTATATCCTAACTCTTAGAATTTTATTTGGTTCGAAACTGACATTTTCCTATGTTTCTATTTTCCGGAAGAATCGAAAAAGGTTTAACTTCGGCTCTAAATATAAAATTCTTAACAGCTTATAAAATTACCGAATTAAATATCTAGATCATCTATGAGGTTCTATCTAGCCTTAGAAGAAAGAATTTCTCCAAACTGTTCAGCCGAATTTATATAATAATTCCCAAAGTCGGTTCTTCATTCTACTTTCCTATACTTAGCCAATTTTTTTAGTTTACCAAAACTGCTCAACTACCTAACTTCGGGAGCTCATAACTTTCAATCCGACCGTTCATTCCTCCCCAAATTTTAATGTGCTAAACTACATATATCCGTCTACAACATATCCAAAATTCAACGGTGGATCTTTATCCAAACGTTTTATAATTGATCAACAAGATGGGCTGTTCGTAACCTAAAAGCTGAAGGAATTAAATTAAATTTACAGCAGCCAATCTTTTCCATTGTTCATAAAAATATACAGCAGTCCTTTATTCTTCTCTTTAGATCTATATGTTCAGCAGTGTACTAATTCGGACTAACCTAAACACCGGAGAAATGCTACTCTGGTCCCGGTGCAGCGAGGTGCGGCGTTTCACTGGCGGAAGGGTCCGGCGGGTTCGTAGCACTGCTGTAAATCGTAGGCTGCAGTGAGGCGGATATCACAAAGCGACAGAAGGGAGGCGGAAAGAAGGTCAGCGCACTTACCGGTCTGAGGCAGACGGCGGAGGCTCGGCGGCGTGGACGGTGGCTGGCAGCAGCGGCGACGGAGGCTCGCAGGCGTCTCGCAGCGGCTGCACTATGTCACGGTTAGGCCGGGTTTTGGTTCGAAACAGGAAGGGAACGGGAGAAGGAGGACGGAGGAAAAGAGGGGCCAGGACCTTACCAGACTCGACTGGGGCGGCGCAGGCTCGCGGTGGCGACGACGGTCGGAGGTGGCGGCGACACTGGCGGTTCGGTGAAGGCGCAGTCCGGCGGCTGGTGGTCGTCCCTTCGTCCGTCCAAGCAGAGAGAAGCGGCTGCGAAGATGCGATGTGCAGTTGGCGAGGGTAATCAGCACAAGCGGCAATTAGGGTAGATTAAGAGGGAGGTAATTAGCGGATTAGGTTAAGAGGGGTTAGGGTTAGAATTAATTTAATATTTTTAATTAAGTTTTAAAAATGGGCTTAGGAAAGTGGGCTGCTGGTTGGCCCATATATTAAACGGATCTCATAACCCGTTAAGTTTTTGTGCGGAAAATTTATATAATACGGAATTAAATTCCGTATTTATAAATTATAATTATTTTTATTTTATCAACGTAAAATTACTTTTGGTCATTTAATTTATCATTTTATGTGCATCTAGGTCACATAAAATGATAGAACTAAACTCGTTTTACCTTACTTATTTATTTATTTACGATGGTCTCATCGGACTTTGTTTAATTTTACTTTACCGGAAACTTAAAATTTTTGGTTATTACATCAGTGCCCCCTTAAAAGAAGTTTCGTCCCGAAACTTAAATTATTTACCCTTACTCGCACATTTCTTTCGGTATATTTTAGTTTTCTCGACATTCCGTTTTCTACCATGCAGCTACTCAGGCATCAACAAACAAGTATCACAAAAATAAAAACAGAGTCGCTCAAAACAATATGGAAACCTGGAAGGTCAAACAACACAACATCCGAGTACTAACTCGTCAACCAGAAATAACCTCTAACCCCGCGAAGAACTCGGGATAGTTACGTCTAATACTCTCTTCAGTCTCCCAAGTGGCCTCATCAGCTCCTCTCCTAGACCACTGGATCCTCAGCATAGGTATCTCCTTGGATCGCAGACGTCTGGCACTGCGCTCCAAGACAGCTACTGGGTACTCTACAAATGTATGGTCAGGCTCAACTGTCAGATCCTCATGGCTAATGACGTGTCTCGGATCCGGAATGTACTCTCGCAGCTGAGATACATGAAAAACTGGGTGTACTCCCTCTAATCTCGGTGGCAGTGCTAGTCGGTAGGCAACCTCTCCGACTCTCTCTACGATCTCAAATGGTCCGACATACCGGGGACTCAGCTTCCCCTTAATGCCGAAACGTCTAACTCCCCTCGTAGGTGACACTCTCAACCACACCTGTGCACCTACTCTAAACTCCAAAGGTCGACGCCTCTTGTCGGCGTAGGACTTCTGACGACTCTGAGCTGCTAACATCCTCTCCCGGACTAAGGCAATCCGGGCGATGTCGTCTTGTATCTGATCTGGTACTACTCCATCAGCCTTGCTAGGCTCATCCCAACATAGCGGTGTACGACATCTCCGGCCGTACAAAGCCTCATAAGGTGCCATCCCAATAGACGCATGCCAGCTGTTATTATATGAAAACTCTACTAGTGGGAGGTGATCTGGCCATACCTGTCCCCAATCTAGCACACATGCCCGCAACATGTCCTCTAGGGTCTGGATGGTCCTCTCTGACTGACCGTCTGTCTGTGGGTGGTAGGCAGTGGTAAAGTGAAGACTCGTACCCAGAGCAGTATGTACCTACTGCCAGAACCTCGAGGTAAAACGTCCATCCCTGTCGGAGACGATAGTCCTCGGTACTCCATGGAGTCTCACAATATGCCTGGTGAACTCCTCTGCTAGACGACTTACCGGCCACGTTTCCTTAATCGGAATGAAACGTGCGGTCTTCGTCAGACGGTCTACTACTACCCAAATGGCATCAAAACCTCTGCTGAGCCTCAATCCAGTGACGAAATCCATAGAAATGTCTTCCCACTTCCAATGTGGTACTGGAAGTGGGTGTAGCTCTCCTCCGGATCTACGATGCTCAATCTTGACCTGCTGACAGGTCGCACACTGGGCTACATATCGGGCCACATCAGGCTTCAAACCACCCCACCAGAAGGAACGTCTCACGTCCCTATACATCTTACTCGCTCCTGGATGTACGGAGTAAGGGGTAGTATGAGCCTCACCTAGTATCCTCTGCCTCAGCTCACGGTCTGATGGCACACAAACACGGTCCTGTCGTCTCATCACTCCATCGGCACCAATAGTGAACTGAGGTGCCTCATCTCGTGACATCCGGTCTCGGATCCGGGTCAACATCGGACAGGTCTCCTGCTTCTGTCGGATCTCACCCAACAGGTCAGGGAGTAACTCTATGGTGGCTAACTGATGAGCTGTATCGGGGAACTGGATCTCTATCTCCAACCAAGCTAAGTCTCTCTGTAACTGTGGCTGTACTGTCAACCGAGCTATCGCCTTCTCCTGAGGCGTCTTCCGACTCAAAGCGTCGGCAACTACATTCGCCTTTCCGGGGTGGTAAAGAATCTCAAGGTCAAAATCCTTGATCAACTCTAGCCACCGCCTCTGGCGGTTATTCAACTCCCGCTGAGTGAATATGTACTTCAGACTCTTATGGTCTGTGAAGATCTGACAGGTCGCTCCATAGAGATAATGACGCCAGATCTTAAGGGCGTGCACTACTGCTGCTAACTCTAGGTCATGAGTGGGGTAGTTCTCTTCATACGTCTTCAGCTGTCGAGACGCATATGCTATAACCTTACCCCTCTGCATCAAGACACACCCCAAGCCCAGCTTGGATGCATCACTGTACACTACGAAGTCCTCTGTACCCTCAGGCTGTGCTAAGATCGGAGCAGACGTCAATCTCCTCTTCAGCTCATCAAAACTCTGCTGACACGGCTCAGACCAGACGAACCGAGTAGTCTTCCTTAGGAGGGAAGTAAGTGGTCGGGCGATCAGGGAAAACCCTTCCACGAACCGACGGTAATACCCTGCCAATCCAAGGAAACTGCGAACCTCCTTCACGTTCTTCGGAGGTTGCCAAGAAGACACTGACTCAATCTTCGCCGGGTCGACCTTAATCCCCTCAGCAGTCACTACATGGCCTAGGAAAGCCACCTCTGACATCCAAAACTCACACTTGGATAGCTTAGCATATAGCTGACTATCCTGTAGAATCTGCAGTACTGTCCTCAAGTGCCCGGCATGCTCCTCTCGACTTCTAGAGTAAACTAGAATGTCGTCAATGAAGACCACTACAAACTGGTCTAAGAAGTCGATGAAAATCCCATTCATCAACTCCATAAATACTGCTGGCGCATTAGTGAGCCCGAATGGCATCACTACAAACTCATAATGACCATACCTAGTCCGGAATGCCGTCTTAGGTATGTCCTGATCTCTCACCCTCAGCTGGTGATAACCCGATCTCAAATCTATCCTCGAGAACACTGACGCTCCATGCAGCTGGTCCAGCAGATCATCTATGCGAGGTAATGGATACTTATTCTTGATGGTGACCTTGTTCAACTCCCTGTAGTCGATACACAGTCTCATCGATCCATCCTTCTTCCTCACAAACAACACTGGTGCGCCCCAGGGAGAAACACTAGGGCGTATGAAACCCTTCTCTGCTAACTCCTCTAACTGCTTCTTCAGCTCAAGCAGCTCTATCGGGGCCATGCGGTACGGGGCCTTCGAGATCGGTCTCGTGCCCGGCTCTAACTCGATGCTAAAATCCACACTCCTCTATGGGGGTAGCCCTAGTAAGTCGTCCCTGAAGACCTCTGCAAACTCGCATGCGACTGGTATCTCCTCCACTGTCAGGCTCTTGCGCTCCTTCATGGCATAACACCAGAAGGCCTCGCAACCCTGTGCTATCAATCTGGCTGCCCTCACTGCGCTGATGACTGTGCCGGACTTTCCGAGGTCCCAACCTCGGAATATAACTCTGTGGCCCTCCTCCGTGGCAACAGTCACAGTCCTCCTACCAATATCCAAGACGGCTCCATGTCTAGTCATCCAATCTATCCCTAATATCACGTCCTCATGTGCTAGGGGCATGACTAGAAAATTTACTAACCAAATCCGGCCTCCCAGGTGAATAGGGCAGTCATAAATCTCTCGAGATCCTCTAACCTTACCCCCATCTGGTAACCCAACCACAAAAGGTACACCCTCTACTGTAGCTAAGGACAACCTATCTACACATGCATCTGATATAAAGGAGTGCGTGGCACCCGTATCAAATAAAACACGCACAGGTAAGTCATGGATCCAAATAGTACCGGTGGTCGCAGGTGCTGCAGGCTGCTCAGTGTTCCTCAGCTCAAACACTCTCGATGGTCCTCCTCTGGTGTCAGTGGTACTACCACGTCCTCTGCCACGACCTGATTCCTGTGCAGCACTGTATAAAGCAGGATGTCCTGGAGCCCGGTACTACTGCTGCTGCTGCTGACTCGGAGCTCGGTACTGAGGGGGTCTCTGTACACTCTTCTCAGCACCTGCAGGAGAAGATCCCTGATGAGAAGAAGCCTTGCCCTGACGGCAGAAAGTAGCCCTGTGTCCCGGCTTCCCACAAGTGAAGCAAGTGACCGGTGGTTTCGGGCAGTCCGGCTTAATGTGATCACGGCCACCACAGTTAAAGCACTGTCGATCTCCATTGGGTGTCCGAACTGTAGAGTGGTAGCTGGACCTCCCCTGAGTCTGTCCTCTACTATAGCCTGCTACTGCTCCACTGCTACCAGCATGTCCTGTCCTCTGCCGCTTATCCGGCCCACTAGACTGTGCTGCTTTCCTAGAAGCTGGTCTATCTCTCTCATAAGCAGAGGCCCTATCCTGATAATCAGACAAGGTCTCACAGCGGAATCCAGCCAGGTAGGATCGGGTACTCTCTCTCAACCTCCTGGAGAAAAGATAAACATGCTGCTCTTCTGGAGGTGCAGACGGTCCAAGCAAAGTCAACTCCTTCTGAAACTTCTTTATGGCTGCAGCAATCGGGATATCCTCCAATCCCGCCTCAATGAAATCCTGGAATCTCTCCCTCCTCAGCGAAACTGGGCAGTACCTGTCTCTAACAATGTTCTTCATCTGCTCCCAGCTGGTGACTCGGCCACGAATGGTACGCCACCAGGAATGAGCATCATCTGTGAAGCAGGTCTGTATCAAATCCACCTGTCGGTCCACGGGGCAACGTATTGCCTCCAAAGCAGTCTCAATCTTCCCTATCTAGTGCTCCACCTCTAGCCCTATCTCTCCGCTGAATGAGGGGACCTTCTGAGAGTTGAAAGCCTTCAACCACTCATCCGGTCTCGGTGCTCTGACCCCAGTAGGTGCTCTATCAACATCAGCCCTCCTCTCAGATACAGCCGGCGCCTGAGACACTCCCTGTGTCACCTGAGCTGACCTAGCCGGCGCCACTAGTGGTACCTGAGTAAGCCTCTCCACTCTGGCAGCTTCCTCCCTGCGCTCAACATAGGCTCTGAACTCCCTATACTCCGATGCTCCAATAGAGACACGTCCCGACTCAGTAGAACGAGCTCCCTGCGCCCCAGACCTAGCGGCGGTCACAGGCCTGACCTCGGGGCCTACACTCTCAGCTACTTCCTCTACAGCAACCTCTGGTACGCTTGCTGCAGGTGGGTCATCTCGAGGAACTCGTCCTCGACCTCTTCCTAGTGGAGGTCTACCCACACGACCACGCCCTCTAACAGTAGGGGTGCTATCAGCTCGATCCTGTCTGACTGGGGGAAGGGGGGGGACGACCCCTACCTCGACCAGTCACTTGTGCAGCCCTAGTACGTGCCATCTGCACGAATAGTAATAACTACAGTTATAAACTAGCTAATCTATCATAACATTACAAGTCCATAATTATTCTAAGATTACCGAGATCCGCAGAGGTAGTGGTGGTCGTCCGTACTTTCTATCCCAACCCGACTCTGTATGCATTTTAAAACCAAAAATTTTCATTGGAAAACTCAGACCCTTTTCGGGTTCTGTTTATTTACTTATATGACCTTTTTAGAAGATTCAAGTGCCATTGTTGCCAACCTAGAGCTCTGATACCATGTTGTAACACCCCAAATTTTACAACTTAGGGAGTTACTGGTTAGGACCGCACAGTGGGTCCCGACCTTAGTTTGACAACAACTTAACGTGATCTTACAACAAGGCACAGATAAGGAAAAACCAGAAATCATAAAATAGTTTTTTATCAATGCATGAATGTGACCAGATCAACTACAGCCGGAAAAGTAATATATCAAAGTACGAAAGGAACAATGTTCAACTGCAAAACCCACAAATGCAAAAACTGCAAAACGTCCTAAAGTACGACACCCCGGCTGACCACTACCATCTGGATCACTCGGCATCTGCTCTAACCTGTGTCAAATCTAAACAACATATCAACCGTTAGCTAACTAACCAAATATAAGCAAAATGATAACAGCACAAACACAAGTAGAAACAAAAATAAACAAACATCATGCTGGCACTCAACCAATTATTATCTATTATTTAAGTGATTCACATTATTCAATTTAAGTTGTGGCACGAGAACTATTATTAGTTCTCGCCTCCGTTCCTTATCCAACTGGTGTAGGTCTAGCTGACTTCCTTTGGTAGCATCACTACAAACCATGTGTGGACTAGTCCCGAAAGAAACCCCCAGCGCCCCGCGAGCTATTGAGCGGAATGCCACCGCCCGTTACTCTTAGGCCAAAATACAGGTCGGTATTTATATATCACAACCTATCTCTCTAACATGTCAATCACACACCACCATCATCATTTATACTCATATTTAGCAGTCAGCTAAGTAAGCCCAAAGGACTTACCTGTTATAACGCTCGACTCTTTAATAACCACTCGCTCTGTAACTGTATCCACTCAGTTGCCTGTCAAAGGCGATAAGTGTATTAGCACACTTTCACGTAGATAGAAGTCTAAAACTTCTAAGATCAAAAGTATTAAGACGTACTAGTTACAGTATTAGTTTTAGGGTAAAATGACCATTTTACCCTTGGTTCCGACTTTCTCGAAAACCCTAAAATTCATGTCCAACTCTTATTTGAAGTTCTAAAATTATATCCTAACTCTTAGAATTTTATTTGGTTCGAAACTGACATTTTCCTATGTTTCTATTTTCCGGAAGAATCGAAAAAGGTTTAACTTCGGCTCTAAATATAAAATTCTTAACAGCTTATAAAATTACCGAATTAAATATCTAGATCATCTATGAGGTTCTATCTAGCCTTAGAAGAAAGAATTTCTCCAAACTGTTCAGCCGATATTTATATAATAATTCCCAAAGTCGGTTCTTCATTCTACTTTCCTATACTTAGCCAATTTTTTTAGTTTACCAAAACTGCTCAACTACCTAACTTCGGGAGCTCATAACTTTCAATCCGACCGTTCATTCCTCCCCAAATTTTAATGTGCGAAACTACATATATCCGTCTACAACATATCTAAAATTCAACGGTGGATCTTTATCCAAACGTTTTATAATTGATCAACAAGATGGGCTGTTCGTAACCTAAAAGCTGAAGGAATTAAATTAAATTTACAGCAGCCAATCTTTTCCATTGTTCATAAAAATATACAGCAGTCCTTTATTCTTCTCTTTAGATCTATATGTTCAGCAGTGTACTAATTCGGACTAACCTAAACACCGGAGAAATGCTACTCTGGTCCCGGTGCAGCGAGGTGCGGCGTTTCACTGGCGGAAGGGTCCGGCGGGTTCGTAGCACTGCTGTAAATCGTAGGCTGCAGTGAGGCGGATATCACAAAGCGACAGAAGGGAGGCGGAAAGAAGGTCAGCGCACTTACCGGTCTGAGGCAGACGGCGGAGGCTCGGCGGCGTGGACGGTGGCTGGCAGCAGCGGCGACGGAGGCTCGCAGGCGTCTCGCAGCGGCTGCACTATGTCACGGTTAGGCCGGGTTTTGGTTCGAAACAGGAAGGGAACGGGAGAAGGAGGACGGAGGAAAAGAGGGGCCAGGACCTTACCAGACTCGACTGGGGCGGCGCAGGCTCGCGGTGGCGACGACGGTCGGAGGTGGCGGCGACACTGGCGGTTCGGTGAAGGCGCAGTCCGGCGGCTGGTGGTCGTCCCTTCGTCCGTCCAAGCAGAGAGAAGCGGCTGCGAAGATGCGATGTGCAGTTGGCGAGGGTAATCAGCACAAGCGGCAATTAGGGTAGATTAAGAGGGAGGTAATTAGCGGATTAGGTTAAGAGGGGTTAGGGTTAGAATTAATTTAATATTTTTAATTAAGTTTTAAAAATGGGCTTAGGAAAGTGGGTTGCTGGTTGGCCCATATATTAAACGGATCTCATAACCCGTTAAGTTTTTGTGCGGAAAATTTATATAATACGGAATTAAATTTCGTATTTATAAATTATAATTATTTTTATTTTATCAACGTAAAATTACTTTTGGTCATTTAATTTATCATTTTATGTGCATCTAGGTCACATAAAATGATAGAACTAAACTCGTTTTACCTTACTTATTTATTTATTTACGATGGTCTCATCGGACTTTGTTTAATTTTACTTTACCGGAAACTTAAAATTTTTGGTTATTACAGTTCTGGTGTTGCTGCTGCTGCCTTCTTACAGAGAAGAAGAGGACGGAGGCGTGACTAGCGGCTGCTGTCGCCGGCGAAGAGGGAAGGCGGACGAGGCGTGGTGGCGGCGGCGTTTGGGCAGTCGACCGAAGGCGGCGCAGAGGCGGCTCGATCCTGCGTTGCGTGTGCCTGCTGTGCATTCGTTCAGCGATGGTGAGGGGAAGGCGGCAACAGAACGTGAGGAGGTTTAGCAGTAGATTAGGTTAGCGTAATTAATTAGGTTAAGTTAGGGTTAGGATTAGTTCATGGGATGGGCTGATGGGCTTGATAATTGGGCCTAGTAATGGGTCACATCCGGCCTGCCCCCGCATAAAATAAGTATACGAAAACTCGTTACCAGTTCCGGATTTCCGGTTATGTGCAGGAATCTATATACTACGAAATTATATTTTGTATTATATAAATTATTATTTTATTTAAAAGTGCGTAAACTACTTCCGGTTACGAAGTTTCATCATTTTATGTGAATTAAGGTCACATAAAATGATAGAACTTAAACTCGTTTTATTTTATTTATTTATTTATTTAAGATTAATGTATCGGAATTCGGAACTCGGTTAAATTCAGGTTTAACGGAGTTTAAAATTTTCGGTTATTACACTTTCAATGGAGTACCTAGGGTTGATGCAAAGCCATAGAGCACTATTTCTTCATAGAGTTGCATAGGTAATTCAAATGTTTGGCCTAGACAAACATCGACCCACAACACACACTACGTCAGATTTACACTCGGGCGACGGACGAAAACCGTCGGTACAATACCCATGCCGTCGCCTAATGAGTCTTGCGACGAACATTCTGTCGCCTGTACTTTGTCGCAACACAACCGTCCCCAGAGTACTCAGGCGACGGAAGTAAAAACCTCCGTCGCCTAAACAATTCTCTAGCGACGAAGTGGATGAGTCGTCGCCTAAGTATTGGGGTGACGGAATTCATTTAGCCGACGATTTTCTAGTTTTATCGCCTAACAATTAGGCGATGGACTGTGTTTAGGCGACGGAAATTTTCCGTCTGGGTGACAGGTTTTGCTTTCGTCGCCCTAATAATGACGCGACGGAAGTTTTTTAATCTTTCCCTCACCTTATTTTGATTGGGAATAAAAAAAAACAATTCAAAAGTACACCAATCCTGCTAAAAAAACACAACCTTTCAAAATTACACAACCAATAAAATTCACACAACCAACAAAATCTGTCAAAACTACAAATCACACAACCAACAAAATAATTCAAAACCCGCAAAACTACACATACTTTCTTGGCATCCACAAATTCCCACAACCAACAAAATAATTCCGAACCTGCAAAACTACACATACTTGTTGCATCCAAAAAATTTCAAAATAGCTCAAGCATACTAAAACAAGATCTCTAACTACCTGAAGTTTGAGCTACTTGTTGATCGGCGGTATATTTTTGAAACATGGCGCGCAGTGCTTGAACTTCCTCCTCTAATTTCTTGGCTTTCTCTATGGCTTCAGCGGCTCTCTCTTCGGCATTTCGAGTCCTCTCTTCATATTGTTGAGAAAGATCGGCTTTTCCACGTATCTTTGAAGGCCGCCTCAACTGTCCTCCAAATCCTGCAATAAAAACAGTGAAATAAATATTTATTAGCTAAAATAAAAACAATAATTTTTATAAGCTAAAATAGTAAATGGAAGATTAAAAAACTTGTACAGTGGGTTGTAGTCACAACTTTCCTCTTAAATTGGTTATTTTACAAACATAGCTTAGTGATTTTTATAAGCTCTAATAAGCCAAAAAAATCACAACAGCAACCTTACCTCTTATTTCAGTCCCTTTCCATTCTCCGAAACCGTATACAACCAATTCATGTTGATCATCGAAGGAAAGGGGGGATACATTATCCGGGTCCTCCTCTCTTCGTTCTTGAATTATTTCTTCAACTTTCCTCTTCAACTTATCCTGAAAACCAAAATCTAAATGGGTGAGCTGTTCTTTTTACCATCCCACTGAATTGGAACTTCATCAAGTGAGTATGTTCTTTTTACCATCCCACTAAAAAAAAACGTATATTGGATGGGTGACTAAAATAGTTATAAATGAACAACAAACTGAGCAGTAGAAAACTAGATAGGAACTCAAGTTGAGAAATTCAAGTAGTAAATGGGTGAGCTGTGTAGGCTTCATAATAGGTATGTACTAGTTAAAGACATAACACTTTTAAAACTGAGCAGTAAACTTATACACGGTAGAAATTGAGAAATTCAAGTAGTAAATAAAGCTAGAATGCGGAAATTTGAGCTAGAATGTAGAAATGCATTAAGCTGAAGCCGGGTGACTAAAATAGTTATAAATGAACAACAAACTGAGCAGTAGAAAACTAGATAGGAACTCAAGTTGAGAAATTCAAGTAGTAAATGGGTGAGCTGTGTAGGCTTCATAATAGGTATGTACTAGCTAAAGACATAACACTTTTAAAACTGAGCAGTAAACTTATACACAGTAGAAATTGAGAAATTCAAGTAGTAAATAAAGCTAGAATGCGGAAATTTGAGCTAGAATGTAGAAATGCATTAAGCTGAAGCCGGGTGACTAAAATAGTTATAAATGAACAACAAACTGAGCAGTAGAAAACTAGATAGGAACTCAAGTTGAGAAATTCAAGTAGTAAATGGGTGAGCTGTGTAGGCTTCATAATAGGTATGTACTAGCTAAAGACATAACACTTTTAAAACTGAGCAGTAAACTTATACACGGTAGAAATTGAGAAATTCAAGTAGTAAATAAAGCTAGAATGCGGAAATTTGAGCTAGAATGTAGAAATGCATTAAGCTGAAGCCGGGTGACTAAAATAGTTATAAATGAACAACAAACAACAAAACAGTAGAAAACTGGACAACGAACACCAAAACAATACAAAACAGTAGAAAACTAACAAGAAATAAACCGAGGCAAAACTAGATAGGAACTCAAGTTGGTTAATTAGAAGAAAAAAAACTAGACAAAACAAAGCAGTAAATTCAAGTTGTAACTCTGTCAGAAATGCACTATACTAAAGTCCAATGATTAAAACAGTAACAAAATTGGACACCAGAAATCTGCTTATATCAATGTACACAAAACCAACCATACAACCACAAAATATAGCACAAAATATAGCAAAAGACCAAACATAGAAGTAGAAACAGCAAGGTGAGAAATATGTGATCAGTGTACAGTAAGGTGAGAAACCTCACCGCTTTTTCACTCCCGTGCTTGCTGTGACGGTATGCTTCTATAGCAGCTGCACAGTAAGGTGCCGGATGCCCTTTCTTCGCGAACTCCTCCGCCATGTAAGACAGGGGCCTTGAACCCGCGTGATGGTTGATTGGAGAGGGATTTTTTGTCCGGTTTATTTGTCTTGGCTTCCATTTAACCTCAAAAAACAGTAACAAAAGTTACATTTAGAAGCAATTCACATAGTATTTATTAAAAAAAAAATAGATTTTGAAATATTAATAGGCTTACTTGTTTCACTTCATCTTTAAACTCTTCATTAACCAAATATTCCCATTGCTCGGGGCGGTCAAGAAACTCAAGTGGAAGGGGATCCCCATACTTCAGAAAGTGCTTGTGGCACTTGTATTTCCAATCAGAGTATCTCTTTTGAGATTTCTCTTTGATGTATTTCCACATGTTTACCTCCGTTTCAGGAATAATATAGTAATCCTGCAAAATGCATACCATAAAAGAAAAGCTAAGCATAAGTGTCATAGTTTTAATACAACTAAAAAGAGAGAAATAAAAAAACTATAAAAAGAAAAAAAAAAAGAAAAGGACTCACTAATAGGTAATGCTTAACAGCATTCCTGTAATGCTCGGGTAAGAGACGGAAAGAAGATGCAAGCATTGGAACTGATGATCTTACAGCTGCCCCGATATCGTGTGAGAGCAAGCTACAATTCTCCTTTGTGTGAGGTCCATTGTGGAAATCAGACCACACTAGTGTGATCTTTCCTCCACCGGCATTCACTAGTTGAGAAGTCTTGTTGCTTCTAACCACTCGATATTTAGGTGGTGTAAAACCTGCACAAAACAGTACAAACGGTTCAATATAAGTAGTGAAACATTCAATAATTCAGAAATAAGCAATGATGGAGAAGAACACTTACCATCCTTATCATTTTTACACCTAATGCTTAGTGGCGCAACATTGAGAGGTTCCCCTTCTTGGCCGTCGTTTGTTATGGGGCTAATCACAGGTTCAGATTGTTCTGGAGGTGGAGTAAAGAGGGATTGGATAATGGAAGTGTTACAAGATAGGGGAGCATGTAGAGAAAGAGGAGAAGGTGAGGTGATTATGTGGTTTCTAAGAGGAGGAGGCGGTGGAGAAGGGTTGTTGGTGTTTAGGGTTGGAGAACAGGGAGAAGGTGAGGTGATTATGTGGTTTCTAAGAGAAGGAGGCGGTGGAGAAGGGTTGTTGGTGTTTAGGGTTGGAGAACATGATGTTGAGTGAAGAAGAAAGATGGAATTAAGATTTGTGGAGTGACGAAGAAAGACTGTATATTTCAGTAAACAAATTAGTGAAACCCTAAGTCTTAATTGGGTATGTGAGTGTGTGGCAAAACTTACCAGAGGCGTCGGCTGCTCAGAGGAAAAGATTCAGATGCTATTTTGAACGACAAACTGAAATTGCAAAAGAGGAGACAATGAAGTTTGAGAAGGAAGAGGAAATAACCCTTTACAATCGAAGGAGAAGAAACGTACCAGAGGCGTCGGCTGCTCAGAGGCGTCGTCTTCGTCGGCTGCTCAGAGGTGTCGTCTTCGTCAGCTACTCAGAGGCGTATGCTGCGTCGCCGCTCAGGAATGTCGCTCTCTGTGATATGTTACAAATTGCAAAAGCCCTAGAGTATCGGGGTAATTTAGGCCAAATTTAGGTGACGGAATTGTTTTATTCCGCCGCCACAATTATTTCATAAATTTAGGCCAAATTTTTTGGCACTGTTTATCCCGCCAAATTTAGGTGACGGAATTTGTCTAAGTCCGCCGCCTGGTAACATTATTTCCAAAAAAAATAATTTCTGTAATTTCATTTATACCCTAAAATGAAATTAAACAATCATCATTTATACCCTAAAATGAAATTAAACAATCATTTATACCCTAAATTTATTTTACAAATCGTTTGAGTTTTCCAAAAATACAAATACACAAATTTGTATCATATATAATCAATCATCATCTTCTTCTTCTCCATATTGTGCATCATCATCTTCTTCTTCTCCAAATTGTGCATCATCATCTTCTTCACCAAATTGTCTCCCCTCTTCCTCTTCCTCTTCCTCTTCCTCTTCCTCTTCCTCTTCCTCCACTTCAAGGTCAATAGTAACATCAAAGACTCCGCTATATATCATGTTGTGCTCTTGATAGGGTTCTTCAACGTGATTTCCAATAGGAGGTTTATCATTGTCATGTGTTGCAAGTGTTCTAGGATCATACACATTCCTATGAGAGCTCACATTAACTACTTTCCAATTCTCACCCGCTTTCGGATCATCCACGTAAAATACTTGTTTTGCCTTGGTCGCAAGACAAAAGGGAGAATCTTCATACCAACTACTACTAGTATCAACAGATAACAAGCCATGATCTACCTTTGTACTGTCATTGTTACAAGGATCGGTATCATACCACCTACACTTGAACAATACAACCGGCATCCGATCTGTGTATAATAGTTCAACCACATATTCAAGGATCCCATAGTAGTTAGTACCTTGTGTCTCTACCATCACTCCACAATTTTGTGTTTGCAAGTATCGATCTTTATCCCATGATATGAACTTGATCCCATTCACATAACAAGAAGAATAGACAATGTGGCTTTGTGGTCTTCTAGCCAAATTGAGCACCCCTAACTTTAAGTAAGGATCTCCAGAGTTGTTAAGTGCTTCAACCTGTAAGATTCACACAATTAGTGTAAGGTGGATGATAATAGAGATTCTGTAATGGAAAAACAGTTTATGTGTACATACCCAATCTAGGAAATAAAGATGAAAATCAAGCATACGTGACTTCTCGTCAGAGTATGGATGTTGTTCCATATACAGTCTTTGATGTTCGGACATATAGTATCTCACTTCTTCAAATTCAAGCAAAACTTGCAAGTGAGCCTTATTGATTTCGTGTTCTTGTAACCTAACACGAGACCTACAACGATCTGGACACACAAGCTCCGAAACAACAGAAATACCGTAATGCAATGATGTGTTAACGTTGGTTGTTTCTTGACGATGTTCACCAACCCCCATGTATAAACTGCAGTATATCACTGATTCTTGATCAATATAATGCTCGGAAATACAACCTTCTGGAAACCGATTATTGCGAACTGATTTCTTATAAGTTCCAAGTTGGCTACAAAAAAAAATTGAGTTAGTTAAATTGGGCAAAACATAGCAAAAGTATATAAGAAAACAGAAAAGACATTGAATAACTAATATACCGTTCAATGGGAAACATCCAAGTAAAATGCACGGGACCAGTGAGCATCACTTGTTCTGGAAGGTGAACCATAATGGTAAAGAAATGGGGAGGAAAAATCATCTCCATCCTACACAAGATAGTGACTATCTCATGTTCCATTAACCGAACATCCTCCTTTTTCAACTTTTGCTACACAATTTCTGAAACCATTTGGACAATGCAATCAAAGGCTTGACAACACTTAACGGTAAGTACTCACGAATAACTACCGGAAGAAGACGTTGAAGCATTACGTGACAATCGTGCGTCTTTAATCCATGAAATTTTCTATCACGTACAGAAACCTTATTCCTCAAACTCCCAGCATAACCATGAGGATACTTCACATCACGAAACCATTCAAAAACCTCTTCTAAACGTTCTTGCCTCACCAAGAATGGCGCATGAGGAAGTTGTCCATTTTTTCGCTCCCACTGACTTTGTCGCACCCCTCTTTTTCTCAAGGCATCACGAGCTTTTGGACCGTCTTTAGACTTTCCTTCAATACTAAGAATGGTTCCAATGATGTTATCAAATACGTTCTTTTCAATGTGCATGACATCAAAAGCATGTCTCACCTTTAAAATTTTCCAATAAGGCAACCTCCAGAAGATGCACTTGTTACTCCAACATACTCTGTTCCTTGGATTATACGGGACCTTGAAGTTTTCATGCAAGCTAAGTGTTGGAAACTCGTGACTGTTGATCCTTGCAAGAATTTGCTCCCCGGATAGAGTAGGAGGTCTTTGTCTGAACTCACACTCTCCATTAAATGCATGATCAGCAAACCGCCATGGGTGATCATTTACAAGCCATCTACGATAACCATCGTATACCATCCTTCCACATTCATGTTTTGCATCCACATCATCCAAACAGATTGGGCACGCCTTATAACCACTAGTAGTTGAGCCTACCAACATACCCAAACCTGGAAAGTCACTAATGGTCCATAACACAGCTGCTCTCATGGTGAAAGTAGATTGTGCGTAGCGGTCAAAAGTACAAACTCTAATTTCCCACAGTTTCATAAGTTCGTCAATCAACGGCTCTAGGAACACACTAAGACACTTTCCGGGAGACTTTGGACCTGGGATCAACAAAGTTAACATGTTAAAATCCTTCTTCATACACATTGATGGAGGCAAATTATACGGCATAAAAACAACAGGCCAAGTGCTGTGAAGACTTCCCATTGTTCCATAAGGGTTGAAACCATCTGTTGCTAGCCCAAGACGCACATTTCTGATATCATTAGAAAAATGAGGAAAGTTTTTGTCAAAATCTCTCCATGCCTCTCCATCTGCAGGGTGCTTTAACCAATCATGATCTGACATCCTCTCTCCGTGCCATCGCATTTGCTTTGAAGTGTACGGAGACATGTACAAGCGTTTCAGTCTGGGAGTCAAGGGAAAGTAGCGGAGTACTTTCCTAGCAACGCTGCTGTCATCCTCTCTCCATGTTGAAGTGTGACAGATGGGACACTCATCACATTGGGCATACCCTTTGTAAAACAATACGCAGTTATACTCACAAGCGTCTATACTCTGATAACCCAAACCAATATCCCTACAAAGCTTTTTCATTCTTCCAAAATCAATGGGATAATTGTGTCCAGGAGGAAGCAAATTACTAATGTAATTGCAAAGATCGTGAATACTCTTATCAGACCATCCATTTTCTACTTTCATTTTCAATGCTTTCAACACAGCACCCAAAACAGTTTTTGTGCTCCCATGATATAACGGGGTTTGAGACTCTAATAAAAGTTTGTCATACTTCTGATAATCTTCATCAACGGCGTCATCAAAAGTAGGATCATCACTATCACTATTGTCTTGACCTAAACCAACATCATATCCATCATGACAAGGGAAACGATCATGCACAATGTTCATAACAGGATCCATAGAAGAACTAGCACCACTATTAGAAGATGTCATTTTATCAAGCAACTGATTTCTGAGTTCATCAATTCTCGATTCATGCGAAACTTCACCATGTTTGTCCCACACCGTATGTAGAGGCCACATGCCTTTAGTAGACAAGTGAGAATACATGGTGTGAATGTCAACCGGAAGTCCACTATTTCGACATTTCTTGCAAGGACACAAAAAATGTGTCTTCCGAGGCGACATTTCTCTAACCCAGTTCACAAAGTCAAAAGTCCCTTGAAGGTATCTTCGATCAGTAAGGCCACATTGCATCCAACTTTTATCCATTTTCCTAAATAGAAATGAGATAAATCATTCAACACATTTCTAACAAACAACACATTTTCTATTTCATTTCATATCCAAATAAACCAATCCAATTTTCTAGCTAATTCCATGACACAAAAAACAACTCAATTTCTACTTTAGTTCATATTCTAACAAAAAAATCCATTTTCTATTAAAGACCATTACATTTCCTAATAATACAAAAATTCCAACACTATTCAAACAAATAACAAATCACCAAATAACACACATAACACAAATCACCAACAAACATAGCTCAAAATTCCAACACTAGCTCATCAAACTAATAACAAATTACCAACAAAAAATTACAACATGAAGAGAAAAATTCCAACACTATTAGATTCTTCCAATTTGACAAAAAGAATTCCAACATGAAGAGAAAAAAATTAACACAAAATGAAAATTTAAATAATTACGTACCTAAAACAATGTAGTATAGTAGGGTTGACAACCAACTAATTTGTATTAGATTCTTCCAATTTGACAAAAAGAATTAAGGTTGAAAGGAAGAAAGTCGAGAAGAAACGAACGATGGAAGGTTGAAGAAGGTGTATAAACCCAGCCAATTAAAACATCTGGTACGTGCTCAACTAACAAATTAAATGTGACAGCTTTTTATTTAGGCGGCGGAAGTCACATTCCGTCGCCTTAATTCATTCAGGTGACGGAAATAATACCTCCCTCGCCTAAGATAAAAACTCTTGCAACCTACATAATTTCTGGCGACGGAATTTTGTGGTGACGAGATTATGTCCGCCACCTGGGTGTTTAGGCGACGGAATGAAAAAGTTTCCGTCGCCTGAATATTTTTAGGTGACGGAAGTAAAGTTCCGCCACCCGAAATTATTAAGGTGACGGAACTAAAAAGACTCGTCGCCCGAGTTGCAATATGGCGTAGTGACATCAATATACATATTAAAATTAACAGACTAAGGTGTGATGGTGATGTAGAACCCAAAACCTTGAGTTAGACTTAGAGCTTTCAAGAAGTTTTACTCGCTACCAAACCGCACAACATAAAATTCTTTAGGAGGATCTATGATAGTCATCCTTCCCACCGGACCCCATAATGACTCTCTGTTCAAGGAGATGGAAAGCTACAATTTCTATTCCCTTCTCCATCGGGAAAAGAAGCTCTCATATGCCTAGTTTGAGTTAGGATATATCGGCTTAATGATGTTGTAGAACGTAAACGACCACCCACAACATCAGCATCAACAATTATGCAAGAAAATATCGCTTATATCGTCATTAAACTAAAGATATCAAAGTTTTCAATAATCTATAGCAAATTTTTTTAAATTTTCTCAAAACATAATTCATAATTAACTTGTCGAAACCTATAAAAAAAATTTTAAAACAGAATTACACGTTGATCATAAGGTAATCTTCACAAAACATAAATAACTTGTCTGAATAACAATAATAAACTTTAAAACATAATTACTACTTTTTTCCTTCAATCTATAATAAAAAAATTAATAACAAATCGGCATATTAATAACTGAAAACGAAAATGGTTAAAATTGAAGCCTATAATTACTACTTTTTTCCTTCAATCTGTTAATTTTAGTATTATCTCTACGGATCTTTTTAAAATTAACAATTTTGAATTTTTTTTAATCTTTCATTTTTCTACTGAGATTGCGTATCTTAAAAATTATATTTTATCTAAAAAATTTTGTTAGGTAACAATATTTAAAATAAAAATATAAACAAAATTTATTTTATTGTTAATTACGTAACAACTTTAAAAATAAGAAAATTTATATATATATATATATATATATACTAAGTCGGTAATAAATCTAACCCATATTTTTAAAACCCGCACAAGGTGATTACTCTAGTTGGACTCTTGGTAGGAGGATGAGCTTACGTAAACTATAAATTATTAAACTATATAATTTTACAAGCCTAATTCACCATTTTACATATTTGTTAATTTGAGTTACCCTCTCAATTATTTTTAATTTATGTTGATTATAATTTTAATATTTAAACAAGAAAAATAAATGGAAAGTTATGAATATTATATAGTACATTGAAATTATATTAATGAAAAAAAATCAATATATCTCAATGTATGTTAAATCACTGCATCGATTAAAAAATGATATATTTAAATTTAAAATTAGTATAATAATAGCACTAAACTAACAATGATTACGAAAAACAATTAGTCATGCATAACATTCTAAAAAATAGAATTAATTTATAACTAATAATATATAGGATTAGGTCAAGTGATGTTTTACGATTAGAAATGAGAACGGATATCAACCATATAATTAAAAATAGACGGTTATGATACAATAATATTATGGGATAATAACTAATATATTTCTTACAAGAAATGAAAAATTAATTTCCATAATAAAATATACATGTTTACCTAATTAACAAGATACTCGTGTTCATCATCTTTCCATTCCGTCGTCCGAAGAAATTATTCTCACTCGTGGATGCATTGGGCATTACTATTGTTGATATTGAATTGCATTCGTCTATAAAACTTGTTATCATCGTGCATGGACATATTGTGGCTTGCACGATTACAAATACTCGCGCACATTATATACATGTGTTACTGCGGTTTAAATTATCTAGTCGTTCTTTAATTGTACTTGTGTTTATGATTCATGCACACAGATTGCACAATGCAGGAACACTCTGCATGCGTGTGTGCTTATTAGTACGCTAATATACTCGTGCATATGACAATTACTAGCGTGCTTATAGAAACGTACTAGATGTGCTTATAGAAACGTACTAGACGTGCTCATTACTCGTGCATATTTGGGTACAAGTGTGGATGTACTATCGTGTTTATGGAAATATGTCTTTTTGTACTCGTGCTTATGGCACTCGTGATCTCGAACTAGTGCTCGTACATTTGCAAATTAAGCATGCACTTGATACATTTTTTGTTTGTTCCGCTCTCCCGTTCACTAGTCGTGAATGAAGGCATGTTGATTCAAGTTGCACATTTGCGCATTCTATTTGTACATTTTTTGCTCCGCTTCTCTCATTGACTACTCGTGCAATATTACAAATGTGTTGTGTATTTACAAACTCCACCTATTGTGTTTCCATAAATAAAATATATACAAGCCTTCATTAAATATCGTCTTAAATATACGCTTACCATTTATAAACGTTAAATCATGGACGTTGATTATTTAATCTAACGTCTAAAATGCGTTCTTATTTCTTACCGTAATATTTTTCTTCACATTATCGTAACCCTATATATATATATAACCAAACTTTATAATTTATGTTTGAATAAATTTTAACTGATCTCCATAATTTACTTGATAATCAATATCATTTGCAAATAAATTGAAATGCTAGTAACGTAACTTGCATTGATATCTGATTAGGGGTGTTGGAAATAATTTTGGGCTTCATAATTTTACCATAAAAGTACAATGTACTTTATAGCAGAATGTTTTACACGCACCTTGTATACGTGTACAACCTATTTTTATTTTATTTTATTTTTTAATTATTATGTAATCATTTGTGTGACGTAAAATTTTATTGGTTAATTTCCGTTTTCATTATCTAGTTTTTTTTTTTAATTTTTAGTTATCTATAAATTTAGATTTGGATATTTTAATGTTATTGTTAAACTTTGGTTTTGATTACTATGTCGTTGGTGTTAATTTTTTCGTATTTCTAAATTTGTAGTTACTTGATTATGTTATTATGCCGTTAAATTTTCTTATGGATATTATAACTTGTTAAACCCAAAACTCTTAAAATTTAAACTCGATCTTAAAACTCCTAAAACTATGAATAAATTTGTAATTTACCAAAAAAACACCCAAAAAACTCCTTAAGTGCATTAAATATACAAACCGAAACTTGTAAAAATCACATTAAACCGTAACAAAATCTCTAAACTCGTAAAATGAAAAAAAAATACATCAGTAAAAAAGGAAACGGTTTGAACAAAATCAAAGTTAAAGTAATCGAAAGAAATGGAATTAAATTAAAAACATTTGAAGGACACTTTGAAATACACATTGGTTGTTTGCCGTAACAATTGAACTTTTAAGTCAAGTTTTGATCATCTTTTTACACTTACTTTGTTTTAATAAAAAAACAAAAAAGAGGGTCTCTTATTTTGTTAATTTTTCACTGCTACGGGTTCCGTAATATGCAGAAAATCAAATCATTATTTGTTCTACAGTAGAAAAATAGCAGAGTTGTTAATTGTTATACTACGTAGTACGTACTGATATATTTAAGAATTTGTTTTAATAAGAACCAAAAAAGAGTGTCTCTTATTTTGTTACTTTTTCACTGTTGCAGGTTCCGTAAGCTTGTGTAGTAATGTAGTATGCAGAAAATCAAATCATGATTTGATCTACAGTACTGATATATTTAAGTACACCACTTCTCCCACTATTCTCCTTTCTACTCATCTCACATCCTCCTCTTCTCTCTACACAGTACACACCACTTCTATTCTCTGGAGTATTACTCCCTACCATAGGGGTGGACATAAATCCGCTTAATCCCGTCCCGTCCCGTCCCGGTCCCGTCCCGATTCCGGCAAGATTTAGAAAAAAAAATGTGTATCCCGTCCCGTGAAAAATTTGCGGGACGGGACGCGGGACGGAGACTTCCCATCCCGGTTAATCCCGTCCCGTCCCGCATATATATATATAGATTTTAATTCAAGTGAGGAGAGAGCTTGTAGATAGAAATTAGGAGAGCTTTAAGCCATTGGATGAATTTAAATCAATGGCTCTTACACGCTCATCATTAATGGCATTTTTGTAAATTAACTTAAAATCTGGAAAAATACCCTTACGTTCAAATATTCATTGGTGTTCATAGTATTTTTATTCATCAAAGTGTCATGTCCATTTATTCTTTTGTGTTTATTTTATAATGCATAGATGTTCATTTATAGTATATAACCACAAAAAATAAAAAAACTCATCACAAAACGTTAAAAGATGATCTAATATGTTATGTATGTGTCAAAGTTATAGATAAGTCATCAGTGTTCATACTTTTATGCGTCATTGTTCATGTTTTATTCGTCAGTGTTCATACATTTTATGTCATTGTTCCTGTAAATATTATAAACTATTTTTCTATAAGGCATTTTGCCAAACAACTTGCGTGCACACCAAAAGGAGCATATAGATTATTCAATTGGAACTATTAGACCAACTCAACATATGTATATACATGTATTTTCTCAATCAAACACAAAATGATTCAAACAAATTTGATTTCGAACACAGACATCAATCATAATGAAATATAAACCTTAAGAATGCAAATCTAAATAGTGAGAGTAGAAATTCGAAGAAACAAAACCTGAATCGTCTTGTATTCTCTTTGATTTCACAATTTTTTATGTAATCGATCTCTGAATATTATAAACACGATTTTAAAGAAAAGCATAATTTTCAAAAAAAAAAATGAATATCATATTATAAACACCATAAATGTAAAAAAAATGAATACATACTTGCAAAAAAATGAACATTATACTTTATTAACACGATTTGAAAGAATAGCATAATTTTCAAAAAAAAATCTGAAAAAAAATGTTTTTAAAAAATACAAAAATGAACAATTAATGTTAAAAAATGAATAGTTAGTGTTGGGAAAAAAATGAACATTTATTGATAAAATATGAACAATGACTATTTTAAAAATGAACACGTACTTGTACAAATATGAACACCAATTTTTATTTACAAAAAGAAAATATGGAAAAAAAACGGTGATGTAGCATGCCACATGTCACCACCCCAGCTCTCCTCATTCCTATCTGCAAGGGTCCTCCTCACCGGAACCGGACCCTATATATATATATATATATATAATATTTTTATATTTTTATATATATTATATAGATAAATATCATACATAAATTATAATTTTTTTAAAAATAATAATTTTAAAAAATATTTTAATATTTTCAAAATTATTAGTTCGATAAGTTTTCATCAGTCATTCACTCATTCTTTACGACTCCTTTGGTTGGATCTAAAATACTAGAGGTTCTGCTCTCCCTTGATTTAGTCCGTTCGCCGCCTTGCTTTGGTTCGTTCCATCGCCGCTCTTGCTCTAATATGTTCCATCGCCCTTGTATTTGTGGATTACCACAATTGTAATCGATAGTTAAATAAATGTAATTTTCTGTAAATTATTTGTTATTGTTTTTTCAATGTGAATCGGTAAGACACTTTGATGTAACTTGAATTTGTTTTCAATGTATAAACTATTAATGTAGGCGTCATGAATCGATAATTAGGTATCGAGTTTTTTTCCCCGATCATTTGTGTCTTCAAACTTGAGAGAAAACAAGCGTACATATTGAATATAATCGGTGCATAATTTGCGCAGGATTTGTCCCATTCCGTCTCGTCCCGTCTCGTCCCACATGGGATAAGGCCCGCGCAGGACAAAGAAAAAAGTCATAAATCCCGTTCCGTCCTGCAAATAACTTGCGGAACGGGACGCGGGACGCCCCCTATCTCATCCCGTCTTGTCCCATGCCCATCCCTACCCTACCATGACACCAATCTATATAACTTACTTAAACAAATGACACTAATGCCACGTATCAAGCAACGAGGGATGCTACATCAGCTTTTTTTTTTAAATATTTACTGAATTGCCATTGTTATTAATCTCTAAATTAATTATTAAACTGTTATTATTATTAATTATTCTCTAATTATAATTTTCATTAGAGGATTCTAGCGTCAAATCCTAACCACCACAATTTGTATTAAAATAATTCGTTCAAGTTTCTTAATACTAATCCCGAATTATCTTAATAATTATATTTTTGTAACCTAATATATATCAAAATCTTAAATAAAATTACTAACTAAATTATAAGTACTTTTAAAATAAATATGATATAATCAAACAAATTGTATTGGATTATATGGTAAAACCATAGCAATTATTTTAATGATATGAAATTGTTATATCATCAAAATGTGTACAACACTGTATCTATACCCACATACCATATTCTGATATTTTCATTTTTTTTAAAATCAATTATATTTTAATTTTTTACTGACTTAAACTAGCCAAGATATTGATATAAAAAAATCCTAATTAAAATAATAATTATTATCTCTACGTTGTTTTTTTACTTTTAATGTAAATAATTTTTCTAACAGATAACATATAAATTAGTTCAATATACTTTTTCTTAACATACATTTTTAAGCCATAATATTTTATTTTTAAAAATCTTTCAAAATTAAAAGCAATATCCTACTTGTTCCAAAATTAAAAGCAAACTTCCAAAATTAAAAGTAAAATCCGAAATTATTTAAAATTAAGTCATGCTTTTTGTTAACAAGATCATCAACTAGCCTAATTAATTTTCTAACTATTTTAAAATTTTCGTCAAAACAAATATTTTTTAAAAATGAAGCCACAGTTTTTGTTAACAAGATTCATAAATTATTTTTAGTTATTTTTTTTTTATAAAAACAAATCACTCAACAAAAATATCATTAACTATCTAATCCGTAGATCAGATCAGCTCAAATCTAATATCCAAAATTTTGCTTTTTCATTTTAAATAAATCTTTCATAATTTACTTAAATCATCCCAACAAACCTTCACCATATCACTTATTGCTAATGTAACCATTTTTCTTAATTACCTGATTTAGTTAAATCAATATTTTGTAATCGGAATTTTTTTAAAAATAAAATATTTAATTCTGATCTTATCTACCAACTTTTTAAAAATGAAATCAATAATATTTGCAAATCTTTCGGTAGAAGTTTAGTTTTAGGCAAATCTGAATTACTTTTAAATTTCATTAATTGATAACTAGGTCTATATAGAGGATATCTTAAACGGTTTGTTCATCATCGTTTTTTTTATTATGACTTCCCCTATCGCTTGTTGTTTTTATTTCTTAAACTCTATCGTTGTTGAAGATCTATCTTCTTATTCTCATTCTTTAATGATATGCGGTTTTGCAGTATTTAGATCATTATCAATGAAAGCTCTTTCGATTGCTGCCCTCAAACATATTCAAGATATGCTTTGCAAAACTTTATAAATGCTTATCCTTATTCTCAAATCCTAATAGTTCAAGAATTGACCTCCTTTCAAAGTTCAAGAATATTAGGGAAGATGAAGCAAATTCCGGCCACTGCAGGACCAGAGCCATCAACAACGTTAAGCATGACAAAGTCCAAACTTCTATCAATCCAACCATTATCATGGACACTGTAACGCATAGGAGGAGAACAAAATTTTGAAGTTGCAAAGTCGAAACAAATGGGATGGTGACTAATGACCCCAAATAATCATCCCAACAAACCTTCACCCGACAAACGCCGCCAATGATCGGCAATGGTGCCGACCACCACCAGAAAAGGACACGGGTAGAATGAATTATATATGTAAAGTAACTTTTGGTGTATACCACCAGCATACGGAAATTTCAAATTATTTCTTAACAAATACCCGTGCAAGGCACGTGATATAAACTAGTTGGAATACCAAGGTAAACATATACTTATTTTAATTAAAAAAATTTGTATTATTTTTCGTTACTAACTTTTTTTCTTGTTCTTTTTCAAACAAATTGGAAATCAATTTTCAAGAAAGTAAATTTGGGCACTTTTGCGGTAGAACAGTTGTTTATTTGGGATGGTTCATACCTATGGGTGTGGCGGCGCTTCTCACTTTTGTGTACCACCCTGATGAAGAAGAACGAGAAAAAACTTACAAAGACTCCTTCATGAATAACTTGTGAGAAAACACTACTCCTGTAAGATCCCAGTTTTGACCTTCACCGCCCCTGCGGTAAAAAAGGCCGCATCAGTGGCCTTCATGTCTGTCACCGCCCCCGCGGTGACAATGGGCCGCCCCTGCGGATGCGCTGCAGATCGCGCCCGGTCTGTTTTCGTTCGTTTTATCTTCTTTCCATAGATAGAATATCCGATCTTCTATCTTATGGGCCGATTTCCTTATCTTCTTTCTAACCCTATATGCCCTTCCTTCTATCTTTCCAACCCTTCTCTATATATTCCCGCATTTTCCTCCTTTTTTCCGTTTCTTGCATACGTTCTTCAACCCTTGAGAGATGTAGCCGCCAAACTGCTTCATGCGACCTTGCTGAACGTGTAAGTTCATCTCTTCTGGTTTCTTCATCACGTTCCTATAGATGCTGCATGCCATTCTCTTCTGTTTCACTTCTTCCTTCCTTCTATCTTTCCAACCCTTCTCTATATATTCCCGCATTTTCCTCCTTTTTTTCCGTTTCTTGCATACGTTCTTCAACCCTTGAGAGATGTAGCCGCCAAATTGCTTCCTGCGACCTTGCTGAACGTGTAAGTTCATCTCTTCTGGTTTCTTCATCACGTTCCTATAGATGCTGCATGCCATTCTCTTCTGTTTCACTTCTTCCCTTTGTTCTTCCTTTTCTTCTTCTCCAAGGATCAAGATCGAGTCTTGATCCTTAGTGTTGGTTCCGTTGTTGTTATGTTGATGTTCACAGGCTCCCTTGGTTGAATCTTGAAGAGTTGGATCAAAGGTTCGAGCTTCGGATTCCTTGTTGTGAAGTTTCTGTCGAGAGAAACCTCGACAGCGCCTTCTGTCACGTAGCCGCCCCCGCGCTTGCACATCCCCGCCCCGCGGCCATCTGCCCCTGCGCCTTGTCCAGCCGCCCCCGCGCTTGCACATCCCCGCCCCGCGGCCATCCGCCCCTGCGCCTTGTCCAGCCGCCCCCGCGCCTGCACATTCCATACTCACTATCTACAACATTTTTATTTTGGATTGGGTATGGACTCAATTAAAATTATCAATTAATCCTTTCAATTAATCTTTATTAATAAATAAGAGGGGTCTAGTTTGTTTACAATATAAAAAAGTACCTACTTAATATGTTTTAAAAAAATAAATTATAGAGAAAATTACCAAAACAATACCCCATCTTTTAGGTTGACTAAACTTTAGTACTCCGTCATTTAAACTATCAGAACGGTAATATTTAATATATTTTATATAAAGTATATTAAATTTATTATAATTATACTAGATAATTTTATTTTTATACTTAATATTTATAATAATTATACAATAATATTTTTATTTTTATTTTTTAGCGGGCTGACGGGCCGGGCTTGTTTCCATATTTATATCCGTCCGTTTTTCGGACGGGTCGGGCTGCGTGGATTTGAACAGGTCGCGAAGAAGATAAATCTCATATTCCGTTCCGGATTTGACGGGATGAACCCAGCATTTGTTCCCGGACCTACCTAATCTTGGTAAAACAAGGAGAACTATGCAAGTCGTAGTATTTCCAATTACTTCACTGCAAATATTAAAGAACAGTGTTAAGTTGATATTCACCTCTATTCTCTCCACAAATTAGATTATTTGATAACGAGTTGTGAGAAAATTGAAGTGGGTGTATTTAATCTAAACTTTTAAAGATATTAACTGATTTTTAATAATTTATATAATTTGTTAATTTTGTGCGATAATTTAATTCTATATAGAATTAATATAGATTTTGTTATCTTTTGTGCGATACTTTTAAAAATTTTGACATCTTTGAAATTAAATTATCAGATTGAATACACCTGTCTAAATAAATTTGGACAATTTTGATAATTATGTCTTTTTAAAAAACTATAATAATAACTATACTCTCGAGGATATATTTACTAAACACAGAACTTAAAAAAAAATCTACTAAACCAAATTATTTCAATAAATTTTTAAATGCTTAAACTTAAAAGTGGACAAACTCGTACGGTTCACTCACATTTAAAACACAGGTGAGAGCCGTCCATTCTAGGCATCGGCTATAACTATCGAACGCATAGTGAAAACATAAATTTATCGTTGGTGTACCATCATCATCCTCGTGAAGTCTTCCAGGCATACAAATCCGTCTCCGTTAACATCTACGCCTTCTATCATGCGCCGGCAATCCTCCGAAGTGTACCGCTCGTCGCCAATCGATACCAACACTCTAAGCAACTCCTCTGCCGTGATCTTCCCGTCGTGGTCACAATCGAAAACGTCGAACGTCTCCTTCACCTCCTCTACTGTGGTGCAACCGTCTCCCTCGATTTCCGCAAGGATTGAGATCAGATCTTGGCTCAGGATGATTTCGAGCTCTCGATTGGTGATTTTTCCGGCGCCGTCGCGGTCGATGAGCTTGAAGGCTTCGACGAGGTCAGAAGAAGAGGACAAAGACCTCGCCGGCGGGAGGACGCTGGTCGCAGTGGAGTCGGAGGCGTCTGAGGAGGAGGAGGAGGATGATTTGTAGATGTGAGGTCGGTTGTTTGGTTTATTGGAGCGGAAGAGGTTTTTGGGGTGGAGGGATTTTATGAGCTTCATTATGGCCGGTGGTTGAATCAGCTAACGCTTAACGCTGCGGAGGAAAGGAGAGAAAGGAAGGACGAAGGAAAGAGAGGTGTAGGTGGGAGATGAAGACGAAGGGGGAGGAGCGCATTAAGAAGCAGCCATGCTAGAGCAACTTCCACGAAGCTTCGCAGTGGCCAGCTTTACAAGAGTGACAAAGAAAGGAAGTCGGATTTTATGGGGGTTTATTTATACTTTATTTACTTGTCACACATAAATTATATTTCAACTGCATCCACAGGTGTAAATGGGTTTGGAATTCCTCAAAATTCGTGAATATTATCTATCAAGAAATGGGATGGGGTTTATAAATAAGGACGAGACGTGGATACGGGATGGGGATTTTAATTAAGGCCGGGATAAGGATGGTTAAAAATTGATTCCCCACTTATGGTAGAGCACGGGGATGAAGATAGTGGTATTCGCCCCGCTTTCCGAATTCGTCGGAGAATACGACAGGGATGCCACATAATTTATGAGATGATGTCATACTTAGTAGTTGCTATACCTGTTTGGTTAGAAAAACTTTGTTTGCTGACTTTTTCATTTCAAGGGTATGCCTCGTGATATATGAAGCATGTTTAGATTAGAAAATTGGTTTTATAGTTTTGAATATGTCAGTATTTATTTCAAGGATATGTATCAACAAGTTATTATAGTTTACACCAAGAAACTCACAACAAGTTACTGCAAATTAGAAAATTGGTATGCCTCATCAAGTTACACTCACGGCATCACCAACACATTTAGTTGTTAACACCATCCATAACATATTAACATGCACTACAATCTCACCCTTTGTCTTCCTCTTATCAACTCACTCCGACTTAACCTGATTAACAATCAAGTCTCATCCACAACCTTTGGATAAATAACTTGAACCCAAACAAGACAATTTTTTCTTCTTATTGTACCAATGGCAAATGAGTAACGAAAATCCTAGCCTCCATCCGAAGAATGCACATCCAACGCTCAAAAAAAACCCTCGGAGCTGCCGCCACCACCAACAAGAAAACCTAAAGACCATTCATCACCGCCTATTATCCGATCCGGGTTTGCTTCCGAGCTCCCCTTCGCACTCATTCTCTTAGGCGAGTTCTTGTGTCTCTCAGCCCCTGACCTAAAAGACCCTCTCAATGACAAACGAAATGAGGTTAAACCCTGTTGGTGTCAGGTTTGCGTTTGTGACTAGCGGTGGCATTGTTGAGGGAAGATGCGCAAGATACCTCCGCGGAGAGCTGCGCCTGGGTTTCCGGCTACTCCTGTGCGTTCTCGCCCTTTCAAAGTCCTTGCTCCATCAAGGTTGCTTCACAGTAGATGGAGGTATCAACTCTTTGGCTGAATCATAGGCTTGAATCTTAGTAAAATGTCTCCAGGTATGACTCAATCTAATCAATGGTTCATGACAAATATCCTAATTATGATCTTCTATCTGTGAGATCAAAAGAACAAATTTCTGTGGAAAGCTAGAATAGTATGGTTTCTAAACATATTCCCCAAAAACGGTAAACATCTCAACATTAAGATGTATAGAATTCAACCAACGGAAACAAATCTATATGTACCTTCAGTTTGATGTTTCCAGTTTACTGAAGCCTAAGGATGTGCTTCGACGCCTCTCTCTCGTTAGTTGTTGAAGACTGTCAACAATTTCTTCAGACCTTAATGCCAGCACCCCCAAAACAATAAGAAATGAGAAGTTGTTAACAAAAATCAGGTGTTTTCTAACCTTTTTTTTTTTATCTCATTGATGATTATGAACTAACATCTCTCTATGCCTTGAGCTTTTATTTCAATCTTTGGTATATTGGTTTCTCCTCATGCAATTTTATTGTGTGTAGAAGCGCACTCAATAGTTACTGTCTTCTAATCTATCTCTTTTCTAATTTGAATCTATTTGCTCAGCTATTATGCCTACTGATCTCTCAATTTGTTAATAGACAAATCATCCCTCACTATTATTCCTGAACAATTTTAGTGACTTTTTTTCGGATTAAGAAATTTTGAATTTTTGTTGCGGATGATTCTTGTGGTGATTTTTGAACCTGTGTCTGATGTAATGTCTTTGTCTCTTGCCTACAACTCAATATCACCTCGATTTTTATACAAAATTGACCAAGGTTTTGGTGATCCTTCATATAAGGCTCCCTTAGCTAAGCATATCTGGCATTTTTCCTTCTCTGGTTTGCTGTTGATTATTTTTACACCTAAGAATCTCATTAATCTCCAACAATCTTGTTGTCAGCTACCATGTAAACAAAGCTTTGCTGCTAGATTTCCTAATTCCTTTCAGCTCATGAAAGCTAATTTTGTTGTCAGGTTGAACGTTGAAGCTTATAACAGAAAGGGACAACAAGATAAGAACAACTATGAATACAAGAATAAAGTTAACAATTTTAACCGAAATTGAGGAGCATCTCATGTGGATAGCTAAGGTGGAAAATAAAATTTTACCCACTCTCACCTTGTGTTTTTTCTTGTTGGGGTTGTTGCTGCTCTTCTTTGGTTATTTCAGGTTACCCATTTTTACAAGGCGGAAGATGATCAGAGGAGGAATGGTTGAAGGAAACCGATCCAAAGGAGTAAATAATAGTATTTGTGAAAGAACAAATTTAGGGGGGTGTATTCAATTAAGAGTCTATAGGAATTTTTTGGAGTTTAAAAGTCTATGGGTATTGAATATAGATTTTTTTAAAATCCATATAAATCTGTAGGTATTCAATTAGAATTTAAAATTTTTCAAAAAATTCCTATGGTATTTAAAAGTTTGTGGATTTTAAAAGAATCTATTATTTCATTGATTTTGTAGGATTCTTCATTATTTTTATAACTACCTAAAATCCATAGAAATCTTTCCCCAACACATAAGATTTCCACAGAATCTGTATTGACTCTATATAGAATTAAAATTTCCCACAAAATTTGCAAATCCTATGATTATTAAGAATCCGTCAAAATCTATAAAAGTCTCGATTGAATACACCCCCCTTAGTTTGGTTTGATTCGGATGCGAAATCCGGTGTTCAAAGATTCAATCGAGTAGTTTTGAGTCTTCATAAAAGGTCAAAGAATATCGCAATAAGGCTGATCATGTCCTATTGCAAATTTTCTTTCAGAAAAAATTTTGCTCAACTAAGTGTGATTCCTAGATTGATGAATGTGTTTGTAGAGTCTTTGAATGGTATGCAGAAAATAGAACAAGTGTTTATTCATTAGTTGTGCAGATGACAGAATTAATGCTTAGATTTGACCAAATCAGCAAGAGAACAACAAGGAGAAGCATCCTCCAAGGTCTGACCAGACTCGATATCAAGTCCGCAACTGCAAGTAGAGATTGTTTTGTGTTGTTGCATGAATATTTGACATATTCTCCTAGTTTTGTTAAATTCCTCTTTAATGAATCCTTTGTCTTTGTGGGGTTATCAAACATTTGTATAATCAGGAAATACACTAAATTACGTACAAATTTAATGACGCATTTAAGGGTTTCCGTTGAAAGCAACTTGATGTTCTTCTCATATAATAATAGAAAGCCCAAAGAAGAAATTAGATCCAAGGCAATGGTTAAATATGATACTTGATAACATGTATTATAGTCTATATTTTGGGGCTAGTTTAGACGTTTTATCTTCAATAATCTGCATGTATGGATGTATATTATGTGATTATATTGTTGTTTTGACTACCATTGCGGGAATCGATGTCTACACCTAGTTTCGTTATAATTGCAGGTAAAATGGCACGTTTTGCATTAAAATGGAGCTAAGGAGCTAAGGAGTCATAAGAGCTACATTCTGGAGCTTGAGGAAGACCTCAGGAAGCATGGAAATGATTAAGAAGATTTACTTTGGACTAGATTCGAGAGATTTCACATTCAGTTGAGATTCACCTCGGTTAGCTATAGTGCCACCTCGACCGAGGTGATCTTGAGGAGCGCCCCGACTGAGGCGAATACCCTGTTGCCGGCGATATCTATATTTTTGGATGAGATCTTTTATTTTTGGAAAGAAGATATCTTAAATTTTTTGCTGGATTTTTGGAAGGAAAATATTATTTCTGGATGATTTATTTTGAGAGAGAGATATATATTTTATAGGAAATTATCTTTTTAAGATATTTTATCTTTGGAAGATAATTCTCGTATATAAAGGGTTGGATTTTCCACAATTCAACCATGCTTGGAGCATCCAATAATTGAGGGATTTTCTAGAGTATTTTCTGGAGGATTTGAAGGAAGAATCAAAGGAAGTATTGAAGATTGAAGCTCAAGGAAGGAAACAATCATAAGTTGGAGTTGCTTTTTGAAGGAGTTTGTAAGACTTTCTTAGATTGTATTTTGGTTTATTTGTCTTTGCTGATTTGTGACTTGAGGAACGCAGTTTATTTGTTATTTGATTCAGTTATTGAGACCTTTTTCTCAAGGTTTTTCTTGTTCGAATATTGATTCCTTTTCCATAAATTTGATTACTGTTATCATGATGATTGTTGGCTAAGTTTCTTATGCGATTCTAGGGTGATTGGCTGAAAGTTGTTGTTAGCATGAAATATTGTGATATTTTAGGCACGTTTTCTAGATGTATTTCATCCATTATAGTGTTCACTGATAAAGCATTGAAGCAATTGTGAGCTAGTTTATCTATATTGTCGATATAGAGGTCTACATAAGCTTTGTGTTGATTGTAGGCGAATAAGAGCTAAAACCGAACGAATTCAGAGAGAATGGAGATGGATTGAGCACATCCAAGGATTGAGGACACCACAAAGAAGCTAAGGAAGATGCTAGGATGAAGAATAGCACAAAACAAAGGGAATTACGAGCAACCTATGCTTACACGCTCTAAAATACGGCCGTAATGAAGTCCACGCTCTAAACCATGGCCGTGGAACTTGGCAACATGAGCGTGGAGCATTCCATAGAGTTACACGGTATAAAGTACGGTCGTGGAAGTTGTGAAGAACCGTGATGGAATCCACGCTCTAAACCACGGGCGTGGAACCCTCCTTGACCGTGATTTAGGCGATCTTTTGATGTACAAATTAAAGTCATGATCTTTTACACAATGGGCTGGAGGGTTACTTCTATCCTTCCCTATAAAAGGACTAGAGGAGGGAGAAATTGAGGACGGCGCTTAGAGCTCGCTTTACACCCTCGCTTAGGACACCTTCGCTTACGCTTGTTTGCACGTGCCTAGGGTTCCAGTTGGACGTGCGGAGATTGCCATTTTGCAACAGAGATTTGCAAAGGCTTGAAGATTTGGAAGTTACGCTTTGTCCTTAGGTTTGATTAGAAGACGGATTGACATCCCGCTCTTCGTTCTTATCAATGATTGTGATTGGTTTGTGTTATTCCGAATCTAATATACATCATTACCTTGTTTGTGGATTTGAGATTGATTTGAAGTTTATTGAAGGTTTTCGAAGGTTTTCATCTTTCATTCTTCTAAATCTTGAATTTGATATCATAATGACTGTTGTTGGCTAAAACCCTTTAGCAATTCTAAGGTGAAGGGTTGATAGTTGTGGCTTAGATAATGATAGATCGATCGTAAACAGATTGGACCCTGAGAGTTAGAGAGATTCGCCGACGAGCCAGAATCACGGCCTGTTCTTGAGGTTCCATGGCCGTAGAACTCAACCAACATGACCGTAATCAACTATTCAGAGGACTCCAGTAAGTTACACGGCCAAAACCACGGCCGTGGAACAAACAGAGGTCCCGTAATTGACTTCCACGCCCAAAACCACGGCCGTGGAGGGAACAGAGTAGCCGTAATTTTGGGTGAATCTGAAAGAGATTGTATCTTCTCCACCACTTCTCTTGACTTTTCTCCAGCACCTTCTACATCTTTAGACACTTCTAAGGAAGCATCGGATACTCCTCAAGAGACATTAGAGACTCCGATAGTGATGGAATTGAAGCCATTTCCTACACATCTAAGGTACACATTTCTAGGACCTAATTCTACCTTTCCGGTAATTATTAGTTCCGATTTGAGTATTGATGAACATAGTAAACTCATGGTTGTTCTTAAGAAACATAGGAAAGCTTTAGGGTACCCTATAGAGGATCTAGTAGGAATCAAACCTTCACTATGCATGCATAAGATCCTAATGGAAGAGAACTTTAGAACTTCGCGACAACCTCAAAGGCGGTTAAATCCGACCATGAAGGAGGTTGTCAAGAAGGAAATTCTTAAACTACTTGATGCAGGTATCATCTATCCTATCTCCGATAGCAAGTGGGTGAGTCCCGTACAGGTGGTTCCAAAGAAGGGAGGAATGACGGTCATCACCAATAAAAACAATGAACTCATTCCCACACGAACCGTAACCGGAAGGAGGATGTGCATAGATTACCGGAAGCTAAACAATGCAACGAGGAAGGATCACTTCCCACTGCCCTTCATCGACCAAATCCTTGAGAGGTTAGCACAACACTCACACTTTTGCTATCTTGACGGTTATAGTGGTTTCTTTCAGATCCCGATACACCCGGATGATCAAGAGAAGACCACATTTACTTGTCCGTGGGGAACGTTTACGTATAGGAGGATGCCGTTTGGGCTTTGCAACGCCCCAGCCACCTTTCAAAGGTGCATGATGGCTATCTTTTCGGAGTACATAGAGGAGATCATGGAGGTCTTTATGGATGATTTCTCCGTTTATGGTTCTTCCTTTGATAATTGTCTTTCTAACCTTGCTCTTGTGTTACAAAGGTGTGAAGACACTAACCTAGTTCTTAATTGGGAGAAGTGTCAATTTATGGTGAAAGAGGGCATTGTATTAGGACACCTAATCTCTAGTAGAGGGATTGAGGTGGATAAAGCTAAGATAGAGACAATAGAAAAGCTTCCTCCCCCAACTTCGGTGAAAGGGATAAGAAGTTTTCTAGGACACGCTGGATTCTATAGGCGTTTCATAAAGGATTTTTCCAAGATATCAAAACCGCTCACTAATTATTAATGTAGGATGCAGTTTTTGATTTCTCGCAGGAATGCTTAGATGCGTTTAATATGATTCGGGAAGCTCTAATCTCAGCCCCGATTATCCAACCTCCGGATTGGAATCTTCCCTTTGAGGTTATGTGTGACGCAAGTGACGTAGCCATAGGGGCTGTGCTTGGGCAAAGAAAGGAAGAACGAACCCATGCCATTTACTATGCTAGCAAGACGCTAGATGAAGTGCAGCTCAACTACGCCACTACCGAAAAGGAATTTTTAGCAATTGTATATGCATTTGAAAAGTTTCGCTCTTATCTTGTAGGTGCTAAGGTGATTGTGTACACGGATCATGCTGCGATCCGGTATTTGCTTGCGAAGAAGAATGCTAAACCAAGGCTGATTAGATGGATTCTTCTCCTACAAGAATTCGATCTAGAGATCCGTGACAAGAAGGGTTCGGAAAATTCTGTTGCGGATCATTTGAGTCGTCTACCACATCTAGAAGACGACCATCTACCTATAGATGACTCCTTTCCGGACGAGCATTTACACATCATAGAGGAGTGCATCGACGTGATTGCCAAAGGTAACGAACCATGGTTTGTTGATTTTGTTAACTATTTGGTTTGCCAGGAATTACCACCCGGATTATCCTACGCACAAAGAAAGAAGTTTCTTTAAGGATATTCGGGAATACTTTTGGAACGAACCTCTCCTCTTTAAGAGAGGTCCGGACGGCATCATTCGGCGATGTGTACCGGAAGATGAGATGCAAAGTGTCATCCGTCATTGTCATTCACTACCTTGTGGAGGACACGCTAGTTCGAACAAGACTAGCGCTAAGGTATTGCAATCTGGATTCTTTTGGCCTACTTTGTTTAAAGATGTACAAACATTTGTTTCCTGCTGCGATGCTTGTCAAAGAACAGGGAATATATCTAGGAGGAACGAGATGCCTCTTAACAACATCCAAGAGGTGGAGATCTTTGACGTTTGGGGAGTAGACTTCATGGGACCTTTCCCATCATCTTGTGGAAACCAATACATACTTTTAGCGGTGGATTATGTTTCGAGATGGGTTGAAGCAATTGCCTCTCCCACCAATGATGCCATGGTAGTGGTTAAGTTCTTTAACAAGACCATCTTCCCACGATTTGGGACACCACGGACTATCATTAGTGATGGAGGTTCTCACTTTATTGCCTGACGTTTCGAAGCTCTTTTAGCTAAGTACGGGGTGACTCACAAGATCGCCACCCCTTATCATCCACAAACTAGTGGACAAGTGGAGATCTCAAACCGGGAGATTAAAGGGATCCTAGAGAAGACGGTTTGAAGGACAAGGAAGGATTGGTCTTTGAAGCTAGATGACGCATTATGGGCGTACCGGACTGCATATAAGACTCCCATCGGAACAACACCATATAACCTTGTGTATGGGAAGTCTTGTCACTTACCGGTAGAGTTGGAGCACAAGGCGTATTAGGCAATAAAGTGGTTGAACTTCAGCATGAAGAAAGCGGGAGAGAAGCGTCTCTTGGACCTAAATGAGCTTGAAGAACTTCGCTTGAACGCCTACGAAAACGCCAAGATCTATAAAAAAAGAGCGAAGCGTTGGCATGATAAGCATATCATCCCAAAGGACCTCAAAGAAGGAGATCAAGTTCTCCTCTTCAATTCAAGGCTTTGTCTCTTTCCAGGTAAGCTTAAATCTCGTTGGACTGGACCTTAACTAATCAAACATGTCTTTCCCCATGGTGCAGTTGAAGTATGGGGTGAAAAGGGCGGAAGCTTTAAGGTGAACGGTCAATGACTCAAGAAGTATTCACCGGAACTCCAAGCTGAAGAGTTTGCGCCCACCGCACTCGAATAAGTGCGAATATGGTCTAGCTACGGACCTTAAACAAGCGCTTCTTGGGAGGCAACCCAAGGTATTGCACTTACGTTTTTGTTTTTGATTCATAGATTAGAATAGTTTAGACGTTTTTGTTTTGTTTTGCCTTCGATACCTTCCGGTATGTTCGTGTTTTTTGATGTAGGATTAGTGGAAAAGAAAGGGAGAAGGAAAGGTTTGAAGAAAATTGACGAAACTTGGACTTTGACACATTACAGAGAGTTCCACGGCCAAAACCATGGCCGTGACAGCTACAGTGACCGTAATTTGCAAAAGCCTGAGAAAAATCACCAAAACCACGGTTCCGTACATTTCCACGGCCGTGGAAACCCCCGAGTGACCGTAATTTTCGAATAAATTTACGGCCACTATAAAAACCACGTTTCTTCACAAACACAACCAAATTTCCTAATTCCACCCCCCTATTTCACCGATTGCCTTCCCCCTCTCTCAAATTCCCGTTCGTTAATCGTTTCGAACGATTCTTTGGCCAAAACTGAAGCAAATCCAATCACCTACAAGATCCAAGCAACGATTCGAGCGGCAAATCACCGGAGAAGGCAGAATTCGGATTTTAAAATCCGAAAACCTAGGTTTTTCACCGGAGAGGCAGAATTCCTAGACACTCTCCCCGTCCCGCTAGAGCTTCTGGTTCTTCCTCTCGCCGTGCTAGTGTGAGCGAGAGACCGACTTGGATGGCGGACCCTCCTACATGGTACAACACTCAGCCGGAGTGGATGGGAGCTCCACCACCTTGGCATGCCCAGCCACCACCTGCACCGGCACCGTCGGACGCACTAGCATGGTATAGCCAGCCGCCGGGATGGTATGAGCAGCTGCCGGAGTGGGCTACCGATCTTTCCAGTAGGGTCGGAGCCATGGAGATCCGCGCAGATGCTAGGGATGCACGAGCCGACGCGCATGACCGCATGATGAGAGATATTTACCGCCAGCAGTTTGGGCGGAACTATGATCCCGGCTTCTTCCCGTTCCTACCACCACCGGCACCTCAGTGATGACCTTGGACGATCTACCGCTTTAGCCACTCCACCACCGTCTTGTGAGTTCTTTTTCTTTCTTTCTTTTCTTTATTTTCTTTTTGAACATTAGGGACAATGTTTGTCTCAAGTATGGGGTGGGGTGTGACTATTCGTTTGTAATAACTCTACTCACTTTGCTTGCTTTGATTGAGAACACATTGCATGTTTCATTCCATTGTTACACGTTTCATTTTCGCATTGCATGAAAAAGCTTTTGAAAAACCCAAAAAAAAAAAATCGAAAAATTTTGAAAATTTTGTGCTTCTAAGGATAGAGATGACTTCTATGATAATCACTACTTGTGAATTGAGTTTTGATGACAATCGCATGCTTAAACAAATAGTGAATTGAAAAGAAATTGAATGAGTTAATTATTCCTCTTTTGCAAGTTTCATAATGTGAAGAATGTTACCTAAATCATATTGAGAAATCAAGGTTGAAATCACATGATAAGTTCCTATACTTCTTGTTGAAATGATTAAGGCAATTCGATTTTCTTTCTTCTTTCTTTGATCATTTAGCCCCTCAATGAAATAATGGCCTCCTTTACCTATCCGGGAATTTGGAGGAGTTGATATTTGGCATGTTTGATGTGGGAGGGCCATGAAAGCAAAATTTTGCATTCAAAGAATAGAAAGAACTTATAGGTTTGGGGAAGTCAATCATGACGATGAGTAACTCGGCACCATTCACATAGCCGGGTGTTTGTGTCTTGCCAAAGTTGGATTGAGCGATATTCCTAGCGGATTATGGTATGTGCATCAAGGGTTTGAGGCATCTCACAAAATTGAGAAACGCCAATCTCCTAGGCTTCGGTTTTTGTGCACCTCTGTCCATAATCCAAAAGTAAAGTCGAAAAATAATGTGAAAAGAAGAGAGCAAAGCTCTAAGTTGAAAGTGTTGCAAAACCGCAAGAGAAAAAGAAAAGAGTTAGTTATCCACTTTCCCGGATTCATGCACCACATTCCTTATAATTTCCTCTCCCCTTCCGCATTCTAGACCTTACTTGAAAGTCCTTAAGATCAAGAGAATGTTATATGACTTGGTGATCTAAATTGAAGTTTCTTATGATTGATTTTGATAATATTTGAAGGTTATGATGTTTACATGGAAGTTTGATCAATTCATGAGTTTTCTTTACTCTTTACTCTTTGATTATGTATATGAGAGTCTTATGAACGAATGAAGCAAGGTTTGAGAATGATTTATTGGCTAGGAAGCACATTCATCTAAAAGACGTTTTGTTATTTAAAGCGTATCCATATTTCATCCTAACTTGAGTTTTAAAGCTTTTGAAAGACCTTGCTTGGGGACAAGCAAGTGGCAAGTATGGGGTATTTTGTTAGCATGAAATATTGTGATATTTTAGGCACGTTTTCTAGATGTATTTCATCCATATTAGTGTTCATTGATAAAGCATTGAAGCAATTGTGAGCTAGTTTATCTATATTGTCGATATAGAGGTCTACATAAGCTTTGTGTTGATTGTAGGCGAATAAGAGCTAAAACCGAACGAATTAAGAGAGAATGGAGATGGATTGAGCACATCCAAGGATTGAGGACACCACAAAGAAGCTAAGGAAGATGCTAGGATGAAGAATGGCACAAAACAAAGGGAATTACGAGCAACCTATGCTTCCACGCTCTAAAATACGGCCGTAATGAAGTCCACGCTCTAAACCACGGCTGTGGAACTTGGCAACATGAGCGTGGAGCATTCCAAAGAGTTACAAGGTATAAAGTACGGTCGTGGAAGTTGTGAAGAACCGTGATGGAATCCACGCTCTAAACCACGGGCGTGGAACCCTCTCTGACCGTGATTTAGGCGATCTTTTGACGTACAAATTAAAGTCATGATCTTTTACACAATGGGCTGGAGGGTTACTTCTATCCTTCCCTATAAAAGGACTAGAGGAGGGAGAAATTGAGGACGGCGCTTAGAGCTCGCTTTACACCCTCGCTTAGGACACCTTCGCTTACGCTTGCTTGCACGTGCCTAGGGTTCCAGTTGGATGTGCGGAGATTGCCATTTTGCAATGGAGATTTGCAAAGGCTTGAAGATTTGGAAGTTACGCTTTGTCCTTAGGTTTGATTAGAAGACGGATTGACATCCCGCTCTTCGTTCTTATCAAGGATTGTGATTGGTTTGTGTTATTCCGAATCTAATATACATCATTACCTTGTTTGTGGATTTGAGATTGATTTGAAGTTTATTGAAGGTTTTCAAAGGTTTTCATCTTTCATTCTTCTAAATCTTGAATTTGATATCATAATGACTGTTGTTGGCTAAAACCCTTTAGCAATTCTAAGGTGAAGGGTTGATAGTTATGACTTAGATAATAATAGATCGATCGTAAACAGATTGGACCCTGAGAGTCAGAGAGATTCGCCGACGAGCCAGAATCACGGCCTGTTCTTGAGGTTCCACGGCCGTGGAACTCAAGATCCACCCGTAATTTTTCCTAGTTTACGAACCTTGCTTTTACTTTAATCCAAGGTTAAAGATTACCTTTAACTTAGTCTTGGCTTGCCTTTTGTAGGTAGTAGTGAAGCCTCAACAACCTCTACTTCGATTTCGAGTGTCACAACCTTAATCGGTTTAGTTAGTCTTGATCCTTGGGTTACAAGTTTGGGTATTTGATATTAATTCTTGTCTTTAGATCCTTTCTATACTGAAGCCTCAACAACCTTTATAGAGAGTGTCTTTAGATAAGTCATATAAAGTCTTGGAACTTCACCGTACATTGCTTTACCTTAGCATACATTTGCAACTCCTAACTCTGTCCTTAGTTCTTTAGTATATCTTGAATCGGTTGCCACAATTAGATACTTGGATCTTTAGGGTTGCTGTTTTCCCAATATTTGCAAAGCTCATACATTTACTTGCTTGACGATTTATAACTGGATTTAACCCCCCAAATCCCTGTGTTCGATACTCTGGAATTCTTGCTCTACTACGCCGATCCGTACACTGCGGGTTCGCTTGCTTGATTATAGTTTTATAAATTTTAAAGCTTATTTGCACGAACGCTAAGTGGCGAATAGTTGTGGGAAAGACGATGATATAATGATCTTAATCCCAGCAGGACCCTGAAAGCTCGAGTCTTTAACCTTAACCTTAGAATACCTCGCTCAGTCGTTGAAACATCTCGGACGGGATGAAATCTGACTGAACGAGGTGACCTTTCCTGAACCTTATATGAAGTTAAGCGTTTAAGTTTGCCAAATCCTATCCTTATTATACCTTTCGTGGTTCAATGCAAGCTTAGGATGAGTCTTACCCGGTGATTCCTTTGTTTGTTTACCTAAGATCATGAGTGTAGGTAATAAAGGTTTATCTTTTATTGGGGTTTGAGTGTGCCTTCATCCCATCTTTGTGAGTTAGCCTGAGACTTACCCGGTAAAGATTGATTCTATTCCCTTGTGTGGTGTGTTGGTTTGAGATTATAGTTCCTTTCCTTAGTACCTTGAGACTTACCCGGTAATAGGAGCTTTGATTTGGGATAGTGAGTAGTGAGACTTACCCGGTAATCTATTCCCACCTTAAAAACACCTTCCCTTTACAAATCTCAGCTTTGTCCGCGTTATCCTTTGAGATCTTGAGTCGGAACCACAAGTAGATGTTTTAATCCCTAGAATCCGCATTTCCCTTACTTGACTTTATATCATCTTTGATTGCTTTAATTGCTTTTAGTTAATTGCAATATTTGACAACCTGATTCTGTGCTTTGTTTCACCTAAGTCCATGTGATCGACCCTTGGAATTCTTGCTTTTATTACAATTGACCCGTACACTGCGGGTTCGCATATTTGTTCAAGCATACTTCTTGGGTTATAAATATTAAAGCTTGCACACACCGTTTGGAGCGAACAATACTAACATATCATATGCCCTTTTTTGCATTACCAAAAGTTTGTTCATTGTCTACAAGAAGAATATGTCAATTTGGTTGATTACTTCGAGGAAGGAAAAAGGTGATAGTAAGGAGATTCTAATTTAACATCGTGGAACACCCATATTGCTTTACATAAACCTAAAGTATGCCAAATCAGTGGTGACGGGTGGAGAGGTAAATGTGGTAGAGGTCGATTTGTCACAACATTGGATAACAAGAACAACAACTACATGGCTAATCCCATTAGTAATATCGGAAACAACTTTATAACGGAGTCTATGTTCGGAACAAAGGGATTGAACACCCAAATTTTTATTGTTGAATAAATGAAGATTGCTTTCTAGAACTGCAGGGGTATGAAGAAAAAAAAAAAATTGGACTAACTTGAACTTAACATGTAAAAACGAACACATTCAAATGATAATGCTACCAGAGACTAAAACGAAGGATGAGCCCGATGAAAGTGTTTGTAAAAGCGCAGGTTTTGATAAACTCTTTTTCATCCCGGCCATGAGATTTGCTGGGGGGTTGTGTCTTCTGTGAAAAGAATACCAACTCAAAGGTGAGAAAGTGGATTATTAAAGCATCAGAAAGATTCCTTTTAATTAAACATACTAATTCTAATACGCATTTTGAATCTATGATTATTTTCATTTATGCCCCACCAAACGAATAAATGAAAAATTCGTTTTAGATACAATTAAAAACCGAAATAGTGGGTATCAAAATTCCAATGATAGTAGTTGGAGATTACAATGATTTGATGGAACCATTTGATAAAAAGGGAGGTGCAATTGCCGCAAATAATAGGTTCGATAGGCTGCTGAAAATTTCTAACCAATTTAATTTAAGAGATCTACCAACTAAAGAAAATGATTTTACTTGGAAGAAAAAGAAAGAAGGTTTATAATAACACGTACGAACAATTGGATAGAGTGATGACCTTTGTGGAGATCATTCAAGAGTACCCCGGCTTCCAGACCCGGAATCATGCTTTCACAAACTCCGATCACTGCATGATCTCATTCTTTTTTCAAAATAACCACAACGGCGTGAAGAATAAACCATTTAGATTCGAAACAATTTGGATGTTAAGGCAAGAATGTGAAAACGTTATGAAACAAGCATGGAGGACTCAATACCAAGGTACAAATATGTTTAACTTAGTAAAAAAGACAACCTTCCAAACAAAACTAAAACAATGGAGCCGAGAAAAGTTTGGTAGCATAAACAAACAATTAATAAAAGTGGATGAAAAATTAGAAGGACTCCAAAAAAAATAGTTTTTCACATTTTGATCAAGATATCAATGACAAAATCAATAGAATGCGTAAGAAAAGAGAGTGCTTAGTAGAATACCAAGATAAGTATTGGATGCAACGAGCTAAGACGACACATCTACAATTTGGAGATAAGAACACCAAGTTTCATCATAGGAAAGCAACGGGTCGAAAAAATAAAAAAGATAATCACGACGATTACGAAGCATGATGGTGAGATATTGGCAAAAGATAATGACATCAATGAAGAATTTGTAAACAAGTACAAGACTCGATTCAAAGCTACATCAATTGACATGAACAAATTACATAACCAATTACAGATTATCATCCCAGAAATATCCAGTACTGATAATTTGAATTTGGAAAAGGCCTTTTTCCATAAATGAAATCAAGGAAGCACTTTTTAATATAACTTCAGACAAATCACCAGGCCCAGATGGGATGCCGGCGGGTTTTTATCAAAAATACTGGCATATCGTCGGCCCAATAGTGACTAGAGTTGTCAAGAGTTTATACAAATGTGGGAAGATACTTAGAAAACTTAATCATACTTTTATAGCACTCCTTCTAAAGATCGATAACCCATCAACAACATCACATTACAAACCTATTAGTTTAGTTTCTATGGTCTATAAAATTATCTCGAAGATCTTAGCAAAGTGACTAAGTTTAGTCCTTCCTAAACTAATTCACCCCTTACAAAGCGCATTCGTCAAAAATAGAGCAATCAATGATAACGTGCTCATTGTGCACGAAATTTTTCACGGATTCAAATCAAAAAAGGAAAGGAAGGCTATATGACCATTAAATTGGACATGGAGAAAGCCTATGACAAAGTTGAATGGGAATTCCTTGTTCCAAAAGATATGAATAAAGCACTACAAATTAGGTCCCTTGTTCCAATGAACCGGACACTTAATAGACTCTTCTTTTGGAACAAGGGACCTACTTATCACCCTTTGATCAGTTAGGATAAGATTTGTAAACCTCGATCCTTAGGAGGAACGGGGATAAGGAAACCATAAGATATGAATAAAGCACTACAAATGAAAATTTTGTGGAAAATCATGGCAGAACCGAACAATATATGGGTCAAAACTATAGAAAAAAAATACCTAAAAGGATCATGTCTCTGGAACTACCAATGTGAGAATAATGTTTCTTGGCAATGGAAGAACTTGATTAAATTATGCAAAGACTTTGAAAAAGCGCTTGCGTGGATGATAGGTGATGGAAAAACGGTAAGATTCTAGAAAGACAAATGGTTATTGGACAAACCGCTTCAAGATGTCACAACAAATTCAGCGTTAGTGAATCTGACGGGGCTGACTTCCTCGTTTATTAATAACAATGTATGGGATCACCAAAAACTAAATCAATAAAATACAATATTACCCTGTACCATAATAGATAAAATTAAGAATTATAACCTCCCTAATAGTGACATTCGGAATCGACTCTACTGGTCGGGCAACGAAGAAGGATGGTATTCGACTAAGTCATCGTTGGAGATGATTCAAAGACAAAGAGTTGGAGTTACCAATGATAAAACTTGGATTTAGAAAATGGACATCATGCCAAAAATTATTTTTTTTAATGGAAACTAACTATGTATGGTCTTCCTACAAAGCAAAATCTTGTCACACAAAGGATTCCAGTCGTTATGAATTGCGAGTTTTGTAATCACCACATTGAAAGGTCCAAACACCTTTTCTTTCAGTGTCCGGATATGGTCAAAACCGTCGACAATAAAAATATTACAACCATCCTACAAAATTATGACCTTGATAACCGAGGAATTGTTGAGGCCCTTTTTTGACCTCAACGGTTTAATTTCAACCAAGGAAATGAAACTCATAGTGGTAATTTGGTTGAATATGTGGATGGCTAGAAACCAGTTCATATTTCACAAAACTAAATTTCCACAAAACATAAAAGCTACAACAATTAATCAAATTGCGAATTGGGACCAAGCAAATTCGAATCAAAACAAGTACACCTTAACAACAAAAAGCCAAAGAAGGAAAAATAAAATTTTAAATGGAAACGACGTGAGGAAGGATTTATAAACTTAATTTTGATGCTTCACAAAATTCAACAAGTAAATGTTTATATGGTTTTATCATCCGTAACCAACATGTGATTCCTAATGCAATAGGAAGCGGCAACTATAATGTTGAATCAGTGTTGGAAGCAGAAGTTCTTGCTTTGCGGTTTGACCTTCAAAAGGCTAAGAAGACTGGAATTAAATCTATCGAGATTCAAGGGGATAACCTAACGCTTATCAATTTGATTAATCGAATTTGGAAGGTGCCGTGGGAACTCGATATAATTATCAATGACATTTCCATTATTATTTCTGGTTTCCAAAACTCGACCGCATCACATGTTTTTAGGGAGATTAACACGGTTTCGGACAAGATTGCTTTGCACGGGCACAATGAAGAGCTAGATGTAGATGCAATCCCAGAAGACGTTCAAGACCTTATCCGAAAGGATGCTTTGGGCCGATTGATTTCTAGAAACCGATCCTCCTAATTTTTTTTACCTATGTATCAAAAAAATAAAAATAACTTGAACCCAAACAGATCTCCTCCCCAACCGACACTAAATGCAAATACGGGGATGTGGAATTCCCTGATAGAAACGAATATCCGATGGGGACGACAAATCTTGTGGGGAAAACCCATAAAGCTTTAAAATGGAAAAACTTAAACGGGCACGTGGATTCCCCGATGGGGACGAATATCCTATGGGGATGAGGACAATTTTCAATACCCGGATGGGGATGACGATGAGGGCGGGAGGCATTATACTAAACGGGGATGAAGATGAATAGGGTACTCCCTGCCCCAAATCTGACTGATTGACACCCCTAACTACATATGTGCAACGACTAAAATTGAGAGACTAAAATATTCATTAAAATTTTAAAATTAGAAAGTTAGTCAATTAATATATATACATTGATTATGATGTGACGCGCTGGGATCGTCATTTTAAAATAGAGCTTTAAATTTTTTGTTTTTAAAATATCTTTTTTGTTTTGGAACAAAATTACTTATTTATTAGAACGATTTTACATATTTTTTTACGTCGGATTTTATTAAATTACCTTTTTAAAAAAATATTGATGATTAGAAATGATATATACTAGTGTATATCCCGCATCTTGTGCGGGGTATATTTATATATTAAACCTTTTGAGTAATTTATATATTGAATCTTTTGAGTAATATGTCATTAGTCGTGCGAACTAAATACATATTTATGAAATATAATAGCAGTAATTCACCTTGGTCAATTTAGTAAGTAGGCCTTTTTACAGTTTTTTGTATAATAACTAGGCCCATAGCATAATCCGTTTAGTAAGTAGGCCCCTTTTTCTTTTTTACTATTAAAAGCTTACATGGCCCACCTTCCGTAAAACTTAACCTTCTCCAATATCACAAGTTTTCCCTTTCATCGCCTCCTTGAATGGTTGTATCTTCATTGTCTCTTTGCACAACTAGATTCATCTCCGGCTCAAGAGACTGGAAAGCACCACGCCAAGGAATCTTCCAATGTGCTTCCTGTAGTTTTATAGATCCATGTTGGAGCTACAGACGATGCTTGAGAAGACGCCCTAGAAGGTTCTCTGTGTTTGCTGCCAGTGAAGGATATGCAAAATCGAACGAGTCTAAAGAAAAAATCCCTTCTTGGGCAAAGCTAGATTTAGAGGAGCCACCACCATGGCTAGAAATGAAGCTAAGACAACAAATTTGAAGGAAAGCTTTGAGGTTCCATATATTGTTTATTTACTTACATAAGTAGTGACTGCCATTGCTGTAGTGAGTTATCCTACTCTTCTTTCCTAGTTTAGATACTATTATTTTCGGGTTCACTTGCATGTTGTGAATTTAAGTTGAATGGGTTTGTGCAGTTAGGTTCGGTTTTTGAATATGTAAATCAAAGGCCTGATTTTGGAGTTCTCAACTCCGATAACATCTTCTATGTTCCTATTTTGGGATTCTTTGTGTTCACTGGGATCCCTACTTCGGTGAGTCATTCTTGATTTCTAGTGACTACGCGTTCTTATCCTATAAATGTGTTTGACAAGGAGTTTGTATATTCTTAGGCAAGCTAATCATACATAACAATCATTCCAGAAAGATGTAGTGTCCTTGCAGAATGATGACGTGAATCATATTGTTGGTCATATTTTAGGACTTGAGATCCATGTGTCACGTTTGGAGTCTTGGGTAAGCTAATTGAAAATGGGTGTGGCATGTTGATGGAAGGGATTTTTCCGGCGACTTTATCGACCTTCTTGGTGTAACATCCGGAGTTTTTATTCCGGGTGTTGAGCGGTTTATCGACCTTCCCGCAGGCACGAAGTGTTGAGCGTCGGGTTTTATTCCAAAATCTCGTTCCGACCTCTCGTTTTTCACCCTTTCTTTTGGACCCCTCGGTTCCTAGCGTAAAGTGGAAGGAAGGGTCAGCTGACCCTTGGGCTTCCCCTTTTGTTGCAGCCTTGTTCCTTTCTCTCTCTCCTTTCCCATTTCCCCTCTTTCACGTGAGATTGCTCCTCCTTGCTCCTCTCCTCTCTTTGGCTTCACCTTCTCATTGACCTCCCATGGTTCTTCCACCTTTGATGTGTGAGATGCTCCTATTGGATTCGAGATGGAGACAGAGGATCCTAGCCAAGCTGCTGTAGATAATCTTCTTCTCCCCCTTCATCTTCTCCTTCTTCCCCAAGCTTCAATGGTGGAAGCCATAGCTTCATCTTGTTTTCTTCCCTTTGGCTTGCATGTGATTGGGATCGAGTTTAGGATGTCCTATATAATGTTGTGGTGTGTGTGGAACATCTATGGTGGAGCAAGGAAGCTAGGAGGCATCAACACATCAAGGATCCACCGAAGAAGTCATCGCTGAATCGCCCTCTACTGTTCGAACGCGGGGGCGGATCTTTAGAGCCGCAGGGGTGGCCAATGCCCTAAGCCGCAGGGGCGGCTACTAGCTCTGTCAGCCCTCCCTTGCGGTCTTCTTCTCCCTTTCGCGGCTGCTCTTCCTTCTTCCGCACCCGTGTCTTTGCTTGTGACTTCCCTCCCTTGAGTATGGGTTCATTGATGACCTTAGAGAGTGTTGATGATTAGAAGCATGCTAGGCTTGAACCTAAGATACTTGGAATGCCATGTAGTGGCTTGTGGACCTTAGGCGAGTTTGGAAAGGTTGTTTGAATGTTCTAAGTGTCAAGGATTGTATGTTTCTGAGTTATTTCATGGGATGAGGGTATGGTTGCCTTGTGAGGCTTGTAAGAGTTAAGTTTGTGAGTTTATGTTTGTGGGATTGTAGGCTAGGATGTGCATATCCTAGCATAGTGATGTTACCTTGGAGTGTTGTTGAGACTATGCATGTTATCCTAGTATGAGTATGGGTTATGACCTTGTGAGATCGTATAGGACTTAGACTTCTAGCTTATATGAGTGTATGTTGATTATCATGCCTTGTCTTGAACAGGATTTGGTTATGACCAGTTCTTTTTTTTTGTAGAATATACCAATTGCTCACGGGTTAAAGTACCTTAAGAATCAACCACTGCTTGTTTAGATTCTCGTCTGGTTGGAAGGCTTTTGCAGTAGATAACGATTTGCAACACGGGGATGCTTGTGTGTTGGAGCCATTTCCTCATGTGCCAAATCATTACAATGTCACCATATTCCGTGTTGAAGAAGCATAACTAAATGCATGGATTTCGAGTCTTTTGTATTGGTTTGCATATGTAAGCTAAGGTTTTGTTAGAAGTGATGTCTTACTTCTATCCTCAGAATTTTGTTTTATATTCCGTAATGTCTGCAATGTGGATTTTATGTTTTGGTAATGAAGCATTGAAGAACATATTGGGTGAAAGTTGAGACTCTATGTTGTCTATTTCCAGATTTGCCATGTTTAACATTGCTAGTTCAGGTTTGTACGTAAACTTCAATTGACAGTAATCGCATTATGTAAATCATTTCCTTATGGATTTTATTCATGCCCAATGAAATCAAAGAAAGAAAAATAATAGTCAGTCAGCAACAAAATCAACCGATTCAGCCAAATATATATATATATATATATATATATATATATATATATATATATATATATATATATATATATATAAAATGTGTATTTGAAAAGTTTTTCATCTTCTGAATAATAAGCCCCACATATTACTCAATATAATAGCCCCAATATATTGGGCCTACTCTAACACTCCCTTTCAAGTTGAAGATACAACTCCAAACATGAACAGTAAAAACTTGAATTATGTGATATAAAACATATCCCTATTCCTAGGATTGATTCGATTTAGATTCGATTTAAATACCGTAAAAGTTGAGTATTCAACATTTTGTACTAACAAGTTATAACCGAAGGTTCATAATCCGTATTCAACTTGAACCCTATCCGGACCGACCAAAAAGCCGAATTTCAAAGTTCCGTGGACTTAAAACCGGCGCTAACGTAACATACTAGAATTGAACCGAATGGTCTGGACTGGGTTCTGAAGATTAGTTAAAGAGAAATTACAACACAAAATCAGATGAAGAACCACGATCATCATAAGAAAAAGCCAAAAACCACCTTCTTCCATGGAAGCCATGAACGTACCGTTCAAACATCCAAAGCAAAAAACTTGAGCTTTTTCTGACTTCGAGTTCTTCTTCCATCATCTTCTTCTATAGCATTTTTCCTTCCATCATCTTCTTCGATAGCAATTCTAAATACAAGGACATTGAATGTCAAGACCTTATCATCAACCCTTTCAAACACACATGCATCTCCAACTCGTAAATTATACTCTTTCACAAATTCTTTCCATCTTGAGACAATATTGACTTCATGGCTCCTTGAAGGGCCTGCAACATGATACTCCATTAACCAAGCTCTTCCATCTGGTCCATTTAGCTTTACGCCATTATCATTCCTTCCATGGAAGTATCTTCTTGCGTATGCAGGAACAAGCTGCAGAAAATGGAAAAACTTCTGAATCTTGTTCATTTGAATGAAATTTTGATCATGGATTCATCTGCATACCAGAGAACCACTCTTAGTATAAGATGTTCCCATCATGACCATAAAATGAGGATTTGGACTCTGAAATGATTTTGCTCTTTCACGAACAATCTCCCTTGCACTTGTACCCTTAACTCCATTCCCTCTAAAGGCTGCAAACAATCGCCCACTTCTTAATGTTCTTGTCCCTATTCAAACAAAATACTGAGTAAGAAGATGAAGTTGCATGCATGAGGAAATATGCAAATTTTCTTGCCTTTTTGTAATTTTTGTGGTGATTCATCTAAGATATCATCTTTAACATCACAGTCTGCCTTGTTGAATTCGATAATTTTGCGTTTCTCCGCCTTTTCGTTATTTGTTCTTGCAGAAGGGAGTGGATATTCGATCTCCGAAGTAGTCAAATCAAAGATTAGGATATTGAAACGAGATTCACCTTTATATTTGAAAACTAAGAAATAACCGCATTTGATTGAGTACTTGTTAACAAAATCTGGCCACCCTTTGTGAAGCCAAGCTCGATCATCGCAGATTCTCAGCTCGATTTTTGACTTTGCACCAGTTGGCAATTTGAGAGCGACATATTCAGACAATGATGTCCTATGCTCTTTGATGAAGGCTCCTGGAAGTTCCTGTCAGAAATTATGCATGTGAAGAAATTTGTATGAGATTGATATGATTGAGGAAGAAGATGAAACAAGGAGAAAAAAGAATTGAGAGAGAGAATCTGAAATCTTACAAGAGTTCCATTCTGTAGGATGGAAGGCAAGATAATTCTGAAGAAATGTGGGGACCTTGATGCAATTTCTTTGTCCTTGGACATTTTTTGGAGATTGTTTTCTCTCTTTCAATCTTTCTTCAATTGCAGGCTTGCATCAAATCAGTGTAGCAGTAGAGCCACGTTGAACGTTGAAATGCGCTTTAACTTGGGGGTAAATTTCACAACCCATCCCATAAAATAGGTTTTTTCCACTAAAATTCACATAAAAATGATAATTGCATAAAACCTCCCATAAAAGTTAAACACATGCCAAAAGATTTCAAATTTGCCAAACGAAATTGCAATGAGTGTGCAAGCCTCAGCCATAAGATTTCAAGGTCTGAAGAAATCTCTCTTTGGATAACAATCAGACAAAGTATTTGAAGAGATTAGAGACTTGGAGAGTTATTGTTGGGTTTTCAAAATAAAAGGTTAATGCCCACTTAACGGGAGGAGGTTTATTGTTGCTGCAAAACACCATAAACTACACCATTAATTGATTACATTTCATCTTTCCGATTAGTATAGAGAAATATAAAAGGTTAGGGACGAAAACAGATATAGTTCTAAAGTTAGGAATTTTTTCTTTTCGTATCTTTAAAATTTGAACTTTTATTCTTGATATCAACTAAGTTTTAAAATTCTCTTTTTACCTTGGGCTAATTTGGAAACTTGGCTTTTTTGAGAATTAGTGGTACAAACTAGGCTTTTATTATTATTCAATTAAGAAAGTGTACCCCGTTTTATTTTTAACCGTTCAAAGTTCAAACCCTCACCCCATCTTCTCCTTCTCTCCTCTCTTTTTCTCATTCGTTCCACATTCCAGATCTACACTTCTGGCAAGCGGATGGACCGCCTACTCTCCTCTTCTACGGTGAAAGTTCGGAAATAATGTTGCCGATGTTGTTGGTGGATAGGCCGGTGATTGAGTTGGACGGGGTCGGGGATCGGAGAGCAAGGAGAGGAGTGAATAACAATGGAGACCTGGTTTCGGTTCGGAAGCTCGTTGTTGCCTTCTAGCGGCTTCAGCCACCGAAGTTCGGTTCTGGTGGTGCTGCTGCTGATGCCGGACAAGAGCGTCACCAGTCGAAGAAGGAGGCCGATCGGTTAGGGTTTAAGGTGTGCTTGATGCCTCCCCTCCTTTTTCTTTAACTAAAACGTTACTTTGAAGATCTGAAATTCATCCTCGTTTTTATGCAAATGTGTTTTGTATTGTTTCCATCTTCCATTTCTCTCTCTGAATCATCAATTTTGTGGAATACTCTCGGTATTCAATTCAATTCTTCAAGTCTAAATTTAATACATTGCTGATGTACCTCCTTTTATAATAGGAAATAAATTACTTACTCTTGAAATCAAGCAACTAACGATAATCAGGGCTTGTGGGCTGCGGTTAGGGGTTGCAGTTGAGCAAAGTGGTGAATTAGGAAAAGTAACTAATACCTATTAATGATTAAAACTAAATCCTAAAACTAGAAATTAGTTAAAAAGAGTGCAGGAATGTATCACAATCTATTGAGTTTGTAAAATCTCGGTTCCAGTAATACCAATACTATTATTCTTAATTTGTTAAACTTTTCTCACCATACAGCTATGGTTTGCAACTGGACATTCTTCGTCAAGATTTCAAATCTGGTATGGAGGCTTTATTGAAGAATAATCCCATCAGAGCCATTTTTCTCGGTGTTCGAATTGGAGATCCGACTGCTGTATGAAATGCCTATAAAATTTGAATCTGGAAATATTAATTTGTTTTTTGTTTCCTTAATATAGGCATTGCTTGTGGGTTTTCAACTCGTGTTTCCTCACAAGTCCATTACCAAAGCTTCTTTCAATGAAAGTTGCAAAGATCATTTGTATTTGTGTTTCAGGTAGGTCAAGAGTAGTTTTCTCCTAGTTCCCCCGGATGGCCTCCTTTCATGAGAGTGAATCCCATATTGGATTGGTCATACAGGTAACTGAGTAGTTTCCAGTTAGTCCATAATAAAATTTATGGATTGTACTTTTGTCGTTTGAGATTATGTACTGCAAATAATGATGTAAAAACTGGTAACTAAGGTTCTGTTATGAACAAGTGAGGTTATACGTATATGTTTGTTGGAACTAATAAGTTTGATTGAGAATGATGTTTCTAACTTCCATTGCAGGGATGTTTGGGCCTTCCTTCTGAAATGCAAAGTTCCTTACTGCAGCCTTTATGATCAAGGGTTGGGATTCCTTACTGCAGCCTTCATAACAAAATTTCAGAATTTGAAGTGTACAGGCCTCATCAATTTGGCGGAATTTTGTTGCTTCAGGTTCTTATGCTGTGTAGGCGGGGGGGGATTCCTTCTGGTTTCTTATGCTGCGTAGGCGTTAGGTAGGTAAGAATGTGTACAGCTCATATGCTAATTTTTGGTATGAAATTCATACCAGAAACTTCTGAAATTTTGTGAATTTTCTGGTACGAGTTTTGGAATTTCTGGTACGAATTTCTGGTATGAAATTCATACCAAAAAACTCATACCAGACTTTTCTGGTATGTAAAATTCTTACCAGAAAATTTTGTTATGAGTTTTTTGGTATGAAAAATTTCTGGTATGTAGTTTTATGGTATGTAATTTTATGGTATGAAAATCCGGTGTAACAAAATTCTGGTATGACAAAATGTAATTTTATGGTATGTAACTTTATGGTATGTAGTTTTATGGTATGTAATTTTATGGTATGAAAATCTAGTTTAAAAAATTCTGGTATGATAAAATGTAATTTTATGGTATGTAATTTTATGGTATGAAACTTCTGGTATGAAATTTATGGTATGAAATTTCTGGTATTTAAATTATGGTATGAAAAATTATGGTATGAAAAATTATGGTATGAAATTTCTGGTACGAACTTTTCGTATGATAATTTCTGGTATGAAATTTCTGGTGTGAAATTTATGGTATGAAATTTATGGTATGAAATTTCTGGTATGAAATTTCTGGTATAAAAATTCTGGTATGTGAAATTCTGGTATGAGAAATTCCGGTATGAGAAATTTAGTCCAGAAAATAAAAAAGAAATAATAAATAAAAATAAGAAAAATAATAAATAAAAAAAACAAATTCAGTAATTAAAAATTAAAACTTATACTTATATAACAAATAACAAACATCATTTATTCCTTTCTTTCTAAATAGAAGGGTTAATAATTTTTACCTACTATTAAATGAAAGTGGTAAAAAATTTGGGGTACACTTTCTTAAACAAAAACTCAAAAAAGCCTAGTATGTCAAATTCTCCCTTTTACCTTTATGATTCTATTTATTTTCTCTTTATACCTATTCTTAATATATTACAATAAATTCATTATAAAATAAACAAAAATTTTAAAAATAAATTTAAAACTAGTAATTACCTCATTACTTTTTAAACTAATAAATTTATAATAAAATTATTTTTAAATATTTTTATAATTAAAAAGAGTAAAGTAACAAAAGATAATTTTTATTTTTGAACTAAAAAAAATAAAATTATTTATTTTTAATTTAAAATAAAATATATAAAATTAAATCAAAAATAAACTTTTTACAAAAATTTAAGAGGAAATTTAAGCATATAGTAATTTTTTTTGAAGTTAACTTTCCATGATTGATTTTAACTTGAAAATAAATAATATTATTTTTCTATGTTTATGATACACTTTTTCATACTCTTAAATTTAATAAAAAAACATATTTTTTTTAAATTTTCGAATTAATATAAATTATATAAATTAAAATTCAAAATAAATAAATTTTATTATATTTTTAAATGTAATGCCCCAAATTTTCAAAACTCGGGGAGCTAGTGGTTAGCACCTCACAATGGGTCCGACCTCAGATTGACAGCAACTTTAATAAGATCTTACAACAAGATACAAATAAAGAAAACCGAGATTCATAAAGCAATGGTTTAAATGATATGAATGTAACAACATGCGTCAACAACCAACAAGTACCTAAGATATTAGAAGTCTAACTGTATGTAACGCCCGAAATTTTTGGTTCCGTTTATGAGAGACGTTAGAAGCCTTGAGCAAGGATTACCGCCCTTGCGGCTTACAAGACCCTCGACCCCGGCTTGGACGTCCCGTGGGGGCGGTGACACGCTATTGCGAGAATTCAGTATCTTCTCGCCCAACCATTTTCATTCCCACCATTAAGCTTCGTCCTATTAATGAGTGGGAGTTTCATGTCTGGGGTCTTTTGGTTATCACACTCTTTTATGCAACCCATCTCTTCCTCTCTTATTTCCTTTTCACATTACTTTGTTTTCCTCTCTTCTTCCAAATCCTCACCTCCATTTCTATCCTCCATTCTTGCTCCATCGTCCTTTGAGGTTGCCACGTGAAGCTAGGACTGCAGAGACGTGCTATGGTAAGTTTCTCCTTCCTTCCTCTTCCTTCTTCTCCTTTCCTCTTCTCCATAACTCTTGATTGGATGATCTCCATGGATTCACACTCAAGGGCCTCTTCTTGTTCTTGCTTGTATGATGATGTGTCTAGACCTTGAAGGAAGGCTAAGACCTTGTGTTGGAAGCTAGAGGACGTCCATAACATCAAAGGAGACCTTAAGAAGGCGGCTGTGCAATTGAAGGACTCATGTGTATGTGTTATACAATTATGGGCGTATGAGAGGAATGACCCATGAAGGGTCGTGAGATAGCCGCTTAATAAATGTGCTTATGAGGATGTCAATAATTTTATGGAGTGACAAGCCAGCCTGGAGTGGGCGATAAGGATTTGATGTATATATACGCTCGGCAAGAGTTGAATATCCGCCAGGATGATAGGGTTGATTAAGGACTTCAATAAGGTGTTTTTGCAATTGTATCATCCGAGGAAGGTGAGTGTAGTCACCGATACCCTTAGTATGTGAATCCCTCGAGAGGAGGCAATAGCTTGACTTACGGTCCAATTTCAGTTGTAGAGGGATTTAGTATGAATGGAGATGGATAACCGGTTTACGGATTAACACATATCCTTGTCCAATTTGGGGAGAGGATACCTTATGTGTTATACAAATTGTAAGATGAATCGGGACATCATATGCTGTAGTGGTGAGGTGGGCTTAAGCCCGATACAACTAGGTACGAAGCCAATGTGCGACTTGCCATCAGGTCAAGTGTGAGCACTATATGATGGGATGAGGATTTCATCCATTTCCAGTTACGCAGTGGGAGTGGGAGGATATCTTCGTATATATTATTACCAGTTTTAGACCGAGTAAAGGCTGTGAGGCAATTGGGATTGTCGTAGATTAATTGACAAGATCGCGCATTTTATAACTGTTTGGGAAACGTGGCCAATGAGTCGGCTAGTGAAGAAATTCACTATGTTAAAAGTAAAATTTCGTGGATGCCAGATTGGGGACAAGTGTGATCAGAACACTTCCCTTTGTTTAAGTTTTCGTATCATTATCGTTCTCAGGCGTCGTTTGGAATGGCCTTTGTGAGACATTATATGGGTGGATATGTCATGCACCGTGGTGTAGGGATTAACCGAGTAGTAATGGTAGGATAGCCTTGAGCAGATATGTGATGACATCGCTCTGGTAACGATGATCCAAGAGCGGATGCTAGCCGCGCTGAGTTGCTAGCAGGCGTGTACAAATAGGAGGCACATGCCTCGAGAGTTCAAATATGAAGCAAGCCTACTAGAGTGTATCACTGACGCAAGACGTAAGACGTTTTTGGGTGCTAAAAAGGGAGTTGAGTTCCGTTACATCGGACCTTTTTGAGATCTTGGCACGAGTTGGAAAATTGGTTTATAGGTTGGCGTTGCCACCGAGAAGTAGAAAGTGTTCATCAACATTTCATGTGTATCAGCCAAGGGAGTACGCACATCACTTGAGATGCGTTGTCAGTCATGACAATCTAGTGGAAAAGACGGGGAGCCTATGAGACTACTTGTGAGATGGAGGATAGTATCCTTGGTGGAATTTTACGCTGAGCTAGTAAAATTGACATGATCGATGAGTTATACTTATGTGCATGTGTGATGTTATGTGTAGTTAAGCCTGTGCGGGATTCTGTGTTTGATCTGTATGATCCTGATGTGTTAGTTTGAGTATATCATGTGTGTAGATAGAAGGATTATGCCTTCATGTTCCGAGTGCATGTCTCCATTGAGACCGAGAGGATTAGCGTTTGTTTAAGTTTCGGGACAAAATTTATTTTGAGGGATATCTGATGTAACGCCCGGAATTTTTGGTTACGTTTATGAGAGACGTTAGAAGCCTTGATCAAGGACTACCGCCCTTGCGGCTTAGAAGGCCCTCGACCGCGGCTTGGACGTCATGCGGGGGCGTTGACACGCTATTGCGAGAATTCAGTATCTTCTCGCCGAACCTTTCACATTCCTACCATTGAGCTTCGTCTTATTAATAAGTGGGAGTTTCATGTATGGGGTTTTTCGGTTATCCCACTCTTTTATGCAGCCATTTCTTCCTCTCTCATTTCCTTTTCACGTTACTTTGTTTTCCTCTCTTCTTCCAAATCCTCACCTCCATTTCCATCCTCCATTCTTGCTCCATCGTCCTTTGAGGTTGCCACGTGAAGCTAGGACTGCAGAGACGTGCTAGGGTAAGTTTCTCCTTCCTTCCTCTTCCTTCTTCTCCATAACTCTTGATTGGAAGATCTCCATGGATTCATACTCAAGGGCCTCTTCTTGTTCTTGCTTATGTGATGATGTATCTAGACCTTGAAGGAAGGCTAAGACCTTGTGTTGGAAGCTATAGGACATCCATAGCATCAAAGGAGACCTTAAGAAGACGGTTGTGCAATCGAAGGACTCAAGAGGTGACGTTTTTGGACAGCAGCCGCAGGGTCGGGTCCAGACTTGGGTAAGTTGGACTCCTCCTTTGTTGCTGAATTTCGAATATGTTACAATTGGTATTATAAAGTATAATATACTTAAATTTGAGAGTATTCCGAGTTATAGTTTAGGAGATATGATTCTCTAAAGTTGGTTCCTCATGCAGTTTTGAGAACAGTGTTGAATATTTTAAGTTTGTGAAAAAAACTGCTTGGGATGCAGTTTTGTGGAACATATTTGATTGGGTTATATTCCTTGGTTAGACTTGAATTTTGGATATGTTATAGTTAGGATTGCATGGTAGAATATATCAAAATTTGAGAGGATTACATCGAGAGGTTTAGTAGTTATGATTTTTCAAAGTCGAGGCTGTAAGTAGTTTTCTGATTGGTTGCTGAAATATTCTGAGTGTTAGAAAAACTACTTGTGATGCAGTTTGTGAGGTAGATTTGGATGGGTTATTGACCTCTGTTGATCTTGATTTTTGGATATGTTGTTGATGGATATACATAGGAGCATGTGGTAAAAGTTGAGAACGATCCGTTTGTTTAATCCATATTTAGGATGTTCCGAATTTGGGCATAAGTATAGTTTGGTTTAGAAGAGTTGTGTTAGGTTTTAAGTGTCGATCTATCTTATGCGTTTATGTTCTTGTTAGGATGTTGAACCTAGAAGTCTAAGGACTTCTAGTTGACTAGAGTGATGTTTTTCTTGTGAGGATGTTGAGCCTAGAAGTCTAAGGACTTCTAGTTGACTAGAGTGATGTTGTTCTTGAGAGGATGTTGAGTCTAGAAGTCTAAGGACTTCTAGTTGACTAGAGTGTTGTTGTTCTTGAGAGGATGTTGAGACTGGAAGTCTAAGGACTTCTAGCTGACTAAAGTGTTGTTTGATCCGTGTGCCTTGTGTTGAACAGGCGTTGCGTGTTTTCCCACGGGAGGTTGAGAGAGTTCGATTGGGTTTCGCGTTGGGAATGGTAAGTCTACGGACTTACTTAGCTGACTTCTTTGTATTAGCGTATTGTGTTTTGGTGGCATGTGTTAGTCATGTTAAACAACGAAACCGAAATAGGACGACCTATATATATTACGTAATTGGCCCAAGTGTATGATAACGGGCGGTGACATCACTGTCTAGCTCTTGCGAGAGCTAGGAGGTTCTCTACGACTAGACTAGGCAGGTAGACGGTCAGATGCATTACTAGCATTCCTTGCTGGTAAATGGGGACGGAGGCGAGGTTTGTGAATCCCTCGTGTCACATAAATAAGTATCATTAGTAAAGGATATGACTTAAACAAAGATAATAAATTGACTTGAGTGTTGCATGTTGAATGTGTTCATTATGTGTTTATGTGCCTTTACCTTTATTCTAATGCATAGAATGTTTAACTAACGTATTTATACCGCTTTTAGATGCCTTGCAGGTTAGGGAGGCGATCGAGTGATCCGGAGGTAGTGAGCAGCCGGGGTTCCGTACATTATATGACGGAATCAGTTATCTTTTTATTATTACTATTTCAGACGTTGTCTTGTTGTTTGTGTTAAGAACTCGGCTGGGATTATGTTTTACAGTTGTATTTCCGATACTCATCATGCATTAAAACTTTTTCCATTTAGCTTTTATTTGTGCCGTGTTGTAAGGTCCGGTGAAGTTGTTGCCAGGCTAAGGGTCGGGACCCATTGTGAGGTCCTAGCCCGTAACATCCCGAGTCTATCAGATTTGGGGTGTTACACTGTCATCATATTCTAAAGGAAACATCAATATAAAAACCCCAACCCTATTTTAGGTAGTACGGAGACCCGACTGACAACTACTTCTGGATCACTCAGCTGCTACTCTAACATGTGGTAAGTCTAAACAACAAAATATCAACAATTAGCTAGCTATCTAAACATTAGACAAATGAAAATAGCACACAGACACAATAGCAAAACTAAACACACATCATGCTTTAAGAGAATCCATTTTTATTATCTTTATTTAGGTCATTCACTCTTACTAATGATACTTAATTTGTGAAACGAGGGATTCCCAAACCTCGCTTCCGCCCCCGTGTAACCATCAAGAATGGATCCGATGCACCTCACCTTGTACATGTATGGTCTGGGTATAGAGAACCTCCCAGTCTCATGTTAGAGCTTGACAGTGATGTCACCGCCCGTTATACATACACTTGGGCCATAAAAATAATAAAGGTCGTCCTATACACGTTATAATTATTAAACAAATAACACACACCACTATCGTCATTCAGCTAACATCTAGAAACTAGCTAAGTAAGTCGCAAGGACTTACCTGAATCAAATCTCAATTCTCGTAATATCAACTCGGTCTCCAACCGTAGAAACTCAATCGCCTGTCATAAGAGACAAGTAGATCAATAATGTATATCGCTTTCTTAGAAGTCTCCAACTTCTAAGATAATTAGGTCTATCATAGGAGAATTTACAAAAATACCCTCATAAGGGTAAAAAGATAATTTTACCCATGGGTCTCAAAATCCCAGAAATATTCTTAGAATGTTTCTAAAACTTCCTATGAAGCCCACAACCACAATCCAACACTCACAAGAAAGATCTAGCTAAGTTGGAAGATTTTCCCCATTTTTGGCTTTCTTGAAAACTCGCTAAGGTCCTACTTTGACCTAGCCAAAGACACTCTTACAAAATTCCAAAAATTCAAAATAAAATATATAAACCTCTTATGCTATATATTCTACTCATAAGAATAAATAACTCTCCAAAACAATCCATAACTCTTATACCAAAAATTCCCCAAGTTGGCTCCTCAACATAGTTCTTCCATACTTAGTCATATTTCCCACTTTTATAAAAGTTGTCCAACTGCCCTACTTTGGAACCATATAACTTCTAATCCGACCGTTGCAACATTCTGAAATTTTAACACATTAAATTAAAAATATCTACCTACAACATATCAAAAATTCAACGGTGGATGATCGATCTAAGACATCAAAACTAGACCCTAAAGTCAGCATGTCAAGGCTGAAAAGCAAGGTATGCAGGAGGTCTCAACTTCGATTCTCTCGGTCAACATATGCTTCCATTAACTCTACCCATAGGTCTCTAGTTCGAATCCCACATATCACAAAATTCTGCATAAACCTTATCCAAACATCATAGGTTCGACTCTTAGTGCAATCACCAGCATATACACACATAAGACATCATCTCCCTAATATACATGATGAACATAGGAGGCTCGACTTCACATACCGGACTGCAATAAGGAGGAGGGAACGTTTGCTATTGGTGCCGATCGGCACCACAAAACTCTAGAATCGATGTGCTCGGCGGTGGAGTAAAGCGACGGGGCCGACGCCTTTTATAGTGGGCTCGACTCGGCTTCACCGCTGCAGTGGTTGGGAGGCTCAACCTCGTCTCATTGTTGACATTAGATTAGGCCGAGATTGGAGACGGAAGAAGCATAAAAAGGTAGGGGAAGCAAGGGTGGCTCACCTCGGTTATGTACCTACAGGCTCGCACGCTGGGCTGGGTTTCAACAACGAGAGTCACTCATCAACGAATCAAAAATCTCGGGAGAAATGGAGATTATTTAAGGTCGGACTCACCTCGGCTCGAAACGTCGTCGATGGCGACCGACGAAGAAGAGATCGTTCCACAGGGGTGGATCAACGTGTTGGCGAAGATGGCGCTGCTACGGTCCGTTGCGCTTGGGGTAGACAGTGGACTCCTTGCTCTGCTTGACACCCTTGTTGTGACGACGATGGACTAGAAGGAAGTCGCTTCCCGTGCGTTTGTTGGCCAACAAAGTGCTGCGTACCGTCGATTAGACTGCTGCTACGCTGAAGAAGATGACCGACTGCACTCGAGGAAGGTGGGAGAGAAGGTGTTACCAGGTTACGTGTGAAGTCCGTGCAAGCGAAACGTTCACTGGTACCATTAAGGAAAGGTATCGGTTTGTCGAGGGGAGATGCGGAATTGGCGTATCTGGGAGAGAAGAAGATCTGCCGCTTACGATATTTAATTAAAAGTAGTTGAAGTCATTCCCTTGATGGGCTCAGCGTGAGGTGGAGAAGAAGGATCCTAGCTTGTCACTTAGTTGGAAAGAAGGGCCGGTTGAAGGAAGAAAGGGAAGTAGGCCACCAGGCCCGCTGAAGAAAAAATACCCAGAATGGAGAGAACAAGTTGTGTGGTTGCTAGTTAGTTTTGTTAATAATATGGCAACTTGTTCCGTTTCGATAAAATTTATAGATTCGGTGCGAATATCTGAAATAAATTTTCGGGGTTTTACATTAAAATTCTGGACTCTTAATAAAATTTTTTAAATTTTTTATAACTTAAATATATATATATATATTTTGATTCGAAAGTAAATATTAAAAAAAATATTTTGATTCAAAAATAAAAAATATTTTTATTTCAAAAAATAAAAACAAGTATATAAAAAATTATTCTATTTTAAATTTATTAATTTAAATTTAATGAGGTAATAATTTGTTTTAATTTATTTTGCTGATTTTTATTATTTTATAATGAATTTTTAGTGTAATATATTAAGAATGGGTATAGAGAGGGAACAAATAAAATCATAAGGGTACCAAGATAAATTTTGAAACTTAGTGGATATCAAGAGAAAAAGTCCCAACTTTGAGGGCACCAAAAGGAAAAACTTTATATCTATTAAAGTATGAGCTTTTTCTACTATGTGTTGATGTCATGTTTCACAAAGCCCCAAAAATATTTTCATAAAGTAAATTTTAATTGTTAATATAAATTGAATAATTCCAAAAAAAAGTATCTAAAATCTAAGTATCAAGTAATGCATCGGAAGTTAAAATTTAGGTAATTATTGATTGATAATTGTTTTTAGTTTTTGTTAACTATATCTAAAGAGTGCATCAAAAGCTTTTCTAATTTGTTAGAATATCTTCAGTTGATTTGTTTGAAACTGAAATAAGATATGCATATCAACTTGATCGATCATATTCTCATGATTACAAGTTTATTGTTATATATACATATATAGCGAACGTAAGAGGTAGACGACATTGACATTCATCTTCTTTTGTTGGCTTTTTTTTTCCTGATATCGTCCTCTCTACGATCAGTTCCTCATTCCGTCAGATTGATATTGTCATGATTACACATTTGATAACTCCACCTTGATGAATATTGTTATAAAATGTTTTGGAGGAATGGTGGAAGACAATACATAAGGTTGTTACGATTAACAAATATCGTTTATTATTATATACATAGATATTCTTGGATATGTTTGTTTTTGGATTTTTGCAGGTTCAAAACAACCAACTTACAAGATCTTCAAACGACTATAAGCGTATCTGTTAGTTGAAGATTGCATAAAGATTTCGAACATTCAAAACGGCCACAAACAATGAGAAGCTAACGTGAATATTTCGTGGGTTATCTTCCTATCTCCAAAATGGACAAAAGATTTTCAACAACCAAGATTCCGTGGAACGGCCAAGATTGCATGAAGATTTGGTGGAACGACTAACAAACAAGAAAATCCTTCTAAACAGAAGGATCTATAAAAGGATCAAGCAAGTAGTGATGAGACACATAACACGTGCATCTACATACAAGCTTTCTTCACTGCAATCGACTTTCTTACTCTCAGTTGCTACTTGTTTTAGTTTTGTTGAGAGAGTGAGAAAAACACAAAGAGCGATATAGGTTTATGGAGACGTAGGTTGTTAGAAGCCGAACTTCAGAAACATATCGCGTGTTGATCTTGATTTTATTTCCGCACTTTATTTTATTGTTTGAAATCGTGACTAACAATTTTTAACGGTTTGAGTCAAGACCTTGAGTTACTTTCAGCTTCTCATATTTCAAAGCCAAGATCTCGAGTTTCAAGACCTCGAGATTCATTTCAAGGCCTTGACACGTGACTGCAAAAAATTTCTCATACTCTATTCAATCCCCTATAGAGTATCTCTTTCCTTAATCAATCTCCTATTTCGTTCTTCAATCGGTATCAGAGCTAGACTCACGTTTATTTGATTTAACCATTTGCGAGATTAATCATGAGCATTATAGGTGATGGAGGATTCGCACAAGGAAGATCCACCATTCGTCCACCACTTTTCTGTTGAAACAACTTTGCACACTAGAGATCTCTAATTTAAATGTTTGTTATTGATTAGGATTTGGAACTCTAGGACATCATCAAGAAAGATCCAAAATAACCAACCACAACTAATGCTGTTGGAGTCACTGTTCCTAAAAGTGAGGATGAATACACTCAAATTGATTTGGAGAATGTGGTTAAGAAACTACAAAGCTATGAATTTGCTTTATTATGGATTGGATGCAAATCAGTTCAATCGCGTCTAATCGTACAAAAGTGCAAAAGAAATATGAGACAAACTAGTCGTAACATACAAAGGAGCAAGCCAAGTAAAGGAGTCCAATATCAACATATTCCTAAGGCAGTACGAGCTTTTCAAGTTGACACCCAACGAGACTGTAAAGGAAATGTTCACAAGATTCACTCAAATTGTGAATAACCTAGTCTCTCTTGGCAAAGTTTACACAAACGAGGAGAAAGTCAAAAAAGTCTTGAGAAGTCTACCCAAGCTGAGATGGGGACCAAAGGTGATTGACATTGAGGAAACACAGGATCTAAGAACTCTACCCCTTGAGGCTTTGATGATCTACTTGGAAAGTTTATCACTAATGAAATGGTCCTTAATGTATAAGATGGTGAAGTATCCTCAAGTGTGAAGAATTTGACTTTAAAATCCAAAAAGGAGGATAATCCATCAGAGGATGATGAAAGTAAGGATGGCGAAGAAGATCCCTTTGCTTTGATTACAAGAAGACTTGCTCGAATTCTGAAGATTAAAAAACAATTTCAAATAAAGAGTATCCTTGATCATCAAAGTACAAACGTAAGCATTCTAACCCTAGCAAAAATCAAAGGTACTAACGTGCTTTGAATGTGGAGAAATAAATCATCTAGTAAAGGAGTGTCCACAAAAGAAAAGGAACAACCATCGGAAAAATGACCGAAAGAAGAAAGCTAAGGTTGCCTCATGGAGTGACTCTGATTCCACTAGTGAACTAGACTCTGAAAAAAAATAATTTCTAGCCCTATTGTAGTACTTTCTGAATTCCTGCTTAACTTGATTATAAATGAAGAGAATTACATCCTTGAGACTAATTCCTTGAAAGATGAGCTGATGGAACAAGAGAAGAGCATGAATGATATGTCACTAGAAATGAAAAATCTCAAAACTTCACAAGCAACCCTTGACAATAAAGTCAAGGCCTTGGAATAAGAAAATACGGTTCTAAAGCAAAACATGTTTTCTCTTCCTCACCATAATAGTGAATTAGAGAAAGAAAAGATTCAGTTGACTGAGAGTGCAGAGACCAGCAAGCCGTATGTAACACCCCAAATTCGGAGAACTCGAGGAGCTACTGGTTAGGACCTCACAATGGGTCCCGACCTTAGTTTGACAACAATTTTACTAGGATCTTACAACAAGGCACAAAAGTATTTAAAACATTCGAAAACTTTAAACAATATATACATGAAGAATATGTATCAACCTTACAAAGCAAAGGTAATTAAACGACGCATATGAAGAATAGAAGACATCCCCGTCCCCAACTAAATGAGTACGTGGACCCGACTGACCATTCCCTCCGGATCTCTCTATAACTGTCTTAACCTGCAAGGCATCTACAAGTGGTATAAAACCGTTAGCTAACATTCTATGCATAAGTATAAAGGTAAAAGCACAAACACACACATACACAATCAACATGCAACACTGAATCCTTTTATTATCTTTAATTAGGTGATAGATTATTACTAATGATACTTATTTTGTGACATGAGGGATTCCCAAACCTCGCCCCTGTCCCCGTTTACTAACACGGAATGATACTAATGCATTTGACCGTCTACCTGACTGGGCTAGTCGCAGGGAACCTCCTAGACTCTCGCAAGAGCTAGGCAGATGATGTCACGACCCGTTGTCATACACTTGGGTCAATTACGTAAATAATAAAGTCGGCCTAATCCGGTTTCGTTATTTATCATAACTAACAAACACCACTCATACACATTACACTCATACAAGAAGCCAACTAAGTAAGTCCATGGACTTACCTGAATTAGATCTCGACTTTTTAATTCGCAAATCGATCTGTACAGTAGGAATTCAGTGGCCTGTCAAAGGAGGCAAGTGTGTCAGCACACTTTCTAGGTGATTAGAAGTCTAAGACTTCTAAGATAGTAGGTCTTAATAGAAAGGAATTGATTACAATATTAATTTATGGTAAAATGACTATTTTACCCTTGGTCTCGAAACTTCCAAAAATTCCCTAATTCATGCCTAAACTCTTATTTGAGACTAAAGAGTCATATTCTAACTTCTAAAGATGAGTTTGGTTACAAACAGGCAATTTACCCATTTCCCTATTTTCGGAAGGATCGTTAAGGTCCAACTTCGGCTTCAAATATAAAATTCGAATAATCGTATAAAAATTCCGAAATAATTCCCTAGATCATCTATGATATCTTATCTACACCTAGGAGCAAGAATTTCTTAAAACTATTCAACCATCACTTCTACAAAAATTTCCAAAGTTGATTACAACACTTAACAAACAACACATTGTCTTAACTTTGAAAAAAATCATAACTCCTAAACCGTTCGCTGGATTTATCCCAAATTTTGATATGTTCTAATATAAAATCATATCTATACTATATCCAAAATTCAACAGCAAAGGAGATCAAAAGCCTATTCAAAACCATCCCACAAAACTGCATCACATGCTGTTTTTATCAACACTCAGCACACTTATAAAAACTACATGAGGAGTCAACTTTGCAACATCATAACTCTCAAACCGTAACTCCGATTCTTTCCAAATTTTAGTATGATCTACAATGTACTACTGAATACAACATATCCAAAATTCAGCAACAAAGGAGGAGTATAACTTACTCATATCTTGACCTGAAGTTGACTGTTTTTCACTTCCGAAAACTCAGAAAAATGCATGAATCTGTACAGCTCTCGTATAGTTGTTCTGAGTAGGTTTAAAGACGAAAACTGCTCCATGTTAGGCAAGGAAAGGTGGACTAAAGTATAGTGTAGCAAGGGTACAAGCCTTACCCGATTCCGAGACTCGAAGGCACGGGAAATACAACACCAAGGCTGCTGCGGATCGCATCTGGGCTGCTCGGTATCCAAGGTCTGCTGGATCGACAGAAGAGAAGCAGCCCACTGGTGCTGTGTTTGAGGTCGCCAGATGGAGGAGCCCCCATTCCTGGGTGCCTGTTTGGGTCGACAGAAGAAGGAGCCGCCATAGATATCCTGGTTGCTGTTCGTGAGTAGGTAGAACATGCTGCTTCTGCTGTTGATGAAGACGACCCCTGCACCACTGTCTATCCCGAAGAGGAGAAGTGTTGGCACGCTCCGTGTCTACAGATGGCCTGAACGGTTGATGCGTGCAAGGCGTGTAGAGGGAGGCAGTGAGCGAGGTGAACATTGGTCTGCTGAGCGCCGGCTGCGAGTCCTAGTGCTCCCCGGTTTTGCGCATGAAAGGAGAGGCGGACAAGCTTGATCTGGTGAGAATGGAAGGTATCAGAAGAGGGAGCACGAGGAGGCGTGATCTACGGGAGTTACGACCTTTGAGATGTCCAGAACGTGTGTGCTCTTGGGCTGGAGGAGAATGCTGCGCTGCTTGTAGGAAGGGAGAGTTACTGCAGGGCATGTAAGCAGGGTTGTCATGGGCTGCGGCTGGGCCTGTACAAGAAGTCCGGAAATGGGTCACAAGCAAGGAAGGAAGAGAAGGTGGGCTGTGGTTGTGTGGGCTGAAGATCATAGGCAAAAGGTTGGGCTGAAGCTGTTTCAAACCCGCCAGCAAGAGCTAAGGTAAGGGCTGGAAAAAAAATCCAATTAAGAAACAATGGGTTGAAACAAGGCAAGAATTAAGTGGGCTGAAAGTTTGTCAAAACTTGTCAAAACTCGCCATGGCTTTGTCAGGCCCATGCATGACTTCGTCACAGAGTTGTCGGGCTTCGTCATGACCTCGTTTAAGCTCTGTCATGGTCTCGTCACAGATTTGTCCCAGTCTCGTCTCAGCCTTGTCATGATCTCGTCTAAAGTCATCGTTAAGGATTAATTATAAGAATTAGGGTTTGATATATTTCTATCATTTTATGTGAATTAAATTCTACATTAAATGATAAATAATTTTAAGAATTAGGGTTTGATATAATTCTATCATTTTATGTGAATTAAATTCTACATAAAATGATAAATAATTTTAAGAATTAGGGTTTGATATAATTCTATCATTTTATGTGAATTAAATTCTACATAAAATGATAAAATTTGTGAAGAAATAAATACTAGATAGAATGGGAACCGTCAACGGCTCGAAGTCCGAATTGATTCGGAATTAAACAAAAATAAAAAATTCCGGATATTACATCAGTACCCCCTTAAAATAAGTTTCGTCCCGAAACTTAGAACAAGGTACTTAATTAAACTACTTCCATAAATAAACTGGTATGTCCTAGTCTCACTAAATTTTTATTCATTTCCTAAACTTCCATAAATAAACTGGTATGTCCTACTTCCATGAAAAAAAAAACTAGTCGTTACATCAGATCCCCCTCAAAATAAGTTTCGTCCCGAAACTTAGGGTAAGACAATCATGATCGGCCTTTAAGGCACCATATGGGTGTGTTTGATCACTACACAAAAGTTTCGTCGTTTCCACATCTAAGTTTCCCGCACATCAAGATTACCGAAAACACACATCACAGACTAAACACTCAATCATGAAATAAACAAGCAGTCAAACAATATCACACATACAAGGTCAAGCCCTAACTCTTCACTCCCGAGGTTACAACTATCGCTACATAGGTCTTTGAAATGTTACATCTCTTACTATCGCCAATACCTTAGGTAGCCTTATCGGCTTTTCTTAAAACCACTGAATCTTAAATCATTTTAGGATATCTTACCGGTATTATCCGGCTCAACTGTCTGATCCTCTAATTTGATGACCTAACTCGTGTGTGGTAGGTATATCTCCAACTGAAATTTTCAAACTCAGTTCCCAAACTTAGTCTCCGTGGAAAACTGAAGCTACACTCTCCAATAGGGTGAGGAATACTAGTCCATCAGTCACTTCTAACCCGCTTTAAAACTTCAAATGGTTGCCTCACACAACTCACTTCCAAATCCTTTGATGACCCTACGGAAACTAATCTATTCAACTTTCTTCCCTTCGTTATGACCACTTGCTTCTGGCCTTCTGAAAAGGTTCTGACTACCCACTCAGGCCAAAGGTCTTTGACATCCACCAACACATACCAAGTGCCCAATGCTCTTCGTATCACGACCCACTTGGTCTTGTATTTTAATATTACTCAGTCATCATGTTCCTCAGGTACGGAATAATCACCGTTACCCTTTTCAGGTCTAACACTCGAGACAACTAAAAATCAAATCTAGTGGTCATCCTCTTTGTTCACCTGGCATTATTATATTATTTACAGATCTCTCATATATCGTTTGCTCAAACTTAGGTTTATCACGCATTTTCCAAGATCTTAAGTGACCTAGAATACGTCCGGAATGACGGTATTAGACACAAAGTGATCTCCTATCACCGTTATTTGATCATGACTACTCAATAATTGTTAACATACCATCAGCAGTGCACTCTTTTCTCCACCATGGTTATCAGACCGATAATATCCCTCTGACTCAAAACGCAACTAGGCTCTGTTCCGATATAATATTACACATAAAATCTACTCCGAGATTATGCTTTCTTAAGCACATTAGCTAGGTTGCAAGTATGCTCTTGTCGCTTCTCTTTCTTATGTATCTTCGACTCAAGATGGTAGTTACTCACTTTGAGCTTTCTAGTGCAGGCCATGCACAATACTTTTATTACATCGTTAATTCTTTCCTCAATCCATCAAGAAAACTCACTCTAGTATAGTCCGTTACGTATTGGATTTCGAACTAGTTATCTGACCACATCTGACAAGCTGTCCTTATTCACTTGAATCCATATTAAGGTACTAATCTCCTTCTATAACCTCTTACATGCACATACTTTCCCGTCTATCTTGATGGTGATAAAATTCTTCCACCAAATTATAGTCGCTCCGCATAGCCCATCTCATGTTTGTTCTCATCAAAACGCATTCCCCAACTACCATCATCTTGACCTCGACATTTTTTTTTCTGTACCATTGCTTCCAGCTCTGTGGGTTAGGTCCCACCACGCTTCCGCTGTGCTACTCTGATAATTCTGTTGTCACTCATTAATCATAAGGACATTTTCTATGAGTCCCAAGTGATTAACTTCAAACTCTTTCTTCCAATTATACCATAAGTCCTAACCGGATGAAGTACCAAGTACCTTCCTTAATTGCCTTAAGAAAATAAAACAACGATTGAAAAACAACTCCTTTCGCTTACTTTTTTAATTCTTCTACCACGGATCCAAACTTCCTGACTTGACCAGAGTTTAATCTGAACTAGCCAAGAAGTAACCCTTAAAACGTTTCTCTTTATTCCTTTAATTCATCCAAGAAGGTTGTCGTTGCCTACTTGAAGAAATCTTCTAAGGCGTCGGTAAAGCTACTCCATAGATCCACAGTCACAAACATCTCTTCTTAACGGCACATAACTCGTCAATACCAAACATTACTTGCACGTCCTTGGTTGACATCGGTCAGTCTATAATTGACTTATCTCAATTTCATACCTCTACTGGTATTAAACTTTTGGTGCACATCACCTACTTGATTAATCCTTCTATCCTTCTTTAGTTCGTCTTATCTTTCACTCTTCTACTTCCTTTGGGACAACTCTCTTTCTCAAGTCTCACTATGCCATTCGCCTGACGTCAAAAGTCGTTCCTAACACTCCACGATAGATGGTAAGCGTCTTGTAGTTCTGATGACTTTTAATTACCTCCCAATTGTAGTCCCTTTACAAGGACCGTCTGTGTTGATGGCTTAGGTCCCGTGATAATTCGGGTTACCCTGGACTCTCGAGTCTAGCAAGGCCGTTCTCCCATACACATTTCTTCACTGATGTTGGTGGTAATATCGCCTTCATGAAACTCCATTGACCCTGCTAAAGGCTTCCATTCTTTGGATATTGGCGTCTCGATTTCTTTCAAACTTCTTATATCTCTAAGGAGGTCAAAACCTCCCCACACTTGTGGGGTCTGCCTTTCCGCTTTTACACTCAATTGTAGGTCTTCATTTCGTGCACCTTAGATTCTCATACCCGGATTGACACTATGTCTCTTCTGGTTTCTTATGCCCATAATGGTCTATGGGGCATCCGCCCCGATTGTAATGTCCTTGATTCCGCAATCTTGGTTGTACTAAATTCTACTTGTCCTGTTCCAATATTATTATCTCTACTCCGCACTCTTGTAGTATCGTTCATGGTTCTTCTAATTCCGTCTCTCGGCCTCGTATGCCCGGGTTCCTTGTACGACCTTCTATTCCTTCTAACTTAACTACCTCAGGGATTTCTTCCTCATCTAATTGTGCATGTGGTAAAAATTATCTTCACAACTTTACTTCCTTGCTCACTTGTTCTTTGGATAATTTGTAAGGATCACCAAGCAGCCTACCCGAGTACAATACTCAATTCAAGGTCCGATTCCATTGCCTCGTGTTGGAGATTCTTCATGTCCGCATTTGATTTATCATGAGGCGATAATCGCTTCGTGATATCACGACTAAAGGATATAAAATATCCTTTAGGATACTAACAAACTAAGCATGCACATGTATATAACATATAATAAGAAACATCATAAAAAGTCTATATACTAACTCCTATCGATCCAAGTTGCAGAGATCCACGGAGAGCGATGGTGGTTCGACGTACTACTAACCCAACAACCCGACTATGCGTGTGTGTAAAAACAGAAATCCGTTTTGAAAATTTTAGAACCCTTTCGGATTCTAGTTATTCTATACATTCGGTCTTTTAGAAGATTTCTAGTGCCATTGTTGCCAACTTAGAGCTCTGATACCATATTGTAAAACCCCAAATTCTGAGAACTCGGGGAGCTACTGGTTAGGACCTCAAAATTGGGTCCCGTCCTTAGTTTGACAACAATTTTACTAGGATCTTACAACAAGGCACAAAAGTATTTAAAACATTCGAAAACTTTAAACAATATATACATGAAGAATATGTATCAGCCTTACAAAGCAAAGGTAATTAAACGACGCATATGAAGAATAGAAGACATCCCCGTCCCCAACTAAATGAGTACGTGGACCCGGCTGACCATTCCCTCCGGATCTCTCTACAACTGACTTAACATGAAAGGCATCTACAAGCGGTATAAAACCGTTAGCTAACATTCTATGCATAACTATAAAGGTAAAAACACAAACACACACATACACAATCAACAAGCAACACTGAATCCTTTTATTATCTTTAATTAGGTGATAGGTTTTTACTAATGATACTTATTTTGTGACACGAGGAATTCCCAAACCTCGCCCCTGTCCCCGTTTACCAACGCGGAATGGCACTAATGCATTTGACCGTCTACCTGACTGGGCTGGCCGCATGGAACCTCCTAGACTCTCGCAAGAGCTAGGCAGATGATGTCACGACCCGTTGTCATACACTTGGGTCAATTACGTAAATAATAAAGTTGGCCTAATCCGGTTTCATTATTTATCATAACTAACAAACACCACTCATACACATTACACTCATACAAGAAGCCAGCTAAGTAAGTCCGTGGACTTACCTGAATTAGATCTCGACTTTCTAATTCGAAAATCGATCTGTATAGTAGGAATTCAGTGGCCTGTCAAAGAAGGCAAGTGTGTCAGCACACTTTCTAGGTGATTAGAAGTCTAAGACTTCTAAGATAGTAGGTCTTAATAGAACGGAATTGATTACAGTATTAATTTATGGTAAAATGACTATTTTACCCTTGGTCTCGAAACTTCCAAAAATTCCCTAATTCATGCCTAAACTCTTATTTGAGACTAAAGAGTCATATTCTAACTCCTAAAGATGAGTTTGGTTACAAACTCGCAATTTACCCATTTCCCTATTTTCGGAAAGATCGTTAAGGTCCAACTTCGGCTTCAAATATAAAATTCGAATAATCTTATAAAAATTCCGAAATAATTCCTTAGATCATCTATGATATCTCATCTACACCTAGGAGCAAGAATTTCTTAAAACTGTTCAACCATCACTTCTACAAAAATTTCCAAAGTTGGTTACAACACTTAACAAACAACACATTGTCTTAACTTTCAAAAAAATCATAACTCCTAAACCGTTCGCTGGATTTATCCCAAATTTTGATATGTTCTACTATAAAATCTTATCTATACTATATCCAAAATTCAGCAGCAAAGGAGATGAAAATCCTATTCAAAACCATCCCACAAAACTGCATCACATGCTGTTTTTATCAACACTCAGCACACTTATAAAAACTGCATGAGGAGTCAACTTTGCAACATCATAACTCTCAAACCGTAACTCCGATTCTTTCCAAATTTTAGTATGATCTACTATGTACTACTGAATACAACATATCCAAAATTCAGTAACAAAGGAGGAGTATAACTTACTTATATCTTGAGCTGAAGTTGACTGTTTTTCACTTCCGAAAACTCAAAAAAAATGGATGAATCTGTACAGCTCTCGTATAGTTGTTCTGAGTAGGTTTAAAGACGAAAACTGGTCCATGTTAGGCAAGGAAAGGTGGGCTAAAGTATAGTGTAGCAAGGGTACAAGCCTTACCCGATTCCGAGACTCGAAGGCACGGGAAATACAACACCAAGGCTGCTGCGGATCGCATCTGGGCTGCTCGGTATCCAAGGTCTGCTGGATCGACAGAAGAGAAGCAGCCCGCTGGTGCTGTGTTTGAGGTCGCCAGAAGGAGGAGCCCCCATTCCTGGGTGCCTGTTTGGGTCGACAGAAGGAGGAGCCGCCATAGATATCCTGGTTGCTGTTCATGAGTAGGTAGAACATGCTGCTTCTGCTGTTGATGAAGACGACCCCTGCACCACTGTCTATCCCGAAGAGGAGAAGTGTTGGCACGCTCCGTGTCTACAGGTGGCCTGAATGGTTGATGCGTGCAAGGCGTGCAGAGGGAGGCAGTGAGCGAGGTGAACATTGGCCTGCTGAGCGCCGGCTGCGAGTCCTAGTGCTCCCCGGTTTTGCGCATGAAAGGAGAGGCGGACAAGCTTGATCTGGTGAGAATGGAAGGTATCAGAAGAGGGAGCACGAGGAGGCGTGATCTGCGGGAGTTACGACCTTTGAGATGTCCAGAACGTGTGTGCTCTTGTGCTGGAGGAGAATGTTGCGCTGCTTGCAGGAAGGGAGAGTTACTGCTGGGCATGTAAGTAGGGCTGTCATGGGCTGCTGGGCCTGTACAAGCAGTCCGGAAATGGGTTACAAGCAAGGGAGGAGGAGAAGGTGGGCTGTGGTTGTGTGGGCTGAAGATCATAGGCAAAAGGTTGGGCTGAAGCTGTTTCAAACCCGCCAGCAAGAGTTAAGGTAAGGGCTGGAAAAAAAAATCCAATTAAGAAACAATGGGCTGAAACAAGGCAAGAATTAAGTGGGCTGAAAGTTTGTCAAAACTTGTCAAAAACTCGCCATGGCTTTGTCAGACCCATGCATGAGTTCGTCACAGAGTTGTCGGGCTTCGTCATGACCTCGTCTAAGCTCTGTCATGGTCTCGTCACAGATTTGTCTCAGTCTCGTCTCAGCCTTGTCATGATCTCGTCTAAAGTCGTCGTTAAGGATTAATTATAAGAATTAGGGTTTGATATAATTCTATCATTTTATGTGAATTAAATTCTACATAAAATGATAAAAATTTGTGAAGAAATAAATACTAGATAGAATGGGAACCGTCAACGGCTCGAAGTCCGAATTGATTCGGAATTAAACGGAAATAAAAAATTTATGGATATTACACCTCGCTCATTCAATTCACTTGTTCTAAAGCTAATCTAGATAGGATGATGGGTGAACAATAGTCCTCCCTTAACAAGAGTGGTCTTGGATACAACAAGAATTTTCCAAGGAAATCCATGTCCACTTTGTAAAGGCCAAAGAAAATTGGCGAACACCCACATGCTTCTAATGTTGTAAGAAAGGACACGTTAAAACAACTTGCCATATAGAAGAAAGGATCCTTATGTAATTTGAAACACCTTTCCTTTGTGTCTAAAAGAACAAGTAAAACAAAATTGGGTTCCTAAAGGGACTAGACCATCAAATATGGTCCATCCTGAATATGAATTTAAATTTGTCATTTGGTCCAGCCAGAAAGGTTGAAGTTTGGTTTTTTTGTAGGATATCACCAAGACTAAGGAACATAAATGGATATTAGATAGTGGTTGCTCAAGACATACGAGTGGAAAAATATCTTTTTTTTCATATTTAAAGAAGCAATCTATTGGAACAATTACTCTTGGTGATAAAGGGAAGTGTCACATCATCAGTATAGAAACTAGTTTGAAGTGTCTCATGACCTCGACTAACGATCCAAAGCTTTGAAATAGAAGGCTTGATCATGTCGATCAGTATGCACACCATGAGAAAACTTTTATCAAAAGACTTGGTACGTAGTTTACCAAACTTGAATATCAAGGTTGATGAGATTTGCAATGCTTGTTCACGAGGTAAACAAACAAGAGGTTCATTTAAACCTAAAAATGTTGTAAGTACTTCTCGACCCATTGAACTTTTACATATAGATTTATGTGGTCTCATGCGTGTCAAATCTCCCAAGGGAAAACAATATATCCTTGTTGTTGTTGATGATGATTATTCTTGGTTTACATGGATTTTTTTTACGAGTAAAAAATCAAAAGCACTCTTTGAGTTTTCAAAACTTTGTAAGGAGTTACAAGCCTTGAAAAACCTACCGATAGTTTATATTAGAAGTGATCATGGTAGAGAATTTGATCAACTCAAATTTGATTTGTTTTGTGCAAAATATGTTATTTTACACAACTTTCCAGCTCATAGAACACCTCAACAAAACAAGGTTGTGGAACGAAAGAACCACACCTTGGAGGATATGTTTAGGACAATTATTTTAAAAAATGGTTTGCCAAAACATTTATGGGCTACAGTTGTTAACACATCATACTACATCTTAAATAAATGTTTAATTCGCCATATTTTGAAAAATACTTCTTATGAACTTTTCAAAGGAAGAAAGCCAAACATTTCCTATTTCAAACCCTTTGGATGTATGTGCTTTGTTCATAACAATGACAAAGATGACCTTGAAAAATTTGATACTCATAGTGATGGAGCTATTTTATTTGGTTATTCCTTGAATAGTTAATCCTATCGGGTTTACAACAAACATACTAAGATTGTTGAAGAAAGTATTGATGTTATTTTTTATGAAAGCAATAATGGCACGCTGAGTGATAGCTTTACAAATCTTTTTCTGAATCAACACAAAGATCAATTATATGATGGAGAAGAAGAAGAAAAGTCAACATCAATGACTCAAGATTGAAACATGTAGGAACAAATTCAGGATACTGTTGCACAATCTCATGACCTTGAACAACAAATTCAAGGCCTTAACTTGAACAATAGTCATACAACTGAACAATCTCAAGACCTTGAACAACAACCTCAAGGCCTTGACATGAACAACAAAGATACAAATGCAGCACCTGAATCAAGTCATCTCCGATCTCAAATCTGGTATCCAAACTCAATCAAGTTTCAAGAATTTGTGTGCTTTTTATGCATTTGTTTCTCTTGTAGAGCCCAAGAATTATACTCAAGCACTTCAAGAACCAGATTGGATCATTGCCATGCAAAACGAGGTGAATAAATTTGAGAGAAAGAAGGTATGAACTCTCAAACCAAGACCTCAATTAGTCATTGGAACAAGATGGATCTTTCGAAATAAGTTAGATGAAAATGGTAAGGTTATTAGAAATAAAGCAAGACTTGTAGCACAAGGCTACAATCAAGAAGAAGGTATTGATTACGAGGAGACTTTTTCTCTTGTAGCTAGAATTTTCAGATATTATGTGCATGGAATTCGAAATGAGCTAATGAGAGAATTAAATTTCTTTCTCGGATACAAGTAAACTAAGAAAGGAAATTTTCTTAATCAAAGTAAGTATACCAATGATCTCCTCAAGAAATACAACATGAATCAATCCAAGGTAACAAAGACTCCAATGAGTTCCACTCTCTTCTTAGATCAAGACAAAAATGGTAAGAGTGTTAACCAAAAGGAGTATCGAGGTATGACCAAATCTTTGTTATATCTAACTGCTAGTGGACCTAGAATTATGTTTAGTGTATGTATCTGTGCCAGATTCCAAGCTGACCCTAAAGAGTCACACTTGATTGCTGTTAAGAGGATTTTTAAATATCTTAATTGTACTAAGGATCTAGGTTTTTGGTATCATCGACAAAACTCTTTTCACCTTGTTGGCTATTCATATGCAGACTTTACAGGCTATAAGGTTGACAAAATAAGCACTTCTGGATGTTGCCAATTCTTAGGGTAATCCTTAATCAGTAGGCACTCCAATAAGAAAAATTTTGTTGCCTTGTCCACAGCTGAATTCGAATACATAGTTGTTGGTGCCTGTTGTTCACAAGTTTTATGGATAGCTCAACAACTTCGTGATCTTGGTTTTGATCTTAAAGGTATACCTATAAAATGTGATAGCACTAGTGCTATTTCGATAACCAAAAAGCCTGCACATCATTCATGAAACATATCGATGCGAGACATTACTTTATTCACGATCATGTGGGGAAAGCTGATGTATCTATATCTTTTATCTAGACTAACTTGCAGCTTGCAGATATTTTTATTAAGCCTCTACTTGAAGATCGTTTCAATTTTATTAGATTAGAGCTGGTATGTTGAACAAGGAAGCATTATTGTAGGGGAAGTAAATCGATACTATTTCTCCTTTTATAATGTTGTATAGTTGCATTTCATGGTCTTGAGATAAGGTTCAAGGTCTTGACATGGCTTTTAAAGACAACAGTGAACGGATCGGATCCGATTAATTGGTTATTATCTTTTTAGATAATAAATCATTTAATCATTTTAATGATGGAATTTAAAAATGATTTTCAAAAGATTTTATGGTTACACATTCAATGTTTTCACTCTTAAAAATCAAAAACATTAAGATTTGATGTTTCCAAATCAAATCGGTTTTAAATATCTTGCGTCTTTCCTAGGTCTTAACTTTGAATGATGATTTGACCAGGCTCCTATGTAAACACCTCTCACCGTCTCTTTCAACATCAACACATACCCTCTGTAATAGCTAGGATTTCGAATTCTAATTAATGTTGATTAACTTAATCGTTGATAGTAATTAACATATAACTCGCGAAGACTTCGCAAGTGATGAGTAAGAGTCCCACCGTTATGTTCCTGGCGTAATTTTGGACGTTTGGGGAAATTTTTACTTTTTCCCCAGGTAATTATTTTTACCCTGCGGTGTTATTTGGAGCATTTGGGAGCTTCAATTAATAAAAATGCAGTTGAGAGAAATGATCAGGACATCGGATATGTCCTAGATATGAAATAACATGGAGAGGCAAAACGGCCAAAAGAGTCGCTATTTCGTTTCTTAATGGCTAAGAAAGACGGCTTAGGAATACACGTTTTCCGAGGCAGCTATGGAATAATTATCCCTACAATATTCCAGATTTAATGTTCCAATCTCGAGAAGTTTGGAGAAAGAGGTTCGACCCGCCTTTGGATCGGTTAAAGGATAATTATCGACTTTACTAAAGGATAATTATCATCTTCACTATAAATAGCGGAAAATCCTTTATTAATTCATTTCATTTCACGTTTCCTCGTAAAAGCTCTGATTTCTCTCAACCTTCAAACTCAGATCTACTCTCCGTTTCTAATCCGATTTCAATTCCGTTTGAGTTTCTGGATTCCTCTCTTCATTCTCTTCATATCGGTACCGAGTTTCTGCATTTCCGAGTATATGGAGGGCTGGTCGAGCATATATGTCACCAGGATGGTTCCGTCGCTCAGATTCCGATGAATTTGATGTTGTCCATACGTAGCTTGCGTCGTTGTGATTCCGAATCTTCTTTCAGATCGTCAATCGGGTTAGTAACGAATAAGTTATGAATTTATTCGTTTTCCGTACTGCGATTTGGCCTAAATTGACTTTAGGCTTGTCAAATAGGACTATTAGAAATTCCATTATGGTCGTTATATTATTCTGGTGATTATGGTTGTTTGTTTGATGAAATCTGATGACAGGGGGTTTAGAAATTGCCTGCGGGCAAAATGTTATTCTGGCGGAATCTAATTAATTAATTAAAGGTTAATTAATTAAATTAGGATTATAATTGAGATTGAGGAATGTCGATTAGATAATACCTTGAGATTTGAGGAATTGTGAGTTATGTTGAGATATTGAGGTTTAGTTGGTTGTGAGGCTTATAGATTGATTATGATCCTCATGGATCCCTTTGGGTCTAGGTGTGACCCCTTTGATGAATAGAGGTTGATATATCTCTTTATGCCTTGTTTATAGGCCGTGTTGTCCCTCCAGTGTAGAGGTGATCGTGGTTGAGTTTGTACAAGGTTGAGGTAAGTCCGTAGGACTTACTTAGCTACCATCCTTATATTGGGTGTTTGTATGAGTGGTGTGTGCCTTATATGTTGCTATGATAGCATGTGATGTCGTATTTACCGACCTATGTTTTATTGATTGCCCCACTGCGTGGCTGTGATAACCTTTCCCTTTCATCCCGCCGTGGAGTTTGGGAGGTTCACTGATGTCAGGCCAGACCGGTTTACAGGAAGGGTGCAATCCACTCCCATAGGGTACACGGATTGTGTGACCGATACTAGTACGGCTGGCTAGCAGGCTCAGAGGCGAGGATGTATCGGTCCTCGTGTCACCTAGTTTCATATATATTATATCTATACGATTTGAGTGAATGACCATTATATTGAGATGAATAAATGGGTAAATGAGTGAAAGCATGCTGATATGTTTATCTTTCCCTATGTGTGATTGTGCTTATGCATTACCTCATATATGTATGGTTAGCTAACGGTTTCATACCGTGTTGTAGATGTTTACAGGTTAGGCGCTACTGGGTGATCTGGCAGGGTGACAGGCCGAGGACTCTCGTACATTAGGTGGTTGGTTTGGGGTTGTTGTGTCTCCCCTCCTGCGTGAGGATGATCTTTTGTACCTCCTATGTGAGGATGTCGTTTTATATACTCGGCTATGTTGTTGTTTACTTTGGGTCGTATAGTTTATACTATTTTATGTATTTGTTTTATATCTGTCAGTGCCATGTTGTAAGGTCCAGTGAACCTGTTGTCAGGCTAGGGTCAGGATCCATTGTGAGATCCTAGCCCAATGTGACATCCCGAGTCCCGCGGATTCGGGGTGTTACAGAGTTGGTATCAGAGCCCAGGTTGACAACAATGGCACTTGCTACCTACAATGAGGTTTGATAGGTAAAATAAACAAAGCCCACATGGGATCTGACGTTTTCAAAGGTTTTGGTTTTAAGTGTGGTTTTGGGATAGAATGTACGAGAAGTCGTCACCTCTGCCATGGATCTCTACAGCGTAGATATGTATATATATCTGTGTGTACTATGGATTATGTGGATGTATTATATACATATCGATACCTATGGCATATATATAGCCTTATAAGATTAGGTGCGTATATCCTACAGATGACTCATACTAGAGTAGTATCTGTAGTGGGATGAGGTAGGGGTACACCCCCTCTTCCTCTAGTAGTGATAGGTCAGGTACCAGTTTCCGCTGTTGTATCGCCTATGGCAGAGAACGAGTTTGAAGAAGCTGATCGTGTCTCCACGAGTAGATCCGAGTTTCAAGAATATATGTAACAAGTATATGAAGCGGTGATAGCGGGTAGATCGACACCGGATTTACCAACAATTGTGAGATCAACTGAAGCTTCTGGATCCGGAAAGAAGCAATGGACTGAATCAGTTACTGGAGAAGCAAAGATGATGAATGGGGAACCAAGTCCGATATCAGGACAATCTAGTGATCCTTTGGCCATGAAGATGACTGGCGAGGAACTATAGTGTTTTAATTGCGTGGAAGTTGGGACACTAGCGAGCTGTGTGCCCCAAAGGCGCCCATCATATGCTTTACGTGTGGTAAAGCAGGGTATAGAGCGAAATTTTGTCGACACGGCAAGGCGTTGCCTTTACAAGTTCCCTCTCGGAATAAGATCATTCAAGATGGACGACGAAGATTGAGTTACCCTTCAGTTGCACAGGTTGCAAGAATGAGACGATTATGTTTCAGTTGTGGCTATCCAGATCATTTGCGTTCTGTGTGCCCTTTGGCACTGATAGCTTGTTTCACTTGTGGTGAGTTAGGTCATCTGGCCCTTTCTGTCAGCACGGTGGTGTATCTTCCCAGCAAGACCTTCCTCTTTGCGGTGCAGAAAGAGTGGAAGTGGAGGCTATAGTAATGACCTCAATGATACTTGAGGAGCATGGATATGACATTGAGTGATGATATGTAGTGGAGCTACGAGTCTTAGCTTTTATAGGTACCATTCTCGTTAATGGTTTACCTGGTGGAGTTTTGCTTTTTGTGAGTGCTATGCACGTCATGTCTTTCGATGCATGCGTTAATGGTTGAATTTTGGTATATAGTAGAAGGTGGATTTTTCTTTACAGGATTACCTTTTTAGGTTTGAGATACCCGTGAGATGCGTGTTTGTTCCCTTATTTCAGGGACCCGTGTATGGTTGCAAACTTCTTTGTCATGTCGTAGGTGCATGAGGAAGTCATTATGTGTATGGTTTGGATGAATAGATATCATGTGGTGTTAGCTTTTAATAGTAAGACTATTATAGTCTTTACTAAGTTGAGTTAAATAGAGGTCTTCTGAGGTTAAGACCTTTGAAGAGACGGGTTTGTCATCAGGACGGTACGAGCAGCGAGCTGATAGCACAGGGATGTGACGCCTTCTGGTGTTATACCATGAAGGAGCGAGATAGTCCAACATTGGAAGGTATTCCAGCTGTTTATGAGTTTATAGATGTGTTACTGAACTGTCTAGTTGCCACCTCAGCAGAGTGTGGACATTGTTATCGAGTTGAAGTATGATACATGGGAAAGTCACACTATATGGTGCTTGTTGAGATATTGTACTGATAGCTTGAAAAGTTGATCGAAACGGGTTACCCTAGTGGGTTCCATGTTCCGTATTGACGACGGAGTTACCTTCAAGAAGCAATTGTGTTTTCAGGATTCCTTTGTGCTCAAGATATCCCTAGTCATGGATGAGAGAGCAACATGTGTATGAGATAACATCCCATACCCGTTATGGACACTACGAGTTTGTAGTGATGTCATTTGGGTTGATGAATGTTTTAGTAGTTTTTATGGAGTTGATGAACAGTATCTTCATCGACTTCCTTGATTAGTTGGTGGTGGACTTCATTGATGACATGTCGGTATACTCTCATAGCAGAGAATAGTAGACCGATCGTCTGAGGACCGTTCTGCAGATTTCGAGAGATAGAGGACTGTATGCTACGCTCTCTAAGTGTAAGTTGAGATGCCAATGGTAGCCTTTTTAGGCCATGTTGTCTCCGCTAGTGGGATCATGGTTGACCTGGCAAGAATTAAGTATGTTATAACATGGGAGATACTGGTGAACATTAAGGAATACATAGTTTTCTCGGCTCAGCCGATTGCTACCAATGCTTTGACGAAGGATTTTATATGATTACGTATTCATTTGCGAGTCTTTTGAGAAGACCACCATAACTACGTGATGAAAGCAGTGTGTCTATGTTCTGAAGAGTTGAGGAGGCATTTGACCTCTACTTCCATTCTGTTATAGTTAGAAGATTTTTGGTATCCCGTGATTTATGGTGATACATCCCAACTAAGTTTGAGATGTGTATTACTACAGAGGAGTAGGTTTATTGATATGTGTGTTTACAACTGAGAACGTATGATGAGAACTACCCGACTCATGATTTAGAGTTAGTAGTGGTAGTTCAAGCCTTTAAGTTTTGTAGACCGTACCGGTGTGATCTTCATGTCAGGTTTCTATAGATCATAGATATCTGAAGTATATTTTATGCAACAGGGGTTGAATAACCGCCAGTATTAAGAGCTTAAGTTGATCAAGACTTTGACTTGAAGATTCCATATCATTCAGAGAAGTTGAATGTTGTCACCGATAACTTGAATGGAAAGACGCTCCAAGAGAAGATGATTGTGAGACTGATAGTTCAACCTCAACTTCAAAGAGATCTAGCTTGGCTAGAGTTGGACAATCAATTCCTTGATGAGGATACCCAGTTATAACTCAGAGGTTCTACCTGGTTTGTTGGATGAGGTCCAACAGAAGTAGGAGACCTGCCCGGCCTTGACAAGGTTTAGAGAAATGATATCTCGTACTGAGGCACCATAGTTCTCCATGGGAGTAGATGGACTGATGAAGAGTTATGACCGCTTTTGTGTACCTGCTGATGCAGATGGAGACAGAGAATATTACGGTATACCCACTATATGCCTTATTTAGTACATTCAGGTACGAGTAAGATGTACCACGAGATGAGACGATTATATTGTGTGAAGCCGATATAACTAGATTTGTGATACAGTGTGTGACGTGTCAGCAGGTCCAGATAGAGTATTTTCGATCTAGAGATAAGCCCCACCTACTAACAGTGTAGTAGTAGAATTTTGGACGACATCTCTATGGACTTTATTATGGGATTGTGACCCAGTAGAAGATTGATGTTATCTGGATTGTTGGTAACAGATTAATGAAACTGGCACGTTTCATTTCTATCAGAAGGACGTGGCTAGTGAATGAATTGGTTGAGGAGTACACTAGACAAATAGTGAGACTCCATGGTATACCGAGAATGATCATTTCTGATCGAGATGGATGTTTTTACTTTGAGATTTTGGGCAGCAGATTCAGACTGCTTTGGGGACGAGTCTGTACCCCATGACTACACTTCACCCCCTGACAGATGGTCAGTTAGAGAGGATCATCTAGATCTTAAAGATCTATTATAAGTTGTAAGTCGAATGGGAAACGTGGATGGTTATATTACCTTCCATTAATGAGTTTATTATATAACAATGAAGGACGTGCATCTTTGTGTGATGGCCCGATGAGGCAATATATATAGACATAGATGTCGTATATCCTTATGCTAGAAGTGATCTAGCAGTAGTAGTGGAATAACACCTGACTAGATTCAGGATTTTATAGTTCAAGTAACGTTGATTGAAGGAAGAATGCTGGTTGTACAGAGTCACCAGATATTATATGTAGACAAGAGGCGTTAACCTCTAAAGTTCAAGCGAGAGTTCATGTCCGGCTGTAAGTATCTCAGCTGCGAGACGTTAGACATGTTAATATGGAAAGGGCACTGAGTTTCCAATATGATGGTTTATTTGAGATCGACTAGTACTGAGAAGGTAGCATGATGTTTAGCTTTGCCTATGAGATTAGAGGATATCCACCTAGTGTTTCATATATCTCAACTGAAGAAGTATATACCAGACTCGAGACACCTTGTGAGTTACGATGATTGATGGTTGAGTCCAACCACACTTTTGTTGAGCATTCGATTACATTCTTGGAATGAGATATGAAACGCTTGCATTCAAAAGACATTCCCATATTGAGGATATGATGGTCGAGATGAAGACCTGAAGAGGCCTGTGAGAGACTGAGGATAGTGCCCTGAGGGACTATCCAAAGTATATGTTAGGACATACCCATTTGTGGGAGCACGAGTATATCTTAGTGCTATCTTGATGAATGTTGTGCTTATGTGCTTATGTTCTTATATGCCTTAATATGTTATTCCATGCTAGTTGTGATGTGATTTATGACCTTAGTAGATCTTGATGTGCTAGCGTGATGTATGCTATAGCTGGAGATGATTACTTCCTCCACGCTACCCGAGTATGATCATATTTATAGCTGGAGATGGTTCTTTCCTCCATGCTATTTGAGTGGGATTAGGATTCAGCTGGAGATGGTTCTTTCCTCCATGCTACCTTGATGGACATAGTTCAGTGGAGATGTGATTCCTCCATGCGATATATATGTTTATGGGTTGGCTAGAGACGTATTTCCTCTATGCATGTGATATGTTTTGGCTAGAGATGTGCTTCCTCTATGCCTTGTAATGTGGTATGGCGAGAGACGTGATTCCTCTACGCCTTTGGGTAGCGTTATGACCCTGTTTCTTGGAGTGATGATTCCTCCATGTTTATACTTGAGGTTATAGATTGTTATAGGTTGTGATCTTTTGAACGGAGATGTGATACCTCCGATAGAAAGAGTGAGAGTTATACCTCGGCGTATGGGTCCGAGAGGATTTGGGAATTGTTCAAGTTTCGGGACGAAACTTTTTTTAAGGGGTGTGTGATGTAATAGCTAGGATTTCGAATTCTAATTAATGTTGATTAACTTAATCTTTGATAGTAATTAACATATAACTCGCGAAGACTTCGCAAGTGATGAGTAAGAGTCCCACCGTTATGTTCCTGGCGTAATTTTGGACGTTTGGGGAAATTTTTACTTTTTCCCCGGGTAATTATTTTTACCCTCCGGTGTTATTTGGAGCATTTGGGAGCTCCAATTAATAAAAATGCAGTTGAGAGAAATGATCAGGACATCGGATATGTCCTAGATATGAAATAACATGGAGAGGCAAAACGGCCAAAAGAGTCGCTATTTCGTTTCTTAATGGCTAAGAAAGACGGCTTAGGAATACACGTTTTCCGAGGCAGCTATGGAATAATTATCCCTACAATATTCCAGATTTAATGTTCCAATCTCGAGAAGTTTGGAGAAAGAGGTTCGACCCGCCTTTGGAACGGTTAAAGGATAATTATCGACTTTACTAAAGGATAATTATCATCTTCACTATAAATAGCGGAAAATCCTTTATTAATTCATTTCATTTCACGTTTCCTCGTAAAAGCTCTGATTTCTCTCAACCTTCAAACTCATATCTACTTTCCGTTTCTAATCCGATTTCAATTCCGTTTGAGTTTCTGGATTCCTCTCTTCATTCTCTTCATATCGGTACCGAGTTTCTGCATTTCCGAGTATATGGAGGGCTGGTCGAGCATATATGTCACCAGGATGGTTCCGTCGCTTAGATTCCGATGAATTTGATGTTGTCCATACGTAGCCTGCGTCGTTGTGATTCCGAATCTTCTTTCAGATCGTCAATCGGGTTAGTAACGAATAAGTTATGAATTTATTCGTTTTCCGTACTACGATTTGGCCTAAATTGACTTTACGCTTGTCAAATAGGACTATTCGAAATTCCATTATGGTCGTTATATTATTCTGGTGATTATGGTTGTTTGTTTGATGAAATCTGATGACAGGGGGTTTAGAAATTGCATGCGGGCAAAACGTTATTCTAGCGGAATCTAATTAATTAATTAAAGGTTAATTAATTAAATTAGGATTATAATTGAGATTGAGGAATGTCGATTAGATAATACCTTGAGATTTGAGGAATTGTGAGTTATGTTGAGATATTGAGGTTTAGTTGGTTGTGAGGCTTATAGATTGATTATGATCCTCATGGATCCCTTTGGGTCTAGGTGTGACCCCTTTGATGAATAGAGGTTGATATATCTCTTTATGCCTTGTTTATAGGCCGTGTTGTCCCTCCAGTGTAGAGGTGATCGTGGTTGAGTTTGTACAAGGTTGAGGTAAGTCCGTAGGACTTACTTAGCTACCATCCTTATATTGGGTGTTTGTATGAGTGGTGTGTGCCTTATATGTTGCTATGATAGCATGTGATGTCGTATTTACCGACCTATGTTTTATTGATTGCCCCACTGCGTGGCTGTGATAACCTTTCCCTTTCATCCCGCCGTGGAGTTTGGGAGGTTCTCTGATGTCAGGCCAGACCGGTTTACAGGAAGGGTGCAATCCACTCCCATAGGGTACACGGATTGTGTGACCGATACTAGTACGGCTGGCTAGCAGGCTCAGAGGCGAGGATGTATCGGTCCTCGTGTCACCTAGTTTCATATATATTATATCTATACGATTTGAGTGAATGACCATTATATTGAGATGAATAAATGGGTAAATGAGTGAAAGCATGCTGATATGTTTATCTTTCCCTATGTGTGATTGTGCTTATGCATTACCTCATATATGTATGGTTAGCTAACGGTTTCATACCGTGTTGTAGATGTTTACAGGTTAGGCGCTACTGGGTGATCTGGCAGGGTGACAGGCCGAGGACTCTCGTACATTAGGTGGTTGGTTTGGGGTTGTTGTGTCTCCCCTCTTGCGTGAGGATGATCTTTTGTACCTCCTATGTGAGGATGTCGTTTTATATACTCGGCTATGTTGTTGTTTACTTTGGGTCGTACAGTTTATACTATTTTATGTATTTGTTTTATATCTGTCAGTGCCATGTTGTAAGGTCCAGTGAACTTGTTGTCAGGCTAGGGTCAGGATCCATTGTGAGATCCTATCCCAATGTGACATCCCGAGTCCCGCGGATTCGGGGTGTTACACCCTCTCTCTTGCTCTCACTCTATCTATTTTAAACCCTTTTAAAAACGCTCAAAATCCATGGCTCCCAAAAGATCCTTTGGTCGTCTTGCCTCTTCAACTTCAAAGAAGGCAAAGACCTCAGCACCACCCACATATGTGGTCATCCACATCTCCTCAGACTCTCCCTCGCCGCCTCTTTCCTCCACAATGGCTCCAACTGACCTTACCACCCAAATCCAAACTAGGCTGCCGAGCTCATGGTCACCGAATTTCAAGATGACGGGCACATGGCTCGATGGATTCCACACTCACAATATATGTGTAAATCCATCAATTTGGAGTTTCTGGAGACTCTTCAACTTCCATTTGTTGCTCTCCTAAAGAGCTCTTCTCTTTGGAATCTGGGAAAGTGGCTTATACAAGGCTTACTAAGCTCTTCTACATCAAATTGGTCGCAAGAATGGACAGGAGAACCCCTAACCCTTGAGTCCGTCGTCAAAGGAAAAACGGTAACCCTCACTCCAACTCTCATAGCCCAACTCTTCCACTTGCCATCCATCTCCTCCGATTCACATTCTTCTAGTAGGGAATGTGTTCGTTTGGCCAAAGAGAATTACATCACATCCTTTGCCTCTTCTTCTCGACAACTCACCCACACTTCCCTAACCCTAGAGGCAAAAATTGTTTTTACCCTTCTAGTTCGATGCATAGTTCCTCGTTCCAACTCTAGAGAGCTTCTCACCGATCAAACCCTAGAGCTACTATTTTTGGTGATGAATGGTTTTGATGTGGATATGCACAACCAATCCTAACCCACATGTTGCATACCATCACTTCCACCAGAGAAATCCCCTTGCCAATAGCAAATCTACTTCCCAAAATCTTCAACTACTTTTCAATTGACACCTCTCTCGAGGACCAATAGGTGTCAATTGGTGAAGTAGACAAAGATTGTTTCAAACACTTTGGCGTTGTCAAGACCTTTGCTAGGGACTGGAAGCTGAAGGACAATTATGTATCCTCATCATCAACACCAGTCATACCTGAACAACGGTTGGAGGACTTGGAGCTTGGGCTCGTTGCTTTGAGAAGGGATTTCATGGACATTAGGGCTGACCTTATGAACAAATTGGATGCAACTCATGAGCTGTTGTCGATTGTGCATGCAAAGGTAAATCAAATGTTTACCTAAATGCTCTCACTTTCATTGCCATTGGGAGCATTATGCCCTTAACAGAAGATGCAACGGAGCGTACTAGAGAAAAGGCTGCAAATGTACCACTGAACTGTGAGAAAAGTGTACGCAACCGCCCGATTCTTTGCTGAGGCCCACATAAGATGGAAGTCAAAGGTTGAGAATCATATTCGCTCTCAAACGAATGGCTAGTGGTACCGTGCCTGATTTCAAGGTCTTGAAATCGGACTTCAAGGTCTTGAAACCAAACTTCAAGTTCTTGAAATCAATTTTCAACTAGGTTTTCTTTTCGGATTACAAGGCCTTGAAACTATGTTTTTCTACTTTTGAAATACTTTCTATGGGTCTATAATATCTTTCAATTTCAAACTTTTAAATCTCTTCCTTCCCTTGTCGAAAGACATTTAGGGGAAGAAATATATTGATCCGCCATTTCTTCATTCTGCACTTGCATTGCATTACACTTATAATTTTGCAGGTACGATATTTATTTTTCCTTCCATCAAGGGGGAGATTGATAACTCCACCTTGATGAATATTGTTATAGAATGTTTTTGTAGGAATGATGGAAGACAATACAAAAGGTTGTTACAATTAACAAATATCGTTTATTATGTATATAGATATTGATATTCTTTGATATGTTTGTTATTTGCGGGTTAAAAACAACCAACAACCAACAACTAAGATCTTCAAACGGCTATAAGCATATCTGTTAGTTAAAGATTGCATGAAGATTTCGAACATTCAAAACGGACACAAATGGTGAGAAGATAACGTGAAGATTTCGTGGGATATCTTTCTATATTCAAAACGGCCAAAAGATCTTCAATAACCAAGATTCCGTGGAACGACCAAGATTGCATGAAGATTTGGCGGAACGACTAACAAACAAGAAGATCCGTCTAAACAGAAGGATTTATGAAAGGATCAAGCAAGCAATGAAGAGACACACAAGACGTGCATCGACATACAAGCTTTCTTCACTGCAATCGACTTTCTTACTTTCAGTTGCTACTTTTTTTAATTCTGTTTAGAGAGTGAGAAAAATACAAAGAGTTGTAACACCCGGAAATTTTATTTTCGATGAAGTCCGAGGCAAACCGGACCTTGACCGGTTTGAACCTCTTCCATCTTCCTATCTTTATCTTTTTTGATATAGGGCATCACTGTTATATATTCTTTATCGCTCCAAGTGTTCTTTTGGGGTTTCTACAAACCACCTACATAAAATTATCATTTTATGTGAGGTTCTAAGGCGATGTTCCTCATTCCTTTTGTAGCCTTTTAGAAGCAAGTCAATCCATGAAAAATCAGGCCTTTTAAGACATGAGATGTAGGTCATCGAGGCCCATCATGACTGGGCTAGATGAGCCCATTGGGAGGTTGATTGATGCTTCTGCTTCTTACGTATCTTAGCAGACTTTCTTTTTCTCTCTTACATTCTGTTCTTTCTCCTCTCCTCTACTCAAACCCTAATCCTCCTCTCCTTTGTTTCACGTTGAACCGCCAAGCCTTCTTCTCCTTCTACACTCTCAAGCGTCACCAAGCCCCCTTCTCCATTCTCACGTACTGACGGCGTGTTCCTGGCCTCTACTGCAGTGATGGTGGCATCTCCTCTTCTCTCAGGTAGACGCGGACCATGAGAGGATTTTTTCGCGTCTTCTCTGCACACAAAAGCTAAGAGGGGATTTGTTGGCTCTTCCCTCCAGTGTTGATCATGCCAACAAGTGACCAAGAGACTAGTCTTTCCTATACGACACAACAACAACACACAAGGATTTGTTTTCCTTCTTCTCCGCACAAGGAAGACGAGGTAACCGCGGACCTGCAGCCAAACCGCGGTCACGCCCTCACCACATGGACCACGGATGCGCCTTACTGAAACACGGGTACGGCCCCCTTGGCCGTGGGTGCAGCCTTCTGAGTTGTTATCGCGCCGATACCACTCCACCGCGGTCGCGCCTCCTTTTTCCGTAGCTGCGGTATCCCTCCAATGAGTACCTATCTTTGATATGTCATTTCCTGTCGGTTGTAGTTATCGATTCTAGAGTATTATCATGCTAATTTGGAACCTAGCAATAATAGTGTGAATGCCAACTAGTGGTTGTGAGCTCATTTGTGGTTGAACGCCTTAGGTGGTTGTGGAAGCTTTATCAAAACATAGAGTTGGTTATATTGTTGTTGATCTTGTGTGGATCTTGAGACTAGGATTTTGGAGCACCCTAACATACACTTATACAACACTGAGTGGAATGATGACATGATTTATGACGTTAGTTTAGGCATTCATTCAGATAGTTTTTCCCGTTATTCATGCATGGTTTGACATTAGTTCGTGATGTTTACGCTTAATTCATCCACATTGTCGAAATAGACGTCTACACGAGCTTTTGTCACTTTTGTAGGTATTTTGGGGAGCTTTTGGACTTAATCGATACATTCGAGGATCATTCCTCGTAATGGCACACATCTGAATTCTTTAAGAAGCAAGCTAGTAACAAGGGAGAACACAAAGGACCTTATTGGTGCATGCCTTGCACCAACTCATGACTTAGTGATCCAAGGATGGCTGAGCTGTAGGAACCACGGCCCATAGGCCAATTCCACGCCCGTGGTTTGGTTGGTTTTCCCGTGGTTTCTGTCTGGACAGCCTTGACACTTGTCACACGATTTCTTTGCCCAACCTTTGCTTTTCTTGGTTGAGTGTGGACTTGGGAAAGCCTGGAGGCTGGATTTTGGATTGTCTCTCATAATCCATTGTTGGGAAGGAAGACTTGGAAGAAGAACAAAAACACTCTCATTTTGGCAGAAGAACAACATGATCAAACTTAGAATCTAGAGTGAGACTTTGAGTGGTTTTTAGTGACTTTTGTTGAGAAGCTTTTGGAAGCGTTGTAAGGAACAATTTGAAGCTGCATTTGAATAGTTGTATGTCTTGTTTAAACTCATATTCAGCCAAGATTTCTTGCTTTTACTTGCTTTCATTCACCATCTAGCTATGTAAACCATGTATGCTTGTATGACGATTCTAGATCTTGAGATGCATGTTATTGGCTAAGTCATTGTGATTCCAGGGTGACGGAAAAAAGTTTATGGCTTGGATAATGATAGAATATACTTGAATGTACCTTTTGATGACTTGCATGCTCGAAACCTAACCCCCGATCAAAACCACGGCTTGTTCCTCCTAAACCACAACCGTGGTTGTGTATGATCAGCCCGTGGTTCTGCTATGTTGTTGTTATATTGATGAATCTGAATGTTAGGATGTTAGATTGTTGAAATCCTAGTATTTGTTAAGCCTTATCTAGCTTAGGGTGACCTAATACTAGCAAACTAAGTTAGGAAAGAGACTTACCCGGTAATTCCCGATCTTAGATACCAAAGATGATGAACTCTAGGTAGTAGTGAGCCTTGCAAGCCGCTATTGGATTGAGTTTGCTAGGATTGTTGCTTAACACTTGCCTTCCCGCGACTTGCCCGGGAAGGAGAGGTTTGACCCCTAGATAGCAATCCGGTTTGTGTAGAATTCCCAACCTTAAGCTCCTAGAGACCTACCCGGTAATGGACCTTAGGTGCGTGATTAGTGGACCATGAGACCTACCCGCTGATTGATCCCATTGGAGAAACACCCTTTCCCAACATACCACAACTTTTCCAAGGTTTCATAGAAGCTTGAGTCCAATGCCATAACCGGAAGTCAAAATCCCTAGAATCCGCTTTTCTTACTTGATCACATATCTTATTCTTGTGTTGTTTGTTTGTGTTGCTTGATTGATTGATAAAAGTTTGCATGATTCGTGATCTTTGTTTGATCACCACAAAAACCCAACCAAAAATATCATGATATGCATTTCTTTATTTCTTAGACTAGATTTGCACTATCTATGATCACTTGTTTGATTTGATTTCACCTTAGTCTTCGTGTTCGAACTTGGAATACTATCCTTGCTACAAGACAACCCATACACTCTTTAGGTGCCTTTGCCGGGGAGTTAGGAGAATATATCGAGTTATAAATTGTGAGGCTTTTGTGTGGTACATTTCTAGCTTAAGAAGTTTTTGGCGTCGTTGCCGGGGACTAGGTCTAGATTGAATCATTCTGTGTGATTGTTTATAGTGTAGGTCTTTCTTTTGCTTGTGATCTTGTTTTTTTGTGTCTTTGATTTTTCAGGACATCTCTCACTCTTTAGGTGCATGCGAAGATCTCGTGGCAAGGATTTAACTCCATTCGATACTGAACCGAAGAAAACCCTTAAGACTAGATCCAAGGGCACTAAGAAGAAGAAGGGGATGGCCGGAAGAGATCTTCAAGCTGAGTTGAATGACGCCGTAGAGAAACTTAGGCTAAGCGATGAAGCCTTGGAGAATGAGAGGAGACTTGCGAATGAGAGGCAAAAAGCAACTAGGAGGAAAATTGAAGAAATTAGGCAAGCTCTTGTGCAAAGGAAGCTTAATCTTCATCAACCACCACCTCCACAACAACCGCAACCGGCGGCCAATGTTAATTTTGGTCCGATTATTATTGAGGAGCCACAAACGCTAGGGAAACGTATGGATCCAGCCCAAAGAGTGCACCGTCGGGGTGTAAACTTAGGAGATCCTGCAACCCATGACTACGAGCTCCGCCCTCAAGTGCTACAAATGATCTGGCCCAATCAATTTGGAGGGAGGAAGGAGAGTCTCCTCATCAACACTTGATGAATTATGAGATCTTGATGGAGACTCTAAGGCCACCTATATTGGAGAGAAGCAACCACAAGCTTAGGGCTTTTTCCTTCTCACTTAAGGATAAAGCCTTGCCTTGGTACCAATCCATTCCACTAGGACGTGTGGGTACTTGGGAGGAGATGACAACCAAATTTCTTACAAAGTTCTTCCCGCCTTCTAAGACAACCGAGCTAAAAGGGAAGATCAATGCCTTTGTTATGAAGGATACGGAGAGCCTATTCAAATCTTGGGAGAGGTTCAACGACCTCCTCCTAGATTGTCCACACCATGGGATACCGAAGATAGAGCTATTGGAGATTTATTTCAAGGGGCTTGATGAGGATAGTCAATTCAAGCTCCAATCACTGTCCGGAGGAACATTCATGGAGAAGAATGTAGATGAGGCTTGGGATTTCGTAGAGAAGCAAGCCTTGGTGATAGAGAAGTACTCCCATAGGAAGAGTGATGGGAGGAAACCGGGAGCATATGAAGTAAGTGAAGTCAGCATGAGCAACTACAAACTTGATGCAATCAACAATGAGCTGAAGTCCTTGAGGGAGTTGTGTACGACAACCTTAAAGAGTCAAGAAAGTCCTCAAGTGCAAGTGCAAGCCAACTTGGCTTCCAAAGAGGAGGATGTTAAGTACATGGGAAGGGGCAATTTCAACAACTACCAAGGCCCTAGGAACTTCAACAACAGCCGGCATTACAACAATTATCGGCCTTACCACAACCATCCCGGGTTCTCCTATTCTAACCCGGATGGTGCCTTGAACCCTCCCGCTTCCACAAGCGCGCCCCACCACCTAAGGCTTCACAAGAGCCTCCACCCGGTTTTGCTCAACCTTCAATGGATAGGACCGAAATGATGTTTAAACAATTGCTAGGGAGGTTGAGTGGGCTTCAGAGCACGGTGACATCCATTTCCAAGGCTCAAAAGGTGCTAGAAGAACTAGTGTTCCAAAAGGCGGGTGAGGCTCAAAAGGATCCGCGAAACCTTCCCGAAAGGAGTGAGGACAATCCAAGAGGCCAAGTGCTAGCCATTACCACAAGGAGTGGACTGAGCATGAAAGATCCCTCACCAAAGGAGAATGACAAGGGAAAGAAAGTAGTAGTGGAGGAAGAACCATTGTAAGAAGAAGGAGGCAAGAGCAAGGATGATGAGCTAACATATGTGGCACCTCCTCCATACAAACCACCACTACCATTTCCACAATCACGAGCAAGAGCTCGCTTGGATAAATATTTCGGTAAATTCCTTGAACTCATGTCTAAATTACATATTAACATTCCGTTCATGGATGAGATTTGAGGTATGCCGGCCTATGGAAAGTTTTTGAAGGAGATACTCTCCAACAAGAGGAAGTTGGAGGAGTGTGAAGATGTGATGATGACAAATAGGTCTTCGGAGTTGATTCAAACTATGAGGGAGAAAATGTCTCCTAAGCTGCAGGATCCGGTGTCTTTTTGTGTGCCAATAGGAGTTGGAGAAGTGCAATATGAGGCCCTATGTGACCTTGGAGCAATTGTAAGCATTATCCCGCTTGCACTTTGCAATAAGGTTGGGCTAGGAGAACCGAAGCCGGTCAAGATGACCCTCTACATGGCGGACCGATCAATTACTCACCCTGTGGGGATCCTAGAGGACATACCGGTTCAACTTGGGAAGTTCTATGTGCTAATCGATTTCGTTGTTTTGGACATCCCGGCGGACTACCCGGTTCCTATCATTTTGGGAAGGCGATTCTTAGCCACATCCGGATGCTTAGTGGATTGCAAAAATGGGATCCTCTCCTTCAACATAGGAGAAGAAAATATCAAGTTCAAACTGTCCATAATAATGAAGGGGCCAACCCTTGGTGAAGACGTCTTCAACATTGTCGAGGAAGAAGTGTCTAGGGAAGTTGTGAGCTCAATCCTAATAAAGGATCCATTAGAGAAGGTTCTTAGCATGAGTATCACGGTGGAAGGGGTTGATGAAGATTGCAATGAAGAAATCCAAGCTTTGGATGCATTAGAAAAGGAGACAAGTGCTGAATTTCAAGTGCACGAAGGAGTGCTGAAGAGCTGTAAGAACCACGGGCCAGAGGCCATTTCCACACCCGTGGTTTCAATAAATGGACCCGTGGAAAACCATGTCGTAGCTAATTGTTCCAGAACCACGCCCGTGGTTATGCAAGAAGGCCGTGGGATCACCCGTGGTTTCTCCAGAAGGTCCCTTAGTTGTTGATCAAGCTTCAAGGAGTCTTGGAGAGTCTTCAATGGCTTTGGATTCATCTAATGTGGAGCTATATGGATCGCATCTAACCGAGAAAGGTCCTCCTAAACTTGATCTCAAACCTCTCCCTTCTCATTTAAAGTATGCTTTCCTTGGTTCAAATTCTACTTATCCCATGATTGTGAATGCATCTTTGAATGATGATGAGCTTGATAGATTGTTGAATGAATTGAAATTGCATAGGAGAGCTATTGGTTACACATTTATGACTTAGTTGGCATTAAACTATCCTTATGCATGCATAAAATCTTGATGGAAGACAACCATAAACCTTCTATTGAACCTCAAAGAAGATTGAACCCTATTATGAAAGAGGTAGTAGTGAAAGAAATCTTAAAATTGCTAGATGCGGGAATCATTTTCCCGATTTCGGATAGTAAATGGATTGGTCTTGTTCATGTTGTTCCTAAGAAGGGTGGAATGACCGTAGTAACTAATAAGAACAATGAACTAATCCCAACTAGGACGGTTACGGGGTGGAGAATGTGTATTGACTATAGGAAACTTAATGTAGCCTCTAGGAAAGATCACTTCCCTCTTCCCTTTATTGACCAAATGCTAGGAAGGTTAGCTCAACATTCACATTTTTGTTACCTTGATGGTTATAGCGGGTTCTTTCAAGTCCCAATTTACCCGGATGACCAAGAGAAAACAACATTTACTTGTCCTTGGGGAACATTTGCATATAGAAGGATGCCATTTGGGTTGTGTAATGCACCTGCCACCTTTCAAAGGTGTATGATGGATATTTTTTCTGAATATATTGAGAATATTATGGAAGTGTTTATGGATGATTTCTCGGTGTATGGCTCTTCATTTGATAATTGCTTGGGTAATCTATCTTTGGTGTTGAAGAGATGTGAGGAAACTAATCTTGTGTTGAATTGGGAGAAATACCACTTCATGGTTAGTGAAGGCATAGTGTGGGGACACTTGGTTTCCCACCGTGGCATTGAGGTTTATAGAGCAAAGATAGAAACGATAGAGAAGTTGCCACCACCTACCCGGTGAAAGGGGTAAGGAGTTTCTTAGGGCATGCCGGTTTTTGCCGGAGGTTTATAAAAGATTTATCTAAAATTTCTAAGCCTCTCACCAGCTACTAATGAAAGATGTTGAGTTTTTTTTCTCCAAGGATTGTCTTGAAGCATTTTGTAGGTTGAAGGATGCTTTGTTCTCCGCCCCTATCATGCAACCTCCGGATTGGAGATTACCATTTGAAGTAATGTGTGATGCGAGTGACGTGGCTGTTGGGGCTGTTTTAGGACAAAAGAAAGATGGGCTTACTCATGCCATCTACTACGCTAGAAAAACGGCTATATGATGCCCAACTGAACTATGCCACAACCGAGAAGGAGTTGCTAGCGGTGGTGTATGCCTTTGAGAAGTTCTGCTCATATGTTGTTGGAGAAAAGGTTATTGTGTACACGGATGATGTTGTGATCCGTTATCTCCTCACAAAGAAAGATGCCAAGCCTCGCCTCATTCGGTGGATCCTTCTCCTCCAAGAATTCAACTTGGAGATTCGAGACAAGAAAGGTTCCGAAAATTCGGTAGTAGACCATCTTAGTAGGCTACCACCGTTGGAGATTGAAATAGATGACATCCCGATTGATGACTCATTTTGGGATGAGCAATTGCAAGTGTTGGAGGAGTGCTTACTTCAAGTGTCTAGAGGGAGTGAACCATGGTATGCCGACATAGTAAACTATCTTGTGTGTGAAGAGGTGCCTCCCGGTTTGTCATATGCCCAAAGGAAAAAGTTTTTCAAGGATGTGAGGTATTTTTATTGGAGTGAGCGTCTCTTGTTCAAGAGGGGACCGGATGAAGTCTTTAGGAGGTACATTCTGGAGGACGAGATGGAGAGTGTGATCCGTCATTGCCACTCCTTGCCATGTGGAGGCCACGCTAGCTCACACAAAACGTGTGCAAAGGTATTGCAATCCGGTTTTTATTGGCCTAACATGTTTAAGGATGTGCAGAACTTTGTAGTAGTCTGTGACGCTTGCAAAAAGGACGGGAAACATCTCAAAAAGGAATGAGATGCCCTTTAACAATATCCAAGAGGTTGAGGTCTTTGACGTTTGGGGTGTGGACTTCATGGGGTCATCCCCCTCTTCATGTGGCAACCTCTACATTCTATTGGCGGTGGATTATGTATCAAGATGGGTGGAAGCAATCGCCTCTCCAACAAACAATGCCAAAGTAGTGGTGCGGTTCTTCAACCGAGTCATCTTCCCTAGGTTTGGAACACCGAGAGTCATCATAAGTGATGGAGGGAATCATTTCACCAATAGGAACTTTGGGACACTTTTGGCTAAGTATGGGGTGACTCATAAGGTGGCCACACCTTACCATCCCCAAACTAGTGGCCAAGTTGAGATTTCCAACTGGGAGATCAAGGGGGTACTTGAGAAGACGGTTTCTAAGACAAGAAAAGATTGGGCTATGAAGCTTGATGATGCTCTATGGGCATATAGAACCGCCTTCAAGACACCAATTGTCACCACTCCCTACAAGCTAGTTTATGGCAAGTCTTGCCACCTTCCGGAGGAGATGGAGCATAGGGCATATTGGGCCATAAGGTGGCTGAATTTTGACCTCAAGGAAGCCTGTGAGAAGAGGTTGCTAGACATGAATGCTCTTGAGGAGATCCGGTTAGATGCTTATGAAAATGCCCGGATTTACAAAGAAAGGACCAAGCGTTGGCATGACAAACGTCTCATCCTAAGGGAGTTAAGTGAAGGTGACCTAGTCCTTCTCTTCAATTCAAGGTTGCGGCTTTTCCCCGGAAAGCTCAAGTCGAGATGGACGGGTCCTTATGTTGTGAGGAAGGTTTTCCCCCATGGAGCGGTTGAGATAGGTGGGGAGCATTGTGGAGATTTCAAGGTGAATGGGAACCGTTTGAAGAAGTACATCCTGGAAGCTTCGGTGGATATGATTGCCCCACTTCACCTTGAGTGAAACGCTCCCGGTTTTGGTCAAGCTAATGACCTTAAAGAAGCGCTTAATGAGAGGCAATCCATTGGTACATATCTTTCCCTTTTCGTTTTGTGTTTGCCTTTTCGATTTTTGATTTTTTTTTGTTTTGGTGTGTTTGTGTGTCTTGTGTTTGTGTGCTAGAGTCTAGGTAACAAGGAAGTCTTGCAAGGCATGATGATGGTGTGATCCCAAATCGAATGTGGGTGGAGCGGACGTGGGACTTGGACGGCTAGCGGTGCTTAGCACGGGTCCCGACGCCATAATGGACATCAAGAGCTGTCTACCACCTTTGATTGATCATCCACCATCACTCCACATGAGTGAACCAAAATACCGAAAACAACACCATTTTTACATTTTAAGGACTCTCTTTCACTTCTTTATTTAACGAGCCTTGGTATGTGTGCCCGGTGTGAGCCACCTCATAAAAAATCCCGAGGTCCGCTAACCACCAAAATTTCAGCTTTTGTACAGCAATGCCATTGTCTCAAAAATAAATTAATGAAAAAAAAGAAGAAAAAGAAAAGAAAGAAAAGAAAAAGATGGAGAAAAATGTACACTTATGGTGGAGTTGAACAAATATGAAGTTGTTGAGTTAGTTCCTTTTCCGGATTAGCATCACATGACCCAAAATTCCCACCTTTAACAACGTTTCTTGGCCTCTTCTTTCCTAAGTCCTTAAGACCTCTATGCACATGTGCTTTGACTTAAGTGATTTAGAATTGATATCTTCATGATCATCTAGACATTCTCGATTTACTTTACATATATGATTTCAAGCTAAGTGTGATTGTCTTTCCATGCATTTATTCTCTTGATACACATTTCCTCATCCTTTGCAATGAACATCACTATGAAGGTGATCTATGACTAGAAGCACAATTGCATAAATATTTTCCATTTTTCCGCATTCATAACTCATGCCATCTTGTAGCTTAGGATTGAACCTTGCTTGGGGACAAGCAAGTGGCAAGTATGAGGTATTTTGACGTGATGATTTATGACGTTAGTTTAGGCATTCATTTAGATAGTTTTTCCCGTTATTTATGCATGGTTTGACATTAGTTCGTGACCTTTACGCTTAATTCATCCACATTGTTGAAATAGATGTCTACATGAGCTTTTGTCGGTTTTGTAGGTATTTTGGGGAGCTTTTTGACTTAGTCGATACATTCGAGGATCATTCCTCGTAATGGCACACATCCGGACTCTTTAAGGAGGAAGCTAAGAGCAATGAAGAATACAAAGGACCTTATTGGAGCATGCCTTGCACAAACTCATGACTTAGTGATCCAAGGACGGCTAAGCTGTAGGAACCACGGCCCAGAGGCTAATTCCACGCCCGTGGTTTGGTTGTTTTGCCCGTGGTTTTTGTCTCGACAGCCTTGACACTTGTCACACAATTTCTTTGCCCGACCTTTGCTTTTCTTGGTTGAGTGTGGACTTGGGAAAGCTTAGAGGCTGGATTTTGTACTGTCTCTCGTCATCCATTGTTGGGAAGGAAGACTTGGAAGAAGAACAAAAACACTCTCATTTTGGCAGAAGAACAACATGATCAAACTTAGATATAAAGTGAGACTTTGAGTGGTTTTTAGTGACTTTTGTTGAGAAGCTTTTGGAAGTGTTGTAAGGAACGATTTGAAGCTGCATTTGAATGGTTGTAAGTCTTGTGTAAACTCATATTCTGCCAAGATTTCTTGCTTTTACTTGCTTTCATTCACCATCTAGCTATGAAACCCATGTATCCTTGTATGATGATTCTAGATCTTGAGATGCATGTTATTGGCTATTTAATTGTGATTCTAGGGTGATGGACAGAAGTTTATGGCTTGGATAATGATAGAACAGACTTGAATGTACCTTTTGATGACTTGCATGCTCGAAACCTAACCCCCGATCAAAACCACGGCTTGTTCCTCCTAAACCACGACCGTGGTTGTGTATGATCAGCCTGTGGTTCTGCTCTATTGTCCTTATATTGATGAATCTGAATGTTTAGGATGTTAGATTGTTGAAATTCTAGTGTTTGTTAAGCCTTATCATCCCGTGGTTATGCTTTGTTGTGCTTATATTGATGAATATGAATGTTTAGGATGTTAGATTGTTGAAATCCTAGTGTTTGTTAAGCCTTATCTAGCTTACGGTGACCTAATGCTAGCAAACTAAGTTAGGGAAGATACTTACCCGGTAAATCCCGATCTTAGATATCAAAGATGATGAACTCTAGGTAGTAGTGAGCCTCACAAGCCGCTATTGGATTGAGTGTGCTAGGATTGTTGCTTAGGACTTTCCTTCCCCAGACTTACCTAGTAAGAAGAGGTTTGACCCCTAGATAGCAATCCGGTTTGTGTAGAATTCCCAACCTTAGGCTCCTAGAAACCTACACGGTAATTGGACCTTAGGTGCGGGATTAGTGGACCATGAGACCTACCCGGTGATTGATCCCATTGGAGAAACACCCTTTCCCAACATACCGAAGCTTGTCCAAGGTTGATTAGAAGCTTGAGTCCAATGCCTTAACTGGATGTCCAAATCCCTAGAATCCGCTTTTCTTACTTGATCACATATCTTGTTCTTGTGTTGTTTGTTTGTGTTGCTTGATTGATTGATAAATCTTGCATGATTCGTGATCTTTGTTTGATCACCAAAAAAACCCAACCAAAAATATCATGATATGCATTTCTTTATTTCTTAAACTAGATTTGCACTATCCCACTCTCTCACAAGATCAAACTCAACAGCCATGATAGTACACAACTAGTCTAGGAGATGCAACATGCTCATCACACTCGAGTTCAACAAGACCACTTCCAAACCCTAAGGACTCCTAGGTTCACAACAACTAGTTGTCATTCACAACTATCTGAGGTCCATCCTATGCATGATACTAACATGGATACACCTCCGAACAAAGCAAGAAAAGAAGAAGAGCCTACTGTTGAAGCAACGCAACCGCGGAAACAAATGGCGCGACTGCGGGCTGAAGGTTACCGCCCCCGCGGCATTGTGCAATCGCCCCCGCGGTTGAACTCCCAAAAGTGATTTGTCGATCTTTGTTGGTGAAGCTGGGCTTCAATGGCTTCCTTTCCTGAATGAGTCGACTCCAAGCTTCTTCCAACTGATCTTAACTCTCCTCTAGGACCTTCACAATCCTAAGGATACATGCTTGCAAGGAGACTACTCACGAGTCTTTCACCATAGCTTCCTCCATGAAAATGGAGAAGAGAAGAAGAAGAGAGACATGGAAGCAAGGAAGAAGAAGGGATGGAGGAGGAAGAGACTTACCAAACTGGATCTATTGCTTCTCCACTACTGGCCACACACAAGAGGATCCAAGGGAGACAAGAGAGAAACAAGGAGAAGGAGGAGTGTGGGAAAGAGTAACATGAATGAGCAAAAGAGAGGAGAGAGAGAAAGCAAGGCAACCTACAAGGGGGAGAACCAAGGGTCAGGAACCCTCATAGGATCCTTTTGGCTAGGTAACGAGGGATCAAATGCAAAGGGTGAGGAAACGAAGGGTCGGAACTAGATTTGGTATATAATCTCGTCACTCAACACATCGTGCTTGCGGAAAGGCTGAACGACGCCTGCGGAAAGGCCGCTAAACCGTTCACTAACCGAAAATAAAAATTCCGGGCGTTACATCTAATCCCCCTGAAATCATGTTTCGTCCCGAAACTTGCTAAACGCAAAATTCTCGATCAAAAACGTCTCGATAACCGCTCAGAACACATAAACGTGCTAACTATCAGCCCTCTAACCAAAAGCCTACTCATATAATCAGATCAAGACCTCACAAGGTACACACACATACTCATATGAAACACACATAACATATCACATCACAAGACACATAAACACAATAATGAAAGAATCTCGGTACTAACCCGAGGGTCCTATAAATATTGTTAAATCTGTGTAAAACTCGGGATAGTTCCTCCGGATACTATCCTCGGTCTTCCACAAAGCATCATCGGCTCCTCATCTCAACCACTTCACTCTCAACATCGATATATCCTTTGACCGAAGGCGTCGTATACTACGCTCCTCAAATGTGTGGTCCGGATCGACCATTAGGTCCTCGTGGCTAATGATGTGCTTCGGGTCACATATGTATTCTCTCAGCTGAAATACATGAAACACCGGGTGAATACCCTCCAACCTCGGTGGCAATGCTAGCCTGTGTGCTACCTCCGACTCTCTCCAGAATCTCAAACGGTCTGACATATCGGGGGCTTAACTTCCCCTTAATGCTGAAATGCCTAACGCTTCGTGTTGGTGATACCCTCAACCAAACCTGAGCTCCCACCCTGAACTCTAGATGCCTACACCTCCGATCCGCATAATACCTTTGGCGGCTCTATGCAGTCAACATCCTCTCTCGGATCAAAGCAACTCTATCCATGCCGTCTTGTACCTGCTCTATAGCTAAAATTCTAGAACTCCCCGGCTCGTCCCAACATAATGGAGTACGGCATCTCCGTCTATACAATGCCTCGTACGGTTCCATTCTAATTAACGTGTGCTAGTTGTTATTATATGAAAACTCCACCAACAGGATGTGTTTTGGCCATTCCTGCCCCTAATCTAGTACACACGCTCGCAACATGTCCTCCAAGTTCTGGATAGTCCGCTCACATTGGCCGTTTGTCTGTGGATGATACGCGCTCGTGAAATGAAGGCTCATACCTAGGGCGGTGTGCACCTGCTGCTAGAACCTCGAGGTAAAGCGCCTGTACCTATCCGAGACGATGGTCATCGGCACCCCATGTAATCTCACTATCTACGGTGAACTCCTCGGCCAAACGACTCACCGGCCACGTTTCCCTAATAGGGATGAAACACGCGGTCTTTGTTAGCCGATCTACTACCACCCATATCGCATCAAAGCTCCTACTCGGTCTCACACCGGTAATGAAATCCATGGATATGTCCTTCCACTTCCACTATGGCACAAGCAGTGGGTAAAGTTCTCCTCCAAGTCTTTGGTGCTCGATCTTGACCTGATGGCAGGTGCACATCGGGCCATGTATATAGCTACATCGGGCTTGAGGCCGCCCCACCAATAATATCTCCTAACATTCTGGTCCATCTTACTCGTGCCCGGGTGCACCGAGTAAGGTGTAGAATTGGCCTCATGCAGAATCCGCTCTCTCAACTCTCGGTTCAACAATACACATATAAGCCCCTGGCGTCTCAATGACCCGTCTGCCCCCACGGTAAATTGTGGTGCCTCACCTCAAGCCATCTTGTCCCGGATCCTTATCAAACTCGGGTAACCCTCTTGTTTCTGTCTAATCTCTCCGGATAGATCAGGTAACAACTCTAACACGGACATGTGATAGTCCGTATCCGGAAATCAGATATACATCTCCAATTCCATCAAATCCCTCTACAACTGAGGTTGAACCGTAAGCCGAGCTATTGCCTCCTCTCGAGGCGTCCTCCTACTAAGAGCATCGGCGACTACGTTCGCCTTCCCTGAATGGTACAAAATCTCCAAGTCAAAGTCCTTAATCAGCTTAACCATCTCCTCTGGCGGTTATTCAACTCCCGCTGAGTGAATATATACTTCAGACTCTTATGGTCTGTGAAGATCTAGCACGTGGCCCGGTACAAGTAATGTCGCTAGATCTTCAAGGCGTGAATCACTACCGCTATCTCAAGATCGTGGGTAGGGTATTTCTCCTCGTATGTCTTCAGCTGCCGAGACGCGTATGTAATAACCCTACTCCTCTGCATCAAAACGTACCCCAAGCCTATCTTAGAGGCGTCACTGTATACTACAAAAATCTCAACGCCATCAGGCTGTGCTAAAAAAAAGTAGAGGTCAACCTCCTCTTCAGCTCCTCGAAGCTCCGTTGGCATGGCTCGGACCAGATAAATCTAGTAGACTTCCTCAACAAGGAAGTGAGTGGCCAGGAAATCACTGAGAAGCCCTCAACAAACCAGCGGTAGTATCCCGCCAAACCCAAGAAACTGCGTACTTCCTTGACCGTCCTAGGAGGCGGCCATGAAGAAACGGACTCTATCTTCGCCGGGTTAACCATGACACCCTCGGCGGAAACTATGTGACCAAGGAATGCCACCTCGGACATCCAGAACTCGCACTTAGAGAGCATAGTATAACTCTCTCTATCCTGTAGAACTCGAAGCACCGTTCTCAGGTGTCCCGCATGCTCCTCCCTACTCCGGGAGTAAAATAAGATGTCATCAATAAACACTACTACGAATTGGTCAAAGAAGTCGATGAAGATGTCGTTCATCAATTCCATGAAGACGGAGGGTGCATTTGTGAGCCCGATGGCATCACGACAAACTCATAATGGCCGTATCAGGTCCTGATGTCGTCATCGGCACGTCCTATTCTCTCACCCTTAGCTGCTGATACCCCGACCTCAAGTTAATACGTGAAAACACTGTAACTCCCTGCAATTGGTCTAACAGATCATCAATGTGCAGTAACGGGTACTTGTTCTTGATGGTTACTTTGTTCAGCTCCCGATAGTCTATACATTGACTCAACGATCCGTCCTTCTTCCTGATGAAGAGGACCGGTGCACCCTAAGGGAAAACGCTCGGTCGTATGAAACCCCTCTCGGCTAACTCCACGAGTTACTTCTTCAGCTCTAGCATCTCGATCAGCGTCATACGGTATGGGGCCTTGTAGATCGGCCTTGATAACACGATTTATGACGCAGGTTTAGGCACTCATTTAGATAGTTTTTCCGCTCATTCATGCATGGTTTAGCACTAGTTCATGACGTTTGCACTCAATTCATGTATTTTGTCGAGATAGACGTCTACACGGACTTTTGCAAGCTTTGTAGGTATTTTGGGAGCTTTAGGACCTTAATCGATACATTTGAGGATCGTTCCTCGAGATGACACACCTTCGGACTCATTGGGAAGCAAGCTAGGAGCTAAGGAGGACACATGGGACCTTGTTGGTGCATGCCTTTCACCAAATTGTAGCTTGATGATCCATAAAAGTATGAATCACCAAAACCACGGCCACTGGGACTTCCACGGGCGTGGAAATAGGCCGTGGTTCTCCCTGCACAGCTGCGACAGCTGTCCCACGATCTCCATAACTGACCCTTGCCCTTGATGGTGTATAAAAGGTGGTCCTGCAAGCTGTTGAGGGCATACCCCATCATTCCATTCTCTCCCACACTCTCAACAACACATTCTCTCATTGGAATAGTGGATTGGAGATATTCTTGGAGGAGAAGAAAGGCTTCCATTGGAGAAGAAGAGAAGAACACACCATTCTTAGTTTTTCATAGTTTTTAGAGAGATTTTGGAGCAACTTGTTGGAAACGTTTGCAAGGGTTTGTAAGGAACGATTTGAACCTTCTTTTGAAGGGTTGTAAGTCTTACTTAAACTCATTTTCAGCTTGGATTTCTTTGCTCTACTTGTTCATCTCTAATTCACTTCATTTACTTGCCATGGAAACCTTGATTGTATGCTTGATGAGTTTGAATGTTACGATGCTTGTTGTTGGCTAAATAGATGCGATTCTAGGGTAAGGGAAAGATGGTTATGGATTGGACTATGATAGAATGGACTTAGATGTACCTTTGGATGAATTTTTTGCTCGAACCTAAACTTTGTTGTAAATCACGGCCTGTTCTAGTAGGTTCCACGGCCGTGGTTCTTGATGAACTGCCCGTGATTTCGTCTAACTTGCTTGTATTGATAAATCTAAGTGTTAGGTTGTTAGATTGTTGAAATCCTAGTGTTTGTTGATCTAAATCTATCCTAGGGTGACCTAGTGTTAGCAACTAAGTGTTAGAAGAGACATACCCGGTGATTCTTGCTCTTAGATACCGAAGATAACGAACTCTAGGTAGTGGTGAGCCTCACAAGCCGGCATTAGACTGAGTGTGCTAGGATAGGTGTTTTGGACTTACCTTCCCGAGACTTACCCGGTGAGGAGAGGTTAGATCCCTAGATAACCATCCGGTTTGTGTAGATATCCCTACCTTAGGCTCCTAGAGACTTACCCGGTGATAGGACCTTAGGTGTGGGATTAGTGGATCATGAGACCTACCCGGTAATTGACCCCACTTGAGAAACATTCCTTCCCAACATACCATAGTTTATCAAAGGTTGATTAGAAGCTTGAGTCTAATGCCATAATCGGAATTCCCAACCCCTAGAATCCGTTTTTCTCTCTTTAATCACATATTTCGTGTTTGCCTCGTTTATTTGTGCTTTGGCTTGATTCCTTAGTTTGTTTTGCCATCTTATATCATTGTGATCCTTGATTGATCACCACACAAAACCAAACCCAAAAACATTGTTATTTTCATTTCTTTATTCCTTTCTCTTTTCCTAGCCTAGATCTTCACTATCCTTAGTCACTATTGACTCAATTTCACCTTAGTCTTTGTGTTCGACCTCGGAATACTATCCTTACCACAAAACGACCCATACACTGTGGGTTCGCTAGGAGTTAGGAAAAATATATTGAGTTATAAATTTAAGACTTTTGCGTGCATCAATTCCTACCGTAACAAGTTTTTGGCGCCGTTGCCGGGGACTAGGTCTAGATTGAGTTATTGTTTGTGATTGTTTATAGTGTAGGTCTTTCTTGTTGCTTTTGACCTCGTTTGGTTTGTGTCTTTACTTTTCAGGACATCTCTCACTCTTTAGGTGCATGCGAAGATCTCGTGGCAAGGATTTAGCTCCATTCGATCCCGAACCGGAGAAAACCCTTAGATACAGATCCAAGAGCATTCGAAAGGAGAAAGAGATGGCCGGAAGAGACCTCCAAGCTGAGTTGGATTAAGCTTTAGAGCAAATTAGGCTAAAAGATGAAGCCTTGGAGAATGAAAGAAGACTTGCCAATGAGAGGCAAGAAGCAACTAGGAGGGAGATTGAAGAGATTAGGCAAGCTCTTGTGCAAAGAGAGCTTACTCGTCAACAACCTCCTCCTCCACCACCACCGCAGCCGGCGGTTCATATTCGGGTTATGCCCATTGCTGTTGAGGAGCTACAAACGTTAGGGCAACGTATGGATCCGGCTCAAAGAGTACACCGTCCGGGTGTGAACTTAGGAGATCCCGCGACCCATTATTATGAGCTCCGCCCTCAAGTTCTACAAATGATCCGGCATAATCAATTTGGAGGAATGGAAGGAGAGTCTCCTCATCAACACTTGATGAACTATGAAATCTTAATGGAGACTCTAAGGCTGCCTAGATTGGAGAACAATAACCGTAAGCTTAGGGCTTTTTCCTTTTCTCTTAAGGATAATCGATTAAACTAGGGCGAGTAAGTACTTGGGAGGAAATGACAACCGAGTTCTTGACTAAGTTCTTCCCACCTTCCAAGACTACCGAGCTAAGAGGGAAGATCAATGCCTTCGTGATGAAGGATAGAGAAAGCCTATTCAAGTCTTGGGAGAGGTTCAAAGACCTTCTCCTAGATTGTCCACACCATGGTATACTGAAAATAGAGCTTTTGGAGATCTACTTCAAGGGACTTGATGAAGATAGCCAATTTAAGCTTCAATCTCTTTCCGGTGGGACTTTCATGGAAAAGAATATGGATGAAAATTAGGAGTTTGTAGAGAAACAAGCTTTGGTGATAGAGAAGTACTCCCATAGGAAGAGTGATGGGAGAAAACCGGGAGCATATGAGGTGAGTGAAGTCACCATGAGCAATTTCAAGCTTGATGCAATCAATAATGAGCTTAAGTCCTTGAGGGAGTTGTGTGCTACAACTTTGAAGAATCAAGCAAGCCCTCAAGTGCAAGTGCAAGCAAACTTGTCTTCCAAGGAGGAAGATGTGAACTATATGGGAAGGAGCAATTACAACAACTATCAAGGCCCAAGGAACTTCAACAACAACCGGCAATTCAACAATTACCGGCCTAACCACAACCATCCCGGTTTTTCATATTCTAACTCGGACGGAGCCTCGAACCCTCCCGCTTCCACAAGCGTAGCTCCACCACCAAAGGCTTCACAAGAACCTTCACCCGGATTTACTCAACCTCCAAAGGATAGATCGAGATGATGTTTGAGCAATTGCTTGGAAGGTTGAGCGGTCTTGAGAGCACAGTGACTTCCATTTCTAAGGCTCAAAAGGTGTTGGAAGCACAAGTTTTCCAAAAGGCGGGTGAAGCTCATAGAGATCCGGGAAAGCTTCCCGGATGAACCGAAGATAACCCAAGAGGCCAAGTGATGGCCATCACTACAAGGAGTGGGCTGAGCATGAAAGACCCCTTACCTAAGGGAAGTGATAAAGGGAAGCAAGTGGTGATAGAGGAAGAGGCATTGCAAGAAGATGGAGGCAAGAGCAAGGATGATGAGCCAACATATGTGGCACCACCTCCATACAAGCCACCATTACCATTCCCACAATCACGAGCAAGAGCTCGCTTGGACAAGCACTTCGGTAAATTCCTTGAACTTATGTCTAAATTGCATATTAACATTCCGTTCATGGATGCTATTCTGGGAATGCCGGCCTATGGAAAATTCTTGAAGGAGATACTCTCCAACAAAAGGAAGTTGGAGGAGTATGGGGAAGTGAGAATGACAAAGAGATCCTCGAAGTTAATTCAAACTATGAAGGAGGAGATTCCTCCTAAACTAAGAGATCCGGGATCCTTTTGTGTGCCAATTGGAGTGGGAGAAGTGAAGTATGAAGCCCTATGTGATCTTGGGGCAAGTGTAAGCATCATACCGCTTGCACTTTGTAACAAGGTTGGGCTAGGAGAGCCAAAGCCGGTCAAAATGACCCTTTACATGGCGGACCATTCGATCACTCACCCCGTAGGAATCTTAGAAGACATACCGGTGCAGCTCGGGAAGTTCTATGTGCCCATAGACTTCGTTGTCTTGGACATCCCGACGGACTATCCGGTTGCTATCATCTTGGGAGACCTTTCCTAGCCACTTCCGGATGCTTGGTGGATTGCAAAAATGGAATTCTGTCCTTCAACATTGGAGAAGAGAATATCAAGTTCAAATTATCCACAATGATGAAAGGGCCAATCCTTGGTGAAGATGTGTTCAACATTGTCGAGCAAGTGGAGTCTAGAGAAGTTGTGAGCTCGATCTTGATCAAGGACCCCTTGGAGAAGGTTCTTAGCTTAAGTTTGATGGAGGAGGGAGTTGAGGAGGCCTGCAATGAAGAAATCAAGGCTTTGGATGCATTGGAAAAGGAGACAAGAGCTAAATTTGAAGCACACGAAGGTGTGCTGAATTCCTGTAGAAACTGCATTGGTTATTGATCAAACTTCAAGGAGCTTTGGGGAGTCTCTGGAATGCTCAAAAAGGCTAGCTTTGCAAGTTGCACGGCCGTGGTTGTGCCAGAGCCCGTTATTTTGCCCGTGGTTTCTCTAGAAACTACATTGGTTGTTGATCAAACTTCAAGGAGCTTTGGAGAGTCTTCCATGGCTTTGGATTCATCTCAAACAACATTCAATGGAGCGTCTCCAACCGATAAAGGTCCTCCTAAACTTGAACTTAAACCCCTCCCCTCTCATCTTAAGTATGCTTTTCTTGGTGATAATTCTACATATCCGGTGATTGTTAATGCATGCTTGAATGATGATGAGTTGAGTAGATTGTTGCATGAGTTGAGATTGCATAGGAAGGCTATTGGCTATACCATTGATGATTTAGTTGGCATTAACCCTTCTTTATGCATGCATAAGATCTTAATGGAAGATAATCATAAACCTTCAATTGAACCTCAAAGAAGACTAAACCCCATCATGAAAGAAGTAGTAAAGAAAGAGATTCTTAAATTGCTAGATGCGGGAATCATTTTCCCGATTTCGGATAGTAAATGGGTTAGTCCCGTGCATGTGGTTCCTAAGTAGGGTGGGATGACCGTAGTGACCAATGAGAATAATGAACTAATTCCGACTAGAAAGGTTACGGGATGGAGGATGTGTATAGACTATAGGACACTAAATGTGGCCTCTAGGAAAGATCACTTCCCTCTTCCCTTTATTGGCCAAATGCTAGAGAGATTAGCTCAACATTCTCACTTTTGCTATTTAGATGGCTATAGTGGATTCTTCCAAATCCATATCCACCCCGATGACCAAGAGAAAACTACATTCACATGTCCTTGGGGTACATTTGCATATAGGAGAATGCCATTTGGGTTGTGTAATGCACCCGCCACCTTTCACAGGTGTATGATGGCTATCTTTTCTGAGTATATTGAGAATATCATGGAAGTGTTTATGGATATTTTCTCTATTTATGGATCTTCATTTGATGATTGTTTAGCTAACTTGTCTTTAGTGCTTAAGAGATGTGAGGAGACAAACTTTGTCTTAAATTGGGAAAAATGCCACTTCATGGTAAGTGAAGGCATTGTGTTGGGACACTTGGTGTCCAACTGTGGCATTGGGGTTGATAGGGCTAAGATAGAGACGATAGAGAAGTTGCCACCACCTACCTCGGTGAAGGGGGTAAGGAGTTTTCTAGGGCATGCCGGTTTTTACCAAAGATTCATTACATATTTCTCTAAGATTTCTAAGCCTCTTAATAACCTACTAATGAAAGATGTTGAGTTTTTTTCTCCAAGGATTGCCTTGAGGCTTTTTGTAGGTTGAAGAATGCTTTGATCTCCGCACCCATCATGCAACCGCCGGATTGGAGTTTACCGTTTGAGATCATGTGGGACGCGAGTGATGTAGCCGTCGGGGCTGTTTTGGGGCAAAGGAAAGATGGGCATACACATGCCATTTATTATGCTAGCAAGACGCTAGATGATGCCCAACTCAATTATGCTACCACCGAGAAGGAGTTGCTAGCGGTTGTGTATGCATTTGAGAAGTTCCGCTCGTATCTTGTTGGACCGAAGGTCATTGTGTATACGGATCATGCTGCGATCCGTTATCTCCTTACAAAGAAGGATGCCAAGCCTCGTTTGATTCGGTGGATCCTTCTTCTTCAAGAGTTTGACTTGGAAATCCGGGATAAGTAGGGGTCCGAAAATTCTGTGGCGGATCACCTTAGTAGACTCCCACCGTTGGAGATTGAGAAAGATGAGATCCCGATTGATGACTCATTCCGGGATGAGCAATTGCAAATGGTGGAGGAGTGCTTGCTTCAAGTTTCCAAGGGAAATGAGCCATGGTATGCCGACATTGTGAACTACCTTGTGTGTGAGGAAGTGCCACCCGGTTTATCCTATGCCCAAAGAAAGAAATTTTTCAAGGATGTGAGGCATTACTATTGGAGTGAACCGCTTTTGTTCAAGAGAGAGCCGGATCGAGTCTTTAGGAGATGCATACCGGATGATGAGGTGGAGAGTGTGATCTGCCATTGTCATTCCTTGCCATGTGGAGGCCATGTTAGCTCACACAAGACATGTGCAAAGGTGTTGCAATACGGGTTCTATTGCCCGAGTTTGTTCAAGGATGTGCAGAATTTTATGGTAGCATGTAATGTTTGCCAAAGGACGGAAAACATCTCAAGGAGGAATGAGATGCCATTGAACAACATACAAGAGGTGGAGATATTCGATGTGTGGGGTGGGGACCATTTCACTCTTCTTGTGGCAACCTCTACATCCTATTGGCGGTAGACTATGTTTTGAGATGGGTGGAGGCAACGCTTCTCCCACAAATGATGCCAAGGTTGTGGTGTGGTTCTTCAATTGAGTAATTTTCCCTAGGTATGGGACACCAAGGGTGATCATAAGTGATGGAGGAAAGCACTTCATAAATAGGAACTTCGGGACACTTTTGGCTAAGTATGGGGTGACTCATAAGGTGGCAACACCTTACCATCCCCAAACTAGTGGTCAAGTGGAGATCTCCAACCGGGAGATAAAAGGGATCCTTGAGAAGACGGTTTCTAGGATGAGAAAGGATTGGGCTATGAAGCTCGATGATGCCTTTTGGGCATATAGAACCGCTTTCAAGACACCAATTCGCACCACTCCCTACACGCTAGTCTATGGCAAGTCTTGCCACCTTCCGGTGGAGATGGAGCACAGAGCATATTGGGCCATTAAGTGGCTAAATTTTAACCTCAAGGAGGCCGGTGAGAAAAGAGTGCTAGACATGAACGCTCTTGAGAAGATCCGGTTGGATGCCTATGAAAACGCCCGAATCTACAAAGAAAGGACCAAACGTTGAGTGAAGGCGACCTTGTCCTTCTCTTCAACTCAAGGTTGCAGCTCTTCCCCGGAAAGCTAAAGTCAAGATGGACGGGTCCTTATGTGGTGAAGAAGATCTTTCCCCATGGAGCGGTTGAGATAGGAGGGGAGCATTGTGGAGACTTTAAGGTGAATGGGCACCGGTTGAAGAAGTATATCCCGGGAGCTCCGGTGGACATGATTGCCCACTTCACCTTGAGTGAGACGCCCCTGAGTTTGGTCAAGCTAATGACCTTAAAGAAGCGCTTGGTGGGAGGCAACCCATTGGTAGACATCTTTCCCTTTTTGTTTTTGTTTTTGTTTTGTTTTCTATTTTTTTGTTTTTGTGTTTTTGTGTGTGTTTGGAGTTTGTGTGCTAGAGTTTAAGTAGCATGGAAGCCTTGCATGGCATGTGGATGATGATGAACCCCTCATGAATTATGGGTGGAGCGGACGCGGAACTTGGACGGCTAGCGGTGCCTAGCGCGGGTCCCGACGCCATAACGAACACCTTGAGCTCTCTACCATCGTTGATAGGATCATCCGCCATCAATCCATTTGAGTAATCCCAAATACCAAAGAAAACCATTTTAAATTGTGAGGACCCTCTTTCACTCTTCTTTACTTCATTTACACATTGGGGACAATGTGTTTCTAAGTATGGGGTGGGGTTTTCATGATCACTTGCATGATTAGCATCTAGGATAGTTTAATATTGTCACATGTTTTGCATTGTACATAGATATTTCGAAAAATCTAAAAAATTCAGAAAATTTTTAAAAAATTTTAGTGCTTCTAAGCTTGGGAATGACCCTTATGATGAAATTGTCTTGTGAATTGGCTATGGATGGCTTTGTGTGTTGAATAGATGAATGTATATGTGGACTTGAAGTACTTATCTTGAATCCCATGTGTGAATTGTGATCATGAATGTTTGCCTTGATTGGATTGAGGATTGAAAGTCGAAATTGCATGCTAGTACTTGCACATCATTTAGGAATGACTAAGGCAATTCATTTTCCTCTACTTCTCATCTTGATCATGTTGCTTGAGCACCTCAATTGATGAAAAATTTGACCTCTTTTGACCCATCCGGGAATAGGAGCATACTAGTGTGTTGATGTGTGTGAAAAGCAAGTGTGGGGTGAAGTTGTTGATGAATGAATGTTGTGAATGAAGTGCTGAAATTGTTGTGAAAGTGTAGACAAAAATATATGTTTGGGGACGTTGGTTTAAATGACGAGTAACTAGGCACCATTCACATAATCGGGTGTTTGTGCCTTGCCAAAGTCAAATAAACCGATAGTCCTAACGAGCTTTGGTATGTATGCCCGGTGTGGAGCACCTCGAAAAATAAAAAAAGCCTGAGGCCCGCTAATCACCAAGGTTTCGGATTTTGCACACCAATGCCATTGTCTCAAAAATAAGTGAAGAAAAAGAAAAGAAAAGAAAAGAAAAGAAGGAGATATATACACTTGTGGGAAATTGATCATAAACGAAATTGTGGAGTTAGTTCCATTCCCGGATTAGCATCACATGACCTAGAAAAAATCCCCACCCAATCACAACGTTTCATAGCCTCTTCTTTCCTAAGTCCTTGTGACCTATTTGCATGTGTGTAAGACTTAGTGATCTAGATTGGATATACTCATGATCATCTTGGCTTCTTCATCTTTACCTTTCATGCATGCTTTCTAGTTAAGTATAAATGTCTTTCAGTGCCTTCATTCATTTGATGCATGATTGCTTGTCCATTGCCATGAAACATGACTATGAAGGTGATCCAATATGAGAAGCACAATTCCAAAAATATTTTCAGTTTTTCGTGCATTCATAAATCATGTCATCTCTTAGCCTATAGTCGGACTTTGCTCGGGGACGAGCAAACCTTAAGTATGGGGTATTTTTGATAACACGATTTATGACGTAGGTTTAGGCACTCATTTAGATAGTTTTTCCGCTCATTCATGCATGGTTTAGCACTAGTTCATGACGTTTGCACTCAATTCATGTATTTTGTCAAGATAGACGTCTACACGGACTTTTGCATGCTTTGTAGGTATATTGGGAGTTTTAGGACCTTAATCGGTACGTTTGAGGATCGTTCCTCGAGATGACACACCTTCGGACACATTGGGAAGCAAGCTAGGAGCTAAGGAGGACACATGGGACCTTGTTGGTGCATGCCTTGCACCAAATTGTAGCTTGATGATCCATAAACGTATGAATCACCAAAACCACGGCCACTGGGACTTCCACGGGCGTGGAAATAGGCCGTGGTTCTCCCTGCACAGCTGCGACAGCTGTCCCACGATCTCCATAACTGACCCTTGCCCTTGATGGTGTATAAAAGGTAGTCCTGCATGCTGTTGAGGGCATACCCCATCATTCCATTCTCTCCCACACTCTCAACAACACATATTCTCTCATTGGAATATTGGATTGGAGATATTCTTGGAGGAGAAGAAATGCTTCCATTGGAGAAGAAGAGAAGAACACACCATTCTTAGTTTTTCATAGTTTTTAGAGAGATTTTGGAGCAACTTGTTGGAAACGTTTGCAAGGGTTTGTAAGGAACGATTTGAACCTTCTTTTGGAGGGTTGTAAGTCTTACTTAAACTCATTTTCAGCTTGGATTTCTTTGTTCTACTTGTTCATCTCTAATTCACTTCATTTACTTGCCATGGAAGCCTTGATTGTATGCTTGATGAGTTTGAATGTTACGATGCATGTTGTTGGCTAAATAGATGCGATTCTAGGGTAAGGGAAAGATGGTTATGGATTGGACTATGATAGAATGGACTTAGATGTACCTTTGGATGAATTGTTTGCTCGAACCTATACTTTGTTGTAAATCACGACCTGTTCTAGTAGGTTCCACGGCCGTGGTTCTTGATGAACTGCCCGTGATTTCGTCTAACTTGCTTGTATTGATAAATCTGAGTGTTAGGTTGTTAGATTGTTGAAATCCTAGTGTTTGTTGATCTAAATCTATCCTAGGGTGACCTAGTGTTAGCAACTAAGTGTTAGAAGAGACATACCCGGTGATTCTTGCTCTTAGATACCGAAGATAACGAACTCTAGGTAGTGGTGAGCCTCACAAGCCGGCATTGGACTGAGTGTGCTAGGATAGGTGTTTTGGACTTACCTTCCCGAGACTTACCCGGTGAGGAGAGGTTAGATCCCTAGATAACCATCCTGTTTGTGTAGATATCCCTACCTTAGGCTCCTAGAGACTTACCCGGTGATAGGACCTTAGGTGTGGGATTAGTGGATCATGAGACCTACCCGGTAATTGACCCCACTTGAGAAACATTCCTTCCCAACATACCATAGTTTATCCAAGGTTGATTAGAAGCTTGAGTCTAATGCCATAATCGGAATTCCCAACCCCTAGAATCCGTTTTTCTCCTTTAATCACATATTTCGTGTTTGCCTCGTTTATTTGTGCTTTGGCTTGATTCCTTAGTTTGTTTTGCAATCTTATATCATTGTGATCCTTGATTGATCATCACACAAAACCAAACCCAAAAACATTGTTATTTTCATTTCTTTATTCCTTTCTCTTTTCCTAGCCTAGATCTTCACTATCCTTAGTCACTATTGACTCAATTTCACCTTAGTCTTTGTGTTCGACCTCGAAATACTATCCTTACTATAAAACGACCCATACACTGTGGGTTCGATAGGAGTTAGGAAAAATATATCGAATTATAAATTTAAGATTTTTGCATTCATCAATTCCTACCGTAACATGCCTCGTGCTGGGCTCCAATTCAATGGAAAAAATCTACGCTCCTCTGTAGTGGTAGGCTAGGTGGCTCACCGAACATGTCCTTAAACCTGCATGCTACGGGGATCTCCTTTAGCGACGGAATCGCATCCTCCTTCATGGCATAACATTAGAAGGCCTCGCATCCCTACCCGATAAGTCTCGCGGCTCGGACCGCGCTAATGATTGTACCGGCCTTTCTGAGGTCCCAACCTCGGAAAATCGCCTCGTGTCCCGCCTCTGTGGTGACCGTGACGGTCCTCCGGATGATGTCCAAAACGGCTCAATGGCAGTCCATCCAATCCATCCCTAAGATGACTTCTTCATACACTAGGTTCATGACATAGAAGTCGGCTAACCAATCACGGTTTTCAAAACGTATGAGACAACCTGTACCTCCCGGGTACCACTAACCTTTCCCTCGTTAGGTAACACTATAATAAAGGGTCTCCGCTCTACCGTATCTAAGCACAACCTAGCTACACAGTCATCGAAAAAAAAAAGAGTGCGTAGCACCCGTATCAAATAATACCTTGACAGAGAAGTCATGAATCTTATAATTACTTGTGGCTGCCAGCGCCGCTAGCTCAGTTGTGCCCCTCCACTTGAAAAACCAGGCTTGAGTGCCTCTAGTCTCCGTGGTGCCTGCACCACGTCCCATACCTCTACCTTTCTCCTAGGCAAATCCCTGAGAATAAGTGTGTCTTGAGGCTCGCTATTGGGGAGTCCGTGCCTAGTATTGAGGCGGCCTATGCCCACCTTCTAAACACTCGCAGGTGAGTAACCTTGATGTGACTGTGTATTGCCCTATCGGAAAAAAGCGGCTCGGTGTCCATACTCTCCACAAATGAAGCATTGTCGTCCCCAACTAATACCTACATCGATTGTTGGGGACTGGAACGTCCCTGAGTCTAACTGCGTCCCTGCCTTGAGGCTCCTGCTCCCGAACTAGCTGACCTTGTACTCTGTCTCTTATCCGGCCCTCCGGGCTGAATAACTCTCCTTGGACCCGGTCAGTCCTGGTACTCCGCCAGGGAGCCACAACGGAATCTCGCAAGGTAAGCACAGGGTGGACTCCCTCAATCTCCATGTAAACAGTTAAACATGCTAGTCCGTTGGAGGTGCGGCGGGACCTAGCAAATCCAGCTCCTCACGGAACCGCCTAATCGCCTCAATAACCGGGACATCCTCAAATCCCACCTCCAGGAAGTCCCGCACTCTATCCCTCCTCAGTGAAGCCGGGCAAAAACTCTCCGTAACAATGCTCAACATTTGATCCATCATGGTAATACCGCCCCAAACCGTCCTCCACCGGTACTGGGCCTAGTCTTAGAATATCGTTTGAACTAACTCAACATGCTGATCCTCTGGGCAACAGATTTCCTCTAAAGTAGACTCCACAAGTCCAATCCAATGCTCGACCTCCAACCCTACCTTCACGTCGAAGTAGGGTACATGCTGTTGGTTGAATGCCTTCAACCATGAGCTGTTGTCAGTGACCTCGGCTTATCTCTCACTCTACCTTCCTCAACAACTAACTCTGGTGCAACTCTGACTGGTGCAACCCTGACTTGGGTCACCCTCTCCAGACCTCAGCTGATCTCGCATGTACGGGGGTTGCGAGAGGTGGTGCTCCCATCCTAAACGCCTCCTCAACTCGTGGGACATACTCTCTACACACGGAAGCTCCTATGGACGATCCACCGGTCTCGGCCGATGGAGAACTCTATGCTCACGACCTCACAGCGGTCCTATTCCTGGCCTCGGGAATGATACTTTCTACAACATCCTCCACGGGAATCTCTACTGCTGACGGATCTGCAATTGGCGGGTTTGCAACGGGGATACGTCCCCAACCTCTCGCTCTTGGAGGTCTCCCCACTCGTCCTCATCTCGGGACAGTAGGAGGAAGAGGGGGTCTACCCCTTGAAGGTCCTACGTATGCGGTAGCTCTCGTGCGTGCCATGAAATAGCGTATGATGTTTATGTATATAAAGATATATATATAAAACTATGATCTCAATACGGTATTAAAACTGTAGAAGCATACTATAAAGCAAGGTCCATGTACTTAACTAATTTACATCAAGTCCAAAAATATCCTAAGTTCACATATACATATCTATATATATACATATATCAAAATCCAATAAACTACGTGTAACAACCCAAGTTCTGGGAACTCGAATCGCAACGGGCTAGGACAGTACAATGGGTCCCAACCCTCAGAGTAGCAACATCAAACGGATCTTAAAACAAGGCACAAATGAATGAAAACCAAAACTCAATATAAAATCAAAGGTTTAAACAAAGGAAAACGTAAAAGACTCGAACAAGTTCAAAACAAAATGGAAAAGCAACAAAGGAAACATAAACCCGATCCCTTCTTATAATGTACGGGAACCCGGCTGACCACACCATCCGGATCACTTAGCAGCATCCTGAACCTGCGGAACATCTAGAATGACGGTATAAACCGTTAGCTAACATCTTGATACTAGCAAGAGAGTAAAGGCACAAACATACATAAGGTAAGGAAAACACATAGCATGCTTGCACACAACCGGTTATTATCTTTCATTAAGGTTATCCTTTACTAATTCAACTTCTTTTGTCACACGAGAATCTCCCGAAACTCGCCCCCGCTTCCGTCTACCAATAGGAATAGATCAGTACTATCCGTTACTTACGGGTCTGGGTTGCAAGAGCACATTCTAGTCTCTTGTAGAACTAGACAAGTGGTCACCGCCGAGTTATCATACACTTGGGCCAGTTAAGGGTAATAAAGGGTGAATTATACTCCGGTTATCTTTTATAAACAACGCAAACAAGAAAAAACACCCAAACCAATATACGGAATGAAGCTAAGTAAGTCCAAGGGACTTACCTCATGCGAAGGTAAGCAATTCAGGAACAACTCAGAAGCAACACTATTTCCCTCAGGAAAGGTGTTACGCTAAGAACGTGTGTACGCAATAAGCTTTAAATTTATACTCGTTATATTTCTCCTAACTCCTAGCGAACCCGTAGTGTACGGGACGTTTTGTAGTAGGGATAGTATTCCGAGGTCGAACACAAAGACTGAGGTGAGATTGATTCGATTAGTGATTAAGTTTAGTGAAGACCTAGGCTAAGAAAAGAGAAAGAAATAAAGAAATGAAAATCTCTAAGTTTTTGGATTGGTTTTAGGTGATCAATCAAAGATCACAATTCATGCAAAATAAGCAAATCAACTAAGCTAACAAATCTACACAAACAAACAAGCTAAGCACGAGATGTAAGATCAAAGAGAGAAAAGAGCAGATTCTAGGGGTTGGAAATTCTGGTTATGGCATAGGACTCAAGCTATCTAATCATTCCTTGGATTAACTACAATATGTTGGGAGTGAGTGTTTCTAGATTGGGATCAATCACCGGGTAGGTCTCATGGTCCACTAGTCCGTTCCTAAGGTCTCATCACTGGCTAAGTCTCAAAGAGCCTAAGGAGTGGAATTCTACACAAACTGGATTGTCACATAGGGATCTAACCTATCCTCACCGGGTAAGTCTCGGAATGGTAAGTCCTAAACAACTATCCTAGCACACTTAGTCCAATGGCGGCTTATGAGGCTCACCACTACCTAGGGTTTGTTATCTTTGAAATCTAAGAGTAAGAATCACCGGGTAGGTCTCTTCTAACACTTAGTTGCTAACACTAGGTCGCCATAGGATAGATTTGACTTAACAAACTCTAGGATTTCAATATTCTAACATTCTAGAACTTAGACTCAACAATTCAGACAAACCACGGTCTGTTCTACCACTTCCACGGCCGTGGTCTGGCACGAACAAACCGTGGACTGCAATAGAGGCTTCGTTCAAGTAAACAAGTCATCCAAAGGCAAATCTAAGTCCATCCTATCATAGTCTTAGCCATAACCATCCTTTCCTCACCCTAGAATAGCATCTATTTAGCCTAAAACATTCATCATAACAATCGAAATCATCAAACATAAAATCATGGCTTCCATTTGCAAAGTAATAAAGAGAAAGAGATGAACAAGTGAAGCAAAGCAAAACCAAGCTGAAAGTAAGATTAGAAAGACTCACAACCCATCCAAAAGAAGGTTTAAACGATTCTTACAACACTAGAAATCGATTCCGAAAATCTTCACTACAAAACTTATCAAGAACTAGCAATGGTGTCTTCTTCTCTTCTTCTCCAATGGAGCTCTTCTCCTCCTCCAATGGTACCTCTCCTCTTGAGAGAATCTTCTTGTTGAGAGAGTGGGAGAGAATGTGGATTTGATTGGATGATGAAAGATGCCTTCTCTCAGCCTTGCAGGACCACTTTTATACTACAACCTTGCTAGAGTGAGCCATGAGATCGTGGCATAGCTGTCACAACCGTCTGGCAAAAACCACGGTTGGTTTCCACGGCCGTGGAAGTGCCAGCAACCGTGGTTTGGTGCTTCAGCTTTGCCTTGGATCATTAAGCTATGATTTGGTGCATGGCTTGTGTTGACAAGGTTCCATGAGTCCTCCTTAGCCTCTAGCTTGCGTCCTAATGAGTCCGAGGGTGTGTCATCTTGATGAACGATCCTCAAATGTATCGATTAAGCTCCTAAATCTCCCAAAATACCTACAAAGCAATGGAAAAGTCCGTGTAGACGTCTATCTCGACAAAATACGTGAATTGAGTGCAAACGTCATGAACTAGTGCTAAACCATGCATGAATGAGTAGATAAACTATCTAAATGAGTGTCTAATCCTAAGTCATAAATCCTGTTATCAAAAATACCCCATACTTAAGGTTTTCTCGTCCCCGTGTAAATTCTCAACTATAAACTAAGAGATGACATGATTTATGCATGCAGAAAAATGGCAAATTCTTTTTGGAGTTGTGATTCTAATATTGGATCACCTTCATAGTCATGTTTCATGGCAATGGCCAAGCAATCATGCATTAAACAAGTGAAGGCATGGAAAGACAATTGTACTTAACTCGAAATCATGCATGGTATGTAAAAATGAAGAAGTCAAGATTATTAAGAGCACATCCAATCTAGATTACTAAGTCTTACACACATGCAAATAGGCCATAAGGGCTTGTGAGATAAAAGGCCAAGAAACGTTGTGATTAGGTGGGGGTTTCTCTAGGCTATGTGATGCTAATCCGGGAATGGAACTAACTCCACAATTTTATCCTCGATCAACTTCCCACAAGTGTATATTTTCTCCATCTTTTCTATCTTTTCTTTTTCTTTCACTTATTTTTGAGACAATGGCATTGGTGTACAAAAGCCGAAACCTTGGTGATTAGCCGTCCTCGGGTTTTTTCTATTTTTCGAGGTGCATCCACACCGGGCACACATACCAAAGCTCGTTAGGACTATTGGTTTATTTGACTTTGGCAAGGCACAAACACCCGATTATGTGAATGGTGACGAGTTATTTGTCATTTAAACCAACGTCCCCAAACCTATATTTTTGTCTACACTTTCACAACAATTTCAGCACTTCATTCATTTCATTCTTTCATCAACAACTTCACCCCACACTTGCTTTTCACACACATCAACACACTAACATGCTCCTATTCCCGGATGGGTCAAAAGAGGTCAAATTTATATCAATTGAGGTGCTCAAACAACATGATCAAGATGAGAAGTAGAGAAAGATGAATTGCCTTAATCACTCTTAGATGATGTGCAAGAACTAGCATGTAATTTCGACCTTCCACACTCAATCCAATCAAGGCAAACATCATGATCACAAATCATTCATGGGATTCAAAATAAGTACTTCAAGTCCACATATGCATTCATCAATTTAACACATAAGGCCATCCATAGCCAATCCACATGACAAGATTAATCATTAGGGTTATATCCAAGCCTAGAAAGCACAAAATTTTTTAAATTTTCTGATTTTTTGGATTTTTCGAAATATCTATGTACAATGCAAGACATGATGAAACATGTGACTAAAAGAAACTACCCTAGGTGCTATTCATGCAAAAGATCATGCAAACCCCTATAAAATACCCCATACTTAGAAACACATTGTCCCTAATGTGGCATTCAAGTAAAGAAGGGTGAAAGAGAGTTCTCACAATGTAAAAATGGTTTGCTTGGGTATTTGGGATTACTCAAGTGGATTGATGGGTGATGATCCTATCAACAATGGTAGAGAGCTCTAAGTGTTCATCAAGGCGTCGGGACCCGCGCTAGGCACCGCTAGCCGTCCAAGTTCTGCGTCCGCTCCACCCATAATTGATGGGGGACTCATCATCATCATTCACATGCCATGCAAGGCTTCCATGCTACCAAGACTCTAGCACACAACAAGGCACACCAAACACACAAAAACAGAAAAATCAAAAAAAACAAAAACAAAAATGAAAAAGGGAAAAACGTTACCAATGGGTTGCCTCCCATTAAGCGCTTCTTTAAGGTCATTAGCTTGACCATACTCGGGGGCGTCTCATTCTAGGTGAAGTGGGGCAATCATGTCCACCGGAGCTCCCGGGATATACTTCTTCAACCAGTGCCCATTCACCTTGAAATCTCCACAATGCTCCCCTCCTATCTCAATTGCTCCATGGGGAAAGATCTTCTTCAGCACATAAGGCCCGGTTCATCTTGACTTTAGCTTTCTGGGGAAGAGCCGCAGCCTTGAGTTGAAAAGAAGGACAAGGTCGCCTTCACTCACCTCCTTCGGGATGAGGCGTTTGTCATGCCACCGTTTGGTCCTCTCCTTGTAGATCCGGGCATTTTTGTAAGCATCCAAACGGATCTCCTCAAGAGCGTTCATATCAAGCAACCTCTTCTCTCCGGCCTCCTTGAGGTCAAAATTTAGCCACTTAATGGCCCAATAAGCTCTATGCTCCATCTCTACCGGAAGGTGGCAAGACTTGCCATAGACTAGCTTGTAAGGAGTGGTGCCAATTGGTGTCTTGAAGGCAGTTCTATATGCCCATAAGGCATCATCGAGCTTCATAGCCCAATCTTTTCTTGTCCTAGAGACCGTCTTCTCAAGAATTCCCTTGATCTCCCGGTTGGAGATCTCCACTTGGCCACTAGTTTGGGGATGGTAAGGTGTTGCCACCTTGTGAGTCACCCCATACTTAGCCAAAAGTGCTCCAAAGTTCCTATTGGTGAAGTGCTTCCCTCCATCACTTATGATCACCCTTGGTGTTCCAAACCTAGGGAAGATCACTCGGTTGAAGAACCGCACTACAACCTTGGCATCATTTGTGGGGGAGGCGATTGCCTCCACCCATCTCGAATCATAGTCAACCGCCAATAGGATGTAGAGGTTGCAACAAGAAGAGGGGAATGGTCCCATGAAGTCCACACCCCACACATCAAAAATCTCCACCTCTTTTATGTTGTTCAAGGGCATCTCATTCCTCCTTGAGATGTTGCCCGTCCTTTGGCAAGCATCACAAGCGACCACAGAGCCTTGTACATCCTTGAACAAGCTTGGCCAAAAGAAGCCCGATTGCAACACCTTAGCACATGTCTTGTGTGAGCTAGCATGCCCACCACATGGCAAGGAATGACAATGGCGGATCACACTCTCCACCTCATCCTCCGGTATGCATCTTCTAATGACTCCATCCGGCCCTCTTTTGAACAAAAGTGGTTCACTCCAATAGTAGTGCCTCACATCTTTGAAGAACTTCTTCCTTTGGGCATATGACAAATCGGGAGGCACTTCCTCACACACAAGATAGTTCACAATTTCGGCATACCATGGCTCACTTCCTCTAGACACTTGGAACAAGTACTCCTCCACCATTTGCAATTGCTCATCCCGGAATGAGTCATCAATCGGGATGTCATCTTTCTCAAGTTCCAATGGAGGTAGTCTACTAAGGTGGTCTGCCACAGATTTTTTGGACCCCTTCTTGTCCCGGATTTCCAAATCAAACTCTTGAAGAAGAAGGATCCACCGAATCAACCTAGGCTTGGCATCCTTCTTGGTGAGGAGATAACGGATCGCAGCATGATCCGTATAAACAATGACTTTCGCTCCAACAAGATATGAGCGGAACTTCTCAAATGCATACACAACCGCTAGCAATTTCTTCTCGGTGGTAGCATAATTGAGTTGGGCATCATCTAGCGTCTTGCTAGCATAATAGATGGCATGTGTGTGCCCATCCTTCCTTTGCCCCAAAACAGCCCCAACGGCTACATCACTTGCATCACACATGATCTCAAACGGTAAACTCCAATCCGGAGGTTGCATGATAGGTGCGGAGATCAAAGCATTCTTCAACCTACAAAAAGCTTCAAGGCAATCCTTGGAGAAAACAAACTCAACATCTTTCATTAGTAGGTTAGTAAGGGGCTTAGAAATTTTAGAGAAGTCTTTAATAAACCTCCGGTAAAAACCGGCATGCCCTAAGAAACTCCTTACCCCCTTCACCGAGGTAGGTGGTGGCAACTTCTCTATCGTTTCAATCTTGGCCCTATCAACCTCAATGCCACGGTTGGACACCAAATGTCCCAACACAATACCTTCACTTACCATGAAGTGGCATTTTTCCCAATTTAAGACAAGGTTTGTCTCCTCACATCTTTTCAATACCAAAGACAAATTAGCTAGGCAATTATCAAAGGAAGATCCATAAACAGAAAAATCATCCATAAACACTTCCATGATATTCTCAATGTATTCAGAAAATATAGCCATCATACACCTTTGGAAGGTGGCGGGTGCATTACACAACCCAAATGGCATTCTCCTATATGCAAAAGTTCCCCATGGACATGTAAATGTGGTTTTCTCTTGGTCATCGGGGTGGATAAGGATTTGGAAGAATCCACTATAGCCATCTAGGTAGCAAAAGTGAGAATGTTGAGCTAACCTCTCTAGCATTTGGTCAATGAAAGGAAGGGGGAAGTGATCTTTCCTAGAGGCCATGTTCAACTTCCTATAGTCAATACACATCCTCCATCCCGTAACCGTCCTAGTTGGGATTAGTTCATTGTTTTCATTAGTCACTACGGTCATCCCACCCTTCTTAGGAACTACATAAACGGGACTAACCCACTTACTATCCGAGATAGGGTAGATGATTCCCGCATCTAGCAACTTAATGATCTCTTTCTTGACTACCTCTTTCATTATAGGATTCAATCTTCTTTGATGTTCAATAGAGGGTTTATGGTTATCTTCCATCAATATCTTATGCATGCACAAAGAGGGTTTTATGCCAAATAAATCATCAATAGTATAGCCAATGGCTTTCCTATGCAATCTTAGCTCATGCAACAACTTAGCAAGTTCATCATCATTCAAGCATGCATTCACAATCACCGGACATGTAGAATTATCACCAAGAAAAGCATACTTCAAATGAGAGGGGAGGGGTTTGAGTTCGAGTTTAGGAGGTCCTTTATCGAGTGGAGACGATCCAAATAACGTTGGTTGAGATGAATCCAAAGCAAATGAAGGCTTTCCAAAGCTCCTTGAAGCTTGATCATCAACAAGGGCTGCTTCTGGGGAAACCACGGTTGGCTCCACGGATCTTGGCACATCCACGGCCATGGAAGTTGCCAAGATTGCTCTTCGGAGCTTTCCAGAGAGTTCTACAGCCGTGGAACACCTTCCACGAACGTGGTTCCTACAGGAACTTAGCATAACCTCGTGGTCTTCAATTTCAGCTCTTGTCTCCTTTTCTAATGCTTCTAAGGCTTTGATTTCTTCATTGTAAGCCTCCTCAACACCTTCCTCCATCAAGCTTAAACTAAGAAACTTCTCCAAGGGGTCCTTGATCAAGATCGAGCTCACAACTTCTCTAGACTCCTCTTGCTCGACTATGTTGAATACATCCTCGTCAAGGGTTGGCCCTTTCATCATTGTGGACAACTTGAACTTGATATTCTCTTCTCCAATGTTGAAGGAGAGAATTCCATTTTTACAATCCACCAAGCATCCGGAAGTGGCTAGGAAAGGTCTCCCTAAGATGATGGGAACCGGATAGTCCGCCGGAATGTCCAAGACAACAAAATCAATCGGCACATAGAACTTTCCTAGTTGCACCGGAATGTCTTATAAGATCCCAACCGGATGAGTAATAGAGCGGTCCGCCATGTAAAGGGTCATCTTGACCGGTTTAGGCTCTCCTAGCCCAACCTTGTTGCAAAGTGCAAGCGGTATGATGCTCACACTTGCCCCAAGATCACAAAGGGCTTCATACTTCACTTCTCCCACTCTGATTGGTACACAAAAAGATCCCGGATCTCTTAGCTTAGGAGGCATCTCCTCCTTCATTGTTTGGATCAATTCCGAGGACCTCTTAGTCATCCTTAATTCCCCATACTCCTCCAACTTCCTTTTGTTGGAGAGTATTTCCTTCAAGAACTTGCCATATGCCGGCATACCTAAGATAGCATCCATGAACGGAATGTTAATATGCAATTTAGACATAAGTTCAAGGAATTTACCAAAGTGTATGTCCAAGCGAGCCCTTGCTCGTGATTGAGGGAACGGTAGTGGCGGCTTGTATGGAGGCGGTGCCACATATGTTGGCTCAACATCCTTGCTTTTGCCTCTATCTTCTTGCAACTTCTCTTCCTCTATCCCCACTTACTTTCCCTTAGCATTCTCCTTGGGCAAGGGATCCTTAATGCTTAACCCACTCCTTGTTGTGATGGCCAACACTTGGCCTCTTGGGTTGTCTTCGGTTCTTCCGGGAAGCTTTCCCGGGTCTCTATGAGCTTCACCCGCCTTTTGGAACACTTGTGCTTCCAACACCTTTTGAGCCTTAGAAATGGAAGTCACCGTGCTCTCAAGACCACTCAACCTTCCAAGCAATTGCTCAAACATCATTTCGGTCCTATCCTTTGGAGGTTGAGTAAATCCGGGTGGAGGTTCTTGTGAAGCCTTTGGTGGTGGAGCTGCGCTTGTGAAAGTGGGAGGGTTCAAGGCTCCATCCGGGTTAGAATAGGAAAACCCGGGATGGTTATGGTTAGGCCGGTAATTGTTGAATTGCCGGTTGTTGTTGAAGTTCCTTGGGCCTTGATAGTTGTTGTAGTTGCCCCTCCCCATGTAGTTCATATCTTCCTCCTTGGAAGACAAGTTTTCTTGCACTTGAGCTTGAGGGGTTGCTTGGTTCTTCAAAGTTGTAGCACACAACTCCCTCAAGGACTTTAGCTCGTTGTTGATGGCGTCAAGCTTGAAATTGCTCATGGTGACTTCACTCACCTCATATGCTCCCGCCTTTCTCCCTTCACTCTTCCTATGGGAGTACTTCTCAATCACTAAAGCTTGTTTCTCTACGAACTCCCAAGCTTCATCCACATGCTTTTCCATGAAAGTCCCACCGGAAAGAGATTGGAGCTTGAATTGGCTATCTTCATCAAGTCCTTTGAAGTAGATTTCCAATAGCTCAATTTTTGGTATACCATGGTGTGGACAATCTAGGAGAAGATCTTTGAACCTCTCCCAAGACTTGAACAAGCTCTCTCTATCCTTCATCACGAAGGCATTGATCTTCCCTCTTAACTCGGTAGTCTTGGAAGGTGGGAAGAACTTAGTCAAAAACTCGGTTGTCATCTCCTCCCAAGTACTCACTCGCCCTTGTGGAATAGATTGATACCAAGCCAAGGCCTTATCCTTAAGTGAGAAGGAGAAAGCCCTAAGCTTATGGTTGTTGCTCTCCAATCTAGGCGGTCTAAGAGTCTCCATCAAGATCTCATAGTTCATCAAGTGTTGATGAGGAGACTCTCCTTCCATCCCTCCAAATTGATTATGCCGGATCATTTGTAGAACTTGAGGGCGGAGTTCATAATCATGGGCTGCGGGATCTCCTAAGTTCACACCCGGGCGGTGTGCTCTTTGTGCCGGATCCATACATTGCCCTAACGTTTGTGGCTCTCCAATGGCAATGGGCACAACCCGTATATTAACCGCCTCCGGTTGCGGTTGTGGTGGAGGTGGAGGTTGTTGACGATTAAGCTCTCTTTGTACAAGAGCTTGCCTAATCTCTTCAATCTCCCTCTTAGTTGCCTCTTGCCTCTCATTGGCAAGTCTCTTTTCATTCTCCAAAGCTTCATCCCTTATCCTAATTTGCTCTAAAGCCTCATCCAACTCAGCTTGGAGATCTCTTCCGGCCATCTCTTTTCCCTTTTTAATGCTCTTGGATCTAGATCTAAGGGTTTTCTCCGGTTCGGGATCGAATGGAGCTAAATCCTTGCCACGAGATCTTCGCATACACCTAAAGAGTGAGAGATGTCCTGAAAAGCAAAGACACAAACCAAAAAGAGATCAAAAGCAACAAGAAAGACCTACACTATAAACAATCACAAAATGACTCAATCTTAACCTATTCCCCGGCAACGGCGCCAAAAACTTGTTACGCTAAGAACGTGTGTACGCAATAAGCTTTAAATTTATACTCGTTATATTTCTCCTAACTCCTAGTGAACCCGCAGTGTACGGGACATTTTGTAGTAGGTATAGTATTCCGAGGTCGAACACAAAGACTGAGGTGAAATTGATTCGATTAGTGATTAGGTTTAGTGAAGACCTAGGCTAAGAAAAGAGAAAGCAATAAAGAAATGAAAATCTCTAAGTTTTTGGATTGGTTTTAAGGTGATCAATCAAAGATCACAATTCATGCAAAATAAGCAAATCAACTAAGCTAACAAATCTACACAAACAAACAAGCTAAGCACGAGATGTAAGATCAAAGAGAGAAAAGAGAGGATTCTAGGGGTTGGAAATTCCGGTTATGGCATAGAACTCAAGCTATCTAATCATTCCTTGGAATAACTACAATATGTTGGGAGTGAGTGTTTCTAGATTGGGATCAATCACCGGGTAGGTCTCATGGTCCACTAGTCCGTTCCTAAGGTCTCATCACCGGGTAAGTCTCAAAGAGCCTAAGGAGTGGAATTCTACACAAACTGGATTGTCACCTAGGGATCTAACCTATCCTCACCGGGTAAGTCTCGGAATGGTAAGTCCTAAACAACTATCGTAGCACACTTAGTCCAATGGTGGCTTATGAGGCTCACCACTACCTAGGGTTTGTCATCTTTGAAATCTAAGAGTAAGAATCACCGGGTAGGTCTCTTCTAACACTTAGTTGCTAACACTAGGTCGCCCTAGGATAGATTTGACTCAACAAACTCTAGGATTTCAATATTCTAATACTCTAGAACTTAGACTCAACAATTCAGACAAACCACGGTCTATTCTACAACTTCCACGGCCGTGGTCTGGCAAGTACAAACCGTGGACTGCAATAGAGGCTTCGTTCAAGTAAACAAGTCATCCAAAGGCAAATCTAAGTCCATCCTATCATAGTCTTAGCCATAACCATCCTTTCCTCACCCTAGAATCGCATCTATTTAGCCTAAAACATTCATCATAACAATCGAAATCATCAAACATAAAATCATGGCTTCCATTTGCAAAGTAATGAAGAGAAAGAGATGAACAAGTGAAGCAAGCAAAACCAAGCTGAAAGTAAGATTAGAAAGACTCACAACCTTCCAAAAGAAGGTTTAAACGATTCTTACAACACTAGAAATCGATTCCGAAAATCTTCACTACAAAACTTATCAAGAACTAGCAATGGTGTCTTCTTCTCTTCTTCTCCAATGGAGCTCTTCTCCTCCTCCAATGGTACCTCTCCTCTTGAGAGAATCTTCTTGTTGAGAGAGTGGGAGAGAATGTGGATTTGATTGGATGATGAAAGATGCCTTCTCTCAGCCTTGCAGGACCACTTTTATTCTACAACCTTGCTAGAGTGAGCCATGAGATCGTGGCACAACTGTCACAACCGTCTGGCAAAAACCACGGTTGGTTTCCACGGCCGTGGAAGTGCCAGCAACCGTGGTTTGGTGCTTCAGCTTTGCCTTGGATCATTAAGCTATGATTTGGTGCATGGCTTGTGTTGACAAGGTTCCATGAGTCCTCCTTAGCCTCTAGCTTGCATCCTAATGAGTCCGAGGGTGTGTCATCTTGATGAACGATCCTCAAATGTATCGATTAAGCACCTAAATCTCCCAAAATACCTACAAAGCAATGCAAAAGTCCGTGTAGACGTCTATCTCGACAAAATACGTGAATTGAGTGCAAACGTCGTGAACTAGTGCTAAACCATGCATGAATGAGTAGATAAACTATCTAAATGAGTGCCTAATCCTAAGTCATAAATTGTGTTATTAGTGGCACCCCGAGTCTCGCGGATTCGGGGTGTTACAAAGTTGGTATAAGAGCCTTAGGTTGATTACAATGGCAGTTGCTACCTGCAATGAGGTTTGATAGGTATAATAAACAGAACCCACAAGGGGTCTGACGTTTTTCAAAGGTTTTTTTTAAAATGTGGTTTTGGGTTAGATGTACGAGAACTCGCCACTTCTGCTATGGATCTCTGCAGTATAGATATGTATATATGGATTATGGATTATGTATGTCTATGTTTTAAGTATATATATATATATATATATATACATATACATATGGCCTATATAGAGCCTCATAAGTTAGGTGTGCATACCCCGCAGATGGGTCGGGCTAGAGCTACTACCACGGTAGGCAGAAGTAGAGGTAGACCACCCCGTCTTCCGGGTGTGGTAGGTGAGGGACCAGTTCCCGCTGCTGATCCACCAGTGGTGGAGGAGATACATGAGGAGGTTGTAGAGAGTGTCGTCCAAGAGACGGGGAGTGGTGGATCTAGGAGACATCATTCACATCGAGCTCAGTCTGGTGACGCAAATCGTGTCTCCATGGGGGGACCGGAGTTAAGAGAGTACCTCAGATGTTTTGAGGAGGCTGTTAGAGCTGGCAGACGTGCCCCAGATTTACCAGGATATGAGGGATCTTCTTTGATGTCTCAGGGAGCCACACAGGTGCCAACTATACGGGCACGTGTTACCGAGCCTGTTCGAGTTGTAGAGGAGACCAGAGGGCCTCGACCAGATGCCGGGTTGAAGGCATTTCATCAGTAGGGAGTACCACCCTTCTCAGGAGAGATAGGGTTATAGACTGAGGTATGGATAGGACTTGTAGACTCAGCTTTAGAGTCTATCAGATGTCCTGAGGACAAACGGATAGAGATAGTATAGTCTCTATTCCGTGACCTTGCACATCAGTGGTAGAGGACTGTGCGGACCAGAGCCACCAACTATGATCAAATGAGGAGCATGATTAAAGAGCAATTCTGCCCTGCCTCATTGAAGAGGGAGAAGCTGCAGGACTTATGGAGGCTGGTTTTGAGGATGTACCTATTGCAGATGCCATCCGCCACTTCCAGACCGAGTTAGCTTTGTTGGGTCCAGCTGCACCATCTGAGGACCATCATGTGTACCTATTCTCTCGTCGGTTGAGGGAGAGCACGCGTTCATATATGGTGGGATTCTAATGCAAGTCCCTAGCTGATTACCAGGACCGAGATTCTGCTTTTGAGAGGGACCGAGCCAGTTAGAGGAGAGCTTCTCAGACAGGATGGTCTGCGAAGAGGTAGCGCACTAGGCAGACTAGTGTAGTTAGAGGAGCCTTTAGTTCTACACGAGACCAGAGACGTTAGAGTTACCCCTCGTGAGCACTGACTGCAAAAAAGGGACGACAATGTTACAACTGTGGTGACCGTGGCCATCTGAGGCCAGATTGTCCCAGACCAGTTGTGACTTGCTTTACCTGTGGAAGACTAGGACATCGAGCTGCCTTTTGTAGGCAGGGTGGAGTTGCATCTCAGTAGGGTTCTTCCCCTGCCAGTGTAGCAGGAGGTGGTCAGAGGACACCTCAGCAACAGACACAAGGACAACAAAGAGTCTCAGATCGTCCATCTACTCAGAGATCTACTCCCGGGCCGAGTAGAGGTAGAGTTCATGTTGGGAGTACCACATATGCTAGAGGAGCTCAGGGTAGAGCTTTTGAGTTGAGGAGTGCAGAGGATCCACCTGCACTGGCTGCTACAGGTACAATTCTACTTCATGGTTTAATTGTTACATTTTTGTTTGATACTGGTGCTACGCATTCATTTATTTCTGATACATGTGTTGAGCGTTTGAGTTTAGCTACCATAAAGGGGATACCCTTTACTATAGGGTTACCTGATGGTAGTCGGGTCAGAGGTACCCGTGAGATACGTAGTTGTCCCCTTTGTTTAGGGACTCGTGTTTTACTTGTTGACTTCTTAGTCATGCTATTGATGCATGAAGAAGTCATATTAGATATGGATTGGATGCGTAGACACCATGCGGTTCTAGATGTTGGTAGAAGGATTGTTACAGTCTCTACCGAGGTTGGTCAGATTGAGGTGTTCCGAGGTTGGGACCTTGGGAAGACAGGTTCTGACATTAGTGTTGTACGAGCAGCTAGACTGATTGCACAGGGATGTGATGCCTTCTGGTGCTACACCATCAAGGATGGAGAGAGTCCAGCTTTGGAAGACATTCCAGTGGTCTGCGAGTTTGTAGACGTATTTCCTGACCCGTCGAGCTTGCCGCCTCAGAGAAATGTGGACTTCAGTATAGAGTTAGAGCCTGGTACGAGACACATCTCGAAGGCCCCATATCGTATGGCACCTGTCGAGATGTTGGAGCTGAAGAAGCAACTCGAGGAGTTGGATGAGAAGGGCTTCATACGCCCTAGAGTTTCACCATGGGGTGCACTTGTCCTCTTCGTGCGGAAGAAGGATGGATCTTTGAGACTATGCATAGATTACAGAGAGCTGAACAAGGTGACCATCAAGAATAGGTATCTACTGCCTCGTATTGATGATCTACTTGATCAGCTTTAGGGAGTGACATTTTTCTCCCGGATTGACTTACGCTCAAGATATCACCAGCTGAGGGTGAGTGAGCAGGATGTACACAGGACAACATTTCGTACCCGTTATGGACACTATGAGTTTGTAGTGATGCCATTTGGGCTTACGAATGCCCCAACAATCTTTGTGGAGTTGATGAACAGTATCTTCATCAACTTCCTTGATCAGTTTGGGGTGGTCTTCATTGACGACATACTAGTATACTCTCGTAGTAGAGAGGAGCATGCCGGTCATCAGAGGACGGTTTTGCAGATTTTGAGGGATAGAGAGTTGTATGCAAAGCTCTCTATGTCTGAGTTCTGGATGTATGAGGTTGCTTTCCTTGGGCTTATCGTCTCCTCCGACGGGATAATGGTTGATCCGGCGAAGATCGAGTCTCTTGTTGCATGGACGACACCGATGAACGTCAAGGAAGTGCGTAGCTTTCTTGGCCTTGCCGGCTATTATAGACGCTTTGTGGAGGGATTTTCTGTGATTGCCCGTCCACTGATGAGTCTTTTGAGGAAGACTACCAGGTTTGTGATGACCGACCAGTGTGCCTAGAGTTTTGAGGAATTGAAGAGACGTTTGACTTCAGCTTTTGTCTTGACACAACAAGAGGGTTCTGATGATTTTGTGGTTTACAGTGATGCATCCAAGCTAGGGTTGGGATGTGTGTTGATGCAGAGAGGCAGAGTGATTGCATATGCGTCTAGACAGCTGAAGACGTATGAGGAGAACTACCCGACTCATGATCTGGAGTTGGTAGCGGTAGTTCATGCTTTGAAGATCTGAAGACATTACCTGTATGGTGCTACATGTCAGATCTTCACAGACCATAAGAGTCTGAAGTATATTTTTACGCAGCGGGAATTGAATAACCGTCAGCGTCGATGGCTTGAGTTGATCAAGGACTTTGACCTTGAGATTTTATATTATCCTGGAAAGACGAATGTTGTAGCTGACGCCTTGAATAGGAAGACGCCTCGAGAGAAGGTGATTGCCAGATTGACAGTTCAGCCTCAGCTTCAGAGGGATCTAGCTTGGCTAGAGATGGACATCCAGTTTCCTGATGAGGATGTTCAGTTGTATACTCTAGAGGTTTTACCTGATCTATTGGATGAGATCCAACAGAAGCAAGGGACCTGCCCGACCTTGGTGAGGATTAGAGAGAGGATGTTTCGTGGAGAGACACCACAGTTTTCCGTTGGAGCTGATGGAGTGATGAGGCGACATGACCGCATCTGTGTACCTGCCGATGCAGAGCTGAGACAGAGGATTTTACAAGAGGCTCACTGTACGCCTTACACTGTACAGCCAGGTATGAGTAAGATATACCATGATGTCTGATGTTCATACTGGTGGGGAGGGCTGAAGCCCGATGTAGCCAGATTTGTGGCTCAGTGTGTGACCTATCAACAGATCAAGATAGAGCATTGCAGATGAGCTCCATCCACTGCCAGTACCACAGTGGAAATGGGAGGACGTCTCCATGGACTTTGTGACGGGATTGAGGCCCAGTAGGAGTTTTGATGCTATTTGGGTTGTTGTTGATAGACTGACAAAGATGGCACATTTCTTTCCTATCAGAGAGACGTGGCCAGTGAGCAGATTGGCTAAGGAGTACACTAGACAAATAGTGAGACTCCATGGTGTACCGAGGACGATCGTTTCTGATCGAGATGGGCAATTTACCTCGAGATTCTGGCAGCAGATTCAGAATATTTTGGGGACGAGTCTACACTTTACGACTGCGTTTCACCCCCAGACAGATGGTTAGTGTGAGAGGACCATCCAGACCCTGGAGGATATGCTGCGAGCTTGTGTGTTGAATTGGGGACAGGGATGGTCCGATTACCTCCCACTTGTTGTGTTCTCATACAACAACAGCTGGCATGCATCTATTGGGATGGCTCCTTATGAGGCACTGTATGGACGTAGGTTTCGTACACCTTTATGCAGGGATGAGCCTAGTAGTATCGGTGGGATAACGCCAGAGCAGATTCAGGATGCTATGGCTCGAGTAGTGTTGATTAGAGAGGATGCTGGATGCACAGAGTCGCCAAAAGTCGTATACACACAAGAGGCGTAGGGCTCTAGAGTTCAGGGTAGGAGCTTATGTCTGGTTGAGAGTATCTCCGACACGAGGCGTTAGATATTTTGGCATAAAGGAGAACCTGAGTCCCCGATATGTCGGTACTTTCGAGATACTGGATAGAGTTGGGAGGGCAGCCTACAGATTAGCTTTGCCTCCGAGGTTAGAGGGTGTTCACCTTGTATTCCATGTGTCTCAGCTGAGAGAGTACATACCAGATCCGAGGCACATTGTGAGTTATGATGATTTGGTGGTGGAGCCAGACCACACCTTTCCTGAGCATCCTGTTGTAGTCCTAGAGCGAGTAGTGAGACGCCTGCGTTCGAAGGACATTCCTATGATGAGGATACAGTGGTCTAGACGTCGACCTGAGGAGGCTACATGGGAGACTGAGGATAGTATCCGGAGGAACTATCTAGAGTTTTATGCTGAGATAGATGCATCTAGGGTCGATGAGTAGATCTTAGTGCTATCTTGGTGAGTATATGCTTATGTGTTTTTGTGCTTAACTGTGCTTATTACATGCTAGCTATGATATATTTTATGATCTTATTAGATCTTGCTATTGATAACAAGATTTATGACTTAGGATTAGGTAATCATTTAGATATATTTCTCACTCATTCATGCACGTTTTGGCATTGGTTCATGACGTCTTCGCTCAATTCATGCACATTTCTAGAAAAGACGTCTACACTACTTTTTATCGGTTTTGTAGGTAATTCGGGGATCTATTGGACGTTAATCGATACATTTGAGGGCCAAGCCTCATGATGGTACACATCCAAAGCCTTGGAGGAGCATAATTGGATCAACAAAGGACACAAAGACCACCATTGGTGCAAGCAGTGGAGCAACTCATGGCTAGACGATCATAGCATGCTTCTGTTGAAGAAAATCGACCTACACCCAGGAAAATCGGCCGATTTTTTTCCTCTGGGTCGATTTTTGGGCCTTTGACAGCTTAAGCCACGTGTCCCACGATCTCTTGTCCGTCCTTGCTCTTGGTGGAGAATATAAGTGGTCCTGCAGGTGGTTGCTGAGCATCTCTCCTCTCCCACACTCTCATTGACAGCTCATTTTGATTTTGGAGAAAGATTGGAGGAGAAGAAAAGCTCTCAAAGATTGAAGGAAGAAGAAGAACACCATTCTAAGAGTTTAGAGTGACTTTGAGTGATTTTGTAGTCTTGGATTGAAGAACTAATTGCAAGGATTGTTAAGAACGTTTTGAATCTTCATTCTAGAGTTTGTAAGTCTTGCTACAACTAGTCTTTGGCTGAGATTTATTGATTTTGCTTACTCATCTTTCATTACTCATCTATGAACACCATGTATGCTTGTTTGATGCTTTCGGATCTTGATATGCATATTATTGGCTAGTTTCTTGTGATTTTAGAGTGATGGATTGATGGTTATGGCTACGGTGATGATAGGATGGGCTTATATGTCAGTTTAGGATGATTTATATGCACGAAACTCACAATTGAAGGAAAAATCGACCTGTTCATCAGATAAATCGGCCGATTTATCTGTAGAACAGCCCGATTTATTTTTCTGTTGCTCTTTAAATGATAAATCTGCATGCTAGGGTGTTTGGTTGTTTAAATCCTAGTGTTTATTAAGCCTAATTTAGCTTAGTATCATCTAATGCTACCAATCTAAGTGAGGGAAGAGATCTACCCGATGATTTCCGACCTTAGACACGTAAGATGATGAATGCTAGGTAGTAGTGAGCCTCATAAGCCGCTATTGGATCGAGTGTGCTAGGATTATTGCTTGAGATTTCCCTATTCCGAGACTTACCCGGTAAGGAGAGGGTTACCCTTAAGTAGCATCTAGTTTGTGCGGAATTCCTTACTCTAACCCCTTGAGACCTACCCGGTAATAGGAGTTCGATGCGGTATTAGTGAAGTGAGAGACTTACCCGGTAATCGCTTCCACTGGTGAAACATTCTTTCCCCAGCACCGCAGCTAGTCCTTAGAATCCTTAGAACCTTGAATCCTATGCCATAACCGGAAATCTTGACCTCTAGAATCTACTTTTCTCTCTTGATCATATACTTGCGCTTTGTGTTACTTACTCGTTTGCTAGCTTAATTTGTTAGTTGTTTTATTACCTTGCTTGACTTGTGATCTTTGTTTGATCACCACAAAAACCAACAAAAACATTGCGTTTTCCATTTTCTTTGTTCCTCATCTTATCTTAGTCTAGATTCACACTATCTTTGATCATTGCTTGACTCTATTTCACCTTAGTCTTTGTGTTCGACCTCGGAATACTTACCTTTCTACAAACGTCCCGTACACTGCGGGTTCGCTAGAAGTTAGGATAAATATAACGAGTATAAATTTAAGACTTATTGCGTGCACATCACACGATTCTAGCGTAACAAGTTTTTGGCGCCGTTGCCGGGGACTAGGTCTAGATTGAGTCATTTCGTGATTGTTTATAGTGTAGATCTTTCTTGTTGCTTTTGTTCTCTCTTTGGTGTGTGTCTTTGCTTTTCAAGACATCATCTCTCTCTTTAGGTGTATGCGAAGATCTCGTGGCAAGGATTTAGCTCCATTCGATCCCGAACCGGAGAAAACCCTTCGATCTAGATCCAAGAACATCCGAAAAGAGAAAGAGATGGCCGGAAGAAACCTCCAAGCTGAGTTGGATGAAGCCTTAGAGCAAATAAGGCTAAGAGATGAGCTTTTGGAGGAAGAAAGGAGACTTGCCAATGAGAGGCAAGAGGAAACTAGGAGGGAGATTGAGGAGATTAGGCAAGCCCTTGTTCAAGGAGAGCTTAATCGCCGACAACCTCTACCTCCTCCACCACCGGTGGAACAACCGCAGCCGGCGGCTAATGTTAGGGTTGTGCCCATTGCCATTGAAGAGCCACAAACCTTAGGGAGACGTATGGATCCGGCACAAAGAGCACACCGTCCGGGTGTGAAATTTGGAGATCCCGCAGCCCACAACTATGAGCTCCGCCCTCAAGTTCTACAAATGATCCGGCATAATCAATTTGGAGGGATGGAAGGAGAGTCTCCTCATCAACATTTGATGAACTACGAGATTTTGATGGAGACTCTTAGACCGCCAAGATTGGAGAGCAACAACCATAAGCTTAGGGCTTTCTCCTTCTCTCTTAAGGACAAAGCCTTGGCTTGGTATCAATCTATTCCACAAGGGCGAGTTGGTACTTGGGAGGAGATGACAACCGAGTTTTTGACTAAGTTCTTCCCACCTTCCAAGACTACCGAATTAAGAGGGAAGATCAATGCCTTCGTGATGAAGGATAGAGAGAGTTTGTTCAAGTCTTGGGAGAGATTCAAAGACCTTCTCCTAGATTGTCCACACCATGGCATACCGAAAATTGAGCTATTGGAGATCTACTTCAAGGGACTTGATGAAGATAGCCAATTCAAGCTTCAATCCCTTTCCGGTGGGACTTTCATGGAGAAGCATGTGGATGATGCTTGGGAGTTTGTGGAGAAGCAAGCTCTAGTGATTGAGAAGTACTCCCATAGGAAGAGTGAAGGGAGAAAGGCGGGAGCATATGAGGTGAGTGAGGTCACCATGAGCAACTTCAAGCTCGACGCCATCAACAACGAGCTAAAGTCCTTGAGGGAGTTGTGTGCTACAACTTTGAAGAGTCAAGCAACCCCTCAAGTGCTTCCACAAGCTAACTTATCTTCCAAGGAGGAGGATGTAAACTATATGGGAAGGGGCAATTACAACAATTATCAAGGCCCAAGGAACTTCAACAACAACCGGCAATTCAACAATTACCGGCCCAACCATAACCATCCCGGGTTTTCTTACTCTAACCCGGATGGAGCCTTGAACCCTCCCGCTTCTACAAGCACAACTCCACCACCAAGAGCTTCACAAGAACCTCCACCCGGATTCACTCAACCTCCAAAGGATAGAACCGAAATGATGTTTGAGCAATTGCTTGGAAGGTTGAGCGGTCTTGAGAGCACGGTGACTTCTATCTCAAAGGCTCAAAAGGTGTTGGAAGCACAAGTATTCCAAAAGGCGGGTGAAGCACATAGAGATCCGGGAAAGCTTCCCGGAAGAACCGAAGAAAACCCAAGAGGCCAAGTGTTGGCTATTACAACAAGAAGTGGGTTAAGCATGAAGGATCCTTTGCCCAAGGAGAATGCTAAAGGGAAGCAAGTGGTGAATGAAGAAGAAACTTTGCAAGGAGATGGAGGTAAGAGCAAGGATGTAGAGCCAACCTATGTGGCACCGCCTCCATAGAAGCCACCACTACCGTTCCCTCAATCACGAGCAAGAGCTCGCTTGGACAATCACTTTGGTAAGTTCCTTGAACTAATGTCTAAATTGCATATTAACATTCCGTTCATGGATGCTATTTTAGGGATGCCGGCATATGGCAAATTCTTGAAGGAAATACTCTCCAACAAAAGGAAGTTGGAGGAGTATGGTGAGATAAGGATGACTAAGAGATCGTCGGAGTTGATTCAAAAAATGAAGGAGGAGATGCCTCCCAAGCTAAGGGATCCGGGATCCTTTTGTGTGCCAATCGAAGTAGGAGAAGTGAAGTATGATGCCCTATGCGATCTTGGGGCAAGTGTAAGCATCATCCCGCTTGCACTTTGCAACAAGGTTGGGCTAGGAGAGCCAAAGCCGGTCAAGATGACCCTTTACATGGCGGACCGCTCAATCACTCATCCGGTTGGGATCTTGGAAGACATCCCGGTACAATTAGGGAAGTTCTATGTGCCCATAGACTTCGTTGTTTTGGACATCCCGGCGGACTATCCGGTTCCTATCATTTTGGGGAGACCTTTCCTAGCTACTTCCGGATGTCTAGTGGATTGCAAGAATGGGACTCTCTCCTTCAACATTGGAGAAGAGAACATCAAGTTCAAGCTGTCCACAATGATGAAAGCGCCAACCCTTGATGAGGATAGATTCAACATAGTTGAAGAAGAGGAGTCTAGAGAGGTTGTGAGCTCAATCTTGCTCAAGGATCCACTTGAGAGAGTTCTTAGCTCAAGCTTGATGGAGGAAGGAGTTGAGGAGAGTAGCAATGAAGTGATCAAGGCCTTGAATGCATTGGACGAGCTACCAAGTGTTGGGTTTGAAGTGCTAGAAGAAGAGGAAAACTGCTAGAAAAATCGGACTGGGGGCCAAAAATCGGCCGATTTTTGTACTTGTGCTGAAATTTCAGCCAGTGTCGCCAAAACAGAAACTCAGATCGACCCCCCTTCAGAAAAATCGACCGATTTTTCTTCCTGGGTCGATTTTCCTGAGTCTTTTCAGCATCAACCACTTGAGTGTGAGCAATCATCAAGGGACTTCAAGGAGGCTTCCATGGCTTTGCAATCATCTCAACCTACATTGTATGGATCGTCTCCAACCGAAAAAGGTCCTCCTCAACTTGATCTTAAACCTCTTCCTTCTCATTTAAAGTATGCTTTCCTTGGTTCAAATTCTACTTATCCGGTGATTGTGAATGCATCTTTGAGTGATGATGAGCTTAATAGGTTGTTGAATGAATTGAAACTGCATAGAAAGGCAATAGGATACACCATTGATGATCTTGTTGGCATCAAGCCCTCTTTGTGCATGCATAGGATAATGATGGAAGATAATCATAAACCCTCTATTGAACATCAAAGAAGGTTAAATCCTATAATGAAAGAGGTAGTCAAAAAGGAAATCATAAAGTTGCTAGATGCGGGAATTATCTACCCTATCTCGGATAGTAAGTGGGTTAGTCCCGTTCATGTAGTGCCTAAGAAGGGTGGGATGACCGTAGTGACCAATGAGAACAATGAACTAATCCCCACTAGAACGGTTACGGGATGGAGGATGTGTATTGATTATAGGAAGTTGAACATGGCCTCTAGGAAAGATCACTTCCCTCTCCCTTTCATTGACCAAATGCTAGAGAGGTTAGCTCAACATTCTCATTTTTGCTACCTAGATGGCTATAGTGGATTCTTCCAAATCCCTATCCACCCCGATGACCAAGAGAAAACAACCTTTACATGTCTATGGGGTACTTTTGCATATAGAAGAATGCCATTTGGGTTGTGTAATGCACCCGCCACCTTTCAAAGGTGTATGATGGCTATTTTTTCGGAATACATTGAAAAATCATGGAAGTGTTCATGGATGATTTCTCTGTTTATGGTTCTTCCTTTGATAATTGCTTGGCTAACTTGTCCTTAGTATTGCAAAGATGTGAGGAGACAAATCTTGTCTTAAATTGGGAAAAATGCCACTTCATGGTAAGTGAAGGTATTGTGTTAGGACACTTGGTGTCTAACCGTGGCATTGAGGTTGATAGGGCCAAGATTGAAACGATAGAGAAGTTGCCACCAACTACCTCGGTGAAAGGGGTAAGGAGTTTCTTAGGGCATGCCGGTTTTTACCGGAGGTTCATTCAAGACTTCTCTAAAATCTCTAAGCCCCTTACTAACCTACTAATGAAGGATGTTGAATTTGTTTTCTCCAAAGATTGCCTTGAAGCTTTTTGTAGGTTGAAGAACGCTTTGATCTCCGCACCTATAATGCAACCTCCGGATTGGAGTTTACCGTTTGAGATCATGTGTGATGCAAGCGATGTAGCCGTTGGGGCTGTTTTGGGGCAAAGGAAAGATGGGCGAACTCATGCCATTTACTATGCTAGCAAGACGCTAGATGATGCCCAACTCAACTATGCCACAACCGAGAAAGAGTTGCTAGCGGTAGTGTATGCCTTTGAGAAGTTTCGGTCATACCTTGTTGGAGCGAAGGTCATTGTTTATACGGATCATGCTGCGATCCGTTATCTACTTACCAAGAAGGATGCCAAGCCTAGGTTGATTCGGTGGATTCTTCTTCTTCAAGAGTTTGACTTGGAAATCCGGGACAAGAAGGGATCCGAGAACTCCGTGGCGGATCACCTTAGTAGACTCCCACCGATAGAGCTTGAGAGAGATGACATCCCGATTGATGACTCATTCCGGGATGAGCAATTGCAAATGGTGGAGGAATGCTTGTTCCAAGTGTCTAGAGGAGGTGAGCCATGGTATGCCGACATTGTGAACTACTTGGTGTGTGAGGAAGTGCCTCCCGGTTTGACATATGCCCAAAGGAAGAAGTTCTTCAAGGATGTGAGACATTACTATTGGAGCGAGCCACTTTTGTTCAAAAGAGGGCCGGATGGAATGTTTAGGAGATGCATACTGGAAGATGAAGTGGATAGTGTGATCCGCCATTGTCATTCCTTGCCATGTGGAGGGCATGCTAGTGCACACAAGACATGTGCGAAAGTGCTACAATCGGGCTTCTTTTGGCCAAGTTTGTTCAAGGACGTGCAAGGCTTTGTGGTAGCTTGTGATGCTTGCCAAAGGACGGGCAACATCTCAAGGAGGAATGAGATGCCCTTGAACAACATCCAAGAGGTAGAGATATTTGATGTGTGGGGTGTGGACTTCATGGGACCCTTCCCTTCTTCATGTGGCAATCTCTACATCCTATTGGCGGTGGATTATGTGTCAAGATGGGTGGAGGCAATCGCCTCTCCTACAAATGACGCCAAGGTCGTGGTGCGGTTCTTCAACCGAGTGATCTTTCCTAGGTTTGGAACACCTAGGGTGATCATAAGCGATGGAGGGAAGCACTTCACCAATAGGAATTTTGGAGTACTTTTGGCCAAGTATGGGGTGACTCATAAGGTGGCAACACATTACCATCCCCAAACTAGTGGCCAAGTGGAGATCTCCAACCGGGAGATCAAGGCCATTCTTGAGAAGACGGTATCAAGGACGAGAAAAGATTGGGCTATGAAGCTCGATGATGCCTTGTGGGCATATAGGACCGCCTTCAAAACACCAATTGGCACCACTCCTTACAAGTTGGTCTATGGAAAGTCTTGCCACCTTCCGGTAGAGATGGAGCATCGAGCATATTGGGCTATAAGGTGGCTAAATTTTGATCTCAAGGAGGCTGGAGAAAAGCGGTTGCTAGACATGAACGCCCTTGAGGAGATCCGGTTGGATGCATATGAGAATGCTCGGATCTACAAGGAGAGAACCAAGCGATGGCATGATAAGAGGATCATCCCAAAGGAGTTGAGTGAAGGCGACCTTGTCCTTCTCTTCAACTCAAGGCTGCGGCTCTTCCCCGGAAAGCTCAAATCAAGATGGACCGGGCCATATGTGGTGAAGAAGATCTTTCCTCATGGAGCGGTAGAGATAGGAGGAGATCATTGTGGTGACTTCAAAGTGAATGGGCATCGATTGAAGAAGTACATCCCGGAAGCCCCGGTGGAAGTGATTGCCCCGCTTCACCTTGATTGAAACGCTCCTGAATTTGGTCAAGCTAATGACCTTTAAGAAGCGCTTAATGGGAGGCAACCCATTGGTACATATTTTTCCCTTTCTTTTTCTTGCTTTTGCTTGATCTTACTCTTGGTGTGCTTTGTTTTTCCTTTGTGGTTTTGGGTGCTAGATCTTGTTGATTGTCATGAGTTATGAGATGTTGGAGGTCATGTGAAGGCCTCATGGAATGGTTGAAAAAGCAAGATCCGAGCACATGGACAAGGAAGAAAGCACCCAGGAAATCGGATTGTTCATGCACAAAATCGGCTGATTTTCCTGGGTTGCATGGCCGATTTTTCCTCTGTAAAGAAAAGTGATGATCTCCAATCAAGCATGGGTGGAGCGGACGTGGAACATGGACGGCTTGCGGTGCCAAGCGCGGGTTCCGACACCATAATGAACATCAAGAGCTCTCTACCATCCTTGATCGATCATCCACCATCATCATCCAATGAGAACCGAAATACCAAAGCACCACCACTCTTACATTGTGAGAACTCTCTTTCACTTCTTTATTTAGTTTACACATTAGGGACAATGTGTTTCTAAGTATGGGGTGGGGTTTTCATGATCACTTGCATGATTAGCATCTAGGATAGTTTAATTTTGTCACATGTTTCATTATGTCTTGCATTGTACATACATATTTCGAAAAATCAAAAAAAAAAAATTCAGAAAATTTTAAAAATTTTAGTGCTTCTAGGCTTGGATATGACCCTAATGATGAACCTTGTTTTGTGGATTGGCTATGGATGGCCTTATGTGTTAAATTGATGAATGTATATGTGGACTTGAAGTACTTCTCTTGAAACCATGAATGATTTGTGATCATGAATGTTTGCCTTGATTGAATTGAGTATTGAAAGTCGAAATTGCATGCTAGTTCTTGCACATCAATTAGGAGTGAATAAAGCAATTCATCTTTCTCTACTTCTCATCTTGATCATGTTGCTTGAGCACCTCAATTGAGATAAATTTGACCTCTTTTGACCCATCCGGGAATAGGAGCATGCTAGTGTGTTGATGTGTGTGAAAAGCAAGTGTGGGGTGAAGTTGTTGATGAAAGAATGATGTGAATGAAATGCTGAAATTGTTGTGAAAGTGTAGACAAAAATATAGGTTTGGGGACGTTGGTTTAAATGACAAGTAACTCGGTACACTTCACATAATCGGGTGTGGGTGCCTTGCCAAAGTCAAATAAACCAATAGTCCTAACGAGTTTTGGTATGTGTGCCCGGTGTGGATGCATCTCGAAAAATTAGAAAAAGCCCGAGAATGGCTAATCACCAAGGTTTCGGCTTTTGCACACCAATGCCATTGTCTCAAAAATAAAAGAAAGAAAAGAAAATGAAGAAAAAAATATACACTTGAGGGAAGTTGATAAGAAAATTTGAAGTTGTGTTGTTTAGTTCCTTTCCCGGATTAGCATCACATAGCCTAGAAAATTCCCACCTAATCACAACGTTTCTTGGCCTTCTATTTTACAAGTCCTTTTGACCTACTTGCATGTGTGTAAGACTAAGTGATTTAGATTGGATATGTTCATGATCATCTTGACTTCTTCATCTTTACATTTCATTGCATGCTATCAAGTTAAGTGTAATTGTCTTTCCATGCTTTCACTTATTTGATGCATAATTGCTTGTCCATTGCTATGAAACATGACTATGAAGGTGATCCAATATTAGAAGCACAACTCCAAAAGATTTTGCCATTTTTCTGCATGCATAAATCATGTCATCTCTTAGTCTATAGTTGGGAATTTGCTCGGGGACGAGCAAACCTTAAGTATGGGGTATTTTTGATAACAAGATTTATGAATTAGGATTAGGTAATCATTTAGATATATTTCTCACTCATTCATGCACGTTTTGGCATTGGTTCATGACGTCTTCGCTCAATTCATGCACATTTCTAGAAAAGACATCTACACTACCTTTTATCGGTTTTGTAGGTAATTCGGGGATCTATTGGACGTTAATCGATACATTTGAGGGCCAAGCCTCATGATGGTACACATCCAAAGCCTTGGAGGAGCATAATTGGATCAACAAAGGACACAAAGACCACCATTGGTGCAAGCAATGGAGCAACTCATGGCTAGACGATCATAGCATGCTTCTGTTGAAGAAAATCGACCTACACCCAGGAAAATCGGCCGATTTTTTTCCTCTGGGTCGATTTTTGGGCCTTTGACAGCTTAAGCCACGTGTCCCACGATCTCTTGTCCGTCCTTGCTCTTGGTGGAGAATATAAGTGGTCCTGCAGGTGGTTGCTGAGCATCTCTCCTCTCCCACACTCTCATTGACAGCTCATTTTGATTTTGGAGAAAGATTGGAGGAGAAGAAAAGCTCTCAAAGATTGAAGGAAGAAGAAGAACACCATTCTAAGAGTTTAGAGTGACTTTGAGTGATTTTGTAGTCTTGGATTGAAGAACTAATTGCAAGGATTGTTAAGAACGTTTTGAATCTTCATTCTAGAGTTTGTAAGTCTTGCTACAACTAGTCTTTGGCTGAGATTTATTGATTTTGCTTACTCATCTTTCATTACTCATCTATGAACACCATGTATGCTTGTTTGATGCTTTCGGATCTTGATATGCATATTATTGGCTAGTTTCTTGTGATTTTAGAGTGATGGATTGATGGTTATGGCTAGGGTGATGATAGGATGGGCTTATATGTCAGTTTAGGATGATTTATATGCACGAAACTCACAACAGAAGGAAAAATCGACCTGTTCATCAGATAAATCGGCCGATTTATCTGTAGAACAACCCGATTTATTTTTCTGTTGCTCTTTAAATGATAAATCTGCATGCTAGGGTGTTTGGTTGTTTAAATCCTAGTGTTTATTAAGCCTAATTTAGCTTAGTATCATCTAATGCTACCAATCTAAGTGAGGGAAGAGATCTACCCGATGATTTCCGACCTTAGACACGTAAGATGATGAATGCTAGGTAGTAGTGAGCCTCATAAGCCGCTATTGGATCGAGTGTGCTAGGATTATTGCTTGAGATTTCCCTATTCCGAGACTTACCCGGTAAGGAGAGGGTTACCCTTAAGTAGCATCTAGTTTGTGCGGAATTCCTTACTCTAACCCCTTGAGACCTACCCGGTAATAGGAGTTCGATGCGGTATTAGTGAAGTGAGAGACTTACCCGGTAATCGCTTCCACTGGTGAAACATTCTTTCCCCAGCACCGCAGCTAGTCCTTAGAATCCTTAGAACCTTGAATCCTATGCCATAACCGGAAATCTTGACCTCTAGAATCTACTTTTCTCTCTTGATCATATACTTGCGCTTTGTGTTACTTACTCGTTTGCTAGCTTAATTTGTTAGTTGTTTTATTACCTTGCTTGACTTGTGATCTTTGTTTGATCACCACAAAAACCAACAAAAACATTGCGTTTTCCATTTTCTTTGTTCCTCATCTTATCTTAGTCTAGATTCACACTATCTTTGATCATTGCTTGACTCTATTTCACCTTAGTCTTTGTGTTCGACCTCGGAATACTTACCTTTCTACAAACGTCCCGTACACTGCGGGTTCGCTAGAAGTTAGGATAAATATAACGAGTATAAATTTAAGACTTATTGCGTGCACATCACACGATTCTAGCGTAACAACTATGCTAGCGTGATGTATGTTACAGCTAGAGATGGTTCTTTCCTCCATGCTATCTGAGTTGATTATGATTCAACTAGAGATGGTTCTTTCCTCCATGCTACTTTGATGGACATAGTTTCAGTGGAGATGTTATCCCTCCATACGATGTATATGATTATGTTTGGCTAGAGATGTGCTTCCTCTATGCCTTGTGATGTGGTATGGAGAGAGATGTCATTCCTCTACGCCTTTGGGTAGCGTTATGGCCCTGTTTTTTGGAGTTGATGATTCCTCCATGTTTACGTTTAAGGCTATAGATTTGTATAGGTTATGACCTTCTGATCGGAGATGTGATACCTCCGATAGAGAGAGAGAGAGAGAGAGTTATACCTCGGCTTATGGGTCCGAGAGGATTTAGGATTCTGCCGAAACTTGTTTTTAGGGGGATGAGATATAAGAGCCTAGTTGCTAAGTTGGTGAGAGAGTGAGCTGATGACCCAGAATCAGCATGATCCGCCGTTGCGTGACCCTGGTGGCACCCTTGCTGTTTGCCTGGGCCGCCCCGCCCCTGTGGCTCTGTGTGCTGCAGCCATCTTCTTTGACCCTTTGACCCGTGCTTTACTCTTTTTACCCCTTTATAACCTTGATCTCTTCCTCCTGATGAGGGTTTACCATTCTTGCTTCATCTCTCTTTCCTACGTACATCTTCTCCTCTCTTCTCCCTTGGATCATCCTTGCTTGATCTTCTCTTGAGTTTTGTTGAGTTTGTTAGAGTTTGGGATAGCTTTTCTTGGCTTTGATGTTGGTGATGTTGTTGTTCCTTGCTGAGCCAGGTTGAGGTGGTGATGGTGTTGAGTTGATCTCCTAGAGAGCTTGGTTGGTAAGCTTCCATGGCTTCTCTTCTTTCTTTCTTCTTTTCTTCTTCTTTTCTTCTCTTTCCTTAGCCTAGCTTAGATTCCTTAGGCTTGGATCATGTTCCAGCCATGTTTGGCTTGTGTTGATGTATATATATGTATGTTCTGTATGTATGTTGTTGTTGGAGTGAAGAAGGAGTGAAGAATCGAAGGAAGAAGTGAAGAAAGGGTTAAGGTGGTGTCTCCTGCTGTCCAGCCGCCCCTGCGCCACCTTGTAGCCGCCCCAGCGCCGGCCAGAGCCGCCCTTGCGCCACTTGTGAGCTTCCCCTGCGCCCACCTGCATCAACAAGATCTTGCACTTGGTTCCACAGGTGTGTGTTGCTTCTAGGTTTTCCTTAGGATGCCTTTGTTCCCTCCTTTCCTAGTGTGAGTGTATAGGATCATGCTAGAGGTGTGAGGATGTGTTTGGTTGAGGTTATGATCGGTTTATGCCTTGTACGGCTTCAAGGACTTAGGTTGATGTTGGTTAAGTTTTTAAGGTTGAGTTTCATCCCTATGGATCCTTTAGGTCTAGGTGTGACCCCCTGTGATGAATAGAAGTTGATATCTTTCTATGCCTTGTTATTAGGCAGTGCCCCTCTCTCAAGATTGGAGGTTGTTTGTGGTGAGCTGTGTACGAGGTTGAGGTAATTCCGTAGGAATTACTTAGCTGTCATCCTTATATTGGGTGTTTGCATGAGTGGTGTGTGCTTTATGTGCTTGCTATGACATTGTTTGCTCCAAATGGTGTGTGCAAGCTTTAAATTTATATCCCAAGAAATATGCTTAAAACAAGGATGCAAACCCGCAGTGTACGAATCAATTATAATAAAGCAAGAATTCCGGGGTGTCGATCTCAGGGACTTAGGTGAAACTGAGCAAGTATAGGTTATCAATGCAACTAATAACCACAAAAAGCGATTAAAGCAATCAAAGATGATAATAAGGTCAATTAAAGGAAATATGCAAATTCTAGGGATTAAAGCATCTAGTTGGGGTTCCAACTCAAGATCTCAAGATAAGCGGACAAAGATGAGATTTTTGCAAAGGGAAGGTGTTTCTAAAGTGGAATAAATCACCGGGTAAGTCTCACTACTAACTAATTCCAAACAAAAAGCTCCTATTACCGGGTAAGTCTCAAGGTACTAAGGAAAGGAATTATAATCTCAAACCAACACACCAACTAAGGGAATAGAATCAACCTTTACCGGGTAAGTCTCAAGCTCACTCACATAGATCGGATGGAAGCACACTCAAACCCCGATAAAGGATAAACCTTTATTACCTATTGCTTATGATCTTTGGTAAACAAACAAAGGAATTACCGGGTAAGTCTCATCCTAGGCTTGCATTGAACCAGGAAAGGTGTAATAAGAATAGGATTTGGCAAACTCTAACACTTAACTCTCAGTTTCGGATCAGAAAAGATCACCTCGGTCAGTCAAGTTCCACCCCGGACGAGATGTTCATTGAATGAACGAGATGTTCTAGGGTTAAGGGTAAAGACTCGAGCTTTCACGGTCCTATTGGAATTAAGATTATTCTATCATCATCTTTCCCACAACTTTTAACCAATCACCCTAGAATCGCACAAGGAAATTAGCCACTCATCATCATGACAATGCAATAATCAAATACATGAGAAGGGAATGAATATTTGAACACAAAAACCTTAAGAACAAGGCTTCAATAACTGAATCAAATATCAAGCAAATCAGCGTTCCTTAGAATCACAAATTCAACAAAGACAACAAACCAAAGGGAATCTAAGAAAGTCTTACAAATCCCCTCAAAAGCTATCACAAAGCTATGAAACTTCCTTCCTTCGATCTTCAAACTTCCTTCAAGCTTCCAAAGATCCTTCCTAACTGCAGCTGATCCAAAGATTTGAGGGTAAAAAGGGATGGCCGAATTGTGGAAAATCCAACCTTTATATAGGAGAATTATCTTCCAAAGATAATAATATCTTAAAAAGATAATTTCCTAATAAAATATATCTTTTCTCTAAAATAGATCTCCTAAATATATGATCTTCCTTCCAGAAATCCAGCACAAAAATATAAGATATCTTCCTTCCAAAAATAAAATATCTCAGCCAAATAAAATATATCTCTCCGCACCAGGGTGTTCGCCTCGGTCGGGACGCTCCTCAAGATCACCTCGGTCGAGGTGACACTGTAGTTGATCGAGGTGAATCTCAGCTGAATGTGAAACCTCTCATATCTGGTCCAAAGTAAATCTTTTTTGTTAATTCCTTGCTCCCTGAGTTCTCTTTTAAGCTCTTGAATGTAGCTCCTATGACTCCTTTGCTCCTTAGCTCCATTTTGATCCAAGATGTGCCATTTTACCTACGATTACAACGAAACATGGTGTAGACCTCGATTCCTATGAAGGTTGATGAAACGACAATATAATCACATAATATACATTCAAACATGCAGATTATTGAAGATAAAACGTCTAAAAAAGTCCCAAAATATAGACTATAATACATGCTATCAAAATACCCCATACTTGTCCCTTGCTTGTCCCCAAGCAAGTTCCAAATCTTAAGTACAAGATAGAATGGATTATAAGTCATAAAGATCAATGAAAAGTATTTCAAAATATTTTTGGTGGTGTGCTCCACTCATAGATCACCCTAAGAGAATGCTCATGGTGTTTAAAATCAAAACATGATCAAAACATTTTATAAATAAAAGAAAGTTGTTTATCTTTGCATAAAATCATAGAATGCATAATAAATCATAATTATCGAAATTAATCATGTATAATCCAGTTTAAACCACCAAGTCAATCAACAAGTTCGAGGTCTCAAGGGCTTTGTCAAAAGAAGGTCAAAAAACGTGTGAGGGTGGGATGTATATAGGGAATGTGGTGCTAGAATCTGGGAAAAGGATCTTCACTTTACTTGCTTTTAAAATTCAACATCTTCCACCAATAAGCTTTGCTTATTTACTTTTTACTTTTTGGGATGCATGGACAGAGGTGCACAATAACCGAAGCCTAGGAGATCACCAATCATCAATTTCTCGAGATGCCTCAAACCCTTGATGCACATACCATGACCCGTTAGGAATATCGCTCAATCCGACTTTGGCAAGACACAAACATCCGGCTATGTGAATGGTGCCGAGTTACTCATCGTCATGATTGACTTCCCCAAACCTATTTGTTTCTTTCTAACTTCCAGCCAACACCTCAACTTTTCTTTCACTTGCTTTTCACTTGCTTGCTTCTAAATTCCCGGATAGGTAGAGGGAGGCAAATATATATATGAGGGGCTAAGCATGATCAAGAAGAAGAAGAGAAGAGAATGAATTGCCTTAATCATCCCAGGAAGAAAGTGAGAGAACTCATCATGTGGTGTCAACCTTCAAATTCAACATAATTTGGATAAAAACAAAGTATTAAACATGCTACAAATTTCAAACAAAGCATTTAGCAACTTAAACATATCAAAAAACCTTTCAAACACATAAATATTTTAAAACCAATCTGCAAACAAAATCATCAATGAGGTCATATCCAGAAAAGAAGCACAAAAATTCGTTTCGAAAACTGTTTCAGTTAAATCGCCTCGGTTGAGATGTTCTAGGTCAACCGAGGTACGTGACCTCGTTTGGCAAGATTCATCCCGGTCGAGGTCATACATTTTTTTTCTTAACCAGTTTTTGACGTTTTTCTCAATCAAATAATCTGTATGCATGCATGTAGTCTTAGATAAACACATAGAGCATAAGAAAATCATAAACAGAAAGTCATAGTTATACAAGCATACATAAAGTCAAATAAGATACATCAATACCCCATACTTGGGACACATTGTCCCAATGAGTCAAAAACAGAGTACTCACCGGACATAAGCTGAGCTGCATAAGTAATAAAGAAAAGAAATCCCTGCTAGCTCTAATCCTGATCCGCTGGTGGTGGTGGATACGGGACGAAAGGATGCTGAGATGGATCAAAAGGGTAGCCCATGGTATGCTGGAATTGTATCTCCATCATACGGCGCTGGTAGTGCTGGCTCTCCCTCATCTCCAACATATCCACTGACAAGGCGGCGTAAGAGTCAATCATCTGATCCGTCAGCTCGTCAATCTGTCGATGAGCTAGAGTGTGCTTAACCTTGACCCAGTCAGCCGCCCCTGCACACCACCTTGGCCGCCCCGGCGTCTAGGCGCTCTTGCGCCTCTGGCTAGCTGCCCCTGCGGCTCTGGCTTTGTGCAACTGCTTTCGTTGACTCTTGACTTATGCTTTGCGGCTAACTTCCCTTATAAGTCTCCTTAGACTTCAGAAGAGGGGTTTCCTTGCCTCTTTTCAGCTTCTTTTTCATCCTCACGTTCTTTCTCTTCTCCTTTCTTCTCCTTTGATCTTCTTTGCTTCTTCTTGATCTTGTGAGAGAGTTTTGAGAGAGTGAGTGTGGCTTTGGCCTTGGATGACCTTGCCGATGTTGCTGTGTGTTGTTGTTGATGTGCTGAAGTGGTGAGAGGTGTGGATGCTCCATAGTTGCAGCCTAGGGTGGAGTGGTAAGCTCTTTGTCTTCTTCTCTCTTCTTTCCATCTTCTTCCTTCTTATCTTCCTCTCTAGATTAGGAAGCACAAGTTTGGACTTGTGTTGGATCTTTCCCAGCCTTTTGATGATCATATATGTGAGTATGTGCATATATGTTGTTGTGGTGTGTTGAAGACGGGAAGAGGATCAAGAAAGGGATCGAAGAGAAGTTGGGACCAACTCTCTGCACATTTGGCCTCCCTTGCGCCTGTCTTGAGCCGCACCAGCGCCTGGTGTGGAGCCACCCCTGCGCCTTTGGTGAGCCGCCCCTGTGCCTCACTGGACTAGCTGGTGTATTCTTGTTTCTGTTGGTGCATACCTTGTTGGTATGTCTTCCTTCCTTCCTTTCCTTTGGACTTGGCTTAGTTGATAGCTAGGTTAGGGTGGTTAGGATGAGTTGTGTGATATAGATGTGCCTTAGGCACTTATGTTGATGTTGAGAGTATGCTATAGGCATATGTGATCTTGTTATGATCTTTAGGTTGTAGGTTGGTTCTGGTTATGGAGACGAGTCTCCTAACCCTTCCAGGTTGTGATATTGTGTGCCTTGCTTTTGCAGGCGTTGGTTTCTTCCCCAAGGGGAAGCTGTGACGTGGTAGAGGATACAAGTGTATCAAGTAAGTCCATAGGACTTACTTAGCGTACGGTTGTGGATTGTATGGTTGTAATGGTTGTGTGTGTTCATATGGTTGTGCATTTATAACCTAAACCGGACTAGGATGACCATTCATTACATTTGTTATGGCCCAAGTGTATTATTATGGGCGGTAATCACCGGTCTCCGCCTGCTAGTTAGGAGGAGGTGCCCTGAAGATGATCTCACAAGAGGGGACGAGTGAAGGTCACCCCATGCAAAACTCTTATGTTACGTTGGATGGGACGGGGATCTTGAGGCTCCTTGTGTTACAAAAGAAGTTGAATTAGTAATGGAATAACGTAATGAAAGATAATAAATGAATGTGTGTGGCATTGCATGTATGAGATGTTGTTGTGTGTTTGTGCTATGACTATCATGCTTATCTATTGCTGAAGCTAACGGTGTATACCGTGTTGTAGATGATCTGCAGGTTAGGAAGACTACAGAGTTATCCAGATGGTGTAACCAGCCGAGGACTTCTGTACATTAGGATACGCGGGTTGGGATCTTTTGTTTCAGTTGTTGTTGTTGTTATGGTTTTGTACTCGGCTTTGAGTTTGTAAACTCTTTTCGATGTATCATACAACTTTTATGTATTTGTTTTTACTCTACTTGTGCCTAGTTGTAAGATCTAGTGAACTTGTTGTCAGGATAGGGTCAGGATCCATTGTGAGATCCTATCCCAATGTAGCATTCCGAGTCCCGCGGATTCGGGGTGTTACAGATTTGGTATCAAAGGTTAGGTTGACAACAATGGCACTTGCTATCTGCAATAAAGGTATAGTAGATAAATAAACAGAACCCACGTGGGGTTTGACCTTTTTAAAGGGTTTTGGTTTTAAAGCGAGTACAAATGTTTTGGGATAGTGTGTACAGAAGTCGTCACCCATCTGAGGATCTCGACAGTATAGATATATATATACATATATATATATATATATATATATATATATATATATATATATATATATGTATATAGATACCTCTTATGTGATGATATGTATGTATGTGTTATTGAGTATTATATATATCTATGCATATGGCCTATATAGAGCCTTATACGTTAGGTGTGCATACCCCGCTGATGGCTCGGACTAGAGCTACTGTTGTAGGCAAAGGCAGAGGTAGACCACCTCTTCCTCCAGGAGAGAGAAGATAGGGACCAACTCCCGCTGCAGATCCACCAGTGGTGGAGGAGGCTCATGAGGAGGTTGTTGAGAGCTTTGTTCCAACAACGAGGAGTGATGGATCTAGGAGACATCAGTCATATCGAACCCAGTCAGATGGTTTAGATCGTGTTTCTATGGGAGGACCTGAGTTTAGAAAGTATCTTAGGCAGTTTGAGGAGGCCATCAGAGCGGGTCGACGAGCCCCAGACTTACCAGGGCAAGAAGGATTATCTGAGGAATCCCATGGAGCTACTAAGGTGCCAGCTAGGCCGGCACATGCTACTGAGGTTGCTCGAGCTGTAGATGAGACTAGAGGGCCTCGACCAGATACCTGGTTGAAGGCATTCCACCAATAGGGAGTACCACACTTCTTTGGGGAGATCGGCCTAGAGACTGAGGTGTGGATTGGGCATGTAGACTCAGCTTTAGATTCTATTCGTTGCCCAGAGGACAGACGGATAGAGCTGGTACAATCTCTATTCCGTGACCTGGCACATCAGTGGTGAAGGACAGTTAGAGCACGGGTCACCACCTATGAGCAGATGAGGACATTGTTGAGGGAGTAGTTCTGCCTTGCCTCATTGAGGAGGGAGAAGCTTCGGGCGAGGTCAGACTCAGGGCCGCTCGAGTATTCCAGTGTCTGCACAGACTATTGATAGAGGTCGGCAGTGTTACAACTGCGGGGTCTATGGGAATATGAGGGCTGATTGCCCTAGAGCACCGCTTACCTCCTTCTCGTGCAGGAAGCCATGACATATAGCTATGTTTTGTAGTTAGGGCAAGGCGCCTTCACAGTAGGGTTCTTCCCCTGCAGGTGTAGCAGGAGGTGGGCAGAGACCGCCTGAGCATCAGGGACAACAGAGGGTCCTAGGGACACCTGCTACTCAGGGTTCAGCTCCTAGACCGAGTAGGGGTAGAGGTAGAGAGGCTAGCACTAGTGATACCCGAGGAGTTCGAGGCCGTGCTTTTGAGTTGAGTAGTGTTGAGGAGCCGCCAACACCAACTGCTACAGGTACCATTCTGTTATATGGTTTACCTGTTAGAGTTTTATTTGATAGTGGTGCTACGCATTCATTTATTTCTGCTTCTTGTGTTGAGCGTTTGAGTTTGTCTACCATAGAGGGGGAACCCTTTACTATACGGTTACCTGATGGTAGTAGGGTCAGTGGTACCAAGGAGATACGTAGTTGTCCCCTACCTTTAGGGACGCGTGTGCTACTTGTTGACTTCTTAGTCATGCCTTTGATGCATGAAGAAGTCATATTAGGTATGGATTGGATGCGTAGACACCATGCGGTGTTAGATGTGGGTAAGAGAACTGTTATAGTCTCTACTGACTTAGGTCCGATAGAGGTCTTCCGGGGTTGGGAGCTTGGGAAGACAGGATCGGTCATCACTGTTGTACGAGCAGCAAGACTGATTGCACAGGGATGTGATGCCTTATGGTACTACACCATGAAGGATAGAGAGAGTCCAGCTTTGGAGGACATACCGGTGGTCTGTGAGTTCACAAACATATTTACAAAGCCATCTAGCTTGCCACCTCAAAGGAGGGTAGATTTTGGTATTGACTTGGAGCCTGGCACGAGACCCATCTCGAAGGCCCCATACCGTATGGCACATGTCAAGATGTTGGAGTTGAAAAAGAAATTAGAAGAGTTGGCTGAGAAGGGCTTCATACGCCCTAGCGTTTCACCATGGGGTGCACCGGTCCTCTTCGTGCGGAAGAAGGACGGATCGTTGAGACTATGCATAGATTACAGAAAGCTGAACAAGGTGACCATCAAGAACAGGTACCCACTACCTGGTATTGATGATCTACTTGATCAGCTACAGGGAGCGACAGTCTTCTCCAAGATTGACTTGCGTTGAAGATATCACCAGCTGAGGGTGAGAGAGCAGGATGTGCACAGGACGGCATTTCGTACCCGTTATGGGCACTACGACTTTGTAGTGATGCCATTTGGGCTGACGAATGCCCCATCAGTATTCATGGAGTTGATGAACCGCATCTTCATCGACTTCCTGGATCAGTTTGTGGTGGTCTTCATTGATGACATTTTGGTATACTCTCGTAGTAGAGAGGAGCAAGCGGGACACTTGAGGACAATTTTACAGATTTTGAGAGATAGAGAGCTATACGCCAAGCTCTCTAAGTGCAAATTTTGGATGTCTGAGTTTGCTTTCCTTGGACATATAGTCTCCACCGATGGGATCATGGTTGATCCGGCGAAGATCGAGTCTATTGTTGCTTGGACGACACCGACGAACGTCAAGGAAGTGCGTAGCTTTCTTGGCTTAGCCAGTTATTACAGACGCTTTGTGGAGGGATTTTCTGTGATTGCCCCGTCTACTGACGAGTCTTCTGAGGAAGACTTCCAGATTTGTATGGACCGACTAGTGTGCTCAGAGTTTTGTGGAGTTGAAGAGGCGTTTAACTTCTGCTCTTGTTTTGGCACAGCCAGAGGGTTCTGACAATTTTGTGGTCTACAGTGATGCATCCAAGCTCGGATTGGGATGTGTGTTGATGCATAGGGGCAGAGTGATTGCATATGCGTCTCGGCAGCTGAAGACGTATGAGGAGAACTACCCGACTCATGATTTGAAGTTGGCAGCGGTAGTTCATGCTTTGAAGATCTGGAGACATTACTTGTATGGTGCTACATACCAGATCTTCACATACCATAAGAGTCTATAGTATATTTTCACACAACGGGAATTGAATAACCGCCAGCGTCGATGGCTTGAATTGATCAAGGACTTTGACCTTGAGATTTTGTATCATCACGGCAAGGCGAATGTAGTAGCTGACGCCTTGAGCAGGAAGACGCCTCGAGAGAAGGCGATTGCCAAACTTACTATATAGCCTCAACTTCAGAGGGATCTAGCCTGACTAGAGATGGACATCCAGTTTCCTGATGAGGATGCCTAGTTGTTCACTTTAGAGGTTCTACCTAGTTTATTGAATGAGATCCAACAAAAGCAGGGCACCTGCCCGACCTTGGCGAGGATTAGAGATAGGATGTCTCCTAGAGAGGCACCCCCATTTACTATTAGGGAAGATGGAGTGATGAGGCGACATAATCGTATCTATGTTCCTGCAGATGCAAAGCTGAGACAGCGGATATTACAAAAGGCTCACTGTACACCTTACTCAGTACACCCTAGTACGAGTAAGATGTACCATGATGTGAGACACTCATTTTGGTGGGGAGGGCTGAAGCCCGATGTAGCCAAATTTGTGGCTCAATGTGCGACCTTTCAGCAAGTCAAGATAGAGCATTTCAGGCCTAGAGGTGAGTTACATCCACTGCAAGTACCGCAGTGGAAGTGGGAGGATGTCTCCATGGATTTTGTGACTGGATTGAAGACCAGTAGGAGCTTTGATGCCATCTGAGTGGTCGTTGACAGATTGACGAAGACGGCACGTTTCATCCCCATCAAATAGACGTGGCCCGTGAGTAGATTAGCTGAGGAGTACACTAGATAGATAATGAGACTCCATGGGGTACCGAGGATGATTGTTTCTGATCGTGATGGACCATTTACATCGAGATTATGGCAGCAAATTCAGACTGCTTTGGGGACGAGTCTACACTTCACGACTGCGTTTCACCCCCAGACAGATGATCAGTCAAAGAGGACCATCCAGACCCTAGAGGACATGCTGCGAGCCTGTGTGTTGGATTGGGGATAGGGATGGTCTGATTACCTCCCACTCATTGAGTTCTCATACAACAACAGCTGGAATGCATCTATAGGGATGACTCCTTATGAGGCACTGTATGGACGTAGATGCCGTACACCTTTATGTTGGGATGAGTCTAATAGTATTAGTGGGTTAGCGCCTGAGCAGATTCAGGATGATATGGCTCAAGTAGCGCTGATCAGAGAGAGGATGCTAGCTGCACAAAGTCGCCAGAAGTTGTATGCAGACAAGAGGCGTCGACCTCTAGAGTTCAAGGTCGGAGCTCATGTCTGGTTGAGAGTATCTCCGATGCGAGGCGTCAGACGTTTTGGCATAAAGGGGAAGCTGAGTCCCCTATAAGTCGGTCCTTTCGAGATACTAGATAGAGTTGGAAGAGCAGCCTACAGATTAGCATTTCCTCCGAGGTTAGAGGGTGTTCACCCCGTGTTTCATGTGTCTCAGCTGCGGGAGTACATACTAGATCCGAGGCACATTGTGAGTTGTGATGATCTGGTGGTTGAGCCAGACCACACGTTTGTAGAGCACCCTATTGCAGTCCTAGAGCGAGGGTGTGAGATGCATGCGTTCGAAGGACATTCCTATGTTGAGGATACAGTGGTCTAGACAAGGACCAGAAGAGGCTACCTGGGAGACAAAGGATAGTATCCAGAGGAACTATCCGGAGTTCTACGCCGAGTTAGAGGCACAAGTTGGATCTACGAGTAGATCTTAGCGTCTTCTTGGTGAGTGTTTCAATGTTATGTGCTTATGTGATATGTTGTGTTTCTGTGTTAGTTGTGTGTGCATATGATCTGTTCGATCATGTTTGCTTGTACGAGATAGATATAGTTGAAGATGGTTCTTTCCTCCATGCTTTGGTTGTGTTAGGACTAGCAGGAGATGGTTCTTTCCTCCATGCTACCTTTGATGGACATAGTGTGAGTGGAGATGGTTTTCCTCCACATAGTCGTGTTATGTGTACGTGGTGTCTGGAGACGGTTTTCCTCCATGCTAGTGTGTTGTGGTTAGTGTTTGGCTAGAGATGATCTTCTTCTAGGCCTTGTGTAGAGTTGTTTTGCTTGAGTGTGATTCCTCCATGATGTGTTGAGGATATAGAATGTTATAGGTTGTGACCTGAATTTCTTGAGGAGAGATGTAAGAGCCTTAGTCTTTGGAGCCTAGATGAGCTAGAGTGTGCTTAGCCTTGACCCAATCAGCAGCCCCTGCGCACAACCTAGGCCGCCCCTGCGTCTAGGCGCCCTTGCGACTCTGGCTAGCCGCCCCTACGGCTATGGCCGTGTGCAGCCTCTTTCGTTGACTCTTGACTAATGCTTTGCGGCTAGCTTCCCTTATAAGTCTCCTTAGACTTCAGAAGAGGGGTTTCCTTAACTCTTTTCAGCTTCTTCTTCATCCTCACGTTCTTCCTCTTCTCCTTTCTTCTCCTTTGATCTTCTTTGCTTCTTCTTGATCTTGTGAGAGAGTTTTGAGAGAATGAGTCTGGCTTTGGCCTTGGATGACCTTGTTGATGTTGTTGTGTGTTGTTGTTGATGTGCTGAAGTGGTGAGAGGTGTGGATGCTCCATAGTTGCAGCCTAGGGTAGAGTGGTAAGCTCTTTCTCTTCTTCTCTCTTCTTTCCTTCTTCTTTCTTCTTATCTTCACCTTTAGCTTAGGAAGCACAAGTTTGGACTTGTGTTGCATCTTTCCCAGCCTTTTGATGATCATATATGTGTGTATGTGCATATATGTTGTTTTGGTGTGTTGAAGACGAGGAGAGGATCAAGAAAGGGATTCGAAGAGAAGTCGGGACCAACTCTCTGCACAGTTGGCCGCCCCTGCGCCTGTCCTGAGCCGCACCTGCGCCTGATGTGGAGCCGCCCCTGCGCCTTTGGTGAGCCGCCCTTGCGCCTCACTGGATTGGTTGGTGTGTTCTTGTTTCTGTTGGTGCATACCTTATTGGTATGTCTTCCTTCCTTCCTTTCCTTTGGACATGGCTTAGTTGATAGCTAGGTTAGGGTGGTTAGGATGATTTGTGTGATAGAGATGTTCCTTAGGCACTTATGTTTGTGTTGAGAGTATGCTATAGGCATATGTGAATTTGTTATGATCTTTAGGTTATAGGTTAGTTCTAGTTATGGAGACGAGTCTCCTAACCCTTTCAGGTTGTGCTATTGTGTGCCTTGCTTTTGCAGGCGTCGGTTTTTTCCCCAAGGGGAAGTTGTGACGTGGTAGAGGATACAAGTGTATCAGGTAAGTCCATAGGACTTACTTAGCGTACGGTTGTGGATTGTATGATTGTATTGGTTGTGTGTGTTCATATGGTTGTGCATTTATAGCCTAAACCGGACTAGGATGACCATTCATTACATTTATATGGCCCAAGTGTATTATTACGGGCAGTAACCACCGGTCTCCTCCTGTTGGTTAGGAGGGGGTGCCCTGCAGATGATCTCAGAGGAGGGGAAGAGTGAAGGCCCAAGTGTATTGTTACGTTGGATGGGACGGGTTTTTCGAGGCTCCTCTTGTTACAAAAGAAGTTGAATTAGTAATGGAATAACGCAATGAAAGATAATAAATGAATGTGTGTGGCATTGCATGTATGAGATGTTGTTGTGTGTTTGTGCTATGACTATCATGCTTATCTATTGCTGTAGCTAACGGTGTATGCCGTGTTGTAGATTATCTGCAGGTTAGGAAGACTGCATAGTGATCCAGATGGTGTGACTAGTCGAGGACTTCTATACATTAGGATACACGGGTTGGGATCTTTTGTATCGGTTGTTGTTGTTATTATGGTTTTGTACTCGGCTTTGAGTTTGTAAACTCTTTTGGATGTATCATACAGCTTTTATGTATTTGTTTTTACTCTACTTGTGCCTTGTTGTAAGATCCAGTGAACTTGTTATCAGGCTAGGGTCAGGATCCATTGTGAGATCCTAGCCCAATTTAGCATTCCGAGTTCCGCGGATTTGGGCTGTTACAAGACCGTGTCTCTATGGTGGACAAGAGTTCAGAGAGTATCTCAAGCATTTCGAAGAGTCCATCAGAGCGAGCAGATGAGCCCCAGATCTGCTAGGGCATGAGGGATCATCTGAGAGATCCCATGGAGCTACTCAGGTGCCAGCTATCCCGAAACGTGTTGCTGAGGTTGCTCGAGTTGTAGAGGAGATCAGAGGACCTCGACCAAATACCTGGTTGAAGGCATTTTATCAGCAGGGATTTCCACACTTCTTAGGGGAGATTGGCTTAGAGATTGAGGTGTGGATTGGGCATGTAGACTCGGCTTTAGAGTCTATTCGATGACCTGAGGACAGACGGGTAGAGCTAGTACAATCTCTATTCCGTGAACTGGCACACCAGTGGTGGAGGACAGTTAGAGCACGAGTTACCACCTATGAGAAGATGAGGACTATGCTGAGAGAGCAATTCTGCCTAGTCTAACTGAGGAGGGAGAAACTACAGGATTTCGTGGAGGCGGGTTTTGAGGACGTACCCATTACAAACGCCATTCGCTGCTTCCACACTGAGTTAGCATTGCTTGGTCCAACTACACCATCTGAGGACCAGCATGTATACCTTTTTTCCGGTCATCTGAGGGAGAGCACACGCTCATATATGGCGGGATTTCACTATGACTCATTGGCAGACTACCAGGATCGGGCCTTTGCCTATGATAGAGAGAGATAGCAAGAGGAGGACTTCTCAAACAGCACGGTCTGAGTAGAGGCAGAGTACTGCACCGACTAGTGAAAGAGCATCTGGATACGGGCGAGGTTTGACTCAAGGCCGCTCGAGTGTTCCAATGTCTGCACAGATAGTTGAGAGGGGCCAACAGTGTTACAACTTCGGGGCCTATGGGCATATGAGGGTTGATTGCCATAGAGCACCACTGACTTGCTTCTCGTATGGGAAGCCAAGGCATAGAGCTACATTTTGCCGTCAGGGCAAGGCGTCATCACAGCAGGGTTCTTCCCTTGCAGGTGCAGCATGAGGTGGGCAGAGACCGCCTCAGCATCAAACATAGAGATAGCAGAGAGTCCCACACACACCTACTACTCAAGGGTAAGATCCATGACCGAGTAGAGGTAGAGGTAGAGAGGCTGGTACCAGTGATGGCCGAGGAGCTCGGGGTAGAGTTTTTGAGCTGAGGAATGCTGAGGAGCCGCCAGCACCAGCTGCTACAGGTACCATTTTGTTACATGGTTTACTTGTTAGAGTTTTGTTTGATACGGGTGCTACGGATTCATTTATTTCTGCTGCTTGTGTTGAGCGTTTGAGTTTATCTACCATAGAGGGGGCACCCTTTACTATAGGGTTACCTGATGGTAGTAGGGTCAGAGGTACCCAAGAGATACGTAGTTGTCCCCTACGCTTAGGGACACGTGTATTACTTGTTGACTTCTTAGTCATGCCCCTGATGCATGAAAAAGTCATATTAGGTATGGACTGAATGCGTAGACACCGTGCGGTGTTAGATGTGGATAAGAGGACTGTTACAGTCTCTACCAACTTAGGTCCGATAGAGGTCTTCCGGGGTTGGGACCTTGGGAAGACAAGATCTGTCATCAGTGCAGTACGAGCAGCTAGACTGATTGCACAGGGATGTGATGTCTTCTGGTGTTACGCCATGAATTATGGAGAGAGTCCGGATTTGGAGGGCATACCAGTGGTATGTGAGTTTACAGACGTATTTGCAAAGCCGTCTAGCTTGCCACCTCAAAGGAGCGTAGATTTTGGCATTGACTTGGAGCCTGGTACGAGACCCATCTCGAAGGCCCCATACCGTATGGCACCTATCGAGATGTTGGAGATGAAGAAGCAACTCGATGAGTTGGCTGAGAAGGGCTTCATATGCCCTAGCGTTTCACCATGGGGTGCACCTGTCCTCATCGTACGGAAGAAGGACGGATCGTTGAGACTGTGTAATGATGTTATTCGGGCTGATGAATGGGCTAGGATCGTTTCACCATGGTCACCTTGTTTTTAGGGGGGTGTGATGTAAGAGCCTTAGTCTTTGGAGATTTGAAGTCTTGTTGAGCCTTAGTGAGCCTTGTCTTGATCCAGTCAGCCGCCCCAGTGGGCCAGGATGGCCGCCCTAGCGGCTAGGCGCCCCTGCACCTTGGGCTAGCAGCCCCTACGGCTCTGTGTTGGTGTAGCCGCATTCGTTGACTCTTTGACTTGTGCTTTGCGGCTGGCTTCTCCTATAAGTTTCCCTATCCTTCAAATGAGAGGTTTCTTCACCTCATTCCAGCTTCTTCTTCCTCTTTACGTTCTTCATCTTCTTTCTCTCATCTTCTTGATTTTCCTTTGAGTTTATGAGAAGTCTTGAGAGTTTTTCTTGAGGCTTTGAGCTTTGATGACCTTGGAGATGTTGTTGAGTGTTGTTGCTGTGATGCTAAGGTTGTGAGGTGTGTAGATGCCTTGGATGCTGCCTAGGGTTTGCTGAGGTGAGATCATCCTTCCCCATCTTCCTTTCTTCTTCTTCTTTGCTTCTTTCCTCTTCTTTGCTTCTTTCCTCGTCTTTCTAGCTTAGGATCACAAGCTGAGCTTGTGTGGATCCTTTCCTAGCCTTCTGATGTTCATATATATGTATATATGTGTATATGTTGTGGTGGTGTGTCGAAGAAGTGAAGAGAGTCGAGAAAGGGATCGAAGAGAAGTCAGGACCAACTCTCTGCACAATTGGCCGCCCCTGCGCTTGACTCCAGCCGCCCCTGCGCCTGGTGTGTGAGCAGTCCCTGTGCCTAGTGTGAGCTGCCCCTGCACCTCACTGGGTCAGCCTTGTGTTCCTTGCTTCTGTTGGTGCATACCTTGTTGGTATGTCTTCCTTCCTTCCTTTCCTTTGGCCTTGGATTAGTTGATAGCTAGGCTAGTATGGTTAGGATGAGTTATATGATAGAGATGGGCCTTAGGCACTCCTGTTGATTTTAAGGATATGTCTTAGGCATTTGTGAGCATGTTTTGATCTTGAAGATGTAGGTTGGTTATGGTTAAAGAGACGAGTCTCCTAACCCTTGCAATGTATGATGTTGTGTGCCTTGATATTGCAGGCGTTGGTTTCTTCCCCAAGGGGAAGCTCTGACGTGTTATTGGATACGAGTGTATGAGGTACATCCATAGGACTTACTTAGCGTTCAGTTATGGATTTGTGTGATTGTGATGGTTGTGTGTGTTCATATGATTGTGCATTTATAACCTAAACCGGACTATGATGACGTTTATTACAATTAAATGGCCCAAGTGTATTATAATGGGCGGTAGCCACCGGTCTCTGCCTGTTGGTTAGGAGGAGGTGCCCTAAAGATGATCTCACAGGAGAGGACGAGTGACGATCACCCCCATGCAAAACTCCTATCTTACATTGGATGGGACAGGGTTCTTGAGGCTCCCCGTGTTACAAAAGTAGTTGAATTAATAATGGAATAACATAATGAAAGATAATAAATGAATGTGTGTGGTATTGCATGTATGAGATGTTGATCTGTGTTTGTGCTATTACTTCATGCTTATCTATTGTTGTAGCTAACGGTGTATACCGTGTTGTAGATGATATGTAGGTTAGGAAGACTGCAGAGTGAGCCAGATGGTGTGACCAGCCGAGGACTTTTGTACATTAAGATGCGTGGGATGGGATCTTTTGTATTGAATGTTTATGTTTGATGTTTTGTACTCGGCTTATTGTTTCTATACACTTTTGATGTATAATATATAGCTTTTATGTATTTGGTTTTCCTCTACTTGTGCCTTGTTGTAAGATCCAGTGAACTTATTATCAGGCTAAGGTCCGGATCCATTGTGAGATCCTAACCCAATGTAGCATTTCAAGTCCTGTGGATTTGGGGTGTTAAACTAAGCAACATCAAGAAGAAGGAAGTGCATAGAGATGATGGTTTTATAAGACGAGTGACGCAACAAGGAGCTTTTATCGAAAGACGTAACATCAACCAAGAGAAACACGAGTGGATGCTAACTAACGTTAGAGATATTTGAGAAGGCTCACTTACAAGATATCATGAAATGCGGTTAAGCCTATGAAGGTGAGTCACATGACACAACAAGGCCGAGAAGGGTATAATTATCTTGTAGAAGGAAAAGGGAGCGTGGAATGAAGAATGAGCTAATAGAGTTTAAGGTAGAGTACCCCGAGAGAGTAGCCTTCATGAGAAGGGTAACATGGAGATAGAAGAAAGGTAAGTTGTTGACCTCAAAGAAGGTCAACCATAAGCTAACTAGTGACAACCGAGAACTCACAGGTGTAGGTTGTCTATTAATAAGTGTAGATGGGAAGAGTAACCCATATTATGGATCATAAAGGAACGGTAACAAGATCTTGGAATATTCCTGGTGATTCAATGTCAGCAGTTAAGAGTTATATCAACGAAAGGGACAAATGGCGTAATCAAGTAGCATTAAATGGGTTCAAGGCAAGTAACAGTAAAAGACCTCTTAGGGAGGGATTGTAATGACCTATGCGACCTTCTTAGGTCATGGGATTGACATGTGGAGGAACGAAACGGATCAGAACCTTTAAGGTGTGATCAGGGTTGGAAGAACTAGAGGATCAAGAGGAAGGTGAGGCTTTCATTGTTGCTTTACACAAATGAGAATATATATATATATAAAGGATGCATGGTATGAAACGGATGATATGTCGTCGCGAGCAAGAGATGAGTCAAAACTTTCTAGACTCACCTAAAGAAGCCACAAGATCTATGTCGGGTAACGGAGAACCCGAATTAGGGCAACGCTGCAAGCTTAGAAAAGAATGTAACGACTTGAAGTTTGGATGTCACCAGTTTAGGACGAGAAAAGAAAGTACCTACATAAGACGACATTTCGGACCGGTATGGTCACTACAAGTTGTAGTTAAGTTGTGGGGTTATGTAAAGACGTATTCATCGGTTTCTGAATCGAGTTGCAATGGTGTCGAACAATTTGTCGCTTTACAAGCGGTTCCAATATGGACCGTAGCATAATGTTAGTAACGACAACTAGTGATGTGGGAGGTGTACGAATTATTCTTATGTTCTCTTTTTAACGACGCTTTGTTGTCCTCTCAAAGTTGAGAGGAACAAGCTTGACACGGGATGACAGTAATACAAGTTATGCAGGATAAGAATTATGAGCCAAGTCATCTAAGTGGGGTTAGGACATCTAAAGTGACTTCCTAGGACACGTAGTGACAACGAGAGAGGTCAAGTTGATCCGACGAAGACCAAGGTGGTATTTTCGGTGCTACCTCAAATGAATGTTGGGGAGGTAGGGAGCTTATAGATTGGTGGGATATAACTGCCCAGTTGCGGAATGGTTTTAACTCCCTTCCTTTCCGAGGAGGTATACTAGAATCGTATGGTCTGAGCCGTGTTCGTGGAGCTTTTAAAAGTTGAAGAGGTGATTCATCTCTACTCTAAATTCTTGTGCAAAGACAAGAGTCTTGTGGATTTGGAGACAAATAGGGATGTATCCAAGCGGAGCTTGGGATGCGGGTGAAATAACAAGATAGGTTTCGCATGTATGTGTTAGACAATTCTGGGCGTATGAGAGGAATGCCCCATGAAAGGTCGTGAGCTAGCCGCTTAATACTTGTGCTTATGAGGATGTTAGTAATTTTTTTGGAGCGACATGTCAGTCTTGAACGGGAGATAAGGGTTTGATATATATATTCACTCACCAAGAGTTGAATACCGGATAGAAGTGATGGATACAGTTGATTAAGGAATTAGAGATGATTTTGTATCATCCAGGAAAGGTGAATGTGGTCACTGACACCCTTAGCATGTGGATGCCTCGAAAGGAGGTGATAGGTGGACTGACGGTCCAACTTCAAAAGCAAAGGGATTTAGTAAGGATGGAGATGGATATCCAGTTTCCGGATAAGGGCAAACCCTTGTCCGAGTTGGGAGAGGCTACCTTATGTGTTATACAGAATGTAAGATGAACCGGGACTTCACATGTTGTAGTGATGAGGTGGGCTTAAGCCCGACGCGACTATTTACAAAGTCAATGTGCCACCTGTCATCAGGTCATATGTGAGCACTAAGTATGACGGGATGAGGATTTCATCAAATTCCAATTACGCAGTGGAAGTGGGAGAATATCTCCATGCATAAATATTATTACCGGTTTTAGACCGAGTAAAAGTTTTGACGCAATTGGGATTGTCGTAGAGAAACTGACAAGATCGTGCGTTTTATAACTATTTAGGAAACGTGCTCAATGAGTCAACTAGTGGCTGAATTCACTAATTTGATAGTGAAAATTTGTGGGGATACCAAGTACTATCGTCTCGGATTGAGAGCCTATGTGCTAGATTGGGGACAACGTGATCAGAAAACTTCGCTTTGTTTAAGTTTTCGTATTATTATAGTTCTCATGCGTCGTTTAGGATGGCCTCTGTGAGACTTTATATGAGCGGATGTCTCATACACCGTTGTGTAGGGATTTACCGAGTAGTAATGGTTAGATGACCTGGAGCAGATATGTGATGTCATTTCTCGAGTAACGATAATCCTAGAGCGGATGCTAGCCGCGCAGAGTGTCTAGAATGCGTGTACAGATAAGAGGCGCACGCTTCGAGAGTTCAGATATGGAATAGGTCTATATGAGTGTTTCATCAACGTGAAGTGTCAGACGTTATGGCATTAAAAAGGGAGTTGAGTTTCGTTGCATTGGATCTTTTTGAGATCTTTGCGCGAGTTGGAAAAGTGGGTTACAAGTTGGCGTTGCCACCAAGAAGTAGAATGTGTTCATCGGCATTTCATGTGTATCAACCAAGAGAGTACATACACGACTCGAGATACATTGTCGGTCACGACAATCTAGAGGCATAGACGAGGAGCCGATGCGACTATTTGCAAGACAAAGGATAGTATTTTTGGTGGAGTTACGCTGAGCTAGTAACATCGATATGATCGATGAGTTAGACTTATGTGCATGTGTGATGTTATGTATAGTTTCTACCTGTGCGGGATTATGTTTTTGATTTATTTGATCTTTATGTGTTAGCTTGAGTTGATTGTGTGTATAGACAGAAGGTTTATACCTTCATGTTCAGAGTGCATGTCTCCGTTGAGATTGAAAGGATTGGCGTCTGTCTAACTTTCAGGACGAAACTTATTTTGAGGGGGATCTGATGTAATGCCCGGAATTTTGGTTCCATTTACGGGAGGCGTTAGAAGCATTGAACAAGGGCTACCGCCCTTGCGGCTTAGAAGGCCCGCGACCGCGGCTTGGACATCCCGCGGGGGCGGTGACACGTTAGAGCGGGAGTTAGGTGCCTTTTCCGTCCGACCTTTCATCTCCTAACTCCTTTATGCCGACAAATTACTAGGTGGTGATTCTTGGGATGATTGACCTTTGGTCACCGCCCATTTATGCCTCTCCCTCCTTCATTCTTTTACACGTTACTTTCTCTACTCTCCTACATTCTCCCTCATCTCCTTCACCTTCATCCTCCACCTTAGCGTTTCTCTCCTCTTGAAGCTGTCACACGAAGGTTGGACTGCAGAGACGTGATACATAGTAAGTTCTTTCCTTCTCCTTCTTCTCTTCCTTTTCCTTTTTCCTTCTTGCATCATTGAAAATGAGATCCATGGATTCACTCAAGAGAGTCTTCTCTTATTCCTTCTTATGTCCTTGCATTCTTAGACCATGGAGGAAGGCTATGATCTTGTGGTGGGAGATAAGAGACATTCACAGCATCAAAGGAGGTAATAGGACGGTTGTTGTACATCGAAGAACCGAAGAGTCGACGTTTCTAGACTACAGTCGCGGGGGCGGATCTTGTGAGCCGCGGGGGAGGATCCTGTAAACTTCAGGGGCAGTCTCTATAAGCGCGGAGGCGGAATCTGGGTCCTGCACACCGTAGGGGCAGCGTCTTGACACCGCAGGGGCGGTTTCTGCAACATTAACCCTCCGATCTCTTGGTCCTTTCTTCCCTTTCCGTTTTCTTGATCTTGAACCATCTTAGTAGCACGTTAGGATGGCTTAACATATGTGATATGGAATGCTAAGTAGTGGCTTGACCCTTAGGGTTATCTTGTGAGAGTTGAGGGTATGTTGGTTGTGATATTGTGGCATGATCTCTTAGGATTGTGAGGATATCGGTTTGGGACTGAGTTGTTATATTGGAAGACTTTGAAGCAGTGGACTGAGAGTGTTGATCTATCTTGAGTTGTTATTCTTGTGAGTATGTTGAGCCTAGAAGACTAAGGACTTCTAGTTGACTAGAGTGATGATGTTCTTGTAAGGATGTTGAGCCTAGAAGTCTAAGGACTTCTAGTTGACTAGAGTATAGTTTGATCATATGCCTTGTGTTGAACAGGCGTTGCGTGTTTTCCCATGGGAGGTTAAGAGAGTTCGATCGGGCTTCGCTTTGAGTCTGGTAAGTCCACGGACTTACTTACCTGACTTCTTTGTATTAGCGTAATGTATTTTGGTGGTGTGTGTTAGTTATATGAAAAAAAAACCGGAATAGGATGACTTTATATATTACGTAATTGGCCCTAGTGTATGATAACGGGCGGTGACATCACTGCCTAGCTCTTGCGAGAGCTAGGAGGTTCTCTACGATTAGACCAGGCAGGTAGACGGTCAGATGCATTACTACCATTCCTTGCTGGTAAATGGGGACGGAGGCGAGGTTTGGGAATCCCTCGTGTCACAAAATAAGTATTATTTGTAAGGGATATGACTTAACCAAAGATAATAAACTGACTTGAGTTTTGTATGTTGAATGTGTTTAGTATGTGTTTATGTGCCTTTCCCTTTATTATAATGCATAGAATGTTTAGCTAACGGTTTTATACCACTTGTAGATGCCTTGCAGGTTAGGGAAGCGGTCGAGTGATCCGAAGGTAGTGAGCAGCCGGGGTTCCATACACTATAGGACATAATTAGTTATATTTTATTATCTTTGTTTTAGACGTTGTCTTGTCGTTTGTTTTGAGAACTGGGCTGGAGTATGTTTTCGGTTGTATTTTAGATACTCAAGATGCATTAAAACTATTTCCATTTGGCTTTTATTTGTGCCGTGATGTAAGGTCCCGTGAAGTTGTTGTCAAGCTAAGGGTCGGGACCCACTGTGAGGTCCTAACCTGTAGCATCTCGAGACTATCAGATTTGGGGTATTACACAATCAAAGGCTATGCAGTAATAATAAAGGTATTATCTTTTTTCTGGTATGTATTAAAGTTATGTCTCTGGTATTGTGAATTATGTATGAATGATATAATTTATGGTAGTAGCCTTTTCAGGTAAGCATTAGAGTTATGTTTCTGGTTTGTGTATTCAGTGTCTAATATCGTTAGATAAATGTGTTTCTGGTATGATCAATTGTGGTTTGTGTACGTGCTAAATTTCTAGTATAGTGAATTATATTTGAAT